>OY997270.1:23149280-25549280 GCA_963921465.1 Triticum timopheevii | reverse complement strand
TATGCCTTATGTTCTAGTTCGAGAGGTAAATGACATGCTTTTCCATAAACCATTTTATACGGAGACATACCCATAGGATTTTTATATGCAGTTCTATAGGCCCATAATGCATCATCCAGTTTTTTGGACCATTTCTTTCTAGACCTATTGACAGTCTTTTGCAAAATTAATTTGAGATCTCTATTGCTCAGTTCTACCTGACCACTAGACTGCGGGTGATAAGGATATGCAATCCTATGATTAACGTCGTATTTAGCAAGCATCTTACGGAAAGCACCATGAATAAAGTGTGAACCACCATCAGTCAATAAGTATCTAGGGACTCCAAACCTCGGAAAAATAACCTCCTTAAGCATATTAATAGAAGTGTTATGATCAGCACTACTAGTTGGAATAGCTTCTACCCACTTAGTAACGTAATCAACAGCAACTAGAATATGAGTGTAACCATTAGAGGCAGGAAAAGGTCCCATATAATGAAAGCCCCAAACATCAAATGGCTCAATAACACGTGAATAATTCATAGGCATTTTTTGACGTCTATTGGTATTACAAATTCTTTGACATTCATCGCAAGACAAAACAAACTTACGGGCATCCTCGAAGAGAGTAGGCCAATAAAACCCGGATTGCAATACCTTATGTGCAGTTCTATCTCCAACATGATGTCCTCCATAAGCTTCGGAGTGACACTTGCGTAGGATATGTTCCTGTTCATGCTCAGGTACACAACGTCTAATAACACCATCTACTCCTTCTTTATAAAGATGTGGGTCATCCCAAAAGTAATGTCACAAGTCATAGAAAAACTTTATCTTTTGTTGGTATGTGAAGCTAGGCAGTATAAATTTAGCAACAATATAATTAGCATAATCAACATACCATGGCGTGCTACGAGAAGTACTTATGACATTTAATTGCTCATCAGGAAAGCTATCATCAATAGGTAGTGGGTCATCAAGAACATTCTCTATCCTAGACAAGTTGTCTACAACGGGGTTCTCAGCTCCTTTTCTATCAACAATATGTAAATCAAATTATTTAAGCAAGAGAACCCATCTAATGAGTCTAGGTTTTGCATCTTTCTTTTCCATAAGATATTTAATAGCAGCATGATCTGTATGAATAGTGACTCTAGAATCAACAATATAGGGTCTGAATTTATCACAAGAAAATACAACCGCTAAAAGTTACTTCTTGGTAGTAGCATAATTTCTTTGAGCATTGTCTAGAGTCTTACTAGCATAATGGATAACTTTCAATTTCTTATCAACTCTTTGCCCTAGAACAGCACCTACGGCATAATCACTAGCATCACACATAATTTCAAAGGGTAAATTCCAATCAGGTGGCTGAACAACAGGTGTAGAGACTAATGCTTTCTTAAGTATTTCAAATGCTTCTACACAATCATCATCAAAGACAAATGGTACATCTTTTTGTAATAAATTAGTCAGAGGCCGAGAGATTTTTGAGAAGTCCTTGATGAACCTCCTATAAAATCCGGCGTGACCAAGGAAACTTCTTATACCTTTGATGTCCTTGGGACATGGCATCTTTTCAATAGCATCAACCTTGGCTTTATCAACTTCAATACCTCTTTAAGAAACTTTGTGCCCCAAGACAATACCTTCATTAACCATAAAGTGGCACTTTTCCCAATTCAAGACAAGATTAGTTTCTTCACATCTCTGCAAAACTCGAGCAAGATTGCTCAAGCAATCATCAAAAGAGGAACCATAGACAGAAAAGTCATCCATGAAAACCTCACAAAATTTCTCACAAAAGTCAGAGAATATAGCCATCATGCTTCTTTGAAAGGTAGCAGGTGCATTACATAAACCAAAAGGCATACGTCTATAAGCAAAAGTACCAAAAGGGCATGTAAAAGTAGTCTTTGATTGATCATTAGCCGACATAGGTATTTGAGAAAAACCAGAATAACCATCTAGAAAGCAATAATGTGTATGTTTGCATAATCTTTCTAGCATTTTATCAATAAAAGGTAAGGGGTAATGATCTTTCTTAGTGGCCTTATTTAATTTGCGAAATCAATTACCATCCTATAACATGTGATAATTCTTTGCGGAATCAATTCATCTTTATCATTAGGGACAACAGTAATACCTCCCTTCTTAGGGACACAATGGACAGGACTTACCCACTGGCTATCAGCAACTGGATAAATTATACATGCCTCCAAAAGCTTGAGTATTTCTTTTCTTACCACTTCTTTCATTTTAGGATTCAAACGTCGTTGAGGATCACAAACTGGTTTGGCATCAGCTTCCAAATTTATTTTATGTTGACATAGAGTGGGACTGATGCCCTTAAGATCATCCAGAGTATATCCAATAGCGGCACGATGCTTCTTTAGAGTTTTCAATAATATTTCTTCTTCATGCTCTGAAAGGTTAGAGCTAATAATAACAGGATATATTTTCTTTTCATCAAGATAAACATATTTATGATTATTAGGCAACGGTTTAAGCTCAAATACGGGATCACCCTTGGGTGGAGGGGGATCCCCTAGGATCTCAACAGGCAAATTGTGTTGCAGAATAGGTTCCTGTTTAAAGAATACTTCATCTATTTCCCTTCTTTCATTCATGAACATATCATTTTCATGGTCTAGCAAATAGTGTTCTAAAGGATCACTAGGAGGTACAGCAATAGAAGCAAGACCAATAATTTCATCATTACTAGGCAATTCTTCCTCGCGATGTTGGTTACTAAATTTAGAGAAATTAAACTCATGGACCATATCGTCCAAGCCAACAGTAACAACATTCTTTTTGCAGTCTATCTTAGCATTAACAGTACGCAAGAAGGGTCTACCAAATATAATGGGACAAAAGCTATCTTGTGGAGAACCAAGAACAAGAAAATCAGCGGGATATTTGGTTTTCCCACACAAGACTTCAACATCTCTAACAATTCCCATTGGAGATATAGTATCTCTATTGGCAAGTTTAATTGTAACATCAATATCTTCTAACTCAGCAGGTGCAATATCATGCATAATTTCTTTGTATAAGGCAATGGGTATAACACTAGCACTACCACCCATATCACATAAGCCATGATAACAATGATCTCCTATTTTAACAGAAATAACATGCATGCATACCACAGGTCTATATTTATCTCTATCACAGGGTTTAGCAATTCTAGCAGTTTCACCAGTGAATTGAATAACATGCCCATCAATATTATCAGACAAGAAATCTTTAACAATAGCAATATTGGGTTCTACTTTGACTTGCTCAGGGGGTGTATAAGTCCTAATATTGCTTTTACGAACAACAGTTGAAGCTTTAGTATGATCCTTCATTCTAACAGGGAAAGGCGGTTTCTCAACATAAGAAGTAGGAACAAATAGGATCATTATAAGTGACAATCTTTTCTTCAACTTTAATAGGTGCAGCTACTTTTACTTCTATGGGAGGATGATATTTAAACCACTTCTCCTTGGGGAGATCAACATAAGTAGCAAAAGATTCACATAAAGAAGCTACTATCTTAGAGTCAAGTCCATATTTAGTGCTAAACTTACGGAAAATATCGGTATCCATAAAAGATTTAACACAATCAAACTTAGGTGTAATAACTGACTCCTTACCTTCATCGAGGTCCCAATCTTCAGAGTTGCGTTTAATTCTATCCAATAAATTCCATCCAAATTCAGTAGACTTCATCATAAAAGAGCCAGCACAAGAAGTATCGAGCATGGTGCGATTATTATCAGAAAGCCAAGCATAAAAATTCTGGAGAATTGTCAATTTTGAGAGCTCATGATTGGGGCATGAATATAACGTTGATTTAAGCCTCCCCCAAGCTTGAGCGATGATTTCTCCTTCGCGAGGCCAAAAATTATATATATAATTGCGATCACGATGAACAAGATGCATAGGGTAATACTTTTGATGAAATTCCAATTTCAATCTTTTATAGTTCCATGATCTCGTATCATCACATAGCCTATACCATGTCAATGCGTCTCCCTCCAAAGATAAAGGGAAAGCCTTCCTCTTAACGGCATCATCGGGTATACCTGAAAGCTTAAATAGTCCACAAATATCATCCACAAAGCGTAGATGTTCATCAGGATGCTTTGTTCCATCTCCTGCGAATGTTAGCTAGCAGTTTTTCCATCATACCCGAAGGAATCTAAAAAGCAGTTTCATTTTCAATAGATTCAGTAGGTTCAATAGGTTGAGGAGCAACTCTTGGCTCAACTGGAGGGGGTGAAGATACCCCGAACAAGCCCCTCAAGCAATTACTTTCCATGGTAACAAGTGACAGAAAATTTCAGCACACTAAATAAATTTTACCTTACCAAATTCCACCTACCAAAGGCGCTTCACTCCCCAGCAACGGCGCCAGAAAAGAGTCTTGATGACCCACAAGTATAGGGGATCTATCGTAGTCCTTTCGATAAGTAAGAGTGTCGAACCCAACGAGGAGCAGAAGGAAATGGTAAGCGGTTTTCAGCAAGGTATTCTCTGCAAGTACTGAAATAAGTGGTAACAGATAGTTTTGTGATAGGATAAATTGTAACGAGCGACAAGTAACAAAAGTAAATAAAGTGCAGCAAGGTGGCCCAATACTTTTTGTAGCAAAGGACAAGCCTGGACAAACTCTTATAATTGGAAAAGCGCTCCCGAGGACACATGGGAATATCATCAAGCTAGTTTTCATCACGCTCATATGATCCGCATTCGGTACTTTGATAATTTGATATGTGGGTGGACCGGTGCTTGGGTACTGCCCTTACTTGGACAAGCATCCCACTTATGATTAACCTCTATTGCAAGCATCCGCAACTACAACAAAAGTATTAAGGTAAACCTAACCATAGCATGAAACATATGGATCCAAATCAGCCCCTTACGAAGCAACGCATGAACTATGGTTTAAGCTTCTATCACTCGAGCAACCCATCATGTACTTATTACTTCCCAATGCCTTCCTCTAGGCCAAAATAATGGTGAAGTGTTATGTAGTCGACGTTCATATAACACCACTAGAGGTTAGACAACATACATCTTCTCAAAATATCGAACGAATACCAAACTCACATGACTACTAATAGCAAGACTTCTCCCTTGTCCTCAGGAACAAACGTAACTACTCACAAAGCATATTCATGTTCATAATCAGAGGGGTAATATTGTGCATAAAGGATCTGAACATATGATCTTCCACCAAATAAACCAACTAGCATCAACTACAAGGAGTAATCAACACTACTAGCAACCTACTAGCACCAATCCTAGACTTGGAGACAAGAATTGGATACAAGATATGAACTAGGGTTTGGAGATGAGATGGTACTGGTGAAGATGTTGATGGAGATTGCCCTCTCCCGATGAGAGGAGCGTTGGTGATGACGATGGTGATGATTTCCCCCTCCCGGAGGGAATTGTCCCCGGCAGAACAGCTCTGCCGGAGCCCTAGATTGGTTCCGCCAAGGTTCCGCCTCGTGGTGGCGGAGTCTCGTCCCGAAAGGTTCTCCTCTATTTTTTTCTCATCGAAAGACTTCATATGGGAGAAGATGGGCGTCGGAGAGCCACCAGGGGGCCCACGAGGTAGGGGGGCACGCCCAGGGGGTGCGCGCCCCCACCCTCGTGAGCAGGATGTGGGCCCCCTGGCCTTCATCTTTGGCGATGATTTTTCTTTATTTATTATAAGGTATTCCGTGGAGTTTCAGGACTTTTGGAGTTGCGTAGAATAGTCCTTCAGTATTTGCTCCTTTTCCAGCTCATAATTCCAGCTGCCGGCATTCTCCCTCTTCATGTAAACCTTGTAAAATAAGAGAGAATAGCCATAAGTATTGTGACATAACGTGAAATAACAGCCCATAATTCAATAAATATCGACATAAAAGCATGATGCAAAATGGACGTATCACTACCCTCGGTAGCTTACGAGTTTACGTCCATCCCTTAGAATAGGATTCCAACTCAGCACCTTTTGTTTTGAGATTTTGAGAAGAGTTGCTCTTTGGAGAGCATAGTACGATGAAAGTTGTAAGCTATGTTCGGGGGGGGGGGGGAGGAGTTATTGTCTATCGTTGGCCTCTATGGTAGAACCCGTCGGGGAGTCCTGAGAGGCAGTAGTTTACCCTGTGGCGGATGTCAGCGGTTCGAGTCCGCTTATCTCCAGCCCGTGAACTTAGCGGATACTATGATAGCGATAGCACCGAATTTTGCCAATTCGGCAGTTTTATTCGAATTCTAAACCCATTGTCGTCCACAGTTTCCTTGTCGACGCGAAGGGTCCAGCAGCCCCCAAACCAAAGTCTGAGATCAGAACTCATACCACGGTTGTGGCTTGAAGGCCGTCCCCTTAAAAAAAGCTTTTCCCTATAAAAATATGTGGCCCTTTTCTTTCCCAAAAAGGCATTCATTGTTCGTTCTGTGCCAGGAACCAGATTTGAACTGGTGCCACGAGGATTTTCAATCCTCTGCTCTACCAACTGAGCTATCCTGACTATTTATTATGCATCATCCTAGTAGAGTACTTTTCTGTCAAATTCTCAGATGCTATAGTTGTGTAAAAACAGTACTTGATTTCTCACTAGAAAAAACAACAGTCTCTTTCATGCTCATGTCACATCAAGGTACTACAGAAAAAAGAACTGCAAAATTTGATCCAATTTTTCGAGGTTTCAAGTTTCGATCGATATTTGCGGAGTGGATCATCCCTCTCGAAAACAAGGATTTGAATTTGTCCATAATTTACTGAGGACTCGGTATAACTCATGCATTCGTGTACAAACAAGTGCAGACGAAGTAACACAAATATTTCCGGTAGTCAGTCTATTTCCATCAGCCGGACGGTGGGAGCGAGAAGTATGGGATATGTCTGGTGTTTCCGCCTTCCTCTCAAACTAAGCTATTTCTCTGAAATATACAGTTTCACATCATTACAGGAAATCCTATACCTGTGTATTACCACCCGGTATGGAGCCATTGTCGTCTTCGGATCCATTCCAAATAGCGAGAATTAGGATTCTTGATCCCTCTCAATCTCCCTTTCAATTCGAGGATCTATAGAGGTGTTTTCATAGTCATCTCCGAATATTTGCCATCTCAGAATATTTTCGATTTCATTTTTCTATGATATGTTTTTCTATATGAAAATTGGTTATTTACGATGTACGATGATCCCTATTAAGCATCCATGGCTGAATGGTTAAAGCGCCCAACTCATAATTGGGTAATTTGCGGGTTCAATTCCTGCTGGATGCACACGAACGGGAACATTCCATAAGTCTTAATACTAAGGCTGGATTGAGATTTCTCTCTAAATCAAATCGGATTGGAATGCAGGTATAAACCAGAAACAACCAATAGAGGAGTCAGCCGGTTCGTTCCCTCGAAAGGTCACTCCTCGTCGACCTTGTTCTGAATGCTATTGCTAGATTTTGCAAAACCTTGAATAAGACCAACATTATGAACTACTATTCGCTGAAGTACTTCGCTTTCAAGTAGACGGACTTGATTTGATCCCTCACAGGATCAAAGGGAAAAGGCTATTTCACTCTCCCATTCTTTCCGACTAGGGCAGCAGCTAGACCCATATCTTTTGATGGCGAGCATCGATCGAGATCCTTCGGTGAAAGCTAGAACCAACTCTGCGAGGAAAGCGGAAGCAAATAGTTATGAAGCTCTACAGGTTTCGGAATCCGAGGCCTTCAAGTTCAACCGTAGACGTAGAAGCAAACCGGTACTTAAGCATCGAGCGAATGAGAGACTAGTGAGACGCACTACTGCGCCAATTCAATAAGAAATAGTTGTTACTCAGCTTGAATCTGGGGAACAAGTACATAGCTAGAGAATTGGACACGGATTAGCTGCAGTGGATAATTAGTTGCTAGGGCTTCTTTTCGGAGTTGTTACTCAGTAAACCTAACATCTCTGATCTCTGATCCAATTTCAACCCTACTAAACTCTTAAGAGTAGGTGTTTCAAGAACCTAAGTCCTTACAAAAAAAAGAATCCATGATCACTATAGACCCCCGAAGATACTGAGCCCAAACATCTGAAGCCATACGGATACTCACATCTGCAAAAGGCTGAGATTGAGTATTGAAAACACATTGAATAGAAATCCGAATCGAATACAAAAGATCGGAAATGTCCGTTCGTTCTTTTCCACCTGATGACGAAGTGCTGACCCGGCCCTTACCTCTTTCTTGACTCAGTTTTTCACAGGGGCATCGAATTCTTTTACAAAAGGAATGCCTGTTTCAAAAGGAATGGCACCGAAAGGTGTCAGATGATGATTGAACTGAACTATCTGAATCTGAAAAATTGAGCGTTTATTATCACAACCATTCTTTGTGGCAGAAGTTTTTACTGGTTCTCCAGAAAAGTATGTTGCTCTGCCGGGGCGGCCCTGTCACCCAGAGAAGATTTCTTTTCTTTGCTGATTCCTCGCAATGAAATTTGCCCATCTCCGCTTTGCCGGCCGATAAGATCACTGAGATTGACCAGCCAGCTAGGTAGGTTTGGCAATTCCTTTCTATTGAAAAGGAGTCAGCTGTCTACTGAAAAGTTGGTCGATGAAATGCTAGCAGCTGCTGTGATTAGGCCAAGCTCAAGCCCTTTGCCCTTTTCAAGTCCTGTACCTATAGGCACCCCGTTTCAGCAATCCTTGCAGCTTACGGACAGAGATTGGACGGCAGGAAGGATTATCTTGAATGCCATTGAGAGTGATGCGGCGCCCTGAGCAGATATGTCTATTGTGCCCGGCAAAAATAGATTTGTAAGGAGTTTGCCAAAGGCTTTCTCATTCGAAAAAAAACAATTTCAAGTATACTTCCCTTCTCCATTCTCTGCACGCAGCGCGCCTTGTTAATTGCTCGTCACGTAAGTGAATTTACGAATAGGGAGCCCAGGTGCCCAACAAGTGAACTATTTCCTCCTCCAGGATTGTTGCTTTCCTTCTATAGCCTCACGTATGAAAAACATCTGCATTTGAGATAAGTTCAAGTAATCCATATTTGCATTTGCAGCGATCTCGTACTAAACGAATGGAAATTCACAACAATAAAAAAACATAACTTAGAAAGAGAGGTTCTGAAAGGTAAAAGGACTGGAAATCCTAAAAAAGCACCCTTTGACTTGAAATCAAATTTGTGCTAGTGGTTCGAATCCACAACAGAATAATGAATGAATGAAATGAATGAATGTGGGCGGTCCCCAGACAGTTGCTCCTTCCACTGCCGAAGCAGAGTACCGTGCCATGGCACACTACTAGATAGATTGTATGGCTCCGTTGGTGACTTTCTGATCGCTGGTTTCATTTGAAAAACCCCAACACCATTCATCTTGCGTCAAATCCGGTCTTTCATGCAAGAGTTTCATTTTTGGCCGCTACTACGTTCGTCGAAAACTTGTTTTATCGAGAGCAGAGGCGAATAATAGGCTTGTCACTCTGCGAATTGAGATAGTTCCAATTTGGATTTGCCAGCTACTTGTTTCATGGCTTTAATTTGAGCCGCGGATCCTACTCTGGAAACTGAAATACCCACATTAATAGCGGGTCGAATTCCAGGGACGCTTGTACTTAAACTAGGGTTGCTTCTTAGCGCTAATCTTGCGTTTTTCAGCAGTTAGTTGTAGCGCGCCTTCCCTCCTTCTCTCAGTTCATGGGTCATGACGACAGATCATATTGTGTACCAGTGCACTGTTCTTTAGCCAAAGGGGAAGATCTCGCTCAGCCAAGTGCACAACCTGAGTAAGTACACTTATCGAGAGTGATAGGGCAGCAGAGTTTGTCTAGTTTAGTGATTCCTAGCGTAGAACCCTTTTGTGTTGGAATAGTTTCTAGATATGACCTTCTCCTTTTATTGAGTGAATTGCCATGCCATGGATTCTCTTTTCTGGGCTAGCTCTATACCATTTCCATAGTAATACTACCTTGGTGAATCCCTTATCTTGTTTGCAGCATCATTCTCGATCCCCTTATTCCAATTTCCATTCGTTTAGTACGAGATCGCTTCACACCTCGCGGTGCTTACACCTCTCGCCTATCGAAGTTCTGTTCAAAAACATCGTACGAGAACCTGTATAGAGAAGGATTTCCCGCGGCGCCAGAGTGACTTCCGAAGCGCTACGGACGGGACGAAATCCGGCAGCCAGTTGCTGGCTCTGAATAACCATCCCAGCATTTTCCCTTCCATTTTGTAAAGTTAGTAGAAGAGGATAGATCCGGTAAATTGACGAATGTCAATCTTCATTTTTGTAGATTAATACACTGGTAGGGGTCGATCAGGCAAATCCCAAAGCTGACCCCCGAACAGCTGCCGAACTGCTCTACTGATCTTCTCTCTCTTCAGAAAAATAGAACCTTCAGGAATAAATCAATAGAATAGTTTAGTTTCAGAAGTCTTTTTTGATTGGTATATCAATCATGGTTTATACGGAAATAGTTAGAATAGGAAAGCTCTGTTAGTTACTAATGTTTGGGTTTTTGTTTACGGCAATAGTAGGTTTCTTGCTTGTCATATTTAGAATATAAGAATGGGTCTTGGCTGAAGGTATCGATATCCGGTGCGAATCAACTTGACACCATGGTTACGGTGAGGAAGGATCAAGTTTGATGCCCGTGCTTAGTGGGAAACTATACAATTATCAACTCTGCCTCCGTTCCCCCTCTTTACCCCTATCTGAGCCGAATCGCGAAACCCACTCCTCAAATGATGGATTAGGTGAAATGAAACATGTACACGTCGTCCTTTCTAAAGGCGGGCATTAGACCAGAGTTTCGTGAGCTGGAGAAGATCGATAAATCTTAGAACTTGCTCGTTTGCAAGAGGAGGCGGTGGTATGACTCCGTCCGTTGAACGAACATTTCATGCCACCTGTTCGGCGTCCACATCCACTACCATTTTCTACCCCTAGTACCTTCTGCAGATTCGACTAATTCACCTAACATTATTTCACCAAGACCTATAATACGAGCATAGCACGATGGAATTGTCCGATTGTAGCCCGACGCGCTGCTTCAATGGCTCGATATGAAAGACGACCAGCTCTACAACTTTTGGTGCCATATCTTCCAAAACCAAGTTGTGTACCATCCGGTTCGCGACCCCTACTACATCTGCATTTAAAAGAAATCCGAATATATGTACCATAGTTCTGGAACCTGGCACTACTGTTTGCCCTAAGGACCGACCCAACTTTTCAGAGAAACAGACACATGACATCACCATATTACGCATTTTTGAGATAAGGAAGTGGAGAATGCACTCTTCCCTTTTTTTACATTTTAAACTCATGTTCATGGTCTATTTTATACCCAATTGTTGCCCGTGAGGCTCGCTTAGAAGGAATAAAGAAAAAAAAGCAACTGCAAGCGTTCGGGGCTTCTCCTTTTGAGACTGCGAAAGCAGAGCTGGTTACGTCCATTGGGGAAAATTCCCAGTTTCATGTGGGACTGCTTTTGTCTCTAGATGTCAAATGCCCCTTGATGGGCAAACGAGGCTCTCGAAAAGACGATAGAGGTATGGGACCGACCTGGGATTCTTCCATCTGAGTGAGTACTGCCCTTCTGATTTTGGTTTGAGTACAGGACCGACCTTCTCTTTTACTAGGGCTTAAGTGACTCGTTTCATATTGCTTACTATGGTCAGGACAGTGAGGAAGTTGAGTTGGGAGATATACCTAATGTCAAATGATTCGTTAGCTCGCTATTTAGTACGAGTTGGTGAAATGAGGGAATCCATCAAAATAATTCAACAAGTTGTAGAAAAAATTCCTAGAGGGCCTTATGAGAATTTAGAAGTCCGACGCTTTAAGAAAGAAAATAATTCTGAATGGAATGATTTTGAGTATAAATTTCTTGGTAAAAAACGATTTTATGCTATCAAAGTAGGTGGATTGGTCTGTGGTGCTCACTAAACCTGCTATTGGACGGGATCGGATCCATGTCTTGATTATTCGAATTTTCCATTCCAATGCACAATACTATGCATTCCATTCCAAAGAGCGGTTTCGGTGGGTTGATACGATTTCCACTTTGACGGTCCTAAGTTGGCATTCTTTGCAGATAACTTCCATCTCGCCATAGACGAAAAGTACCCAATTTCATGCCAAGAGACCATGTAAGGGTTGTACGACACATCCATATGATAAAAAGACTCACAAGCCTAAGAGTCATGCCAGAAGTCACGGGTTCGAACCCCGTTTTCCCCGCCCGATCTTCCTCGTCCTGCCCGACCAACTCAAAGTCAAGGAAAGCGGCCTAGACCACTGACTTTTGATGGAAGGCTTCTGAACATGGATTGGTCTGGTAAAGCCAATTTTTCGGCGAATCAAATATTTTCTGAGAGCACTAGACCTTCCCCAAAGATTTCGGTCAGAGCTGGCATATGCCAAACATGAATACCACCTGAAGCTACCAGTATAACACCTGGCATTTGTACCCAGTCCTGAGGAAGAACTCGATACTTTCTGCCATCCACAACCCTTGATTTCTCATATTTGTGCAACGGCTATTCTGGCACTATTCTCCGATGAAAAATCAAGATCTAGTGACATAACGCAAGGTCTTCCAAAAGTGGAACAAATCTTTGAAGCGTGTTCAATTGATTCATTATCCCCGAATCTACGAGTAATAGGTAGCCCCACCCCAGGCGGAGTTTGTGAGCCGTGTAATAGGCGACCATTTCACGCGGTTCGGGGGGCACCTGAATAAGCCGCCGGCACCCAGCTGCGTCTTTACCCCTATCCAATTTTTGGGCCAATTCCCCCTTCGTACTACCAAAAAATGAGATTCTTGCCGAATCCGGATAATCATCCGGGTCTTATTTAAAAAACAGCCGCCCCACCACTGCAGGCAGGTTAGTTCCTCTGTCGTTGCCGGAGAGTTCTTGGCGACGAGACCTTAGGATAAGTTGCTAAAACAAACGGAGGGGAGGATCGACCCGTTCAGTAGAATTCCGAAGAAAGACTATTGGCAGCAGGTGGAGACATTTCTTTGGCCCCCTTCCCAATAAATGTGGATAGGGTAGAGCTCGGTAGAGGGTTCGAGAATAGGGTAGGGTTTTTTACGGTCGGGTCCCCTACCACTAGCAGACGGAATTGAATTGGTCTAGTTTAGGTCTTTCCAATCAATTTTTATCTTACCTAATTCTATCTACGCCCAGGGGGTAGGTATGTCGCAAGCTCTGGGCAGCTATCTTATTCCAAAGAATGTAGCTCCCTAAAAGGTTGCCGATACCCGAAGAATTTCGTGCTTGCTACGCCCTTCCTCGTCTCTGGGTGCCTAGGTATCCACCGCAAGCCTTTCCTCTTTTGAACCTCGCCATTAACATTAAGGCTATGTGAAGGGGAGCTCTTCGCAGCTGTCAATGGAAAGATGGAAATTGGTTCTAAAAGAGCCGAGCTAGGGATAAGAGATATGGTTGGTTGGCAGAATGGAAGGAATGCTATTCTAACGGGAACCGGGAAAAGAATGGTTCCCAATACAGGGCCCGAAGAAGAGAAACGAAAGGAAGTAGTGAAAGAAGAAATAAAGTATGGGGATCAACATGAAAAATCACATAGCTGGTGAAGCATAATCCTCGCGTCAGGGAATGCTATATGCTTGGTGGGTTCTCCTCCAAGCAGAATGAAGGACGCCATGGAGGCGGCTATTCCGAGGCATATTGTATATATATCTGGTGTCACCGCTTGCATCGTATCAAAAATAGCCATTCCTGAGATTAGCACCAGATATCCTGGGGTGTGGAAAGAGCAGCTGTGAAAAGCGGAAAAACCATCAAAAAACGACGATTGCTCGTGAAGGTTTCCACAGAAAGACCCCTTCCTTACACAAAATTGTTATGTTGTTATGCTGCTCGTGCAATCAAAACTTAGAATAGAAGAAAAAGAGTTCCCTCGGGACCCATCCTCTTCTCCTTTGCTTGTGTGATTATCATGAGAAGAATTCCATTCCAAGAAAGTTGGAAAAACACAATGGCCAAATGCACTTATTTTCGAAGAAGAATGAGGCAATCGATCATCCGGACGAAAGGGATATGGAAAGTGGGCTTCGAAAACTCTTCTTTCGTAGGCACATTTACTTCAATTCAACTATTTCATTGATGAATCAATTTGAGGAAATTCAAAAATACCTTGCTTGCAAGCAAGGCAGCCGATAAGTCATCGAATGGTTTGTTTGAATAATGGACTGGTAACCATTACTCATTTGAAAGTTTCCCACGGTGATCTAATATCTTTTAAAGAAAATGACGCGCGGAGAGAGAAAGAGAGTCCTTGCTTTCATAATCGGTAATTAGAGTCCAGGCTTCCTACACCCATATTTTATGACAACCTATGAACCGACTAACTCAACAGCTGGCCTTAGAGAAACTGCCCTAACTTATCCAAGTAGTCCTAATAAATGGCCATGATGAAATACTCTTCCTTTCCCTGCGGCACTCGCTTGAAGGACTCGAAAGATGACTAATGCTGATAGGAAGAACTTTTGGGAATGGGAGAATTCCCACTACCGCTGGCAAGCCAGCCGGGCCGTGAGCACGGTGGGAACGGGCTTCCCAAAAAGCGAGCCAACTCTAGTCCGACGTCAATACCCGGGCGCTGAAGGAGCTCCTGAACGGACTCCAAAACAGTCGGGCACGATCTCAAACTTCTAGGGAGGCAAGGAGATTCCTCGACGAGGACTAGTGAGGAGATTCCCGAGGCAGTCTTAGTGCTATCGTCAGGGTCACCAGCCTACTGTACCCCTTATTCTGGCTTAGCCTTGCTTAAACAGAAGCGCTAGCTAAGAGAACTTCTTAAGTTAGGGTACTATTCTATTATCTGGCTTACTATGGGGAAGGGGAGAAGGCAAGCCATTTCGGTGGCGGGCTCCCAATACTGTTCTAGCTAAATTGACTGCTCCCTGTTCGGACTCATTTTGGCCCAAATACCCTTCTATTTGTAAAATGAACCCAAAATACTTCGCTAAGGTTCAACCGTTTCGCTACGGTTTTCTTCCAATTTCTTCTAAGGAATTCTGATCAACAGAAAAAATCTAAGCGAAGGCACCTTTCTCTGTATGGAAAAAGGAATAAGATGTTGCTTCGGCTTCCGTTTCTAGCTCTGCTTGAGCTGCTTCGTCTGTTTCTCTTGATGTGGGTGTCGGTCTTTTGAGACTCTTCTCTCACATTCGGAGCACAGTTGGTCCTCAATTTGAAAACCGACAAAGGTGACTTCTTCCTTATTCATGCCTTGATGCACCTTTTTTCGTGTTCAATCTCGTCTGAGAGTTGTGCATCGATACAACAGAGTTCTTATTCTTACCCTTCAAAAGATCGGGAAAGGTCATTCTAGGCTCTTTATCAGATGTCTCATTCCAATTTTTCCTAAATTTGGCAGTCTCTGACTGGAAATCCTTTATCTTTTCAATAGAAAGAGAAGGTATTTAAGCAATGTGTGTTTTGAGATACAATCAATCGAAGAGAATAAAAGTGGGTCCAATAAAAAACAGGAATGAATTTATTAAAAGGGCCCTTTGGACTCGAAATCCAAACGAAGTGAGTGGTTCGATTCCACTCTCAGAAGGAGACTAAACGAAATAAAATGCAAGTGAAACGAGACGAGAATCAAATTGTAGGCTTCTTTCCTAAAAGCGGTGGTTCTCGAAGTATGAGGGAAAAGACCAATTGATAAAGCGCACAATGCTAAATTCCAAAATTGGTTGGTTCTTTTCCAGGAAAAGAACTACTCATCCCTCTAAAGCCTAAGGAAAGACTGCGGACTAACGCATCAACCTTTCCAGAAGCCCAGGAGAAAAGGAGTTAGCTCTATGCATTCCTCTATTGATGGTAAAGAAACTGAACAGTTTTTCATACCACCCGGGAGGTGAATCGGAGTGAGGAGGCCTATTCCACTAGCTCCAGTGTATAGTAAGTAGTCTTCGTCGATGGGACAAACGCTCCAGTGTATGCGTTATGAGGCAACTAGCATTTTGTCATGGAAGTTCGTGAAAGAATGTTCTTCTTTTTCGTTGGAAAACCCAACGCCGACGTCAAGATCAGTCTCCTTTCCTTTCTTTTTCTTGATACCGCTTGCCGGGAATAAGTACCTATCCCTTACGGGAATCAAACCCGTCCCCCACTCCCGTCCCGGGGTGCTAAGGGGTTTTGTTTTAGGAACATACGGTGGTGTTTTGCCGACGCCTCGAAAGGGAGATCAGAAAAAGTGTCAAATCCAATAGAATAGAGAACGATGGCCCAAACACAACAGCTTACTTCATCTACACCCTTGTGTTGTCAAACTAATGAATCCCTCTCCGCCCCTGCTCCGGCAAAGCAATAAGCACTAGGGTATCCATCAGCAGAGGCAAAATCGAATAAAATGGCTTATTTGCACCTTTCTTTGGTAGGCAACGAATCTCACGGAATGTGGGAATCTTTACCAACGGATACTATTTAACATAAATAATAAGTAGAAATGGACAAACGAGTGTGGCTACACAGAGTGAAGAAAAAAACATGGTGGTACCAGCATTGCTATTTAAGAAGCTATTTAAGAAATGTGAATTCTCATTGTTTCGATGATTCTCAATGGAAGATCGGGGCGTTTTTTACCAATTCTTTTGCAAATAAAAAAAATTCCGTTCAAGAAAGAAGATCAATTTTGGGTTGAACCAACAACCTGATTGTGTGGCTTTTTCATATTGAGAAATTCTTTCTAGTGGCATTCGATCACAGAAGCCGTTGACAGCAGCATAAATCACAACAATTTGTTTTTCAATTGGAAGTGGTTCATATTGTGGTTGTTTGGGCACTTCTGTAAGCCTTGCACCTCTATTGATTAATGCCTGAGTCCACAGGGATGGATCAAGTAACTGGTGATTCTTTTCAAGGTCAGATGCTTTTTGTCCCGATAAAAAAACATTATTGTGATAGGCCCTGTTCCCGGTAAGAAATATAGTGACATTGTCTTTCCCATTCTTTCCCCTGATCCTGCTACGAAGAAAGATGCTCATTTCTTAAAATATCCCATATATGTAGGGGGAAACCAAAGCATTAGAGCTCAGCTGACACAGTGATCGAAAGTTGCGCAACCAAAACAACTTGAAACCGCCCATGCACCTTTTGCTTTTCCTGATGTCGTCCCTTCGGGTAGTTGGATATGAGAAGATCCATGCATGGGAGCTAGTTCAATAGGCCTCTTAGTGAAATCACCTACTTTACTTTTTATACGAAAATCATTGCACGTAGATCTTCTATTTATTGGGAATTCGTTCGACGGCCGTCTGATTCTAATTCACTTCCATCATTTAGCCATGTCTCTTGATCGATACAATCCACGTGTATTTTATTCTTTCTAAAAATAAAATGCGACAAAAAATCCAATTTGATTCAAAGATCGGAATCATACCTCCAGCGGGCAAGGTCGGCTCAAGAAATGGAAGTTGTGAGATGGAAAGAAAACCAAGAAAAAAGAACTAAATTAGGGATCAATCCATACGCGGCTTGCTTCTCCCCTTCCCCAAAATATGAATCTGAGACTTAATCTTGATATACCTCAGAACAATACATTCTTGTTACCACAAGATGGATTTGCCACTGCGGATCATTTGATTGGAATGAAATTTGGAACGGGTATACTTGACGATGATGATATGAATCACTTGAAAAATAAACGTATTCGTTCGGTTGCGGATCTGCCAGATACAGATGATACTTGCCACTACTTGACCGAAACTGGGACTTGAGGAGGAATGAAATTATAAGGGAAATCAATCAACTAATTGAAATAGTGATATCGGTATCGGAACTCTGGAGAAGGGCCGGGCCTAAGCGCGCTCTTGAGACTTGGACCACTACAAAAAAAATACATTTCTGTGATGATACGTGTTTGTCACAGTAGGTCGCGTTTTTTGTCATGCATGTACATCCATGACAAATTTGTGACAAAATCGAGATAGTCATACATGTGCTGTCGTAGAAATGTTCGATGACATTACCAAAATTATCATCACAGAAGTGTCCACTTCCATGACGATAAATCGTGCGTCACAGAAGTGCTTTCGTCAAGGGTGACCGACACGTGGCATCCACCATAACGGAACGCCGTTAAGCTATCGGGTCGGGTTTTGGATCCGATAACCCGTTAACAGCCCCGACCAATGGGGATTTTCCATGTGTAAAATCATCATTGGCAAGAGGAAACACGTGTCGACTCATTGTTGGGACAGATGTCATCCACTCATTGGACAGAAGGCGCCTATGATACGTCGACACGTGGCACGGCCCAACAGAGGCCCATTCCTGTGAAAAGGCCGGCCTGTTTGACTTGGTCAAAAGGTGACGGGCCGGCCATGGGAAGCCTGTTAACGGCATCTTCGCATATAGCCCATTTACAGCCCGCTAACCCAAGGCCCGTTACGCCCTATCCGAATTAGGCCCAGTAGTGTCATCTGGGCCATCCAATATGATTCCACCCCGTTTTCACTTCTGGCCCATGTATGGCCCATGACGTCTTTCGGCCCATATGAGGCCCTATGTAACTCTCGGCCTATTAACGGCCCGTGGTGAAACTGGCCCGCGATGCATAGTGTATTACTTTAGACCCATTAACGGCCCGTGGTGAAACTAGCCCGTAATGAACAGTGTATCGCTTTATACCCATTAAGGGCCCGTTATTCAGTTGGGTCGTTTACAGCCCATGTTATCTTTCGGCCTTCTCAGAGCCCATTTATTCTTGGGCTTATTTGCAGCATTCGGTTACTTATGGCCCGTTACTGTCATTTTCTACTTGTGGGCCAAATTCAGCCCGTCGTTACAGTCGGCCCGTTTGTGGTCTGTTAGTCTGTTGGGCCATTTTCATAGCATCACCAAATACGACCTATTAACGGCCCGTTATGGTCAGCTAATAAAAGTACGATTTCCATTATAGGCCCGTCTACGGCCCATTAAAGGCCAGTACAAGACCCATAAATGAGTCGGCGGCCCATGGATCTTACGTGGCGTAGAAGGCCCATGGACCCTACGAGACGTAGAAGGCCCATGGACACTGCGAGACATAGAAGGCCCATGGATCATGCGAGACGTAGAAGGCCCATGGATCCTACAAGACGTAGAAGGCCCATGGATCCTACGAGACGTAGAAGGCCCATGGTCGGGCGAGTTGGCCCCCGTTTGAACGATATAGCATATTCAAAGAACTATCCTACTCAATACTATCACCTCTAAAAAGCATACACTATACAACAAAGAGATCAAGGCATAGAAAGGTAGAATAGTCCTACACTATACAATAAAGAAATTACAGCCGATTATACCCACTGGGCATTATGGTACGGCACAGGTGATAATAAAGCATACACAAACAGCAAATTGCATACACTTGGCAAATACGACTCATACATCATGGACGCGCATCAACTTAACTCCATTTGAACTATAATCTCTTCAGAAAATAGGATTGTCCGGATTCAGATAGCACAAATTTCAGTCTGCAAAATCTCCAATTCCTTCATGGTTACCTCGGTGTCTTGTTTCATTTTTTGACTCCTGCATCTAATACCTGCATGTACAGTCTCAACTTGTTGATTATACGTTGACAATCATGTACACGTTGTCTTGCCACCTCTAGTTGATGCTCGAGAACATCAGCACATTCCAATTCCAATCCATCATCATTCGGTAATGGCCATGCCGCACTGCTCGCAGATTTTTGTGTTGATGTCACTTCATCCTGAAATGTTTCTGTAAGTACACATGACTAGGGCAAAAATATAGTTAGAACAGTGAAGCGAACAAGACACTATTTTGTACTACATGGCAAAACAGGACTAACAATAATGTTACACGTCACTTTCACAAAAAAATGTTACACGTCATGAAGCATAAGCAGGTGATATTTTAAAAATTATAAAAAAGATAGTCTGTGCAGCCTGCATACAGAAATCCCTCTTAGCTCACCAGAGGAGCATGATGTGGGGGCCCAATCGAAAACACAGACAAGTTACAAATTTAGACAGCATGTTGCGTATAAGTAAGCAAGCAGTTGGCCATTCTGTACCTCAATTAAAGTCTTAGGGAGCATAATGAACAGCAGAGGGTTTCATACAAACATACTACAGCAGGCAAAACTATGCAAACATTAGCATAGTATAAACTAGATTGTGAGCCTCATGCAATAATAGTTGGTTAATAGACTTCAAAGCTTCAGGCACACTTTGGCAGAGTAATTAAATGGTAAGGCCTTTAATTATGTCAAATAATAGTGATACAAGTACCGAACATCAGGCATAATTATTTGGGCATCTCATTAAGTGAGGACAAATAAAGCAATTGAAAAGAGAAAATTAACTATGCCTGAAACAAACAAGGAATTGAACTGTTGAGTTGCATACAGTGGCTTACCTTAGCAGGTTGAAGAGGCTCAGCGCAGCTCCTACTTCTCTTGCAAGGCTCCTTCCTATCATCTTGTACTTGGAAATCCTCAATCTTATCTTCATTGCACCCCCTCTGCAAGGTGACACAAACTAGTTACTCGTCTCCTTGGAAGATAAATATGCATACTTTCGAGTCTGTGAACACAAAAGGATGAGATTATAACAAAACAATACCACATAATGAAACATGCCGCATCTCTTGCACTTGCACATAATGAAATGAGCATTTACTATGTCTGCACTATGTAAAAACTAGGCATACCTTCGAACTGGATCTCTAGGTACTCTTGGAGGGCCTACTGTAGTGTACAGCCAAACCTTTATTCACCTATGAGTTAGACAAGGCCCCACTATAGCAGCCCTTAGTGTTTAAATCATTGACAAGCTCTGTTAGAGTGTTAGGTCAAGAACAGCAAGTAATCAAAGAAAACAGTCCTAGTATGGCTGGCTGATGCAAACAAGCAATTGAACAGATGTGTGAGCAAATCTTACATATCAAGAAAAGAAGCAAAGAAGGAGGCTTAAAGACCATCACTTGACTGACCAAATTTAAGGGGCATTTAAACATCATGTGCAATGTATGAACTAACATAAACATTGCATATTCCAGATTCTACAATGGAATGCACATGTATTAGTTTATGCCATGTATGATGATGCCTAAATGTACAGATAGCAGGCAGGAGTGATTCATCAGTGCACACACAATTGAATTGCAGGTTAAGGGCTAGTTCGATTCCGCCTTTTTAGGGTATATTGTCAAAATAAGCCATAAAAGATGTAAAGAAGTCATTTTTGAGTTATGGGCTTGGGCTTAACTAATTTCGCTTTGGAGGGGGGTGTTTCGGGTAGAACCTCACTAAAAATTGAAGGGAAGGGGAATAGTGAAATGACTCTGTTGTCTGCCTATATTACACTCAAAATGCAACTGCTGACGCCTGTGTCACACCTAACCCTCAAGTAAAAACAAACACGCAAACATTCATTGCCCTGCCCGCTTGCATCTCCTCTCCCCTTTCCCTCTACCTTGATCCCCTGCCTGCAGCACTAGGGTTCCTCCAGCGAGCCGTCGCCACTGGTCCCATCTGGCCTGGTCCTCGATGATGCTATGTCCAGTTAGGCTACATGGCCGGCGGGTAGGGGCAAATCTCCCTGGCTGCTCCTCCCTCTGGCGCCGCCCCTCATTCTCATGGTCTCCAGCAGCTGCTCCACTATGCTTCGTCCAACGCACTACTCCAGCGGGCGCTGCACAACTACGGTTGATGCCACACTGCGGCAGAAAGCACCTTGTTCCCCCTCCCCTCCTCCCAGGCCATGGCCTTGAGGTGTTGTTGAAGGATGAGCTCATCCAACAAGGTGAGGATCTCCTCTGATTTTTTGCCAAATTTTCATTCTGATCCACTATACGATGAATTGCTATGAGCTGCTTCTGCTGCTGCTATATGATGTATTGCTATGAGCTGCTCCTGCTGCTGCTATATGATGAATTGCTATGAGCTGCTGTTGTTGTATGATGAGTTGCTATGAGCTGCTGCTGCTGCTATATGATGAATTGCTATGAGCTGCTGCTGCTGCTATATGATGAGTTGCTACAAGATGCTCCTGTTGCTGCTATATGATGAATTGCTATGAGCTGCTCCTGCTGCTGCTATATGATGAATTGCTATGAGCTGCTGCTAGTATATGATGAATTGCAGACTATTGCTGCTGTATGATGAGTTGCTATGAGCTGCTGCTACTGCTATATGATGAGTTGCTACTAGCTGCTCCTGCTACTGCTATATAATGAATTGCTATGAGCTGCTCCTGCTGCTGCTATATGATGAATTGCTATGAGCTTCTGCTGGTATATGATGAATTGTAGACTGCTGCTGTTGTATGATGAGTTGCTATGAGCTGCTGCTGCTATATGATGCTTTCAGGTGGTGCTGCTATATGATAATAACCAGCCACTTGGAACATCGAATTTCAACAAATAATTGTTCTTCATTTAAATGTGGGTCATGCATTCTTCGTTTAAATTAGGCAATGGGATCTCTATGGAAAACATTGACCAAAGTAGATTGTGCCAAGTAGATGGTATCTTTGTATTTGCATTTTGAGCAAATAGTGATGGTCTGTTTTCCTATCATATTAATTACTGCACTAGGTTCAATTTGTGATGTTTGCAAGTCAAATTAATTTCCATATGTGCAGCAAAATGAAAAATATATATAATGCAATCTAGACTTTCCACTGATCATACCAAAGATAAGCTGAAAACGCAATATAAAGAACTGGTTAGCGTATTACATGGAGCTTATATTCACAGGTGCTTATTTTCTTAGGATAACTTGTAATAACTGTCCCTAAGAAACTTGGCTAATAGAACTGGCATACAAATAACATGTCACGATGATTGCAATGGAGGAGTGACGTACCATAACACATTGTATAGGCTCACCGCTGCCTCTCCTTTTTTTGCGATGTTCCATGAAATTGCCACATACATCTTGTACTTTTTCATTGTGTAACCCTATCTGCAAGTTGACACGGCTAATTTTAGACATCTCTACATGATACTACATTGCATATCCCTTGCACATATTTAAACCACCAATTAACGATTGTGTGCGTACCATAAACTAGCCATGACTCTGTATGCTGGACTGGCAGCCACTCTAAGGGAGCCTAATGTAGTGCGCTGGAATTCCTACATGCCACCTACGATTTTGTGTAATGTACTGCCCCTGTTCCTAAATATATGTCTTTGTAGAGATTCCAGTATGGACCACATACAGATGTATATAGATGCATTTTCGAGTGTAGATTCACTCATTTTGCTCCGTATGTAGCCTATAGTTACCATCCGCCTAGACGCACAGTTTGGGAACCCCTACCCGAGATCCGCCGGTTTTGACACCGACATTGGTGCTTTCATTGAGAGTTCCTCTGTGCTGTCACCTTTAGGCCCGATGGCTCCTTCGATCGTCAACAACGACGTGGTCCAGGGTGAGACTTTTCTCCCCGGACAGATCCTCGTATTCGGCGGCTTCGCACTGCGGGCCAATTCACTTGGCCATCTGGAGCAGATCGAAAGCTACGCCCCTGGCCATCAGGTCAGATTTGGGAGTTTGAACTACACGGCTGACATCCGTGGAGACTTGATATTTGACGGATTCGAGCCACAGCCAAGCGCGCCGCATTGTCTCGATGAGTACGATCTAGCTCTGCCGCCGAACAGTGCCCTGGAGGCCGCACCAGCATCCGCCCCGACCCTTAGCTCGGAGCCGACTTCGCCGATCGAGGACGAGTGGCTGGACACCACCTCGGGGGCTATGATCTCTACGGTGATTGAGCCGAACACCATCCCTGTCCTTTGCAAAGCCCGTGACTCCAAGGTGCCGGACACCTCTCCGGACTCCAAACCTCCCGCGCCTCTGCCAATCAAATCCGATTGGGCGCCGGTTATGGAGTTCACTACCGCGCATCTTTCAGCACTCACCCTTTGGTGACATCCTGAATTTACTAAAGTCTCTCTCTTTATCAGGAGAGCCCTGGTCAGACTATGGTCAGGAAGGTGTTTGTGGAGCGGCTCCGGTAGGGTGGACTACGGTGTGGGCGAAGCGGATCTGTGGCCGTGGACGAGGGCGTAGGTGAAGCTTCTCCGGTGGTTTGGTTAAGGATGGTGTCGACGACGCGGATCTGCGGCCGTGGACGGGGCATCAGAAGCTGCTCCGGTGGTTGGGTTAAGGATGGTGAGGGAGTCCTGGATTAGGGGGTGTCTGGATAGCCGAACTATCACCGTCGGACGGACTCCTGGACTATGAAGATACAAGATTGAAGACTTCGTCCCATGTCCGGATGGGACTTTCCTTGGCGTGGAAGGCAAGCTTGGCTATATGGATATGTAGATCTCCTACCATTGTAACCGACTCTGTGTAACCCTAACCCTCTCCGGTGTCTATATAAACCGGAGGGTTTTAGTCCGTAGGACGAACAACAATCATACCATAGGCTAGCTTCTAGGGTTTAGCCTCTTTGATCTCTTCTACTACTACCCATATCGTCAATATTAATCAAGAAGGAGTAGGGTTTTACCTCCATCGAGAGGGCCTGAACCTGGGTAAAAACATCGTGTCCCTTGTCTCCTGTTACCATCCGCCTAGATGCACAGTTCGGGAACCCCTACCCGAGATCCGCCGGTTTTGACACCGACATTGGTGCTTTCATTGAGAGTTCCTCTGTGCTGTCACCTTTAGGCCCAATGGCTCCTTCGATCATCAACAACGACGTGGTCCAGGGTGAGACTTTTCTCCCCGGACAGATCTTCGTATTCGGCGGCTTCGCACTGCGGGCCAATTCACTTGGCCATCTGGAGCAGATCGAAAGCTACGCCCCTGGTCATCAGGTCAGATTTGGGAGTTTGAACTACACGGCTGACATCCGTGGAGACTTGATCTTCAATGGATTCAAGCCACAGCCAAGCGCGCCGCATTGTCTCCATGGGTACGATCTAGCTCTGCCACCGAACAGTGCCCTGGAGGCCGCACCAGCGTCCACCCCGACCCTTAGCTCGGAGCCGACTTCATCGATCGAGGATGAGTGGCTGGACACCGCCTCAGGGGCTACGATCTCTACGGTGATTGAGCCGAACACCATCCCTGTCCTTTGCAAAGCCCGTGACTCCAAGGTGCCAGACACCTCTCCGGACTCCAAACCTCCCGCGCCTCTGCCAATCAAATCCGATTGGGCGCCGGTTATGGAGTTCACTGTCGCGGACATCTTTCAGCACTCACCCTTTGGCGACATCCTGAATTTACTAAAGTCTCTCTCTTTATCAGGAGAGCCCTGGCCGAACTATGGTCAGGAAGGTTGGGATGCGGACGACGAAGAAATTCAAAGCCCACCCACCACCCACTTTGTAGCCACTGTCGATGATTTAACCGACATGCTCGACTTCGACTCTGAAGACATCGACGGTATGGATGACGATGCAGGAGACAACCAAGAACCAGCGCCTACAGGGCACTGGAAGGCCACCTCGTCATACGACATATACATGGTGGACACCCCAAAATATGGGAATGGCAATGGAACAGCGGAGGATGACCCCTCCAAGAAACAGCCCAAGCGCCGGCGTCAGCGGCGCCGCTCTAAATCCTGCCACAGCAAAAACGGTGATTCCAGCACAGGAGATAATAACACCCCGGACAGTGTCGAAGACAACCCCCTCCAGCAGGATTCAGCACAGGAAGAGGGGGAAGCCAGCCCTCATGATAGAGTGGCAGATAGAGAGGTAGAGGACGATAATTATATGCCTCCCTTCGAAGATGAAGCAAGCCTCGACGACAACGAATTTGTCGTGCCCGAGGATCCCATCGAACAAGAGCGTTTCAAACGCAGGCTTATGGCCACGGCAAGCAGCCTCAAGAAAAAGCAGCAGCAGCTTAGAGCTGACCAAGACTTGCTAGCTGACAGATGGACCGAAGTCCTCGCAGCCGAAGAGTATAAACTCGATCGCCCCTCCAAGAGCTACCCAAAACGCAGGCTGCTACCCCAATTAGAGGAGGAAGCACCCAAACCTACATCACCAGCGCATGACGCGGCCGACCGGCCACCTCGTGGCCGCGACAGAGAGGCCTCTAGGCCCTCCAATAAAGCAGCACCCCGGCGTCGCTCGAAAAGTACAAAGCCACGGGGAAATGCGCCAGACTTGCGAGACATATTGGAGGACAAGGCAAGGCAAATAAGATCGATCTACGGATTGCGTGGGCGCCCCACGACACGTGATGACAACCGTCACGCCGGATACAGCAATTCCGGCCGGGCCGAACACAGTAGACAAAGCTCCTTTGAGCTGCGTCATGATATAGCCCAATATAGAGGCGCCGCACACCCACTATGCTTCACAGACGAAGTAATGGATCATCAAATCCCCGAGGGTTTCAAACCCGTAAACATTGAATCATACGACGACACAACAGATCCTGCGATTTGGATCGAGGACTATCTCCTTCACATCCACATGGCCCGCAGTGATGATCTACACGCCATGAAATACCTCCCACTCAAGCTTAAAGGACCAGCTCGGCATTGGCTCAACAGCTTGCCAGCAGAATCAATTGGTTGTTGGGAAGACCTGGAAGTCGCATTCCTTGATAACTTCCAGGGCACATATGTGTGACCACCAGACGCTGATGACCTAAGCCACATAATTCAGCAGCCAGATGAATCGGCCAGACAATTCTGGACACGGTTCTTAACCAAGAAAAATCAAATCGTCGACTGTCCGGATGTAGAGGCCCTTGCAGCCTTCAAACATAACATCCGCGACGAGTGGCTTGCCCGGCACCTAGGACAGGAAAAGCCGAAATCCATGGCAGCCCTCACATCACTCATGACCCGCTTCTGCGTGGGAGAGGACAGATGGCTAGCTCGCAGTAATAACCTGACCGAAAACCCTGGTAATTCGGATACCAAGGACAGCAATGGCAGGTCGTGCCGCAACAAGCACAAGCGCCCCATTAACAGCGATAATACTGAAGACATGGCAGTCAATGCCGGATTCAGAGGCTCTAAACCCGGTCAGCGGAAAAAGCCGTTCAAAAGAAATACTCAGGGCCCGTCCAATTTGGACCGAATACTCGATCGCTCGTGCCAGATACATGGCACGGCCGAAAAACCAGCCAACCACACCTACAGGGATTGTTGGGTATTCAAGCAGGCAGGCAAGTTAAATGCCAAAAACAACGACAAGGGGCTGCATAGCGATGACGAGGAGCCCCGGCCGCCGAACAATAGAGGACAGAAGGGCTTTCCCCCGCAAGTGCGGACAGTGAACATGATATACGTAACCCACATACCCAAAAAGGAGCAGAAGCATGCACTAAGGGACGTATACATGATGGAGCCAGTCGCCCCAAAGCTCAACCCGTGGTCCTCCTACCCGATCACTTTTGATCGAAGGGACCACCCCACTAGCATCTACCATAGCGGATTCGCCGCATTGGTTCTTGACCCAATCATTGACGGATTTCACCTCACTAGAGTCCTGATGGATGGCGGCAGCAGCCTGAACCTGCTTTACCAGGATACAGTGCACAAAATGGGCATAGACCCCTCAAGGATTAAACCCACAAAAACGACCTTTAAAAGCGTCATACCAGGTGTAGAGACCAACTGTACAGGCTCAATTACACTTGAAGTGGTCTTCGGATCCCTGGATAACTTTCGAAGTGAGGAATTAATCTTCGACATAGTCCCGTTCCGCAGCGGCTATCACGCACTGCTCGGACGAACCGCATTTGCAAAGTTCAATGCGGTGCCGCACTACGCATACCTTTAGCTCAAGATGCCAGGCCCTCGAGGAGTAATCACGGCCATTGGAAACACCGAACACTCTCTCCAGACGGAGGAGCACACTGCGGCCCTCGCGGCGGAAGTACAAAGCAGCCTTTTAAGGCAATTCTCGAGTCCGACTACTAAACGTCCGGACACCGTCAAGCATGCCCGGAGTAACCTACAACAAGACCGCCTGGCACATTCCGAGCATGTGTAGCAATGCAGCCCCAACCCCAGCCCTCACAAAATCGCGAGACCAGTACCATGCGTACATAACTACGCTCTGGAGATACCATGGGCATAGCGGGAGGGGCACGACCACGGCATGCCCAGAGTGTGGCTCAACCGCACAAGGGGCTCCCAATTGTGTCATTCTTTTTTTTTCTTATTCTCAGGACTCCGTTTGCCAGAAGCCCTGTCCGGCAGTAGAATCGCTGAACTCACGATGCAACAGCCAGGGAAGCAGAAAAGCTACGTCGAGTGTCCAGGTGGTCTCTATTACGAGCAGTATACCTGTTTTACATACCATCCCGTAGCCTACCCCTGGAGGGGGACATGTTAAATAGTCCCATCCCTTGCTTATCGCACTATTTGTATCGTTCTGCTTTCATTGCAGTATCTTTTGAATAAACAATACATAGCTTCTGCTTATTATTGCATTCCTTTTTTTATAAATGTTCATCTATGACATGTTGCACCCGTACAACTTGGTACGATAAATACACCAGGGGCTTAAGTACCCCAAGACATGGTGTGATAAGTCCGAACACTTTCACAAGTGCGGCACCCCGAACTTATAGCATTATATGCATCGGCTCCGAATCATGTCTTGGGTCAATAGTTGGGTTTGCCCGGCTCCCATGTTTTGGTACCTTACGTTCCGTTATATCGGCTAAGGTAGCGCTGGGAGAACCACTGCGATTATGCCCCAGTTGAGCTGGGTTGAGCACCTCAGTGGAGAAAGCTAAAACTGACTGTCATGATAGGGCGAGAGTCAGTCGCTGTTCGAGAGGTTTTTCGGGTCCCTAAAGACTCATGCCGCTTAGAGCGAGGAGTTGGCATTGTCCGGCCAAGGCGTGGATAGCACCCCGAACTCGGTCTTCCGAATACCAGGGGCTTCGCCGAAATTTAAAATTATAGAATTCTATGGCTAAGTGAGAGTGCTCAACCATTATAGTCCGGTTGCCTCGTTCGTTGTGTTGAACGCCTCCCTCGAAGGACCCAAGAATGGGAACAAGAGCACTCAAGTTTATCCCGAACACCCCAGCACTCGTGGCATGGGGGCTGAAGCCAACGACTCGCCATCTCTCAAATTTGATAAACGGCCGCACAGAAGGTAATATTTTAAATTACCAAGCATTACTTAGCGCATATGAACAAAGTTTTCAGCGTACAGGATAACAAATGCGAGTCTACTCAAAAATTACATCTTTGGAGCATTCACACGCTATAATGCGGGCACCCTTCAGGACGCCCTTATAGTACATCTCGGGCTTGCGATACTCCTTGCCCGGCGGTGGCGCGTCCGTCACAAGCTTCTCAGCGTCCATCTTGCCCCAGTGCACTTTAGCACGGGCAAGGGCCCGACGAGCACCTTCAATGCAGACGGAGTGCTTGATGACTTCAATCCATGGACAGGCGTCCACCAGCCGCCGCACCAGACTAAAGTAGCTCCCAGGCATGGCTTCTTTAGGCCACAGCCGAACTATGAGGCCCTTCATGGCCTGTTCGGACACCTTGTGGAGCTCGACCAGCTGCTTCAGCTGGTCGCTCAGGGGCACCGGATGTCCGGCCTCAGCATATTGAGACCAGAACACCTTTTCCGTCGAGCTCCCCTCCTCGGCTCGGTAGAACGCGGCAGCATCGGACACACTACAGGGCAGATCTGCGAACGCTCCTGGAGAGCTCCGGATTCGGGTAAGTAACAGGTAATTCACTTTTACATGCTTGCTTTGCATATAGAATGCCTTACCCGCTGCTATCTTTTTTATCGCCTCAACCTCCTGGAGGGCCTTCTGGGCTTCGGCCTTAGCGGTTTTGGCACTCTCAAGAGCCAAGGTGAGCTCGGACTCTCGAGTCTTTGAGTCACGCTCCAAACTCTCGTGTTTTTCCACGAGAGCCTGGAGCTCTTGCCACACCTCCGCCACCCGCGCCTCCTGCTTCTCTCACTTGGTGCGCTCCGCGGCCGCACTATTTTCGGCCTTGGACACCGCTTCCTTCAGGGTCGCCACCTCGTTCATGGCCCTTGCAATACCCACGTTATTCCTATCATTTTTTGCAACCAAATCCTATCTATAAGGTATTACTTTAATTAGGTACTACTTACCTTCCTTGTCCTCGAGCTGCTTCTTGGCAAGGCCGAGCTCGTTCTCGGACTGCTCGAGGCTCTGCTTCAATGCATTGACCTCCGCAGTCAGTGCGGCAGAGGTCAGCAGCGCAGCCTGCATTCCCATATTGACATATTTATGTTAGACTCCTGCGTATATCTTTTTGGATCCTCAGCTCGGCTTTTCTTTCCGAACACTGAACTAAGCATCAGGGGCTACTGTCTATGCGGTAAATTCTTACGTATCTTAAAAACTTACCTCAAAGCCTGTTAGAACGCTGGTACAGGCTTCAGTCAGCCTGCTCTTGGCGGATTAAACTTTCTGGATCACCGCACTCATAACAGTGCGGTGCGCCTCGTCGATGGAGGCACTGTTAAGCGCCTCCAGCAAATTATCCGACGCCTCTGGTTGGACGGAGGTCACCGGTGTCGCAGTCTCGCCCTTCTTACAAAGGGGCCGCCTGCCGGACTTCGGAACCAATGTAGGTTCCGGTACGGAGTCCGGCACAGGGCCGGACTTAGAGCCCTCTAGGGTTTTGCCCCCTTCGCGCCCGGAGTCTGGGAGGTCGCCTTGCGGCGCCTCCAGGACCACCTCCTCCTGGTCGGGCCCCTCTTGGGACTCCACCACGGCGTCGTCTGCGTCGCCGGGGGAGGAGGCGGTCGGAAGTGAAGTGCTATTCACATCCGACGAATCCAGGGAGCCGCTCGACGAAGCGAGGAGCTCGTCCTTGGGCGGGCTACATGGTTGTATTCGGCGTTATAAGACACTATGCGACAAACGAAAAATCATGAGTTATTCTGGAATCCGGACACTTATGATCTCGCCAGGGGCTTGGCCCTCGAGGGCCACTCCTCTTCGCCGTCGTCGGCATTGGTGGAAAAGTCCGGAGGAAGGGTCCTTCCTTTCTTGGACCCTCCGCCCCCCCCCCCAGCTGGGGCGGCCTTCCTTTTCTTCTCTCCCCCCGCTAGGGAAGAGGCTTCTTTTTCCTCCTCCTCGCCTTCGCGGAAGGAGTCCGCCTCGGAGTCATCGGACGATGAGTCCGACAACACCTGGCATCGGGCACTCCTTCGAGTTCCCGTGGCCTTCTTCTTGGCCTTCTTCTCCGGCACCACGCGACGTGCCGGAACCAGCAGCCCCGTTAAGCGGGTGTCCGCTGGGTCTTCTGGCAAAGGAGCCGGACAGTTAACCTGCCCGGACGTCTTCAGCCAGTCATGTCAAAGGTAAGGGAGTTTAGATCCCACATAGAGTCAGACTATGAAAAACAAGAATCCCGTAAAGGGTAGAATAGCTTACATCGCTGGCCTGACGCCGCGAGTTGAATCCGCAATCTTCGGTAGCGGATACGGGGGCCTCGGCGCCCTTAAACAGCACCTTCCAAGCATCTTCATACGTAGTGTCGAAGAGCTTGCTCAGGGTTTGGTGTTGTGCCGGGTCAAACTCCCACAATTTGAAGGCCCATTGTTGGCATGGGAGGATCCGGCGAATGAGCATGACCTCGACTACGTTGACAAGCTTGAGATTCTTGTTCGCCAGCTTTTGGACGCAGGCTTGAAGTTCGGTCAGCTCTTCCGAATCTCCCCACGTTAGGCCCGTCTCTTTCCAGGAGGTGAGACGTGTGGGGAAACCAGATCGGAATTTGGAGGCCGCCACCCATTTGGAGTCGTGCGGCCCGGTGATGTAGAACCACCCCGATTGCCACCCCTTTACTGCCTCCACGAAGGAGCCCTCGAGCCATAGGACGTTGGCCATCCGGCCCACCATGGCACCTCCGCACTCCGCTTGACGGCCACCGACTACTTTTGGCTTGACATTAAAAGTCTTCAGCCATAAGGCGAAGTGGGGCGGGATGCAGAGGAAGGCCTCGCACACGACGATGAACGCCGAGATGTTGAGGATAAAGTTCGAGGCCAGATCGTGGAAATCTAGGCCATAGTAGAACATGAGCCCCCGGACAAATGGGTGAAGTGGAAAACCTAGTCCGCAGAGGAAGTGGGTGAGGAACACCACCCTCTCATGGGGCCTGGGGGTAGGAAGGAGCTGCCCCTTGTCGGGGAGCCGATGCGCGATGTCGCTGGACAAGTATCCGGCCTTCCGCAGCTTTTTGACTTGTTCCTCCGTTACGGAGGAGACCATGCACTTGCCTCCCGCTCCGGACATGGCTGGAGAAGGTTGAGAAGAGATGTGCGGACTTGGGCACTGGAGCTCGAGTGCGCGGAAATGGATAAGCAAAGGAGGAAGAAGGCGTAGGTAAAAAGGTGGATCCTTATCCCCTTATATGGACGGACGAAACTATGCGTCCCCACCAGCCTGATAAAACTCGCTTATCTCCAAAGCACCGTAATCAATGGTGCGGTTGGATTACCCACGCCCGTATTGATGAGAATCCCGGGATAAGGGGACACGATCTCTGCTTTGATAAGACGTGCCAAGGAAACCGCCTCGCTAAACGCGCTAAGGTGGGACAGTAAAAACGATTCCAATAAAGGTTTGGCCGTGGTGTGACGTCACGCCACAAAATACGTCTACAGATTGAATTTGTGTAAAGATTATTCTCTCTATGGTGGTATGTGGAACTTATTTTGCAGAGTCGGACACTATCCTTGTGTTCAAAATCTTCTATGAAGTATTCGGAGGAGGAACCCGCCTTGCAATGCCGAAGACAATATGCGCGTCGGACTCATCGTCATTGTAGCCTAGTTCAGGGACTACTGAGGGAGTCCTGGATTAGGGGGTGTCCGGATAGCCGAACTATCACCGTCGGTCGGACTCCTGGACTATGAAGATACAAGATTGAAGACTTCGTCCCGTGTCCGGATGGGACTTTCCTTGGCGTGGAAGGCAAGCTTGGCGATACGGATATGTAGATCTCCTACCATTGTAACTGACTCTATGTAACCCTAACCCTCTCCGGTGTCTATATAAACCAGAGGGTTTTAGTCCGTAGGACGAACAATAATCATACCATAGGCTAGCTTCTAGGGTTTAGCCTCTTTGATCTCGTGGTAGATCTACTCTTGTACTACCCATATCGTCAATATTAATCAAGCAGGAGTAGGGTTTTACCTCCATCGAGAGGGCCCAAACCTGGGTAAAAACATCGTGTCCCTTGTCTCCTATTACCATCCGCCTAGACGCACAGTTCGGGAACCCCTACCCGAGATCCGCCGGTTTTGACACCGACAGATGGTGTCGATGATGCGGATCTGCGGCCGTGGACGGGGCGTCAAAAGCTGCTCCGGTGGTTGGGTTAAGGGTGGTGTCGACGATGCGGATCTGCGCCCGTGGACGGGGTGTCAGAAGCTGCTCCGATAGGTTGGATGCGGGTGTGAGGAAGCGGATCTAAGGCCATGGACTTGTGAGTTGGCAAAGCGGCCCGGTAGGGTTGAGAATGGTATAGGCTAAGCTACTCCGGTAGGGTTGACGCTGGTGTCGGTGAAGCGGCTCTGGTAGGGTTGAGGAAGGTGTCGGTGAAGCGCCTCCGGTAGGGTTGAGGAAGGTGTCGGCGAAGAGGATCAGAGGCCGTCGACGGGGGCGTCGGTGGGGCGGCTCCGGGGGGTGTGGACGAAGCGTCTCCGGTGGGGAGTATGAATGAGCCGCTGCAGATCCGAGGCGGTTGACGAGAGTACCGCCGAAGCAGATCCGGCGCCGTGGACAAGGCCGGCCCTGAATGGGCTGTGGTACAGTGGTGGATGAGAAGTCTACTTGTTTCTAGGGGAGGTGGGAGGGGTAGATGCGGCCGCAGAGCAGATCCGGCGAGGTGGACGCCGCTGGCAGTGAATGGGCTATGGTACGCCGGTGGATGAGCAGTCTAGGGTTTCGAGAGGGGAGGGGAGAAAGGGCGATGAAGTACGGACGGTGTGATGTAAGATGCTCTGGTGCTGTGGAGTTAGTCGTTTTTGCGGGAGGAGGGGAGAGGAAATGGGGGTGGCATTTAGTGGGGGGAACCGAGAATTACCAAAGCAGCCCCGACCTATCATGTAGATGAGGGCGGTATTGTAACTGTTGGTCTCCGTGCACCAAGGACAAAAGGGGGATTTCGCATGCGAAAGACTAAGGTGGCGGAAATTTTAGAAGGAGGTGGGAGATTTTGCCGCCCGCGGGATCGTTCGTATCCAGTTTCAACTAATTTTGGACCGTGCTAGCGGGAAGGTCATGCTAGACTGTGTACACGGGGCACGCGTCAGCAGTTAATAACTGGTGTGAAGTCCACCCTAGAAAAAAAGACAATAACTCGGAATGATGCACCGATAACTTGGACGTTCACACGGGCGCGGTCAATCATACGGGTCTAGTGGCGCGTTCACAAAAAAAGGGATCAAATGCTCAGCCTATGTATTTCTTGTGTAAATAGATAATTTAATGCCATTGGTTATTTACTTTAAACATAATGCATTGACGTGTTAGTGTATAGGCGCACAAAAAGAAATGGATATTGTAGGTAGCTACTTAAAAGTGTTACCTCATATGATTACATAGCCTCCATTTCATAAATTGCGTAACCGTTGAATTCATATATGAATATTACATATATATTACTTCAAAATAGAAACTTAAATCATCCAAGACTAATGAATTTGAATGCAAGAGAAACAATGGTGCATGTGCATGATATCTACATTGGTTGTTTGAAGAAACATCACTGTAACTTTGGCATGCACAACTGAAAAGGATTTATTTAAATAGAAAAAAATGTGATATGTGAGTGTCCAATCTTTATAGCGTTGAATCGATATTTTACCTTTGGCCACGATACGAAGTAGATATTGACTTATGTTCAAGCGATGCACGTCCACGGTCGCTAGATAGTGATACGTGAATGAATTGTGCAATCTCTCTCACACGCATACATATCTCATTTCCCTGTGGGCATCGGAATCACACACGCGCACTTCGTGTATTTCTCTCCCTCCGTCAGGGTTAAATTCGTCTTTCTACCCCGTCCTACAAGTCTCTCACACAGAAACACACACGCTCTCTATGTCTAACACGCCCACCCCTTTAATTCCGCCCACCCATAGCCACTAATGTCTCAAAGTATAATAATGTCTCTCACACATATGCTATCTACCTATCCCTTAATATAGCTAGATATGTGTCACACAAACTCCTTCTCCCTACTAGCAAGATGCCCATGTGCGTTGCACGGAACATCAAGATGCATTTGTATGAGAAGTTTATCTTGTGGGGGAAAAGGATGAACGAGGGAATGCCTTATTTGCAAATGTAGAGAGGGGTATGGGTATCTTTTTGCAAAATTGCCATATTTTCCTTCATGTCCGTCGGATATAAATCGGATGGCCTATATTGCAGGATGGCAGGAACACCATCATCACCAACTCTATTTTTTTATAAGAGTAGAGATATGTGAGTGTCACTGCCCCTCCCCCCCCCACACACACACACACTTCCCAACACCGAAGGAGTAGGGTGACACCTCGATCTTGATACTAATCTATCGACTGGATTCTCTCTCAAACATACACACACACACTACCCGGCACTGAAGGAGTAGGGTGGCACATCGATCTTGATAATAATCTATCGACTCCTCTTTCAAACACACACACACACTCGCTAGTTGTGCCTCTGTGCCTACCGCGCACACTCTCGATACGTATTTCTCTCCCTTCCCCCCCCCCCCCAACAATGACAGCAGAAGGGTGACAACTCGATCTGATCATAATCTATCAATTGGTTTCTCTCTCAAACATTGTGTCTCGGTGCCTCGCTCGGTAGCCCCCTCGATATGTAGACTTCTCGCGCGTGCACAACTGTAGTGATGATGAAGCTGAACCCAGTGTGCCTTGTTTTCACCGGCCTCATGTGATAGTTTTCACCCTATTTTTTGTTAATTAGCAAGGCAACCTTTTCCTTGTTACTACTAGTGAATCTGAAATCATTCGGGGCAGACATAAAACATATCACTTCAACCCAATTATCGCAGCAACTACTTTAAAAGAAATTAGCTAGCTGCCCGTGCGTTGCACGGAACATCAAGATGCATTTGTATGAGTAGTTTATCTTGTGAGAGAAAAGGTTGAATGAGGGAAGGCCTTATTTGCGAACGTGGAGAGACGTGTGGGTATATTTTTGCAAAATTGCCGTAGTTTCTTTCCTATCCGTTAGAGATAAATCCGACGGCCTATATTGCAGGATGGCACGCACACCATCATCACCAACTCTGTTTTCTACTCCCTCCGTCCGAAATACTTGTCATCAAAATGGATAAAAATAGATGTATTTAAAACTAAAATACGTCTAGATACATTTCCTTTTATCCATTTTGATGACAAGTATTTTAGAGATTTCAACAAGTGACTATGACCGGACCTTACCAACATACTCAAAAAAGTAGTCCATATTTTGATGTTACCCTCTTTTCTTGGCGGTGCAGTGCCATCTGGATACCTCATAAATAAATCAAGGACAAATCTGACCCCTTCCTGAAAAGACATACGTAGCAAAATGAGTGAATCTACACTCTAAAATATGTCTACATACACATCCGTATGTGGTAGTCCATTTGAAATCTGAAAAAGATAAATATTTAGGAACGAATGGAGTATATATAAGAGTAGACATGGAGATATATCTCCAGCATGGTCTACAACAAAAATGTGCTGGGCTGGTTAGCGTCGGATGCTCGCAATGCGATGACATGAGTTTGAATTCTGTCTTTTAACTTTAGATTTGTATATTATATATTACTCTACTTATTTAATATATACTTCTTTCGCTACTATACTGATAGTGGAACCCACAGAGTACTTAGAATATTAAGGATGGACTTGTTTCTTTTTAACTTTCTGTACGAAGCTGTAGCCACCCTGCAAGTCATGTGTACACTGTACATGCAATTAACTTCTTATAGAGGGACAATCATATAGGGAATTAACTCAAATGGATTGGATGTCACTCTATTATTTCCAGCATAAAGAGCATCTCCAACAGCAGCCGGCAAATTTCCTACCACTTCCTTCCGTGGAGGACGACATCAAGCGCCAGCGGCATACATTTTTACAACTCTAACCAGCCAGATGAAATTCGTGCAAACACGGACTGATTTCATATAAGAATGAAGGATTTCGTATAAAAAAGCCGGATCTTCATATAAACATGATGGATTTCATTACATTTACATGAACTAGGAGGTGCCAATCCGGCTCTCTTGTATAATTAATACTCCCTCCGTCCAGAAATACTTGTCCTAGAAATGGATATATCTAGACTTATTTTAGTTCTAAATGGCCGCTCGCGGATCCCTTTGTCTTCCTCATGTCCGTCAGACACTTGTGGGGTCGACGAAGGTCCTCGGAAGAGACGAAGCAGCAAAGAAACCACATGAATCCGCGATCGTCGCCTCGGCGGTGGCCTTCATGGGTCCCAAGTGTCGGCGGCCTCCCGTGTTCTACTTCTCATCGATGATGGCGGCGGACAGGGAGAAGCTGGCCACCGACTGGTCGCTCTCCATGCACCCGGCTTCTGTCTCTGCCTGCATCGCGCTGCCGCAGGCACGAGAGGTGCGCCCACGGACATGGGAGGCGCGGCCACCACAAACACTGGTGGCACGGTATGACGCGGCAGCGACGGCGCCCGTACCAGCGTGCTCGCCGCCGTGCCGGCGTGGAGCAACTCGCCACTCCTCATCGAGCTGAACTGGAGCAGCGAGTTGCTGAACCACTCGCCTGCTTGGGGCGGCAACTGGCTCCGTCGGGCCAAGCGAGGTTGGTGAAGCACCGAGCGGCCTCGCCCGTATCCAGAGGGCTCGGCGGGCCACCCAGACGGGTAATATGCCGGAGAATGGCTCATCGGAAGCCATCGGAAGGGTGGAGAAAATGGTGAAGGAGGAGATGGGGGAGCGGCGGACGGGTGCGATTCTTGCCCGCTGTCTGTCTGGCCTCGTGTAAATAGAGGGCGGACGGTAGGAGCTTGGCCGGCGTCTAGTCTCATTTAAACTGAGGGCGGACGGGAGGAGCTCGGCCGGTGTTGCGTTTAATTCCAGCTTGCTCATGAACGGACGTGTGGCCAGAGTAGGATTCTCGGTCAAATCACAAAGGCCCTCGCATGCGGTTTTAACGGAGGGGTTTAATGAAGGCGTCGGGCATGCAGCGGGCGGCACAGTACTATTCAATTTGACAGCATTAATGAGCCGTCAAATCACAAAGGCCCTCGCCTCTCGTGAAACCGACCGAGCTAGACTACCCCGCCCTCTAGCCTTTTAAAAATTGTATATACTCCACTTTTGTACAGTTGTAGAATCGATGGATTGCACCATGGAGCAAAACTTGGAATTAAAAAAAAGGTGGTACATATAGAGAGCGCTCGTGAACTTTTATAGTTTATAAGTCCCTTTTATAGTTTGTGCCAAATTTTGACTAAAGATTTAACTAACAAAATGTTAATGCATGTCAAGAAAAATTATCTCACTGGATTCGTCTTTGAACATAGTTTTGAAAAATATAATGTTTGGTGACATGCGTGAACATTTTCTTAGTTTAATCTATGGTCAAAATTTGGCATGAGATACAATGGGGACCAATAAACCCGGACAGAGGTAGTAGTAGCATAAGTGTGGTAACATGCAAAGCTTCATTTATTAGGTTATAGACTCATATTGCATTGGGACATGTGATGTTACAGTAACTAGCCACATAAGCAAATTTGCTGAGTTGGACTCGATGTTACTGCTAAAGTTACTCCCACGGTGGCTAGTCTTACTAGTATTTGGTTTTCGTAAGATGACTTATAATACTCACCTAGACGGAGGGAGTATTCGATTTGATAGCGGGCGGCGCAGTTCCCGATACGCCTTTAATGCAGATGAGGGACGGAGTAGCGGTTCCCGATATGTTGAACGGCCAATGCATCCTCCTTCAATTAATGCATGAGGGAAGTAATGGGAGGAGGTCCGGGAAAAGAGGCTGCACGATGTGAATGCAACGCAGCTTGCCCTCATTGCCCTCATATAAAGGCGCCCCTCCTCCATTCCAATGCATCTACCACATCGTACGCACCTAAGCACTTGCCTAAGCACCTACACTAAGCACAAAAGAGCTCGCTCCAGACCCATGGCGGCAATACGCGTGAGCGGCCAGCGGCTGCGCCAGATGGTCCATGATGCCGGCCTACGGCATGGCGCCGAGGATCGTCTCTAGACGGTGTTGGATACCGGCTAGTGGATGGCTGCCGTCGATGCCAACTACGACTCTCAGTTGGACCAGATGATCGTTGCCACCAGCAACAAGTTCACTGTCCTCAAGAGGCTCGCGGACAACATCGCCGTACTCCTCCAGCCCGCGCGCCCGGGCTCCTCATTGCCTGCCACCCTAATCGGCCTCCATGGCCGGAACCTCTTTCAAGCACTGGTGGCCCTGCGACTGCCCGCCGACGCCACGAAGAATGTCCACCTGGAGGTCGCGCTCGCCGCGAGGCGCCTCGCCCTGCAAGAATTCGTCGACCTACACATCCACGCGTACGAGCAAATCCTGTACATAGGTATCTACAAGGCCAGTGAGGAAGCTACGACGTTGGCCTTCCTCAACCGGCTGGAAGCCTTGGATGCCTTTGTTGAGAAGCACCTCGACCTCGCCACAAAAGCCGCCGCTCCTTAGCCGCCGGACGGTGGCCCGGCGCACTAAGTTGAGGAGGAGGTCGTATGTTCATGGATCTATCTTTCTTCTTGCCTTCTGTAACCACCACTGAGATCGCATCATCCTGGCCTTAATTCTTATTGTGCTGCTGCATTCTCATTCTAGTCAACACCGACATGTGCGATCCCTTTGCTTAATTATATGCATCACTGTAACTAGTACTCTATCCGTCAATTTATAAGTTGTGCTTACCTTTTCCATCAACTTCGTGCAATGCGCGGAAATCTTGCTACTACCTCCGTTTCAGTTTACAAGTCCTGCGCGTATACCTAGGTTACCAATTTTATCACCCTAATATAAACTATATAACACAAAAATTATATCTTTTGAAAGTAGAAACTCCGAAGTTTATTTTGGTATATTTTTTGTAATATATGACTTGTATTAGGTTGGTCAAATTGACGACCTAGGGGTACGCGCACGCCCTGTAAACTGAGAGAGAGGTAGTAGAAACACTAGAATATGTTTATATAATCCGTATGTGATAGTCCATTTGAAATCTCAAAAAAGACAAATATTTAGGTACGGAGGGAGTAATATATTTGGAGTATATCAAAACAATAGTGATTTCTTTCAAGTTTGTGAACAAATACTACTATTCTACTACTTTGGATCCGTCGCAACGCACGGGCACATTGCTAGTAAAAGGAAAAGGCCTGCCACATTCACATCGCACCCCCACACGCCTGGGAATCGGGAGTACAATACGGCCCGTCCGGCACGACACATAGCTTAGGGAAGGCGTGTTGCCTACGGCCTAGCATTTTCACTTTCATGTGGGACCGCCTGTTGAGCAAACCGACACCCTGCCCGCCGCTGGGTTGGAAAACAGAAACAAGGGGAAGATCTAGCTATAGCACAGAAGCCAAGAAATTTTGTGTCGGATGGGGCTCGTTGATAGAGTAGGAGCATTCCGTATTAGTACCACTCCTACCAAGTTTGTACTCCTAATACTATTATATTACTAGTACTACCACTATACAAGTAGTAGATACATGCACGACACAACATCGTAGGAACAAAAAATGGGAAGATCTTGTTTTGGGTGATTTATCTTTTTTTCAATCAACGTAGTATGAATAATATGATGTGGGGGGCACCCATGAAGCTTATGTGGCTTGGTTGCATGGCTACGGAAGGTTAGAGAAAAATAAATAGATAATGTGTTTAGAGTGCACTCCACTAAATAGATATACTTTGGATCCATTGCAATGGACCGGCACATCTATATCTATACCCCCTATACAGTGTGTGAAAAACTTTGAAAGTTGGTCGTTGGATGAAGACAATCCAACGGTACAAAGATGGCAAATCCGAGCACTACTGGCCATTGGATATCATCCACCAGATTCTGCCACATGTATAATCTAGAAGACTCCATGGTTGAACTTAATTCATGACTAACTTTGCCACAATTAAGCTCGGGCAAAGTTATTAATAAGTTCTTCAAAATGAGAGCCACAAGTTGGCAAGCCTAAGGGAATGTTGCCACATTTTTTGTGTGTATGTCATGTGGGGCCAGTGTGGCTTGCCTAAGGCGTGGCTTGAACCAAACACTCACCTAAGTTAGTCAAACTTGCCTAACCTTACATTCCACCAAATTTTGCCACAAGTTGGCAAGCCGAAGGGAATCTTGCCACATTTTTTGTATGTATGTCATGTGGGGCCAGTGTGGCTTGCCTAAGGTGTGGCTTGCCTAAGGTGTGGCTTGAACCAAACACTCACCTAAGTTAATCAAACTTCCCTAACCTTGCATTCCACCAAATTTTGCCACAAGTTGGCAAGCCTAAGGGAATCTTGCCACATTTTTTGTGTGTATGTCATGTGGGGCCAATGTGGCTTGAACCAAACACTCACCTAAGTTAATCAAACTTGCCTAACCTTACATTCCACCAAATTTTGCCACAAGTTGGCAAACCTAAGGGAATCTTGCCACATTTTTTGTGTGTATGTCATGTGGGGCCAGTGTGGCTTGCCTAAGGTGTGGCTTGAACCAAACACTCACCTAAGTTAATCAAACTTGCCTAACCTTACATTCCACCAAATTTTGCCACATGTTAGAATCCAGAAAACTCCACATGTAGAAGCATAATGCACAAACCACCAGAATCTCATGCGTGCAATGAACGTGTACCTTCCTACTAGTACTAGTAGTAGTAAGAAACAAATTACAGTTTTGGCACGAGCTCGTACTGCGGGAGCACCACAAGGCCTGCCGCATGAGTTACATTTTCCTCTCGGGGCCCACGGGACCGAACTTCAGTGGCTTAGTGCCCGGCCTATGAGTCAATGACATGTGGGCCTTAAATGCGGCTGGCCCACATGTCATTCTCGTGGTGGTGGTGTGGTTCGCGACTCACTCGTTGGAGATGAACCGGCCGGTGGTGGCGTGGCCGTGGCGAGGGTACCACAGCTGGGCGTCGGGGCGTTACGAGGCGTAGATGGCCACACCGGCGGGTACTACCTGTAGTACATAAGTACTCCAGCTGAGGATTGATGCCTAGGAGGAAATGTGTCACAGCCGCTGGATGAAAATTCGATGGTGCGGGAGTACAGATCGGAGCACAGCAGTGGAGCAGGCAAACCGCGTCCAATCAGGTGTGTCTGGGGTAGAAAGTTGATGGTCGCCGCAGTTCAGCTGGCCTGCATGTCATGCACACAAAGGCAGAGGAGCGGTGGGGCCGAGAGGGATGAGGGCACTAACAATCCTACCATTCCGTCACTGACATGTGGGACCCATAAGCGTGGGTCCCACCTGTCAGCGAAGCAAAGGTAGGGCAAGGCAGTGATAGCCACGTCAGAGGATCCATGTCCACATCGGGGGACGTCGTGCCGTGGGTTGGAGCGGCGTCGTGGGAATTGCGTGTGGGTGTGGCAGTGGTAGAAACAAGAAACGTGATGGTCGTCATGGTTCAACTTCCATGGACAAGCTGTCGTGTCTACTGACACATGTATATCAAAAGTAGAGTGTTTATATTTCAAGCACGTGAACAAGTATTATTCTACTAGTTTGGATCCATTCCAACGCACGGGCCAGCACATTGGTAGTAGTAGTGTCCATCTCTATCTCTAGAGGCCTTCCCTCGTTCATCCTTTTCTCTCACAAGATAAACTACTCATACAAATGCATCTTGATGTTCCGTGGAATGCACGAGGATGTTTCCTTGGGGGTCTCTCCAGCGCGGCGTGGCCGTAGTTGCAAGTTGACGCCCCTTGAGATGCCGATGTCGAGGGGCACTCGGATTTCCTCCGATGAGCAGGTAAGATGAGTTTGATCATGTAGTAAATGCATTCTAAAGACTACTTCCGTGTCCATTTCCTAATTCTCCCCCTGCCCACTATTTCATAGGCTAGGCTCGATGCGAGTGAAGATTGGCTTGCATATGTATGGGAGGGTACCAACATCAATTTGCACAACATTTACAACGGTGACACCATTCCCGTAGAACCATTGTCCAACATTGGGATTAGCCATGCAACGGGCCACCGCATGAATTGGTACGATGGAACCATGGTGAGATTGAATAAAAGATAGCACGAACCTTGCACATGGCGGTCAAAGGCGGACCATGCTATCTGCGGCCAATTTGTTGTTGTACGAGTAGGAAGACGTTGTGCTCCTTTCTAACCACATCTTCGCGGTGACAAACCAGGGGACTTATTTTGTATGGGACACATCCTACGATATACTCCCTCTCTCCCAGTTTATTTGTTTTGAATCTTTTCGTTTTATAAGTTTCAAATTCAAATTTAGAGCTCCCCATCCCATGTTGAGATTACAATGTCCATTAATTCGTTGCGTGCATGTATAGTAAAGAAACAAATCTCAAGTTTGGCACGAGTTCATGCTGCGGGAGCACCACAAGCCCTGGCGCAGGAGTTACATTTCCATCTCAGGGCCGTCGGGACTGAGCTTCAGCGCCTTACTACACCTACCTTTGAGTCAATAACATGTGGACCTGATAGGTGACTGGTCCACATGTAATGCTCCCGAAGGCAGAGGGGCAGTGGGGCCAAGAGGGTTGAGCCACAGGTCGGGGGACGTGTGGTTTCATGGCTTCGAGCGGCGTCGTGGGAATCTTGGGTGGCTGTGGTAGAAACTTGATGCTCGCCGCATTTTAGGTGGCCCACATGTCATGCACACAAAGGCAGAGGGGCGATGCGGCCAAGAGGGGTGAGGCGCACGTCGGGGGGCGTGGTGCCGTGGGTTGGAGAGGCATCGTGGGAATCGCGAGATGAAACATGATGGTCGCCGTAGTTGAACTTCCATGGACAACCTGTCATGTCTATGGACACATGCACTGTATACCGATCACTGGAAGGAGTAGCAGAGAAAGCTATATATGCGGATAAATAGTTCCTTATAGTCAAGCAGACCCACGCTACTACGCTGTTCCAAAGACATGCACACCATCGAAATAGTCCATTTATATCAATATACACCGAGAGGGAATAACTTTTTTTACAAGAGAGGAAATAGTTCATCCATCCATAATGCCCTCCTGCTGGTGCAGCATTTTCTTCTTATTATTATTATTCTTCTTATTCTTCTTCTTCTTCTTCTTCTTCTTGTTCTCATTCTCTGTGGGAGACGGCTTCGCAACAAGCTCTCTGGACCTTGCAGCTATCTCGAAACTCACACGGGCATCGAGGGCAGCATATTTTATCCGCTCATACGTCAAGGGATAATTCTCCCATCCAGACGACCTTAATGCTACCGTCTCGTCACCCTTCTGAAGATTTGTACCGAGCACAAAATTTGCTACGTCGAATAGGGATGGTGTCTGTTTAGCACAATCTTCTACAGGAATTTTGATTCTGGTTTGTAGGCCAGCGATGCTTTTCAAATCAAGGTTGTACGGCTCCAGCTTCCATTTGTCCCCTTTGATGGCTGCCCCACAGAAGTATACGTCCTCCCGAGACAAGAAATCTGGTATGGAGGGCGAGTGTATGATGTGGTACACCAAAACATCATCTTCGAGGCACAGCTGAAGGATGGTGGCGCGCTGGATCTTCCCAGGGGGCACGCTCCATGTACTCTGCGTCGAGACCGATGACCCTCGTCTCTACCTTTTCGAGGGAGTTGGATACATTGTTGATCCACTGCCGAACAACCCTTGGGTTGACGGTGACGGTGGCAACTATGCGCATTGAGCCTTCGACGAGGACATGTTGGACGCTAAAAACCTGCATCTCGATCTCTTTCGCTATTTGGAACCGCTGGAACGGAGGGCTATGGTTTGGAGAATTAGGATTAGATGGCTAGTCTAACTGAAGTAGTAGATGATTATTTAAAGAGGTTAAAACAATGTGAACACAGTGGGGTTTGGATGCCAATGAAGACGAAGGGGAGGTGAAGAAGCCGAGGCGAATCGGTTCCCGATGGAGAAGTAAATGGGAGAAGTGGCGTGCAGGAAGTTGATTAGACGGCTAGGTAGACTAAACGAAAAGTCTATGCGGGTAGACTGAGGAGTCGTACCTGTTCGTGTACGTGCCCATCCTTCCTGATAGGTGGGACCTATGCAAATAGATAAAAAATGTGTTGTAGCTTTTTTTTGAGCCCGTGAGTGGGAGACACAATATTCTCTATTTAAGGAATACTCCCTCCGTTTAGGTGAGTATAAGTCACCTTATGAAAATCAGGTTTTCCCAAAACCTTTAGGCGTGGAGCATTAACTTCCTGCTTGATCCCCTCCCAGCCTCGTTAGCCAGCGTTCTCTTCCTCTGCTGCCGCGTTCTACCTTTCTATTTTTCCTCTTCTCAAGTGTGGAACGATCTGCATGTCGTCCTTGATGCACCAGAACGACCACTGCATGCATCGCGGCAGGGCGTTGATTGGGCATGCACGAAAATTTGGTTCTGCTCGCAATATGGATGATACCTAAACGATGAAGTGAACAAGCATGCTAGCATGGGAGACCTATTTCCGCTATACAATACTGGAGTACTCATGTTCCTACTACTAGTAGTAGTAGTAGTACAACTGTGGTACACTTGATGGTCAAAATACCATTCATCCGGCCCTCACAGTGAAGTGACAACACCCTGCGCCTGACACAAGTCCAGGCGAGGCGGCGTGTTCGGGTTACCAAAGTCAGCCTCACCCAGTGCACTGTGCAGTCTGTCACCGCCGATGTACAGCACATTGGCGCCTCGCCTCGTCTCCCTCTCCGCTCCCATAGCACCACTCCATCTCCATCTCCTTCTCCGTATCTGTCTTCGTCTCCATCTCATTGTGCCCCCGTGTATCGTCGCCTCACTCGCCTCCCCCAGTACCACTATTCCCTCGCTAGGTGCTCCAGCACCAACATCCTTCTCCCCCGTAAATCAAGCCCCCTTCCAAACTCCACCATGGCTGAACGTGAACCGCGCAGCATCCATATGAGCCGCGATTGGAGCAATCTCCCCAGTGACATCCTTGACCTCTGTTGTTCGTGTATGGATATGTTGACCACCCTGCGGCTGGCTGCATGCTCGAGGAACATGCATATGGCCATCGTCGAAGCAAGGCCTAAGCTTTTCAAGACACCCTGCTTACTGCTATCTGGTCTTGCGAGATTGGCTCACCATGATACGAAGGTGTGCATGATGCCCCTCGACTTCAATCCGATCTCCATTAGCCGAAACTTCTTTGCAGGTATGTAGTGTGTCACCGTACATCATTTCCCTCGACATCGATCTGATCTCCATCGCCGGAAACTTCTTGGCAGGTATGTACTGGGTCGGCATGAACTCCCACTGGATGGCTGCCTTTAGAGAAGACGGTAAAAAGTTGGTGCTCGTGAACTTCCAGACCTCCCATGAGATTATCCTTCCTCCGTTGGATTATATAGAGTATTACCATCGCGGTCCAAGTCATCTAGATTACTACGTCAGTTGGACGGACCTTGTTTTGCAGAAGATTGTAATCTGCCAAGTACCCACACGACAAGAGAATTACGCAGACTTCAAGCTAATTGCCTTATTTGACCGCGGACTCGCCTATCTTTACGCCGGTGCCTTTTTTAGCTGGAGACAACTCGGCTCGCAGTGGATCATCGTCAAAGTTGATACACACTTCTGTGATGCTATTGAACACAATGGCATCATCTACGTGATCGACAAAGCAGATGGCACCACGTATTGCTGGGACGGCGCGTCTAAGTTGTTTCCATCTCATGTTAATGATGACGCCATGACACTGTTTGAACTTTTTTTGATGATTGGCATATCCCTGTTTGAGCAGAATTTGAGTAGAACTATGGCAATATATTAGGGACACCGTAAATCAGTTATATTTGGAATGAGTTAATTCATGCGATTGTGACCATGTCATTACAGTCAATTTGTACCCTGAATAATCAAACGGTTAGGAATATATGGATATTCTCCTTATTTTACAGTAATCTATATACTACTACTAAATATGAGTGTGTATCAATGGCCATGTTAGTTTCCTCATTTTCATGATGTAGAAACATGCACCACACTGTTGGTTTCATCTAACCATACATTAGGGAAGTAAATGTGCATATGGAGAACTCTATATTTGGAAGTAGTGAAATCCTGCAATGCTTACCATGTGTACATACCCATATTTGCCCTTCAGCAATCAATGACTAGAATAATATCCTCACAAAATTTTTGCCCACAGAACACGAGTATATAACAATTCATGGTCTATTAGTTACCTTGAAGAATTTGTTTGTGAGGACAGAACATGATTACATAACATGCATGACATGGTAGTTTCCTGTGAAGAATCGATTGCGAGATAACATGAGTATAACCATGCATGGCACTTCTATATTTTCGAACCCAGTATACATTTCCTTGTATTTTCCTCCCAATTCCAACAGGGACATATCAATGTTGTTTCTTGCATTATCCTACTCATACTCCGAACAATGTTGATCTTACATTAACAATGCTTGTCCTTTTTGATATGATGCAGTGTCCCTACAGTTACTACCCTTTGTAATTACACCACCTTTGCCAAAAACAGGGAAGCACAACTGGTTCCTCGCTCGATCAGACGACGGCAAAAGACTGATGATCATTCGGACACATGAGCCGGAAAAGTTATATTGCAAAAACCCCACTGAATACAAGCACTGTGTAATACGTGAGTATCCGGACAGTGGCTGTTACGTCTATGAGCAGGATACCGGCTTGTTAGGGCCTTTAGGATTTTTTTAGTTGGAGGCGGGTAAACAGCCTTGGTTCACACTCTCTGTTTCTCGGACTCAATTATCCGATTAACCAGGAGATCACCATTGGCAAGGACCTTGATGGTAGAAAGGCTCTGTTTGCTATGGAAAACTGTGTCTACACGGCGAGCCCTAGGAGTTTGGGAGCATACTCCCCTGATTGTCAATGATACATCCTGCAGCCAAAAGAAGGTGAGAATGACAAAGGCATCCGGATTAACTTTGATCCTCGGATGTCTCAATTACGACAGGCAGTGATGTGGTTCAAGCCTTCAGGTTGATAGGTAATTGGGCTGTTGGATCGAAAGGGTGGAGTACTAGTGTCTCTGGATCACTGGTCGCTGAAGCGGGGCTGCAAATTATGATGGTGTTGGATCATCTCTTCGAATGACTTTGTTGTCTTTGCTGCTGGTTCTGGATGGGTAGTTCTTTCTTTTGTTATGCATATTCCTTGTCATTTGGTCATCCTCGTCTATGTCACTCTTTCTATGTAATAGTTGCTTCTGTTTAGAATGTCATTCTCGTCTGGATCACGAGAGTCTGAGCGTTGCAGATGGGTACGTTTTGGTGGTGTAGCAAGACTTCTTATGAACTATCATGTCTTGTTGTTTATGTCAGTAGTAGTCACTAGTCAGTGTTTGAATGTTGTATATATCATTGTTTCGAACTGTTTATTCTCTTGAACTACTGGTGGGCTAAATGAGGGCATCACCATTCTCCAGTGTTCAGAGTATATCTCCTTTTTTCAAGTTATATAATTTGAGCTCACTGTCTTTTCGATGATGTACACTTGTTTGGGCTAGTGAGGTGTCGTTGAATATGGGCCGAGTAGTAACGCAATGCAAAACAGGTCAATTATGACTCTCGGGCCGGGCTCTCAAAAGATCCTGAAAAAAAAGGTCGGGCTCTCCAAAAAAGAAAGAATAAGGACTCTTAGGCTGACATGTGGGCGCCACCGGTGTTTTCGTGCGCTTGCGCGCCGAGAGCATATTGGCGCGTGCTCGAAATTCATGCTACCGTTTCATCCCAAGTCTCCCGCCCCTCCCCCACCTCTGGAATCTCGATTCCTACTCCAGTCCCCCCAAATCCCCCTCATGTACTCCCTGTACTCAAGCGCACTATCATGTCTCCAGTCAACACGGATCTCCGAGCCGGAGATCCTGAGGTCCGTCCTGCCTTCGGTCACTGCATGCTGTCGCTCAACAGTGGCATGGCGGCGCTTGACGACAAGTTTGCCGGCAAAGTGCTGATGGCAACCATCAACGGCAACCGGCCTCCCGTCTCGCCGGACGACCTTGTCAAAGCTCTTGGCATTGCGCACGGCATCCAAATAAGTGACTTGCTTGTCGAAGTTTGTCCGCCACCGGCTAATTTCTTCGTCAGGTTCCGAACAACTTTCGACTACAGTCGTGTGTTCGAATCTTCCCGGCGTTTGTTCTACGATGATGCGTTGGTGAGCTTTGATCGGTGGCAACCAAGATGGGGCTCGGTTCCCTCTGAGCTTGAGTTTTTAACAAAGCTTACCTTCCACGGCATGCCTCGACGTGCTTGGAACAGCGAGTCCATGAACGAGCTTATCAACGACCTTGGAGGTGAGCTCGTAAGTATGTTTGTTCCTCCAGATAGCTGGGCTCTAATGGTTATGGCATGGATGAAGAAGCCATCCACCATACCAAAGGTGATTGGTGTTGAGATACCGGTGCAGGAACCGGGGTTGTACTATTCATCGCCACCAAGGCCGCCACGGACCATGTTAGGGATGTACCTGTATCGAGTGTTCGTGCATGTCGAAGAAGTGGTCAATCCATCAATCAAAGTCCTGCCGCCCCCGCTGGTGCCAGGGTCCGTCAACGACGTCCATTACCGGAGTCAACGTCAGACTTTCCCCGTGTTGCTCGGAACGATGGATGGCACAGGGCCTACTCCATCGCGCGGCGGAGGCCACTGCTTCTTTGGGAGAAGAGGCAGGGCTGGTTGCCTGGATGTGCTCTAATTTGAGGTAACAACTGAATCTTGTCAGATAGTACTAGTTAAATCCGAGCTATGGGTCTGAAGCACTGATATGCCAGTAAATTTGATTGTGACCTGTTCTAATTTTGTACCTGACCTTTTTTTAGAAATAGTTGTACGTCAACTTAATGTGCTAGCAGAACTTATTGTGTTGTCTGTCTGTTTTCTTTGCACAACATTCAAGATATTTCCCCGTCATTTATAAAGACGATGAACCGTTATGTACGACTTCGTTGGTTTCAATATAGCCCTTCCCGTAGCGATCCACTGCTTCCATCCTAATTGTGCCGCCTGCGTGAAATTTTTGTATGCAAGTTCAGTGTATGATGTTCTATATGATTGTGTCAACTATATAAGTTTTTACTGAGCATCAGCAATGCATATGGCTGAAAGATGTATTTACGAGCATCGACCAATGGGTCTTTCTCTCTCTATCTCTCTCTCACACATACAGACACACGCGCGCGCGCACACACGCACAAGTGGGACCCGTTGAATTATTTATTTGCTCGTGACAGCTTTTAATTAGGTTCCACTGTAATCTAGCTTTTTTCTTAAGTTATTAATTGAGCTCAGTGACTTCAAAAGGTTGTACAGAAGCCTTGTTTGGGCCTTTCCGGCGTCCCTGAATGTGGGCTGAGTAACCATGTTAGGTTGTACTGTACTACACATGCCTTTTTTTTCAACATCAGCAATGCAACTGGGCCGACAGTTGTACACAATATCCGGGTCAACTTGTTATCCGCCCCGCTGGGCTACAAAGTTTCCTAGGAGGTATGCATTAGGCTGGTCACAATGGGCAAGAACATAAGCTAGTAACTTACACACTTCCCTAGACTATGTTACAATCTCCATAGTGGGTAGGAACATCTATGTAGTGTCATGCAACGATGTATTTATTAGGTTATAGACTCATTGTTTCTTGGAGTGTGTGATGTTCCGGTAACTTAGCTAGTTACCACAAGCACCTCTCTCTTCATTAAATATGTGCCACATAAGCAAAGTTGTATTGGAGTGTGTGATGTTACTCCTAAGTTCCTCCCCATTGTGACCAGCCTTAGGCTTAACAAGAAAATGGACTTTAAGAAATAATAAATGGGATGTAATTATAATAACTGGGCAATTACTATGCACCAAACACGTAATTAGTTTGAAAAATATATTATTTTTGGAATTTAGAAATTTTAATTTCATTACTTGTTGCGCGCGCAATATTTCGTTAGATTTTAACGTGATATAACTTTATTTTGAAATTATATTTAACCTGACTACAAATTTCGGATAAAAATATTTCGGATCCCATCAAAATGTGGGATTTTTTTAATTCTGTTTTGAGTGGTTGTTTGAAATTATTAATCTTGTCCTACCTAGAAGTTGGGTTGTACTTTTAACAAACCCGTAAATGGGTTGTAGTAAATTCCATTAGAATTGAAAAATGGGATGTACATTCTTACAAATCGCAAATGGGCTATATGTTCTCTGGCAAATCTGAGCTGTGGGCCTACTAAGTTGACGCGTACCAAGGGCTTTGTCAACTTAGTCAATATAAACGATTCTAGCTGCAGTAATCGTACGATGTCCATCCAACGGCCGTAGTGCTTCTTTAACCTCTGGTCTTCTTGCTCCAGCCGCCCAAAGCAGCATCGGTCGTGTCGCGTGCTCCTGCCTCCCGTGGCCGCAAGGAAGTGCCTCCTTATTACGCGCAAAATAATTATTCCTCCACCTGAAAGCAGGGACCCACCAGACGGGCCACCTTATTTCGCGAAAAAAACATTTCCCCCTGACTGCTGGGACCCACCGGACGGGCCAGCCTATTTCGCGAAAAAACATTCCCCGCACTGTCAGCTCGGACCCACCGGAAGTGCCTCCTTATTACGCACAAAAAAATGAATACTCTCCCTGCTAGCTGGGACCCACCATGGTGGGAGGCTGACTTGTGGGCCTACTAAGTTGACTGGGACGGGGGCCTTTGTCAACTTTAGTCAATATGAACGATTCTAGCTGCAGTGACCATACGATGGCCATCCAACGGCCGTAGTGCTTCTTCAACCTCTGGCGCTCTTGCTCCAGCCGCCCAAAGCAGTGACGGTCGTGCCGCATGCTCCTGCCTCCTGTGGCCGGTTGTGCTGCCGCGGAGGCCTCACTGCCCCCTACTATTCCCACCGCAGGCCAGGCCCTGCAGCGACGGCAGCCTCACACCGCAGCCGAACCAGTGAAGCCTCGTACTCCTCTCCGCGCGGGCTTCCACTGCCGCGTCTTACCTGGCTCCCCGTCGTCCCCTTCCTAGGCCTCGCTGTCGTCCACCGCCGTGGTGCTCTTGGCACGGCGTGGTCAATGTGGTCAATGACCGACTTCCATCGGAAGAGTACTGTACGTGGAGAGGCTGACAGCTGGGTCCACGGCAGCCGCAAGGAAGTGCCTCCTTATTACGCGGAAAATAATTATTCCTCCACCTGACAGCAGGGACCCAACAGACGGGTCACCAGTATTTCACGAAAAAAATGTTTCCCCCTGACTGCTGGGACCCACAGGACGGGCCACCGTATTTCGCGAAAAAAACGTTCCCCCCCCCCCCGGTGTCAGCTCGGACCCACCGGAAGTGCCTCCTTATTATGCACAAAAAAATAAATACCCCTGCTAGCTAGGACCAACCTTGGTGGGAGGCTGACTTGTGGGCCTACTAAGTTGACTGGGACGGGGGGCCTTTGTCAACTTTAGTCAATATATGAACGATTCTAGCTCCAGTGACCATACGATGTCCATCCAACGACCGTAGTGCTTCTTCAACCTCTGGTCTTCTTGCTCCAGCCGCCCAAAGCAGCGCCGGTCATGCCGCCTGCTCCTGCCGCCCAAAGCAGCACCGGTCGTGCAGCCTACTCCTGCCGCCCGTGGCCGGCTGTGATGCCGCGGAGGCCTCACCGCCCCCTACTACTCCCACCGCTGGCCATACCATCCCTCTACGCACCCGGCACCCACACCCCCTGTCATTCTGCGGCGACGTGATGTCTACTACACAACCTTCTTCTTGTAGACGTTGTTGGGCCTGCAAGTGCACAGGTTTGTAGGACAGTAGCAAATTTCCCTCAAGTGGATGACCTAAGGTTTATCAATCCGTAGGAGGCGTAGGATGATGATGGTCTCTCTCAAGCAACCCTGCAACCAAATAACAAAGAGTCTCTTGTGGCCCCAACACACCCAATACAATGGAAAATTGTATAGGTGCACTAGTTCGGCGAAGAGATGAAGATACAAGTGCAAAATAGATAGTAGATATAGGTTTTTGTAATCTGAAATAATAAAAACAGCAAGGTAGCGTGCGGTAAAAGTGAGCGTAAATGGTATTGCAATGGTAGGAAACAAGGCCTAGGGTTCATACTTTCACTAGTGTAAGTTCTCTCAACAATAATAACATAGATAGAACATATGACAAACCCTCAACATGCGACAAAGAGTCACTCCAAAGCCACTAATAGTGGAGAACAAACGTAGAAATTATGGTCGGGTACGAAACCACCACAAAGCTATTCTTTCGGATCGATCTATAAAAGAGTTCGTACTAGAATAACACCTTAAGACACAAATCAACCAAAACCCTAATGTCACCTAGATACTCCATTGTCACCACAAGTATCCGTGGGCATGATTATAAGATATGCATCACACAATCTCAGATTCATCCAACCAACATAAAAGTACTTCAAAGAGTGCCCCAAAGCTACTACCGGAGAGTCAAGAACGTGGGCCAACCCCTATGCATAGGTTCCCAAGTGTCACGAAACCCGCAAGTTGATCACCAAAACATACATCAAGTGGATCAATAGAATAACCCATTGTCACCATGGTTATCCCACGCAAGACATACATCAAGTGTTCATAAAAGACTCAATCCGATAAGATAGCTTCAAAGGGGGAAACTCAGTTCATCACAAAAGGGTAGAGGGGGAGAAACATCATAAGATCCAACTACAATAGCAAAGCTCGGGATACATCAAGATCGTGCCTTAGAGGGAACACGAGAGAGAACACGAGAGAGAGATCAAACACATAGCTACTGGTACATACCCTTAGCCCCGAGGGTGAACTACTCCCTCCTTGTCATGGATAGCACCTGGATGATGAAGATGGCGTCCGGTGATTGGATCCCCCTCCGGCAGGGTGCCGGAACAGGGTCCCGATTGGTTTTTGGTGGCTACAGAGGCTTGCGGCGGCGGAACTCCCGATCTATCTTCTGTTCTGGAAGTTTTAGGGTACGTAGGTATATATGGGTGCAGGGGGTACGTCCGTGGACCTCCGGGTTGCTCACGAGGTAGGGGGCGCGCCCAGGGGGCGCGCCCTCCACCCTCGTGGACAGCCCGGGACTCCCCTGGCGTGCACTCCAAGCCCATCAGGCTGGTTTCCTTCCAAAATTAACTTCTCCAGTTGATTTCGTTCCGTTTTGACTCCATCTGATATTCCTTTTCCTCGAAACATTGAAATAGGCATAAAACAGCAAATCTGGGTTGGGCCTCCGGTTAATAGGTTAGTCCCAAAAATAATGTAAAAGTGGATAATAAAGCCCAATATTGCCTAAAACAGTAGATAAAGTAGCATGGAGCAATCAAAAATTATAGATACATTGGAGACGTATCACGACGGCAGCCTCACACCACAGCCAAACGAGTGAACCCTCATACTCCTCTACGCGTGGGCATCCACTGTCGCGTCTTCCCCGGCTCCGCGTCGTCCCCTTCCTAGGCCTCGCCGTCGTCCACCGCCCTGGTGCTCTCGGCGGGGCGTGGTCAACGTGGTCAAGAATGGCTTCCATCGGACGTGGACTGTACGTGGAGAGGCTGATAGCTGGGTCCACGACCGCAGCAAGGAAGTGCCTCCTTATTACGTGCAAAATAATTATTCCTCCACCTGACAACGGTGGCCCATGCTGGAAATATGCCCTAGAGGCAATAATAAAAGTATTATTATATTTCCTTGTTCATGATAATTGTCTTTTATTCATGCTATAACTGTATTATCCGGAAATCGTAATACATGTGTGAATACATAGACCACAATATGTCCCTAGTGAGCCTCTAGTTGACTAGCTCGTTGTGACCAACAGATAGTCATGGTTTCCTGGCTATGGACATTGGATGTCGTTGATAACGGGATCACATCATTAGGAGAATGATGTGATGGACAAGACCCAATCCTAAGCCTAGCACTAAGATCGTGTAGTTCGTTTGCTAGAGCTTTTCCAATGTCAAGTATCTCTTCCTTAGACCATGAGATCGTGTAACTCCCGGATACCGTAGGAGTGCTTTGGGTGTACCAAACGTCACAACGTAACTGGGTGGCTATAAAGGTGCATTACAGGTATCTTCGAAAGTATCTGTTGGGTTGACACGAATCGAGACTGGGATTTGTCACTCCATGTAAGCGGAGAGGTATCTCTGGGCCCACTCGGTAGGACATCATCATTTGCGCAATGTGACCAAGGAGTTGATCACGGGATGATGTGTTATAGAACGAGTAAAGAGACTTGCCGGTAACGAGATTGAACAAGGTATAAGGATACCGACGATCGAATCTCGGGCAAGTACAATACCGCTAGACAAAGGGAATTGCATACGGGATTGATTAAGTCCTTGACATCGTGGTTCATCCGATGAGATCATCGTGGAACATGTGGGAGCCATCATGGGTATCCAGATCCCGCTGTTGGTTATTGACCGGAGAACGTCTCGGTCATGTCTACATGTCTCCCGAACCCGTAGGGTCTACACACTTAAGGTTCGATGACACTAGGGTTATAAAGGAAGTTTGTATGTGGTTACCGAATGTTGTTCGGAGTCCCGGATGAGATCCCGGACGTCACGAGGAGTTCCGGAATGGTCCGGAGGTAAAGATTTATATATGGGAAGTCCTATTTTGCCCACCGGAAAATGTTCGGGATTTTTCGGTATTGTACCGGGAAGGTTCTAGAAGGTTCCGGAGTGGGGCCCACCTGCATGGGGGGACCCACATGAACGTGGGTAGTGGGGGAAAGGCCCCACACCCCTGGTCAAGGCGCACCAAGATCCCCCCTTAGAAGGAATAAGATCATATCCCAAAGGGATAAGATCAAGATCCCTAAAAAGGGGGGATAGCAATCGGTGGGGAAGGAAATGATGGGATTTCTTTCCTCCCACCTTTGCCAACGCCCCAATGGACTTGGAGGGAAAGAAACCAGCCCCCTCCACCCCTATATATAGTGGGGAGGCGCATGGGAGCTTCACCCTTGCCCCTGGCGCAGCCCTCCCTCTCCCAAGTGCTCCTCCTCTCTCGCGGTGCTTGGCGAAGCCCTGCAGGATTGCCACGCTCCTCCACCACCACCACGCCGTTGTGCTGCTGCTGGATGGAGTCTTCCTCAACCTCTCCCTCTCTCCTTGCTGGATCAAGGCTTGGGAGACGTCACCGGGCTGTACGTGTGTTGAACGCGGAGGTGCCGTGCGTTCGGCACTTGATCATCGGTGATTTGAATCACGACGAGTACGACTCCATCAACCCCGTTCACTTGAACGCTTCCGCTTAGCGATCTACAAGGGTATGTAGATGCACTCTCTTTCTACTCGTTGCTGGTCTCTCCATAGATAGATCTTGGTGATACGTAGGAAAATTTTTGAATTTCTGATACGTTCCCCAACAGTGGTATCAGAGCCAGGTTTATTGCGTAGATTCTTTGCACGAATAGAACACAAAGTAGTTGTGGGCATTGATGTTGTTCAATATGCTTACCGTTAATAGTCCAATCTTGTTTCGACGGTATTGTGGGTTGAAGCGGCCCGGACCGACCTTACACGTACTCTTACGTGAGACAGGTTCCACCGATTGACATGCACTTGGTGCATAAGGTGGCTAGCGGGTGCCAGTCTCTCCCACTTTAGTCGGAACGGATTCGATGAAAAGGGTCCTTATGAAGGGTAAATAGCAATTGGCATATCACGTTGTGGTTTTGCGTAGGTAAGAAACGTTCTTGCTAGAAACCCATAGCAGCCACGTAAAACATGCAAACAACAATTAGAGGACGTCTAACTTGTTTTTGCAGGGTATGCTATGTGATGTGATATGGCCAACAAGAATGTGATGAATGATATGTGTTGTATGAGATTGATCATGTTCTTGTAATAGGATTCACGACTTGCATGTCGATGAGTATGACAACCGGCAGGAGCCATAGGAGTTGTCTTAATTTATTATATGACCTGCGTGTCATTGAACAACGCCATGTAATTACTTTACTTTATTGCTAACCGGTAGCCATAGTAGTAGAAGTAATAAGTTGGCGAGACGACTTCATGGAGACACGATGATGGAGATCATGATCATGGTGTCATGCCGGTGACGATGATGATCATGGAGCCCCGAAGATGGAGATCAAAAGGAGCAAAATGATATTGGCCATATCATGTCACTATTTGATTGCATGTGATGTTTATCATGTTTATGCATCTTGTTTACTTAGGACGACGGTAGTAAATAAGATGATCCCTTACAAAATTTCAAGAAGTGTTCTCCCCTAACTATGCACCGTTGCTACAGTTCGTCGCTTCTAAGCACCACGTGATGATCGGGTGTGATGGATTCTTACGTTCACATACAACGGGTGTAAGACAGATTTACACACGCGAAAACACTTAGGGTTAACTTGACGAGCCTAGCATGTACAGACATGGCCTCGGAACACGGAGACCGAAAGGTCGAGCATGAGTCGTATAGTAGATACGATCAACATGAAAATGTTCACCGATGATGACTAGTCCGTCTCACGTGATGATCGGACACGGGCTAGTTTGACTCGGATCATGTGATCACTTAGATGACCAGAGGGATGTCTATCTGAGTGGGAGTTCATAAGATGAACTTAATTATCCTGAACATAGTCAAAAAGACCTTTTGCAAATTATGTCATAGCTCACGCTATAGTTCTACTGTTTACATATGTTCCTAGAGAAAATATAGTTGAAAGTTGATAGTAGCTATTATGCGGACAGTAGAAAGCTTATGTCCTTAATGCACCGCTCAGTGTGTTGAACCCCAAACGTCGTTTGTGGATGTTACGAACATCAGACATACACGTTTTGATAACTACGTGATAGTTCAGTGAAACGGTTTAGAGCAGAGGCACCAAAGACGTTTTTCGAAAAGTCGCGGAACATATGAGATGTTTTGAGGGCTGAAATTGAGATTTCAGGCTCGTGCCCACGTCAAGAGGTATAAGACCTCCGACGATTTTCTTAACCTGCAAACTAATGGAGAAAAGCTCAATTGTTGTGCTTGTGCTCAGATTGTCTGAGTACAACAATCACTTGAATCGAGTGGGAGTTGATCTTCCAGATGAGATAGTGATGTTTCTCCAAAAGTCATTGCCACCAAGCTGCTAGAGCTTTGTGATGAACTATAACATATCAGGGATAGATATGATGATCCTTGAGGTATTCACGATGTTTGACACCGCGAAAGTAGAAATCAAGAAGGAGCATCAATTGTTGATGAAACCACTAGTTTCAAGAAGGGCAAGGGCAAGAAAGGATACTTCATGAAACGGCAAATCAGTTGCTGCTCTAGTGAAGAAACCCAAGGTTGAACCCAAACCCGAGACTAAGTGCTTCTGTAATAAGGGGAACAGCCACTGGAGCAGGATTACCCTAGATACTTGGTAGATGAGAAGGCTGTCGATAGAAGTATATTGGATATACATTATGTTAATGTGTACTTTACTGGTACTCCTAGTAGCACCAGGGTATTAGATACCGGTTCGGTTGCTAAGTGTTAGTAACTCGAAACAAAAGGCTACGGAATAAACGGAGACTAGCTAAAGGTGAGCTGACGATATGTGTTGGAAGTGTTTCCAAGTGTTGATATGATCAAAGCATCGTACGCTCCCTCTACCATCAAGATTGGTGTTTGCGTTGAGCATAGACATGATTGGATTATGTCTATTGCAATACGGTTATTCATTTAAGGAGAATAATGGTTGCTCTGTTTATTTGAATAATACCTTGAATGGTCTTGCACCTAAAATTAATGGTTTATTGAATCTCGATCGTAGTGATACACATGTTCATGCCAAAAGATAGTAATGATAGTACCACCTACTTGTGGCACTGCCACGTAAGTCATATCGGTATAAAACGCATGAAGAAGCTCCATGTTGATGGATCTTTGGGCTCACTCGTTTTTGAAAAGTTTGAGACATGCGAACCATGTCTATTGGTGTATATGCATGAAGAAACTCCATGCAAATGGACCGTTTGAACTCACTTGATCTTGAATCACTTGAGACATGCAAATCATACCACATGGGCAAGATGACTGAAATCATCGGTTTCAGTAAAATGGAACTAGAAAGCAACTTGTGGGAAGAAATACATTTTGATGTATGCAATCCAATAAGTGCTGAGGCATGTAGTGGATATCGTTATGTTCTTACTTCACAGATGATTCGAGTAGATGTTGAGAATATTTACTTGATGAAACACAAGTCTGAATTATTGAATGGTTCAAGTAATTTCAGAGTGAAGTAGAAGATCATTGTGACAGGAGGATAAAATGTCTATGATATGATCATAGAGATGAATATCTGAGTTACGAGTTTTGGCACACAATTAAGACATTGTGGAAATTGTTTCACAATTAAAACCGCCTGGAACACCATAGTGTGATGGTGTGTCCGAACATCATAGTTGCACCCTATTGTATATGGTGCGTACCATAATGTCTCTTATCGAATTACCACTATCGTTCATGGGTTAGGCATTAGAGACAACCACATTCACTTTAATAGGGCACCACGTAATTCCGTTGAGATGACACCGTATGAACTATGGTTTAGAGAAACCTAAGCTGTCATTTCTTAAAAGTTTGGGGCTGCGACGCTTATATAAAAAAGTTTCAGGCTGATAAGCTCGAACCCAAAGCGGATAAAATGCATCTTCATAGGATACCCAAAACAGTTGGGTAAACCTCCTAATTCAGATCCGAAAGCAATATGGATTGTTTCTTGAATCGGGTCCTTTCTCGAGGAAAGGTTTCTCTCGAAAGAATTGAGTGGGAGGATGGTGGAGACTTGATGAGGTTATTGAACCATCACTTCAACCAGTGTGTAGCAGGGCACAGGAAGTTGTTCCTGTGGCACCTACACCAATTGAAGTGGAAGCTTATGATATTGATCATGAGACTTCGGATCAAGTCACTACCGAACCTCGTAGGACGACAAGGACGCATACTACTTCGGAGTGGTACAGTAATCCTGTCTTGAAGGTCATGTTGCTAGACAACAATGAACCTATGAGCTATGGAGAAGTGATGGTGGGCCCAAATTCCGACAAATGGTTAGAAGCCATGAAATCCGAGATAGGATCCATGTATCAGAACAAAGCATGGACTTTGGTGGACTTGCCCGATGATCGGCAAGCCATTGAGATAAATGGATCTTTAAGAAGAAGACGGACGTGGATGGTAATGTCACCATCTATGAAGCTCGACTTGTGGCGAAGAGTTTTTCACAAGTTCAAGGAGTTGACTACGATGAGATTTTCTCATCTGTAGCGATGCTTGAAGTCTGTTGGAATCATGTTAGCATTAGCTGCATTTATGAAATCTGGCAGATGGATGTCAAAACAAGTTTCCTTACCAGTTTTCGTAAGGAAAGGTTGTATGTAATAAAATCCAAAAGTTTTTGTCGATCCTAAGGATGCTAAAAGGTATGCTGGCTCCAGCGATCCTTCTAAGGACTGGAGTAAGCATCTCGAAGTTGGAATGTGCGCTTTGATAAGATGATCAAAGATTTTGGGTTTATACAAAGTTTATGAGAAACTTGTATTTCCAAAGAAGTGAGTGGGAGCACTATAGAATTTCTGATGAGTATATGTTGTTGACATATTGATGATCAGAAATGATGTAGAATTTCTAGAAAGCATATAGGGTTATTTGAAAACTGTTTTTCAATGGAAAACCTGGATTAGGCTACTTGAACAATAAGCATCAAGATCTATAAGATAGATCAAAATGCTTAATAGTACTTTCAAATGAGCACGTACCTTGACATGATCTTGAAGGTGTTCAAGATGGATCAGTCAAAGAAGGAATTCTTGCCTGAGATGTAAGGTATGAAGTTAAGACTTAAAATCTCGACCACGGCAGAATAGAGAGAAAGGACGAAGGTCGTCCCCTATGCTTTTATCATAGGCTCTCTACAGTATGCTATGTTGTGTACCGCACCTGTAGTGTGCCTTGCCATGAGTCAGTCAAGGGGTGCAAGAGTGATCCAAGAATGGATCACAGGACAGCGGTCAAAGTTATCCTTAGTAACTAGTGGACTAAGGAATTTTCTCGATTATGGAGGTGATAAAGAGTTCGACATAAAGAGTTATGTCGATGCAAGCTTAACACCTATCCGGATAGCTCTGAGTAGAAATACCAGATACATATAATGGAGCAACTTTTAGTATAGCTCCAAGTAGAACAGTTATTTGGAATAGCTCCAAATAGAGCGTGGTAGCTACATCTAGGAGGTGACATAGAGATTTGTAAAGCACACACGGATCTAAAAGGTTCAGACCCGTTGGCTATAACCTCTCTCACAAGCATAACATGATCAAACCCAGAACTCATCGAGTGTTAATCACATGGTAAATGTGAACTAGATTATTGACTCTAGTAAACTCTTGGGTGTAAGTCACATGGGGATGTGACCTTGAGTGTTAATCACATATCGATGTGAACTAGATTATTGACTCTAGTGCAAGTGGGAGACTGTTGGAAATATGCCCTAGAGGAAATAATAAAAGTATTATTATATTTCCTTGTTCATGATAATTGTCTTTTATTCATGCTATAACTGTATTATCCGGAAATCGTAATACACGTGTGAATACATAGACCACAATATGTCCCTAGTGAGCCTCTAGTTGACTAGCTCGTTGTGATCAACAGATAGTCATGGTTTCCTGGCTATGGACATTGGATGTCGTTGATAACGGGATCACATCATTAGGAGAATGATGTGATGGACAAGACCCAATCCTAAGCCTAGCACTAAGATCGTGTAGTTCGTTTGCTAGAGCTTTTCCAATGTCAAGTATCTCTTCCTTAGACCATGAGATCGTGTAACTCCCGGATACCGTAGAAGTGCTTTGGGTGTACCAAACGTCACAACGTAACTGGGTGGCTATAAAGGTGCATTACAGGTATCTCCGAAAGTATCTGTTGGGTTGACACGAATCGAGACTGGGATTTGTCACTCCGTGTAAGCGGAGAGGTATCTCTGGGCCCACTCGGTAGGACATCATCATTTGCGCAATGTGACCAAGGAGTTGATCACGGGATGATGTGTTATAGAACGAGTAAAGAGACTTGCCGGTAACGAGATTGAACAAGGTATAAGGATACCGACGATCGAATCTCGGGCAAGTACAATACCGCTAGACAAAGGGAATTGCATACGGGATTGATTAAGTCCTTGACATCGTGGTTCATCCGATGAGATCATCGTGGAACATGTGGGAGCCATCATGGGTATCCAGATCCCGCTGTTGGTTATTGACCGGAGAACGTCTCGGTCATGTCTACATGTCTCCCGAACCCGTAGGGTCTACACACTTAAGGTTCGATGACACTAGGGTTATAAAGGAAGTTTGTATGTGGTTACCGAATGTTGTTCGGAGTCCCGGATGAGATCCCGGACGTCACGAGGAGTTCCGGAATGGTCCGGAGGTAAAGATTTATATATGGGAAGTCCTATTTTGGCCACCGGAAAATGTTCGGGATTTTTCGGTATTGTACCGGGAAGGTTCTAGAAGGTTCCGGAGTGGGGCCCACCTGCATGGGGGGACCCACATGAACGTGGGTAGTGGGGGAAAGGCCCCACACCCCTGGTCAAGGCGCACCAAGATCCCCCCTTAGAAGGAATAAGATCATATCCCAAAGGGATAAGATCAAGATCCCTAAAAAGGGGGGATAGCAATCGGTGGGGAAGGAAATGATGGGATTTCTTTCCTCCCACCTTTGCCAACGCCCCAATGGACTTGGAGGGCAAGAAACCAGCCCCCTCCACCCCTATATATAGTGGGGAGGCGCATGGGAGCTTCACCCTTGCCCCTAGCGCAGCCCTCCCTCTCCCAAGTGCTCCTCCTCTCTCGCGGTGCTTGGCGAAGCCCTGCAGGATTGCCACGCTCCTCCACCACCACCACGCCGTTGTGCTGCTGCTGGATGGAGTCTTCCTCAACCTTTCCCTCTCTCCTTGCTGGATCAAGGCTTGGGAGACGTCACCGGGTTGTACGTGTGTTGAACGCGGAGGTGCCGTGCGTTCGGCACTTGATCATCGGTGATTTGAATCACGACGAGTACGACTCCATCAACCCCGTTCACTTGAACGCTTCCGCTTAGCGATCTACAAGGGTATGTAGATGCACTCTCTTTCTACTCGTTGCTGGTCTCTGCATAGATAGATCTTGGTGATACGTAGGAAAATTTTTGATACGTAGGAATTGCCTAAAACAGTAGATAAAGTAGCATGGAGCAATCAAAATTATAGATACGTTGGAGACGTATCACGACGGCAGCCTCACACCACAGCCAAACGAGTGAACCCTCATACTCCTCTATGCGTGGGCATCCACTGTCGCGTCTTCCCCGGCTCCGCGTCGTCCCCTTCCTAGGCCTCGCCGTCGTCCACCGCCCTGGTGCTCTCGGCGGGGTGTGGTCAACGTGGTCAAGAATGGCTTCCATCGGACGTGGACTGTACGTGGAGAGGCTGATAGCTGGGTCCACGACCGCGGCAAGGAAGTGCCTCCTTATTACGTGCAAAATAATTATTCCTCCACCTGACAACGGGGGCCCACTGGATGGGCCACCGTATTTAGCGAAAAATTGTTTCCCCTTGTCTGTTGGGACCCACCAATTACATCTTGGCACGCAAGGAAGTGCGTCTAAAAAAAACAATTCGCCCCCCTGACTACTGGGACCCACCAGCTACATCGTCGCTAGCAAGGAAGTGACTGACAGTTGGGACCCACCTGGTCGAAGTGTACGTAGCGTTGTCATTCTGGTCGCGAACGTGTACGTACATACTGGTCGTAGTAGAGGCGTGCACGTACACGTACGTACAACAGCGAGGGTGCAAGAAAGAAACTACGGCCATGTACATACATACGGGCAGAGTCTCGAACGCCTACTCACGCATACGTACATGGCTGGGTCGGAACGGAGAAACAACGTCGTCGTCGTGTTCATGGGGAGCCAACGGAATGCGTCGTGTCATCGGGAGGCAACGGAACGCGTGGGAGCCAACCGGCTGGGTCGGAACGGAATGCGTGGTCGTGTTCATCGGGAGGGCTTGGACGGAACAGGTGATGGAAACGAGGCCTGGCATACCGCACAACAGAGGAAACGACCTTGTGTTTGACCGGCCACATTCGAAACGGGGTCCTGTTGATCGGGAGGGGCCTGGCGTACCGCAAAACGGAGGAAACGGACCTCCTACAGTCGAAACGGGGGTCCTGTTGATCGGGAGGGGTGTGGCGTACCGCAAAACGGAGGAAACGGACCTCCTACGCTCGAAACGGGCGTCCTGTTCATCGGGAGGGGTGTGGCGTACCACAAAACGGAGGAAATGGACCTCCTACGATCGAAACAGGGGTTCTGTTCATCGGGAGGGGTGTGGCGTACCGCAAAACAGACGAAACGGACTTGTGTTGGGGCGCTACGGTCGAAACGGGGGGGAGGGGTGTGGCGTACCGCAAAACGGGACTCCACGGGATACTGTTCATCTCCACCGTCGACCTCCCCCAGCCTCCACGGGCTACCGTCGACCTCCTCCAGCCTCCACGGGCTACCGTCGACCTCCTCCAGCCTCCACGGGCTCCTGTTCATCCAGCCTCCACCACGCGCTACTCCACCGGCTACTATTCTACCACCCCTCTACGGGCACCCCTCCACCGTCTACTGTTCATCCAGCCCTCCACACCAAGGGGTCCTGTTCAACCACCCCTCCACGGCCACCCCTCCACCTTCTACTGTTCATCCAGCCCTCCACACCACGGGTTCCTGTTCATCCAGAGGCAACGCCACCGCTCACTGTTCATCCAACCCCCCCCCCCCCCCCCCGTCCCCGCAACGCTCACTGTTCATCCAATCGATCGGCTTCAGTTAGCAGCAGTAGCGAAGGAATCGCTCCATCGGGTTCAGTTAATAGCCATCGATCGATCCCTTGGGTTTAGTAACGTGTAGCCTGTAGTGCAATTGCTCGGGTTCAGTTAGAGCCCAACGCCTTGCTCGGGTTCAGTTAGAGCCAACGCCTCGCACACACGCATGTACGTACGAGAGAAACGCGCATCACTCTCCCACCGTAACCGGCAACTCCCTGGAATTTTCCTCCCCCTCGCTTCTACCACGGTTTTTTCCGTCATGGACGGCCCAAAGAATGTCATGCAGCTGCGTCTCCAGCCCGCCCAGGACGAAAAGCCCATTTTCTGTCATGATTTTTTGTCATAGAAGTAGGAGCCCACCACATCTATGATGATACTGGGTTTTGTCACAATTATCATCATAGAAGTGTCATATGTATGACAGAAAAAAAATTCGTTCGGCCCAAAATGTCACGGATGTGTCTTTTTTTTGTAGTGGACTCGAAAGAGGGAAAGATTAGTGGGTAAACAATGGTATAGTAGTCATCAAATCCCAATTTTGAATCTGGGCATTCTCTTAATGAAAAACTGTTCAGTTTCTTGACCTTATCGCGGAGGTGAATTGGACACGGATAACTAGACGGCAGGTCCAATAATTTGAGGGTTCTTTTTTATTTCGGAACGGAGTAGTATAATTGCTAGAAAATTCAGTATTTCATTGTGGAATTCTAAAATAAAGTAAATCCCTTTTTTAAGTACATGCCAATCTAATTATCCACAAAGTGCTAAAGGTTTCAGGTGATGCTGACCTCAATGAACTAGACCTCGAGAATTCATTCATCCCTTCACTCTGAGGATTGGTCGAGTACTTGGCCACATGCATGAGTAGGCCTGTTGCTGGGATGTCCCATTAAAAAGGCAGGTCCCGGATGGTGAGAAGAGATATATTTTACATCCCAGAGGGGCTATAATTGGAGATACTATTGTTTTTGGTACAAAAGTTCCTATACTTCGGAACTTGAACCTGAGTCCATTTTTCTATTATGTGTAATTACTTTGGAACTTGAGTCTGATTCTATTTTCCTATTCGAGCCCTTTTTCCACTGGAACCAAAAACCAGTGGTTAAGTGGATCAATCCAAAAAAAAAGGATTGAATCAACTTATTTATTCTCAATAGCTCAGCTCGAGGGGAAGACCCTCGAAGTATGAGGTAAAAGACCAATTGATAATAGTTGGGTAGAGCGAGAGGGATAACAAGGACTTGAAAAGGGAAGGTTTTTTACGGCTAAGATGTTTCAGTTCGCCCCGACATGAAGCTACCACTTCTCTCCTATTGTTTCAAGTTGTTATCTCATTGCCCCCTTTTAGTAGCACCTATGGGAACGGCAGTCCTGCATATAGGATTTCCCATCTTAACCGAGAATGGGTGCCCACCTTGTACGTACCGAGAATGGGTGCAGCCCACCCCATCTAAAGTATCCTGAAATTCATTCCTCTACAATCCAGAGCAGTCCAAACATGTACCGCGATCTGGATGGACAAAGAATGTCGTACACATGAGTGACCCCCTTCGAAAAGGAGAGTTTTCACGTTAAGCAAGAAGAGCTACGAGTTGGAGGGCTATTTCACCGACCAATGTTATGGAAGTTCCTGGATTGTTTGAAATAAGATTAGTACCAAAAGTTGCCTCTGATTTCAGAATCCAATTTGGAAAATTGGCTATGGAGATTTGGTGCGGTCAGAGATTCATACAGACACAAAGGGGCCCCTATTTTCAAGCAGGAAAGTCGTTTCGATCCAATCCATTCTTGGGGTCCAACTCCTAGCTACATTCAGTCCTATCAAGATACAAGATGTTACCAACCTGATAAAACGCAAGTCACAAGCTTGACACAGCGAGAATGGCTGCAACTGACTACTCCGGGGTAGCATAGGGAGGAAAGGGAGCCCGGGCGGTGGAAGAGCCAGGGGAAGCCGGGTCATTTGACAGAAATGGAAGGTCCCTGATGCATCTCGATTCACATTTCTATATGATAATATGCACGACCGATTCTCGTATCTGCTGATACAAGAGATTCTTTTCAATTTACCGAATCTATCCTCTTCTACTAACTTTACAAAATGGAAGGGAAAATGTGAAGACCAAAGATGTCAACTACTAAGCATAGTCAATTGCAAATCGGCCGGTTGGTTTGCGTATGGCACCCCCACTCCCTTTGGCAAGATCTACTAATTCGGAACTTAATTTGAAAGCCATATTTCGACCCGGACGCTGGGCCATTCACCATGAAGGCTAAAAGCGAGATAGGCTTTACTGGACATTTTCGCTTACAAAGGCGAAGACAATTCCGCGTTTTTTCAGTCGATTCTCCAAAATTTAAGACAATTATCCTCACTCAAACTTCAAAAGGTCCTTTTTTCTTATGTAAATTCGGTCTGTTGAAATCATTCGATCCATAAGTTTTTTTTTCGATCAGAATTTGGGTCAGCTGAACACTTATTTTCTCTTTCAAAAGTGGTGATGGCTCAATCATTGAACTAGCATAGAACAACCTACTTCAGAAAAAACTTAGAGCTAACCATCTAGTGCGAAAGTGCTAGTTTCCCCCTCCGAGAGGTGAGAAGGGAGATGAAGTACTGTTTAATGTGGAAGAAGTGTTTTTGTTACTAACAACATAGAAACCATGATACCAGTGCAATAAAATATTAGCTACAATTGAGGAGGTCTTATCAATGAAATTTCCATTTACACGGGATCTAGGCATAATTCCCAACCCATTCTATATAGGAAGCCGGCTCAAAATATTTGATCTTAGGTGCATTTCCCTCTGGAATATTATTGTTCGGGTGCGACCGGACTACTACCGATCAATTTTTTGGAACTTATTTATAGACTTCTCGATTCGCCCTTACCTCGGAGGGATCAACTACTTCGCTTAGGCACAAGATTCAAAAACTATGTATCTGTCTACATGTGCCTCCGTCTATGTTACCCCTTCCCCGGAAAGGAGATTATACGTTTAGTAAAAAACGAGAATAAAAAATCAGCTGCAAGAGGTCTTGAGACAGAAATTATGCCATTATTTCTTCTTTCATTTAAAAGCTTGAGCCGGTTCTATCTAGTACCTGAGGTGCCCTGCTGAGAGAAGAATTTGTCAACAATCAAGCACTTGAGCTTGCAAGAATAAATATATGATGGACTATACAAGTTTGCAATACCTTTTGATGAAAGAAAGGGCTCCGGTGTATAGAGAGGGCCTCACCGTTTAGAAGGGAACCATAGAAACGATGGAACCCACTATTTTTTTAGTATTATTAGAATGAATTTGTTATTTCGTATAGAAAAGCTGTGGTAGTTTTTCCCATGGATTTCCTGTAAACATCTGAACAACTCAGTATCTTCTACCTGTATTGCAGACGGAAAATATGGTCATTTGCATGAAGAACAGAAAGTAGTCGGAAGTAATCATCATACCTCGTTCTTCAATCTTTTCATGGCTGCTTCATTGTCCTTGATCAACACGTATATTTTACCAACATCAGGATTTTTCCTTAAAATGGGATCGATAAGAACTGATGATCCATGGCACACCCTGAATATGGGGCCAGAAATTGCAGAGGAGCAGGAATTCCACCCTTTTTGATTTCTGACGAAAAAGACAGTCATCAGTCGCCCCCTTTCCTATTTAGCTTTGCTTGCTGCCTATTATGAGAATAGGTCCCGGTTCAAGCGGCCCGCGCCCTGTAACTTATGCTGGGTGTCAGGGAAGAAAAGAAAGGGAAAGCGGTCTTCTTCAAGCCGAAGGGGAGCCCGGATAATTGAATGAAGGTTGGGACAGAACTCCAAACGGGCGACTTTACAACTTAGGGAGCAGCAGGCCTTGTGTTTGTGGTGAAGGTACTGGAACCTTTTCAATATGAAAATAGGTGGTATCGGCATTTCAAGGCGATGCCTTTATTTTTTAAATAACATGAAGGATAAACCCCATATCGACTTAATTGTGAAAGTCCACGATTGGGATCGCGCACGAAATAGAAATTTACTTGTGTAGGTTTCTCATAGCAAATAGAGAAACCGAGGCCCCTACTTACCTACCGGGTAGGTGGGGGGGAAGAAGAGTGGGAACGAGGGCTTCTTTCACTTGTTTGTTTTCCTACAGCGGTATCTCTGAACCTTGAAAAAGCTTGTTTTGGTCTTTTTTTCCTCTTTTCTGGGCACTGAACTTCATAGACAGACTTACCAACTGATGAGCCAAAGTAGCAAATTTCTTCTTCCTGGGAGGGGCAAACCAAAAAGGGGGAAACCCCATCCTCCAAAGTAGTGAAGTGAGCCAATACAATAAGACAGGTGGGTGGAGAAAAAGCTCAAAAGGCATACTTCCTGCGCTTTCAGAGGATCTAAATCAATCTTCATCCTTTCGCTTTTCAAAGCTCCCCCGACTCCTCTACCAATAAGGATCGTGATTCACATTTCCTCATTCTCTTTCTAGCTGCCCATATGGGTGGCTGCTATCATCCCCTTTTGATAGCTTCTTATCCGCATCCACGAGCATAAGCGGAATAGCCTGAACACTCATAGCGATTACCTCAACCCTTATCTTTCCTTTGGCTCCACCCCCCACTAGTTCCGCGATATGAGCTTGACTGTCGCTCTGAGACAGTAGATTTCTTGGTCGGGGGTCCCTTTATCAAAGGCTCCCTTCCCTACTGATCATACAACAAATGAAGGTGGTTAGAAAGAGGAATGTGAGCAAATATATCATGTCGATTGCTCAACCGTACTTTTGCTATCTTACGTAGAGCTGAATTAAGTTTTTTCGGTGTGCTCCAGAGAATGGAATAGTAACACGCGCTCCCGAGAGGCGGCATTAGTTTATGGTTCGAAAGCACGAGTCACTCCATCCAGCTATACTTGCATTGACAAGTTTCCAACAATTAAAGATCCAGATGACGAAATTGCATTTCAATTATTTTTTTGCTTTCTGGTATTTAGAATAATGTTTTGCATCTTTAGTTTCAATAAAAAAGTCAAGGATAGCCTTTGCCGTGCTTATTTTGCTAGTATACATGTTGCTGTTTGAAAACAGAAAGTTTACCTCTGTTGCAAAAATTCCCTAGAAAAGTCAGAGAATGGTATTGTTGGGGAACATAGTAATTTCAAAAAAAATCCTACGCACACGCAAGATCATGGTGATGCATAGCAACGAGAGGGGATAGTATTGTCCACGTACCCTCGTAGACCGAAAGCGGAAGCGTTATGACAACGCGGTTGATGTAATCGTACGTCTTCACGATCCGATCGATCCAAGTACCGAATGTACGGCACCTCCGAGTTCAGCACACGTTCAGCTCGATGATGATCCCCGGACTCCGATCCAGTAGGGTGTCGGGGATGAGTTCCGTCAGCACGACGGCGTGGTGATGATGATGAAATTCTACCGACGGAGGGCTTCGCCTAAGCACCGCAACGATATGACCGAGGTGGAATATGGTGGAGGGGGGCACCGCACACGGCTAAAGAACGATCACGAAGATCAACTTGTGTGTCTAGAGGTGGCCCCCTGTCCCCGTATATAAAGGAGCAAGGGGGGAGGCTGGCCGGCCCTAGGGGCGCGCCAAGGACGGGGGAGTCCTCCTCCTAGTGGGAGTAGGACTCCCCTTTCCTAGTCCAACTAGGAAGGAGGAAGGGGGAAGGAAAGAGAGGGAGAGGGAGAGGGAAAGAGGGGCCGCGCCCCCCTCCCCTAGTCCAATTCGGACTCCTCATGGGAGGGGGGGCGCCACCTCCTGGGCTGCTGCCCTCTCTCTCCCCTCAGGACCACTAAGGCCCAATACTTCCCCGGGGGGTTCCGGTAACCCCTCCGGCACTCCGGTTTTCTCCGAAATCATCCAGAACACTTCCGGTGTCCGAATATAGTCGTCCAATATATCAATCCTTATGTCTCTACTATTTTTAGACTCCTCGTCATGTCCGTGATCACATCCGGGACTCCGAACAACCTTCGGTACATCAAAACTTTTAAACTCATAATAAAATTGTCATCGTAACGTTAAGCATGCGGACCCTACGGGTTCGAGAACTATGTAGACATGACCTAGAACTGTTTCCGGTCAATAACCAATAGCGGAACCTGGATGCTCATATTGGCTCCTACATATTCTACGAAGATCTTTATCGGTCAAACCGCATAACAACGTACGTTGTTCCCTTTGTCATCGGTATGTTACTTGCCCGAGATTCGATCGTCGGTATCTCAATACCTAGTTCAATCTCGTTACCGGCAAGTCTCTTTACTCGTTACGTAATGCATCATTCTGTAACCAACTCATTGGCCACATTGCTTGCAAGGCTTATAGTGATGTGCATTACCGAGAGGGCCCAGAGATACCTCTCCGACAATCGGAGTGACAAAACCTAATCTCGAAATACGCCAACTCAACATGTACCTTTGGAGACACCTGTAGAGCTCCTTTATAATCACCCAGTTACATTGTGACATTTGGTAGCACACAATGTGTTCCTCCGGTAAACGGGAGTTGCATAATCTCATAGTTGTAGGAACTTTGTATAAGTCATGAAGAAAGCAATAGCAACATACTAAACGATCAAGTGCTAGGCTAACGGAATGGGTCAAGTCAATCACATCATCCTCCTAATGATGTGATCTCGTTAATCAAATGACAACACATGTCTATGGTTAGGAAACATAACCATCTTTGATTAATGAGCTAGTCAAGTAGAGGCATACTGGTGACATTAAGTTTGTCTATGTATTCACACATGTATCATGTTTCCGGTTAATACAATTCTAGCATGGATAATAAACATTTATCATGAAATAAGGAAATAAATAATAACTTTATTATTGCCTCTAGGGCATATTTCCTTCAATCTCCCACTTGCACTAGAGTCAATAATCTAGTTCACATCGCCATGTGATTTAACACCAATATTCATATCTGTATATGATTAACACCCATAGTTCACATCATCATGTGACCAACACCCAAAGGGTTTACTAGAGTCAATAATCTAGTTCACATTTCTATGTGATTAACACCCAAAGAGTACTAAGGTGTGATCATGTTTTGCTCGTGAGTGAAGCTTAGTCAACGGGTCTGTCACATTCAGAGCCGTATGTATTTTGCAAATATTCTATGTCTACAATGCTCTGCACGGAGCTACTCTAGCTAATTGCTCCCACTTTCAATATGTATGCAGATTGATACTTAGAGTCATCTGAATTGGTGTAAAAGCTTGCACCAATGTAACTCTTTATGCCGGGCTCTTTTATGACCTCCATAATAGAGAAATATTTCCTTAGTCCTCACTAAGGATTTTCTTGACCGCTGTCCAGTGATATACTCTTAGATCAAAATTGTATTCCTTTGTCAAACTCAGAGCAAGGTATACAATAGGTCTGGTTCACAGCATAGCATACTTTATAGAACCTATGACTGAGGCATAGGGAATGACTTTTCATTCTCTTTCTATTTTCTACCATGGTCGGGTCTTGAGTCTTACTCAACTTCACACCTTTGCATCACAGGCAAGAACTCCTTATTTGACTATTCCATTTTGAACTATTTCAAAAATTTATCAAGGTATGTACTCATTGAAAAATCTTATCAAGTGTCTTGATCTATCTATATAGATCTTGATGCTCAATGTGTAAGCAGCTTCACCGAGGTCTTGCTTTTAAAAACTCTTATTCAAGTGTCCTTTCATGCTATCCAGAATTTCTATATCATTTCCAATCAACAATATGTCATCCACATATAATATTAGAAATGCTACAGAGCTCCCACTCACTTTCTTGTAAACACGGGCTTCTCAAAAAGTCTGTATAAAACCATATGCTTTGATCAACTCATCAAAGTGTATATTCCAACTCCGAGATGCTTGCACCAGTCCATTGATGGATCGCTGGAGCTTGCACACTTTGTTAGCACCTTTAGGATTGACAAAACCTTCTGGTTGCATCATATACAACTCTTCTATAATAAAAAGGAATGCAGTTTTTGACATCCTTTTGCCAGATTTCATAAAATGTGGCAATTGCTAACATGATTCGGACAGACTTAAGCATCGATACAAGTGAGAAAATTTCATCGTATTCAACACTTTGAACTTGTCGAAAAACCTTTCGCAACAAGTCGAGCTTAGTAGATAGTAACACTACTATCAATGTCCGTCTTCCTCTTGAAGATCCATTTTATTAACATGGCTTGCTGATCATCGAGCAAGTCAATCAAAGTCCATACTTTGTTCTCATACATGGATCATATATCAGATTTTATGGCCTCAAGCCATTTCACGGAATCTGGGCTCATCATCGCTTCCTCATAGTTCGTAGGTTCATCATGGTCTAGTAACATGACTTCCAGAACATGATTACCGTACCACTCTGGTGCGGATCTTACTTTGGAAGACCTACGAGGTTTGGTAGCAACTTGATCTAAAGTTTCATGATCATCATCATTAACTTCCTCACTAATTGGTGTAGGAATCACTGGAACTGATTTCTATGATGAACTACTTCCCAATAAGGGAGAAGGTACAATTACCTCATCAAGTTCTACTTTCCTCCCACTCACTTCTTTCGAGAGAAACTCCTTCTCTAGAAAGGATCCATTCTTAGCAACGAATGTTTTGCCTTCGGATCTGTGATAGAAGGTGTATCCAACAGTTTCCTTTGGGTATTCTATGAAGACGCACTTCTCTGATTTGGGTTCGAGCTTATCAGGTTGAAAACCTTTTTCATATAAGCATCGCAACTCCAAACTTTAAGAAACGACGGCTTAGGTTTACTGCTAAACCATAGTTCATACGGTGTCGTCTCAACGGATTTAGATGGTGCCCTATTAAATGTGAATGCAGCTGTCTCTAATGCATAACCCCAAAACGATAGTGGTAAACCGATAAGAGACATCATAGATCGTACCATATCTAGTAAAGTACGATTACGATGTTTGGACACACCATTACATTGTGGTGTTCCAGGTGGCGTGAGTTGCAAAACTATTTCACATTGTTTCAAATGAAGACCAAACTCGTAACTCAAATATTCGTCTCCATGATCAGATTGTAGAAACTTTATTTTTCTTGTTATGATGATTTTCCACTTCACTCTGAAATTCTTTGAATTTTTCAAATGTTTCAGACTTATGTTTCATCAAGTAGATATACCCATATCTGCTCAAATCATCTGTGAAGGTCAGAAAATAACGATACACGCCGCGAGCCTTAACACTCATCGGATCGCATACATCGGTATGTATTATTTCCAATAAGTCAGTAGCTCGTTCCATTGTTCCAGAGAACGGAGTTTTAGTCATCTTGCCAAAAAGGCACAGTTCACAAGCTTCAAATGATTCATTACCAAGTGATTCCGAAAATCCATCTTTATGGAGTTTCTTCATGCGCTTTACACCGATATGACCCAAACGGCAGTGCCACAAATAAGTTGCACTATCATTATTAACTTTGCATCTTTTGGCATCAATATTATGAATATGTGTATCACTACGATCGAGATCCAACAAACTATTTTCATTGGGTGTATGACCATTTGAAGGTTTTATTCATGTAAAAAGAACAACAATTATTCTCTGATTTTAAATGAATAACCGTATTGCAATAAACATGATCAAATCATATTCATGCTCAACGCAAACGCCAAATAACATTTATTTAGGTTTAACACTAATCCCGAAAGTATAGGGAGTATGCGATGATGATCATATCAATCTTGGAACTACTTCCAACACTCATCGTCACTTCCCCTTCAACTAGTCTCTGTCTATCCTGTAACTCCTATTTCGAGTACTAATCTTAGCAACCGAACAAGTATCAAATAGTCAGGGGCTACTAGAAACACTAGTAAGGCACACATCAATAACCTGTATATCAAATATACCCTTGTTCACTTTGCCATCCTTCTTATCCACAAATATTCAGGGCATTTCCGCTTCCAGTGACCATTTCCTTTGCAGTGTAAGCACTCAGTTTCAGGCTTTGGTCCAGCTTTGGTCTTCTTCACGGGAGTGAAAACTTGTTTGCCATTCTACTTGAAGTTTCCCTTTCTTTCCCTTTGCCATTTTCTTGAAACTAGTGGTCTTGTCAATCATCAACACTTGATGCTCTTTCTTGATTTCTACCTTCATCGATTTTAACATCACGAAGACCTCGGGAATCGTTTTCGTCATCCCTTGCATACTATAGTTCATCACAAAGTTCTACTAACTTGGTGATGGTGACTAGAGAACTCTGTCAATCACTATCTTATCTGGAAGATTAACTCCCACTTGATTCAAGCGATTGTAGTACCCAGACAATCTGAGCACATGCTCACTAGTTGAGCGATTCTCCTCCATCTTTTAGCCATAGAACTTGTTGGAGACATCATATCTCTAAACTCGGGTATTTGCTTGAAATATTAACTTCAACTCCTGGAACATCTCATATGGTCCATGATGTTCAAAACATCTTTGAAGTCCCGATTCTAAGTCGTTAAGCATGGTGCACTAAACTATCAAGTAGTCATCATATTGAGCTAGCAAAATGTTCATAACGTCTGCATCTGCTCCTGCAATAGGTCTGTCACCTAGCGGTGCATTAAGGACATAATTCTTCTGTGCAGCAATGAGGATAAACCTCAGATCACGGATCCAATCCGCATCATTGCTAGTAACATCTTTCAACACAATTTTCTCTAGGAACGTATCAAAATAAACATATGAAAGCAACAACGCAAGCTATTGATCTACAACATAATTTGCAAAATACTACCAGGACTAAGTTCATGATAAATTTAAGTTCAATTAATCATATTACTTAAGAACTCCCACTTAGACAGACATCTCTCTAGTCATCTAAGTGATCACGTGATCCAAATCAACTAAACCATGTCCGATCATCACGTGAGATGGAGTAGTTTTCAATGGTGAACATCACTATGTTGATCATATCTACTATATGATTCATGCTCGACCTTTTGGTCTCCGTGTTCCGAGGCCATATCTGTATATGCTAGGCTCGTCAAGTTTAACCTGAGTATTCCGCGTGTGCAACTGTTTTGCACCCGTTGTATTTGAACATAGAGCCTATCACACCCGATCATCACTTGGTGTCTCAGCACGAAGAACTTTCACAATGGTGCGTACTCAGGGAGAACACTTCTTGATAATTAGTGAGAGATCATCTTATAATGCTACCGTTAATCAAAGCAAGATAAGATGCATAAAGGATAAACATCATCACATGCAATCAATATAAGTGATATGATATGGTCATCATCATCTTGTGCTTGTGATCTCCATCTCCGAAGCACCATCGTGATCACCATCGTCACCGGCGCGACACCTTGATCTCCATCATAGCATCGTTGTCGTTATGCCATCTATTGCTTCTACGACTATCGCTACCGCTTAGTGATAAAGTAAAGCAATTATAGGGCGTTTGCATTTCATACAATAAAGCGACAACCATATGGCTCCTGCCAGTTGCCGATAACTTCGGTTACAAAACATGATCATCTCATACAATAAAATATAGCATCACGTCTTGACCATATCACATCACAACATGCCCTGCAAAAACAAGTTAGACGTCCTCTACTTTGTTGTTGCAAATTTTATGTGGCTGCTACGGGCTGAGCAAGAACCGTTCTTACCTACGCATCAAAACCACAGTGATAGTTCGTCAAGTTAGTGTTGTTTTAACCTTCGCAAGGACCGGGCGTAGCCACAGTCGGTTCAACTAAAGTTGGAGAAACAGACACCCGCTAGTCACCTGTGTGCAAAGCACGGCGGTAAAACCAGTCTTGCTACGCGTAATGTCGGTCCGGGCCGCTTCATCCAACAATACCGCTGAACCAAAGTATGACATGCTGGTAAGCAGTATGACTTGTATCGCCCACAACTCACTTGTGTTCTACTCGTGCATATAACATCAACGCATAAAACCTAGGCTCGGATGCCACTGTTGGGGAACGTAGTAATTTCAAAAAATTTCCTACGCACACGCAAGATCATGGTGATGCATAGCAACGAGAGGGGAGAGTGTTGTCCATGTACCCTCGTAGAGAGAAAGCGGAAGCGTTATGATAACGCAGTTGATGTAGTCGTACGTCTTCACGATCCGACCGATCCAAGTACCGAACGTACGGCACCTTCGAGTTCAGCACACGTTCAACTCGATGACGATCCCCGGACTCCGATACAGTAGGGTGTCGGGGATGAGTTTCGTTAGCACGATGGCATGGTGACGATGATGATGTTCTACCGACGCAGGGCTTCGCCTAAGCACCGCAACTATATGACCGAGGTGGAATATGGTGGAGGGGGGCACCGCACACGGCTAAAGAACGATCACGAAGATCAACTTGTGTGTCTAGAGGTGCCCCCCTGCCCCCGTATATAAAGGAGCAAGGGGGGAGGCCGGCCGGCCCTAGGGGCGTGCCAAGGAGGGGGGAGTCCTCCTCCTAGTGGGAGTAGGACTCCCCTTTCCTAGTCCAACTAGGAAGGAGGAAGGGGGAAGGAAAGAGAGGGAGAGGGAGAGGGAAAGAGGGGCCGTGCCCCCCACCCCTAGTCCAATTCGGACTCCTCATGGGAGGGGGCATGCCACCTCCTAGGCTGCTGCCCTCTCTCTCCCCTCAGGCCCACTAAGGCCCAATACTTCCCCGGGGGGTTTCGGTAATCCCTCCGGCACTCCGGTTTTCTCCGAAATCATCCGGAACACTTCCGGTGTCCGAATATAGTCGTCCAATATATCAATCCTTATGTCTCGACCATTTCGAGACTCCTCGTCATGTCCATGATCACATCCGGGACTCCGAACAACCTTCAGTACATCAAAACTTATAAACTCATAATAAAACTGGCATCGTAACATTAAGCGTGCGGACCCTACGAGTTCGAGAACTATGTAGACATGACCTAGAACTGTTTCCGGTCAATAACCAATAGCGGAACCTGGATGCTCATATTGGCTCCTACATATTCTACGAAGATCTTTATCGGTCAAACCGCATAACAACGTACGTTGTTCCCTTTGTCATCGGTATGTTACTTGCCCGAGATTCGATCGTCGGTATCTCAATACCTAGTTCAATCTTGTTACCGGCAAGTCTCTTTACTCGTTACGTAATGCATCATTCCGTAACCAACTCATTGGCCACATTGCTTGCAAGGCTTATAGTGATGTGCATTACCGAGAGGGCCTAGAGATACCTCTCCGACAATCGGAGTGACAAAACCTAATCTCGAAATACGCCAACTCAACATGTACCTTTGGAGACACCTGTAGAGATCCTTTATAATCACCCAGTTACATTGTGACATTTGGTAGCACACAATGTGTTCCTCCGGTAAACGGGAGTTGCATAATCTCATAGTTGTAGGAACTTTGTATAAGTCATGAAGAAAGCAATAGCAACATACTAAACGATCAAGTGCTAGGCTAACGGAATGGGTCAAGTCAATCACATCATCCTCCTAATGATGTGATCTCGTTAATCAAATGACAACACATGTCTATGGTTAGGAAACATAACCATCTTTGATTAATGAGCTAGTCAAGTAGAGGCATACTAGTGACATTAAGTTTGTCTATGTATTCACACATGTATCATGTTTCCGGTTAATAAAATTCTAGCATGGATAATAAACATTTATCATGAAATAAGGAAATAAATAATAACTTTATTATTGCCTCTAGGGCATATTTCCTTCAGGTATAACATTGAATCTTTTCGCATATTAAGCTCTGATAAATCTTCTACAACGTAGTATTTTTCTCATAATTTTAGGAGTTAGGGAAGTATTGATACTCTTGCATTCTTTACAGACTGTACTGTTTTGGCAGATTGTTGTTATGTTTGCATTGTTTGCATATGTTTGGTTGTTTAATGATTCTATTTAAGGATAGGAGTATTAAATATGCAGAGACATTTAGTATGCAATGTGGAATAATAATTTTAGTGATTTGTTACAGTAGAAAATGATGAGGTTTTGCATTGGTTTATACTAACCTATCTCACGAGTTCTTGTTGAGTTTGTTGTGGATGAAGCTTTTTGATAGAGAAACCATGATATGAGAGGAATTAAGGAGACATAAAAGTTCAAGCTTGGGGATGCCCAAGGCACCCCAAGATAATATTTCAAGAAGTCTCAAGCATCTAAGCTTGGGGATGCCCCGGTAGGCATCCCACCTTTCTTCTTCAACAATCATCGGTTAGTATCGGTTGAGCCTAAGTTTTTGCTTCTTTACATGAGTTGTGCTATCCTTGCAATGTCGTTTTATTTTTCTTTGCTTGATGTTTGAATACAATACCAAGATCTGAAATTCTTAAATGTTAGAGAGTCTTCACATAGTTGCACAATTATTTGACTACTCATTGATCTTCACTTATATCTGTTGGAGTAGTTTGTCGTTTGCTCTAGTGCTTCACTTATATCTTTTAGAGCATGGTGGTGGTTTTATTTTGTAGAAATTACTCTCATGCTTCACTTATATTATTTTGAGAGTCTTAAAAAGCATGGTTGTTTGAATGAAAACTATCATAGGAAGTGAATTGGATGCTATGATCAATTTGATACTTGATAATTGTTTTTGAGATATGGAGGTAGTGATATTAAAGTCATGCTAGTTGGGTGATTATGAATTTAAAGAATGCTTATGTTGAATTTAGCAAGTCCCGTAGCATGCACACATGGTTAAAGTTGTGTAACAAATTTGAAACATGAAGTGTACCTGGATTGTGCATCCTTATGAGTGGCGGTCGGGGACGAGCGATGGTCTTTTCCTACCAATCTATCCCCCTAGGAGCATGCGCGTAGTACTTGATTTTGATGAATTCTAAACTTTTGCAATAAATATATGAGTTCTTTTGACTAATGTTGAGTCCATGGATTATACGCACTTTTACCTTTCCGCCATTGCTAGCCTCTTCGGTACCGTGCATTGCCCTTTCTCACCTTGAGAGTTGGTGCAAACTTCGCTGGTGCATCCAAACCCCGTGATACGATACGCTCTATCACACATAAACCTCCTTATATCTTCCTCAAAACAGCCACCATACCTACCTATTATGGCATTTCCATAGCCATTCCGAGATATATTGCCATGCAACTTTCCACCGTTCTGTTTATCATCATTATGACATACTTTACTTTTGTCATATTGCCATTGCATGATCATGTAGTTGACATCGTATTTGTGGCAAAGCCACCATGCATTATTTTTCATACATGTCACTCTTGATCATTGCACCATCCCGGTACACCACCGGAGGCATTCATATAGAGTCATATCTTGTTCTAGTTTCGAGTTGTAATTCTTATGTTGTAATCAATAGAAGTGTGATGATCACCATTATTAGAGCATTGCCCAAAAAGAAAAGAAAAAGAAGAAAGGCCAAAAGAAAAAAAGGAAAGGCCCAAAAAAAGGGCAATGTTACTATCTCTTTTTCCACACTTGTGCTTCAAAGTAGCACCTTGTTCTTCATGTAGTGAGTCTCATATTTTTGTGCTTCAAAGTAGCACCAGGTTTTTCATATAGTGAGTCTCATAAGTTGTCTTTTTCATACTAGTGGGAATTTTTCATTATAGAACTTGGCTTGTATATTCCTACGATGGGCTTCCTCAAATGCCCTAGGTCTTCGTGAGCAAGCAAGTTGGATGCACACCCACTAGTTTTCTTTTGTTGAGCATTCATTTATAGCTCTAGTGCATCCGTTGCATGGCAATCCCTACTCCTCATGTTGACATAAATTGATGGGCATCTCCATAGCCCGTTGATTATCCTCGTCAATGTGAGACTTTCTCCTTTTTTGTCTTCTCCACACAATCCCCATCATCATATTCTATTCCACCCATAGTGCTATATCCATGGCTCACGCTCATGTATTGCATGAAGGTTGAATTTTTTTGAGATTATTTAAGTATGAAACAATTGCTTGGCTTGTCATCGGGGGTATAGAAGTTGGGAACATCTTTGTGTGACGAAAATGAAGCATAGCCTAACTATATGAATTTGTAGGGATGAACTTTCTTTTGCCATGTTATTTTGAGAAGACATGATTGCTTTGATTAGTATGCTTGAAGTGATACTATTTCTTTTATCAATATGAACTTTTATTTTGAATCATTTGGATCTGAACATTCATGCCACAATAAAGAAAATTACTTTGAGAATCATACTAGGTAGCATTCCACATCAAAGATTCTGTTTTTATCATTTACCTACTCGAGGACGAGCAGGAATTAAGCTTGGGGATGCTTGATACGTCTCCAACGTATCTATAATTTTTTATTGTTCCATGCTATTATATTACCTGTTTTGAATGATTATGGGCTTTATTATACACTTTTATATTACTTTTGGGACTAACCTATTAACCGGAGGCCCAGCCCATATTGCTGTTTTATTGCCTCTTTCAGTATTTCGAACAAAAGGAATATCAAACGGAGTCCAAACGGAATGAAACCTTCGGCAACGTGATTTTTTGGAAGAATATCATCCTGGAGGCTTGGAGATCAAGTCAGAAGATACTCGAGGAGCCTAGGAGATAGGGGCGTCCCCCCCCCCTACAGGGCACGACCCCCTGTCTCGTGGACCCCTCGAGCACCCCCGGACCGACTTCTTTCGCCTATATATTCCCTCATACCCTAAAACCATTAAATATCAAGATAGATCGGGAGTTCCGCCGCCGCAAGCCTCTATAGCCACCAAAAACCTCTTGGGAGTCCGTTTCGGCACCCTGCCGGAGGGGGAACCCATTACCGGTGGCCATCTTCATCATCCCGTCGCTCTCCATGACGAGGAGGGAGTAGTTCACCCTCGGGGCTGAGGGTATGTACCAGTAGCTATGTGTTTGATCTCTCTCTCTCTCTCTCTCTCGTGTTCTCTCTATGGCACGATCTTGATGTATCGCGAGCTTTGCTATTATAGTTGGATCTTATGATGTTTCTCCCCCTCTACTCTCTTGTGATGAATTGAGTTTCCCCTTTGAAGTTATCTTATCGGATTGAGTCTTTTATGAGAACACTTGATGTATGTCTTGCCGAGCTTATCTCTGGTGACAATGGGATACCACGTGCCACTTGATGTATGTTTTGGTGACCAACTTGCGGGTTCCACCCATGAACCTATGCATAGGGGTTGGCACACGTTCTTGACTCTCCGGTAGAAATTTTGGGGCACTCTTTGAAGTACTTTGTGTTGGTTGGATGAATCTGAGATTGTGTGATGCATATCGTATAATCATGCCCACGGATACTTGAGGTGACAATGGAGTATCTAGGTGACATTAGGGTTTTGGTTGATTTGTGTCTTAAGGTGTTATTCTAGTACGAACTCTTTAATAGATTGATCCGAAAGAATAACTTTGATGTGGTTTCGTACCCTACCATAATCTCTACGTTTGTTCTCCGCTATTAGTGGCTTTGGAGTGACTCTTTGTTGCATGTTGAGGGATTGTTATATGATCTATCTATGTTATTGTTGTTGAGAGAACTTGCACTAGTGAAAGTATGAACCCTAGGCCTTGTTTCCTATCATTGAAAAACCGTTTGTGCTCACTTTTATCATTAGTTACCTTGCTGTTTTTATTATTTCAGATTACAAAAACCTTTATCTACCATCCATTTTGCACTTGTATCACCATCTCTTCGCCGAACTAGTGCACCTATACAATCTACCATTGTATTGGGTGTGTTGGGGACACAAGAGACTCTTTGTTATTTGGTTGCAGGGTTGCTTGAGAGAGACCATCTTCATCCTACGCCTCCTACGGATTGATAAACCTTAGGTCATCCACTTGAGGGAAATTTGCCAATGTCCTACAAACATGTGCACTTGCAGGCCCAACAACGTCTACAAGAAGAAGGTTGTGTAGTAAACATCAAGTGGGCAGCCCAAATCTCATCCCTTGCTCTCATACACATGCCATGCATTACCTGGCTTCTTCTCTCCCTCCCACGAAAAGAGTTTCGTAGAGCCGTAAGGCTGTCTGGGTTTCGGCAGGAACTAGTTCTGGACAGTGAAGCCCTGCCGGATAGCTAACACCGCATGTGTGCAACCCCGTAGAGAGATTGTAGTTTCGATCTTTTGCCCGAGGGGTTGTTCGAGTGTCCTCCCGAAGGGCTGTCCGAGTCTTCGTCCGAGTTTCGACGATCCTCCCGAAGGGCTGACCGCGACATCGTCCGGGGGACTGTCCGACCGCCTCCCGAAGGGCTGTCCGGAGAGGGAGTACATGATCGCGGTTGGGAGGTTGTAAATCCTAGTTGGGGGATCTGCACCGATGATCTACACCGACTCTTCTTCCGCTGTGCTTCGAGTCGGTATGAATCAGATCAAACCTTGTATGCAGTCTCCATAGTGGTCCTGGGCGTGCTCGCTATACCGAAAATTTTCGTTTTCCATTGCGTTCCCCAACAGTCCGGCACAACTTCAGGCCACTCCTCCTGCTTCAACTCAGCCAACGCGTGAGGCCACTCCTCCTACTTCAAATCAGCCACCGCGTGAGGCCACTCCTGCTCATCCAAGTCCACCAACGCGTGCCACTCCTCCTCCAAGTCCGGCACTGCGTCAGCCGTCTCCGCTGCCTCAGCAATCGCGTGAGAGAGCCGCCGCAGCTATGGTGCGTAGTGCTACAAGTTGAGGTAGTACAGGAGGTACAGGCGGAGGCAAGCGATTTCAATATGGTCCAAGCCTCGGGCCTCTTCCGCAGAGGCCTTACGACATGACCACAGAGCAAAACGAAGCCATAGTGAAGGGCCAAGTGGACGCCCATTTTGGACCGAAACCGCCACCGCCGCCAAGGGAGAAAGTGCCTGAGGATAAGATTGACCACTTTATTCGTATGGCTAAAGCTCCAGCTCCCAAGCCTGTTGACTCAGACTATGAGCGCCAAATCAGGAAGGCACATCGAGCACGACAAAAGGAGTCGAGCTCGAGCTCGAGCCAAGCAGCTGGCCAAAAATGCGGGAAAACCGTTCCCCAGCTAGGAGAACAGGCGGCACAATCGATCCCCCCGCTTGTTGTACCAACACATTAGAGTACCGGGGCTGGTCAGCTGGTAATAATAGACGAGCATAGAAGGCAGGCTGAAATGCTCGGTATCATTGTTGGACAACTCCTTGAGATTGAGCCCATGTCTCCGCTTAGAGAGGAGGACATCAAACCGAAATATTTTCGCGGCCAACCTTTGGTCAAGCCTGAGGAGATCAAGAACCTCCCAACGAGAATATATGAATTGCATGATTGGTACATGAAAATTACCAAGAGTTCCAATCGAGAGTCCGTCATGGTGAAAGTCAAGGAAGAGCATTACTTCCATAAGCTAGCTCTGACCGTTGAGTATTCAGAACTATGGCAGTTATTCAATCAAGAAGCACTCGACAAAGCTCTCGTCAGTTGCTATTGTCTGTAAGTGATTTCTCTTTCTGTAATTTAAGTCTCAAGCTAGCTGTAGTGCTCATTGATTGATCATTACCTATAATTATCCTCACTATATTCTTTTTTGTGGTATTATGTAGGATGAAGATGTATGAAATGAAAAAAGCGGGATGCTATGGCATTGGGTTCATTGACCCAAATACCGTTAATGAAGATACATGGACATTTGCATGGTATAAAAAGGATGTGGAGAAAAAAATGCTAGACTTCTTGAAGCGCCTCAATACCAATGAAGATATACTACTTCCTTACAAATTCCGGTGAGTCACACTATCTTGTACTACAATTTCTGTTTTTGCTTACTAGCTAGCTAGATGTTAAAAAACATGCCCGCTTAATTAAGACATGCAAATGTGTGTGCATGCAGTTACCATTGGGTCTTGTTAATCATTAAGTTGACGAAGAAACAGTTGAAGTACTTGACTCACTACTTAAAAAACAAAATGACTACTCAATCTTGAAGGGGATAGTCGAAAGGTAATTTCAATCATTATTAACTATATGTCGGCCTCTTTAGTTTGTCATTTCCTTATATCAACTATTTAATAACTCGTTTATTCATTTTCTTTGCCAGCGGGCAGGGATTGGGCAAAGTTTAGGAAAGAGGTTCCAGGTCCATCGAAAGAAAAGTTGTATTGGTTTCGACCCAACGTATAATTAATTAAGTAGTACTAGCTAGCTATCATCTCTTTAATTCTAGTTTTAATACCATTAATTATCATGCTTGATTAATTATTATCTGATTAAATTCTGTTCTCGTAAAGGCCCTGAAGCAGGCGCAGGGGACTGAAGTGTGTGCATACTACGTTTGAGAGAACATTCGCATGATGACGTCCAAAAGGACCAAATCTGATAGACAGATATGAGTACGTTTGCCAGAACATTATTCCCAATTTTTACATCATTATCGATATCTAGTCACAGAACTAATACACATGCATATTGATCTTCTTCTTAACAGTTTAGTGAGGTGCGGGAGACGCTCCTACCAAAGGAGCGTATACGAGCACTTCAAGAGGAAATAGCGGGTTTTTTGCTCGACCAGGTCATAGATCCCAATGGAGAGTACTATTACCCGCTACCGCCTCCATGAACCACTCCCAATTGTCATCGTGCTCCGAAGGCACCAAGGAAAATGCCACTGGCTCTGAATGCAACATGTAGGAGAAATTGTATATATATATACATGTGTATGTGTGTGAATAATGGTGGTTGTGATATATATATATATATATATATATATATATATATATATATATATATATATATATATATATATATGGTCGGTTCTACGAGAAATTCTATTTATATATATGCATAACGTGTACAATATGTAGTATCATAAAATACCAGCAAATGAAAAAGAATTAAATGGAAAATACAAAATTAAAGGGAAAATAAATAATAAACCCCAAACCCCCCAAACCTTTTGGTTCTGGTTAGTGTTACCAACCGGTACTAAAGGGCTCCGCGCCCCTGGCGCTGGCACATGCCACGTGGTGGCCCTTTAGCGGCGGTTCGTGCAGAACCGATACTAAAGGGGGGACCTTTAGTCCCCACACTTTTGTGCCGGTTACAGAACCGGCACTAAAGGGCCTTACGAACCGGTTCTGCACTAGTGAAAGACTTACGGTGAAGTCTGTATTTATAAGAAAGTGAGTGCGAGCTCTGTAACATTTCTGATATTATATGTGGATGACATATTATTGATTGGAAATGATATAGAACTTCTGGATAGCATAAAAAGATACTTGAATATTTTTTTCAATGAAAGGCCTCGATGAAGCTGCCTACATATTGGCATCAAGATCTATAGGGATAAATCGAGACGCTTAATAGGACTTTCACAAAGCACATACCTTGACAAAGTTTTGAAGAAGTTCAGAATGGATTAGTCAAAGAAAGGGTTCTTGCCCGTGTTACAAGGTGTGAAGTTGAGTAAGACTCAAAACCCGATCACGGCAGAAGATAAAGAGAGAATGAAAGTCATTCCCTATGCCCCAGCCATAGGTTCTATAAAGTATGCCATGCTGTGTACCAGATCTATTGTGTGCCTCGCCATGAGTTTGGCAAGGGGGTACAATAGTGATTCAGGAGTGGATCACTAGACAATGGTCAAAATTATTCTTAATTACCTAAGAGGACTAAGGAGATATTTCTCGGTTATGAAGATAATAAAGAGTTTGTCGTATAGGGTTACGTCGATGCAAGCTTTAATGTCGATTCAGATGACTCTGAGTCTCAATCTGGATACATATTGAAAGTGTGAACAATTAGCTAGAGTAGCTCCATACAGAGCTTAGTAGACATAGAAATTTGCAAAATACATACAGATCTGAGTGTGACAAACCCGTTGACTGAACCTCTCTCACGAGCAAAACATGATCACACCTTAGTACTTTTTGGGTGTTAATCATATGGCGATGTGCACTAGATTATTGACTCTAGTAAACTCTTTGGGTGTTATTCACATGGCGATGTGAACTATGGGTGTTAATCACATGGCGATGTGAACTAGATTATTGACTCTAGTGCAACTAGGAGACTGAAGGAAATATGCCCTAGAAGCAATAATAAAGTTATTATTTTATATTTCCTTAATCATGATAAAGGTTTATTATTCATGCTGGAATTGTATTGACCGGAAACTTAAATACATGTGTGGATACATAAACAAATACCGTGTCCCTAGTGAGCCTCTAGTAGACTAGCTCGTTCATTAAAGATGGTTAAGGTTTCATAACCATAGACATGTGTTCTCATTTGATAACGGGATCACATCATTAGGAGAATGATGTGATGGACAAGAACCATCCGTTAGCTTAGCATATTGAGCGTTCAGTTTATTGCTATTGCTTTCTTCATGTCAAATACATATTCCTTCGACTATGAGATTATGCAACTCCCGGATACCAGAGGAATACCTTGTGTGCTATCAAACATCACAATGTAACTGGGTGATCATAAAGATGCTCTACAGGTATCTCCAAAGGTGTTTGTTGAGTTAGCGTAGATCGAGATTATGATTTGTCACTCCGAGTATCAAAGAGGTATCTTTGGGCCCTCTCGGTAATACACATCATAAGCTTGCAAGCAAATGACTAAGGAGTTAGTTATGAGGTGACGTATTACGAAACGAGTAAAGACACTTGCCGGTAACGAGATTGAACTAGGTATAGAGATACCGACGATTGAGTCTCGGGCAAGTAACATACCGATGGATAAAGGGAATTATGTATGTTGTCATAACGGTTCGATCGATAAAGATCTTCAAGGAATATGTAGGAGCCAACATGGGCATCCAGGTCTACTATTGGTTATTGACCGGAGAGGTGTCTCGGTCATGTCTACATAGTTCTCGAACCCATAGGGTCCGCACGCTTAACGTCTGTTGACAATATAATGTTATATGATTTGGTGACCGAATCTTGTTCGAAGTCCCGGATGAGATCACGGACATGACGAGGAGTCTCGAAATGGTTGAGAGGTAAAAATTAACATATAGGACGATGGTATTTGGACACCGAAAGTGTTTCAGGATGTACCATGAAGGAATCGGGTCACCGGAAGGGGTTCCGGGCACCACCCCTCCCCCCCCCCCCCCCCCCCCGGCAAGTTATGGGCTTAATGGGCCAAAAGAGAGGGACATACCAGCCCACTAGTGGGCTGGTGCGCCCCTCCACTTGGTTGTCCGGCCCTAGGGAAGGAAAACGGGGAGGGCTAGCCCCTCCCGCCTTTCCCTCTCATGGGAGAAAGGGAAGGGCAGGGAGGGGGCGCCACCCTCCCCTACCTTTCTCCGCGCTCCAAATAAGGAAAGGGGGCGCCACCTTGGGAGAGACCCCAAGTAGGATTCCCCCTACTTGGGCGCCCCCTTGCCTGCTCCTCCCTCCCTCCCTCCCACCTATATATATGTGTGTGGAGGGGGCGCCACACAAGTACACAATATTGTTTTAGCCGTGTGCGGCGTCCCCGTCCACCGTTTACTCCCTCGGTCATATTTTCGTAGTGTTTAGGCGAAGCCCTGCAGAGATCACATCACCATCACCGTTATCACGCCGTCGTGCTGTCGGAACTTATCTACTACCTCGCCGTCTTTCTGGATCAAGAAGGCGGAGGACGTCACTGAGATGAACGTGTGCAGAACACGGAGATGCCGTGCGTTCGGTACTAGATCGGTTGGAGCGCGAAGAAAGTTCAACTACATCAACCGCGTTATGAAACGCTTTCGCTTACGGTCTATGAGGGTACGTAGACATACTCTCCCCCGCGTTGCTATGCATCTCCATGGATAGATCACTGCATGTGCGTAGATTTTTTTTTGTTTTCCATGCATCAATTCCCAACAGGTCCCTGGGGAACCAACCCACCCAACAAACCAGAGCGGGCTGACGGCGCGTCGCCGCCGCTCATATGCAGAGCCGGCGAGACCTTGTAAACTTCGGCCGGAATGAACACGGACGGGAAATCGACATCCTCGCCACGAGAGGACCAGCATGTCGGAGAGAGGGGAAGATCGGGCGATGCTCCACCACTGAAGCCGACCGAAGACTGCCGAGAGCTTCAATCTGAAGTCCACAAGAAGCTACTGTACAGGCAACGGATCCATGTGCCGGCAGCCGCCAGCGCACCACCGCACCACCCGCACCACCCCCACTGCAAGGCCAGCAACCACCCCACCTTGACGAAGAGAGAGGCCAGTGACAAAAGCTCTACCAACTGGCCTTTACCTCCGCTACAAAGACCAAGCCTGGAGCACGCATACTGCATAGATCGACGGATCCAGGAGCCACCAACGCCGGAAGATCGTCGATTCCGCTGCAAATGGCCTCACCGAGATAGGCATCGACCTCCAGCACCTTTATTCCAAAGCAACGCCGCCACCGCCACCTTGCCAGCGCCGCCGGAGACAACTACCATAATATCTACACGCTTCAAGCACGGATCCGAGGTCACCCCACTCTCCCACTGCTGAAGCAGCAACCGGAGAGGGAGGGGGCCGTCAATCCGGCTGTCAGCGGAATGAGGAATCGAGGGGAACCTCCTTTTCGCCTCTCCTATTGCTAACTGCTTTTACTCGTTGTTTTTCTTTTGCAACTATACTCAACAATCCATGAGAGTTGTGGCTGAATGTCCCCCCGATTCGATTTTCATTTTTCCCGATAAAAATTGATCTTCTATTTTGCCTTTTTTTTCACATCAGTCTTCTATTTTGCCTTAGTTGATGATGTACCTATTGCTTTAGTTTTTTTTTCTGAAATAACTATTCTTTAATTAAGTTAAGTTGATAAAGTTAATTGATGCAATATCATTTTGAGTCCCCTAGGTGAAGAGGAATATGAGGAAAAACATCTAAAAATAAAATATAATAAGTATGTTCATTCTCCAACATTACGTGCAAATGTTCGTGAGAAAGCATCACATATTGTGACCTTTTGGGAGAACTAGCACATATGCTCGTGCGTTGCAACGGGATTTTTTTGTGAGAAGCATCGAGAGAGATAATTAATGCGTCCATCAAAACGGTCTCCACAACAGCGAGGCGATAGAGCGGAGAGTTGTGGTGTTCTCGTCGGTCATGTTTGACCCATGAGAATTTTATAGTAGTGTGGTTGGTCGGAGTGACGGCCACTACCGAACTCGTGCCTTTTTTTGTTCAAGTTCGCTTCCTTGTCGAGGTTGTGGTGACCTCCTGATTTTTTTAAACGCGCGAACAATTTTTTTGAGACAATCGTTAATTTCTGGAAAAAGACAAACAAAATTTGAAATAGGAATTTTTTTAAATTCATAATCGTTTTTGGCGGAGAAACAAACAATTTTCGAATTTGTGAACAATTTTTGAAAGGGAAACTTGTTTTGAAGATTCAAAACAATTTTCAAAAATGTCTTCTTAATCATGAACATTATTTTGAATTTGAACATTTCAATAAAAATATATATTTCGAATTCCTATAATTTTTAGAATGAAATTTACTTTACAATTCACAAAAAAATTTGTTGTTCTAAATGTGAACATCTTTTGAATTTCAAACAAATTTTGAACGAAAATAAAAAAATGAAAGTTACAAATATTTTTGAAAATAGGAACAAATTTTGAAATTCTAAGATTTAACGGAAATTTGTACAAAAACGAAAGTTTGGAAAATTTAAAAATAAATTTATTGCAAAAGGAAAAAAGAAAAATAGAAAAAGGAAACAGAAAAATTAAAATGGGCCGACCCATCACTGATGGTAAGCTCCAACTATATGACGCTCTTTGCGACAAATAAGGTATCCCAGCTGCATGCGCAGGATAAAAATGGGTGGCTTTTCTGGGCCTTAGCGCATGCGGCCCACGTATGAAATTTTGGATAAAACTCTTTTTTTAGCAGATGGACCATAAAAATTTAGTACCAACTCGGATATAAAAAATATATTTTCGATGGTGGACGGATGAAAAAATTGGAAAAATGCACCTTGCTTTATTATTAAATTAAAATTAAATTATTACATTAATGTTGATAAAATAAAATAAAATAAAATAAAATAAAAAAGGTAATATATAGATATAGATATAGATATAACATAATCTATTCTATGAAAAGTAACTTTTCCGGAGCAAATTTTCTTTCTTGACCAGATCACAATGTGTGTTGTGTCCATAAGAAATCTATCATGTTGGTTAAAGGCATGGACATGTTTACCTTTTTTCAGAAAACAGATATTTCGACTATTTTCTTCTTCTTCTGGTTTAGAGAGCAACTAATTAACGAGCGCTCCTTCGGAAGCCTCACAACGATCAGCGCCATTTGGCGCGCTCTAGCGATTCGCCACGTGTCGTGCTCCTGGCGTTCCCTCCGGATTTTATTTTTTTATTTTTCCGCGCACGTTTTCTGTTTTTTAAACGGTTTTTTTTTTGATATTTTGGTTTTTCACCGGTCTTCCCTAGCTTTTCGACCAAAAATAATTTTCGAAAAAATAATTTTTTTGCACAAGAAAACGTGTTTTTTTTCTTTCGCGAGAGTCACAGTTTTGTTTCCACGAGAGGCACGGTTGTGCTTTCGCGAGAGGCACGACCGTGCCTCTTGGAAATGAAAAAATAAGTTTTCTGTGTTTTTTTTCCTTTCGCGTGAGGCACGGTTTTGCTTCCGCGAGAGGCACGGTTGTGCTTTCGCAGCCGTGCCTCTTGGAAACGGGAAAAAACACGTTTCCTGTTTTTTCTTTCTTTCGTGAGAGGCACGGTTTTGCTTCCGCGAGAGGCACGGTTGTGCTTTCGCGAGAGTCATGGCCGTGCCTCCTCGGAAATGAAAAAAACGTGTTTTCTATTTTTTTTTCTTTTACGAGAGTCACGGTTTTGCTTCCGCGAGATGCACGGTTATGATTTCGTCAGAGGCACGGACGTGTCTCTTTCGGAAAGGGAAAAAACACGTGCTTCTGTTTCGTTTTTTTCGTCCGTTTTTTTTCGTGAAAAAAATTCAGCAAAATCTATCAACATGGGATCTAGTTTTGAAGATCTCGACGCGAGGAATCTAACGGCGAAAGCGGTTGGATTTGGACGCACGTTTTAAGAGATAAAACGTTTTGAATAAGCGAATCGACAAAAAAGAGAAACTCACGGGTTGCGACAAGTGGCCTGCACGCTACTTGTCACAACCTGGAGAATTGAAATGATCTTCACAACAAGTACTTCTTAATTAGTGATTTCGTCTGGTTTACTGTTCACCTGAGATGGCTCTCTTTCGGATTTTCCAATTGACTGATGGCCTTTTCGTAAAAACAAAACCTCTCCCCGAATCCCCTCTCCCTCTCTCTCGGCAGCGTCATATCGAGCGGCGGCGGCGGCGGCGACGGTGACGGCGGGTCGTAGGTCAGTGCCTCCTCTCATCTATCTCCCCGGGATGCCCTGCCCTCTCTCTCTCTCTCTCTCCCTCTCTCTCTCTCTCTCTCTCTCTCTGCGCGAGCGGCGGCGGAGGTGGCACCGGAGAACGGGGGACGGCGGGGGCCGACAACGGAGACCGGTCGTGCAGCGCCGCCCGCCGCTCGCACGCGGAACCTAGCGCCACAGCCGTTATCGCAACATCGTTCGCTCCCTCCCCCTTTCCCTGTCCGCGCAACATTTTTCGGACCTCTGACTGATGCGACTCTGTGATGGACACTGTATCCCAAGCTCAACTTTTTTTAGCTTACGATGAGCATGAAATCAGCTCCAGGTGATTCTGGACTATACGAATGCAAGTCATCATCATATGGCACACGTTTTGCAGGGTTTGATGCTCTGAGGTTTCTCCGGCATCGGCGCCATGGCTCCGCATTACCAGGCCACCACCCTGATTGCCTCCCCATCCTATCCAGATGCCATCACTTGGTCAAGCGACAACTTGGTGGCCGTTGCCTCTGGCCACATCGTCACGATCCTGGTACGAGCAATTTGAGCACCCCACTGTGCTTCATTCACTTCCTCTCAGGCATTATGATAATTTGTCTGTTGGATTGACCTTTGCATTCGTTATGTTTTCCTTCCAGAACCCAGCAGCACTTGATGGGCCTCGCGGACTCGTTGTGCTTCGCCCTAGGGACCCTTTTCCCATCGGAGTGGTTAGCAGGGAAGGTAGGTCCTATGTTGAATGCGTATTGTACATGTTAGAAGAGCACTCGTGCGGTTTGATAGGCACAATGGGGTGAAATGATTATTTCATCCTGAGAGTCTTTTGATTATGGTTGCATAGTCAGTATAATGCTTGTGAGAATTCAAGACTCATAGTGTTAGTTTCGACACATCGTAAGCAATTTGACGCTTTGAAACGAGGAATTCAGTGAGTGCTTTTTGTTGAGATCGTCGAGGGCCAATTGCCCAACTCCAAAGGATGATGATATGATGATTAATATACCGACTTGTTTCAATCTGTCGGAAATATTGAAGATTGTTCAGTTGTTCTGTAGTAAGAATTTGTTAACATCGATATTAGAGTGAGAATAGGATATGCTAGTATGCTGTTCTAATGAAGTGGAAATACCACTTGTTTGGGACGGACTACAGTGAAAGTATCTGGATGACATTTAAGAAGTCGGCTACTTCACGACAATTGGAAAACAGTAATTTTTGTTTCATTTGAAATCTTCTCAACATTTGCAGATCTCTTTGAACCAAGTTTAGTGCCAACATCCTTAGCGCGTGATACTGAACCATGTGCACGTTCAATTTCATGGTCTCAACAAGGATTTGCTCCTAATTCTGGGTAATTTCTGTTGACTGATACATTAGATTCATGTATTCATCTTTTTGCCTAATATTTTTGTTTAATGGATCATTATTTCAGTTGTTTGTTGGCTGTCTGTACTGTTGATGGTCACGTGAATCTTTACTGCCCGCCAGTCTCTGAATTTTGTGATGACTGGGTTAAGGTAAACCTGTTTGGCTAAAGTAGTTCATATTAAGACATCAGGAGTTAGAATCGGTACCCACCATATTTCTCATTTTTCTGTATACTTGGAACTAAAGTTTGCATGATCCTTATGCATATGGACCCTATAATTTATTTATATCAATAGCTCACCATTAACCGTTTCACCTAGTTTGCAGTCAAGTTTTTATTTGTTAATACCTTTTTTTCACCTGTTACAAACAAAAGAAACTTGTACATTACAATTTTGGGTCATAGTTTTTTTTTTTCACTTTTATTAAATCTCGCACAAGTTTCTTCTTGCCAAAGTTATTATTTCCCGTTTTCATTTCAGTTTTAGTTTCTTCTGTTATTGTGGAGTTATCACTTGGTCTAGGCCACAACTACAATTATGCTCATCAACTCCTAATCGGTTGGTTAGGTTGCGGATATATCTCAATTGTTGTTTAACTATTACCAAAATATTAACTTCGGAGAGGATGATGGTCCAGATTCATTTCCTCAGGTACGCTCCCTTCCACCTGAGCACCGAGGTTTCCCTGATTATTGTAGAATTTTGTTGTTGACAGTTTTCTCTCATACATTAGGAAAAGGCAAATATTGACCACGCTCCTCAGGTATGCTTCCTTCCACTTGAGCACTGAGTGGTTTTCTTGATTATCATAGAATATCGTAATGATTTTTTTCCTTCATATATTAGGAAAAGTTAAATAACAGGCACACACTGGACACAGGATATGCTGGTGAATTACAGGAACCTCTTTCTGGCAGGGGTCCTGGACGGAGAAAAAGGAAGCCAGTAAGGTGAATGGTACTGTCTGTTAAATCATCAAAGCTTTATAATTTTCACTGAAAAACATAACCAAGTTTTGAAATAACAAGATAATCCAAAGGGGTTAGTTCAAGAAAAATGATAAGATTGATTCACATGCCTTAGTGGCTCGGTGACGGGAAAGTAGTTTGTGTGAAAATATTTGCATGCCAGTACAGTTCTAGATCATATTAACCGTGATTCTAGAGAAATATGGGTTTAGATGTTTGCTCTGGGCCTCACACTTTCAACACTTGTTTTCTGGGAGACAGATTATACGTTTATTGCATTTGGCATTTTCTCTGTGAGTGAAGTCCAATGCTTGGTGAGCAATGTTGGCCTCCAATCATAAGAAGTTAGTAGATTGCAGTAACAGAGCACCAAGGGTTTGCAAAGCCCTTGTATCTATGGAGCTCGAAAAAGAATGACCACGCCACAGTATCTAAGGCTTTAGCTATGTCGAGCTTCAGCAATTTGCATTGACATCTCTTTTGGTAGAATTGAGAAGGAGCATTCAAAGTTTTGGCCATGTTTACAAAGCACCTAAAGCTGGCTCATTATATAAAGAAATGTATGTCACCTTGTGTGGTTATAAATCTACACTGCAATGGGAAAGCTATGCACGTTTTTTCTGTTGCAGTATTGATAGTTAATCTGAGAAATAAGGTAAGCCAAGCTAAGGGTGCACGGCATTGCTAAAAATCTATTCATCTTGGCTATTATCTAGTGCCAACTGTTGATATAGCAGCCTCATGTACCACACATAAATAAGGTACATAGGGGTGTTCGGTTTCAACTTTGAAACCCATCATGCCACATTTCTACTAGCATATGTTTTGGTCTTCAACTGATTTATTTTATTTTCATTTTAAATGCCAACATTTGTGCCTGAACGACCATTCAAAATAATTTTGTGCCTGGATTTTTTTGAAGTGGATTTTGACTGATTGTAGAGTTGAAGGCTATGTTTATGATGATGATGATGGAGATGATACTTCAAAGGATGCAGACTTCTCTCTGAATCCATGCCCTACATTAACGATGATACCTATGAAAAAGGTAGTTTTTACATGTTGATATGTAGGCTTATGTTCAGTTTAACTTGATTTATTTGAGAAATTTGACAAAATGACACAGTTTTTCTTTGACTTTGCTTCAAAGGCACATGTTCCATTGTCTTTGCCGAAATGACACATATTTGGATGACAAGTAGACAAAATGACACCGTTTGTGTTTTTTCTTCTTCTCATTTTGTGTTTTAGGGCCACATGTCAGACTTTGTTGGATGAATATGCCCTCTGGTCTAACTCCCTGTGTATCTCCTGATCGAATCAATCAGAACCGGTTTTAGAAGCGATCTGATTGATCAAAATCGATCGACTCCTCTCCTCGCCTTTCCCCGTCCGCCCCTCACATTGTTCTGCCCCTCGCCGCTGCCTACCCGCTGCCTCGTCGCGTCCCTCCCTCTAGCTTGCCGCCGTCCCTCCTCTGTCTGTCTTGGCCGGTGGTACCTGGAACTAGGCCGTGCGGTGGCTGCCCCGTAGCAAGTGAGGCTTGGGTGCTGTGCTGGACTGGGAGCAGCCGACAGGCGACGGGCGTGCTAAGGTACCCCTCCCAGCCGTCTGTTTCTGTGTGTGTGCTAAGGTTCTGCCAACTTGCATTGGTGGTGGCGTGGTGCAACTGGCCCCAGCCGGCAGCCAGGCGCTGCTTGCTCTGCTTGCTCTGCTCACTGGAGGTACTTGTAGGCTGTTGGTGTTTGGCTGTTGCTCCTCTATCTGTAGCAGCTGCTTGCTGCCTGTTGTCTTTGAATGTCATCAACATTTTGGTAATGTAATTAATTGTATCGTTTTCTGTTCATGAGATGAGTGAGGCCGGGGTAAAGCCCAGCAGCGGGATGCCTCTCTGCTCTTTCTTCTCTCCAGGTTGCACGTACCGGCCCTAATCGATCGATCGGTCTTTTTTAGATCGAAATGGGAGCAGGCTACAGAAAAAATACCGGGAACATTTTCGTCCTAAAAACTCTGGCATGTGACCTCATCAGAATGAAAAAAGATGAGAAAAAAACAGTCATTTTGTCTAACTGTCATCCAAATATGTGCCATTCTGGCAAAGACAATGAAAGGTGTGCTTCTAGAGCAAAGGCATAGGAAAAGTGTGTTATTTTGTGAAATTCTTCTTATTTTTAACTCACATACATGGTTGTCTTTTATCCGGTTCTGGATTTAACTTTGGCCCAATTGTGATTCCAGATTGACATGCCTGTGCATGAAATGACTGTCGTAATTGCGCAAGCTGGCTCACAAAATACCAAAGAAGCATTCTCTTGCAATGGAGAAAACAAACTTCTTCCTCTGATCACAGCAAAACAATATTCACGCCGCAGTGCACTTTTGTCTTCTCTCGTAGTTGCATGGTCACCAGTTTTGCCATCACACAACACCATTTCTCATTGGTGCATTCTTTCTGTTGGCTCAAAGTCTGGGGATGTTTCATTTTGGAAAATATATAAGCCTGAGCACTACACAATAGATGTTTGCACTGTTACCAAAGATCCAATATTCGTTGGGGTTCTTCAAGCTCATAATTCATCGGTTTGTGCCATGAGCTGGGAAGTTTCATGTTCAAGATCTTCAAAGTCTTCATTGCTTTTAGCAACTGGATGCTCGGATGGAAGGTAAGCACATTTATACTTATTCTTTGTAAATGTTGCAACCTTATCGTTTGTCTTTAAATGGTTTCATTGAGCTTGATTCATGACATGTGGAAAAGGGTGCCTATGTTTAATTAATTAGAAATAAGATGTTTTGTGCTATTTCTCAAGAAGTCCTGGATGCCAGATCAGCAACATAGAACCCACGTGATCAATGGTTTTCCATGAACTTTTTTCAGTGTGAAGATATGGTCAGGTGATATCGAAGGATTGAATCAGTGTACAGATGCGAAAGAAGTGTCATTTTCGTCAGCTGCAGAGGTACATATTAAGCAACATCTTTGTACCTGTGTTTATTTGATGCATATAGGTGGATATTCGAGATTAATTGATGTAACATCCAATGAATATAGGCATGCTTGTCTTTAGCTTTATTGCTGTGGCTCCTCTAATTGTATACTCAATTCTGAAATGTTCCTCTTTTCAGGTGACCACTAATTCATCAGCTCCTGTCTCATCAATTTCATTGTCCACACCAGCTCACCCTCAACATGAGGTTAATTTGGCAGTTGGAAGAGTATCTGGATCACTGGAAACATGGATATTGGACCTGTGCAGCAACAAAGTTGAGAATAGCAGTGAATGTCATGCACATGATCGAGTGGTAAAATTTCATTGTAATCGAATTTCTTTTCTCTCCAATAAAATTCAACTAATTGTCAACACTACCATAGGTGACAGGTTTATCATGGGGTTTAGATGGCCACTGTTTATACAGCTGCAGTCAGGTGCATTAACTTGTCGCAACTCTGATTATTCCTTCTGATTGTGGTAGGGTAAAAAAAAAATCATGAAATTGTGTCCTCTGCTACCCTTGGCTCCTAGTAGGTTACCTTAGCCGGGCCCTTAGCTCCCCCAGGGAGCGGCAATACTACTATCTGAAGTCCTAACAAATTTTGTTACTATGGTAGTATGGGTAGTATGTGTTGATTTGGTTGTTAAAGTTACTGAATTGCTCCAAATTTGCTAGAATTAACAACATAATCATTACTGATATTGTGAGATGGATACTGATGTCAACTGGCAACCCATACCATGTGAACATCCCATGTCAATGCCATCATATGACATGTTGCTATGCCATGTTATGTCGTAATGTCGGTATTTCTCTGGGTGTATTACTGTCCAATGGAACTCATTGGAGTGGTGGGGGGTTTAGTTCATGTAACTGAAACTTTGAGGACATGAGTGAGAAGGTAAATGGCTAAACGGAGTGCCGGATCTATGTTGAAAGTTATTCCAAGCTAAAAGGCTAGTTAACCACTTGACCTAGTTATGGATAATTAGTCAATGACTGCTGTCTTGGTCCCTTGACATATGTTGTATTAGTACTGTTGGCTATGTACTAGTACTACCGTGCTTATCCCGATACCAAACTGTTGGCAAACTTGTAACTGCTAAAAATTTACGAGTCCCTTTTGATGCCTTCTGTATTTGACGGAGTTACTTTAGTTTTTCATAAATATGCTTCTAGTAATAATTCCCATGCCCATGTTCTTTTCTTGCACCTGAATTGTATTATACTGCACAATATTATTTTGTGTCATCCTAAACTTTGTTTTTCATGCGGATTCTGCAAATTTTCCATCTTTATCAGGATAATTCTGCACGCTGTTGGATCTTTGAAAAAAATCAACTTGAAGAAGTTCCCGTGCACACAAATTTCCCAGAGCTAAAAGAATCAATAGATGTAAAACTGAGACTCCTTGACTCCTTGTTGACCTTCGCCTTTTTCCTGAAAGTGTGAGCTTGTATCATACTAACTGGTATCTCAAATGTTCATGCAGCTCTCAGTAGTATCTCATCAATGCTTTGGTCTTACACTTGCACCCGGAGAAGTAATGATTGCTGTGGTATGCTGTAGGTTGTTCCTTAAGTCCGACATATGTTGCTCAACTGGGACTTTTGCACTTGAGCTTGTGTACATAAGCTACACCAATTGATGGATATTGTCTCTTTCAGGTCCGCAGCTTGGATCCAAATATGCTAGATCAGATGTATCAAGCCAGGTATTATTTATGAGCTTAGTATAGGAAGTACTGGAGCCTTGTAATAGAAAAATCTAAATGTATTGACTGCTTTGAGATAAAAGTCCATCAATTCATCATGGTAACATTTTGGTGAACAAAAACAACAGGACACAAAAGGCAGTGGTTGAGTTCATTTGGATTGGTGGTCAGTTCCTTGGCATTCCACTAAACAAGGACATTTATATCTCCAACAAACAATCTGCAAATTCATCCGAGACTAACTTCTTATGGTGGGGTTCCAACATTCTTTGGTCATTGAAGAATTATGAAAAATTTGAAACCAGACTTGTCTTATGGGATGTCATAGCTGCTTTACAAGTGCTCATGAAATCCGCACCAGCATTTCTGGAGACACTAATGCATAAATGGGTCTCAGATTTGTTTTCAGATGATCAACAACGTGTTTCTATCGATACACTGTGTCAGTGTAAAAAGGACATGATGTCCAATGTCAGCTCGCGGAAGCTACACCTGCTGAATATCATTTGTAGGAAAGTAATGCTTCGTGATCCTGCTGGAGAAAATGGTAATAGCACATCAACTGATTTGTGGAGCAGTCTTCTGTTGAGCAGCGAAAGAGAGCTACGAGAGAGACTTGTGGCTTTCACTTTTGCTGCTGTCTTGAATCGAATGTCATATTTTCGCAAGGGCGCATGTGCTGGAAACATGTGGCTTCCTGTTGGTGTTGCCCAGATGCGTTCTTGGGTGTCTATGAACAGTGGAGGAGTGCATAATCAGCTCAGGTCTCTCAGTTCGACAATTAAACGTCTTGGAAGCAGGTATTCAGTTTTTGCTAGATTTATTGTTCATCTACTCTAAGCTGATTCCATTACTTCAAGAACCTAAAGTAATCTATTAGTTTTGTCAGTTCATTGAACTGTAAAATTGGGCATTCAGTATATCTGCTTTAAATTGTTTTTCTGTTGCAGGATCAACTCTGTGTGTGAATACTCGGCTAAAGAAACCTGTGCCTATTGCTCCGCACCGGTTCACTTGGAGTCACCTGACATAGCCTTGTGTGGAAGTGTCGATCCTGCTATTGTTCCCACGGAAAGGCACAAGCTGTCAAGATGTGCAGCATCGATGCGCTTATGCTCTGTTCTGGAACCAACCTGGTACTGTGTATGTTGTGGAGGAATGGTTGATAAGCTTGTGCCTGAGACCTATTTCACCATGAAGACATCTCCCTTGTTGGATGCTGCAGATCCAGATGATGAATCGTCACTTTATTCAGCACCTGCTGTTCCTCGTTGCCCCTTCTGCGGCATACTGCTGCAGAGGTTGATGCCAGAGTTCCTGCTCTCCGTCTCCCCGGTATAGAAGCTAGTGGGACTTTTTCTGCTCAAGTGCACATCGTCTCTTTCTGCATTATTGTGCGTTTGTTCTTTATTCCTAGAGGCTGCCAAAAAAGGATGGAAAGCAACGTCATCCTGTGTAAGTCCTGGATTTCTCTTATCTGTGTGTTTGAATTATTGAGCTCCAAACACCCTTTTAACACATGATTAGGAAGTTTCTACGGAATATGACCAGGAACAATATGAGCTTTATCTTCCATACAACATGCACATTATATTACTCGACTTTTTAATAGGCCTGTTATTAGGCTTTTGGTTGATTGTGCCACTGAGTTTCTTATAATGGTATTTCAGCGACAGCATGATTGTTCTTGGGGAGATGTGCAGTGGCATCTGTAGCTTCGGTAGAGATCGAGGAAGAGCCAGATAGTCTAAAAAAAGGAAATGGTTCAATAGGAGACAGCAGTGCACAATCTTCATGTCCCTTGTTGGAGCGTGACCCATTGTTGCCGTGTTAGACAAGAGGCCTGGCTCGTCATCACGTTGTACATGAGTAAATTGCAAAAAACCACCACAATTGTGTCGCTTGGTGCGAAAAACCACCGTTTTTATAGAAGTTTGCAGAAACCACCGTTTTTCAGTAATTTTGTTGCACATAGCACTAACTGGTCGATTGACCGCGTTTTGACAGAAAACCTGACGGGTCGGGCCTAGCCGTCAGGCCACGTGGCATGGGGCAGACGGCGCGCGCCTGACGCCCGTTAGCGGTGCTCGCTTGACCTGGTTCGACCGGACCAGCTCGTGCCCGCGCCACCATTCTCCCTCCTCTCCCTCGTGACCTAGTTCCTCTCTCGCGCCCTCCATGGCGACACGGGGCGGCGGCTGCGGCGAAGGAGAGGACGAAGGAGAGAAGGAGCACCTGAGGCCGGAGGGCGACAACGCGGTGAAGATGACGGGCGGCGGCGGTGAAGTTCCTGCCGCATCTAGCCAGTCGTCGGCGTCGTACGACCTGGGAGCCAGGTCGGCGGCGGCATTGGCTAAGGTGTGGAAGGCCACAGGTATGCTCGTGTTAAAATGCGGATCTGGATGATCGAGGTGGACACGAGGAAGAAGGCGCTGCGGTCCGTCGTCCGATATGCCAGCAAAGGCAACGAGGATGGCGCATCTATGACCGATTACTTCGGCACGAATGGTTTCTTGCCCAGTGAGATCTCCAAGTACCTGCTGAATTAGTACTAAGTTCATCAAGCACCGTCATTTAAGTCAGAGTTTAGTGCTTCTCCATAGTCCATATCCCCACTTGGCACGACACATCTTAGGGCATACTTTGCTCCCTCAAACCATCCGAAGTGTTTATCACAAATATGCTTATACAAATACATGCATGCAATAATTATATATTCCCTCCGTTCCTAAATATTTGTCTTTTTAGAGATTCAAATGGACTATCACATACGGATGTATATAGACATATTTTAGAGTGTAGATTCGCTCATTTTGCTCTGTTTGTAGTCACTTGTTGAAATCTCCAGAAAGACAAATATTTAGGAACGGAGGGAGTATATAGTATCATTCTTGCTTCTTAGTTGAGTAGCTTGGCATGCCATGACTGATGAAGTCATGTAGCTAGGGTAGGGTCATGGACCTGTCCAAAGTACCCTACCCAAGGACATCTTTAGAAGAAGCTGCCTTCCAGTCGACCAAGAGGGACTCCACTCGACGAACTCAAGGACACTCGACCATGAAGATTCACTCGACCACTAGGCGATCAAGAGTCACTCTGTATCCAAACGGTCTATGATTAAGTAGCCTTTATAGTCATAATGACACTTTATGTAAGGCGTTACAGGTAACACCTGACCTTAATGTACTTTAAACCCTCTGCTGCGTGGGCTGGCTGGGGTCCTGGCAGACACTATATAAGCCACCCTCCTCCACTGGTAGAAGGGTTCGCACCCCTGTAACATACACTTATAATCCAGTCGACCGCCTCCGGGCTCCGAGACGTAGGGCTGTTACTTCTTCCGAGAAGGGTCTGAACTCGTAAATCTCTTGCGTGTACAACTCCTCCATAGCTAGGATCTTGTCTCTCCATACCTACCCCCCATTCTACTGTCAGCCTTAGTACCACGACAGTTGGCGCCCACCGTGGGGCAGGTGTCTTAGCGGCTTATTGGAGAAGTTGCAATTGTTCCGATCGCCTTCATCATGGTTTCTGGCGGAGTTCTGGTCGAGGGCCGCAAGATCCGTCTCGGCGCGCTCACGTTCATCGCTGACGACTCCGCTTGGCTCCAGGAGGCTCCACTCGACATCGACGCGCTTCCCGTCCGCGGGGCAACACACTTTCGCGCATGTGCCCGCGGCGTCCTGCTGCGGCAACCGTCGGCCCCGTATCGGTCGACTCCTGCATCGTCCTCGCTCCCCATCTCCCGCCAGCGCAAGCGTTCTGGTAGGTCGAGGCTTCAGCGGTGGCTGAAACACGCAGTGGCCCACCAATCGGCCACCACCCAAGTCGCGGCGATTGAGCCCGGTGAATCTCTCTACGGCCTGTTCGATCTGTCGACTGGCTCCATAGAGACCGCATCCGAATGCGACAGCAGTGACCCAGCGGCAGAGGTCCTGATGGTCAACGGGCCTCGTAGTCCTCCTGGCTTCCCCCGCACCGATGGAGCGGACGATGGAGGCGACCCCGCACAAGTCCACGAGGAATATCAACCCGAGCCACTTACTTCTCTGCAAAGAGAAGAGCTTCGCCGTCGGAATATGGATGCTCTGCATACTCCCATCGTAGGAGAAACCCCCGAGGCTCGTGCCTTGGAGGATGCGCGTTTAGCCAACTTGGCTGAGCGCACTCGACTGGAGAACCTCCAGCGAGCACTCGACGAGCGTGCGCGGCAACGAGTTCCAGACTCCAGTCGACGTCAAGTCTTTCCGCCGACGACTCAGGTATACCGAACCCCAATTCAGAATTTAGCAGCTGCGGCCCGGATAGCGGAGTCGATTCAGCCCTCTCAATCAGAGGCCGACAGAGGCTTGATGCAAATTAGGGATTTGCTCCGGGCAGCAGGAGATCAGAATTCAGCCGTATCACAGTCGCGCAATAGGATTCACAGTCGATCCGTCGCTACGAATACTATTCAGTCGGCCCACACCCCCGGATCGCCTCCGCGGCGTGAGGGACGTGGGGGTCGACGTGATCCATATGATGACCGATTCGATCGCGATGATCGGCGTCGAGTGCCCACTCCTCCCCCAAGAGGTGAGTCTTACGTCCCTCGGCAACACGATGACAGACGCCAGCACAGTGTTGGCCGAAGAGCTCCGGTCGACTCCAGGGAACCAGGCTTTTATGCGAGATCCATTATCGTGCAAGGTCTGGTCGACCGGAACAGAGCTCACCGTGAAGGCCATGACAGAGACGCTCCCACCAGCAGCAGGGTTCATGTTTCAGGACCAGAGTGTTTTAGCAGAGCCATCAGGGCCGCAGTGATCCCTCCCAACTTCAGGTTGGCGACTGGGATGAGTAAGTTCACTGGTGAGTCCAAACCCGATACTTGGCTTGAGGACTATCGAGTGGCTGTTCAGATTGGTGGTGGCAATGATGAGGTGGCCATGAAACACCTACCTCTCATGCTGGAGGGCTCGGCCAGAGCCTGGCTGAATCAACTGGCGCCTAGCAGCATTTACACTTGGGAAGATCTTGCCCGAGTGTTTGTCAAGACATTCGAAGGAACTTGCAAACGACCAGCAGGATTGACCGAGCTGCAAGTTTGCGTACAAAAGTCGAATGAGACCTTGAGAGACTACATCCAGAGGTGGATCACGTTGCATCATACAGTGTAAAATGTATCTGATCACCAAGCAGTATGTGCCTTCAAGGAAGGCGTTAAGAACAGAGAATTGAGTTTGAAGTTTGGTCGGACCGGAGACATGACCCTGAGTCGAATGATGGAGATCGCCACCAAATATGCCAATGGTGAAGAAGAGGATCGACTCCGGAGTGGTAAATACAAGCCAAGCCAGTCGGAAAAAGGAAACTCCAGTCGGAAGCAGAAACGGAAAGCCGAACCCGCCGCTCCTGGAGAAGCCTTGGCCGTGACTCAGGGCAAGTTTAAAGGGAAAGCCAAAGGATCCTGGAATCCCAAGAAGGTGAAAGACAAGGAAGGAAACGACGTGATGGATTTGCCATGCCATATCCACACGAAGAAAGATGAAGAGGGTAACTTCATCTACCCAAAGCATACCACTCACCAGTGCCGGCTCTTAATCCAGCAGTTTCAAGGAAAACAGTCCAAAGATAAGGAGAAGGAGTCGGACAAGGCTGAGGACAAAGAGGGCAGTGATGAAGAATATCCCCATGTCAATTCCACTCTGATGATTTTTGCTGATGTTGAGAGCAAAAGTCGACTAAAAGTTATCAACCGTGAGGTGAATATGGTTGCTCCGGCAACGCCCAATTATCTGAAATGGTCTCAGACTGCCATCACATTCGACCAGTCCGATCATCCGACGCACATAGCCACCCCTGGGAGGCAAGCTCTGGTGGTCGACCCTGTCGTCGAAGGCACTCGACTGACTAAGGTTTTGATGGATGGCGGCAGTGGATTGAATATACTGTATGCGGAGACGCTAAAGGGAATGGGCATTCCGATGTCCAGACTCAGTTCCAGCAACATGAGTTTCCATGGAGTCATACCTGGGAAGAAGGCTGAGTCACTCGGCCAAATAGCCCTCGATGTGGTCTTCGGCGATTCGAAGCATTTCCGCAAAGAAAAGATAACATTTGAAGTTGTGGATTTTCAGAGTGCTTATCACGCCATTTTAGGCAGACCAGCCTACGCACGATTCATGGCTCGACCATGTTACGTGTACCTCAAATTGAAGATGCCTGGTCCAAAGGGGGTGATCACCATCACTAGCAACCGGAAAAAGGCAGAAGAGTGCTTTCAGAAGGGCTCGAAGATCGCTGATGCCCAGATGGCGGTGGTAGAACTACAGGAATATCAGAAAACCGCAGATCCGAGTGATTTATTGCGAGCCAAGAAGCCCGCTACCAAATCAGCGCTCCAGTCGTCTGGTGAGACCAAGCCGGTTCACATCCACCCGACCGACCCCAATGCTGCTCCGACTCATATCTCCACAACACTCGACTCCAAATAGGAAGAAGCGCTCATCCAGTTCCTTCGTGAGAACTGGGACATCTTGGCATGGAAGCCTGCTGACATGCCGGGTGTTCCCAGGGGGCTGCTGAGCACCGCCTACGAGTCGACCCAAAGATAAAACCTGTGAAGGAACATCTTCGATGGTCCGCCATCCAGAAGAGAAAGGCCATTGGCGAAGAAGTAGCTCGGCTCCTGGCAGCGGAGTTTATCCGAGAGATTTACCACTCCGAGTGGCTCGCCAATGTTGTCATGGTCCCCAAGAAGGACAAGTCACTTCGCATGTGCATTGATTTTAAACATATCAATCGGGCCTGCCCGAAAGATCATTTTCCTCTCCCTCACATCGACCAAATTGTCGACTCGACTATGGGATGTGAGAGATTGTCTTTTTTAGACGCCTATTCCGGGTACCATCAGATCCGTCTGTATGGACCCGATGAGATCAAAACAGCTTTCATCACTCCATTCGGGTGCTTCTGCTATGTCACCATGCCATTCGGCCTCAAGAATGTCGGAGCCACGTTCATGAGGATGATTCAAAAGTGTTTACTCACTCAGATCAGTCGGAATGTGGAAGCGTACATGGATGATATTGTGGTCAAGTCATGAAAAGGTTCCGACCTGTTGACCGACCTCGCTGAAACATTTGCCAATCTCAGGAGGTATTATATCAAGCTTAATCCATCAAAATGCACATTCGGAGTTCCTGGTGGAAAGTTACTTGGTTTTCTCGTTTCAGAACGAGGAATCGACGCTAACCCAGAAAAAGTTGGCACCATACTCCAAATGAAACGCCTTGTGCGTGTGCACGATGTCCAGAAGCTTACTGGATGCTTGGCCGCGTTAAGTCGATTCATCTCTCGCCTCGGTGAAAAGGCATTGCCTCTTTACCGACTGATGAAGAAGTCAGACAAGTTCGAGTGGACTCCAGAAGCTGATGCAGCGTTCGCCGAGCTAAAAGCTCTGCTCTCCACCCAGCCGGTGCTTGCTGCTCCAATCGGCAGAGAGCCTCTGTTGCCCTACATTGCAGCCACAGGACAAGTTGTCAGTACAGTACTTACGGTCGAGCGGGAAGAAGAAGGGAAAGCCTTCAAAGTTCAGCGCCCAGTGTATTATCTTTCCGAAGTTTTGACCCCATCAAAGCAAAGATACCCTCACTATCAGAAGCTTGTGTATGGGATCTACATGACCATGAAGAAGGTTGCTCATTATTTCTCTGATCATTCCATTACAGTCGTCAGCGACGCCCCATTGTCAGAGATTCTGCACAACAGAGATGCAACTGGTCGAGTGGCGAAATGGGCGATTGAACTCCTTCCCCTTGATATCAAGTTTGAGGCAAAGAAAGCCATTAAGTCCCAAGCAATAGCAGATTTCCTTGCCGAGTGGATTGAACAACAACAACCGACTCAAGTTCACTCGGAGCATTGGACCATGTTCTTTGATGGCTCTAAAATGTTAAATGGTTCCGGTGCTGGGGTAGTATTGGTTTCCCCTCGAGGAGATAAGCTCAGATATGTGCTCCAGATCCACTTTGATTCCTCCAACAATGAAGTAGAATACGAAGCACTTTTATATGGGTTGCGCATGGCCATTTCACTCGGCGTCCGTCGCCTGATGGTTTATGGCGACTCAGATTTAGTGGTCAATCAGGTGATGAAGGAGTGGGACGTTAGAAGCCCAACCATGACTGGATACTGCAATGCAGTGAGAAAGCTTGAGAAGAAATTTGAAGGGTTAGAGCTCCATCATATACCCCGACTGAAGAATCAAGCGGCTGATGATTTGGCGAAGATAGGTTCCAAGAGGGAAGCTATTCCCAGTGACGTGTTCTTGGAGCATATCCACACTCCATCAGTTAAAGAAGATCCTTTTACCAAAGAAGCTCCGCAGCCTAAGAGTGTCGCAGATCCGACTGTAGTTAAAGTTCCAGCAGTGGTCGACCTGATAATGGAAGTGTTGGTGATCACTCCCGATTGGACAGTGCCATATATCGCGTATATCTTAAGGAAAGAGCTCCCAGAGAATGAGGAAGAGGCTCGACACATCGTCCGCCGATCTAAAGCCTTCATCGTGATAAGGGGGCAATTGTACAGGGAAAGCGCGACTGGAGTTGGTCAGAAATGCATAACGCCGGAAGAAGGTCGAATAATCCTTGACGACATCCACTCGGGGACCTGTGGCCATCATGCGTCCTCTCGGACCATTGTAGCCAAAGCATACCGAGCCGGATTTTACTGGCCAAGAGCAAATGAAATGGCAAAGGAGATAGTCGACAAGTGTGAGGGATGTCAATTTTACTCCAATATGTCACACAAGCCCGCCTCAGCTTTAAAGACCATACCACTTGTCTGGCCCTTCGCTGTATGGGGATTGGATATGGTTGGACCCTTGAGAACAGGCAGAAGCGGTTACACTCATGTGCTGGTAGCAGTCGACAAGTTCACCAAGTGGATTGAAGCTAAACCCATCAAGAACCTTGATGCCGGCACTGCTGTCAGCTTCATCAGAGAGTTGATATTCAGATATGGAGTTCCACACAGTATCATCACTAACAATGGGTCAAACTTCGATTCCGAGGAATTCAGAGCGTTTTGCACATCTCAGGGCACACGAGTCGACTACGCTTCAGTCGCTCATCCTCAGTCGAATGGACAGGCAGAACGAGCAAATGGCTTGATTCTCAAAGGGTTGAAACCTTGACTGATGCGTGATCTCAAGCACGCAGCTGGCGCATGGGTCGACGAGCTTCCGTCAGTGCTTTGGGGGTTAAGGACCACGCCTAACTGATCGACTGGGAGAACTCCGTTCTTCTTGGTCTACGGAGCTGAAGCGGTCTTGCCGAGTGACCTGCTTCACAACGCTCCCCGAGTCGAGCTTTACACCGAGTCTGAAGCAGAACAAGCCCGGCAGGACGCAGTCGACCTTCTAGAGGAAGAGAGGGAGATGGCTTTGATCCGGTCGACCATTTACCAACAAGACTTGCGTCGCTTCCACGCCAAAAACGTGAGGAGTCGAGCCTTCCAGGAAGGAGATTTGGTTCTCTGAGTGGATCAGCAGAAACCACACAAGCTCGCTCCTTCTTGGGAAGGCCCCTTCATCGTCACCAAGGTTCTCCACAATGGAGCATACGGTCTTTACAATGTCGAGCACCAGATCGACGATCCCCGAGCTTGGAACGCGGAGCTTCTCCGCCCCTTTTATACTTAAGTATTCACTCGGATGAGTTGTAATAAAAGTACTTCTGTAGTTTATTTATCAAAGACAAGAGCTTTATAATTTTCCCAGTAATTGTCGTTACTTTTGTCCGCATAAAGCAATCCCCCAGTGGGTGGCTTAGCTGCGAATCCGTTTTGCCTAAGTCTGTTAAAAAATCCTTACCGAGTGGCGAGCCAGCCTCCCACTCGGGGGCTTAGCTGCGAATCCGTTTCGCCTAAGTTTAAAAAAATCCTACCGAGTGGTAAGCCAGCCTTCCACTCGGAGGCTTAGCTGCAGTCCTAGTACTCGCCTAAGTTAAACAAAATCCTACCGAGTGGTAAGCCAGCCTTCCACTCGGAGGCTTAGCTGCAGTCCAAGTACTCGCCTAAGTTCAAACAACATCCTGCCGAGTGGTGAGCCAACCTCCCACTCGGGGGCTTAGCTGCAGCATTGCGCTCACCTAAGTCCAAATACAACATGCGCTCTGCAAGGAGGACGAGGGGCAGGTCGACTGCTACCCTCTCCTTCCGAGCTACGCCACAAATACAACGTGCGCTCCGCAAGGAGGGCGAGGTGCAGGTCGACTGCTACCCTCTCCTTCCGAGCTACACCACAAATACAACGTGCGACCCGCAAGGAAGGCGAGGTGCAGGTCGACTGTTACCTTCTTCTCCAGAGGTACGCCATGAAAATCCTACCGAGTGGAGAGTAGACCTCCCACTCGGGGGCTTAGCTGCAGCCCAGTGCTCGCCTAAGTTTTTGAAAATCCTACCGAGTGGAGAGCAGACCTCCCACTCGGGGGCTTAGCTGCAGCCCAACGCTCGCCTAAGTTTTTGAAAACACTACCGAGTGGAGAGCAGACCTCCCACTCGGGGGCTTAGCTGCAGCCCAGTGCTCGCCTAAGTTTTTGAAAACCCTACCGAGTGGAGAGCAGACCTCCCATTCGGGGGCTTAGCTGCAGCCCAGTGCTCGCCTAGGTTTTTGAAAATCCTACCGAGTGGAGAGCAGACCTCCCACTCGGGGGCTTAGCTGCAGCCCAGTGCTCGCCTAAGTATGACGAAGCACGAGTCGATTGCAATCTATGCTTCATCCTTGCCTGCAAAAGGCATTTCAAACAACAGCATGTAGACCGAGCGAAAGACAATGTTCATTCGGAAGCAGATGCAATCGTATTCAACACCAAATCCAAGTTCAGATAATGTCTTGCGGAACCAGAAGTGCTCAGGCGCTAAGCCTGTTAAAGTTTATCGGTTACAAAAACCACTCGGCATACCGAGGCAAATTTAAAGCATCGAGCATAGAAGTTTTTTACCCCTCCTGCGGAGGGCTGGAAGGCGCAACGAACTCATCCAGGTCAATTCCATCAGCGATCCGAGTGGCAGCAGCGATGAAGGTCTCCATGAAGGATCGGAAGTCATGCTTCTTGGTATTGGCCACCTTGAGAGCTGCCAGTTTGTCCTCTCGCGCATCCTTGCAGTGAACACGGACCAGAGATAGAGCAACGTCAGCACCGCACCTGGCAGAAGACTTCTTCCATTCTTGCGCTCGGCTTGGAACTTCATTCAGTCGAGTCATCAGAGACTCGAGGTCGTTCTGAAGTGTTTCTCTTGGCCAAAGTACCATGTCAATGCGCGATGTTGCAACCTTCAGCCTTGCAATATAGTCGACCACAGCGGCGACGCGAGACTCGAGTCGGAGCACGTTCATGGCGGCTTCATCCTTCACGGGAGAGTTGATAGGATCCAAGCCAGTCTCAACTCGACTAGTCTCCTCTTCAAAGCTTTGGCAGAATTCTGCGGATACGATCCAAGGATAAGTCAACATTTCTACATTAAGTCAGTGTTAACCAGTCGGATATATGGGATTACCTTCGAGCATAAGGAACAACTTCTTGGCGAGCCCCCCCAGATAAATCTCCAGCCAGCTCACTAGCCTTATCACTCAAGGCCAACTTGTCACTCTTCAGTCGACTGGCATACTTGTTAGCCGTGTCGAGTGCGGCTTTTAGGTTGGTATTCTCCTCTTCAAGTTTGCTGACGGAAGCCAACTTTTCTTCTGCGAGTTTGGTCTTTTCCGAAGCTGCTTTCTGCGCCTCATCGAGTTCAAGATCCTTCTTCAGAGAGTCCCTTAGTTTGTCTGCGAAATAACAGCAAGATCAAGCTCGGGAACGATCAAGGAACAAAGGCAGTCGTCGAGATTCTCACCAAACATACCTTTTGCCTCCTCTTTCGCCTTCGTGAAGTTCTCTTGGACAAGCTTCAGATCAAGCTCAAGCTAGATATGCTTGTTCTCCAATTCAGTATAACGAGCTGCAAGCTCACAAGATTTCTGCGAAGGATCAATCGACAAACATAAAAAATAAATCACTTCCGAGTGACTAAGAGAAAAGGCGTAGTATTTCTAAGACTACAGCGAATCTAAACATTCAACCATAGTCTCGGGGACTACACCCAGTGGGTGCACTCAGCGTGCCCCCACTAGTTCTATCAGTTAGTGTCGATCAGTCGACCAAAAAAGGCAGAAAGGCTAACCACCAATAGTTAGTCATAGTTTCAAAAAAAAGGAAGTGTGTTCTTCAGACCGTAGTCGACCGCCAGCAGTCGACCACAGTCTCGGGGACTACACCCAGTGGGTGCACTCAGCGTGCCCCCACCGGTTTTTGATTCCAATCGACCAGATCGAGAAAAACAAGCAATGCGGAAAAGTTCAAGGCATTAAGACTATGGTCGACTGCCAACAGTCCACCATAGCCTTGGGGACTACACCCAGTGGGTGCACTCAGCATGCCCCCACCAACCCAGATATTCAACTGACACACCCACTGGGCGTACGACAGATACTAAGATTTTTAGAAAGGAAAGTTTTCAGGTATCATATCCTAACAGAACAGGCGGTGATCGACCAACCTGAACATTGCTCTGAAGGGTTGAACTGGCGTCATAAGCCGCTTAACTGGCGTCTCAGATCGCCTTCACTTGCTCCATCATAACCTCCGCCTGGCGTATGGCTTCTCTAGTAGCGCTTGCTTGGTCTTCTGGGACGTGGTGGGTAGAGAAAAGTGAAGGCTGATCAGCACTCGACGATGAAGGGCGAGCACTCGTCAGCGGCACCGCAAAAGATACGGTAGGCCGAGTGACGTGGTCCCCCTCTGAGACCAACGTCTCAGGTGCTGATACGACCTGAGTTGTCTTGTCAGCAGACGCTCTCCTATTCCTCCTCTGCCTCAGTGGTTCCTCGTCATCATCATCAGGAAGATTAATGACGATACTAGGTGGAGCTACAAAAAAGATTCGGAGTTAAAAATGAAGATCCCGTCGACTGAAAACGAAACTACAAAGGTCATACCAGGGTTGGAAGTAACAGCATCCTCCATCTCTTGATTTCAGGTTTGGTCGAGGTCTCAGAAGTCGCAGCACTACAGTTCCAGAAATCAGTCAGTCAACGAACAAATCGACCAAGAGTAAATTCATGAGAAACAAGAAGACGCAAGTTACGTCATTACCCAGAAATAGTGGTAATCACCATCTTCATCTTCGGCAAGGCCTTCGTCGGCTTTGACGGCGCCACTCGAGATTGCTTCGGCGCTTTCTCAGTCGGCGCCGGAGAGGTCGCCCGAGGACGCTTGGTCGACTGTACGACAGGCGCAGTCCCCTTGCCACGTTCGACTGCAGGGTCATGGACAAGCTTGGATCTCTTTTCAGAACGGGGAGGCGCGACTTCCTCCTCCTCTTCCTCATCGGAATCACCATCTTCATCACCCTCATCGCCATCCGATTCCCACTCCTCTTGACTTTCACCTCCGCTTCCTTCCTCCTCCTCAGTCGGTGCCTGCGCTCGATTGGGCATCGAGTACAACTCGGTGGTGGCCTGACAAACAACGAAACAAGACAAAAGTTAATCGACCGATTGGCAATGAAACAAAGCGAATGAAACAGGAGCACCACCGGGAGTAAATGGTCATACCGTGTCTGGTTCATAAGACTGGTCGAGTGGTGGGATCCTCCTAGCCCCACGAGGGTTATCTTTGTTCCCCGTGATGGCAGTCATCCACCTCTCCAGTGTGGCGTCGTCAACCTCCTCTGGGTGGACCCGAGTGGTGTCTTCGGTACCAGAGTACAACCACATCGGGTGACCTCGGTACTGGATCGACTGAATGCGCCGTCGAAGAAAAACCTCCAAAAGATCCATGACAGTGACACCGTCGCGAATGAGTTGAACCACACGCTCCACCAACATTTTAACCCGAGCCTTTTCTTCTGGAAGCACCTTCAGGGAAGATGGCTTGTTCACTCGGTCCATGGAGAACGGAGGGAGACCAGTCGACTGCCCCGACGTCACCTCGTCTTGGCAGTAGAACCAGGTCGACTGCCACCCTCTAACCGACTCGGGAAGGGTCATGGCCGGAAAGGCACTCTTACTCCTCATTTGGATCCCAAGCCCCCCACACATCTGGATAACCTTGGTCCTCTCATCATCCAGACTCGCCTTTTTCACCGTCTAAGAGCGACAAGTGAATATGTGCTTAAAGAGACCCTAGTGCGGCCGACAACCCAGGAAGTTTTCGCACAGAGACATGAAAGCGGTGAGGTAGGCAATGGAATTGGGAGTAAAATGGTGGAGTTGTGCCCCAAAGAAGTTCAAAAACCCTCGGAAGAAAAGATTCGGTGGTAGAGAGAACCCGCGATCTACATGAGTGGCTAAGAGAACGCACTCACCCTCCAGCGGCTGCGGTTGCCACTCGGTCCCCGGAAGTCTTGTTGACCCATGGGGGATCAGTCCCTCATTGGCCAGATCGTCGAGGTCCTTCTGGGTGATGGTCGAGCGGATCCAATCTCCTTGGACCCAACCTTGCGGCAGGCGGGACCGCGATGAAGATCCACCCCGACTGGGCGCTCTCCCCTTTGCCTTCGCTGTCGCCGTAGCCTTCTTCGCTCGCTCCAAGGCCGCCGTCTTCTCCTTCACCATCGTCGCCGTCGAGGCGTGCGAGGAGCGGATGGGCGGAGGAAAAAGCGGGCGCAGCAGGCGAGGTAGAGGAAAGTGGAGAGGGGAATGGAGACGCACTGTTCAAAAACCCTCGCCCGGCACCTTATATAAGGACACTTCCGAGTGGCTGACGGGTAGGCCCGGGCGGTCCTGTCAAATCCCGAAACAGGCGCGCGCGCGATACGTGGCGAAAAAGTCGGCATGAAAATCGAGGCATCTTCGCCTTATCCCATCCGAGTACCGCGGCCATCTTCGCTTCGCGCGCTTCCCAAAATTCGGATCCCACTAAATCTGCTAATAGCAGAGCAACCTGTCAGGCGGCAGATTCCTTACGAGCCGTCGTTCGGAAGTCCACCAAGTCCAAAAGTTCACTCGACAGAGGAAAATAATGGATCAAGGCGACTGAAAGAAAAGTTGATGCCATCGCTAAAAAAGGTCATTGATCCAGAATATGACATACTCAGGACACGGAAAACAGGTCGGAAAAATTATCAACTCCTTCCTCACTCAAACCTCGATCCATTCGGGGGCTAATGATGAAGTCATGTACCTAGGGTAGGGTCATGGACCTGTCCAAAGTACCCTACCCAAGGACATCTTTAGAAGAAGCTGCCTTCTAGTCGACCAAGAGGGACTCCACTCGACGAACTCAAGGACACTCGACCATGAAGATTCACTCGACCACTAGGCGATCAAGAGTCACTCTGTATCCAAACGGTCTGTGATTAAGTAGCCTTTATAGTCATAATGACACTTTATGTAAGGCGTTACAGGTAACGCCTGGCCTTAATGTACTTTAAACCCTCTGCTGCATGGGCTGGCTGGGGTCCTGGCAGACACTATATAAGCCACCCCCCTCCACTGGTAGAAGGGTTCGCACCCCTGTAACTCATACACTTATAATCCAGTTGACCGCCTCCGGGCTCCGAGACGTAGGGCTGTTACTTCTTCCGAGAAGGGACTGAACTCGTAAATCTCTTGCGTGTACAACTCCTCCATAGCTAGGATCTTGCCTCTCCATACCTACCCCCATTCTACTGTCAGCCTTAGTACCACGACAATGACCGTACAACGTACGATGTCAAAGATAACCAAATGATTGCTCAATGATGTCTGGCAACACAAAGGACTACTTCCATCATATCAACTAGTTCAGCATGCATATGGAATTCAGGCACAAGGTACAACTTGTTAGCGTAATCCTCGTTATAGAACTAAAATAAACATGAACTTTTGTGTTGCAAGTACAACTTGACCTCCTTTTTATATGTGACGCTAGGTGGACCAAACAAAAAATCGATTATGGGTGCCTCCGATCTGAGCACAATCATTGGGGGATGAAACTTTATCTCCCCCATTTTCTCTTGGTTAACAACAATCTGATACCAATTCCAACATTGTTGTCATTTAGATGGAGCTGGATAACTGGTTATATTTGGACAAGTCCTCGTGATAGTATTTTGCTAAATTTACAACAACATGGACATTACATTTTGCAAATTGATATTCAAAACTATGAAGGGACAATTCGATAATATTTACTAAAACCTCTAAACAAATACCCACATATGGAAACTAGCCACAACAAATCAAACAGATGTAAGTCGTGGTATGTCTACCTTGTGGCCTGCCCAAATGTTTGTAGACATTCAACCATCTCAGACGGCCTAGTCGAGTGCCATCTCTGATCAATGCTCCACCTAGTCTCGGTCACTGAATTTCCTCATCATCATAGATGGGCAACCTAGATTTGATGGATCATCTAGCTATCTCGATTACTGTACTCGGATTAGAATTAGAACCATCGCATATAAAGCTTATTATCCATGAAGACCCTTGCCGGCCTATATGATCTGTGTTAGTCCGTCCATTGGAGCTATATATTCTCTCCCTCATTTTCTGCTGCCCCAGCGTTTATTACGGCTCAGTGGCGTGGCTTGAGCTCCACAGCGGAGAATCCATGCATGGAGCAATATGTCTCCAACTCAAGGTCAGCACCCAGAGTACATCCACAGCATGCGCACATCGGTCACCATCCATCATCACTACAAAAAAAGACACATCCATGACATTTTGGGCTGAACAAATTTTTTTTCTGTCATACATATGACACTTCTTTGACGATAATTGTGACAAAACCCGGTATCATTATAGATGTGGTGTGCTCCTACTTCTATGACAAAAAATCATGACAGAAAATGGGCTTTTCGTCCTGGGCGGGCCGGAGACGTAGCTGCATGACATTCTTTGGGCCGTCCATGACAGAAAAACCCGTGGTAGAAGTGAGGGGGAGGAAAAATTTTGGGGAGTTGCAGGTTACGGTGGAAGGTCGGGGGCTGAGCGATGCACGTTTCTCTCGTACACGTACGCGCGTGTGTGCGAGGCGTTGGCTCTAACTGAACTTGAGCGAGGCGTTGGGCTCTAACTGAACCCGAGCGATTGCACTGCAGGCTACGCGTTACTGAACCCGAGCGATCGATCGATGGCTGTTAACTGAACCTGATCGAGCGATTCCTTCACTACTGCTGCCAACTGAAGCCGATCGATTGGATGAACAGTGAGCGTTGCGGGGGGGTTTGGATGTACAGTGAGTGGTGGCATTGCCTCTGGATGAACAGGACTCCGTGGTGTGGAGGGCTGGATGAATAGTAGACAATGGAGGGGTGCCCATGGAGGGGTGGTTGAACAGAAGCTGGTGGAGTATCGCGCGGTGGAGGCTGGATGAACAGGAGCCCGTGGAGGCTGGAGGAGGTCGACGGTAGCCCGTGGAGGCTGGAGGAGGTCGACGGTGCAGATGAACAGTATCTCGTGGAGTCCAGTTTTGCGGTACGCCACACCCCTCCCGATGAACAGGACCCCCGTTTCGACCGTAGCGCTCCAACACAAGTCCGTTTCGTCCGTTTTGCGGTACGCCACACCCCTCCCAATCAACAAGACCCCCGTTTCGACCGTAGCGCTCCAACACAAGTCTGTTTCGTCCGTTTTGCGGTACGCCACACCCCTCCCGATCAACAGGACCCTCGTTTCGACCGTAGGAGGTCCGTTTCGTCCGTTTTGCGGGATGCCACACTCCTCCCGATCAACAGGACCACCGTTTTGACCGTAGGAGGTCCGTTTCCTCCGTTTTGCGGTACGCCACACCCCTCCCGATCAACATGACCCCGTTCTGAACGTAGGAGGTCCGTTTTCTCCATTGTTCGGTACGCCAGGCCTATTTCCATCGCCTGTTCCGTCCAAGCCCTCCCGATGAACACGACCACTCATTCCCTTCCGACCCAGTCGGTTGGCTCCCCATGAACACGACGACGACGCTGTTTCTCCGTTCCGACCCAGCCATGTACACGAGACCTGGCCGTACATATGCGAGAGTAGGCGTTCAAGACCCTGCCCGTATGTACGTACGTGGCCGTATTTTCTTTCTTGCACCCTGGCCATTGTATGTATGTGTACATGCTACGTGCGCGCCTCTACTATGGCAGGTGCGCGCCTCTACAACGACCAATATGTATGTACACGTTCGCAACCAGAATGACAACGCTACGTACGCTTCGACCAGGTGGGTCCTGACTGTCAGGCACTTCCTTGCGTGCAAAAATGTAGCTGATGGGTCCCAGCAGTCAGAGGGGCGAATCGTTTTTTTGCCCGGACGCACTTCCTTTGCGTGCGAAGATGTAGCTGGTGGGTCCCAGCAGTCAGGGGGGCGAATCGTTTTTTTGTCCGGACGCACTTCCTTGCGTGCGAAGATGTAGCTGGTGGGTCCCAGCAGTCAAGGGGACGAATTGTTTTTTTACCCGGACGCACTTCCTTGCATGCGAAGATGTAGCTGGTGGGTCCCAACAGTCAGGGGGAAACATTTTTTTTGCGAAATACGGTTGCCCGTCCGGTGGGTCCCCGCTGTCAGGTGGAGGAATCATTATTTTGCGCCTAATAAGGAGGCACTTCCTTGCTGCGGCCGTGGACCCAGCTGCCAACCCCTCCACGTATAGTCCACGTCCGATGGAAGTCGTTCCTTGACCACGTTGACCATGCCGCGTCGAGAGCACCACGGCGGTGGACGACGACGAGGCCTAGGAAGGGGACGAATCGGAGCCGAGGAAGACGCAGCAGTGGATGCCCACGCAAAGAGGAGTACGAGGGTTCACTGGTTCGGCTGCGGTGTGAGTCTGCTGTCGCCGCAGAATAACAGGGGGTGTGGGTGAGTAGAGGGATGGCCTGGCCAACGGTGGGAGTAGTAGGGGGCGGTGAGGCCTCCGCGGCATCACAGCCGGCCACGGGAGGCAGGAGCACGAGGCACGACCGGCGCTTGTTTGGGCGGCTGGAGCAAGAAGACCAGAGATTGAAGAAGCACTACGACCGTTGGATGAACATCATACGGTAACAGGAGCTAGAATCGTTCATATTGACTAAGTTGACAAAGCCCTCCGTCCCTGTCAACTTGGTAGGCCCACAAGTCAGCCTTCCAGTATGCTGGGTTCCAGCCGGGAGGGGAGTATTCACTTTTTTTCGTAATAAGGAGGCACTTCCTTGCGTGCGAAGATAGCTGGTGGGTCCGACAAGTCAGCGGGGGGCACGTTTTTTTCACGATATACAGAGGCCCTTCCGGTGGGTCCCAGATGTCAGGTGGAGGAATCATTATTTTGCGCGTAATAAGGAGGCATTTCCTTGTGTGCGGCCATGGACCCAGCTATCAGCCTCTTCATGCACAGTCTACTTCCGATGGTGTCGTTCGTTGACCATGTTGACCACGCCGCGCCGAGCGCATCCAAGGTGGTGGACGACGGTGAGGCCCCGGACAGCAACGAGCCGGAGATGGGAAGACGCGGGAGTAGAGTCACAGACGGAGTGGTGTACGAGGGTTAATTGGTTCTAGTGCGGTGTGGTTCGGCAGTCGGTGGAGAAGAATAAGAGGTGTGGAGGGGTGGAGGGATGGCCTGGCCAACGGTGGAGTAGCGCTTCATAGCGAAGCGTGCTAAGCAGAGCTGCTAGCAGCAGGAGGCGGGAGGTGGTCCCGGCGACGCTGGAGGAAGAAGACGAGAAATTGAAGATGGATGTCGCTTGTTGGATGTAAATCCAACGGCTAACATGTCATTATCATTTGTTGACTAAATTGACAACGACTTGCGTTGGCTTCGACCTATTGGCCCACATTTCAGTCTCAAAATGTGGCACGTATTCAACCCATTTTTTCAGAATTTACAGTCTTTTTATGCGCGGTAGAATTTACAGTCAATTTGATCTTTTTTTTTGAATTACAGCCATTAGCTGGGCTGGGTGAACAAATAATCTAGCATCCATGCGGCCCATTTATTTTATTTCCTAAAAAATTACAGGCCATTTGCACTTTCTCGAAATACATGATTTTGCTGGGCTGATTCTAATTATAATGTTGGGTTGGGCGAGCAATGTTATCAAAAAATAAAAAATGGCTGAGCATTTTGTTATAAATATATTTAAATAATAAGTGATATTATTACATTCATCCTTAAATCTTACCAAGTTTTTGTACACAATCACTAGGATTTTCGTGCCAAAACAATCCAGGATTTTATTTGTTAAGAAATTATTTTTATAAGTTAATAAGATGTGGGATATTGTTTTTTTACATATGTAAGTATCTGTTAAATATATGATGACAATAAAAATAATATATAATAACATATAAAATAATTTAATTATATATAATATAGTTAGAAGGGAAACATAAGTTGGACCTGGCGTTCCTATTCTTATATAGAAAAATAGAACAGACCTCTGCTTTTTCTTCAAAAAAATATATAAATTGGGCTGCCAAAAATAAAACCTCGAATGGGAGGTCCATAGGCCGGTCGATACATGACGGCCCTAAGAAAATACAAACACGCCCTCCCATCCGAGGTCGTGGGCTGCGCATGTTAAAAATGAAAGCCTAGACGCGACAATCCAAAACCACGTCCAACACTTGCCAAAACTTCGTCTCTCGTTTTCTCTGTGTTTCGCACACTCGACATTGTGTGGGCATTTTGACTGTGCATCATATGAAGATGTGCTATGCATGAATGTTGATCAGCACGATGTTAACTGGCTGGTAGTTCCATTTTCGACCATGAATAAAACTTCCAACATGATGTTAACCGTGCTTGAAAAGGCCATGTTAATATAAATGCTCTGCCTCTGAAAGTTGCAGTTTCTTATCTGAAACTGAACTTGCAGTTTCTTATCTGAAACTGAAACTTGCAGTTTCTTCTCTGAGAATCACATTGTCTGCACTTTTATACTCCTATGAAACTACATTTTTTTAAGTGCTAAAAATAGATATCTAGAATTCATAAAATTCTTCATATGCTCAATACTACAAATCTGAAATTCAAAAGACATTCATATTTGAAAGTACTCTCAAAATACACAACACAAAACACAATTCACAACCTGCAAATACTGACAACCCTAAGCTCCTCCTGACAATTCACAACCTGCCCGACTATTGGGCCGGGGGGGGGGGGGGCAGCCCCCTCCTATTCCTCGGCGGCAAAGAGCCGCCCCGTGAGACAATGTGAACGGTGAGGGAGACGATGGCGGGGAAGCGTCGTTGGGCCAACTGCTTTTCTCCTCTTGCAGTTGGGTTCGGTTGACGAAGAATCCACCGGCTCGCTCTGGCAGGACACCCTCACAAACGACACCCTGTAGATGCTCGATCCTTCAATATCTGGTGGATGCTCCATCTGGGATCGATACTCCCACCATCGCTCCCTCACAATTGGATTCGATGAATCTGTTTGCTCCATGGCCCAAAGGAGCAGCTCTATGTACTCCCGCGCGACTCCCTCCGAGAGTATCGCCGCCTTTTCGCTCCGTTGCAGATATTTGGCCATGGATGTCCCCGTCGCCGCTAGTTGGTCCTTGTTGTCAAACCAAGACTGTATCTCCAACATCCTAGCTAGCTTCACAGGGTCGCCGCCTGTGATCCTCACGTATCGGTTGTACTCCTCCATCGATCTACTTCTCCATAGCATCTTCACTCGCCGGCGGTGGTTTTTGAATGGAAGAGGAGAGGAGCAGCGCTGGTTTTGGATTAGAACGGGAGAGGAGCGATGCTGGTTTTGGACTGGAATAGGAGAGGAGGGGCGGAGGTTTTGAAATGGAAGAGGAGAGGAGCGGCGCTAGATTTAGATTGGAACAGGAGAGGAGCGGCGGTGGTTTAAGAGGAGAAGAGCGGAAGAGCGGCACTGGTCTTGGAAGTATTTTTTTTGTTGTTTTGCGTATTTTGGGTCAAAGTTTGACCACGTACTGTATTTGACAAGCAAAATGTGAATGCATGTCACCAAAAATTGTATCGTTTGGTTCGTATCTAAATGTACTTTCAAATTATATTATTTTTGCAATGTATAACACATATTTTATGTGCAAAAATCATGGTCAATTATGACCCAGAATAAAAGGAAGACTAGTTAATGTGGGGTCGCTTTCTTCATTGAAGGGTAAATTGATTTTGATTTTGATCCAGTCACAGCGTGCCGACCCTCTCGCCCAATCCTAAATCGCTGTCGCACGCTCCTCTCCCTCTTCTCCATTACAAAACCTCCTCCTCTCCTCTCCATCATCTCCATTCCAAAACCACCGTCTCGCCTCTCCCTCGTCTGATCTTCTCCATTGCAAAACCACCTCCTCTCCTCTCCATCATCTCCATTCCAAAACCACCTCCTCTCCTCTCCATCATCTCCATTCCAAAACCACCGTCTCGCCTTTCCCTCTTCTCTATTGCAAGACCATTGTCTCTCCTCCCATCTTCCAAAGCTAGCACCGGACCACTCAGAAGGACATCTATGGAGAGGTGCAGCAGCAAATCAGGCAGATCGCCGGTGGCGACCAGGCAAAGTTAGCTAGGTTGAAGGAGATCCTTAGTTGGTTTGACAATGAGTGGGAGATTTCGAGGACGGTGTGGGCCATGTGGCAATGTATGCGGAAGAGCGAGACGACGACGATGAGGGCGGCGATGTACATGTACTCCTCGGCGGCAGTCACGCCGCAGTCCTCCGAGTTCATCGAGTATCTCCTATGGGCGATGGAGCAGACAAATTCGCCTGAGGCGACAGTCAGGCGGAGGTGGTGGGCGTACAGGTCAAAAGTCGAGCACCCAGAGGATAACGAATCAATCGAGTATGGTGTGCCGTTCGTGAGGGTGCAGAGCCAGCCGGAGCCACAGGAGTATTCATTCTCCCACCGCAAGAGGAGGCCGGATGGCGCAACATCGCTTCCCCGCCATTCTCCATGGTTCCCTTGACGCTCGCCTCGTTTCAATGGCGGCGGTAGGGTTTAATGTAAGCTTCGCACTAACCTAATCTTCCACCTGCTCATGCTTACAATCAGTGTGACAACTAATGAAAATCATGCTTACAATTAGTCTCCGAGTACTATGCCAATCACCCTAAAATAGCTCTGGACCTTTTGGTTAAAGTTGTGATACAATGTACAAATAAAGAAAAAATAGATTTGTGCTTCTTTCAGAAAAGAGTACTCCCTAGAAAACTGCCAATATAAGCTACTAGTATTTGGTTAGAGGATTTGCTGCCGAGAAAGATCCGTCCACGCAGAGTATTTGGTTAGTGGATGCCAATGCGTGCATGCAACATGGTTGGTGTCGGTAATTTTTACTTGGCACACCTCGCACTCTGCATATATGCCGGTTCCATACGTACATTTGTGCAGTTCCACCAAAATGCAGCTGAATAACCTTGTTTGCACAGATAATGAAAAAGCGTGATTACATTATAGTGGCACTAGTTGATGAAACACACAATATAAATAGAAGAAAATATTGCGGTAGTATCATAGTATGCCATGCTGCGAGGGCGAGATTGGCCCTGCAACGCCTCATACGGTACGCCTCATACTAGACATCGTCCCAAGTCTCCCAGACACATCTTCTGCCAGTGATGAACATCAGTGTACAGCGGTAGTACAAGGAGGCGCCTTGAGACATTCAAATATCTATTTTTGTACATATCAACTAAAATTAAGCACCCCAGTTTGCAGAAACGCTTAAACATTAACAATGGGACTAGTTGATGAAACATACTTTAACAAAGAGAAGCACTTTCTTTATCTACATTGGAAATGAAATGATAGAGATGACACTCACTCTATTTTAACTATATTATTACTTCATTTTATCAGTGACACTAGGGTCGAGCTGGTGGCAAACAAGGTGTACCGTGCATCGCAAGGATGGAGGCCGGGGGTGCTTAGACTGGGATGCTGAAGCTGGCTCTTTCAGTCACCAACATGGATGATTCAATTCATGGGACCTTTTGGTGCAGTTCACCTAAAATGAAGCAATGTCCCGTGAGCTAGCAGCTTCTTCAAATTTTTTTTAAGAAAAGGGCTCCAGCCCCGGTTCCATTTCCATCAGAAAATGAAACCCACGGAGCTTCTTCTTCATTAGTTGCAATAAAATTGAGCAACATCAAGGTTGGTTGTGAAGCTCCTGGAATGCTCAACTATAATTTGAATATATCATTTGTGCAGTTCAACTAAGATCGAACGTGAAATGTATATCTCTGTTTGCACAAAAAGGTGGAAAGGAGGGTGACTAACAAGTGATGAAACATGTATCAAATGAAAAGAAGCATATTCCTTATCCGAATGGCAATCCTACAAGGACAGTAGCAATTTCTAAAGCTGTGGCATTGCTAGATATTAGTGTGGGCATTAGGATTAACTATGACAATCGTTAAATACGACATTACTTTGGGCACGGGAGAGTAGGCGGACCAGGACAGTTGCATTTCTAACGAAAAGAACCAACTTATCTTAATGGGAAATTTTAGCAGGACATGTAAAGAAGTGCCATTGATTCATATTACTGGAGGCATTACATTGAAAACAACATTGGTTTAACGTGTCCTTACTTTTTACAATGCGGCTGCTACATTTTACCAGTGGCATTACATAAGAGTGGCTCGGGGCAACAAACATCAGAACATGATATCTAGGTTGGTCCCATTTTTGTTCGGTATAGCCACCTTATACTGTGTGAGGCTAGCAAATCTAGTGCTGGACTTACTGTGTTGACTTGTCCCCCAGTCCCCACTTTCTTTCCTTTTTCAATCAATAGATCGGGTCTATATTGAGTTTGTAGTGCGTTTCCCTTTGTTTCCCTATTAGACCTAGAGACCAGTTAGATAGCCAGTCTCTGCTACTTTTCGCCCCCATTATTTCCTCTTTCGACCAAGTCCTAGATTCAGGTAACAAATCCTCCCCCACCCCACCCCCTTTCTTCCTTGTTTGAACTAAGTAGTACTAGATTTGAGTGCATGAACTAGTTTTACCTCTTAAACGTAAAAAAATTAGGTGGGTTTCGAATAGCCGGTCGATCCTATCTACGAGGGGGCCTGAGAAATAGTAAAAGATACAAATGTAGCGATGTCAGGAGCTCGGGAAGTAGAGTAAGGCCGGTTTCGAAGAAAGTTATACCTGATGGTCGCCGGGATGTCGCTAGGTGGGCGGCGGGAGGCCGGATCTGCCCACACTACGGCAGCGAGGAAGAAGGGGTCGGAGGCCCTCCCTCGCCAGTGGTGCTTGGGAGAGAACGACAAGGTACGCTGATCGGGACGCGCCCAGCAGTGGGTAAGAGCCATCGCCGTGGATGACCGCGTGAACATTGCACCTTCTCACCTTCCCCGACGGAGAGGATCCGGCTGGATCTGTGACCAGCGGTCAGCAGAGAGAGAGAGAGAGAGAGAGAGAGAGAGAGAGTGTGGCCACCGCTGTCATGTTTAGATCTGGAGAGGCCGAGACAGTGTGAAGATAGCAACACTAGCAAGCAAGTGCGGAGGCTCTTGCCTATATAGTGGAGTAGTACTAGTTTTCTTTTGTCTACCGGAGCCGGCTTGACCTTGTCAATGACTATCGAGAAGTCTTCATGCACGTGGCCCGGAGGCGCAGTTGTCGTCATTTTGATCTGAAGCGCCGGATTATAACATATAACACGAAAAAATGCCACATGACAAGAAATCATAACCTCACTGCCCAAAGGAGACAACATGAATCCCGACGGACAAACTAGATGAGGAACAAAGCTCAAATTAAAGATAAACTCATAGAAAAGGGGTCCGTCGATAGATGTCCTAATTAACATAGCCGGCTTGACCTAGATGGCAGCCGAGTAGTCACTGTTCGTGCATGTGCCCCCAATGACTAGCCCAACTCAGTTGTCGATATTTAACCCTCGCAGTGATCCTAAGCACATGACACCTAATTTTGCGAGATGACAAGAAACTTTTTTTAGATTTCTCACCACAACTACAGCCATGTACAACACAGCCTGCACGATATGTAGAAGATAGCCAATCCAGGCGTGTCTGCTGGAGTCTGGTCACATGCATGGACGAACTGATCTTTCGTGTCTTGCAGGGATCGTCCAAGCACCAACATAGTACAACACTTCTCTAGTACTATCGCTCGTCTCCCTCTTCTATTAAGTCACCCGACTTGCGGGGCCGGGGAGTGTGCCTATGGTCGGTTCTCAATTGCCATCCCACATGTGTGTGCGAACGCAATATGACGCACATTCCATTCGTAGAGCAGCATGCCAGACCGACCGACCGTCTGGGGTGCGACGCGAACGCGACGAGCGTGCTGTATACTCCGTACATGTGTACCGTCGTTTTCTAGACGCTTTGGTCCATGGCGCGGCTGCAATCCATGTATACAAAATTAGTATACTGTATACTATTTAAAAGTCGAGGGCGGGGCTTTTCCTGCGCGGTAGGCGGCGGGGTAGTTCCGCCAAGTTGGTTCGACAGAGACGCGAGAAGACGAGGGAGTAGGCTGCTGCAAACGTAGGGCTATGTGATTTGACAACGAATTACTGCTGGACATGTGGGGCCCCGTGATTTGACTTGCCATTATCATTTTAACTGCGGCGCTACGACCGGCGTGAGTCTCCCGATTCCTGACCACCTCCATACAGGTGCCTCTCCCAATGCTCCACCAAGTAGTAGAGGCTGGCTCTTGCATGAGAGCCCACTTCTCCACTTTTTCCTTGCCTCTCTTTCCTCCACATATGCAAAAATGCCATGTAAAGCGCACTATTGTACTTACTTGCTCCTACAGGTGCTTAAGCTTGCCACATAGGCATAAAGTCTGATGTGGCAAGTTAATCAATAAGAGAGAGAGATTAGTTTGGTGACCCAAGGAAGAAATGGTGCTAAGCGCGTGTACCTAGGTGAAAAGACAATTTTGAGTCTATAGCTAATTAAATGAAGCAAACTTAGCAACACCATTTCATTGGAAGAGATCACTCCTTGGCAAATGCAATAAATACTAGTACTCCCTGTGTCCCATAATATAAGAATGTTTTTGGCACTACACTAGTGTCAAAAACGTTCCTATATTATGGGACGGAGGGAGTACGAAGAAATAGATAGAGAGGAGTAAAAAAAATATACACTTATAGCCAACCTTATAGCTAACCTTGTTGTAGTATGAGTGACTAAGTGATGACTATGTATGACATGCTAACATCAGATAGCCTAACGCACCATGTTAAATCTCCAAGGGCGCGACCGCGCGTGCGACGCGACGATCGTGGTAGGTGCGACCATGATATGGGGTGCTGGCAGCCCTTGGATCTGAGATCAAACGGTCGCATGCTAAGTTGCTGAAAATTTGCAGAATAACCCTCCCGCGGCAACCGACAAATTTCCTCCCGCGGGCCAGAGTAGGTTTCTCGGTTTGCATGCGGGTTTAATGGAGGCGAGGAGGCGTGTTCAGCCGGGCATGAAGTGGACGGCGCAGTACTATTCGATTTGACAACTACAACTAGTATATTATAGAAAACAAAGAAGAGTAGTAGAGATAGAGATAAGAATAGAGACTAGGGAGGAGCACCCTCTACTGCTTCATGGGCTACTCCTGCGCTCCATTCGGCGGCCGCAACGTCCCCTACATCCACTCCCTCCTACGCTCCATTCGGCGGGCGCTATTGACATTTGGGGAGTGCACTCTCGCGACTGCTAGCAGCCACGACTTCACCGACGACAACTTCTTCCCCGACCACGGCAACCTCTTCCTCAACGACATGGGCGACAACCTCAATGACAATGGTACTGCTCCCGTTGCATCGTATGTGTTTCTGTCCTTCCTGTTCGAAATCGTGGTAGAATCCATGTTTCTAGTCTGTGTCCTAAACTCGATCTGTTCATCTACTATGCTAGTCCGCATGATTAGTTTAATCTCAATTATAGACGTCATGATTTATTTTGTAGTAAATATAGTAGTAACTTGCTCATATATTCAACTGGCGGAACGTCCCCTACATCCACTCCCGTTTCATGGACGGCCTGGTCGATGCCTCCAAGGAGCCCTTCGTCTACTGCTATGAGTGCCCGGTGCCGTTTTGGGGCTCGCCGGCGGACATCGTGCATCACCTGACGCAGGCATGCGGCGATCCCTACTGGCCCTTGGCGAAGAAAATCAAGTACGAGACGTGCTACCCATTCACCGTGCCGGAGTCGCTGGAGGATCAGCGCCGCCTGCTAGTCTCGGAGGAGGACGACAGCGTCTTCCTCTTGATCGTGGCCACCGGCAAGGCCCGCGTAGGCCGCCGCCACATCTCTGTAGTATGCGTCAGGGGAGACGCCACTGACGCTGACACTGACACGAGGCCGATGTACAGGTGTGTGCTCACTATTACTACCCCTCAGAGGTCCATGGGCGGCGACACTGGCTACGTCATGCTGACTTGGACTCAGCCGAGCTGGGACCTTCCCGCCGATGTGGACATGGAAGACGCATGGTATTATTTGACCCCCAAAAATGTGCATGGGGACTCCAAGGAGGTTCACTTGGACATATGCATTACTAAGTTAAATGTTGATCATTAGTCTTCGCTCAATGTAATCCGCTGTCTAAGCATGTGGAGACTTCCATGCATGGTCTTGCTCTTGGAGTATCGCGCATGAATAAAAGTGTATCCATTTATGGTTTAGTCTAGAATCTTCCATGTATGAATTTTTACTACAGTACCGGTGAAAGAATTATGATGAACCATTTCCTACAAAGCACAATAATTGTTATTTCTTCACAAGTTTTGGATGCAGGTTGAATAGTTGAACACTTTTGTTTGCAAAAGATACTTTTTTGTCTATTCACCCGGATGTTTCTGAGCTCTAGAGATGAAATAATATCCGAAGAAACCTATCAATACTTGTTACACATGAGATGACCCCCACATCCTTTGTCAAAATAAACAACACCCCAATCAATGCATTTCACTCTTCCGTGCAATGGACGGGCACCTTACTTTCTCCTACACGTGCTTAAGCTTGCCACATAGGCATAAAGTCTGATGTGGCAAGTTAATCAAGAAGAGAGAGACTAGTTTGGTGACCCAAGGAAGAAACGGTGCTAAGCGCGTGTACCTAGGTGAAATGAAAATTTTGAGTCTATAGCTAATTAAATGAAGCAAACTTAGCAACACCATTTCAGTGGAAGAGGTCACTCCTTGGCAAATGCAATAAATACTAGTACTCCCTGTGTCCCATAATATAAGAATGTTTTTGACACTAGTGTTTTGGCACTACACTAGTGTCAAAAACGTTCTTATATTATGGAACGGAGGGAGTACGAAGAAAGAGATAGAGAGGAGTAAAAAAATACACTTATAGCCAACCTTATAGCCAACCTTGTTGTAGTATGAGTGACTCAGTGATGACTATGTATGACATGCCAACATCAGATAGCCTAACGCATCATGTTAAATCTCCAAGGGCGCGACCGCGCGAGCGACGCGACGGTCGTGGTAGGCGCGACCATGATACGGGCTGCTGGCAGCCCTTGGATCTGAGATCAAACGGTCGCATGCTAAGTTGCTAAAAATTTGCAGAATAACCCTCCAGGATAGGATATTCACCCATAGGTCTAGAATCACGCCATGCAACTGTTCGATCTCAGATCCAAGGGCTCTCGGAAACCCGTATCATGGGAGAATGGAAAGCCACTACCCTGCCGTTCGCACGCTGGCAGTTCACTCCTAGTCGTCCCGTCCATTCACATTACGGCAGTTCCACTAATCCTAACCCTCCTCCCAAATCCATGGCGTCCCAAATCTCCCCGATGAGCGGTGAGTACAAGGTTAGAACCATCACCAGCGATGAGTTCGACGTCATTTACACCCGTTCTTCTGCGACTGTGAAAGGATGCCTTTCTCGCTTCAGACGCATGTTCGAAGACTCAGATGATGAGTGGGTCGCTGTGCTAGATGTTTAGTACACCACAGTAGTGGGACGAGAGAAGGATTTAAAGGACGAAGAGAGGAAGAAGCCCGCCGTGATCTAAGGTTTGCATGCATGACTTATGCTTGGTCTACCACATATGCCATGCCGACGTTGAGTGCCAGGATTTGAAGGACTTCCTTGAGAGCAACCTAGTCAAATTCGTTACTGTAGACTTTGGTAACGACAAAGAAGTCCTGCGCCGGATAGGCCTCGTTGTAGGCAACACCTTCGACCTCCAAAAGAATCGGCTGATGTCCTCTCTTCAGCCTTCAATGCTGACCCTGGCAGGAGCCATGGTTCATCCTTCGTATGGTAAACTGGAGAAACCTCCATACACGTTTCATCGTCATGCATGGCAGCGGAATGTACTAGATATAGACCACATCCACTACGCTGCAATGGATGGCTACCTTTGTTTCAATATCTACAAGGGTTGGATGAAGAGCAACAGCCAAGTTGGCGGTTCAAGCAAAGAAGTATCGGCCAAGAGGAAGAGGGACAAGGAAGAAGTCGAGGACGTGGACGAGGACTCCGAGTAAGGTGGCAGTGTCATTGCTCATGGTGGTTCTAATGCAGTGTCTATCGGAATAGTTGCAAAGTTTAATTTCAGGTGTGCTTAATTTAATTTGAGGGGTGTGTTGTGCTGAGCCCCTAGCAGAACTATGTTATGTTTCTTCTTGTTACTTTAACTCTTCAGTACGTACACACTAGTATTTCTTACATTTCATCTTTTAGTAGGTATAGTACTACCACTCGTTTCTTCACATTATATATGTACAATATATATGCCCAACATCATATAGCCAGCAGTTTAATTGTCAAAGAATTTCAGGGTGCTTAGTTTTGTCAAAGAATTCCAGGGTGCTTAGTTTTATTTGAGGGGTGGGTTATGTTGGACACCATTATTGTGACTAGCCTTTCTAATAGTACTATATGCATAATTTGGTGACGAGCACTCTCTATATGTACCACCTTTTTTTTAATTTCAAGTTTTGCTCCATGGCGCAATCCATCGATACTACTGATGTACAAAAGTATATATTTTTTAAAAGGCTAGAGGGCGGGGCAGTCTAGCTTGGTCGGTTTCACAAGAGGCGAGGGCCTTTGTGATTTGACGGCTCATTACTGCTGGAAGGCGGGGCCTTGTGATTTGACTGCTCGTATAAATGCGCCAACGACCTGATCAAGGAGGAGCAAAGAACCGTGCGGTATACTCAAGTTTTCCACTAGAGTAGTACTGTGACAGAGGAGCACGAAACAGGGCAGCCCAGTGCCATATGGAGATAAAAAATGATTTAATTTGCTAGTCATCTCATTGTTAGCATTGTTCTATTCATTCCCTCAAAAAAACCATTGTTCTATTCATGCCTCGCAGAGAACGTGACACGTGCGGTGAAACACCTGAAGCAAAAGATGAAACACAACAGCAAAAGAAGAAGTAAGATTATCAAATGATCTAATTCGCCGCGGAGTCGTAACTACTTCTTTATCGCCTCCATGACCTCCATATCCTTGCGCGTCTCCTCCGCCATCTTCTTCATTCTGTCCATGACGCGGGATTTCTCGACGCAAGCCTTCATCATCTGTTCCACGGCCGCATTACGTACCTTGACAGCAGCCGGGTGCTCGATGCGGAGCTTCGCCAACTCCTCCTTCTGTTCCATGACGAGGGCTTGCAACATCTTCATCGAGGAACTACTATTCTCATGCAGCTTCTTCCAGCCGGCGTTCTTCTCCTTCAACAAGTCCATCTCGTGGCAGAGCTTCGCCTTGTCCTCCTGAAGTCGCAGGATTTCGCCAGTCGCCTTCTTCTCCGAGTCAATGCTCTTCTTCAGCAGCATCACCAAGCCAGTAGTCAACTCCCCCTGCTGATTGAGCTCAGCGGGCATGTCGTCGAGGCTCTCCTTCAGCAACTCCATCAAGCCTTGGATGAACTCCTTCTGCTTATTGAGGTGCTTATTGAGCTGATCGGGCATGCCGTCGAGGGATAACGACTCCAGCTCCGCCGGCTCGGCATGTTCGCCTCCGCGGCTAGGGCGCTCCTAGGAGCCATCGCCTGCCCGTGAGAGATCTTTCGAGGTCTCTGCGTGGCAGCGAGCCCTCTCTTTTTTTCCGCAGCCTTGGTTGCCGCTCCCTTGTTATGACTAGTTCTCGACCTAGAGCTCTGCTCACCTGCCATGGCAACGACGGACGAAGAAGAAGCACTTATGAGGAGGAAAGTTAGACTAATTTCCGGTTAGGTAGTTCCCCTTTTTATAACCTAAGTACTAGCACTAGTACTAATACCTGCATAGTGGGAACACGTTCAGGTTTGGTACGTACTAGTAGGGGTGAGCAGGCTTTCGAATGTGATGGGAACAAGGTAAAGATTAATTGATGGTTTTGGTTTCGAGGCACGAAACGGCTCCCGATGAGTTTAGCGGAACATAAATTTCAAGTACTACACTGCTCAAATGTGTAAGTATATGTTACTGTCAAAAATTGGCACAAGATACGAATGAGACCAATGGAAGTACTACTAGCAACCCATGATTTAACTACTCGCATGCGCGCAGTGGAGTAATAATGCCCTTCTTCCGCCCTCACGTCCACTCAATTTGCATGCACTGTATTAATTGACCATCAATGATGTGAACGACTTTACACGCGTCAAATTATCACATGGGGTGGATCTTGGTACAAAATTGCATCCGCCCGTGTACCCGCGTGTGCGTGCGAGGGAATGAGTGCGTGCGTGGCGTGCGTGCACATCTTCGCTTCGTGCATGTACTGCCAGTATGGCTCAGGGAGGACGAGTACATACTTCTGGAACCAGCAGCATGTTACTGTGATCAATCCACGCAAGGAGGTCGCGACAACGCCTCCACATGTGCCACGTGGCTTCATGAACTGTAAGAGAGATACTGTGTAGCGTGCCATTGGTATTCTAATTTACGTGTTTTGCACATACTCGAAGTACTAGTAAGGTACACGTGCATTGCACGCATCAGATTTTGCAACCAAATTATGAATAAATACCACACTATAGCATGTAAGCTCTGAGTCATATATGCCTGATGTAACCCTTCATTTAATTCTTATAGTTCATCTCATTCAAAATCAATTAGAGGGTGCTTGGATACGTTTTAGTCCCATGACTAAAAGAAGTGAGACTAAAACATGCTAGCCTCATCCATGCTTGGATCCAAACACTAAGGAGACTAAAATCAAGTTAATGAGAATTTATTATCCTCCAAACCCTCCAATCCAAACTCGCCCGTGTTAAAGGAGAGGAGTTAAATGAGGAGAGAGAGGACTAATCCACATTTTAGTAGGGGTACCCCTGACTAAATTTTTTTAGTCTTAAGACTAGTTTTAGCCCCTCTTTAGTCAGGGGTGCTTGAAACTTTAGTCTCTTAAAAAGACTATTTTTAGTCAGACTAAAATAAGTCCCTTGGATCCAAGCACCCTCTTAGTTTTTATAAAAAAGCTAAGAACGCGGGAATAGGAAAAACATGGGATTATAGTGGAATGTCGTCTTGAATCCTACAGGATTGTACGTGTGTTTGATTGTGCATGGAAAAAACGCAAAATTCTTTCAAAGAGGTTTGAGTGAATGGGATGTTTCCTATGAAATCTAGTGCAAATGAATCATATGGAAAAATTCCTATGGTTTACAATCCTACGAATCAAACAACCAAGATAGGAAAAATTCCTAATGATTAGAATCCTCCAAAATTCCTTTGAGAATCCTTTGAATCAAAGAAGCCCTTAATATATTTTATGATTCATGGAATTGTGCGTTGTAAAGCATAAAGTAAAAACAAATAATGGCATTTCAACTAGAAAAAAAGTTTGGGAATTTATGATACGGAAGATTCTAGAACAAAAGAGAAACACTGTTGTTTTGAGGTTTCTGCATTATGCTTAATTTCAACCATGGAGTCTGCTAGATTGTACATGTGGCAAAATCCGGTGGGGGCTAGAAGATGGTGCGAGGGGCCGAGTGGAGGGAGACTATGAAGGAATGCACAAGTGCAAGATCGATATTTAGAGAGAGGGGGCGAACACGTGCGCTGTTGAACGCAGTGGCGGAGCCATGAAAAATAAATGAGCTAGGGGGCCAAGCATTGCTAATCCTTTACGAGGAGGGTCAATTCAAGAAATTAAACCTTTTTTAACAGCAATTGTCTAATGATCACATTCATATTAGCCTAGATATATAGTGATGTTAGGGAGGGGGCAGGGCCCTTACTGCCCCCTGTCTTCGCCATTGTGCACGCGTCTGAGAGATGAAGCGGAAGGCATGGGTGATGAGAGGGGGACGTTGGATATATAATTAATGTTGGTGTATTAGCTATATATGTTAATCCTATATAGAGAGGTATATATTGATCGATGTGGACGTGGGAAAGAGGGTGAGACCTCACTGGATATATCGATTGATCGGTTTGTGTGGAAAACTATGAAAGACCTAGCTATATACATACATACATAGAGGAACATCGATCGTTGCGCATGCACATGCACGTGAGAGATAAAGAATGCCCGATATGATGGAGAGGGGGATGTGTGTGGGTGTGTGCCTTCATGGGAGACCGACCTGAAGAAAAAGATTGCATGCGTGCGATGGATAATGCAGACTGGTAGTGTGTGTGCGTGCATGCACGAGAGAAAGTTAGTGGTACAATTATAAAGAGAAGACCACTGTGTGGGTGTAAAAGAATAGGTGAGGTCATAATCAATGTAAAGTTGAATTCAAATATTTGAATAAGAGATCCTGATGTTTGAAACCCATGCATGCATGAATATAACGGAGATCTGCGCGGTGTGGTTTGGAAACGAGCATGTTGTAATGTATAGACATTGAACAAGGTCAGACTGATTTGAATTTGAGATACCGATGGCAGACATCATTTGGCCACGTCGCATCCGTGCATGGACACATTATTCTAATTTGAGATGATGGGCGGCTTTCGCATCACATATCTATATCTATACCCCTATATATATTATATTATATATATATTTATATTGTGTGCGGGTAACTTTAACTTTGAAAGATGGTCGTTGGATGAGGCGAATCCGATGGTCCAAAGATGGCAAATTTGAGCACTGTTGGCCGTTGGATATCATCTAGATTCCACCAGATTTCGCCACATGTATAATATAGAAGACTCCATGGTTGAACTTAAGCATAATGCACAAATATCAAAACACAAGCACTTCTTATTTGTTCTAGAATCTTCCATATCAGAATTGCCCAAATATTTTTTACATGATTTGCCATTATTTGTTTTTACTTTATGTCTTACAACGCACAATTCCATGAATCTTAAAATAGATTAGCTTTCTTATAAAAACTAGATGATTTTGAATGAAATGAACTATAAGAATTAAACGAACATCTACATCATGCATATATGACTCAAAGCTTGCATGCTATAATGTGGTATTTAGTCATAATTTGGTTGCCAAATCTCATGCATGCAATGAACGTGTACCTTACTCTAGTCTAAATGGTGTTTGTGTGTGTGTGTTGTGCGTGTTGAGGTGCAAATTGTCTTTTTTTGGTACACGTTAAGCTTGTTCTTCCGAAATTTCAAGCCGCGCCTTGTTATGACAAAAATTGAAGCTAGCGTCTCTGTCTATCATGCTGCAAAACTCCCGCCTCTTCAACCCGCGCCTTGTTAGTCCGAAATATTTAAGATATATCTTTGTCTCGTTGTGCTCCGACAACTCCCTCCATCTCAACCCGCGCCTTGCTATTCGGAAAGTACAACGCGCGCGAAAACTCCCACCTCCTGTGAAATCCCGACACGCGAAATGCTTGTGGCACCCCTGAACCGAAAGAACCGCCTCAAATCGGTGGGGGGGTACTTTCTAACTTACCCCACATTTCGGACAAGCGCGTCTCTAAGCCATGGTTCCCCACTGCCATCCCATCCTCCCACCCATTCGTACACCGAGGCCGCAAAAACCCGCGACGAAACCCCACACCCTGCTCCGTCCGCCACCCAGCCGGAGCCTCCTCCCCGACGATGTCGTCCACAGCAACACCTCGACGTCCCTCATCCACCGTACCGGATGAGGATCCGTCGTCAATCTCATCGTCCTGCTGGTTCAGCCACCCCGTCCTCCACCTCCAAGAAGCTGCCCCGACGTTCCCCTCGTCTTTCGCGCCACCTCCATTCCCACACCACCTTCTTCACCTGCACCACCGAAAGAGCATCATCATCACCGTTTCCTCTGATGAAGCTGCGGCCTAATCGGCGCCACCAAAGAGGTTGTACACTAATCGCCGCATTTTCTTCTTGATTCAATCTCACGGTGCTGCCGACGCTCAGTCCCGAGCCGACACGACGCGGCTCCATCCACGGTGGCGTCGCCAGCCAATTCCTCCACGGCTTCGCTCCCTCGGCGGTGACGTCCACATTAGTAGGAGCTGCTGCTGCTTTACCTCTCGCTCGCACTGCTGCTCTGCTCTTGCTCTCGGCCCCCTGCCTAGTCTGCTCTTGCTATTGCTCTTGCTCGCGCTGCTGCTCTCGCTCTTGCTCTTGCTTGCGATGCTGCTCCGATTTGGCTACACTTCAGTCGACTGAATCGACTTTTGGGTCAGTCAATTTTCAGGGGTGGGCTCACCGGGGTAAAGGAAGAACAAGCCGCAGTGTGGAGGGGAGCTCGCCGCACTATCTATCTTAGGGTTCAGGATGGGGGCGGTGGTCGCTGGCGGTGGCGGGGCGTTGGCGGGGCGGTGGCATGGGGATTGCCGGAGAAAAAGCTCGGCACGGGGGGCCTAGAGGGATGGCTCGGGCGGCGGCGGACCGGCGGTGGGGAATGTTTTTGGGGCGGGCGGGGCGGCGCACCGCCAGTCACGGGCGACGGGGGGCTGCTGTTTGGCCGGTGGTGGTTGGCGGCTCAGGGGGGTGGAGGTTGAAGATGAACCATAGGCCCTTGATTTCGTATCCAACGGCTGCAAAATTGACTGACCAGAGATGAAAAAGTCAGTCGACCTACATGTAGCCTCAACTTGCTAGTGCGTTCAGTTTCGACAGCAAAATTCAGTTTCGACATCAAAATTCAGTTTCGACAGTTAAGTTCAGTTTCGACAGTTAAGTTCAGTTTCGACAGTTAAGTTCAGAGATGAGCGGCTGATGTATTTTACATCTAACACTTTGTGGTTATGTATTTTACGTCATGTATTGGAGATGCTATTAGAATTCCACTCAGGTTAACGTTGTTCGCTATCTCTCTTGTCCTGCTTCAGCCTCGGCGTCGTACAACTCATCGGAGCTACTCCAACGACGAAACCCTTCATCACAGCGGAGCAGTACCTCGGGCTCCATCTCCAGACGCCTAAGATCTTCTTCCCCTCCTCCGACAGTAAAGTCAGCCAGAGCATCCTCACCGGCCAACCCAATCACGCTAAGATCGACATGGCTTCGCCAAAGAGGTTGTACAGTTGTTGCATCTCTTTTTTACTCTACGTGTTATATATATTGTCCACTAAGCACTCGTAGTAACGCGAAATACGATTATTTTATCCTACTATATGACAAGCAGTGAGGTACCAGGCAACTTAGCTATCCGTGATGGACTTTCTTGAACGCCATCATTATTTATCTCTGCGCGTTTGAGCTGTGCATTTGTCGATGGGCCTGGGAGTTGAGCTAGTATGGCAGTGGCCTGGGTCCAAAGTAATAGAAGTAGCACAAAAACATTTTGTAGTGTAGGATTTTCCTTGCTCAAGCCTGCCTACTAGAATCGCCAGTGCTTGAAAGGAAAAGTGAATGAAAAACATAGGAATTGAAAAGTTTCCTATGGTACTACTTTTCATGAATTTGGTGCAAAGGAATGGAGCAAAGGAAAACTGTAGAATTTGTTCCTTTAATGTCTCCTTGAAAGAAAAACCGTAGGAATTCTAATTTCCACTTCTCCTCCTTTTCATATTCCTATTCATCAAGCACAAGACTAAGAGATAGTAGCATAATAGCATTATAACCGTACATTTTCTTGTGGTTTGACTTAATCTCACCATGTTTTTTGCATCTTGTGATCTTCCAATTGTTGTGAATCAAACACCCAGATTGGCAGAAATCCTGTGTTTTTAAATTCTCTGTTTTGCACGTGCATTCCTATCCTATTCCTGTCTATTAACTATCCCTGCATTGTTAGAATCCTCAAATTCAAACAAGCACTTACTCAATTACTTATGTTACAGATATGTGTCAAAGAAAACCTTGTGTGGTTTGTCCTGCTCCTGCGGCGCTGTGTTCCACCCCAGCTCAGCTACTCCAACGATGGAAGGGTTCACCACAGCAGGGATCCACTCTCCAGTCTGTCTTTCGCCACCTTAGATCTTGTTCCCCGCCACAGGCAGCCACGACAACTGCATTACCATCATCAACTGAGCAGATGACCTTGAGGACTACACGGGTCCACAAGAGAGGTCGCACTCTTCCGTGTCTGCTTACGTTATGTGTCGCTTAATATGATGACATGCTACATTTTCGTCGTGTTCACCTATTAGACTCCGAGTCAGGTCCAAACTAATGCTGAAACTTGAGTTTTTAAATGGTTGTGGGGTACATATTGTGGCAGCAATCAATACTATCTGGTTAATCTCCGGTGTCTACTATGAGTTTCATGTTGGGTGCAAACAAACATTAAAGGAGCCATTATCTGTATTTTTTAACTAAAACTATTATCTGCCTGCTATTATTGGTTTTGGGTCTATCCACAGTTTGCTACCATCACTCTGGATTTGTGCATGCACTCCTTACATAATCTCACTATGTTTTAGTCCTACGCATGCCAGTTATTGTACATAATGGAACTGATCATGTAGAGCAAAAGAGACGAGCCTTGCATGGCAATAAAATTTCATGCAGACATCGTTCCATGGTGGGCGCAAAGGCAGCCCCCCTCCACCCATTTCGGATCGTAATCAAGAGGAAGATAATTGTTCTGAGGGGGATTCAGAAGGAGAAGACCACTCCTATTTACCCCATGAGGTCTTCGCTCTAACTTGGCATGCTGATGTTGGTAATATCATGCATATGGTGCCTTGCATTGCTTACTGTATACATTAGAGATGGCATCTACTTAGTTTAGACATGCTTTGTGTCAATGCCATCTGTTTAGTTTCTTTATCGTATACGTGAATCATGCAATGGCATCTTGTCTAGCCAGGCATCATATATGTGAATTTTGCAATGTCATCTTATATGTGAATTATATCATGCCATCATTTTTTTATTACGTGTTAAATTTGTCAACAATTTTAGTACATTCAATTACTCTTCATGTGCATCAGCCATTCGACACGGTCATGGAAATATATGGAGTGGAAACAAGGTCTTTAGAGCAGACAATGCTATCTAACGAAGCACATGTCTTGCTGGTTACCGATAGCTCCTCAGAGGAGGATTCAGAGATAGATGACCAGTCATATCCCCCCCCCCCGAGGTGCATGCCCTAACTTGGCAGGGTTATTGTCGGTGTCAAAACCGGCGGATCTCGGGTAGGGGGTCCCAAGCAGTGCGTCTTAGGATCAATGGTAACAGGAGGCAAGGGACACAATGTTTACCCAGGTTCGGGCCCTCTCGATGGAGGTAAAACCCTACTCCTGCTTGATTAATATTGATGATATGGGTAGTACAAGAGTTGATCTACCACGAGATCAGAGAGGCTAAACCCTAGAAGCTAGCCTATGGTATGATTGTTATTGTATATCTATCGACTAGCCTGGCCTCGGTTTATATAATGCACCAGAGGCCTAGGATAACAAGAGTCCTAGCCGAATACGCCGGTGGGGGAGGAGTCCTTGTCTTGATCACCAAGTCTTGTGGATTCTTCCTTGTATGCGGCAGCTGTCTGGACTGGCCCATGAGTATACGGCCATGGGGGTCCTCGGCCCAATCCAACTGATCGGGAGACGACGCGTTGAGTACCCCCTAGTCCAGGACACCGTCAGTAGCCCCCTGAACCGGTCTTCATGTTAGGGACGCTCCTCGATTCTTCCGAACTGTTCTTCATCTTCGGTTGCCGGTCTTGAAAACTGGTTCAACAAATCTTCTCATCTTCTATCTTGAGGATCGCCAAAATGCATTCGACGAGTTTACATGTCGGGTATCCGAGGAGCCCCTTTAAGTTTCCGGCCTTTATCAATGCCTTGTTATTTTTATGCCACACCTCGGGTTTGAAGTTGTTCCTGGGCAGCAGCGTCCTCTTGCGTCTGAGCACCAACGCCGGACCGCATTCGAGGTATCTTTTGCAGCTGAGCACTAACGCCGGACCGCTTCCCAGCTCTAACGCCGGAATGTATCCGAGCTCTAACGCCGGAATATGTATCCGACCTCCAACGCCGGACCGTATCCGAGCTCCAACGCCGGACTATATCCAAGATGTCATAGATCATCTTGGTCCAAAAAAGTTGAAGGAGTTTAGCCGAGCTTAATGCCGGAAATGCCCTCTAAGGAGCCAGCCACTTGCATCCGTGCTATATGCCGAACTGCTTCCGAGGTGGTTCAGCACCTCGGTCATGGGCTGATTTTTGGTCAATATTTTTTATTGATGCAATTTATTCTCTGACGAGATATATAGCCAGTAGCCCTCAAGGTGTGCATCAATCTAAAACCCGAGATGCACCTGAAGGATGACATAAGACCGCTGATCCCAGTAGCCGTTGAGACTCAGGTTGATTTGCAAAATCGGTCTGAGGATCAAGTCCTAGGTCGGCAGAATACTTCAGGACACAAAAAGCGGCGTGCTTAGTCCTCGAGACTCAGGTTGGGTGCGGCCGACCAACCTGCGGATCAAAATCTCCTCGGAAACTGTATTGCACTTAAAATTTTCTGCATACAACAGGCAATGTAGTAGCCCCCGAGACACTGGTCGGGTGGCAACACCAGATCAGGGGATCGATGTGCCCTTTTAATATTTGTAAATAATAAGCCCGAAGCCCAGTAGCCCCCGAGCCTTAATGCGGGCACGGGAGGCCGAATTAAGGATCTATATCCATAGTAAAATCACAAATTATGTGTAATGACTCTATGTATCCAAGTACTTCACGTCATTAATGCTCGGATCCGCATTGTACAAAACTTTGTTGACCGACCATCGGCTTCCACCTCCTCGGCCAATAGCCAAGGAGTGTTTGTCCTACTTTATAAAGCCTTTATGAGGGCAAAGATTTACAACAAACAAGGCAATCTGGCCATACGGTTTTATAAACAAAGGTATGCGGAGAGACATGTTATATTACTGTTTAACAGAAGAAATGTCTTCCAAAGAAAATAGTCCCGCTATCGGTTCCTTTCTTTGGGTTGTCATGCTAAGCATGATCATGAAACCTCAGCTCCAATGTAAGAGCAAAATATCGAGGATTTAGTTTGGGAGGCCAGTTAATAGCCCCCATAGTGTTTGGCGACAGTCGAGGTCAAGCCATAAACACTTCGGCCATTGTTATGAATGGCTCGTCGTTTAACACCGTCATCGGATCACCGACCAGTTTACGCTTATTGTGACAGTCATTTTTCGGCTTTCTCCACTGAGGTGCTTAACCATGTGAGTTGGAAGCACAATCGCAGTGGTTCTCCCTTTGCACACCTGGCCGAACAAAGCGGAACATAGGAGGCAAGCGCAGGAGCCGGGCAACCCAACTATTGACCGAAGACACAATTCAAAACCGATGCATATATAGCAATATCCGAGATTGTTTTTGCCGAATCTCTAAAGGTGTCCGGCGTTGCACTGCGAGACTTGTGCTGAAAACACACAAATAGTTTAAAAGTGCCATGGGATCGAAAAGCCAAAAAACGTATTCAAAAGGTTAATGTCCGAACTAGATCAAGTGTTCGGTGCCAATCCGAAAATTGGACTTTAGAAAAAAAAAGGTTCTTCTGCCGTGCTTTAACATGACACATCCTATCTCAAAACTTCAAGCGGGTGAGCCTACGGCTTCAACCTCCTATCCCGAAGGCGGAGTACTTCTTACTAGGCCAGTTTAGCAAACTAAACTCTAGCGGCTTCGAGAGAGAAATTAGGCTCCCCGGCTAGTGACCGCACACTTGTGTCGAAAAAAGGAGTGATAAATAATAATAAAAACTTTGCAACGACTAAGAAGAAAAACATTTATCATAAAACGACTCATATAAATTTAAGAGCCCCAAGTGACTTGGGTAAAAGAATGATTGCATGTACCGAAGTACTTATATCATATCTATGTTCAGCCGAACTTTAAACGCGTCTTAACCAACCGTCGGCTTCTCCCTCTTCGGTCAAGGACCGAAAAGTGTTATGTACTCCATCTGTCGACAATATCGACAGTGTTTCCAATAACCAGGCAATCAGGCCATAAGGCTGTAACAGACAAAGCGCGCTCAGGGAACTTATGCTATATTACTGCGAAGAGTAAGAAGCATCTTCGAAGAAAATAGTACCCCCACCGATACCTTTCTTCGGTGCTCATTGTTATTATGAGACTTGTGCAATAGATTTTTTGTACTCATGAGTTCCGTTGTGTGCCGACCATGATTGAAAACAATAAGAGCGCTAGCTTTCGGCTTCACCCAGTCTAAGGTCCGGCTCGGTTGACCCGATCGTGACAATCGCAGAGGTGCTCCCTTTACTCCCTAGCCGAACAATCGGGAACGTAGGGGTAAGCACAGGAGCCAGGCAACCCAGCTTGCAAATCGCTTAAGTCAATATGGTGCATATTGTGGCGTAATACACGAACAAGTAACGAAGCCGTACAAGTATAACCATAGGCAAGAGGAAAAAGCTTCATGAAGGAAGCCCCCAAGTAAACGGGGTATTTGAATTTGCGCGTCACAAACAAAGTTTGGACAAGGAAATTTTTACAAGCAACTTTTTTCCAAAAAAGTATAATGCTTGGCTGAGCCGAACACAAGTTAAAAATTTAAAACTTTGAGCATGAAGACAACTTAGCTGGTTAATGTGTTCGGTATTGATGACGCGGTCCGAGCTTGATGCGGGACAAGGTTCCATCCCCGAGCCGGTCCCGAGGTGGCGGAGCAAAGAGCTCAGCACTCCGAAGTGGCGACGTAGCACGGTTAATGCAGGACGGCAGGGTGATGCCGAAGTCCCGGCATGGGGTAATGAAGTGTTGGCGAAGCCCCCCGTCCAGCCGAGGTGACGCCAAAGGATATAGTCCGGCTGGATCATTTTCCTGTGCAAAAAAATAGTGCAAACTGGAGATAATAGTAATAATAATAAATAAATAAAAAAAGTCGTTGCATAACAAATAATTTATGCAAAGTGAGTAATAAAATAAATATGGCCTGGCGCCGAAGTCAATGTCGATGCAGGGCGGCAGTGTGATGCGGTAAAGGCATGGCAAGGCCTGAATTCACAGGTCGGTTCGAGTTCCGGATGCAGCGTTCTCCGGACTATGTACGGAAACTGACCGAACCACCATGCGACCGTCGTTAATGCTGCCACCATTTGATAGACCTGGCTTATTTGTAGTAGCAATCCGAAGAAAGGTGATTCCCAAAATTGGGACTCGATCCGCACACCTATCGCTTGATGGGCGATAAAGCAACGGCATGGCGATGCTGGCAAAGGTTGGCTCGCCGAGGCAAAGCCCTCGGTCCAGCTAACGTGACGGAGCTGGTCGGCCAACGACGTCGAAGTCTCCGGAGTAGGTTGATGAAGAGATGATGAAGCCCCCGGTCCAGTGATGCAGGTCGTGACGTGGTTGATGCCGGCTTGATGAAGTGACCGTATGGCGATGCAGGTGTGCCCGCTTCGTGTAATCCATGGGGCGGCGATGTTGGTGACGATTTATCCTTTGCGATGCCGGACTATTGTTCGGCTGGCCGAGATGATGATCCAAAGAAATTGAGCTCGGCTCAACAAAGCGACGACGTGTCTAACGCAGGTCGGCCGCCGTGGAGTGATGTTGTCGGGCTGGTTTGACACCGGCGCGACGGTGAAGTTCGTATTGCAAGAATACTTTTAATACTACTGGGATGTGTTTGAGAATAAAACACAACACCCCATACGAAAACTTCCTTCAAAAAGGATGTCCGAGATCCCGTTCATAAAGAAGACGAATTCGGGTCGGATTCGTTCTCGCGCAGAAAACAGATCCAAAAAGTGATGCACTAATCGGAAGTTTCCCGGAGTTTGGACGGTCGGATCGAGCTGAATTTTTGGCAGGTGGTAGATATAGGAATTCCGCAGCAAATCAACGATTGGATCCTCCAAAGGACATCCGAGCTAGATGCTGGATACCACGCCCTAAACTCGTCCGGATTCTCGTCCAGATTCAACAGGGCTCCGGTATATCGGAGATTGCCGGAGATTCCTCCATCGGAACTCGACAAAATTTTTGCAGGGTTGTTGTAGACTTAATTCCGCATAATTCCATTGAAGTAATCGTTTAAGCGACACTCGAGGAGGCGGTGGCGGCGGATACAAGTTTGCTGTCCAGAAAAAACGCACGGTCGCCTGAGGGCAATGTTGACGTCGAGCCCCCGAGCTCCATGGATGACTCCTCCATGATCTTGATAGAGATCGGAGTTGGTGTTGATGAAGGTCTTCATCCGAAAATGACGATCGGAGGTAGGGCGCAGTCCTCGGTCAAGCCAAGGTGACCAGTCGAGCTGGTGACGAAGAAGTTGACGTCGCAGTTGACCTGCAGTCGAGCCATTGATCCTTTCGCCGATCACACAGCGAAACTCTCAATGAAAGCACCAATGTCAGTGTCAAAACCGGCAGATCTCGGGTAGGGGGTCCCAAGCAGTGCGTCTTAGGATCAATGGTAACAGGAGGCAAGGGACACAATGTTTACCCAGGTTCGGGCCCTCTCGATGGAGGTAAAACCCTACTCCTGCTTGATTAATATTGATGATATGGGTAGTACAAGAGTTGATCTACCACGAGATCAGAGAGGCTAAACCCTAGAAGCTAGTCTATGGTATGATTGTTGTTGTATATCTATCGACTAGCCTGGCCTCGGTTTATATAATGCACCAGAGGACTAGGATAACAAGAGTCCTAGCCGAATACGCCGGTGGGGGAGGAGTCCTTGTCTTGATCGCCAAGTCTTGTGGATTCTTCCTTGTATGCGGCAGCTGTCTGGACTGGCCCATGAGTATACGGCCATGGGGGTCCTCGGCCCAATCCAACTGATCGGGAGACGACGCGTTGAGTACCCCCTAGTCCAGGACACCGTCAGTTATGTTGCTCATATCGTGCGTATGGTATCTTGCATTGCTATGTCATTTGCTTAGTTTAGACATGCTTTGTGTGAATGCCACCTGTTTAGTGTCTAATTACCATATATGTGAATTATGCAATGTCATCTTGTTGCAAGACATTATATATGTGAATTATGCAATGTTATCTTGTTGCAAGGCATTATGTATGTGAATTATGTAATGCCATGTTGTTTACGCAAGCATCATATATGTGAATTATATCATGCCGTCCTTTTTTGTATTTCTCATTGCTTTTGTGGACAATGTTTGTATATTCAACTGCTCTTCCTGTGCATCAGCCATTTGAATTGGTGATGGAGAAATCTGGAGTGGAAACAAGGTCTTCAGAGCAGACAATGCTACCTGCTGAAGCAGATATCTTGCTGGTTACAGATAGCTCTTCGGAGGAGGATTCAGAGGCAGATGACCAGTCCTATTATCTCCCTGAGGTGTATGCTCAAAGTTGGCAGGGTTATATTACTCATATAATGCATATGTTGTATTGCAATGCTTAGTTTTTACATCATATACACAATATTGAATGCCATCTCCTTAGTTGACACATCATATATGCGATTGCCCTCTGCTCACTTCCTTAGTATATAAATCATATATTTAAATTATGTCATGCCATGATGTTTACATAGACATCATGTATATGAATTATGGCATGCCAACCCATTTTCTAAAGACATAATATAGTTATATCATCTCATCCTGTTTACATAGTCATCATATTTTAAATTATGCCATTCTATCCGTGAATTATATCATGCCATCATGTTTTCATCGACGGCATGTTTGTGATTTATGGCATGCCAACCACTTTAATAGACACATCGTATAGTTATATCATGTCATCCTGTTTACATAGTCATTAAATTTTGAAATATGGCATTCTATCCTGTTTAGTTAGCCATCATACATGTGAAATTGTGTCATGCTATCCTCTTTAATTAGCCATCATATATGTGAAATTATGTCTGCTATTCTATTTGCTTAGACAACATAAATGTGAATTATTTCATGCCTTGTTTTCTTCCCTACTATCCATTGCACCTGTCTATCTTACAATGTCTGTACATTCAATTACTTTTCTTGTTTATCAGCTATTTCAATTGGAGGGAGTGATGGCAGTATATGTGGGAGTAAAAACACAGTCTTCAGAAAAGATCGTGCTACCTGTCGATGCAGATAGAACCACGGTTGTACTTGCCCAAGAACCAGCCCCACCACACATAACCCACACTCATGCAGATTGTACCCCTACCCAATTAGACAGAGAACTAGCTACACCCCTTCTAACCCCAACCCCAACAGATAGACACCCAGTTCTCGTTGACACAATAACGTCTCCACCACAGGGAACCCAAACACGAGCAGTTAGTAAGGCAACTGTAGTGCCCAAATCACGAGGACCACCACTCCGAACCCAAAGTCAACGCTTAAAGCAGAAGAATAATTGTTCTCAGGTCAGGTTCCGTAGCTATGGTTCATACTACTTTGCTCTTGCATCACTGTATTTACTGATACCAACCAATTTCAAATTTGAAGGATGCAATTGAAACTCCAATGGCGCAACAGGCACTAGTAGAAAAAGGGTCAAATGTGAAGCACAATAGTGCCGGTTTGAATTTCAGCCGGCACTAATGTGTACATTAGTGCCGGTTCGTGGCGGCGATCAATAGCACCGGTTCGTGGTGAACCTTTAGTACCGGTTCATGCCACGAACCGGTACTAAAGAGGCTGTGTCAGCCCGCGGTCCGGCTATGGCCCCACCATCACCATTTAGTGCTGGTTCGTACCACGAACCGGTACTAATGAGGTTATGGCAAGCTGTTTTTAGTCCCACCTCGCTCCCCTAACAAGCCTTTTACCACCTTAAATATGTTATTTCTCAAACTATCACAAGCACTTGGTCTTCATTGAACTCTATGTGTAGAATTTGTGGCCGCAATATGAGTCTTCATCGGTTTATAAATCGTTGATGACTCATATTGACAATTCAGATTGTACACACAAAGATCATTGATGATCAAAGTATTTTTGATGTTATAAGATCATATTGACAATTTAGACTGTAAAGAAATATAAGATCATAATCTAATTAAATGCTCTTATATTTTTTGCGTTCAGTATGCACCAACTTTTAGGCGGGAGGAGCTGTTTAGTACCGGTTCGTGGTGAATCTTTAGCACCGGTTCGTGCCACGAACTGGTACTTATGAGGTTGTGTCAGGTAAGGCTGGGGCCCCACGAGCACCTCTAGTACTGGTTCTTTTGCGTTCAGTATGCACCAACTGCTAGGCGGGAGGAGCTGTTTAGTACCGGTTCGTGGCGAACCTTTAGCACCGGTTCGTGCCACGAACTGGTACTAATGAGGTTGTGTCAGGTAAGGCTGGGGCCCCACGAGCACCTTTAGTACCGGTTCATGGATGAACCAGTACTACAGTTTCATAATAAGCTGTTTTTTATTCCCACCTCGCGAAGAGAGAGGGACTAGGAGCGGTTTATAAGCCCTGAGTGCAGAGACGATGAAGAAGAGGCTCAATGCTCACGTTGCTTAGCTTCAAGCCTTCAGGAATACGGTAGACTGCACGGAGCTATGCACAGTGCAGTTTACACTATTCCAAAAGGCTTGAAGCAAATTAACAAGCATTGCACCTCTTTTTTATTTTTAATAACTTATTACAACTCCGGACTTCTTCTGTTATGGCAAAAACTAATTGCACGTCGGCATTTCTTTTTTTTTTAACTTTGGTTATAACTCGAGACTTTGACCATCAAGTTTTGCAGAAAAGAAAAAATAGCAGAAAAAAACTATAGCTGAAAAGAAAAAAACTATATAAAATGACCGTGAAATTGAAAATCACTACAAAATGAATCTGAAAATGTTGAATTTTGGCAAACTAGATGAAAAACTACTCAGAAATAAATAGAAGAAAATAAATATAACAGAAAAGAAAAAACTATACAAAAAACTACGCAGAAATAAATAGAAGAAAATAAAGCATAAAAAAAACTATAAAAAAAATTGGGGCGGTGCCCTGTGGGCCTGCTAGGCCACGAGCGTGCAATTACAGGCCTTAAAGGCCCAGCAGACTCACAAGGCAGCGCGCAGAATTTAGGCCCACAAGCCTGCTATATAGAGGAGTTCAAAGAGGTAGCCATGGCTGGGTTTATAAACCAGTGCGGCTGCCCTTCGCCTGGCAAGGTGGGACTAAACTTTGGGATGGCAGCGCGAGGCCTTTAGTACCGGTTGGTGGCTCCAACCGGTACTAAAGGGTGACCTTTAGTACCGGTTGGAGCCACCAACCGGTACTAAAGGCCTGCTCTTCCCGCCTCTTGGCCTGGCCAAAGTTGGCCTTTAGTACCGGTTGGTGGCTCCAACCGGTACTAAAGGCCCATCCTATATATATATAGCACTTACGAAAATTTCAGTTACATCTCCCCACTTCGTCTCCAACCTCTCGCGACATCGCCGCGCGCTGCTCGATCCCGTCGTCGCCGCCCGTCGCCCGTCGTCCGTCGTCGTCGTCGCTGTCCCCATCGCCGCCCGTCGTCGTCGTCGTCTCGCGCCGCCGCCCCGAACGCCGCCGCGGTCCCGTATGTTCTCGCACCCGCGCGCCGGCGCCGCCCCCGCCCCGTACGCCGGCGCCCCCGCTCGTACGTACGGGGCGGCGGCGTACGGGGCGGCGTACACACACATACACACATACACACACTACACACACTACACACACACACACATTTTTTTACTTATTTTCTGTTTTCTGTTTTTTAGAAAATTTAATTAGATATTAATTAGCTAGGTATGTGAGATTTGAACTAGTTGAATAATTAATATAACTAGTTTATTTTTAGTAAGAAAATTGTCGAACTAGTTTATTTAGGTATATGAGATTTGAACTAGTTGAATAATTAATATAACTAGTTTATTTTTAGTAAGAAAATTGTCGTATCTAAGATTTGATTATCTAATTAAAATATTATTTATTAATGAGTTTTTTCTGTTTATTTAATGTTTTTATATATTTTGAGTTTATATAAATGTTAGATTAATGTCAAATGTTAGATGAATTAGATAGAAAAGTTAAATATATAGTAATGTCAATTGTTAGAGATGAATATAATTAGATATATATTTGAATTGGCTAGATATTAATTAATGTTAGATAGTAATAAGTGTTTAATGTTTCACCTAAGTGGGATAAGTCTGAGAAAGAGATGGAGGATTAGAACTAGTTTATTTTTAGTAAATGCTTAGTTGAACTTGTTGAATTAATATATAGAACTAGTTTATTTTTAGTACATGCTTAGTTGAACTAGTTGAATTAATATATAGAACTAGTTTATTTTTAGTAAATGCTTAGTTGAACTAATTGAATTAACATAACTAGTTTATTTTTAGTAAATGCTTAGTTGAACTAATTGAATTAATATAACTAGTTTTTTTTAGTAAATGCTTAGTTGAATTCATAGAAGTAGTTGAATTAATTGAATTAGTAAATGTTTAATGTTTCGCCTAATATGAACATAGGAAATGTCGTCTGACGGCGGAAAAAATTTCGGTATGTGCACATACTATGAAGACGAGCGCGGCCAGTGCGACAGAAATTTCCTTGTTGATGGTAGGCGATTCAGCATCAAGCTGGATGAGACTTTCGAATTTGATACAGTAAGTCACAACGACAAGTCTGTTTTCGTAATTAAGCATGACTTATATATGCTTCATTTGCCTGACTTATAACTTTTAATTTTCACTATTCTACTAGCGCATCCCATGCCATGCAAGAATTTTTGTCTTGGATAAGATAGGTTTCAAAGATATGGAAACTATGGAGGTAAAGAGAGCTTACCTGAAAACTGAGCATGATGGTTATACTTTCAACGTCAAAGTATACAATGCATACACGTACACCTATTTTGAATGCAAAACTTGGGAAGCACTATGCAAGGCTTATGCATTTGAGCCTGGTATGGTTATCACCTTTGATATTCGTCCGGAAGATGATATTGAAGGTAATAGAGACATATGGGTCGATGTGCAGACGCCTCCAGTTCTACCATTATGTGAGTTCTTCTCAAATATATTTTTGTCTTTGATATTGCTTATTTCAAAAATAACTGACAACTAATTTCTATTGACAGCTTATCTCCATTCAACCAAACATGTCCGGCGCTTGGTAGACAGGACCTTCTACTGTCCCGGAGTTGAACTAAACTGTGAGGAGATAAGTCATTATGTTTCATGGCTTGAGGATCTTCATACTGTCAAGACGAATTTTTTTCCTGCACTTGGAAATGTTAGTACTCAAAACGTGCGACTAATAGTGATGGTATTGAACTACGGTCACATCTATTTAGGAATGATGGTAAGATATTTACTATTTGTCCTGATGAGTGCATATTTTGCATACATATTTTTTTTGCTAAACTTTCATTGCTAAGTATATTAATTAAGTACTATACGATGTTCTTCAACAGGGACTCCTGATGACAGTTGTGCCTCAGGGGATCGAGACTAAAGGTCAGATGTCAATTGTTAGCTTAAGGCCAAGATATCCTGCATTGCACATGAATGCATTCAGGATTTCTAGAAGCGATAAATGCTTAATAGTGAAAGATTGGAGGAAAATTGTTAATGATCGCAGAGAAGTACTAGGGGGCAGCAATGAGAAGCGCAGCCCACGATTAGGAGACAGGATCATCGGCATGCTCCAGTATGATCAATCAGGAGAGCTATACATGTTCTATGCTATTTTACCAGAGAGAGAGTAGCTAGCAGGAGTGATTTAGCTAGTTCTTCATGCTGCTCTTAATTAGTACTTGTCCTTTCATGTCCGTGTTCTTCGTTCTGAACTTAAGTGATTTGCTTTTGTGGTGTTATATATGAACGCTTATAATATCATGACAATCATGTTGAACTCGATAATTGGTTCTACTAGAAATTCTATTTATATATATATATATATATATATATATATATATGCATAACGTTTACAATGTGTAGTATCGTAAAATACCAGCAAATAAAAAAGAATTAAAATGGAAACACAAAATTAAATGAAAAAGAAATCATAAAACTAAAAAACCCCAAACCTTATAGTACCGGTTGGTCTTACCAACCGGTACTAAAGGGCTCCAGGCCCCCGGACCCGGCTCGTGCCACGTGGTTGCCCTTTAGCACCGGTCCGTGCTGAACCGGTACTAAACGGGGGGGGGGGGCTTTAGTGACCACACTTTAGTGCCGGTTACGGAACCGGCACTAAAGGGCCTTACGAACTGATGCTATTGCCCGGTTCTGCACTAGTGAGGTATGTTTTAAACCTATTTCTTCAACGTGTTTGGCTGTTTGCTGTTGTAACTTGCTCTATGTTGATTTCAGTTTCAATTGAATAAACAGTTATGTTCTCATGCCATGCACATTACAAGTGTTGCTATTGCTGTGTAGTTTCCCACACTTATATTTTGTCTATGCTGCTTTGTCTTAAATAGATATGATTCGAACTGTATCTATCTTGATTTGGCAACATAAATTAGAATGATATAGACCATATAGTGACCATACTACATAGATATATGTTTGTTTCATGTTGTTATCCTGTCCACCTTACTACTGAACTGGTTTACCAAAATGAGTTTCATATACTACATTGTAAACCTGAGATGTGTTTGTTCGTTTCTCTTTTAGAACGCGGATAAAATATTGGAGAAGAGTACCCTGTTATGCAATGGTAATGGAAGTAATGCAGATAAGGTTCAAGATAGTGAGACATCCCTGTTGGTCTCCAAGAAAGCTGATAAAAACTATATTGAAGACACTGAGACAACCCCAAAGTCCTGTCTTGATGTAGTGTTCGAGTTACTGGCTACCACTGCTGGCACCAACTCTTCGAACTCGTTGCCTGAATCAGTTCAGCTTCTTGAGTCTCAACTTCAAGTTGAAAGACATCGATCAGATGTTATGCGACAGGAAGCCGAAGGACTGAGGAAGTCCCTGCAGAATTCAGATGCATACTTTCTGGTGCAACAGCAAGCGCTGGAGGACTTAAGCGCCAAACAAGAGAAAGTTAATAAGCTTGCTAAGCATCTTGCCAGCATTATGGGTACCCAGGATATTGTTTCTTGAGCTCTTCTAAAGTGGTTTCAGTTCTGGACTTGTTTTGCTGCGGCGTTTATATGCTGATGTGTTCCCTATATTTGCACTGGTGGCGAACTTTGATGCCCAGTGGATGTAATATGTGTAATAGCCGTGATAGCCTAGTGTAAGTTGCTTGCTTATTTATTTCCTTGTTGTCTTGTTTATTTGTTTGCTTGTAGTCAGTGCAGTTCTTTTTTTGCGGTTAGCTAGTGGCCGCAATAACCTATTTTTTAAAACTAGGCCACAATAACCATGGGGTAATATTTACTGTAGTGACACTGGACCTACGGGCCATAGAAACAGTGGGCCTTCTACAGGGCCGTATAAACAATGGGCCTTCTACGGGCCGTAGAAACAGTGGGCCTTCTACGGGCCGTAGAAACAATGGGCCTTCTATGGGTCGTAGAAACAATGGGCCTTATACAGGCCATAGAAACAATGGGCCTTATACAGGCCATAGAAACAATGAGCCTTCTAAGGGCTGTATCATCAATGGGCCTTATACGGGCCGTATGATCGATTGGCCAAACATGGGCCAAACAGACCGCATTCTGGCCATAAACGATCTAGAGTTGGAATCGTCCGTTCATGGGCCGAGCATAATGGGTCATCGTTAATAGGCCGTATTTGATGACGCTATGAAAACGGCCCAACGTATTAACGGACCACAAATGGGCCGACTGTAACCATGGGCTGAATTTGGCCCACAAGCAGAAAATGACAGTAACGGGCCGTAAGTAAACGAATGCTGGAAATGAGCCCAAGAATAAATGGGCTCTGAGAAGGCCAAAAGATAACATGGGCTGGAAACGGCCCAACTGAATAACGGGCCGTTAATGGGTATAAAGTGATACACTGTTCTATACGGGCCAGTTTCAACACGGGCCATTAATGGGTGTAAAGTGATACATTGTTCATTACGGGCCAGTTTCACCACGAGCCGTTAATAGGCCAAGAGTTACATAGGGCCTCATATGGGCTGAAATACGTCATGGGCCATACATGGGCCAGAAGTAAAAACGGGCTGGAATCATATTGGATGGCCCAGATGACGCTACTGGGCCTAATTCGAATAGGGCGTAACAGGCCTTGGGTTAGCAAGCTGTAAATGGGCTATATGCGAACAGGCCGTTAACAGGCTTTCCATGGGCCGGCCCGCCACCTTTTTACCAAGTCAAACGGGCCGGCCTTTTCACAACAATGGGCCTCTGTTGGGCCGTGCCACGTGTCGACGTATCATAGGCGCCTTCTGTCCAATGAGTGGATGACATCTGTCCCAGCGATGAGCCGACACGTGTTTCCTCCAGCCAATGATGATTTTACACGTGGAAAATCCCCATTGGTCGGGGCTGTTAACGGGTTATCGGATCCAAAACCCGACCCGATAGCTTAACGACGTTCCGCTATGGTGGATGCCACGTGTCGGTCACCCTTGACTAGGGATGGCAGTGGGTCGGGTTTGGGGCGGGTGAAGTTGGTCCAAATCCAACCCATGACCCATCTTCCCGCCCTCTGCCCATCCACCAAAGTATCCATGGGCAGAACTTGTGCCCATGCCCAAATCCACTTGATACCCAGTTACCCATGGAGCTCCATGGGCATAGAAAAATCAGCATGAAGACTTCCCGCAGAACAAATCAAAACAGAAGTTGCATAAATAAAGTATGTAGCATATTTAAATTCAAATGCACTACCAACATTATGTGCACTAGTCATTGGAGACCCGTCCGACTGTCCACATGAGCACACTTGGCTCCAAATTAGTCTTCAGTAATGATGGAGTCATTTTCATGCTGACATATCGTCCCATTTGTCATAAGTGTATCCACTGGATATTCATTGAGCAGAAATTGTAACCATGCCCAACCTGACCTTTCGTGGGTATCCAGATCCATGGATCTATGGGCGGAAATGCGCTCCATACCCTTGCCCAACCGGGTCAGGTATCCATGGATATCAAGATCCATGGATAAAATTGTCGTCACTACCCTTGACGAAAGCACTTCTGTGACGCGCGATTTATCGTCATGGAAGTGGACACTTTCGTGATGATAATTTTGATAATGTCATGGAACACTTCTACGACAACACATGTATGACTATCTTGATTCTGTCATAAATTTGTCATGGATGTATATGCATGACAAAAAACACGACCTACTGTAACAAACACGTATCATCACGGAAGTGTATTTTTTTTGTAGTGCATGGAGGACGACAAACTCACTGGAGGAGGATTAGGAGGAGGAGTCGCAACAGAAACTTTGGTAGGGGAGGAGTGCGCTTCGGGCAAGGATGAATGGCATGCGCGAGAGTACTAGAAATAGACCAGGTGGAGGGAACCGATCAATACAATCATTCGGTTGAAAATGCACTTACCTTTTTTCTCTATCTAGTAGCGTTATTTCATTCAGTTAGAATATACATACGTTGAAGGTTTCAGTTCATCAAGAAGTTGACTCTCAGGCCGTTCATATAACATATATATTCAGTTTTCAGTAAACTTTTGCTTCCCACTTGAGCCGACGCTGGTTCAAACATGGGATCATGTCATGGTGAAATTTGACAGATTTGTCGAAGAAAGTTTATACTTTATCGAGTACACTCAACGAGCAATCATATTATCGAGTACATTAAATTTTGCGTTATCACAACGGTACCATAAGGAAACAATACTACATACACACACACATCCATCGACCATTCTTATTTCTTAACCGTCTGTCCACAGAACGGTGCAGTTAACATAAGCAAATATTGTGCACAAAAGCCCTACGTGCGTAGGCATGACAGTGGGGCGTGGGTCAAGCTGTTGGGTAGAAGGGCGAGGTGGCGAGGCCACAGGTGCCCGTGGGCCAGTAGACGTCCTTGGCGAGGTAGATGTATCCCTGGTCGCCCCAGTCGTTGCTCCACGAGTTCTTGGCTATCCAAAACTTCTCACCGAACTTCTCGCAGTAGCCGACGATGGTGACTGCATGGTTCACCCTCCCGGCCTCAGCAGAGCAGGGGCCTTTGTAGATGCCGCTGGAGTAGAACTGGAAATCCCACGTGCTGGCGTCTATGTACACCGTCACAGGCTGCTGCGCCACGGCCAGCGCCAGCTGCCGCTCGTCGTTGGGCGGCACGGACTTGAACCCCGTGACGGACGCCTGGAAGGTTTTCACTTTCAGTTTCAAAAAAATTTCAGCACCAATTAAAAACACGGTTTGCGTTTTGGCCAAAAGGCCGAAATGTTCACTCGAATTCAATTTAATACTTGAATTTATGTGTACTAATGAAATTGCTGGAATATTTTGGCCGAAAGGTCAATATTTCAGTGACCGGTAAAATTAATGAAATTTAGTAAATTTCATCGAAATCTCGCTGAAAGCGAAACCTGGTGGTCGAAGAGCAGCTTGTCCACGTCGCAGCTGCCGGAATAGCCGCTGTACGGGTACCTCTCCTCCGATGTGATGCCACCGTGGGACGCCAAGAGGCCCAATGCGGTGTCGGAGCGGCCACCACTGCAGCCGCTGCTTCCGGTGTCGCAGTCCACAAGCTGCTGCTCCGAGAGCGACACCAGCTCACCGGTCCTGATCTTGTTCATGCCCTCGATGGCCGCCACCGCCGCGAATGCCCAGCATGACACTGTCACCATGTATCACATGTGCCCGTTATACTCAGCTAAAAGAATGGACTGATCAACATTTGTATACCAAAAACATATAGCGTGCGTGGCTTACAGCAAGAGCCCTGAAACTTGACGCCGGTGACGGCGCCATGGGAGCGCCAGTCGACGCAGCACGACTTCCGGGAGTCCTCATAGGAGAGGTAGGTGGGAGCTTCTGGGATGAAGCCAGTGTTGTTGGACCCAGTGAACTGCTCGACGACCTCGCTGGGGTTGAGGTCGCCGAACCTGTTCATGCCGACGGTGACCGTAGTGATGGTCTGGGGCCCGAATCCGCCGACAACGGCATTGACCGTAGTCTGGCTGGCGAAAGCGCCGATGGAGTTGGTGTTCTGCTTGAAGATCTGGAACCTCTTCTCCTTCTCCTCGGGGCCAGAGTAGCGCTTCGAGTACTTGGTCATCCACCTGGACCACTTGGCCCTCATCTCCGACTCCGGCAGCTCCCACGGTGGCGGGTTGGCCGCCGTTAGTGATGCCTGCAGAAGGCAGGCCATGCCCAAGAGTAGGACAAGGCAAGGCATGGAAGAAGCCATGTTGGTTGACTAAGTTGGGCTGTGTGGAAATGCATGCAACGGAGCTAATGTTTATATAGGCGCCTTGGGGATCTATGCGTGGTTATGCACGTCATGAGTTGTTGGCGCATGCATGATGCACATGATCCAAAATTGAGCAAGACTTTGTGTGATGAAGGTGTATCCGTGTATGATGAGTTTCTTGGTGAATTGGTCGACAGTAAGTACTCAGTCGGATGGTTCAATTAACTAGAAACTCGATACAATTTTAGGGATTTCACTACAAAATCGTACCTTAGATATTTAGCATGGCAAATCAAATGATTTTTATGGAAAATTTAGTTGTCGCGAGGATGGCAATTTCGGCAATTTCATTCAAGCACGGCAAATCCTTGTCATGTTAATTTTTTTAATCTTATGACCCAACACTGAAAGCTCATGAAAGTAAATTTGCTTCTATCTCATTAAACTATGTACCTTAGTTCTGAAAATTCTGTTATTACCAAACATCAAGATGACCCAAGCTGCAAGAATGATTATCTCCGTGAAGAAAAGAACCCCTAATTTCTTCTTCAAGTCAGGAAACGCTTGATTCCTGCCTCTTTGAAGGCAAGCAACATTTCATCATTAATTAATTTATCAGAAAAAGGGTAAATCCAATAAAAATGATGAAGAGTCTCCACTTGAGTACAACACTGGGCCAGGGCAGCACAACTATAATCTTGCAATACAAAATTCTTACTATGCAGCAGATTTCTTCTATTGAATTTATCATTAAGAACTGGCAAGAAGAAGACTTAATGCTTGGCCTGGCATGAACTTTCCCAAATCTATAATGGGGAGAGGTTGCCTGGTAAGCAATCATAACTTTCTATACTACTTTTATAGAGGAGAACTTCTCGTTCCCCCAAAAGTAGCTCCATGTGTCCAAGGAGATTTTGTTTTCCTGGCCATGGAGGGTGGCACATATTTCTTCCACTTGGGTAAATTATTAAATTACCAGAAGGCATGTAAACATAAGGGCAAATGGAAAAGGTGCTCTAAATACTCTTTGTGAAGAACTTTCTCTCCTTGGCAAAGGAGATGAGGTGAGGCAACTTGAAATGGAGGCACTCATCAAATCACTGGTCTATCCACAACAGAATACTTTTACCATCTGCTGAATTCCATGGACTTATAAGCATCCAATAGCTTGAGGTTAACCTTACAACAAAAAGATCCTCCCATATGATTTCCAGGAACAATGTCATTGTTGTACTAAGAATTCCTGACTAACTTGAACCAAGGGATATCAAACATGTTTAAGCACTTGCGCAAATTCTTAACCAGCAAAGCTTTGTTTTGAACACTTTTTTTGATGGAACGCAGCTTGGCTGCCTTCATTGTGATTACTAGAAATAAAACGTTACATGATGGTAAAAGGAAATTAAAAATGAGATGGGGGTGGGGGTATGGATACAGTTAATTACACGATCTCCAAACAACACATGAGGAAGATGGGTAAAGAATATAGAATTGTTTTCACCATCGGCCAGTTGGCACCATATGTCAAGTAACAACAAGTAACAAGAAATTATCCTAGGTTTTGTTAGAACTTGTTTGGAGCAAACAATAAACAAATGATCTACACACAAAAAAACAGCATTTTTTCCTTTTGCTTGAGACCTCAAGACTTATGTTGGACCTTTTGATTATCAATAATATGGCCGTATGCATCGTTCTGATGCAGAGGCCAAGGCAAACCCCCTTTTCGAAAAAAAACACACAAAAAAAACATGGCGCTAAGTTTGTTACGCACAAATAATTTGTCACAAGAATATTGTGTTTGCTGTGCATTTTTTGTTATTTTGCATATGCAATACCCCCCTCCCCACAGAATAAAAATAATAATAATAATAAGGGGTCAACTGCGTAAAACAGTTTCATGGTCGTTTATATGTCTCTTAGGTTTGCATCATGGAGTTCATTTTCTTCTTCTTGTCTCTTAGACTAGCTAGGGTGGATTGCACAACGGGAGGTACACTAGTAGAGAAAGGGGCTTTTGTCCCGGTTGGTAAGGCCCTTTAGTCCCTGTTTTTGAACCGGGACTAAAGGGTCGTTACTAATGCCTTTCCCCTTTAGTCCCGGTTCTTACACGAACCGGGACTAAAGGCCGCGGCCACGTGGAGCTCTACCTTTAGCACCAACCGGGACTAAAGGAAATTTTATGATTTTCTTTTTGAATTTTTTTTGAATTTTTTTATTTTCAAATTTCTGAATTATTTTAACCTCTAATCTCTAATCACCACCCCTCATCACTGCTTAATTTATCCTCTAATCTCTAATCACCTCTCATAATTCCAAATCATCTAACTTCCCGAACGGTCACCCATCCTCCCACTCCCCCAGCCTGAGCACGCTTAACTTCCGGGTTCTATTCTCCCTCGTTTCCAAGTCTGCACTTGTTGTTTTCCTGACAATAGTAAGATGTCAATCCTATTAACCCTTAGGAATTTTGCTTGAGCATGAAGTGACACATTTCACTGTTTGAGTTTTAAACTATTGTTTTAAAAAACAATAATTATTTAGTAACACTAATATTTCTTGAATATATTGTTTGACCACAGTTTGACCAGATTTGACCAAAATTCAAAATAACTAAAATAATTATTTAGTAACACTAATATTCTAGAATAATTACTTTGACCATTGTTTGACCACAGTTTGAATTTTTTTCGATTTTTTCCACTCTAGATCTTAAAAGCCCCGTAACTTTTTTTCTGTTAGGTTTTTGAGGATTTTGAAAATGTTTTCGAGTAGATGATTTTTCATATAAAAAACTTTTTCATCCGAGTTAGTATGCAAAAGTTATGCCCATTTTACTAAATTCTAGAGAAATTTTGCAAATAAAGTTGAAATTCACATTTGCAAATTTTCCCAACAACTAGACCACATATCACATGGGAAACTTATTTTCTTTTATTTTTTTGACATTTTCATTATTTTCTTTTATTTTTTTAAAAACTGAAAAGGCGATCCAGGAGGGGTAGAGTTTGAAAATGGGACATTTAGTACCGGTTCGTGCCATGAACCGATACTAATGCCTCCCTTTAATCCCGGTTTGTGGCACCAACCGGGACTAAAAGGTCCAGACGAACCGGGAGAAATGGCCCACGTGGCCCGGCTGGCCCCCTGGGCTCACGAACCGGGACTAATGCCCCCATTAGTCCCGGTTCTGGATTGAACCGGGACTAATGGGCTAACCCGGCCTGGACCAAAGCCCTCTTTTCTACTAGTGGTAAATATTAATGGCAAGTGGGTTCTTGTTAGTTGTTACAATTTGTTGACCACATCCAACTTCTGGACGCTGTGCACGAAAATGCTCAATGGAGCTCAGGCCTCCATGCAGGCCGAATTTGAATTGATCAAAATTCAAAATTTCACGTTTTACTTTTAGAAAAATACACATATACTTAGAGACATAATGTAAAAGTGTGTAAATTTCAAGACAAAATACGTTGACATGAGTGCTATACAAAAAAAAACAAATCTGAGGCATTTTAGTAGATGCACTATTCATCCTAAAAGTCCATGATTTGTTTTTTGCACAGTTCCCATTTCAAGCTATTTCATTTTGAAATTTTACACACATACACATCTCATCCTCGTTTACTTGTCCATTTTTTTCAGATTTTTTGAAACTGAGAAGTTCGAACTTTGATTTTTTTTTTTTGAAAAAAACACCGGCCTCTATGGAGGCCAAGCTCCAAAACGCCCTCTCTGTTGTGCAGCTGCACTACGGTCAATATTACGTGATATCACGCCAGAACTTTTCCATGGAGCACTTAAGAAAATATTTTCAGCACCAAGACGTACATACACTTGTAGGCTTGTATCAGATCATGTCATGTAGTTCGTACCCTGTTCTCTGACTTAACGAAACCAATTAATTAAACTGACGCACGACCGCGTCAAGACATAAAATTAATGAATAATACACAATTCATTGTCTAGCAAACAGATCACCTAATCAGATTTGTAAGCGTTACTATGCAATCGTCAACGATGGTAGTTTACTGGAGTAGCTAGTAAACCTACCACAAAACAACCGCGTATACGATTGCATGTACGAATCAACCATTGTAATTTCACTAGTGGATCAAGCACGCGTTAACTGATGGCACGTTTTGAAAAATCAGTTACATTCATGTCCCTGTCTAAAATTAAAGAATGTCAACCTTTGAATGGTTCCTGCACCTAATGCTTAATTTGGAAGTTTATGGTGCCAAGCATTTCTCCCGTGTTGCTGATGCATTTTTGCCGTGTCACATAAATCGTGCTTTCTTTTACATGCACGTCACTACGAGAATATGTTTTTGTGCCGGCATAGCTCCCAGTGGCGAGCTGCCCGCTATGAAGCTACGCCAGTGCTAGGTCATTCGAGGATTATCACACTTCTTCTGGCAGTTCAATGGACGCCAGAAATACCACAAGGTGTGAAGTGGATTGATATGTCCTTCCATAAGGACCAGTGGGGTCTAGATATTTTGGTGCCTCAACGCATGAATGTGACCCTTATGTTGAGATAGGTGCGGCAGATCCTTAGGGACGAAGAGGGCTTAGAGCATCTCCAACAGCAACCCTAAAATGCTTTTGTGCCCCAAAAATCAATATTTGGGGCCAAAAAACGCCTCCAACCGTATATGGCGACCAATTTTTTCGGTTTTGCCAAAAAAAAACATATACAAGTGATGCAAATATACATCACCACTAGTAGTGAACCAAAACCAAAAGGGCTGCAAGGGGAACCCCAACCGCCCTAAACGAAAGTTTCGGCCGTCGACCTGCCTACCGCCACGACTGTCCCGGGCCACCGATACGACATGGAAGGCATCTTCTATGCCACGCTGACACCACCAGCCTCCCCGCTACTCCCACGGCACCCACGACCATTCGTCCCGTGGTTCTCGCTGGCGGTGGCAACAAGCCAAAGGCCGTTCGCTGCCACGAACTACCGCGGTGGCTGGCGAGGATGCGCCTAAGGACCCCTCCATCGCCACTAAGGCTCCCCCATAGGTGAAGAAGCTCGCAAGGAAGAGGGCCCATAAGAAGGCCAAATTAGCCCTCGTTTTAAGTATGCTAGAAAAGCATAAACTTTTCTCGTGACCAAAAGCTTGGGATTTCCTATTTAGCGCTGCAGGCGCCGGTTTTAGTTCATTCTGCAAACCGGAGCCTGCAGCGGTTCTAGCGCGGGCCGGCCCGTTTAGAATCTGCTTCGCCCCCGTCCGTCCCGTGGTCGTCCTGGTCTCCCCTTTCCCCCGACGACTGATTTCCTCCTCTGCTTCTCCCCCGTTTCTTCTGTTTCCTCCTCTGCTTCTCCCCCGACGACTTCTCTTCTTCCCCCAAGACTGATTTCGAGTCTTAGGCGAATCTCAGGCGAATCAGGCGGATCGACGAACCGTAATCTGACTGCTTCTTCTGTGTTCTTCTTCGTCCATCTCATAATGGATTCCTCTGGTTCGTTCTTCTTCTAACCCTAATTCCCCTCAGTTCTTCGGTTAGGGTTTGTGTTTTTCGTGGCGCTCGTTGTTTGTGTTTCTGTTTGTTTAAGCGTGGATCTAACCGTGCGTTGGTACCTAGGGTTTGGGGTAGAAAATTTCGCCTCCTTTTTTAGATCTCCTGTTTTTCTTGTGTATAAATGTATCCTGTTCATGCGTGTAAATCCATCTCATGTGACGGATGGCATCTCCCGTGTGTTGGTGCGTGTCCCTCTGCCATCTGCGTAACAATGACTAGGGGTTCTGCTACTTAGCGTGATTTTGTTTAGTCAAGTTATGATGTTTGATTGTTCCAGAAAGGGTTCTTGTATAATAATATAATGTTTTTTTAGAGTACTAAAGTTTTCAAGTTCTGAGGGGATTTTGTATAGAAGGATTTTATAATACCAGATTTGACTAAAGGATTTTTTTCACATTTAAAGAAAATTTTCTGTCCAAGTCAGTGTGATACATGTGAGATTGGAAGTCACTTGAATCTAGTTTGACAGTGTCTGTTTTGATATACAATAAATGGATTTGGAATACAGGGATCTTCACAGATTTGTGAAGATCGTTAAGTAGTTGTTTCTTCTTTGTATTTCTATACTTTCTTTGTCTAATCTGTTTAGTATATTATGGTTTTCTTTATTATCTGCAATTATTATAGATTCATAAGTAGTGCTCATTGTTAATAGTTGTTGTTAAATCTGTATTTTTCAGGACAAGAAGGAGGTGGGGTTGCCCAAGTTGTTGATCCAGAAGGGGAGGAATGAACTGAATATCCCCCTCAAGGTCTCCGCAATGACTCGGGTGCTATATTAGTTATTCTCCATTCAGTTTTTGTAGCTTTCGAATTTTGTATAGTTCGAAAGTAGGTCAATTTGCTGGGAAAAACATTTTGTGTGTTATGTTTTTGGTCTTACCAGAGGTTTGCCTATTCCTTTTTAAGTTGTCCCGTGAATGTTTAGTCTGTGTCTATTTATTTATTTATTTGTAGATCACATAGTTTCCTTCTCTGACAGTAACATGTTTCCTTCTCATATTTGATCTGCAGTCCTTGTTCAACTAATCTTTTTTATTTAAACACTTTTTTTAAGTGCTATAAGTGTGTTTACATCATATTTTTAGCTAGTTAACTTCATCTTGAGCCATTTAGTATGCCATTGTTTCTTGGCAAATTCCCCCTTAGTAAATATGTTGTTTTACTTCAACTATTTTTTACACATGTTAGTTCTTCAATAATAGCAAATAAAAAAAAGATATAGATACCCGCTCAAAACATTCACATAAATACAGTGAATCTAGAACTTGGAATCAGCTATATTTATGACAGATGTAGATTTGTTTTAGCTTTAATGTTTTTGTTTTTCAACTAGAACTTGAATTTGTAGAATATTTTAGTTTTTCTGAGCTTTCTTGTGCAATCCCTTTAGTATGTTATGCTTTTCTATATTATCTGCAATATTATAGATTCATAAGTAGTGCTCATTTGTTGATAGTTGTTTTTCAATCTGTATTTTGCAGCCCAAGAAGGAGGTGGGGTTGCCCAAGTTGATGAACTAGAAGGTGAGGAACCAACTGAATATCCGCCACGAGGTCTCCGCAATGACTCAGGTGGTATGTTAGTTTTTCTCCATTCAGTTTTGTAGTTTTAAAATTTGGTATAGTTTGCAAGTACATTATATTGTTGGAAAAACAATATGTGTGTCATGTTTTTGGTGTTACCAGATGTTTATCTATTCGTTTGTAACTTTGTCCTGTGAATGCTTAGTCTATGTCTTTTATTTATTTATGTGTAGATCATTTTTTCCTTCTCTGATAGTTACATGTTTTCTTCTGATATTTTTCTTGAAATCATTGTTCATATATAGTTCAATGTATCTGCTTATTTTGGTGGTTCTGCAGTGTTTTTTGTTTTATTCTTCCAGATTATGCTTATTTGAAATTCCATATTTTTTTTAATCTCTAGTATTTGCACCATCTTATCAGTTGTTGTTATTTTCTTTTCGTAGCTCAGGTATTCCCCCGCAAGTTATGCAAGTCTACTTACATTACCAGACTGTCCTTCAAGCGTAGGGAAAAAACTGTGAAGCAGTTTAGCGACATTCAGTTAGGCCATGTGAGAAAGTACAAAATGGAAGCTCTGCTTCATATGCCAAAGAAACTTAAAATCCCCATGAATCTGCTTGAATGGATAGATCAACACATGTTTGGAACTAAAGAGCCCTGTTTCAAGCATAAGAATAAAGTTATCAAGATTACTAAAGATATGGTCGACAAAATTTTCGATTTCCCTACTGGCACCAAGCCTTTTGTATTCAGTAGCGACGATCCCCAAGTGAAAGCAGAGGTTACATAGTTGAGGAACAAGTATATTGATCATCGGAACAAAATGCCAACTAATAAAATAGAGGAGGTGATACTCAGTGACGAGACAGGAGATGGTTTTATTAGGAGCTTCACATTTTGTTTCCTATCATCTATTTTGTGCCCCGCGTCATACTGTTTTGGAAACACCAAGTTCTTGTACTCTCTGAGAGATGTTTCTGCTATTCCTTCTCTCGACTTTGCACAATTGGCACTGGATTTCATGCGTGAGGAGTTAGAGCGTCACTTAGAAATGATCATGAACAGACCAAGTGTTGAGGAAATGAACAAGTCTTCATATATTGGGGGATGTCTTCCTATTTGGGGAGTAAGTTCAACCATCAGTTGCCCTATTTTCTTTGTATTCCCTTTATATTTTTACTGACCTTATTATTTTTTAAATAGCAGATCATTTATATGGATTTTGTTGATTTCAATGTTATTGATAATCATCAGTCTACTATGGATTATTCTCTTCCACGGATATGTCATGTTAAGACTGAAGATTTCAAGTATCTTGCATTGGTTGATAGGAATTATGAGTCTAGGAATTTTTTTGGTGTTTTACCAGTAAGTATCGTATAGTGTATATACCTTCTTGACTTATCTTCTTTATTCTGGTATTTATTTTCATCATTTTCTCAACTGCAATTTGTAGCTGCGAGACATATCACAGACCCCATATTACAATGTCGGGCCTATTAACAATGCTCCCGACGCTGCTGGTGTGATTAACTCAACTCCTTATGTGGAGGTAATTTTTATGAGTAGATTATATCATTTTCAATTTGGTTTATTCTGCCTTGTATTTTTTATCTTTATATAGCTATTTTTTTGTCATGTCATTTGTAGGTCAACAATGCAAATAGTGTTCCTGAAGCTCTACATGAGAACACGTCAATTGATTCAAAAAGTCCTCATACCATTTCAGAAATGCCCAGTTCCACTGCAAAAGTTGAAGCAGATTTAAAATCAAAACCAGAGCCACATTTGAAAATAGAGGTATTTTTTTGTGTTGTGTCTTTTTTTTAGTTCACATCTAAGTGTTCTCTTGATAGTAGTGTCCTGTTTACTATCAATTTCTGTAATCCAGGTTCCCTCCAGTGATGTCCTTAAGCCGGAGCCAATCAGACAAAAATTTGAGGTATTTTGTTTTATATTCAAGATAGTTGGACTATATATTATAGATTAAGTGGATAAATAGTGTATTTATTGACTGTTAAGGATTTACTGCAGATTTGTTGGTAATTTTCTAATATCATTCACTTTTTTTATGACTGATCATGACGAATAGCGGTTACAATAGTGAATTTTTTTGCTATCAAACTTACAAAGAAGCTTTATTTTTTGAGATGAATCTTGCATGTAGCTTTTTTGTTCTTTTGGGTAGTTTATTGATATTCTGAATTCTGTGTGTTTCATTATGTCCAGAACATTTCTGTCCCGAATTCGGTGTACAAAACACCAATATTCCCAGCTCATACTTCAAATGTGAACACCAACTCTGTCCACCAAGAAACTACTTCACAACCTAAGGTCTGCTTCAAGTCATTCAAATTTCTTTTCATAATCATAATTTTTATTGAACTTACAACAACATTTGATTTTTCTTTCTCATCAGGAAGTAGTTTTTCTATCAGCTGAAGCAGATGATATCAAATTTTCCACTGAAGTTAATGCAAAAAGAAGTTTTATACTCATCAGTTCTGCCTCTGGAAATGAAAGAGTCAAGCGTTTTCAAGGAACTCCAATTCTTATTGATGATGATTCTCCTACCACTCCTGCTGCCGCGACTAACAAAGAGATACCAGCCTCTCACTGTGATACAAGTGAAGGAATTCCAATGAACATGGAGTTTTATGTCCAACTAGGTTATAATTCCAACAATACTTTTTAAATTTTCCATGGGTTTCATTTTTTTGTAATATGATTCTGAGCAACATTCCATTATTTTATGTTGAAAGTTTGTTGAATTTGTGTGTTTTGCAGGCTATTCTTCATTGAATAATGCAGAAGCTGGACCAAGTACAGGACCTAATACAATTGAAAAGAAGAATAGGAAAAAAAGAGCAGCTAAACTTCAATCTCCTGATGCACCAAAGAAACTGAAAATATCTCAAGAAATGGACATTTTCTTCTCCAAATATTTGAGGAAGCCTATCTTTCAAGAATAGTTAATTCTCTTAGTCCTTTAGTTATTTTATTATTTATTATTTAATTAATTTATGAGAACTTTTTTAGTTTAGACATCTACCTAGGAAAATAATTATGAAATACCAGCATTTTTCTGGTTCAACCAAAGTTAGTTCAGATGTAAAACTTTGTAGTTCATATAATTTTAGACCAAAAAGAATGTTTTAAATTTTTCTGTTTTCGCCATAGTAGTGTTGCATATGTTTTTTATTAATTGTTAATATGTATTTCTTTGATCCATTTTCTCCAATTAATAGTAGTTCTCCTTCTTTATTCTATGCAACACTCTTTTTGTTGATATTGAGGGTTTCCCTGTAAGCTATGACAATTACTTTAATTCATTTAAAGCGAGGGGTGAGATTGGAGATGAAGTGATGAATTCTTTTATTCAAGTTCTTAACTATGAATCAAAGATGTCATCTGAAATAAAGCCTTATCTCAAGAAATACTGTTTCACTTCGTACTTTACTGTGAGTTTTTGTTCTAAACTTCCTATTTGCTTATATTTTTTACTATTTTTTTCTTTTTTCTTTCATTGGAGCTGAGATTTTTATTAATTTTTTCATTTTTGTTCACAGAGTAAATTGTTGGTTCCTCCTGAGTCATTTGATCCTATTAGTTGCATACGAGAATTTGACACGATTAATTCAGAAGAAAGCATCTGGAAACAAGACTTGGTAAGAAAAATATCAACTTATTCAAAAGATCTATTCTTTTTTAATACTCATTCTGCTTTTCCTCTTGCTGAACAGTTATACTTCCCTACCATAAAATCAAATCACTGGGTTCTACTTTCCATCAACTCTCTGTTTGAGAAATCTCACTTTTTTGATCCATGTGGTACTATTCTGGATACTACCCAACAAGAACTTGTCTATAACTTGGTAAGTAATTATCAAGACATAAAACCCCTTGATTTCAACGGAAACAATTTTTTTCCTGCTGTACCACATCTGAAGTAAAGTGTCTGAATGTGTTTATACCTATAATAAACAGCTCTCCAACTACAACATGCTTTTGCAAGCTGAGTAAAAAGCCATTCAAGAACATATTCTCTTTCAAGCTTCAACCAGTAGGACCTTACCCAACAAACTGTCTCTTGTAAGTTCATTTTTCTTCTTTCTGTTTGCATATTTATTCAATTTTTTCAACTGCAAGTTTATTCAACATATTTCTCCATACTTTCCCTCCACCACTGTACTATTTTTGTACCTACTTGTACTCGAAATGTTGATGTGATTTGTTTACCATAGATTTTATTTTTGAAACACTATCTTTCTGCTAATCGTACAGTATGTTCATCTCAAGCATATATTTTAGGCAAATTTACAGTTATACAGTTAAGCATATTGTATGTTCACCTCAAGCTAACAGTAGTTGAACATTGGACATCAAAGCATACTCTATGCCCATTGTTGTTTCAATGTGTGGTTGTTCTCTCTAATTCTAATTCCATCCCTAACCTTTAGTTAACAACAACCACTGTCAAAAATAATTTTGGCAATATAGTAATGTTCTTCTACTTTTAGTACTCCTATCAATCTTGCCATTGGGGGCATAACTTTCAGTCAACAACAACTACTCCCAACTCTCATTTTTTGACAGTATGTATAAGAATGAAAATTCAGTGAGTTATTTAGACTAGAAAAAAAGAATAATCCACAAGGGCTTGAGGATATCCTTTTCTGAATTTTGCTGCGTCATGTTTCTTTAAGGAATGGCCAATGTAGAGGGAGTTTATGACTTATCTCAATAAAATTCAATTAAATTGTGGAGCTGAATCTGACCTCCAACTCTACAATCTAAAAATATAGAGCTGAAAATTATACAGCCTGTCTCGTAAAGTAAAATTCAGTTAAATTTTACAAACTCCCTCTGTCAGTTATCCCAAACTACTCCAAGACTGGCACATCAAGCCTTTTTCTTGCGAGGCTTTATATTCCAAGGCTGAATTGCACATCCATCGGTTGACGCCGGAAGAAAGAAAAACTAATAGTAGTAGCAACACCACCTGAAACTACAAGCAAACCAGATTCAGATTTCTACTAGCAGTGACATCCCAAAGTAGATCGAACCCAAATTTCCTTCACACCTAGCACACTTCATCAATGTTGACAATAACACACCAATACTCATTCTCATTTTTTTTCTTGTGTTTTTCTATTCTTTATGTAGGCATGACTCAGGCCACTATCTGCCTTTATACATGGAAAATTTTGAAGGCAAAGCTATGAAGAATTTCAATGAGGTATAACTTGAAAACTATTTGCCTTATTTTTTTGTATGTGCAAACCTGGATCCAAAACAAATTAATGAAGTAGCTCATTTTCATGTTTTGGAAGCTCGATACATTTGCTGCCTGTTTTTAGCTTTTCTAGGAATGGCTTTTTCTTTTGATTTTGTTTGAATGTGCCACAGTTCCTGGGGTACTTTGCTATGTTCCAAGAATAAATACTAGGCCTAATCATATGGTCTTTTTAAAAAAAACTCGCTTGTCTATGCACATTCCATCCTGCTATATTCTTTTTTCTGAAGTGTGACTTTGTTTATATCTATCCTTCTTTTACCAAGAATGTTTTAGGTTTTGTTATGGCCATTTGATTAGTCAGTTGTTTTTCTACTGTTTACTATCTCTACACCTCCTATAACCAGTTAGTAATTTTCTTCTAAACTACTTTTAGATGTTTTCTCAAGTTTTAGTCTTCTATTTCTCATAATGTGCCTATATTGTGTTTATAAACAGGGCAACATTCCGAAGTACAGAATGATTCATGCATTCAAGCTATTCAAAAGCACTTTGAACAAGCTGAAAGAAGGAGATCTGCCAATACCAAATTGACTTTTCCACATGATGCATACGCGAACAGTTTTCAATGTATAACTGATTGGAACAATTACATGTGTAATCATATGGTAGTAGATTCACGGTACTAGATGTTTAAACTTTTTGCTACCACGAGCTACATAGCGTCTATGTTGGAAATCTTCTTTTTCTGGATATGGCACTCTTCATGAACTACATAGTTTTTGTCTTGCAATCATTGCCCATAGTAAGTGTATCTTTTTGTGTTGCTAAACGCGAAACTATATATTCGTGCACTACATACTATCTATGTTGGCATCACATGCATACTAAGTGAATCCTTGTTTTGTCATTGCAAATATAAAAAGTTGACAATGTCTAATTTTAGCTGGTTTTTAGCTTTTTCCAGGTTTCAAATTTATACTTTTTATCTTTCAAATTTAATAACCAGCAGAAATGATATACAATGATAATACTTAGGTACTGATCGTCCTTTGGTTCTAACCATTGATTGGTCATTCATTTACACAATGCCTTACGCATGCGATGAAAACGCATTCTTGTGCTTTCAATAATGATGTGATTAGAATTCCAAGTGAGTACTCGTCATTATACTTTCTTCATGCATCTGTGTTATTTACAAACGTGTCAACTTTCACTTTTTGTGATGGTTCGTGTTTTCTTCATCTATAAACGTACACAAAAAAAACTAATTCACTTGAATTCAAAATCAGTTCGTCAACATTGACAATTTCACAAAATTTAGTGAACTAATTTTGAAGTCCATTCATCAAATTTCTATACGAAAGTAGTTCACGAAAAAAAACTAATTCACTTGAATTCAAAAATCAGTTCGTCAACATGTGCAATTAGGTGTCAGAAATTATAAATTACGAAAAACTTATGCTGAAACTTATCTTAGCGTGCATATATGGTTCAATTCTCAGAGTATGTGACATTTGTGTGGAGTGATAGCGTGGCACCGGGCCCACTGTTAGTAACTAGGATTAACCAGGGCGACAATTTTACACTTGTGTGGTGTGATAGCGTGGCATCGGTCCCATTGTCAGTGACTAGGATAAACTAGGGTGATATTTTTTTAGAAACCCACCTAAAATAATAACCAATCCTATAAAAAGCCCCTTTATGACCATTGGGCCCCTTTTAGTTCACTTGTATTCAAAGTATAGTTCACAAAATTCAAAATGAATTCATCAATTTTAGTTCACTAAATTCGAACCAAAATTAATCAAATCCTAAGGAAAAACAAATTAAGTTCACCAAATTTGTAGTTCACCATTTTGAAAGTTCAGTTCATCAATTTTTAATTTGCTTTTACTACATCAAATTTTAGTTCACAATATTCAAATCCAGTTCACTTGTATTCAAAATTAAACAAAAACTAATAAAGTTTATCATTGTTTTTAGTTCACAAAAAAGAAACTAGTTCACTCGAATTCAAAATTAGTTCACCAACATTGAACTTTTAGTCCACTTAATTTACATTTGCTATATCGGATTTTAATTCAAATCTACTTCACAAAAACAAATAAGTTCACACTCAAAACTAGTTCACCAACATTGAAATCTTAGTTCAGAATATTCAAATCCAGTTCATCACTTTCTTATTTTAGTTCACTTGTATTCAAAAATTACTGAGCTTGAATTCAAATTTTAGTTCACGATATTCAAGTTAAGTTCATCAATTTTAGTTCATTAAATTCAATCTCAGTTCATGAAATCTCAAACATAGATCAATAAAAATAAATTAAGTTCATTAGATTTGTAGTTCAAATAAAAAAACTAGTTCACTTGAATTCAAAATTAGTTCACCAATAGATATCACAAATTTTAGTTCACCAATTTTAGTTCACAATTTTTAGTTCAGGAATTCTAGTGAACTAAATTTAAAGTCACTTCATCAAATTTTTGTATTCAAAAGTAGTTCATGATTAGTTCAAATTCAAAATTGCTTCACCACATTGAAACTTTTTCCACACTATTACAAATATAGTTCATCATTTATAGTTCTAGGTCGTCACTTTTTAATTTCAATTCACTTGTATTGAAAATTCAGTTCACAAAATTCAAATTGACTTCATCAATTCTAATTCACTAAATCCAAACTCAGTTCATCAAATATAAAATTAGTTCAAATAAAAACAAATTATGTTCATCAAATTTTGAATTCACACAAAAAACAAACTAGTTCACTTGATTCAAAATTAGTTCACCAAGATTAAAGTTTTACTTCACCAACATAGATCACAAAAAAATAGTTCACTTGAATTCATAATTAGATCACCAACATAGATCACAAAATTTAGTTCACGTGGATTCAAAATTTTGTGAAAATGTATTCATTTTATAGTTCACAAAATTCAAAGTGAGTTCATCAATTTTAGTTCACTAAAATCAATATTATTTCATCAAATCTCAAACTTAGATCAAGAAAAATTAATTAAGTTCATTAGATTTCTAGTACACAAAAAAATTGGTCACTTGAATTCAAAATTAGTTCATCAACATTGAAAATTAGTTCACAAAATTTAGTGAACTAAATTTGAAGTCCTTTCATCAAATTTCTATTCGAAAGTAGTTCACGAATTTTTTTTACCTCACATTGAAAACTAGTTCAGCAACATTGAAATTTTAGTTCAGCATTTCTTCAAATCTAGTTCATCCCTTTTTTAATCCCAAATTCTCTTTGATTCAAAATTTAGTTCACAAAATTCAAAATGAATTCATCAATTTTCGTTCACTAGATTCGAACCAAAATTAATCAAATCTTAAAGAAAAACAAATTAAGTTCACCAAATTTGTAGTTCACAATTTTAAAGTTCAATTCATGATTTTTAAATTTGCATTTACTACGTCAGATTTTTAATTAAAAAATAGTTCATTTAAAAACAATTTAGTTCACAGTCAAAAAAAGTTCACCAACATTGAAATTTTAGGTCACAACATTCAAATCCAGTTCATCACTTTCTAATTTCAGTTCACTTGTATTCAAAATTCACTTCACTTGAATTCAAATTTTAGTTCACAATATTCTAGTTCAGTTCATAAATTTTTATTCATTAAATTCAATCTTAGTTCATCAAATCTCAAACCTATATCAAGAGAAAATAAAATAAGTTCATGAACTTTATCATTTTTTGTACTTCACTAAAAAGAAACTAGTTCACTTGAATCCAAAATTAGTTCACCAACATAGATCACAAAATTTAGTTCAATTTGGTTCAAAATTTAGTTAAATTGTATTCAATTTATAGTGAATTAAAATTGAAATTGAGTTTATCAATTTTATTGAACTAAATTCAATCTCAGTTCATCAAATCTCAAACTTAGATCAAGAAAAATAAATTAAGTTCATTAGATTTGCAGTACCAAAAAAATAGTTCACTTGATCAATTTTACTTCACTAAATTAAGTTCATTAGATTTGTAGTACCAAAAATAGTTCACTTAGATCAAGAACTTGTATATTCAAAATATGGTTCACAAAATTCTAATTGACTTTATTAATTTTACTTCACTAAATTCAAACTCACTTCATCAAATCTCAAACTTAGCTCAACAAAAACTAATTAAGTTTATCATTTTTTTAGTTCACAAAAAAGAAACTAGTTCACTCGAATTCAAAATTAGTTCACCAACAATGAATTTTTAGTTCACAAAATTTTAGTTCACTTAATTTGCATTTACTATATCAGATTTTAATTCAAATCTAGTTCACACTAAAAACTAGTTCACGAAAAAACAATTAAGTTCACAATTAAAACTAGTTCATCAACATTGAAATTTTAGCTCATAATATTCAAATCCAGTTCATCACCTTCTAATTTCAATTCAATTGGATTCAAAATATAGTTCACAAAATTCAAATTGAGTGCATCAATTCCAGTTTTCTAAATTCAATCTCAGTTCATCAAATCTCAAACTTAGTTCAACCCAAAATATAAGTTCGTCAAATTTGTAGTTCACAACAACATAAGCTAGTTCACTTGAATAAAAAATTACTCCCCCAAAATTGAAATTTCATTTCACGAAAATTAGTTCACTAAATTCAAACTCACTTCATCAATTTTGAAGTTGAAAGTAGTTCAACTACAAAAATTAGTTCACTAAATTCAAACTCACTTCATCAAATCTCAAACTTAGTTCGATGAAAACTAATTAAGTTTATCATTTTTTTTGTAGTTCACTAAAAAGAAACTAGTTCAATTGAATTCAAAATTAGTTCACCAACATTGAATTTTTACTGCACAAAATTTAAGTTCAGTTAATTTGCATTTACTACATCGGATTTTAATTCAAAAATAGTTCACAAAAAAAATTAGTTCACACTCACAACTAGTTCACCAACATTGAAATTTTAGTTCAGAATATTCAAATCCAATTCATCACTTTCTAATTTCAGTTCACTTGTGTTCAAAATTTACTGAGCTTGAATTCAAATTTTAGGTCATAATATTCAAGTTTAGTTCATCAATTTTACTTCCTTTAATTCAATCATAGTCCATGAAATCTCAAACCTAGTTCAAGAAAAATAAATTAAGATCATTAGATTTGTAGTTCAAATAAAAAAAACTAGTTCACTTGAACTCAAAAAAAAGAAAACTAGTTCACTTGAATTCAAAATTAGTTCATCAATCACAAATTTTAGTTCACCAATTTTAGTTCACAATTTTTAGTTCACAAATTTTAGTGAACTAGATTTAAACCCACTTCATCAAATTTATAGTTCCAGTTCGTCACTTTTTAATTTCAATTCACTTGTATTCAAATTTTAGTTCAGCAAATTCAAATTGACTTCGTCAATTATAATTCACTAAATTCAAACTCAGTTCATCAAATATAAAACTAGTTCAAAAAAAACAAATTAAGTTCATCAAATTTGTAATACACACAAAAGACAAACTAGTTCACTTGAATCAAAGTGCGATAGATTGATGAAGTGATTTCAAATTTAGTGAACTATTTTTTGTTAATTTAAATTTAAATTGAGTTTGTCAATTTTAGTTCACTGAATTCAAATATAGTTAATCAAATCTCAAACTTAGTTCAAGTAAAACTAATTAAGTTCATCAAATTTGTAGTCCGCAAAAAAACACATTACTTCAGCTAAATTCAAAATTTATTCACTAACACTGAAATTGTAATTCAAAAAATTTCGGTCACTAAATTTGAATTCACTTCATCATTTTTTTGAAAGTACTTCAAGAAAAAACAAACTTGTTCACTTGAATTAAAATTAAGCTCACCAACATTTAAATTTAATTTCACAAAATTTAAATCCAGTTCATCCATTCTCAAACATTTGATTCTTCAATATGAAACAGATATCTGAACATTTTGTCAGATTTCAGACACGATCATTTTTTTTAAAAACTATTATTTTAAAACAAACACTTTTCTTATTGGTCGGATAAAGTACGCCGTCTATTTTACTCGATATGAGAACATACGTCGCAAAACATAACTTAGTTCTGTTACTCTCTCACAACAGGATGAAAGCAATAACCAGGTTTGTATTTTTCCTTGGATGTACATGTAATTGTTTATACATTTATGCTATACTCTCTAATGCTATATATGAACAAATTTAGTTTAAACGGAACATTTTTTAAAACTTTTGAATAAATAACTGTTTGAAATGTGAATATTTCTTTGGACCCTTGTGTTTCTTATTCCTAAATTGAAAACATAGTCAAACAAAAAAGTTCAAACCAAAAACAAAAAAATGAACAAATGAAAACATTTTTTTTTAATTTTTGAACATTTATTGAAAACCATGGACAATATTCTATAACTGTGAATTTTCTTAACTTGCTTAAATTTCAAATCCTATTCCTAAACAATTTGAACATTTTTTTCCTATTCCTAAACAATTTTTGAAAGGTGAACATTTTTTCTAAAATGTATATTAATGTACAAATTTGAAACGTTCACCTTCAATACAAAACGAAAAAAAATCTCATATGACACAATGGATTCTAGTAAAATAGATATAATAAGCACAAATAGTCTACAATGTACTATTCATCACACTACCATGTATTTCCTAGTTGCACAGTAATATTTTGCAATAAGAAATAACATCACAAGAAATGAATGCACAAATAGTCTGCAATGTACTATTCAACACCGTGTCCAATAACAGCAAAAATCACACCAATTCCACAAATGTTCTTTAGTTCCGTCAAAAATCACACCAATTCCACAAATGTATACTACAGGCTTCAGTACTAGCCCCTGTGCATATATCCAGCACACCAAAAATTCAATTGTTCTATATTTCAATCTGCAGTGATTGAACAATTTCTTTTCTTAACTATTTTTATGCGCTAGTACTCACATCTTCATATTGAATTTTTTCTCTTTTGCGCAGCACACTTTTGAGCTTCAATTTCTGAACGAGGCTTCATTCTATTCCCTTTTTTAACTGACCCGTTCTTTTTAACAGCAGGATCCTTCAGTGCCATGTCACTATCTTTTTTGCTTTCATTCTCATCTACTTCTTGGTTTCCTTCTGTTCCTTCTCTTCCAGCAAGATATTTGTTATGCACATTCTTCACCGCATCTAACAATTCTTGACAATAACCAGAATCATGACTAATGTCCGAACAGACCTCACCAACAGTATTCATAACAATTGCATACCGAACAGCATTGTGTGACTGGTCTTGGGTTTGTGCACCAAGAACCTCAATCTTGTGCTTTCTTAGTTCAATCTCTCTAAACTCTTTTGTCCATCTTGCCACTATATACCTTTCTGGAATCTTGAGGTAATCAAACTAAGTAAACAGTCTGAGAACATGATAGCAGAGGATTCCATCTCTGTCAAACTTACCACATTCACAGTCAAATACATCAGCAGCTCGATCTACCTGCATAGTGAATATCTCCCTGTCAAATTCTGGGTTCTCACACCCAAAGTTTCTTTTAAGTTCATAGGTTTTATCTTTCTCAACCTCTTTCACTCCAAAAGCAGTGGCATTCATCATCTCTGTCAGGAACTTAGTGTATATGGCTCTAGTATATATCTCAGCTGCGTGCCGTTCAAATCGCTGATATCCCCACATGACAGGAATTTTCTCATTAGACAAGAACCTATCTTTGTTTTCTATATGTGTCACATTCTCTTGGAATAATTCATATTGACGGATGAATGTTTCAATTGTGTCTTTACTTAAAACATAATCCTTAAAGTTAGAGTTGAAACTCTAACTTCTGCTTGTTGATCTAGTGAAAGGATAGAACACTCGTTGGTAGTAAGAAGGAACATAGTACTTCCTATTTTCCCACATCCGCTTGATGTGAGCATGTTTTTCACAGCCATACTTCTCCAACATTCCTTGCCATTTCCTTTCGAACTCTTCAACGGTTATTGACTGCATGATACATTCATCCAGTTCCTTCTCCATCCCTTTCTTCAAATGAAAGTAAACTTTCAAATTCTCCCGCGCTTTCCTCCAAACATGCCAAAGACAAAATTTGTGCAATGCATCTGGGAAAACTTTTGGAACTGCTAGTTTCATAACAGCATCTTGGTCAGTAAGCACGACTCTTGGCTTCTTTCCGCCCATCACTTCTACAAATGTCTCAAATAGCCACTTGAAAGTTTCTGCTTTCTCATCTTGCAAGAGAGCCCACCCAAAGACAATTGTTCTCGAGTGTCCATTTACTCCTATTATTGGTGCAAAAGGCATGTTATATTTGTTGGTGCTGAAAGTTGTGTCAAATGATATAACATCTCCAAACAACAAATAATCCAGCCTTGACCTTGAATCTGTCCAAAACAAACTAAGGATGGAATTAGAAGAATCTCTCTATGCTTTGTATATGAAACCAGGCTTATCAACTTGTAGCTTCTCGATACAATCCAACCTGTGCTCTATGTCTGTGTTTCTTCTCTTCTCACGCTCATCTTGCTTCAAATTGTCAAGTTTCTTCACACTAAAAGTTATATTTCCAAATTTTCCACCACACAGCTTCCTAAATATGCTCATTATTTTCCTAGGTTTTATTCTATGTTCCTGAAGCAGCTTTGACAACAACTTCTCTGCATCATTCATGCTTCTATGACTGAGGAAGAACTATGTTAGAGATGGAGATGAAACCAAATCATGGTTATGCTTCAAATCTTGGGATTGAATGTTCCATTTTCCATCTTCCAAGCAGACGGTTACGTGCATTTCGCAGGTTGTTCTTTGAAGAACATTTCTCCTCCTTTTTCTCGCTCCTATATATGTTGACATAGTCTTCCTACTCTTGCTGCAAACAAAAGATATCTTTCTATTCTTGTGATTTCTTCCTTTCTTTATTCTGAATCCTGTTGTCAGAGCATACACATTAATAAACCTTTTAGCTTCATCCAGAGTACTGAACAGCTTCCCAACTTGAGGTACATTTGTCTTCTCCAATTCATCTGGAGTTGGAAACATATACTCTTCGTCTTTGGAAACAATATCATCATCATCTTCATCAGAATCAGCAGAGCTACAACCAAAATCTTGCACTGCGTATTGATCATCCTTCTCACAAGAAAGTGCATCCTACACATTTTATAAAAATACAACATGAACAAATAAAAAAAAGATGGTCTCTGTACTTTTTTTCAATAGCTTTCATCAAGTAACAACAGCAACCAAAAAATTACATAGTACATAGCTTATTAGAACCAAGCACCACAATATTTGGATTTTCATTTTGAAGAGAAGATATAATATCTCCTGCAAGTTCAGCATCTTGATTACCACTTATGACACTAGAGGAAGGACCTGAAGAAACTCCAAGACACTTTTGCTGTTGTTCAAAATGGATCTACAATTTTTTTCAGAAAAACATGTATTTAAACACTATGTAGATATAAAGAACAGAATTTTCAAAAAAGATTGAGTAGTCTTCTTTGAAATACCTCTTCAATATATTGATCATTTGACACAACTTTGTCTTGTTCATTTCCATCTTGCTCAGTAATGTGATCCACAACAGATTTTGAAGTAACAAGTGTGTTTCCCATTGATTCCAACCTGTCCTGCGTGCTATATATTTCTTGACTTAACAGCATTTCCTGACTACTCAGTACTTCCTGAAATATTAAAGTAAGGCAATTAATAAAAATTAATTTGGCAATGACTTCTCGCCAAGGAGAAAGTTAACTAAAATTTTTTTAGTCCACACCAAATTCACTTTCTTACTTCTGTTTTCCTCTTAATTTCATGATACAATACGTATTGGTCAAATTCAAGCATAACATCATTAACCTGCATGAAGAAGAACATTTATATTATTAACAAACTTTTTTTCCAACAACTTTGTATGGAAACAACTTGATTGGCTAAATTTAAATATCAGCCAAAATACATACAGGAATTTTTTCTCCCAAACTTTTATCAACTTCATCACTCATTGTTGGCATCTTTCCTTTTTCTTTGCTCTTCGCTGGTTTCTTCTTACTTGCAGTTCTAGTTCTTCCACTTGAAGGCACCTAACACGAAAACAATATCCTTTTTAGAAACCTCAGTGTATATCATATATTGGTTGTCTAAGAAGGAGCACCAACTAGAATAAAAATAAGCAGTCTAGTTGCTATTAAAATGAAGATCAACAACGTTAAATATATTCAGTACACAACACTTTACTTTTAATTAATTTTGACAATTAAAAGATTATTCACAACACTTCATTTTTTCTCTACAATGAAAATCAACGCTGATTTAAATATTCAGTACACAACATAGTTACTTCAACTAAACATCACCAAACAATAAATTCATTTCTTCTAATTTATAGTGAAACTACAACTTATCCTTTATTTCTCAATTTCAGTGTATAAATGTTCCTACCTAGCAGTAAATTTACTTAACAAAATCATCCTAATTAGGTCATACATAACTGATTTTCATAATGACATACAGAAAAACTTCTTTTTAGAATATATAGATTGACAAAATGAATCCCTTCATTGCTCTAGTTGCCGTAATTTTTGAACTACTTTCATCTATGCATATTATCATAACATAATATGAAGATTGACATCTACTTTCATCTACTTTTTCTGCTGTTTTGTCATAATTCTGGACACTTCACTATTTCTCAGAATATATAGATTGACAAAACCATATCAGGATGAAATTACAAAAAAGTTTGAGTACTGGTTTTATCCACACTAGGCAGAGAAAAATAGGCACATGTTCCCAGATCAATTTCAGAATTCAGTATATAAATAAAGTAGATATACAGAAAAATAAATTGAGCTCAACTGCCAATATAATATACACAGCCTCTCTGCCGCCAATATAAAAGAACTTCATATATGATAAATCAAGAAAGCAGATGAAGAACAGTACTTGGGATCTGGACGATCGGCCCAAAGAAAACGAACGTTTTCAATTGGCAAGGACGAAAATATTGCTCGATTTGATGCCCTCCCATCCACGCCGGAGGCATCACCACCGGAAATTTGTGCCGCCGTCGGCGGCGGCTCCGTTGCCGCCATCTGCCCCGTGGTTTCCTCCCTTCGGGGACTCCACGAGAGCTAACCCTAGATTAATTCCCCTATTTCTTTCCCTTTAGTTTCTTATTCTAGCAAGTCACTTACTGGCAGGCCCTCACTGCTTTCTATAGGGACCTAAAAGTTTATTCATCACTCCCGGAAGGTGTCTTTTCGAAAAGTGTTAACAATGAGCAAGACAAGAGGGGCCTATATGGCAAAATCAAACCACGGGCAAGAAATTTCCCCATTTCACTCCTCTCTCGGTCGACTCTTCTTCAGCTCTTGCTCCGGCGATGGGCGAATCCATCCTGGATCCCGTGTCGGAGATTCAATCTCCGCCAAGGAAATTGCAGGTTTGCTCTTCATAAACTCGTTTCTCTTCCACTCGCTTCCGTCTAGATCATATCTGCGGGGAAACTAGAACCCTAGGCGAAGTTCTTCTTCCCAAATCCGTTAGACAAGCTAGGTCTACTAATTCAAAAGAATCTAAGCTCTTTTGCTAGCAAGTTTAGAAGCCAGGCTACGTCTTCCTCCCTTGTGTTGGTCAAAGCGATGGAAGGGGAAAGCGATGGAAGCGGAAATGATGAACAGAAGGGGAGCAGACGAGAAGGGCGACGGTGCTTGAGCATATGGGACATTTTTCTTAGGCTGGCTGGGTTTTTGCGTTTTCTTTAAGGAGGGAGGGAGGGTGGGAGGTTTGTCTGTTTCTTTGGGACTTTTGGGAGGTTGGGAGTGAGCAGAGGCCAGCCGAGAGGGGAGAAGCAATGGAGGGTGGCCATTGTGTTTCCTTTTTTTAATGGTGTTTCCATTGTGTGCGTCTGTGCACGCAAGATTCCATCAGAATTTTGTTCAAGCTGATGCCAAATTCTTTCATACAGAGAACCACCAAAAGGTTGTTACTGCATCATACCTCGCAAAATTGTCACAGGCAATCGCCTATAGGAAGAGTATCTGCTTCCGCTCATCGTCGTGGTCGCGCATTTAGTTGTTCAAAATTCATTGATTTCCATTCTGTATTCATATACACATATTAACCTGCATGCTATTTTGATTACACAACTAGGCAGTAGTTCAATTCTACAACTAGGTTGCTATTATAGTTTTTGGACAGACTGCTAAATTGTTTACCAAAGTGTCTAAATAATAGCCTAATTATAGATCTATCCTTAGTGTACTAAGACTTGCTGAACTGGTTTTCAATCATCTCCTACCCTGTCTCCTTCACAGCCGTGCAACATGACTCATAGTGTAGAAAATATTTTCTCGTGACCCCACGTCTGGCAATTCTTGAGTCAATATTTTCCGTTTCCTTTTTTTCCTTAATAGTGAACCCATAGGAATAATACACTCAAACTTTTTGATTCGTGACAGCAGGTGTGGGCATTCCATTTAGATGTTTCATGTCATACAAGAGTTATATTTGGCAGCTACAACATAAGTTTTCCTGCATGTGATAAACTATAGCATGTGAAATTTTCAATTTTATAAAAACACGAGTCATAACAATCGTCAAGAAATAAGAAAAATATCTGAGCATTCAGCCACATCAAAGCATTTTCATTTTCAACATGTGGTCATTCAGCCACAACAGAACATTTTTCACTTTCAGCTCAACATTTTCCCATTGTATGAGATGCATGTGTCTTCGCAGCAATTAGAAAAATTGTGTATCGTAATACCATTGTGTTTTTCTTATTACCATTGTGTTTGTATAATTTCTTCCTACTAAATTTTCAATTTCAAAATTGTGTATCATAAAATTGTTTTTAGGATGGTTGTTTCTTTGTAGAGTGGTAGTCGTGGGAATATCCTTGATATGATACTTCTGTCAACACTAATACTAGTTTTTTTTGTGTTTATTACTTGTAGATGAGTTTTGCAGAAGAAAGCTTCATCAACAAGAGGAGCAACCAGGAGCACCTTGACACTCAATTAAGTGAGCTAAATGCACCAAAGAGATTAAAATTAAGAAAAAAAAACATGTCCCCCAAAACTCAATTTATTTCAACTGGAATTTCTCCCCTAAATACAACAATTCAACTATAACATGTTCTTATTTTTCTGAAATCTAATTCATTCCTTCTGTTCACCAGGTCACTGGAAAAAACCATACCAGTCTGCTAATCAAGTTTTTATCTGAACTAAATGAGGACCACAAGTTGATAGTTCGTAAACTTGGGTTCGGCTCTTTGCTTCATATCTCATGCGACTGCATATTGGATGATTTGTTTGAATGGCTAGCGATGCAGTTCAACACAACTTCTTGTAGAATTGAACTAAGGAATGGTTTCAAGTTTGATTTCAATGAATCTATTGTACACAAAATCTTAGGCATTCCATGTGGGGGGTTTCCAATACAAACAAAGCCTACCAAACAAACTGTCAATTTCATGAATACATTTCTTGGAACAACAAAGCCTACTCCAGAACATTTGCTTTCAATGTTGTCTGAAACATGTCAGAAGAAGCTTTCTCTAGGATATTCTTGCTCCTTGTACTATCCATTCTTATTGCACCGAGTTCAAAAGTAGTTCCTAGCAAAAAATACTACAATGCCTTGGTCAATATTGAGTCTGTTCCAAAATACAATTGGTGTCTCTTCACCCTAGCATTCTTGGTTCATTAGATAAAAAAATGCAGACAAGTCTTGGAAATAAGAGGTCAAATCTCCTAGGAGGGTGCAAAGTTCTGTTAGTGGTAATAAAATATTACAATTACATCAAATTATTTCATTTTAGTCCGTGTCAAAAGAGACATTCTAACTGGATTTTGATGCTCCAACTATTTCGGAAACTTTTTGCAGGTTGCACACTTTGAATTCTTGATAACTTCTGAGTACGAGATTTCGAACAATATGTTTCCAAGACTTCCATTATGGTCAGCAACAATGCTCAGATCATTGGTTGCTCTAGATACAAAGCCTGGAGTGAATCTTGAATTTGGAAGGCTTGAAGTAAGTAGGAAAAAAAACTTTAACTTTGTTTAATATCACTTTTTTTTCTCATGATTATTCATTACCTGAAAAACCACTTTTATTTTTTATACCAACCAAAACAGATGAAGCACATAACATCAACTCCATTCACTGATTCGTTCAATGAGTCGCCTATGCAATTACCTGAATCAATTCTCAAGTACATCAACAACAAGCTACCATCGATTGACAACATACATGTTCGGAAATCTAATTCAGATGAAGAACACTTCTTTTTTATTTTCAAAGTAGTTGATTCTTTTACTTTTACACGTTGCTTGTTGCTTACTTCATACAGTCTCAAATTTAAATTTCCTTAAAACAGGAAAAGTATAAGCTTCAGTATAACTGTCAGAATTTTTGGGAAATAGTTTTAACAAACTCCATTCCTACACTGGAATCTTATGTTGATGATGTTCTCAATTTATTATCGTCAAGTTCTACCTCAAAAGTTGGACTTGAATGTCCAGCTTCTTCAGATCAAGCTCATTCTGAAGTGCACTTGGGTATTGGTGTACCTATTCCTGACTCAGCTGGTTCCTTCAAACCCATTAGACAAATGCAGAAACATACACATTTGGACTCATTCATGTATTCAATTGATTTCTTGGATTTTCCTGGACCTCATTTATATCCTCCAAGCTTTGATTCAGAAATTACTCAAGAAGTAGTTGATTCTATCATTGTAAATTTCTCTGAAAATCTGCTTACTGATGAGGAAAAAGATTTTGCCCCTTCATTAGCTCTTGGATCAGCAAGTTCCAATGATTTAGTAGTTCTAGAAGTTTTCAGCAAAGAGCAAGTAAATGAAAACTATATCTATACAGTCACTTGTCCTAAAGAAGGTAATATGACTTTTTATACAATAAAAAACTTTTTCTGTTTAGTTGTACTGGACACTTTTCCTATATTTGCAGTTCATCATTTTTTTCAAATCTAAACTTCTTACAATATCTATAGTTATTTCTTATTATTAATCCATAAGTATTTTTCCTGTGAACATTCATTGTATACTAGTTATCCTCGATTCGCTGAGAGAAAATCCAACATGGGAAGACTTGAATTCAATAATAAATCATAATTGGAGACAAGAGAAGTTTAGCTCTATTCACTGGAAATTCATCTCATCTAATTCTTCTGTCACAGGTACTTGCAATTTATTTTTATAGAATCAAAAAGTAAAGATTGCCTATTTTTTTAAATTTTAAATTTTCTAACTGACATAAGTTTTTATTTTTTACTCTGAATGCCAGGAAATTCTTTCTACTGTGCACCACATCAAGTTGAACTAGAACCATTAGAAGACAACTCAGTACTCATTGATTCACAGCCCTACAAACGAACACTTGTACAAAATAATGAAAAGAATCAACTCCCATCTAGTCAACTCTCTCAACCAGAAGATGAGACACCAAGTTTCAATGCAATAACCGATGGACTGCAAGATACAATCCAACCCTGTATGACTGCTTATCAAACAAGCACATATAATATCTTGGTTCTTCGTCCCAACTTGTCAAACCTGCTACTCATTCAAATACTAGATTCTTCAATCCTGGAACTTCATTCATGTATAGCAATAGTCCACTTAGACCTTTCAAGATTAACTCTCCAAAGCCAGACATTACTTTCGGAACTCCACTTAACGATACAGCGTTGGTCAAAATGATGGATGAATTTGAAGCTAAATCCAGACAGAATGAAATACACGCAGGAAAGAAACAGTTTCAACATTTCTCTTCTGCAACAAATGTTCAGCAGCCCAACTATTTGCAGTTTCAACAAGTTATCTTCTCAAGTCCAGTGCAAATTGAATTCTACAAGGCAATGACTGCAGCTCTTCCAACTCTGGACTCAAGGTATTTTTTCATAGTATATTTCACTATGCTATAAATTGTTATAGTAAAATACTCAAGCTTTTTTTTCATAGTATATTTCACTCAATTGTTCATCTTCCTCTAGGATACATAGCATTTGTTTCTTTCCTCACTTTTTTTACTAACTTCTAATTTAAAGTTTCTAACAATAATTACAATAACTACAACCAAAGAATATTCCAAGTGGATGAAGTTTGGGTTGACCAGAAAACTTTGACTATTTCTTTAAGACCTGGTTGCTGGATGAATCCACACTCTCTGGATTGTTACTCAAAGATGCTCAATACAGACCAACTAATCTGTGGAAAGGCAAGGCTTAATACCAAACACTGATGTTATCACACACATTGTACAAAGAGAAGACATGGTCCTAAACTTTCTCTTCTTTTCTTTTCTGTATCTTCATTGTTCTTGTGTGTTTTCATCTGTTAGGATAACCAAACAAAGTTTTCTGTTATACTTTTTTTATCAGGCACTACTCATGAATCCTATGCTTCATCATTCAGACCCAATGTGCAGAGACATCTTAAGTGAATCAACAGTTGGCTTCTGATTGGAAATAGCAAATTTTGTAAGAACCATTCTGTAACCATATTTTCTCTTACTGCATTCTTCAACTAGCAATTTTTGAACAGAACAAACTTTCTTTCATCTTTTCACAGGTCCACTTGCCATGCTTCAATGATAAGCAATGGATTCTAATAACAGCAAACCTACAGAGTGGAAGGTTCTTTGATATTATGAATCCTGATGGGTCTGGTCAAGACAGATTCACAACTATAGTAAGCACTGTCTGTTATAAATTCAAGTCACTGTTTGCACTGACCTACCCTAACTGCAATGTATTCAGCATCAAAGACTTTGACTACAGATTCGTTGCAGTTCCTAGAACTCATTACAGGTTAACCAGTTTTGTTCTTATGTCACTAACAAATTTTCCTCCAATTCAAGCAAATCGTGACCAAATTATTTTTCAAGTTATGTATTCTTTCTTTCTTACAATGGATTTGAATCTAACATGCCAGATAAACTGTCTTCATCACTGCAGGTACGACACAGGTGTCTTCCTACTTCAAATTCTTAAAACATATCGTGGCATGGGAGTTCTAGGATTCTCTACTATAAGAGTTTCTTATTTCTAAATAAACAAAATATTATTGCAGATGTTTAATTTCATAGATGAAAAAATAATCAAATGACAATCACAACTGTGCAAACAGGTTGATTTGCAAGCTATGCGTGAAATATTCTTGTACGAGATTGCAACATACCAAAATAGCGAGGTTCAAATACCAGCAGTGAGGTTATTTCTTCAAAATCACGTAAGTTAGAAACTACTGCCTCAAATTCATGCTGTTTTACACTACCATTGTTAGAAAGGGAACTGTAGAACATTTTTTATATTTAAAATCTCTATTGCTTTTATGCTACAGGGGTTCCGGTCATTCAAGTAAAAGGATTTTCTCACAACCAAAAGTATGTACTGCTGTAAAGGTGTACTCTGTAAGAATTATGTGATTGATTAGTAGTACAACAGTTCCTATAACACTAGGACCCATGAACTAGTCAACAAATATTTAGACAAAAAATGTACATACTAATTTTTCTTCAACTTAACTAACTAAATATATTCTCTTTTTGAAATTTTGCAGCACCACTTGATGTAGAAAATTGGTTCGCTACTGTTTTCGGAGAGATCATTTGCGAAGAAGAATTTTTATAAGTTGTTTCTGCAATCCAGAAGATTACTTGTTATAAGTAGTACAACTACTATCAGTATCAATTTTCAATCAGGAGGTTTCTGTGTTTTATGGAGATTTTCCCATTGTTCAGAAAGTTCATTACATATTTGGTTCAAGCATGTTTTGTATCAAAAATATTTTTACAAACAGTGGAAGGCACTAAACAGTTGAAAATAGAAGAAACAGTAGAAACAGTAGAAACAGTGCGAAACTGTTCATGTACCGCTTGAAAACAATGGGAAACAGTCCAAACAGTCGAAATCGCCGCAGAAGGCACTAGGAAACAGCGCGCGACATTAGTTGGGCCGACTAAGAAACAGCCCAACTAGGAGTGGCTGCAGGCGCCACTTATCGTAATCGGCGCAGAAGGCGCCCATTAGGAGCTCCCCAAAAGCTTCTCCCTCCTCACCTAAAGCGGTTTTGGGCACCAAAATATTGGGCCGCTATTGGAGATGCTCTTATGATAGTAGTTTATAAAAGTAAAATATTTGCAAGACCGCGCTCTCTTGGCTTGTGTTCGTACGAAGAGTTCCTAGTTCTAGAAGTCTCCCTAGTGGGTTAAGCATGAGATTACCCTGGGTACCAACATCTCCATAGGCAATGGATAACTGACCCTCTGTTGGCTCAACACATGGCTTGGCAGGGAATTGCGCGTCGAATACCCTGGCCTATTTTGAGATATGCTGGCACCCGATTCTTTTGGTGGCCTCGACTATCCACAATGGGAATTCGAACATCCCATTCTGACAAACATTGACTCTAAGTTTCTTAAAATAACATTTACTTTGTGGAGAGATTAGCTTGCACCGACTTGCGTGTGGCCCTTCTGTCAACACTATTGGGATCTCCGGACGCTATGTCCTGGCACCTGGCCCTATCAGAGCTACTCTCTGTCGACTCGGCATATCGTGCACTAAATCTTGTGAACCACTCCTTGCAAAAAGCGCTTCTTCGATGAGATCTTGATTTTTGTGTGTCAGTTTTGTGCAATAGCCTGCCCTCAAGGACAGAAGTGGCAAAGCCGCATGGACCTGGCGATTGTCTATGATCTTTGCGGTGTCCCCATGTCTCAGACACACAATTTCTTCACATGTCATGCTGCCCGCTTCCTATGGCTCATCGTACGTGAGGCTCTAGACCTTAGTGGGAGGTGATACATTTCAAACATACCTACAAATTTTTATGTGTCCGTGCTACTTTTTATACCAGTACTTCATAGTTTTGGCACATTTTTATATATTTTTATTGGACTAATCTAATAATCCAGTGACATGTGGCAGATTATAGAAATAATATTTCCTCGGACCAATAAAGTAAAATAAAAAATATGTCGTGAAGTTTCAAGTGGAGAAGAAGTCAGAGGGCCTAGGAGCAAGCAGATGGGGCCCTTGTGGGGCCCATGTAGTAGGCCGGCGTGGCCTAGGCCTAGGACAGGCAGCTGTATGGGCTTCACAGGGTGCCTACCGCCTTTTGTCCCCATGCCTTTATATAGTTTCGAAAATGCACTGATTTATCGAGCAACCACGCATGCCGAGACAATCCAATCTGGAGGCCTTTTTTGTACTCTTGAGGGTGAGTTTGCCACCATAGCTATCTTCATCAACTTTGCCACTTGGATGACCATGTATGAGTAGTCATCCTTGGACTATATGTTCATAATAGCAGCTATGTGGCATCCTCTCTCTCTTGTTCTTCAATACAAAGATCACATGAGTTGCTCTGATTCTGATCCATCTAATGTAATTCTCCATGTATTTATTGCGGCCTAATGAGTTTTCACTTTATGATCAGATTACATTTGTATTTTTTATTCCTTTGAGTTATTTGTTACATGATTTTTAGACAAATATGATTTTTGATCTATTAGTCTTTCGCTGGCCATGATTAGATATAAATGATCTTTAAAAGGGACTCATGTATGTTAGCTGGGTTTAACCTCGCAAGTAGTTTATCCCAGTGACAAAGGGAAAAAACTGATATTATGTTATTGCTACTAAGGATAAAAATGTATTTGACTAGTTGTCTTGGTAATGAACTAGAGGTAAAGAAAATATACTATCTAGATTATATGTCACATGGCAGCAAAACAGGACGGCGGTGAAGCACTACCAGACTCGCCTCCTATGCCGACGGCCCTGGGCCATCGACATAGGCCATTTCCCGTCGGCATACATCTATGCCTACGGCTGCCGTCAGCATAGATCACGTCAGCGCAGTCTTGTCAGACCGTCGGCATAGTCTAGCCGTCGGCATAGGCCCTATGCCGATGGCTTTCCTCTAGCTGTCGGCATAGTTTAGCCGTCAGAAGTGATTTTCACCTGACAACAACGGACGGCGCCGTCAAAAGCACTGACGAATCACGGGCCACCGTGTGGCAGAGGTATTCACCTATGCCGACGGCTTTGCCGTAGGCATATCTTTGCCATGTGGCAGGCCCTGGGAGGCCCTGTGCATATCTATGTCGACGGCTTTGCCGTAGGCATAGATCTGTGCTGTTTTTTTCCTGTTTTCCCTGTTCAATTCATTTTGACAGCATTTCAAACCAGAAAAAATAGAATTATGTAGAAATATGACAGTTCATCATCTAAACATACTCAAGTTCATCATCATCATTAAAACATACTCAAGTTCATCATCTAAAGATCATTATCGGCGAAAGTTCATGAACATAAGTAGTGCAAGTAATGGAACATCATCATCATCATCTAAAGAAACTAACAAGTAGGAACATGAAAGGTATGGCACGACGGCCACATGCACGGGTATCATCATCGACATCAAGCAAGACCACCGCCGCCAAAACCACCACCGCCAAAATCACCACCGCCAAGACCACCTCCGCCAAAACCACCACAGCCAAGACCACCTCCGCCAAAACCGCCACCGCCAAGACCACCACCACTCTGCCAGATCGGAGTGACTGTGGTCGACGTAGCAGGAGTCGAGCCACCGGTCCCCTACATGTTTGAGAGAAGATTCTAACTGTAAATATGATATGATAGTGTTGAATGAACAAGAACTAGTTTGTCAGTAGTTAGGCAAATGTACTAACCGGACTATCACCGCCTAGTGCCACCCATTCATCAAACGTGGGAATGTGTGGGGGTTCTCCCGTAGGTGGTGCTGGGGGGCCAATTTGTGGTGGCTCCGTGCGGTTAGTCCAAGACTCCAACATAGCCTGGATGTTAGTTAAACAAGCAAACTAGAAGGTCAGAAGGAATGAAAGTGCAAATTTTAGCTTGGTTTTAAGAGGGCAAAACTAACCGTCATCGCTTGACGGTTGTAATCATCGTTTGCCTTCACTCGTTGCTGATGTCTATTACGCAACCTTCTCCTTGTAGACGTTGTTGGGCCTGCAAGTGCACAGGTTTGTAGGACAGTAGCAAATTTCCCTCAAGTGGATGACCTAAGGTTTATCAATCCGTAGGAGGCGTAGGATGAAGATGGTCTCTCTCAAACAACCCTGCAACCAAATAACAAAGAGTCTCCTGTGTCCCCAACACACCCAATACAATGGTAAATTGTATAGGTGCACTAGTTCGGCGAAGAGATGAAGATACAAGTGCAAAATAGATAGTAGATATGGGTTTTTGTAATCTGAAATAATAAAAACAGCAAAGTAACAAGCGGTAAAAGTGAGCGTAAACGGTATTGCAATGATAGGAAACAAGGCCTAGGGTTCATACTTTCACTAGTGTAAGTTCTCTCAACAATAATAACATAGATAGAACATATGACAAGCCCTCAACATGCAACAAAGAGTCACTCCAAAGCCACTAATAGCGGAGAACAAACGTAGAGATCATGGTCGGGTACGAAACCACCACAAAGCTATTCTTTCGGATCGATCTATAAAAGAGTTCGTACTATAGAATAACACCTTAAGATACAAATCAACCAAAACCCTAATGTCACCTAGATACTCCATTGTCACCTCAAGTATCCGTGGGCATGATTATACGATATGCATCACACAATCTCAGATTCGTCCAACCAACATAAAAGTACTTCAAAGAGTGCACCAAAGCTACTACCGGAGAGTCAAGAACGTGTGCCAACCCCTATGCATAGGTTCCCAAGTGTCACAAAACCCGCAAGTTGATCACCAAAACATACATCAAGTGGCACATGATATCCCATTGTCACCACAGATAATCACGGCAAGACATACATCAAGTGTTCTCATAAATACTCAATCCGATAAGATAACTTCAAAGGGGAAACTCAATTCATCACAAGAGAGTAGAGGGGGAAAAGCATCATAAGATCCAACTACAATAGCAAAGCTCGGGATACATAAAGATCGTGCCATAGAGGAACACGAGAGAGAGAGATCAAACACATCGCTACTGGTACATACCCTCAGCCCCGAGGGTGAACTACTCCCTCCTCGTCATGGATAGCGCCGGGATGATGAAGATGGCCTCCGGTGATGAGATCCCCCTCCAACAGGGTGCCGGAACAGGGTCCCGATTGGTTTTTGGTGGCTACAGAGGCTTGCGGCGGCCGAACTCCCGATCTATTTTCTGTTCTGGAAGTTTTAGGGTTTGTAGGTATATATGGGTGCAGGGGGTACGTCGGTGGACCTCCGGGTGGCTCACGAGGTAGGGGGGCGCGCCTAGGGGGGGAGGGCGCGCCCTCCACCCTCGTGGGCAGCCCGGGACGCCCCTGGCGTGCACTCCAAGCCCATCAGGTTGGTTTCCTTCCAAAATTAACTTCTCCAGTTGATTTCATTCCGTTTTGACTCCGTCTGATATTCCTTTTCCTCGAAACACTCAAATAGGCATAAAACATCAAATCTGGGCTGGGCCTCCGGTTAATAGGTTAGTCCCAAAAATAATATAAAAGTGGATAATAAAGCAAAATATTGCCTAAAACAGTAGACAAAGTAGCATGGAGGAATCAAAAGTTATAGATACGTTGGAGACGTATCAGGCATCCCCAAGCTTAATTCCTACTCGTCCTCGAGTAGATAAATGATAAAAATAGAATTTTTGATGCGGAGTGATACTTTGGCATAATTTCAATGTAAATCTTCTTAATCATGGTATGAATATTCAGATCCGAAAGATTCAAGACAAAAGTTCATATTGACATAAAAATAATAATACTTCAAGCATACTAACAAAGCAATTATGTCTTCTCAAAATAACATGGCCAAAGAAAGTTATCCCTACAAAATCGTATAGTCTTCAAGCATACTTTAACATTTTCAAAACGTTTTCAATCTTCACGCAATACATGAGCGTGAGCCATGGATATAGCACTATATGTGGAATAGAACGGTGGTTGTGGAGAAGACAAAAAGAGGGAAGATAGTCTCACATCAACTAGGCGTATCAACGGGCTATGGAGATGCCCATTGTCGGTGTCAAAACCGGCGGATCTCGGGTAGGGGGTCCCGAACTGTGCGTCTAGGCGGATGGTAACAGGAGACAAGGGACACGATGTTTTACCCAGGTTCGGGCCCTCTTGATGGAGGTAAAACCCTACGTCCTGCTTGATTGATATTGATGATATGGGTATTACAAGAGTAGATCTACCACGAGATCAAGGAGGCTAAACCCTAGAAGCTAGCCTATGGTATGATTGTTGTTATTGTTGTTATCCTACGAACTAAAACCATCCGGTTTATATAGACACCGGAGAGGGCTAGGGTTACATAGAGTCGGTTACAATGGTAGGAGATCTACATATCCGTATCGCCAAGCTTGCCTTCCATGCCAAGGAAAGTCACATCCGGACACGGGACGAAGTCTTCAATCTTGTATCTTCATAGTCTTGGAGTCCGGCCGATGATGATAGTTCGGCTATCCGGACACCCCCTAGTCCAGGACTCCCTCAGTAGCCCCTGAACCAGGCTTCAATGACGATGAGTCCGGCGCGCATATTGTCTTCGGCATTGCAAGGCGGGTTCCTTCTCCGAATAGTTTGTAGAAGACTGTGAACACCAAGATAGTGTCCGGCTCTGCAAAATAAATTCCACATTCCACCGTAGAGAGAATAATATTTACAGAAGTTCAATCTGCTGACGTATTTCGCGGTGTGACGTCACACCACAACCAAGCCTTTACTTGAATCATTTTTATTATACCGCCTCAACGCGTTTAGCGAAGCGGTTTCCCCTTGGCATGTATTGTCGAAGCAGAGATCGTGTTCCCCTTATTCCGGGATTCTCATCAATACGGACGTGGGTAACCCAATCGCGCCATTGATTGTGGCGCTTGGGAGAAAAGCGAGTTTTACCAGGCCGGTAGGGACGCACAGTTTCGTCTGCCCATATATAAGGGGATAAGGATCCACCTTTTTACCTACGCCTTCTTCCTCCTTTGCTTATCCATCTCCGCGCACTCGAGCTCCAGCGCCCAAGTCCGCACATCTCACCTCGACCTTCTCCAGCCATGTCCAGAGCGGGAGGCAAATGGATGGCCTCTTCCGTTACGGAGGGGCACATCGAGAGGCTGCGCGGCGCCGGATACCTGTCCAGCGACATCGCGCACCGGCTCCCCGACAAGGGGCAGCTCATCCCCACCCCCAGGCCCCATGAGAGGGTGGTATTCCTTCCCCATTTCCTCCACGGACTGGGCTTCCCACTTCACCCCTTTGTCCGGGGGCTCATGTTCTACTACGGTCTGGATTTCCATGATCTGGCCCCGAATTTCATCCTCAACATCTCGGTGTTTATCATCGTGTGCGAGGCTTTCCTCTGCATCCAGCCCCACTTCGGCTTGTGGCTCAAGATCTTCAATGTCAAGCCAAAGGTCGTGAAGGGGAATCAAGCGGAATGCGGAGGCGCCATGGTAGGCAAGATACCCAATGTTACTTGGATCGAGGGCGCCGTCGTGGAAACCATCAAGGGGTGGCAATCGGGGTGGTTCTACATCACCGAGCCGCGTGACCCTAAATGGGAAGCGACCCCCGAATTCAGATCTGGCATCCCCACACGGCTCACCTCTTGGAAGGAGAGTGGCCTGACTTGGGGCAATTCGGAGGAGCTGACCGGACTCCAAGCCTGCATCCAGAAGCTGGTGGACAAGAAGCTCAAGCTTGTCAACGTAGTCTAGGTCATGCTCATCTGCCGGATCCTCCCGTGCCAACAACGGGCCTTTAAATTGTGGGAGTTCAATCCGGCTCAGCACCGAACCTTGAGCGGGCTCTTCGACACTAGGTACGAAGATGCCTGGAAGGTGCTTTTTAAGGGCGCCGAGGCTCCCGCATCCGCTACCGAAGATCACGGATTCCGCTCGCAGCGTCAGGCTGACAAGGTAAATGATTTTACCCTTTATGGGACACTTGTTTTCCATAGTTTGACTCTATGTGGGATCTAAACTCCCTTTCCTTTGACAGGACTGGCTGAAGAAGGCCGAGCAGACTAACTGTCCGGCCCCCTTATCAGAAGATCCAGTGGACGCTCATCTAGCGGGGCTGCTGGTTCCGGCACCCCATGTGGTGCCAGAGAAGAAGGCCAAGAACGAGGCCACGGGTACTCGAAAGAGTTCCCGTTTTCAGGTGTCTGATGACTCCGAGGTGGACTCCTCCCCCGAAGACGAGGAGGAGAAGAAAAAGGTCTCTCCCCCAGTGGTGGGAGGGAAGAAAAGGAAGGCCTCCCCAGCTAGGGAGGCCGAAGGGTCCAAGAAGGGAAGGACTCTTCCCCCGGACTGTTCCGTCAACGCCGATGACGACGACGAGGATTGGCCTCCAAGGGCCAAGCCCCTAGCGAGATCGTAAGTATCCGGACTCCCGAATGACTTCATGATTTTTATTTTTGCCACTTGGTGTCTTTCTAACGCCGCATACAACCCTGCAGTCCGCCCAAGGACGATCTTCCCGCTTCGTCGAGCGGGTCCTTGGGCTCGTCGGATGTGAACAGCACTTCACTTCCAACCGCCTCCTCTCCCCGTGACGCTGACAACGTCGAGGTGGGATCCCAGAGAGGGACTCATCCGGAGGAGGAGGACCCGGAGGTGGCACAGGGCGACCTCCCGGACTTCGTGCCGGACTCCGCACCGGAACCTGTAGTGGTTCCAGAGTCCGGCGGGCGGCTCCTTTGTAAGAAGGGCAAGACCGTGGCGCCGGTGGCCTCCATCCAACCGGAGGCGCCGGATAACTTGCTGGAGGCGCTCAATGGCGCTTCCATCAAGGAGGAACACCGCACTGTCATGAGTGCGGTGATTTAGAAGGTCCAGCTCGCCAAAAGCGGGATGACCAAAGCCTGCAGCAACCTTCTATCAGGCTTTGAGGTAACAATATTAATATATGTAAAATGGTACCACATAGACAGTAGCCCATGATGCTCGGTTCGGTGTTTGGAAAGAAAAGCCGGACTGAGGATCTAAAAAGATATACGCAGGAGTCATAAAAAATATGTCGACATGGGATTGCAGACTACGCTGCTGACCTCTGCCGCACTGACTGCAGAGGTCAATGCTTTGAAGCAAAACCTCGAGCGGTCCGAGAACGAGCTCGGCCGTGCCAAGAAGCAGCTCGAGGATAAAGAAGGTCAGTAGCACCTTATTAAAGTTGTACCTTACAGGAAAGGATTTGGTTGCAAAAAGAATGAAAAGGATAACGTGGGTATTGCAGGGGCCACAAACGAGGTGGCGACACTGAAGGAGGCGGTGTCCATGGCCGAACGTAATGCAGCCACGGAGCGCACCGAGCGAGAGAAGCAGGAGGCGCGGGTGGCGGAGGTACGGCAAGAGCTCCAGGCTCTCGTGGAAAAACATGAGAGTTTGGACCGTGACTCGAAGACTCGAGAGTCCGAGCTTGCATCGGCTCTTGAGAGTGCCAGAGCCGCTAAGGCCGAAGCCTACAAGGCCCTCCAGGAAATCGAGGCGTTGAAGAAAATAGCGTCGGGTAAGGCATTTTTCATGCAAAGCAAGCATGTGGATGTGGATTACGTGTTACTTACCCGAATTCGGAGCTCTCCAGGAGCGTTCGCAGATCTGCCCCGCAGCGTGTCCGATGCTGCCGCTTTCTACAGGGCCGAGGAGGGGAGCTCGACGGAGAAGGTCTTCTGGTCTCAGTATGCTAAGGCCGGACATCCGGTTCCCCTTAGCGACCAGCTGAAGCAGCTGGTCGAGCTCCACAAGGTGGCCGAACAGGCCATGAAGGGCCTCATAGTTCGGCTGTGGCCCAATGAGGCCATGCCTGGGAGCTACTTCGGCCTGGTGCGGCGGCTGGTGGATGTGTGTCCATGGGTTGAGGTCATCAAGTGATCCGCCTGTATTGAAGGTGCCCGTCGGGCCCTTGCCCGTGCTAAGGTGCACTGGGGCAAGATGGATGCTGAGAAGCTTGTGACGGATGCGCCACCGCCGGGCAAGGAGTATCGCACGCCCGAGATGTATTACAAGAGTGTCCTGAAGGGTGCCCGCACTATTGCGTGTGAGTGCTCCAATAATGTAATATTTGAGTAGACTCGCATTTTGTTATCCTGTGCGCAGACAACTTTGTTCATATGCACTAAGCAACGCTTGTTGATTTAAAATATTACCTTCTGTGCGGCTGTTTATCAAATATGAGAGATGGCAAGTCGTCGGCTTCAGCCCCCATGCCACGAGTGCTGGGGTGTTCGGGATAAATTTGAGCACTCTTGTTCCCATATTTGGGTCCATCTAGGGAGGCGCTCAACACGACGAACTAGGCAACCGGACTTATAATGCTTGAACACTCTCACTTAGCCATAGAATTCTATAATTTTAAATTTCGGCGAAGCCCCTAGTGTTCGGAAGGCCGAATTCGGGGCGCTATCCACGCCTGGGCCGGACAAAGCTGGTTCCTCGCTCTAAGCAGCATAAGTCTTTAGGGACTCGAAAAAACCTCTCGAACAGCGACCGGCTCTCGCCTCATCATGACGGTCAGTTTTAGCTTTCTCCACTGAGGCGTTAGCCCAGCTCAACTGGGGCGCAATCGCAGTGGTTCTCCCAGTGCTACCCTAGCCGATACAACGGAACGTAAGGTACCAAAACATGGGAGGCGGGCAAACCCAACTATTGACCCAAGACATGATTCAGAGCTGATGCATATAATGCTATAAGTTCGGGGTGCCGCACTTGTGAAAGTGTTCGGACTTATCATACCATGATGTGGGGAACATAAGCCCCTAGTGTTTTTAGCCGTACCAAAGTGTAAGGATGCAACATGTCTCAAATGAACATATGTATAAGAAAGAAATGCAATTATAAGAAAAAAGGTGCTGCATTGTTTTATTCAAGAAGTACTGCAATGAATGCAGAACGATACAAATAGTGCGATAAGCATGGGATGGGACTATTAAACATGTCCCCCTCCAGGGGTAGGCTGTGGAGTGGTGTATAAAACAGATTTAATGCTTGTAAGGGAGACCACCTGGATATTCGTCGCAGCCTTTCTCCTTCCCTGGCTGTTGCATCGTGAGTTCGGCCGGTCTACTGCCAGACAGGGCCTCTGGTGAACGGAGTCCTGTGGGTAAGAAAGAAAAAAGGAAAAAAAAAGAAATGACACACTTGGGAGCCTCTGATGTGGTTGAGCCGCACTCTGGGCCTGTCGTGGTCATGCCCCTTCCCCTATGTGGTATCTCCAGAGCGTAATGATGTACGCGAAGGACCAGTCTTGCGATCTTGCGAGGGCTAGGGTTGGGGACGCATTGCTACACGTGCTCGGAACGCGCCAGGTGGTCTTGTTGTAGGTTACTTCGGGCGCGTTTGGCCGTGTCCGGTCGCTTAACGGCCGGACTCGAGAATTGCCTTAAGAGGCTGCATTGTACTTCTGCCGCGAGAGCCGCTGTGTGTTCCTCCGTTCGGAGGGAGCGCTCGATGTTTCCGTTGACCGTGATGACTCCTCGAGGGCCTGGCATCTTGAGCTTGAGGTATGCGTAGTGCGGCACCGCGTTGAACTTTGCAAATGCGGTCTGTCCGAGCAGAGCATGATAGCTGCTGCGGAACGGAACTATGTCGAAGATTAACTCCTCGCTTCGGAAGTTATCCGGGGATCCGAAGACCACTTCCAGTGTGACTGAGCCCGTGCAATTGGCCTCTACACCTGGTATGACGCCTTTGAAGGTCGTCTTTGTGGGTTTAATTCTTGAGGGGCCTATGCCCATCTTGCACACTGTGTCCTGATAAAGCAGGTTCAGGCTGCTGCCGCCGTCCATCAGGACTCTGGTGAGGTGAAATCCATCGACGATTGGGTCTAAAACCAATGCAGCGAATCTGCCGTGGCGGATGCTAGTGGGGTGGTCCCTTCGATCAAAAGTGATCGGGCAGGAGGACCATGGGCTGAACTTCGGGGCGACTGGCTCCATCGCGTATACGTCCCTGAGTGCACGCTTCCGCTCCCTCTTGGGTATGTGGGTTGCATATATCATATTCACCGTCCGCACTTGTGGGGGAAAACCCTTCTGTCCTCTATTGTTCGGCGGTCGGGTCTCTTCTTCGTCATCGCTATGCAGCCCCTTGTCATTGTTTTCAGCAATTAGCTTGCCTACCCGCTTGAATACCCAACAGTCCCTGTTGGTGTGGTTGGCTGGCTCTTCGGGGGTGCCGTGTATCTGGCACGAGCGATCGAGTATTCGGTCCAAATTGGACGGACCCGTAGTAGTTCTTTTGAATGGCTTCTTCCGTTGACCGGGTTTGGAGCCTCTGAATCCGGTGTTAACTGCCGTATCCTCATTATTATCGCTGTTAATGCGGCGTTTATTCTTGTTGCGATGCGACCTTCCATTGCGATCCTTGGTATCCGGACTGCCAGAATTTTTGCTGAGGTTGTTGCTGCGAGCTAGCCAGCTGTCCTCTCCCGCGCAAAAGCGGGTCATGAGTGATGTGAGGGCTGCCATGGATTTCGGCTTTTCCTGTCCCAGGTGCCGGGCAAGCCACTCGTTGCGGATGTTATGTTTGAAGGCCGCGAGGGCCTCCACATCCGGACAGTCGACGATTTGGTTTTTCTTAGTTAAGAACCGTGTCCAGAATTGTCTGGCCGATTTGTCTGGCTGCTGAATTATGTGGCTTAGGTCGTTGGCTTCTGGTGCTCGCACATACGTGCCCTGGAAGTTATCAAGGAATGCGGCTTCCAGGTCCTCCCAACATCCAATTGATTCTGCTGGCAAGCTGTTAAGCCAATGTCGAGCTGGTCCTTTAAGCTTGAGTGGGAGGTATTTGATGGCGTGAAGATCGTCACCGCAGGCCATGTGGATATGAAGGAGATAGTCTTTGATCCAAACCGCGGGGTCTGTTGTGCCATCATAGGATTCGATATTCATGGGTTTAAACCCTTCGGGGATTTGATGATCCATTACTTCGTCTGTGAAGCATAGTGGGTGTGCGACGCCTCTGTATTGGGCTATATCGCGACGAAGCTCCAATGAGCTTTGTCTATTGTGTTCGTCCCGGCCAGACTGACTGTGTCCGGCGCGACGGTTGTCGTCACGTATCATGGGGCGCCCACGCGATCCGTAGATCGATCTTGATTGTCTTGCCTTATCCTCCAATATATCTCGCAAGTCCGGAGCATTCCCCTGTGGCCTTGTGCTGTTCGAGCGATGCCGGGGTACGGTTCTAGTGAAGGGCCTAGAGGCCTCTCTGTCGCGGCCCCGAGGTGGCCGGTCATCTGTATTGTGCTCTGGTGATGCAGGTTTGTATACCTCCTCATCTAATCGTGGGAGCAACTTGCGTTTGGGGTAGCTTTTGGAGGGGCGTTCGAGCTCATGCTCTTCGGCCGCCAGGACTTCCATCCATCTGTCGGCTAGCAGATCTTGATCAGCTCTAAGCTGTTGCTGCTTTTTCTTGAGGCTGTTTGCCGTGGCCATAAGCCTGTGTTTAAAACGCTCTTGTTCGATGGGATCCTCAGGCACGACAAATTCATCGTCGTCGAGGCTTGCCTCGTCTCCAGAGGGAGGCATGTAACTATCGTCCTCTACCTCTTCGTCTGCCGCCCTCTTGTGAGGGCTGGCATCTCCGTCCTCCTGCACTGAATCTTGCTGGAGGGGGTTGTCTTCGGCACTGTCTGGGGTATTATTATCTCCGTTGCCGGAATCGCCATTCTTGCTGTGGCGGGATTTGGAGCGGCGCCGCTGACGCCGGCGCTTGGGCTGTTTCTTGGAGGGGTCTTCCTCCGCTGTTCCTTCGCCATTCCCATCCTTTGGGATATCCACCATGTATATGTCGTATGACGAGGTGGCTTTCTAGTGCCCAGTAGGCGCTGGTTCTTGGTCGTCTCCGGCATTGTCGTCCATACCGTCGATGTCTTCAGAGTCGAAGTCTAGCATGTCGGTTAGATCGTCAACAGCGGCTACTAAGTGGGTGGTGGGTGGGTCTTGAATTTCTTCGTCGTCCGCATCCCAACCGTCCTGACCACAGTCCGGCCAGGGCTCTCCTGATAACGAGGGATGTTTTAGCGAGCTCAGAATGTCGTCAAAAGGTGAGTGTTGAAAGATGTCCGCGGCGGCAAACTCCATTATCGGCGCCCAATCGGATTCGATTGGTAGGCGCGCGGGAGGTTCGGAGTCCCGCGAGGAGTCCGGCACCTTGGAGTCACGAGCTTCAAAAGGGACAAAGTCAGTGTTCGGCTCTATCACCGTAGAGGTTGCAGCCCCCGAGGCGGTGTCTAACCATCCGTCCTCGATCCGCGCGGCCGGCTCCGAGTCGAGGGTCGGAGCAGATTCGTGTGCGGCCTCCAGGGCACTGTCCGGCAGCAGAGCTAAATCATGCCCATCGTGATAGTGCGGCGCACTCAGCTGTGGCTCGAATCCGTTGAAGATCAAGTCTCCCCGGATGTCAGCCGTGAAGTTAAGACTTCCAAATCTGACCTGACGGCCAGGGGCGTAGCTTTCGATCTGCTCCAGATGGCCAACCGAATTAGCCCGCAGTGCAAAGCCACCGAATACAAAGATCTGTCCGGGGAGAAAAGTCTCACCCTGGACCGCGTCGTTGTTGATGATCGAAGGAGCCATCGAGCCTATCGGTGACGACACAGAGGAACTCTCAATGAAAGCACCAATGTTGGTGTCAAAACCGGTGGATCTCGGGTAGGGGGTCCCGAACTGTGCGTCTAGGCGGATGGTAACAGGAGACAAGGGACACGATGTTTTACCCAGGTTCGGGCCCTCTTGATGGAGGTAAAACCCTACGTCCTGCTTGATTGATATTGATGATATGGGTATTACAAGAGTAGATCTACCACGAGATCAAGGAGGCTAAACCCTAGAAGCTAGCCTATGGTATGATTGTTGTTATTGTTGTTATCCTACGGACTAAAACCATCCGGTTTATATAGACACCGGAGAGGGCTAGGGTTACATAGAGTCGGTTACAATGGTAGGAGATCTACATATCCGTATCGCCAAGCTTGCCTTCCACGCCAAGGAAAGTCCCATCCGGACATGGGACGAAGTCTTCAATCTTGTATCTTCATAGTCTTGGAGTCCGGTCGATGATGATAGTTCGGCTATCCGGACACCCCCTAGTCCAGGACTCCCTCACCCATCAATAGATATCAATGTGAGTGAGTAGGGATTGCCATGCAACGGATGCACTAGAGCTATAAGTATATGAAAGCTCAACAAAATAAACTAAGTGGGTGTGCATCCAACTCGCTTGCTCATGAAGACCTAGGGCATTTTGAGGAAGCCCATCATTGGAATATACAAGCCAAGTTCTATAATGAAAAATTCCCACTAGTATATGAATGTGACGAAATGAGAGACTCTCTATCATGAAGATCTTGGTGCTACTTTGAAGCACAAGTGTGGTAAAAGGAAAGTAGCATTGTCCCTTCTCTCTTTTTCTCTCATTTTTTTATTTATTTTATTTATTTTATTTGGGCCTTTATCTTTTTTTGGCCTCTTTTTTTTTATTTTTCGTCCGGAGTCTCATCTCGACTTATGGGGGAATCATAGTCTCCATCATCCTTTCCTCACTTGGGACAATGCTCTAATAATGATGATCATCACACTCTTATTTTTCTTACAACTCAACAATTACAACTCGATACTTAGAACAAAGTATGACTTTATATGAATGCCTCCGGCGGTGTACCGGGATATGCAATGAATCATGAGTGACATGTATGAAAGAATTATGAACGGTGGCTTTGCCACAAATACAATGTTAACTACATGATCATGCTAGCAATATGACAATGATGGAGCGTGTCATAATAAACGGAACGGTGTAAAGTTGCATGGCAATATATCTCGGAATGGCTATGGAAATGCCATGATAGGTAGGTATGGTGGCTGTTTTGAGGAAGGTTTATGGTGGGTGTATGATACCGGCAAAAAGTGCGCGGTATTAGAGAGGCTAGCAATGGTGGAAGGATGGGAAAAAGTGCGTATAATCCATGGACTCAACATTAGTCATAAAGAACTCATATACTTATTGCAAAAATCTAGAAGTTATCAAAGCAAAGTATTACGTGCATGCTCCTAGGGGGATAGATTGGTAGGAAAAGACCATCGCGCGTCCCCGACTGCCACTCATAAGGAAGACAATCAATAAATAAATCATGCTCCGAGTTCATCACATAACGGTTCACCATACATGCATGCTACGGGAATCACAAACTTCCACACAAGTATTCTTTAAATTCACAACTACTCAACTAGCATGACTCTAATATGACCATCTCCATATCTCAAAACAATTATCAAGCATCAAACTTTTCTTAGTATTCAACACACTCATAAGAAAGTTTCACATATCTTGAACACCAAGTATATTAACATTAAGCAAATTACCATGCTATTAAAGACTCTCAAAATAATCTAAGTGAAGCATGAGATATCAAATAGTTTCTTTAAAACAAATCCACCACCGTGCTCTAAAAGATCTAAGTGAAGTACTAGAGCAAAAATTAACAAGCTCAAAAGATATAAGCGAAGCACATAGAGTATTCTAACAAATTCCAATTCATGTATGGCTCTCTCTCATTAAAGAATTTCAGATCTTGATACTTCATTCAAACAGCAAGCAAAGCTAAAGAAAACTACAATGCAAGGATAGCACAACTCATGTGAAGAAGCAAAAACTTAGGCTCAACTGATACTAACCGATAGTTGTTGAAGAAGAAAGGTGGGATGCCTACCGGGGCATCCCCAAGATTAGATGCTTGAGACTTCTTGAAATATTATCTTGGGGTTCCTTGGGCATCCCCAAGCTTGAAATTTTGTGTCTCCTTAATTCCTCTCATATCATGGTTTCTCTTTTTATTAAAAGCTTCATTCACAACAAACTCAACAAGAACTCGTGAGATATGTTAGTATAAACCAATGCAAAACCTTATCATATTCTACTGTAACAAATCACTAAAATTATTATTCAACATTTAATACTAAATGCCTCTACATATTTAATACTCCTATCCTCAAATAGAATCATTAAACAAACAAACATATGCAAACAATGCAAACATAACAGCAATCTGCCAGAACAGTACAGTCTGTAAAGAATGCAAGAGTATCAATACTTCCCTAACTCCAAAAATTATGAACTAAAATTCCCACTGTAATAAATTTATCAGAGCTCAATATGCAAAAATATTCAACGTTATACCATGCTCTGACTTTTCTAGGGAATTTTTGCAACAGCGGTAAACTTTCTGTTTTCAAACAGCAACATGCAAACTAGCAAAATAAGCATGGCAAAGGCTATCCTTGACTTTTTTATTGAAACTAAAGATGCAAAACATTATTCTAACTAACTGAAAGCAAAAACTAACAAAATTAAAATGACGCTCCAAGCAAAACACATATCATGTGGTGAATAAAAATATAGCTCCAAGTAAAGTTATCGATAGACGAAGACGAAAGAGGGGATGCCTTCCGGGTTATCCCCAAGATTAGTTGCTTGGTTGTCCTTGAATATTACCTTGGGGTTCCTTGGGCATCCCCAAGCTTAGGCTATTGCCACTCCTTATTCCATAGTCCATCGAATCCTTACCCAAAACTTGAAAACTTCAACCACACAAAACTCAAAACAAAACTTGTAAGCTCCGTTAGTATAAGAAAATAAAACCACCACTTAGGTACTGTAATGACTCATTCTAAAATCATATTGGTGTAATATCTACTGTACTACAACTTATCTATGGTTCATACCCTCCGATACTACTCATAGATTCATCAAAATAAGCAAACAACACATAGAAAACAGAATCTGTCAAAAACAGAACAGTCTGTAGTAATCTGTATAAAACGTATACTTCTGGAATCCCAAAAATTATGAAATAAATTTATGGACCTGAGTAATTTTTCTATTAATCATCTGCAAAAAGAATCAACCTAAAAGCACTCTCCAGTAAAAAATGGCAGCTATTCTCGTGAGCGCAAAAGTTTCTGTTTTTCACAGCAAGATCACATAAACTTCACCCAAGTCTTCCCAAAGGTTCTACTTGGCACTTTATTGAAACAAAAAGCTATAAAACATGATTACTACAGTATAATAATCATGTGGACACACAAAAACATAAGGATAAATATTGGGTTGTCTCCCAATAAGCGCTTTTCTTTAATGCCTTTCTAGCTAGGCATGATGATGACAATGATGCTCACATAAAAGATAAGAATTGAAACATAACGGAAGCATCATGAAGCATATGACTAGCACATTTAAGTCTAAACCACTTCCTATGCATAGGGATTTTGTGAGAAAACAACTTATGGGAACAATAATCAACTAGCATAGGATGGCACAACAAGCATAGCTTCAACAACTTAAGCACATAGAGAGGAAACTTGACATTATTGCAATTCCTACAAGCATATGTTCCTGCCTCATAATAATTTTCAGTAGCATCATGAATGAATTCAACAATATAACCAGCACCTAAAGCATTCTTTTCATGATCTACTAGCATAGAAATTTCACTACTCTCCACATAAGCAAACTTCTTCTTTATGGCATATGTATCATCACAATAATCATCATAGATAGGAGGCATGCTTTCATCATAGTAAATTTTCTCATCAAAGCTTGGGGGACAAAAAATATCATCTCCATCAAACATAGCTTCCCCAAGCTTGTGGCTTTGCATATCATTAGCATCATGGATATGCAAGGAATTCACTAACAACATTGCAATCATGCTCATCATTCAAAGATTCAGTACCAAACATTCTATAGATTTCTTCTTCTAGCACTTGAGCACAATTTTCCTTTCCATCATACTCACAAAAGATATTAAAAAGGTGAAGCGTATGAGACAAACTCAACTCCATTTTTTTGTAGTTTTCTTTTATAAACTAGACTAGTGCTAAAACAAGAAACAAAAAGATTCGATTGCAAGATCTAAAGATATACCTTCAAGCGCTAACCTCCCCGGCAACGGCGCCAGAAAAGAGTTGCAAGTACTCCCGCACCTCAAGAGGTCTATGCTTGACAAAGGCCTGATATGCCTACAAAATTGAGGTTGTTTCTAAGTGGGCACACTATAAGAAATATGTCAACTAGTGACCTTCTGTCAGTGACCCTGGAAGAATTGGTCATAGATCTATGACCATTTAAGACCAATTGGTCAAAATCTGTTCGGGGGGCTCCAAACGCTGAACAATAACGACCATTTTGGTCAGAAAGGTCGTAATTTCCTTACACGAAATGGTCATAAAGCAGATAGCACTGGTCCGCTGCCTTATTTCTAGCTGATCATAACCAATATAGATGGTCATAACCTTGTAAATTGTGGTGGGTTGCTATGACTAGGCGCCACCTCATCAGTTTTGCATATGTGTCATGTCCATGTGTCAATTTTTGCCCTAGGTTGTGAAGCAACCTATATTTCTGTCATTCCCAAAATTCCCAAAAAAATCTCATAAATTCTTTGGGTCATATCTTCGTCAAATATGTAAAAAACCTTCCTTGCCTAGTTCAAAAATAATTCAACAATATTCATTTTTCTATTCTGTTCAGAACAACACTTTGTGAAGGAAGTGCTATTTATATATTCTTGATTGCCCTTAAAATTTTTGGGCACTATTTCCTATCCAAATCATTGCCTCATGACAAAATTCTGCTCCATCTGCCCAGTAAATCTTCCTCGGCATATTTCCAAAGTTTTTTGCCCACCTAGAACCTTTGTGAAATAAGTACTAGCTATGCATATCCTAATGAGTTGAACTTTTTTTTGCCACATATTCTATATGCCTATGTAACTTACCTACACCAAATTTGATCTCAGTTCATCTAGCCAATTTCTCTCACTAATTTTTCGAAGTTTTTGTCCAGAGAAGAGCATTGTGAAGGAAGTGCTATTTATATATTCTTGGTTGTCCTCAAAATTTTTGGGCACTCTTTCCTATTCAAATCATTGCCTCATGACAAAATTTAGCTCCATTTGCCCAGTAAATCTTCCTCGGCAAAATTCCAAAGTTTTTGTCCACCTAGAACCTTTGTGAAAGAAGTAGTAGCTATGTATATCCTAATGAGTTGAATTTTTTCACATATTCTATATGCCTATGTAACTTACCTAAACCAAATTTGAGCTCATTTCATTTAGCCAATTTTTCTCACTAATTTTTCGAAGTTTCTGTCCAGAGAAGAGCATTGTGAAGGAAGTACCACTTTGGCATGTACAAATGGTATCCATTTTCTACAGTGCTTTCCTATGCCCAAATAACCATCCTCCACCAAATTTCAGCTCAATCCATTAATTATTTTGAGCCCAGCCTCAACATTCGTATTTATGTCCAGTGTGGTACTTTGCAAAACAAGTACCACCTAGGCTCCTCCTTTTGAGCTGAAAATTTGTGAAGACAGACTTCTTAGTAACTGATCATCCTCAGCCAAAACTCACGCCCATTAGCCATGTGCATTTCCCGTACCGCTAATCAAACACTTGGGTGCTAATTCATGTTTGAGCATAGTTCGGTCTCCTCGTGACAATCTTATGTTGTATTTTTCTTCCTAGCACCTACCTAGGGAGTGCCCAACCCACTAGACATGCCTATGCCGCCCAGAACGCATGGCAATGCCACGGTCACAGCGTGACCACGCGACGGGCATGCGAGTTTACGCGCTCTAGAGTTGGGGCCCTCGGCCACCGTCCAAACCTCCACGTATCACCACCAAACCATGTATTTCTGATTAAATAGGTACTTATGTAACTATAAATTATTTTTGGAAAAAATAAAGAGCAAACTATAAGGCAACTGCATTTCAAATTTGACCTGCTTCCAACTGAATCAGTGGAAATTTGTCTTTTTCACGAGAGGTGGATCAAAACTTTTTACACCCAAATTTTTTATCAATTATACATTATATATGGCCTAATATTTTGGAAAAATGATTTAGTCCAATTTTGCAACAAATATATGGTAGGTCCTTCACAAAAAAACTCATTTCGGGCACTCAAACAAATGGAAAATGAATTTTTCGTCCAAAGAAAATGAAAGCTTCATTAGGCAACATTGTTTGTCATTCCAAGATGCACCTTGTGCATGATATGAGGTCATTTTAACAAACTATGTCATGAATGTGGCCATAAGATTGATCAATTGGCTAGGAAACCATGAATCTTCACACATGATAGCTCATTTCTCAGAACACTTTTTAAAATAATTATCATATTACAAGTTTTTTTTTCTGGTAACTTGATCACATATAATGACATAATGCGAAGGTTTTCCAATTTTTTGATTTTTTATGAATTTTTTATGCCCGTTTCAAAATGCGGTCAAAACGGCGGGCATGACCCTTCCTAGTTAGTGGTTGAATCTTGGAAAACTTTTGGTGTTTCTATGATTAAATAGATACTTTTGTACCTAAAAATGATTTTTAGGACAAATAAATATCAAACTATGAGGCAGCTGTAGTTCAAATTTGACCCGCTTCCACCTGAATCAGCAGAAATTTGTCTTTTTCCACGAGAGGTGGATAAATGATTTTGACACCCAGCTATTTTGTCAATTGTGCATTAAATATGGCCTAGTATTTTATAAAATTAATTTGGTCCAATTTTGCAACAATTATTTGGTAGGTTCTCCACAAAAAAACCTCATTTTGGGCACTCAAAAAATGGAAAATGATTTTTTTCATCCAAAGAAAATGAAAACTTCCTTAGGCAACATTGTTTGCCGTTCCAATATGCACCCTTGTGCACAGTATGAGATCATTCGAACAAACTATGCCATGAATGTGGCCATAAGATTGATCATTTGGCTTGAAAGCCATTGATCTCCACACATAATAGCTCGTTTCTGAGAACACTTTTTAAAAATAATTGCCCTATTACAAGTTTATTAGGGAACTTGGCCACATATAATGACACAATGTGAAGGTTTTCTAATTTTTTGATTTTTTTTTTGAATTTTTCATGCCCGTTTCAAAATGCGGTCAAAACGGTGGGCATGACCGTTCCTAGCTAGTGGCTGAATCTTGGATTTTTTTGGTGTTTCTCTGATTATATAGATACTTATGTACCTAGAAATGATTTTTGGGGAAAATGAAGGGCAAACTATGAAGCAGTTGCAGTTCAAATTTGACCCGCTTCCTACTGAATTGACGGAAATTTGTCTTTTTCATGAGAGGTGGATCAAAACTTTTGACACCCAACCATTTTATCAATTGTGCATTAAATATGTCCTAGTATTTTAGAACATTGATTTGGTCCAATTTTGCAACAAATATATGGTAGGTCCTTCACACAAAAAATCATTTGGGGCACTCAGAAAATGGAAAATGATTTTTTTGTCCAAAGAAGATAAAAACTTCCTTATGCAACATTGTTTGCCATTACAAGATGCACCCTTATGCACAATATAATATCATTTGAACAAACTATGTCATGAATGTGGCCATAAGATTGAGTATTTGGGTTGAAAGCCATGCATCTTCACAATTGATAGCTCGTTTCTGAGAACACTTTTTTAAAATGATTGCCGTATTACAAGTTTATAATTTTTGCTGGTAACTTGGTCACATATAATGACACAATGCAAAGGTTTTCCAATTTTTTGTTTTTTTGATTTTTTTATTCCCGTTTCCAAATGCGGTCAAAACGGCGGGAATGACCATTCCTAGCTAGTGGTTGAATCTTAGAATTTTTTTGGTGTTTCTGTGATTAAATAGATACTTATGTACCTAGAAATGATTTTTGTAAAAAATAAAGAGCAAACTTTGAGGGAGTTGCAGTTCAAATTTGACCCAGTTCCTACTAAATCGGCGGAAATTTGTCTTTTTCACGAGAGGTGGCTCGAATCTTTTGACACCCAACCATTTGGTCAATTGTGCATTACATATGGCCTAATATTTTAGAAATATGATTTGGTCCAATTTTGCAACAAATATATGGTAGGTCCTTCACAAAAAACTCGATTATTGGCACTCCAAAAATTGAAAAATGATTTTTTGTGCAAAGAAAAAGAAAATCCCTCGAATCAACATTGTTTGTTGTCCCAAGATACACATTTGTGCAAAATATTGGGTCATTTGAAAAAACTATAAGCAGGTAATATGTTGAATGTTTACCCACAATAAGAAGGTACAAAATATAAAAAACAGAAGAAAAAACAAAATTACACAAGTTGAATTATGATTGGTGGAATCTGTGTGGCATGGATCAGTGACGTGGCAAACATCCATCCATCGATCAGTTCATCCAGCCCACCGCAGAAAGCATCCGTCCATCGATCCATTCATCCAGCCTCTCTTCCTCTTGCCCGAACCCTAGAGCTCCGCTCCTTCCTGCCGCCGCCACCTCCAGATCCCTCTCCCCGATCCAGACCCAGCCACCATCCATGACGCCAGCTAGAGCAGGCACCAGTAATGGTGACGGCGAGGCTAGGGGCCACCGGATTCGGGATTAGGGCGGCGCATTGCCCCTCCTCCTGTGAGATCCGGGACACAAATGCCCATCTGGATCGAGTAGCTCCTCTCCCCATCCAGATCGAGCAGTTCCACCAGGCTCTCCTCTGGCCGCTGCACCGTCTCCACTGACCAGATTTGGTGCTCCTCGCGTGACCCACCCACCAGCAAGCGGCTAACCCTAGCAGCCCCGCGAATGCTATCTCTTCCCCGACGTCCTTAGCGAGGTTCGTCTTGTCCCCATCCCCTCCTCCTCCTCCTCTTTGCTTTTCCCTTCCCTCTCCGTCACCTTGCGGCCTCTCTGTCTCACAGGGAATGAATAGGAGCTCCGGCCAAGGCCATGGACGCTACCAGCAGAAGCTCCGCCTCGGATCTTGCGACCTCATCGACCGGATCCAGCCGATCCCCGCTGCTGCGCCAAGATCCTCCCCTCCCTCCTAGAGAGGCCCTCTCTCCCACACGCTTTGCAAAATTACTACTGTACTTGCCAGAATTTAGTGCTGAAATTCACTTCATATATGTGTTCTGTCAAAATTCAGTTATGCTCTAGTACTGTACAAACACATTGAAATATATGTATACATATTTGTCAGAAATCAGTGGAATATTTATTGGTCTCACTGTACATGGATAGTTGGTCCTGAGAAAATTGTTTATAGAATAGCGATTTGGCAAAATATGGTGCTTGTTTATTGCTGTGATGGATACATCCAAGACAATTATTGCGGCTTCATTAATGGGGTGTATTTTTGTTTCATTCAATATCTGATCTGATTATAAACATAACCATATGACGTATTTAGATGTGTGTATTTAGTGGGTTGTATTTAAATGGGTGTATATAAAAATGATTTGATCTTCTCTTCCTTGGTTTCCTGATGCACTCCTATTCCACAACCACAGGAACATCACATCGATTGGGGATGAGCCGGATGGGCCAACAAGCCTAGGAGGAGGAGGAGCTCCATCCGCAGCAGCTCATGCTCATGGAGGAACAAGTCTGAATCGTTGTTGTTACTCTGCTGTCCTGGAGTCACCATCCGCAGCAACCATGGTGTGGCTGAGCCTCTGCTACGGCTACAACCTCCCTCTGGTGATGTCCTCCCATGGTGTGGCGTCACTTGCTCTATGTTTCTGCTGTCTGTAGTTACCCAGTAATCACCCGACCATTAATCTTAAGGTGTTTTAGTTGCCCAATTCTATAGGTGATAACAACTAATTGTTTGTTTTTTAAGTTTGTTTTCATCAGAATTTACACCGTAAGTACCAAGGCATTAAAGCATAGTCACCATTTTTTTGCTTGTATATGTGTGCATTAGACATTCTGTAATTAACTCATCAAAAATTAAAATTGGGTATGTCCATGCCATATATGCTCTCTGCTGTTGAGACATTATGATATGCCATTTTTGGTGAAATGTTAGCCTGGACAACCTTATGGTCTAAACCGTTGTACTTGATGGTTTCCGTGTGTATATCTATGGATGCACCCAATAGGTAGTATAGAATGTTTAATATTTTTCTCAAATATGGAAAGTGAAGTGATGAAAAATTTCTTCCGAGTAATTTGATACTATAACAGATACTAATATATTTAAGCACATATATGGTCCTTTTGTCTTTCCTGTGGACATACATGTTACTTCGCTCACAAAACATTAATTGGCTCACTGAAAATTTGCATACTTATCAAACAGCTGCTGAGCTCTCTTTACTTTGGGCACTATTTACCGGCATCTCAATCCCGACCTAGCAGGTCTACTTACCGGCATCAACAGGTACCGCTCTCTCCCATTCTCTAGAAAAAATGCATGAATAGAGAATTCACAGCAAACTGGACAAGATCAGTATACTAGCATTGTTACACTATTAATTATGAAATATTGCAAGGTGGATATGGTTCTAATAGTATCATGCCACTGCATTTGATAATAATTGTCTTATATTTAGGAATGGAAGGAGTACTTAGTTTGTTACATTGGATCTCTTGGTGGTTAATTTCCCCATTCTGGAGGATTCATGCTTGTTCACTACCCTTTTGTATGCATGGTTGATTGCATGCATTATCTTTTGCTTGTCGCCCGCAATGGTTGTTCAATAGATTTTCTATGTTCCATTCAATATGTCTATTTATAATTATCAAATGTTATTATGAATGTTAGCCGTGTGTACATACTATGTTAGGGAGGAGCATAAATATTAGCACATGTGATTTTTCCAGAACACAACATTGGCTAAACAAACTGCACATGGCTTCATTTATTCTGAGCATATTCTTACATAGTATAGTGATATTTATTTATTGCTTGCACCAGTATGTGAATCATACCCTATTGAACAGTATGTAACCACAACAAATCCCATGTATTTATTTGATAATAGAGCATGTAAACTAGAACCTATCCCACATTTCTACTCTTTAAGATATTTATTAGTTTGATGAGTTACTCCTCTTGATAGTCAGAAAATTGCAACTACACTTATGTTTCTTGCTTTGATATGATTCTTGCTTCTACTGACTGCATAACAGTGTGACAATGAGATTTTAAGTTTGAATTCGTATATCATTGTATGGTTTATGATTTACATTTTCAAGGGTTGTTAATTATAACGTTCTGTTAAGTATGTGGTTGTTCTTTTGGAGACTAGGAAACAAGCTAACATACATTTTTGTCGGCAAGACTTTTAACCTAGCCTTTGATGTTACAGATTGCTAATCCTGCAATACCATTTTGTGCAGATGGAACATGCACATTAACTTGTTGACATATTTGGGTCAAACAATATGGAACATGGAGGATGTCTTGTCCTGAGACCCGAGCCATTCACATGTATCGTAACGCTTTCCCTTACCTCCGGTGCATCATGCCAATGTATTTCTTTTTCCTAATTCCCCAACTATTAATGAGTTACCTAAAGTTGAATCTATATTGAATACTCATTTACTTTAATAACTTGGTCAATACTTGATGTGCTCCTAGAAAAGTGTAGCTACACATTGGAATCTTAAATTTTATGTCAGGGTGGCATTTGTATTCTTTATGTGGAAATAATACTTGCTTGTTAACCTCTGTTGTACTGTCATGATAGTCATTGTTAAGCTACAATGAGAACATTTTGTCCAACCTTTGTCCTATAGTGGGTGGTTGTCTTGTGAAAAAATACCTCTGTACTGTACTGTCTTGTGAAAAAAAATACCTATGTACTGTACTATCATGACACTTTGGTTGGCTTATCATAATTGTAGTTGTTTCCTTCTTATTACAGTATATGCGTGTTACAACAAAGATGTTTCAATTCAATTGCTATGTGGTCTGCATGTTCCTCGCATGTGTGATCTTTCTTGATGCCAGGATATTCTGCAATCCAGAAGAACTTGCTACTCAGAAGCTATGGTTTCCTGATTTGTTGTTATGTGTACGTGTTGTCATGAAGCATAGTGGTTCTTGCTTTGTGTAAAATCATTATAAGTATAGTACCTCTTTAGAGGAGTTGAACGCTGAACTATGTATGTGATTCATGTACCTGAAGTATCCACTATGATGCCTATTGCTGAAACGAATATAACTATTTACTGATAATATTAGTTTCTGGCTGGAATTATCTATGATGCCTTTTTGAGGTAAATCTACGACGCCTAGTGTAACAAAAATGTGCAAAATAACGACTCTGCCAAGTTAACAAAATTAATGGGCTAAAATTGATAGGATCGGTCTCTGGATGTGGCCCAAAAAGAAACGGGCTAAAATGAAAGGGTTGTACTATTGGGCTTTGCTCATTTAGATACCTTATTGGACTAGGCTGGTGAAAATGGTGACCTTACACTGGTAGAAAAAATCCCTTTAGTCCCGGTTCGCAACAGCCTTTAGTCCCGGCTGTGCAACCGGGACTAAATATGCGCGACTAAAGACCCCCCCCCCTTTAGTCGCGCCTCTTACGGACCGCGACTAAAGGCTTTAGTCCCGGTTCTTGTGGCTGACCGGGACTAAAGGCCCGTCCACGTGGGCGCCCGTGGTCCGTCGGGGCGGAGGACCTTTAGTCCCGGTTCTCGTGGCCAACCGGGACTAAAGGCCTCCTCCGCAGGTTTAGGGTTTCAGCCCCCCTAAACCTGGTTTCTTTTTAATTTGTAGTTTTTTATTTGTTTTATATTTTATTTTGTGTTTTATTTTATTTTTGATGAAGTTTCAGTACACATATTCTACGCTACTATATACATGCATATGAAATTTCAAACAAGAAGAATTCAAGAGGAATATATAATATATATTCAATCTCGGGTGACCATATACAACTTCGAACAAGTTTCCATACACAATTAGGATGGATGACTATATACAACTTCGAACAAGTTTCAATCTCGGGTATGCATATAAATTTCTTCGTCCTCGGTATAGTGTTCTCCTTTAGGATTGATGACTTCCCTCATGAAAAATCCTGCTAATTCTTCTTGAATTGGTCGGAAGCGAGCTTCTGGACTAAGCCTCCTCCGCAAGTTATCCGTCGCGTTTCGCACGCTATCTGATGCCTTTCGCTCAGTGGTGTGTCTCCGGATGTTCTCACAAACATAGTATCCACATAGATTGGTCCCCGGTGGCTGCTTATCCACATTAACTAACCTTCTGAAATCTAGTTCATGTTTGAATTCACCGACAATTTCTTCTGAGAACTGTCTCCAAACCCTACAGGGCAAAGAAAATTAAATGAATAAGGGAGTTATTAGTTACTTGATATTAGGAAATGAACGAAAGAGACCGATCGATATAGAGCTCAAATGATTGAAAATAATTACTTTTGCAGCATTTTTCTCATGTCGGCCCAACGCTTTGGATCCGAATCCATAGAGTCCATGATTAGAACTCTGGAGGTGTGAAGTTCAATATTTAGCAGAATCCAGTGGAACCTGCGGACACGTTACATGCACAGTCATGCATAACTCATCGATTAGACATACCATGCATGGAGTAAACAAAAGAGAATGGGCACAAGAGAGAAACACTCACCCAAAATGGTAAGGAAATAGAATATGACTTTTGAGTTGATGCTTTCTAAGAAACTTGTACAGGTCTTTCTCCACGTCTTCGGGGTGATGTTGTAACACATGTCCATTAATGATATGTGGGTCAATGAACCCAACATCATGGATGTTTCTTATTTTGCATTCCCAAATCTTCAATCTTCATAATAGCGTACGCAACAATATAGTTAGGACAATATATATATAGTGCAGGCAATGAAGAACGAGATGAGGTAGAAATAAATCACTTACAGAACGTAGCAACTCAGCATAGATTTGTCGAGGTCGCGCAGATTGAACAGCTGGAACAATTCACTCATATGAACTTCTACAGAGTACCGTTTGGTGTGATGCTCATCTGTAACATCCGCATAAACATATTCTTTGTTGGCCCATGTTATGAATTGCTTGTACCAACGTAGCAGATTTCGCATTTGTGGTGGTAGACTCTTTTCCTGTGCAGGCTCGACGAGAGGCCCATTCCGCACATATTGTAATGCTATCTCACATACTGGCGCATCCTCAAGGTCTAAGAAGGCACGAAGAGTCAAACCCATCTCGGACGCTTGTTTCATGGCACCCGCTACAGTCAATCCAAGTGCTGCCACAGCTGCTATGATCTCGGGGTCCTCTTCCGGACCGGCTTTCACTATGAGCGGGGGGATCGATTGTTTCTTCTGCATCCCGAGCTGGTCAACTTATTTCCCGCTTTTTTTACTTTCTTCTTTCTCCTCCTTCAATATTTTTGCTTGCCTACAAAGTTCATGTCCATAGTCGTCAGGCATATTCAGCTCGGCTTGGGACGGTGTCGTCAAAAAATCCTTAGCCCACTTCTTTTGCTTCTCAGTGAATACTTGCTTGGGCTCAGGCTCTTTTTTCGCCTTCATATCCGCCTTCCATTTCTCATAATCAGCAGACGCGGCCAATTTGATTTCAGCTTCACTAAGTTCCCCAGGCCTTGGGAGGAGAGGCTTCAGTGATGGCTCCGGTACCCTTGTGGTCATAGGTACATAAGTGTCCAGGTTAATAGTCCAGGAGCGGGTTTCCTTGCTGTCCGCCTGCTTCTGCTTCTTCGCCGGAGGTGGATTGGGGGGCGTCGTACCCGCCGGAGGAGGATTGGGGGGCGTTGTACCCGCCGGAGGTTGTGGATCGGGGGACGGCGTCGAATGGCGTGAAGGAGGTGTAGGTGAACCACCACGACCACCACCACCGCCACCACCGCCACCACCACCACCACCATCGGAGGGGGGTGGACTTGCTAGCCTTGGCGCCTCGCCTGGAAACACTATGTACTTCTTTTTCCATAGAATAAACTGGCGCTTGACATCTCCAAGTCTTCTCTCCCCTTCGGGTGTAGGTTTGTCAATCTCCAGGTCCTCAAACCCTTGGACTATGTCTTCCACCGTGACACGAGCATAGCCATATGCAATGGGGTTGTTGTGGTGGAGTGCTCTAGGTGTACAGGGTAAAGCACTGCCGCTAGCTACCTTCGTGGAAACGTTCCCCACGGGATAATGCAGATCACATTCTTTCATCTCCTTTACATCATCCACGGGGTAGTGAGGCTCCGGTGCATGAATCTCGATCATCGGTGCACTAGCACCAGGCGGGGCATCCCTGGAAGCCACGCTGCTTCTCCGCTGCTGGCTTCTGCGATCCGCTTCATGATCTTCATGCGGCCCTGCAGCCGATTTTTCTTTCACTAGTTCATGCACGGTCTGCTTCAACTCATGGAGTTCCGATGCAAACTTCGTCATAAGATCTGCATCCCGGTCCGTCTTTCTCTTACGGCTTCTGTAACAGTACGGGTCATTGTCCTGGGAAAACCCTACTTTCCACGGAACTTTGCCTTTGCCTCGTACACGTCCTCCGTGTTCATCATTCCCGAGGGCTGTTGTCAGTGCGTCTTTCTCTCTGTTGAACTTGATCAAGCCCTCTTGAGCTTGGGTCATTGCGTCAATAAGGGCTTGGGTGGGAGCAAACTGTCTCTGCCGGTGAACACACACCCCTGTCTCCGGGTCTAGCGATCCCCCATGCCCGTACCACCAGCTTTTGGCCCTTGGGTCCCATCCCTCTGTGCCTAGAGGGATTCCTCGCACCCTCAGGTCCTCCTCCATCTTCTGCCACCTAGGCTCCGAAAGGCGGTATCCTCCTGGCCCCATAATATGATGGAACTTTTTCTTACTCGCATTATCCTTATTTTTTTTTGATATTTCCTTGAAATGCTCCGATTGCTTTTGCCTCACAAATTCTGGCCAATCATCTTTCAGTTTCTCATGTTGTCCATTGAAATCCGGAGTCTTGCCCTTGTTGACATAGTCACGGGTTAAATTTTTCTTGAAGTTCCGGAATGCTTCGCCCATCTTCTGAAGAGCGAACTCTTTAACTAGCCTCCTCCTCTGACGTCCACCCGGAACCTCGTTACCGAATTCATCGACTTTGTTGTATTCCGGAGGTAGAATGAAATGTTCCATAAGCTTTCTCCAGCAATCCTTTTTCGTTCTCTTGTCAACAAAACTGAAACCAAGACGTGCCTTCTTTGGCTCCTTCCATTCCTGGACGGTGATCGGGACGTTGTCTCTAACAACGACTCCGCATTGGTTGATAAACTTTGAGGTGTGCTGTAGGGGCTTGCCGGTTTCACTGACAAACTCAATGGCATATGTTTCTCCTGTTTTCATCGCCTTGGATTTGCCACGCTTTGTCGTACTCGATCCGGAGGGCTAAAAAAAGAAAGAGAGTCGCGCGCGTTAATACATATGTATTCACATTTCAGTAAGTTTGTATCACGAGAGGCTCAATGTATATATATACCTCGCCGGAGGTGGTTGCTACTTGCAATTCGAGATCGTCGGTTGTTGACGGTTGACCTCCGTCGACAATGTCCGTTCCTTCACCTTCTTGATCATCGACAATCTCTGTTCCACCGTCAAGGTTCAGATAAGAAGAGACTACATCCTCTTCTTGCTCATATTCTGAGCCCGACACATAAGGAATCTCGTTGTTGATGATGCCCATTAAATAACATTCAGCCTCCGGATCCCTAAGCGGCTCGGTTCTATCGTCCGCCATATGTCACTCCTGCATGTAGTAAAAATTCTTTAAGTATAAAGGAATTAAAAAATAAGATTAAGGGGACATAGAGGAGGAGGAATTAAAAAATAAGATTCTTTAAGTAAAAATTCTTTTTTTCTTCTTCTTCCTTTCTTCTTCCTCTTTCTTCTTTCTTTCTTTTTCTTCCTTTTTCTTTCTTGTTTTTTCTTCTTCCTTTTTCTTTCTTCTTTCTTTCTTCTTTCTTTTTTTTTCTTCTTTCTTTTTTTCTTCTGTTGTTTTCTTCCTTTTTCTTTTTTTTCTTCCTTTTTCCTTTTTTCTTCCTTTTTCTTGTTTTTCTTCTGTTTTTCTTTTGTTTTCTTCTTCCTTCTTTCTTCTTCTTCCTTTTTCCTTTTTCTTTCATCTTCTTCTTCCTTTTTCTTCTTCCTTCTTCTTCTTCTGCCGGCGCGCGGAGGACGGCAGGCAGGGCCAGCGGGCGGCGGGCGGCAGGGCGTCGGGCGGCGGGCGGCGGGCGGCGGGCAAGGGCGCAAGGCACGGGCGGCGGGCAAGGGCAGGGCACGGGCGGAGGCGGCGCTCACTGGGGACGGGGGCGGCAGCGCGCAGGGCTTCGGCGTCGGCGTCGGCGTCGGGGCAGGGCTTCGGTGTCGTCGTCGGGGCAGGGCTTCGGCGTCGATCGGCGTCGGGGCAGCGCTTCGGCGTCGAGAGAGAGGAGAATGGGAAGTGGCAAAACTGCTAAGTGCAGTATTTATAGACGCACCTTTAGTCGCGGTTGGGGAGGCGGACCGCGACTAAAGGTACCCTTTAGTCGCGGTCCGCCTCCCCAACCGGGACTAAAGGGTTTTGGCGCCGCTTTCGTTCCCGCGCAGAAAGACCCTTAAGTCGCGGTTGGGGACAACAACCGCGACTAAAGGGTACTCTTTAGTCGCGGTCCGCCTCCCCAACCGGGACTAAAGGGTTTTGGCGCCGCTTAAGTTCCCGCGCAGAAAGACCCTTTAGTCGCGGTTGGGGACAACAACCGCGACTAAAGGGTACATGTGGGCCTGCTGGGCCTTCTGCGGGCCTGAATCCTGGCCCTTTAATGGGTTTCTAGTCGTATTCAGGCCGTGGTGGCCCAGTAGGTGGCATGTTTTTTGTTTTTTGTTTTGCTTTATTTATTTTGTTTTGTTTTTCTTCTTTTTTTCTTCCTTTTTCCTTTTTTCTTCTGTTTTTTCTTTTGTTTTTTTCTTATGTTTTTCTTCTGTTTGTTTTTTTCTTCTGTTTTTCCTTTTTTCTTCTGTTTTTTTCTTCTGTTTTTTTCTTCCTTTTTCCTTCTTTCTTCTTCTTCCTTTTTCCTTTTAAAATCAGAAAAATAAAACTAATTCATTTTAAAATCTTAAAAATACAATTATATATCAAAAAAATCAGAAAAATAAAACTAATTCATTTTAAAACCCCTTGAAGGTTTGACAAAAGGTTTGATACATCATTCAGTTCATCGACCAAATACAAAGTTTGGTATAATAAATTATTACACATCAATTCTTCCCTTGTGTCCCTGCTTGCTTACGATTGTGCCGTATCCATGGAGCATCCTCATCATTTAACTTAATGCTTGGGTCAGTGTTCACTTTGAAGGGCGGAATTTCACCAAACATATTATAATCTTCTGACATGTCTATCTTGTCCTCCACTCCCACGATGTTTCTTTTCCCTGAAAGAACAATGTGGCGCTTTGGATCATCGCATGATGTACTGATCGTTTTCTTATCTTTTCGTTTCCTCGATTTTCTACTCATGTCCTTCAAATAAAAAACCTGAGCGACATCTTTGGCAAGGACGAATGGTTCGTCAAGGTAACCAAGATTGTTGAAATCCACCATTGTCATTCCGTATTGCTCGTCCACCTTTACCCCACCTCCTGTTAGCTTGAACCATTTGCACCGGAACAAAGGGACCTTAAAGGAGGGTCCATAGTCAAGTTCCCATATCTCCTCTATGTAACCATAATATGTGACCTTTTGCCCATTCTCGGTTGCTGCATCAAAGCGGACACCACTGTTTTGGTTGGTGCTCTTTTTATCTTGGGCGATGCTGTAAAATGTATTCCCATTTATCTCGTACCCTTGGAAAGTTATTATAGTCGAAGATGGTTTCTTGGCCAACATGTACAGCTGATCTCCAACATCATTGTCATTCATTAAATGTTTTCGCAACCAACTGCCGAAAGTCTCCATGTGGGCCTTTCTAATCCAGGATTCAGGCTTCCCCGGGTTGTCCGAGCGTAAAATATTCTTGTGTTGCTCGAAGTACGGAGCCACCAAGCTGGAATTTTGCAGAACTGTGTGGTGTGCTTCAGTCATAGAATGACCGTCCATACATATCGTGGATTCCCTTCCGATCTTGCCTTTTCCACTTAGTCTCCCCTCGTGTCGCGATTGAGGAATACCAATCGGCTTAAGGTCAGGAACATAGTCAATACAGAACTCAATTACCTCCTCATTTCCATAGCCCTTGATGATGCTTCCTTCTGGCCTAGCACGGTTACGAACATATTTCTTTAATACTCCCATGAACCTCTCAAAGGGGAACATATTGTGTAGAAATACAGGACCGAGAATGGAAATCTCTTCGACTAGGTGGACCAGGAGGTGCGTCATAATATCGAAGAAGGATGGTGGGAACACCAACTCGAAACTGACAAGGCATTGGACCACATCGTTCTGTAACCGTGGTAGATCTTATGGATTGATTACCTTCTGAGAGATTGCATTGAGGAATGCACATAGCTTCACAATGGCTACTCGAACATTTTCCGGTAGGAGCCCCCTCAAAGCAATCGGAAGCAATTGCGTCATAATCACGTGGCAGTCGTGAGACTTCAGGTTTTGGAACTTTTTCTCCGACATGTTTATTATTCCCTTTATATTCGACGAGAAGCCAGACGGGACCTTCATACTGCTCAGGCATTCAAAAAAAATGACCTTCTCTTCTTTGGTAAGAGCGTAGCTGGCACGACCTTGAAACCATTCCGGATGCCGGTCATCTGGGTCTTTCAAAAGTTGCTGGTCCTGCCGTGCTTCCTTTGTATCATTTGTCTTCCCATACACGCCCAAGAAGCTTAGCAGGTTCACGCAAATATTCTTCGTAACATGCATCACGTCGATTGCAGAGCGGACATCTAGGACTTTCCAATATTCTATCTCCCAAAATATAGATTTCTTCTTCCACATGGGTGCGTGCCCGTCAACTCCCCGCGGAACTGATTGTCCGCCAGGACCCTTTCCAAAGATGACTTTCAAATCCTTGACCATATCAAATATCTCAGCACCAGTACGTTCCGCAGGCTTCGGCCGGTGATCTGCCTTCCCGTTGAAATGCTTGCCTTTCTTTCTTACGTTATGATTTCGGGGAAGAAATCGACGATGACCCAGGTACACGTTCTTCTTACAATTAACCAAACGTACACTTTCAGTCTCATGTAAGCAGTGCGTGCATGCATTGTATCCCTTATTTGTCTGTCCTGAAAGGTTACTGAGAGCAGGCCAATCGTTGATGGTTACAAAAAGCAACGCTCGTAGGTCAAATTCCTCTCCTTTGTGCTCATCCCAGACACGTACACCAGGTCTGGCCCACAACTGTAAAAGTTCTTCAACTAATGGCCTTAGGTACACATCGATGTCGTTGCTGGGTTGCTTAGGGCCTTGGATGAGAATTGGCATCATAATGAACTTCCGCTTCATGCACAACCAAGGAGGAAGGTTGTAGATGCATAGAGTCACGGGCCAGGTGCTATGGCTGGAGCTCTGCTCGCCAAAAGGATTAATGCCATCAGTATTTAGACCAAATCTTATGTTCCTTGCGTCAGCTGCAAAATCTTTGAAAACTCTGTCGATCTTTCTCCATTGCGTTCCATCAGCGGTGTGTCTCAACTCCCCGTCGGACTTACGATCCTCTTTGTGCCATCGCAACGACTTGGCATGCTTTTTGTTCATGAACAGACGTTTCAACCGTGGTATTATAGGAGCATACCACATCACCTTGGCGGGAACCCTCTTCCTGGGTTTCTCGCCCTCAACATCGTCACCAGGGTCATCGCCTCTGATCTTATAACGCAATGCAGTGCATACAGGGCATTCATTCAAATTCTCGTATTCACCGCGGTAGAGGATGCAGTCATTAATGCATGCATGTATCTTCAGAACCTCTAAACCTAGAGGGCAGACAACCTTCTTTGCTTCGTACGTACTGGCGGGAAACTCGTTATTCTTCGGGAACATATTCTTCAACATTTTCAGCAAATTTTCAAATGATGAGTCACCTACACCTTCCTGTGCCTTCCATTTTAGCAAATCCAGTGTGCAGCCCAGCTTTTTCAGACTATTATCGCATCCTGGATACAACGACTTTTTGTGATCCTCTAACATGCGATCCAAATTCTCCCTCTCCTTGTCAGTTTCGCAGCGTCTCCGTGCATCAGCAATGGTCCGACCAAGATCATCAGTGGGCTCATCATGTGCCTCTTCTTCACCTTCACCTAACCCTTCCCCACATTCAGCATCATCCTCCATGAAAGTATCACCGAAATGATCATGATAGTTGTCATCGATATCATCCCCTTCTTCATCTTCTTCCATTCTAACCCCTGTTTCTCCATGCTTGGTCCAACAATTATAGCTTGGCATGAAACCATGCCGAAGCAGGTGCATGTGAACGTCTCTTGAGGAGGAGTAACCCTTCTGATTCTTACAGACAGCACATGGACAGATAATAAAACCTTGCTGCTTGTTCGCATTTGCCACTACGAGGAAATCTTTCAAACCCGTAGTGAACTCGCCGGAGAGTCGGGGAACGTACATCCATTGCCGATTCATCTGCATTATTATTATATAAAGTATATAATTAACCATGATGCATTTGTTAAACTAACTAGCTAGAAATAATACAAATTAAACAATGAACTACACACATGCGTATTTTATCAATGACACATGAAAGGTTCAAGTTGCTAACCGCGATCGCGGAGGAAAAATAAATGAGAAAGCTCAAGTGTGGCTCGGACACTTCATATCATGTTTGTTTCAGGCTCTCGGGCATTTCATCAAACACCTTGTGTGCATAGGAGAAACCAAAAGCAAACCCACCACCACCTTCTGAAAATTGTGAAGTGAGCTGAGTGAAGTGAAGTGAGCTGAGTCCTATATATAGGGATGGGCCTTTAGTCGCGGTTGGCCAGGCCAACCGGGACTAAAGCCCTCCCGTCCGCCAGCTGGATGGGCCTTTAGTCCCGGTTGGCCTGGCCAACCGTGACTAAAGGCCTTCGGGGACCTTTAGTCCCGGTTGGCCAGGCCAACCGGGACTAAAGCCCCTCCCGTCTGCCAGCTGTCGACCGAGCGCGCTGGGCCCAGATAGTTGGTCGCGGGTCTTCTCCCGAACCGCGACTAAAGACCCCTTTGGTCACGGTTCGATTGTTTTGGGGACTAATGGGGGCGTATGGAAGCCTCTTTTTCTACCAGTGTTATTTTTCAGTCATCGGCAATGCCATCAAGGCTGCCACATCATCACCTTAGCCACGTGGCTGAAGCCATGTCAGATCCTACATCGTTCAAGTAGACCTCTAGTGACGAATACAATTAGTCAAAGATTTATCGACCAAATGTTTTCGGTCATAGAATCTTTGACCAAAACATTCAAAAGGTCATGTTTGTTCGTTCTTCATGGCCAACTATTGACCATCCAAATATGGTCATAAAAAGGTCATAAATGGATAACAACGACAATTCTTTGACCAAAATTGAGGGTCACAATTGAGTGTTTTTCTTGTAGTGCAGTGCTAAAAATAAACTGAGAAAGTTAGAGAGAAAGAAGATAAGGGGGGAGTACTTACAGCACGCTGGCGGGCTAAGGGAGGCTGCGAACGCCCCGTACTCTCTAACGGGCTCGGGTTGGTAGCCTAAAGCCGTGTGTACGAGACCGAAGGAGTGATCAAGCCATCAAAACACGGATACCGGCGATGGGACTTCCCCTGGATGGCCACCGCCGTGTCGTCGATCTGGGACTAGACAACGTCAGGAACATCCAGATGCAACCTCTCAAACTGCTGAGTGTAAGACTCCAGGTGCTCCTCGGTCTTGCCGTAGTACTTGCTCTCGCCGTCCTTGCGATCCCGCTCATGGGACAACTTCCAGGACTCAATGTCTGAGAGCGGCCTCTTCAACTTGTCCTCCTGCAATGTCAAACAGAAGTTAGCCATACACAAAAATGCATCATGCATATAGATATAACTTCATGGCCTTGAAGCCCCAATGGTTCCTGTTTCCTTGGTCATGTGTCCCGTCTTTTCCATGGTTAGCCCGGGCCTTCCTGCTCTTGGCAGCAAACTCTGCATCGTCGCCGAGCCACCTATCCACCAAACTCACCCATCCGTCATCCCTTCCATAGCACCAACGAGGAACAACCTATGCAAATTTTGGAAGCATGACATGTGAGCACGAAACATATAGTTGGCTGCTTGAAACAAAGAAAAGTCAGTAATAGTTACCTTCATGAACTGCTCCATGTTCAAGGTAAGTCGTTGCCTCAGCGCTTGAGTTTTGGTCATCTTTTGATGAAGGTAGATGTGGTAGTACTGCGAGACGGCAACCCAGCACCCTCATACTGCAATTGACGAGCTTTCTTCTTCACAGCCGCAAGCAAGACCACGTCGGCTCTTGCCTTGTGCTCGTCAAGAAATCTATAGAGTTGCCGCAATCATGCATAAACCAAAAGCAAACAAGGCATGAGTTGAGTGATTCAATGAAAAAATATGAACGAAACTGAAGACAAGTGATTCAGAAGAGAACTTACCCAAAATTTGGTGATCACGGCCTTAGCGGTCGTCCCGTACTCCGCGTGGCTGGAAGCCTCGTAGTGGGCCCAGCTCGTGGCCAAAACCCGCAGCTGCGGGTCCCTGTCTGGCTGCGGGCAGTATAGTCCCAGCCAAAGCTCCTTCAACAGGACAGTGATCAGGCCGTTCAGCTTATGGCCCTTTCCATGAAGGATCCAGTTCCCGCAAAAGAATCAAAGGATTGCCATGTGTACAATAGGAAAATGTTGTCATGTGTTGAAAATATGACTGAGAGGCACTTACTCTGTCCCCGCAGGTTTAATGAGCCACTTGTGCGCCTCGATAGAAGGTGGTGTAGGTACTCCGGTAGTACCATGCAGCCACCCCTGCGGACCACCTGGTGGCAAGTCACCCCACAACTCGGGGTCAACCTCCCCTCCACCACCCTCCTCGCCCTACTCCTCACCCTTCTCCTCGGCCTCCTCCTCCTTACCCTCATGCTCCTCGCCATGAGGAACATACTCCTCCTCCTCAGACTTAGAAGGTGCGTCAGTATAGGAGGGCATCGAAGAAGACCCTCCTATTTCGGTCACGGCCCGAAGTTTTTTGCCCCGACTGCCTCTCCCCCCACCTCCTCCTCCTCTAGGGGCTCTCCCCACCCCCTCCTCCTCTAGGGTCTCCTCCCCCGACCCCTCCACCTTCCTGTGAGGTGTCATCCTCGCGTAGTCAGGAGGGAACCTTGTGGGCTTGTCCACTCCGAGTAAGTCCTTTGAATTTACCGAGGAAACTGGCGCCGCTGGACTTGCCCATGATTAGCAAACCTGCATTGAGAAGAGAATAAACAATTAGTAAGGATATCAAATAAACAAGCATACAGGAAAGACATTAATAACAGAAGAGCACATTAAGCACATAGGAAAGAACATTAATAACAGAAGCGCACATTAAGCATACTATTGTAATGATCATTAAAAGAACTTACATTTTCTAAAAACCATATGAATCATCACTATTGTAATCTATTTGTCGACCGGTCTCATCATCACTATCACGCATATCTTCTTCGTTGTCTAACAGAGGTGGAGGCTCTTCCTTATCGTCAGCGTCTTCATTTAACTTTTCAAGCATTATTATGTCTCTTTGATTCACAAGTGCCTCACCATCAATCCATGTGTTGTCGTCATTTGGGTCCACGTCAACATAACCCAAGTCATCATCCTCCTTGTTTTGGACCACGTCATCATGTTGCTCTTGAAAGAACACTCCCTCATATGTCATGGGGTTTATGTTGTAGTAATCATCATCGTCCGGGTCCGGTAGCTTACCATGTGGCGACACCTTGAACACAACCTCCCAACCCTTTAGATACTCTTTCTGGCATGGGTAAGGCAGATAATATACTTGTGTGGCCTGAGTAGCGGCGATAAAGAGATCATCTCCGGTATACACGGTTGATGGTTTAACTTCAACTAAACCAACAGAAGTCGTATGTCTCAGACCCTTTTTGGGGTCGAACCATCGGCATTTCAACACAGTGAGACTTAGGTGTTCGCGGCCATGTTTGAATGTAAGCTCGTATATTTTTCCTACCCTTATCTCCTTCGGTGAAGACTCCGGTATTTATAGTTTTGGGATCAGGCCGACTATTCTGGTGCTCCTCTGTATGGAAGCGATACCCATTCACATCATACTTTCGCATGTCATGACAGCAGGGTCAAAACCCATGGAAACCCATCACAATTATTCATCCATTGATTCATTCGGATCATTTCCCTACAAGTTCAATTTAAATTATAGGGTGCATGAATTTAATTGAAATTGCAGGGTGTAATAGGTAATAGGGAAGTGTGGAAATTTACTTTCTCCATGAACCACGCAACAAATTTTTTCCTTCCACCAGCACCCTTTAGAAGAAGAGCGAGTGCCTCCTCTTCAGTAGGAGGCAGCATTCCCGTCCACTCTTCATCAACGAATCGACTACAATAAGAAAAGCGGCATAAGAACTAGGAAAAGTGAACATAACGAATTGACTAAAAGAATGGTGCAAAGGTATTACCTCATCCACTCATCCTCAACTTCCTTGATGTTGTGCAAGATATAGAACGACATCCGATCCTTCCACTCATCTCGTGGCATGATATAAGGTGTCGAGCATCCAGCCCTGTCACCTTGCCGGATGAATAGAGGCAGCTTGGGTTTATACTTGGGTTCTTCTGTATTCGAGACACCTTATTGTGCAGCGTGGGAACATGGTCCGGATAGTAGGCTGTCCTAAGGTCTTCCACCTCCTCTAGGATAACTTCCTCAGCTATGGAAGCTTCAATCTTAGCTTTGTTTTCGCAATTCTGGCTCAGATGCTTGTTCTATCTCTTAGGGCCGTACTGCCAACGATTCTGCATAGGGCCCCCCAACAATACCTCGTTCGCGAGGTGAAAAATGAGATGTGTCATCGGAGTAAAGAAGCCTGGCAGGAAGATCTTCTCTAGCTTGCATATCAACTCCGGCGCCTTCTTATGCATTTATTTTATCATCTCAGGACATACTTCTTTAGCACAAAGCGTGCGAAAGAAATGGCTTAACTCCGCAAGCACACGCCAGACACGCTCGGGAACATAGCCTCGAACCATCACCGGCATAATCTGATCAATCCATACATGATAGTCATGACTCTTGAGCCTGATCACTCTGCCCGTTGAAAGATGGACCCCCTTACTTATATTCGACGCTTAACCATCAGTGAACTTCACGACGTGTTTCAGCCACTTGAATGCCTCCATTTTATGATCCTTTTTAAGTACGAAGTCAACATCTGGCTTGAACCAAGATTTTCGACTGCCTGTGGGAGGCTGCATGTGTAGACGTGGTCTATCACAAATATTTTGTTGATCGACTCTAGCATTAACATTATCCTTTGTCTTATCAGGAATGTTGAGGATCGTGCGAAAAAGGGACTCTGCGACATTCTTTTCGGTGTGCATCACGTCAATGTTGTATGGAAGTTTGGGGTCCTTAAAATAGGGAAGCTGCGTGAAGTGGGTAATGTGAGTCCAGTTGTGCGTCTCACCATATATATCCTTCAAAACATTTTTTCCCTTTACCTTTTCCTTTGCCCTTGCCCTCGTCTTTGCCTGTGGCTTTGCCTTTGCCTTTGCCTTTGCCTTTGCCTATCCCTTTGTCGGCAGGCTTAAGAGCTTTCAGCTGAGCAAGCACATCCGCACCAGAAAATGTTGGAATCTCGTTTACTTCATGGACAACTTTGCCTTTTGTGAAGTTCTTCTTGTCTTCCCTATCAGGATGGTCTGGAGGGAGGAACTGTCGATGCAGGTCAAAGGCAACATACTTGCCACCCTTCTTCAGCCAAATGAAAATCAAGGCCTGCATGCACACTGGGCAAGGCATCTTCCCAATTGTACACCATCCGCAGAACAGGGCATAGCCGGGAAAGTCATGCATGCAATACTGTAGCCAAACTTTCATCAAGAAATTTTTTTGTAGATGTCGGTCGTATGTCAACCTCGGGAAGTACCAAGAATGGTGCAAATCATCCACCAACGGCTGCATAAACACACTCAAATTATTTCCCGGATACTCAGGCCCCAGAATTATAAGCGACATGAACATGGTCTTGCGTTGCATTATGGCGCTGGGAGGGAGATTGAGCGGAACAACAAATACGGGCCAGCAGCTGTATGGATTAGACGACATACCATATGGATCGAACCCATCACCTGATATAGCAATTCTGGCATTCCCAGCCTCGGCTGCTTCCTCCGGGTACTCTATATCGAATGACTTCCATGCTTCACCTTCTGATGGATGTACAATTTTTTAGGATTGTACCTTTTCCCTTCCTTCTGCCACTTCATCATTTTGGCAGTCTCCTCGGTGATGAAAAGGCGCTGCAGTCTTTTTATAAAATCAAGATACTGAAAAACCGTCACAGGGATCTTTAGCTGCTGCTTCTGACCATGACCATCGACCACCTCAATATACCGAGAGGAACTGCACTTCCTACAATCGTTGGTCCGCATACTCATGCCTAAACAAAAGGCAATTCTTTGGACAAACATGTATTTTCTCATAGTCCATGGAGAGCGCCTTCATGATTTTCTTCGTAGCGTACATGGTTTTTGGCATTTCATGGCCCTTAGGCAGGCTGTTAGCCCATACTCCCAGAAATGCTTCGAAGCAACCTCAGCTACAGCCGTACTCAGCCTTGACTGCCATCAGTTGCAAGATGGCATCCAGCACAGACAGCTTGGCACCCTCATAAAGAGGTTTCTTTGACGAGGCCAAGATATCCAAGAAGGCCTTTGCGGTTTCCTCCGGCTCCTCCGATTCATTCGCTGAATGTGACGGAGGTGTCGGCTGTGCAGCAAAGACATCATCAAGCATGTTTCTAACTCACCTCCTCTCTACCACGGTCCCGCTGGGCAAAGTTTATCGGCATATTAAAGTTGGGCATAAATCCATGCGTGCGAAGGTGCTTAGTCATCTCACTCTTATCTCTATGGATACGTCTCTTACATTTGGCACACGGGCATTCTGGCACCATCCTCATTGGACTACATAATATCTCTTTTAAAAACGAATTAGTTTTCTCGACCCACTCTATTGTTACTTGATTTCGACGGAAAAAGCCACTATACATCCACTGATTATCTGCCATCTCTGCTTTATTGGAAGCCACACAACAAAATTAAGGATTCATTTAAATGACTCACATCAATATATTATTTTTTACAGTGTTGACGAGAAACGACATTTAATCTACCAACATCTCTAATAGGTAAAGATGGGTCCTAATCCCACCCGAGAAAGTGTAGATTGAGTAAGTTGTCCATGCTCTACCCCATTCCGAGACAAAATTTCGGCAGCACCTCCCCGCTGTTCTCCAAATACACGTCTTGGCAAAATGCCGAGAGAATGTGCATCCGGAGAACAACAGGGAGGCGCCGCCGAAATCCTGTCTCGGAACGCAGTAGAGCATGAACAACGTACCCAATCTACACATCCTCGGGCTGTCCGTGGAAAGCGCTGGACAATTCAAAAGAGCTGTGGTGATAAATATGCAATTGAATGCATATTTATCGATGCAACCCTTTCGGACAGGTGACGCCTAGGTTACGCGACTTGATGTGAAAATGAAATCTAGTGACATGGAAAAACAGCGGGTAGGAGGTGAGGGTGGATTCGTAGCTCACCCTCTAATGTAGAGGTAGTAGTCGAATAGGCGCAGGATCACCGACCAAAAACCTAGACGACGAAGGCTCCAGGAAGATGAAATACCACAAAGCATGTAAATTTTATCGAGTCAAAAAATTTGAGGGCATCACACCACATAAAGCATTGACACTTCAAACTATGAAAAAAAATCATATTGCTAATGACATCTACTCAAGGTTTTAGATCATCATGATACTTCAAATCCTAATTTTCATCGTGTCAAATTTTGTTCTTCAAAACTTTTTAGCAAGATCATCATGATAAAATAACTACTCATCAGATACCAATTTTGACAACATCACAAAATGAAACTATAGCTATTTGACAACATCTCAAATATACCAATTTTGTTCTTCAATTCTTTTTAGTGCATCTCACATAGCTATTTGAGAACATCACTAACTTGACCAAAGACAAAACTAATCAATATACATCAATGCATCCATTCATCCATATTTCAATACACATGCATCTATCACATAACAAGCAGTAAAAAATGAAAAAATATGAAAAAAAGCTCACCGGCGGGCGACGTTGGCGCCGGTGCAGCGGGCAAGCAGGGGGCTGCGGTGGAGGGGCGGGTGAGGCAGGGGCGGCCGGGGATGGGAGGGCTGGGGCCGGCCGGAGAAGCAGGGGCGCCCGGTGCGTGGGCCGCCAGGAGCCGCAGCCGGCGCGCGGTCGGGGGGAGGCCGGGGCGGCGGTGGGGTGGAGGGTAGGCCGGGGCAGCGGCGCGGTCGGGGGAGGCTAGGGCAACGGCGGGTGGATACGGCGGTGGGGGCGGCAGGGGTTGGGTGGAGTGCGGCGGCAACAGCAGTTGGTGGGGCGTAGTGCGGTGGCGGCGGCAGGGGGCGGGGCAGAGTGCGGCACTGGCGAGGGGGCGGGGTGGAGTGGGCGGTGGCAGGGGGCGGGGCCGAATATGGTGGCGGAGGCAGGGGGCGGGGCCGAATGCGGCGGCGGCGGCGCGGGTCGGGCTGGGGGGCGCGTGGGATCGGGGTCAGGGAGAGATGAGAGGAATGAGTGGAGGGGGGCGCCCGGCGGATGGATAAGGTGAACTAAGCCGTCGGCATAGGTGAAGACGCCACGTGGCACCTATGCCGACGGCTTAGCCGTAGGCATATATATTTTTTATTTTCTTTAGCAACAAATTTAAACTTTTAAAATAAATCTACTACTAATTTTTTTAAATCCAGTAGTCTAACCCAGCACAAGACCCTACCCAAGGCTGCCGACACGGCCGTTTCCCTCCTCCGGTGTGGTCCACGGCCATCGGGGGCTAGCTATTCCTTCACGACTCATAATTTTATCGCGCTCCGAGTCTTCAATAATATTCATGCTGCACCGTTACCGCAGACGTCCCTGAGAAACGTCCGGGGCAAACCCACTGCAAAACCCCCTCCGTGTAGACCCGACGCGTCCGTTTCCCCCTCCAGGTGCCGGCAGTGGCGCCATCCGTGAGGGGGGCCACACCCCAGAGACGCGTGCCGGCTCTTCGGACATGCCACAACACCACCCTGTATGTATGAGGGCTCGGTACGACGCTCCGGTGGCATTGCTACTCCCCTCCCCCCAGGGTCCCCGTCCTGCCTAACCCAGTAGCGGTTGACCACGAGATCTAGCCCTTTGACTTCCCATGGATAGGGTTTGACCAGTGGACCTCTCCACCCGGTTGTGTCATGTCAGCCCAGAGGGACACGTGGAGCAACATCCGGGCCAAACCCATAGCTACATCCCCTCCGTGTAGACCCGACACGTCCGTTTCCCCCCTCCAGGTACCAGTGGCGGCGCCGTCCGTGAGGGGGGCCACACCCTGGAGACGCATGCCGCCACTTCAGACATGCCACAACACCACCCCGCATGTTTGAGGGCCCGGTACGATGCTCCGGTGGCATTGCTATCCCGAGGGCCCCTGTCCCGACTAATCCTGGAGCGGTTGACCACGAGATCTAGCCTTTTGACTTTCCATGGACGGGCTTTGACCAGAGGACCTCTCCACCCGGTTGTGTCAGGTTAGCCCAGAGGGACACCTGAGAGCAACATCCGGGCCAACCCACAGCTACATCCCCTCTATGTAGACCTGGCGCGTCTGTTTCCCCCTCCAGGTGCCGGCGGCGGCGCCGTCCGTGACGGAGGCCACACCCCAGAGATGCGTGTCGCCTCTTCGGACATGCTACAACACCACCCCGCATGTATGAGGGGCCGGTGCGATGCTCCGGTGGCATTGGTACCCCCCCCCTAGGGCCCCCGTCCCGCCTAACCCTATAGCGGTTGACCACGAGATCTAGCCCTTTGACTTCCCACAGACGGGCTTTGACCAGTGGACCTCTCCACCCTGTTGTGTCAGGTCAGCCCAGTGGGACACCTGGGAGCAACGTCCGGGCCAAACCCACAGCTACACCCCCTCTGTGTAGACCCGATGCGTCCGTTTCCCCCCTCCAGGTGCTGGCGAAGGCGCCGTCCGTGAGGGGGCCACGTCCTGGAGACGCATGCCGGGAGTTTGCAACCGTCACAACACTTTTAGACTTGTGAGCCGCGTACGCAAGATTGGCGGCATGCTAGCCCCTGGAGGCCGCCGACCAAAGTCGTAGACATGCGAAGGGCAATTCGCGGAGAGGGAAGTGTTCGGATACTTTTGCATCACCAAAAATTATGAAAAATTACCATCATTCCTATAGCACATGTGCCCACGTCGTATAAAACACACACTATTTTATCGCGATCCAAGTATTTAATAATATTCACGCCACACCGTTACCGCGAAACGTCTACTACTGTGTCATCGCCGTTCGTGAGGGGGGCACACACCGAAGACGTGTGCCGCCTCTTCAGACATGCCACAACACCACCCCGCATGTATAAGGGCCCGGTACGATGCTCCGGTGGCATTGCTACCCCCAGGGGCCCCATCCCGCCTAAACCTGGAGCAGTTGACCACGAGATCTAGCCCTTTGACTTCCCACGGACGGGCTTTGACCAGTGGACCTCTCCACCCGGTTGTGTCAGGTTAGCCCAGAGGGACACCTGGGAGCAACATCCGGGCCAAACCCAAAGCTACATCCCCTCCGTGTAGACCCGACGCTTTCGTTTCCCCCCTCCAGGTGCCAGCGGCGACGCCGTCCGTGAGGGGGTCCACGTCCCAAAGACGCATGCCGGGCGTTTGCAACCGCCACAACACTTCAGAATTGTGAGAAGCTGCATACGCAAGATTGGCGGCATGCTAGCCCCCGGAGGCCGCCGGCCACAGTCATAGACATGCGAAGGGAAATCCACGTAGAGGGAAGTGTTTGGATACTTCTCCATCACCAAAAATTATGAAAAATTACCATCATTCTTATAGTGCATGTGCCCACGTCGTGTCAAAAACTCATGATTTTATCGCGATCCAAGTATTTAATAATATTCATGCTGCACCATTACCGCAGAACGTCTACTACTGTGTCATTGCCGTCCGTGAGGGGGCCACACCCCGAAGACGCATGCCACCTCTTCAGACATGCCACAACACCACCCTGCATGTAGGAGGGCCCGGTATGATGCTCCGGTGGCATTGCTACCCCCCAGGGCCCCCGTCCCGCCTAATAACCCTGGAGCAGTTGACTACGAGGTCTAGCCCTTTGACTTCCCACGGACGGGCTTTGACCAGTGAACCTCTCCACCCGGTTGTGTCAGGTCAGCCCAGAGGGACACTTGGGAGCAACATCCTGGCCAAACCCACAGCTACATCCCCTCCGTGTAGACCCGATGCGTCCGTTTTCCCCCTCCAGGTGTCGGCGGCGGCACCGTCCGTGAGGGGGGCCACGCCCCGAAGACGCGTGTCGGGCATTTGCAACCGCCACAATACTTTCAGACTTGTGAGAAGCCGCGTACGCTAGATTGGCGGCATGCTAGCCCCCGGAGGCCGCCGGCCACAGTCGTAGACATGCAAAGGGCAATCTGCGTAGAGGGAAGTGTTTGGATACTTCTCCATCACCAAAAATTATGAAAAATTATCATCATTCCTATAGAACATGTGCCCACGTCGTGTAAAAAACTCATGATTTTATCGCGATCCAAGTATTTAATAATATTCACGCCGCATCGTTATCACAGAACGTCTACTACTGTGTCATCGCTGTCCGTGAGGGGGGCCACACCCCGGAGACGCGTGCCTCATCTTCGGACATGCCACAACACCACCCCGCATGTATGAGGGGCCGGTGTGACGCTCCGGTGGCATTGCTACCCCCAGGGCCCCCGTCCCGCCTAACCCTGGAGCGGTTGACCACGAGATCTAGCCCTTTGACTTTCCATGGACGGGCTTTGACCAGGAGACCTCTCCACCCGGTTGTGTCAGGTCAGCCCATAGGGACACATGGGAGCAACATCCGGGCCAAACCCACAGCTACATCCCCTCCGTGTAGACCCGACGGGTCCGTTTTCCCCCTCCAAGTGCCGGCGAGGGCGTCGTCCATGAGGGGGGCCACGCCCTGGAGATGCGTGCCGCCTCTTCGGACATGCCACAACACCACCCGGTTGTGGTAGGTCATCCCATAGAAACACTTGGGGAGCAACGTCCCCTCCGTATAGACCCGATGCGGCTGTTTCCGCCCTCCAGGTGCCGACAGCGGCGCCGTCCGTGAGGGGGGCACACCACGGACGTGAGGGGATTCACACTCCGGAGACGGGTGCCGGGCGTTTGCAACCGCCACAAAACTTCTGTCGGCATAGTTGTTTTTTATTTTAATAAAATATAAGGACCTATATTCAAAAGAACATGAGGACACATTATCTCGAAAAAAATACAAACTATATATATATATTCATAATCTACGGAAAAAATACAAACTACATATATTTTCATATGTATGTTTATATTTACAAATGCTACATGTCAGTTAATATAATAATACATAAAAAATCATAAAAAATATATATGAAAAAATCTAGCTATGCCGGCGGCATTGCCGTCGGCATAGAGACGGCCAGGGTTTAGGCGGGCGGCGTGCCGTGGATCGTTGACGTGGCAGATATGCCGACGGAGGCCATCGGCATATGTGCTGGACGGTGCGCCCCGGATCGGTGACATGGCATGCGGACCTATGCTGACGGACGCCCGTCTCCACCATCGGCATAGCTCTGACGACGTTAGGCGCCCGTCACGAGCGGGGTCGCCGGGCCCACGAGTATGCCGACGGCAGCTGTCGGCGTGCTTGTAGCTAGGCCGACGGCCTTTCTTTGCCGACAGGTGCTGTCGATTTAGCTCTGGGTAGCCCGACGGCCTAGATACACCGACGGCCAGGACCTGGCTGTCGGCATTGCTCTGAATAGGCCGACGGTGGCCGTCGGCATTGTTTTGGCCGTCGGGGTAGCACCCTGTTCCGGTAGTGAAGAGAGGAAGGAGAGGACCGAGGTGGCACGTGTGCTGCTCCCCATGGAGGTGCGACAGGACGGCGGAGAATGGGGGGGGGGGAGAGGGCTGGGGCGACGCGCGTGCTACTTAGGGCTGGACACGAGCCGAGCCGAGCCGAGCTTGATCCGAGCCTGGCTTTGGCTCGCTCTGGAGCGGCTCGGCTCGGCTCGGCTCGCTCAGCCAACGAGCCGACTTTAGGCGGCTCGGCTCGCTTCAGCTATAGCTCGGATCAGACCGAGCCGGCTCGAAGCCATTTGCCCCCAAAAGCTTTGTAAGTACAGAACCTCTGTATATAGTCCAATGTTGATTCTTTTTTGCAGCAAATTAACCCATATTTTAAAAAAGAAACAGTTTATATTGCTAAAAATGGAACATTCAGCAGTCTATTGTTTTAAGAAATGGTCATAGTAATGAAAAATAAGCTTTCATCTATGAATTCTTCTACCAAAATTGTAATAATGGAACAGATATGAGAGAAAGAATTCAGCAGCATTTCTAATGAATTTTGGACAGCACTTCCTTTGAACTTTACACAGCAAAGCATCAAATATTGACAGCCACACATAGAAATTTTGCATAGCACAAAACTTACCACTTTGACATAAAAACTGAGAAAATGTTGACAAACAATTACTAGTGAAAACTACATAATACCAAGTTCATAGTTCATCACAAGTTCACAACAACATCGTTGAAAGTGCATGGTTCATCACAACATCATTCAAGGACCGTAGTTCATCACGACAAACACATAATCCAAAGTTCATCACAAAAAACACATAATTCGAAGTTCATGACAACAAAAGAAATGGCTCGAGACGATCACGTTGACCTCAACAATCCACATGACAAGATCATGTAGACATCCATCTTCAAAGTAGCAAGAGCAACACCAACATGACAATTATCTACATGTAACACAGATTTGGAAACATATTGGGATCATGTAAAGATATGAAAACTGAAACATGTCAAAAGAATAGTTACCAATTGTTGTTATCCCCCACATCAACAATCTTGGGCAACTTGATATTCTCAACATCGTCCTCCTCATCTTCATCTCTCTCCTAATTATTTGGAAGTTAGCCACATACAAGAAATAGAAAGAAACCATAGAATAAAAGATAGGAGTCATACCACCACATTGAAGTCCTTGTGAGAACCTTTGATATAACTAGCACCGCACACCAAGGCTTCCACCATTTCTGGTTTCAAAGAACTCCTGTAGTCATCTAAAACCACACAAGTAGACATATCTAAGTTTAAGGATAGGATGACAAGTGGATAAGTTAACATCCAATGTAACAAGTAGACATACCTAAAACTCTTCCACCCGTGCTAAAAGTTGATTCCGAAGACACGGAGGTAGCCGGGACAGTCAAGAACCTCTTTGCCATCATTGCCAATACGGGGTATCTAGGTGCATTCATCCTCCACCAATCAAGAAGATTGAACATAGGATCCATTGCCTCATTCAAGTCATCTAGATAGTTTCTAAGCTCACTTTTTGATGGTGTTGATGAAGTGGCTGATAAGAAGGAGTAAAACTCACAATCCGTAAGTGGCATCGAGGTACTTTTGTTGCAATTGTTCTTGGCTGATGATCCACTGGCTCTTCCTTCAGCTTGCTTATTTTTCGCAACAAACTTCTCATACAATGTGTCCAACTTTCCACGCACAATATTCTTCTCAGTATTTGCTTTCCCCACAGCATACATTTGGTGATAGCACCACTCAACATACCTCATCTTGTACCTTGGGTCCAAGATGGTAGCAAGCACCATGACATTGTTCGGCTCATCCCAATACTTGTCAAATTTATCCATCATTGCATCACCCATTTTCTTGTAGCATTCCTCATCATGAGCCATGGCTTTTCTCAAAGCAATCTTGATGCTGACAATGTGAGGGTAGAATATGTTGGAGGTGGGATATAATTGCCCTGAAAATGCAGTTGTCACACGAGATAAAGAGAGGAGCAATGGCTTAATAACTTCAAACTTGTCCGATTCTTCTTTTTCCGGCTCCCATTGATAGTTGGCATTTGAAGCTGCATAAGAGGATAAGGCTTCCCTATACGGGCAGGCTGTATCAAGCATCTGGTACGTTAAACTCCACCGCGTGACACAATCAAGATGCAAATGGTTGCCAACCTCAACACCCAATATTTTGCAAGTCTCAACAAACTTGTGGAGGCGACTCGGTGACTTCTTGAAATACTTAACCGTCTCTCTCAAATTCTCTATCAAAGGGGCCATGATGGTTGTCCCATCTTGCACCACCAAGTTGATAATGTGTGCACAACAACGGACATGAAAATATTTGGCTTCAAAGTCCGCACCTACAAAAAAACAGCAAGCATATGACAATATATTCAACCAAAACAGCACACATATGAGCATGTGTTCAACCAAAATATCATTATTTGGACAAACAAAGCATATGTACTACAAAAACAGCAAGAATATGACCATATATTCAACTAAAACAGCAAGTACATGAACATATGTACAACAAAAACAGCAAGCATATAACAATATATTCAACCAAAACAACACACATATGAGCATGTGTTCAACCAAAATATCATTATTTGGACAAACAAAGCATATATACTACAAAAACAGCAAGAATATGACCATATATTCAACAAAAACAGCAAGTATATGAACATATGTACAACAAAAACAACAACCATATAACAACAAAAACAACAAGTATATACCTCTCCGAACAGAAAACTTTGCCTTCAAACCTCTGACGGCAACATCATTGTTTCAAGGATTGTCTAGTGTGATGGATATAATTTTCTTCTCTATCTTCCATTCAGTCACACACTCATAGATAGCATCTGAAATCACATGCCCGGAGTGAGGAGGATCCAAATCTATGAAAGAAAGAACACGTGTTTGCATCTTCCAATTCTTATCTATAAAGTGTGCAACCACACACATATATGATATGGTCTGGTTGCTAGTCCACAAATCGGTTGTCAGACTAATGAAGTCCACATCCTTTAGGGCAACTTGAAGCAACTCCCTTTCTTTCTTGAAAACCCTCATGCATTCAACTCTTATTGCCTTCCTTCCAATGGGTTGATAATTTGGATTCAAGCACTTCATGAGAATGTTGAACCATTTATGTTCATCCATTCTAAATGAGTACTCATGGACGCAAATCATCTTTGCCATGACCTCCTTGATGAGGTCCTTATCATACTCAATGCATTGGATAGCTGGACCACTTGTTGTTGCATTGCTTTTTCTAAAAAATAGAGTAGCTTGGATGAGATCCCTATTAACCTTGTCCTTGTAATTCTTACATGTGTCCATATGTCTTCCCATGGATGAGGTGCTTCCACCTTGGACATATGCATATTGATTGTCACAATAATTACATTGTGCCTTCAACTCCACCAAACCTTCTTTCGATGGCACCTTTACCGTATGAAAGAAGGTCCAAACCGGCGACCTCAACCTCGAAGGAGCTTGACCTTTTCGTTTCTTGGCACTCTTTCGTTGAACTTTTTTTGCTTCATCCTCACTCGAACTAAGAAGTACGGTTTCTTGCTCTTGAGGCGTAGGACCAAGGCCTAGACCATCCTCGGACATGTCATCACCTTCGAAGGCTTCTTCTTCACTATCCACAAACCCATCTGAATCTGATTTGTCACCAGCCCCGGGCGGCACCTCAAACAAAGTATCTTGCTCTTCCTCGTCCTCCTCCTCATCCTCTTCCACCTCTTCATGATCCTCCTCCGCTTGCTTATCATGCTCCATTGCCTAGCACACAAAAACAACACACACATGAGCTTGGACACACATAAATTTTACTTTCAAAAAGCAAAAACAGCACATACATGAGCTTGCACAAATATATATTTGGCACATACATACCCGGGAAGATGTAGCCTCCCTCTCATGGTAGTTTGCGGAGCCGGAGGCAGCGGCGATTGCGGCACGCACACCAGCGCCGGTGGGGTCAGGGAGACGCCGAGGCAGAGGTTTCTTTTTTACCCTATACAACAACTCAGCGATTGGGGCATTGCTGCAATCATTTGCCAGCTTCCTCGGCAGCCGCGTAGTAGCTGCTGCATTGCCCTTCCCATTCCCCTTCTGCATCCCCGAGACCGGCACCTTGCTCTTCATAATGGAGTCCAAGGTCCTCTCTTTCTCCTTCTCCTTCCCATTCGCCTTCCCCTTTTCCTTGTCCATTGTTGCGACGATAGGCGTCTACACAAATCAGCAAACAACAAACAGTCAATCATCAACAGCAGTAAACTAATTACACATGGAATCAATGTAATTTTCCAGCAAGTAGTTTTTATTTCGAGCTGCTATGCTACAGCAAGTAGATCATCAACAGCAGAAAACTAATTACACATGAAATCCATGAAAATTTCGATCTACCAATTCATTCTGTCCTATAACTCCATCCATCCATGATCCATCCATCCGGCTCTTCTAGATCTAGCCCTACAGGCTACAATACATCCATCCATGATCCATCCATCTAGCCCTACATATACATGACTACATCCATCGATCCATCCATCCATTCAGATGCATGCTAGTTTAGACACCTACGGCTAGGGATTGGGAAGGAAGAACTACATGAGTACATCCATCGATCCATACATCTATTGATCCATCACATGCGTACTAGTTCAGAGAGCTGCGGCTAGGGATAGGAAAGGAACTGGTACCTGCTCGTGCTCGTCACGTTCGGCGAGAAACCAGGGAAGGCGTGTCCGTCTGCGTCTGCTGTGGTGAGGAGAGGTGGCGCCGCCCGTCGCCGTCAAGCCCGTTGCCGTCGGAGTGGTGATGAAACGGGGCGTCCCTTGTCGCCGCCGATCCAGCTTTGCGGCGCAGGGGAGAGAAAGGGGCGAGGGCGAGGCAGAGCAGAGAAAGGGGCGATGCGGCGCTGTCTCTGCGTCTCTCCTGCCCTAATGCGTGCGAGGCTGCGAGCGATGGAGAGATTGACGATGGATTGGGCTGGGCCGCAAGCGAGTCACCGAGCTGGACCGGCCGAAACTCGGCTCGGCTCGCTCGCGAATCGGGCCTGTTTTCAGAACTGGACCCGCTCATTTAACCTGTCGAGCCGAGCTGTAGTGGGCCGAGCTGTAGCGAGTTTCGGGCCGAGCCGGAAAGCTCGCTCGTTCGTCCAGTCCTAGTGCTACTGCCTGTGGGGGCATAACAGAACGATAGTGAAGGGAGAGAGGAGAGTGTCAGGGCGGCACGCCTGCTGCTCCCCATGGCGGTGGAACAGGACGACGGAGAAGGAGGTAGCAGACCGCTGGGCCAGTGCGCTTGCAACAGAACGGTCATGTGAATGGATGAAGGAGAGGGCCGGGGCATTTCTTTTTCCCTTTTGAGGAGAGTAGGCAAGGGCGTTCTTATCCATAGGAAAATACAAAATAAATACATGACATGTATCTGACAAAACGTCAGCTCAAATGGTCATAATGACATCTGTAGAAGTATGTGAAAGTTCAAGTGGCATTTCTCAAAGTTGAATATTTTTCAAGTGGCATTTTTTGATTTGCTGGAAATTGTTAGGTTAATCTTGTTGATATATTATTTAGACATGCATTAGATGAGTCATGCACGTAAGAGTTCTGTTTATTTCATGTAGTTCAGTCAGCCAGCGGAAGCTGCGGCAGTGTGCGCACATGTAGAGATGTGATCACTTGTGTACATGCAAGCTTATGGCTGGTTTAGCTAGAAATAAGTGCACGTAGTCAGCTTAGTTAGTTGAGTTAGGCACGCATGAGTTTGTGTTAGACTAAGTATATAATAGATATACGTGTTGTAACGTATCCTGTATTTGTGCGGTTCTCTTTTATAAATATATGACAGCCGTACCCACCAAGGGTATCGAGCATTGTTTCAAACCTAGTTTGTTTAACATGGTATCAGACGACGCGTTCGATCCGGGCCGTGCTTCCGCCTCCTCTACCGCCGCCGCGTCGGCCTCCGCCGCCGTGCCGGCTCCCTCGACCCTGGCGATGGAATCGCCCTTCATGGCGTCTACTCCGCTCGCCTGGGCTCGTCCGATAGTATCGGGCTCCCGTCAAACGGCGCTGCCCCGATCTCCATCAGCGCAATCCCGTGATGCACAGCAGCCCTACGGCGCTCCTACCCAGCAGCACTATGGCGCCTCTACCCAGCAGCAGCACTACGGCGCTCCGTTGCCATACGGCGCTGCTACCCCATTGCCATACGGTGGGATTCCTCCACCGGCTTTGCCCAATGATGCGCCGCCGGCCTCTAGCCCGTATGGCGCTTCCTTTCAGGTGCCGTACGGCGGGCCTTATCCCGCGCCGTACGTCGCGCCGTCGCCGACGCCGTATGTACCTTCCTCCGCGGCGTCCTTAATGCCGTATGGCGCGCCCTACATCGCCCCTGGGTCATACGCCGTTCCTTCCCCGCAGCCCTACGGCGTGCCTCCTGCGGTGTCCTACGGTCATCACCAACATCACCGTGCGCCACCGTCAGCCGATGCGCTGATCCCATACAATGCTCCTCCGACATACGACTCGCCGCCCTCCGCATCGGTGGCTAAACCCGGACCGTTTCACTTCGCTCATCTGGTGACGGTGAAGCTCTCTGCTGATAACTACCTCCTGTGGCGCGCTCAGGTGTTGCCGCTGATGCGTAGTCACTACCTTGAGGGGTATGTCGACGGTACGCTGCCGTGTCCTCCGGCCATGGTTCCGGTGCCCTCGGTTGACGGTGGCTCCGTCATGATGTCCAACCCTGCTTATCGTCGGTGGATCGCTCAGGATCAAGCTATTCTGGGTGCCATTCAGTCCTCGCTTACTCCCTCCGTGGCCGGCATGGTGATCTTTGCCGCGACGTCGAGGGATGCATGCGCCCCGCTCGACTCCAGCTTCTCCTCCCAGTCGCTTGCCCGTTCCTCTGCCATTCGTAATCAGCTGGGTGAGGTCAAGGAGAACGATCTCTCCGTCACGGCCTTCTTCAACAAGGTCAAAAATTTGGCTGATACACTGTCATCCATTGGGAAGCCTCTCCGGGATGAGGAGTTTACTTCGTTCATTCTCAATGGGCTCGATGAGGACTATGACTCTCTTGTTGAAAACGTCAAGGACGTGACACGCCGATGCCGCCTCGCGACCTCTATGCGCGCCTCCTCAACACAGAACAGCGGCTCGCTGCTCGCCGCTCCGTCGGCGTCTACACGGAGGGCCCTTCTGCGAACGCTGCTCACCGCGGGGGTGCCCATGGTGCCAAGCAGAAACCGTCGCCGTCCACGGGCAACCAGCCCCGTCCGCCCGCTCCAGCTCCTCCGCTGTCTTGCCGCAAACGCCTACACTGCGAGGCATGTGGTGGTGGCGTTGAGTGTCAGCTCTGCGGCATTGAGGGGCACTTGGCGTCTCGATGCCATCGTCGCTTCAAACGTGATTTCCTTGGCATTGGGAACAATGGGAAGGGCAACGAGAAGCAGGCGGCTCTCGCTACGCAAGAGCCTGGGTTCACTCCTTCATATTCTGTGGACCCTGCCTGGTACATGGACACAGGCGCCACGGACCATTTGACGAGCCAGCTTGACAAGCTGACCACTCGCCAGCCCTACACCGGTCATGATCAGGTCCGCACTGCCAATGGATCAGGTATGCCCATCTCACATGTTGGTCAGGCATCTCTTCTTTCGCGTACCACTAGAACCTTGCGTCAAGAATGATGTCCTTCGTGTTCCTTTAGTCACACGTAGTTTACTCTCGGTCCCTAAATTAACTCTTGACAGCAATGTGTTTGTTGAGTTTCACCCTTTCTATTTTTTTGTTAAGGACCGGGACACGAGGGACGTTCTACTTAGTGGTCGAGCTCGCGACGGCTTATATGCGCTTGACGTGCCACGAGTATCTCCACAAGTATCTCAAGTTTTCAGTGGTGTTCGGGTGTCATCTTCATAGTGGCACTCTTGCCTTGGCCATCCAGCCACTCCCATTGTGCGCCATGTCCTTCATCGTCATCATCTTCCTGTTGAGTCAAGTAATAAGGAGTTTCTAGTGTGTGATGCTTGTCAACAAGGCAAGAGTCATCAGTTGCCTTTTTCTGTTTCGAGTCGTGTTGTCAAGGCTCCTCTCGAACTTGTGTTTTCAGATGTATGGGGCTATGCCCAAACTTCTGTCAGTGGTCACAACTATTATGTCAGTTTCATCGATGCTTTCAGTCGCTTTACTTGGATTTATCTTATTAAGCGCAAATCTGATGTATTTCATGTCTTTATGCAATTTCAAGCACATGTTGAACGGTTGCTTAAGCACAAAGTTATTCATGTTCAGTCTGATTGGGGGGGGGGGTGAATACCGTAATCTTAACACCTTCTTTCAGAAGCTTGGCATCTCTCACCATGTGTCTTGTCCTCATACACATCAGCAGAACGGTGCAGCTGAGCGCAAGCACCGTCACATAGTTGAAACCGGTCTAACACTTCTGGCACATGCCTCTGTCCCGTTTCGGTTCTGGAGAGATGCTTTTGTTACTGCTTGTTTTTTGATAAACAGGATTCCCACACGACTTCTTCACATGAAGTCTCCTCTAGAAGTGTTGTTTCATGAAACTCCAGATTACTCCTTCCTCAAAGTGTTTGGTTGTGCGTGTTGGCCGCATCTCCGTCCGTACAATAAGCACAAACTCGAGTTTTGATCTAAGAAGTGTGTGTTTCTCGGGTACAGTCCTCTTCACAAAGGTTACAAGTGTCTTCACATTCCGACAAATCGTGTTTACATTTCTCGTGATGTTGTGTTCGATGAGACTGTTTTCCCTTTTTCCACGCTCTCACCATCCACTGATACTACCGCTACCGAGCTACACTCCTTTCCAGTTTTGCCTGGTCAATTTGTAGATGTGGCATATTCTCCTCTGTTGTTGCCTAACCACGGTGCAGGAACTGGACGGGGCTCTCGCCTTGAGCTTCTTCACGATGACGTGGTTGCTGCTACACCAACTACAACCCTTACACTGATTGGGTCACTCGACGGGGAGCTCGACGTCGATCACACTAGCATGCCCCATGCACATGGATCGGGTGGGGCGGCAGCCTCGCCTAGCCCGGCTGCCCGTACGTGCCCGGCTGCCCGTACGTGCATGCCCCATGCAAATGCATCGGGTGAGGCAGCTGCCCGTACGTGTGTGCCTGATGCACATGCCCGTACATGCATGCCCCATGCAAATGCATTGGGTGAGGCAGTTGCCCGTATGTGTGTGCCTGATGCACATGCATCAGGTGAGGCTGCTGTCCCGCCTAGCCCGGCTGTCAGCCCGTGCATGTCTCATGCACATGGAGCGGGTGCTGCGGCAACCTCGCCCAGCCCGGATGCTGCTGCGGTGCTGCCACCCTCGCCCTGCCTATCTTCGTCGGGCAGTCCAGGTCCAGCAGCGCCTGTGGACTCCCCCTCGGCAGAGTCCGTGGACTCGCCTTCTGGTGTGTCTTCCGCGCCGCTCCTCGACGTTGGCTCTTCTGCTGTGGTGGCTTCTCCGACACCTTCGCCGCCTGTCACACTACGCCCTCATACGCGCCGCAAGAGTGGCATCTTCAAGCCTCTCCAGCGCACGGATGGTACCGTCGCATGGCTTGCGGCCTGTGTTGCTCGTGCTGAGGCTGATCCTACGGCGGAACCGCGACATTTTCAGGCTGCGCTTGGCATTCCACACTGGCGCGCTGCTATGGAACAGGAGATCCATGCTCTTCGAAAGAATAATACTTGGCGCCTGGTTCCACCTCCCTCTGGTGTTAATGTTATTGACTCTAAATGGGTGTTCAAGGTGAAGAAACATGCCGACGGATCCATTGAGAGGTACAAGGCAAGATTGGTTGCCAAGGGGTTTAAACAAAGGTATGGCCTTGATTACGAAGATACGTTTAGTCCTGTTATTAAACCCACGACTATTCGTGTCCTTCTTTCACTGGCTGTTACTCGAGGGTGGTCGCTTCGCCAGCTTGATGTCCAGAATGCCTTTCTTCATGGAGTTCTGGAAGAAGAGGTATATATGCGTCAGCCACCAGGTTTTGTTGACCCTACTCAGCCACACCATCTGTGTCGCCTCGACAAGGCTCTTTATGGTCTGAAGCAAGCTCCTCGTGCGTGGCATGCACGTCTTGGCGCCGCTCTTCGTGCACATGGGTTTGTACCATCTACAGCAGACACGTCTCTGTTCATTCTTCAGCGACCTGAGGTGACTATGTACATTCTGGTCTATGTTGATGACATCATACTTGTCAGTTCATCAGTCACTGTTGCAGATCGGATCGTGGTTTCTCTAGGGGCTGTTTTTGTTGTCAAGGATCTTGGGAGACTGCATTATTTCTTGGGTCTGGAGGTTCTTCATTCTGATAGTGGCTAGACTCTCACTCAGCAGAAGTACTCTCAGGATCTGTTACGGCGCGCGGGTATGATGCAGTGCAAACCTGCTATGACCCCTATGTCCTCCACAGACAAATTGTCAGCTTTTGATGGAGATTTGCTCTCCTCTGGGGATGCCACTGAGTACCGCAACATCGTTGGTGGGTTGCAATATTGCTTATTACTCGACCAGATATCTCATTTGCAGTTAACCGTGTGTGTCAGTACCTTCATGCACCGCGTGATCCTCATTGGATGGCTGTTAAGCGCATTTTGCGCTATGTTCGACACACTGGTTCATATGGTCTACATCTGCAACCTGCGCCCTCTGGTTTGATCTCAGCCTTCTCTGATGCTGATTGGGCCGGTAGTCCCGATGATAGGTGATCCACAGGGGGACATGCTGTGTTCTTTGGTCCTAACTTGATCGCCTGGCAAGCTCGCAAACAAGCTACAGTGTCCCGGAGTAGTACTGAAGCTGAGTACAAAGCTATTGCTAATGCCACAGCTGAGATCATATGGGTGCAGTCATTACTTCGAGAGTTAAAGGTCTCTCAAGCCCAACCGCCTGTCCTTTGGTGTGATAACATTGGTGCTACGTATCTTTCATCCAATCCGGTATTTCATGCCCGAACGAAGCACATCGAAGTTGACTATCATTTTGTGAGGGAACGGGTTGCACGGAAGCTACTTCAGATCAAGTTCGTGCCTTCTAAGGATCAGCTTGCTGACATTTTCACTAAACCCTTGCCTTTGCCTTCTTTTGAAGGATGTCGACGCAATCTTAACCTTCTGAGTGTTTCAGGACACAGTTAAGATTGAGGGAGGGTGTTAGACTAAGTATATAATAGATATACGTGTTGTAATGTATCCTGTATTTGTACGGTTCCCTCTTATAAATATATGACAGTCGTACCCACCAAGGGTATTGAGCATTGTTCCAAACCCTAGTTTGTTTAACAGTTTGTTAGCAGCTTGGCTGGGTCGTTGGCAGTTGAGAGAATGCTGCGTATTAGCTGGTCAGGCCTTGTACAATGGGAGGTACTTAGAGAGATGCTTAGAAAAATAAACTGGGTTTTTCTGAAGCACCGGTGCCTATTTCTACATGGAAGACGCTTAGTTAAGCGTCTATTCTGTACAAATAAGCACCGGTGCTTAAAAAAAGCTTGGTTTATTTCTTTAAGCACCTCCCATTGTACAAGGCCTCATGGGAGTGCATGTAGGCAGTGGGTTAGTGGGCAAGTGTGGCGTCCAGATTTTGTGGCACGAGGTGCCCACATCCTTTGTATAAATATTGCACAGAGTTAACAAAGTCTAAGGCCGTGAGGGCTGGAGCCAAGAAGCAGCCTCCATGTGACCAATGAGAAAAGCCTTTTGGCAAACCAACGGCCTTCACTGTGAACAACAACGGTGCCAACTCTGACTACGCAACGCCGTGTGGATCCACCACCATCCCCATCGACCCTCCCTGTTGCGCTTCACGACCACCGCATTGTGGCCCTGACCAAGACCACCACCGAGCATCGCCAAGTATCCCAAAGACACGGACCTCCACTGAGCATTGCCAAGTACCCCAAAGACTTGGACCTCCACCAAGTACATGGATCACCAGAACTGCCCCTTGACTTTCAAGTTCCTTAACCCCAAACCCCGAGCTTGACTACTGATGACCCGCAACTACCGCTCAGGATTTGACCACCCCGAGCCCGACGCCCCCACGAGCAAGCCCGATTACCACCGCATGCTTCAATAATTAGAGAGGAAAAATAATAAAACAAAAATAAAAACAAGAGAACGCATGGAAAGAAAACAGAAAAGAATATAAAGAAAGATAAAAACCAAGTGAGTAGAACCCATAGAAAGAAAACCTTCACAAAACCGGCGGAAGGTTGGTAAAAATATCTTTGCACTAGTAGAAAAGAGGGCTTTGGTCCAGGCCGATTTAGCCCATTAGTCCCGGTTCAATCCAGAACCGGGACTAATGGGGGCATTAGTCCCGGTTCGTGAGCCCAGGGGGCCGGCCGGGCCACGTGGGCCATTTGTCCCGGTTCGTCTGTACCTTTTAGTCCCGGTTGGTGCCACGAACCGGGACTAAAGGGTGCGATGCCCATTAGTACCGGTTCGTGGCACCAACCGACAACCAAGACTAAAGGGTTATACCTTTATTCCCGGTTCGTGCCACAAACCGGTACTAATGGGGTTTGAGGCATTAGTACCGGTTCATGGCACGAACCGGTACTAAAGGTCCCATTTTCAAACTCTACCCCCCCCCCCCCCCCCGAATCGCCTTTTCAGTTTTAAAAAAAATAAAAGAAAATGATGAAAATGTCAAAAAAATAAAAGAAAATAAGTTTCCCATGTGATATGTGGTCTAGTTGTTGGGAAATTTTGCAAATGTGAATTTCGACTTTATTTGCAAAATCTCTCTAGAACCTAGTAAAATGGGCATAACTTTTGCATACTAACTCGGATGAAAAAGTTTTTTATATGAAAAATCATCTACTCGAAAAGTTACATCCAAATTTAACGGTGGGAACCCCGTTAGACATTTTTAAAATCCTCAAAACCCTAACAGAAAAAAAGTTACGTGGCTTTTAAGATCTAGAGTGGAAAAAATCGAAAAAAATTCAAACTCTGTGGTCAAACAATGGTATAACTAATTATTCTAGAATATTAGTGTTACTACATAATTATTTCAGTTATTTCGAATTTTGGTCAAATTTGGTCAAACTGTGGTCAAACTAATTATTCAAGAAATATTAGTGTTACTAAATAATTATTGTTTTTTAAAACAATACTTTCAAACTCAAACAGTAAAATGTGTCACTTCATGCTCATGCAAAATTCCTGAGGATTAATAGGATTGACATCTTACTATTGTCAGGAAAACAACAAGTGCAGACTTGGAAACGAGGGAGAATAGAAACCGGAAGTTAAGCATGCTTAGGCTGGGGGAGTGGGAGGATGGGTGACCTTTCGGGAAGTTAGAAGATTAGGAATGATGAGGGGTAATTAGAGATTAGAGGATAAATTGAGCAGTGATGAGGGGTGGTGATTAGAGATTAGAGGTTAAAATAATTCAGAAATTTGAAAATAAAAAAAATTCAAAATTTTTTTCAAAAAAAAAATCATAAAATTTCCTTTAGTCCCGGTTGGTGTTACCAACCGGGACTAAAGGTGGAGCTCCACGTGGCCGCGACCTTTAGTCCCGGTTCCAGTTTGAACCGGGACTAAAGGGGGGAGGCATTAGTAACGACCCTTTAGTCCCGGTTCAAGAACCGGGACTAAAGGCCCTTACGAAACGGGACTGATGCCCCCTTTTCTACTAGTGTTGGTAAGGAATGCCTACATTCCTTTTATCTAACACATTGAAGATGGCGGGTCTTAGCGGCGTGGAGCAGTGGAGTCTCATTGTTGGACGCGGTTTGATGGATGCGCGCAGGCTGCTGGCGTTGTCTGGCTTCCTGGTGACATCGACGGCAGATGGGCCTGGCAAGGTTTATGCGATGATTCCTCCTGAAGATGGGACGATGGAAGATGGTGGCAGCGGATCGTAGAGCATGCACATGTGGTGCGCATTGTGGGACGCCAAGATCGACCAATGGGTGCTCTCAGCTTCTTGATGCCAATGAACTAGATGTTGTCCATTGATGCGGTCAAGGCACATCTTTATACTTGTATGTGTAGCGACATTGTTTGCCTCGAAGGTGGCTTTAGGTTGATCATTATATTACTTTGTCAGACTCTGTTGAATAACTTAATATAGATGGCTGCATGCATCATTTTGATGCAGAGGCTGGGGTAATCCCCTTTTCAAAAAGAAATACTAAGGATAAAAAGATATTTGACTAGTTGTCTTGGTGTTGAACTAGAGGTAAAGAAAATATAATATCTACACTATGTCATGTGGTAGCCCAACATGACAGTGGTGAAGGGAAGAAGGAGAGGACTGGCCCAGCACACCTCCTGCTTCCCAAGGGCATTCCAGTCATCTTATGTTGTGCACCACAACCAAGGTGGAGAAAAAAAGAGAGAAGTTGATGCTTATTTGCTACTACCTCCATCCTATTTTATTGGCCCCTTTCGCATTTTATGCCAAATTTTGACCTTAAATTTAACTAATAAAATATTAATGCATGTAATAAAAAATTATATCATTGGAAATTATGTTTAAATGTGAATCCAACGATGTAATTTTTGAATGCATTATTATTTTTGTAATTAAATCAATAGTCAAAATTTGGTATAAAATACTAAGGGGACTAATAAACCAGGATGGAGGTAGTAATTAATTGCATGCAGAAAACTGACCATTCCATGTTGTGCTAAGTAGTCTTAAGTCCTTGAATGCATATACACACCACGTTTCCTATTGGTTGTTTTCTTTTTTCGTGGCAAGAAACAAGGAACGAGGCACGTAGTTAACATACCACCCCTAAGGCTGGTCATAGTGGGGAGTAACTTAGAGTAGTAACATGCATACGTTACTACTCTATGTTAGTACCCTTATAGTGGGAAGTGTCATATGTAGTAACATATACATTTTCATTTATTGTCTTGTAGACTCATTTTGCATTGAAAAGCGCTATGTGATGGTAACATATTAGGTTACTCTATTTGCCTCTCTCCTCATTAACTACTTGCCACATCAACATTTTTGCTTATGTTGCATCTATGTTACTACCTATGTTACTCCCATTATGACTAGCCTCCACAATGGTGTGTAACGTACATTAGTAACATACACATATTCCTAGACTATGTTACTACCTTCATATTGGGTAGTAACATAAATGTGGTAACCTGCAAAGTTTCATTTATTAGGTTATAGACTCATATTGCATCGGGACATGTGATGTTACAGTACTAACTAGCTAAGTTACTATAACTACCTCTCTCATCATTAATTCACTGCCACATAAGCAAATTTGCTGAGTTGGACTCGATGTTACCGCTGAAGTTACTCCCACTGTGGCTAGTCTAAGAGTTTTGGGATTATGTGATTTCGTAATGTGCCTAATGCATCGGTACGAAGGAAGTACACATGACATGCATGACATAACGTGAGCTCAAATGGTCATAATGACATCTATAGAAGTATGTGAAAGTTCAAGTGGTATTTCTCCAAGTTGGATATTTTCCAAGTGGCATTTTTTGAATTGCCAGAAATTGCAATGACATTTATCCAATTAACTCAAATATCTCTGAAAGGAAAGCCTACATTCCGGACCATCCCAGTGGCAGCATTGTATTAGAACTTGAGGGTTAGTTCAATTCATGGTTCTCACACCCCCATTAATGGTGTATTCGGGTTGACCTCGGGTGTCACTAATCCCCATCACATCTAATGGCAACATTAATTGCGTCAATCATCGAACGGATAGCCCGTTACTACGACCCTGTCACACAGTGTTCTACTCCCTCTTTTCAGGTTTATAGGGCTCATCTCAAAATTTTAGTTTTTCCATTTTATAAGGCTCAATTTGGTTGTTTTCCATCACATGTTCAGATTCCAAGGTGTATTAAATCATTACATGCAAGTATTAAGAGAAAATTGACTAATGCATGTACTTTATGCATGCATGCATTGCAATTAATGCATTGATAAACATAATTTTTTGAGGATAACAAGAGCATTAGTTCGGTGCTTTTGCAAAACTACAAAAAGTATTCCACCACTCGTCATCTACATTGATTGGTGAGATTTTTGAATTGAGCATTATAAACCGAAAAGGAGGAAGTACTGAAGAGAGGACAAGGAACAAGTCGTTGATAAGACGGAGACCTGCGGAATGGGATAAGCCGGAGACTTGCAGAACGGGAGATCTCAACGGGCACGTTACGCTGAACAATATATCAAAGTCAAAGTAGCTGCTAGTAGAAGCAGTAAGAATGAAGCTAAGCTAGGTGGGAGTGGACTAGTGGACTAGTGGTAACCTTCTTCTACTACTATCTCAGTGCGTGCGGTTCTCAGTCATACGAGAGCATACGTACGTGTTAGAGTACCACTTCTCTTTTAGAAAAAAGACACCCAAAGAGCATCTAGATTTGATAATTATTAAAAGAATAGTGTTTATTGGTTAAAATGCTAATGTGTGTTTTGAGATGGATGCACGATATTTTTTTTTGAACACAGTACAGACGCAAGCACTCATATACATGCGCATATACTCACCCCTACGAACGCACACACGCACACCCTACCCCTATGAGCACCTCTGAAAAACTGAGCCGGCATATCATTTTAATTATTAAAAGAATAAATGCGAGCACCAGGATTTGAACCCTGGTGGGCTGGGAATAACACAGTCTCTCTAACCATCCAATCACAGGTTGGTTCGATGCATGATATTAGTCATAACGTACAAGAGGATTTTTTTTCTTTTCGGTGAAAAAAATATCCATCAATTAACCGGCTGCATTATTACAGTCTAAGGAGCACAACTCCTTTATCTCATCAGGTCCTTTCATGGGCCATACAACAGTTCTGGAACCTGATCTACCCATCTGCGGTAGCCTATGACTGGCAACATTTTGTTGGCGACATACATGCTTTATTGCATGTTCCTGCTGGTTAAGTCCGAGGAGCAGTTTATGTGTACATATAATGCTAATTATACTTTGAATTACTAAAAGTAGCTGTGCTATATGTGCTTGGATTTCCGGAGCCACACGGAATTTTTTTTTTTGAAACAAGGCAAAAGATTTGCCATTTTCATTGATTAAGGGAGAAGGTTTAAGACAAACGACCGCAAAGCGGAGGACAAATATCTACTCTCGCGGCATTACAATACTCAAGTGGGTGGCACCGGCAATAGCCCAAAGATGGGCCTCCTCTTTTATCTTCGCGATGAGCATCATCGTCGTAGCGGCGATGTTACGGAAAACCCTTCCATTACGCTCTTTCCAAATCTCCCAAGACATGAGCATGAACAAGGAGGCGATAGCCTTTCTCTTATCTCCACGCTCAACCACATTTTTAATCCACCATTCTCGAACCGAAACCTCATTTCGCCAGCCCCTCACCACATCACCATGTATACCAAGCCATGTTGCAACCTCGATCCAGACACGCTGGAAGAACCTGCATTAGAAGAGAAGGTGCGCTGCGGTTTCCTGGACTTGCTTGCAAAGCGGGCAGAGGTTGCAGTTCGGCCATCCACGACAGTGCAATCGATCAGCTGTCCAAACTCTGTTTTGAATTATCAACCAAGCAAAAAAATTGCATTTCGGAGGGGCCCAACCCTTCCAAACAGCAGCAGGCATGATGCTTGTCGTGTGTCCCGCAAACTGCGCCATATAGGCCGTCGACGCCGAGTATTCTCCATGAGACGTCAACTTCCATAGGATAGTATCATGTGCATCATTGTCGAGAGTAACAGAGGATAGCTTTTCCCATAGCAAGGCGAACTCCTGAATATGCTCCATGGTGAGCCCATGATGGGTATCAATCTGACTAACCCAATAATTGTTGAGGAGAGCTTTTTGGACCGAGGTAGATTTCTTTTTTGAGAGGGCAAATATCTTTGGGGCAATATCTTTGGGTCTCATGCCGTTCAGCCAAGATGATTCCCAGAACTTCGCCTTACAACCGTTTCCAACACTAACCGTGGTGGCTGCCGCAAACAGGTCTCTCTCATCATCATTGCACGGTGTTCCCGTCCCAGCTCAAGTCTTGGGGAGGTCAGCCCACTCATACCAAAGCCATCGCAGACGAAGGGACGTAGCAAACTTCTCAAGGTTGAGGATGCCCAAACCACCGAAGATCTTAGGCTTGCAGACGAGATCCCAGTTGACCTTACATTGTCCCCCGGCACTTTATCGCAACCCGCCCAAAGATAGGCACGCCGCAAGCTATCAATCTTCTTCCTCACTTCCACCGGCAATTCCAGGGGCGTGATATGATATATAGCAATGCCGGGTTGTCTTGGTCAAGGCAGTACACGAAAATATCATACACTTGCCAACCCATCAGCACTGGCTGCACTGCGTTTGGCTAGGGTGATGCCCCCCAAAGTCACACACTCACGGAGCCTAAGACCATCTACAGCCAGACCTACCTGATCCGGTATTCTAAACGTTAGCAGACGCGTCCCCTCTCCCACAACACACATTGACCGTGAAATTTGTGAAATAGTTGTAGTGTTTGCGATAAATATTAGGTGATGGCGGGAGCGCATATTTGGCAAAGAGCGCTTCCCCAAGTGCACTCCCTGCTCCCACGTGCCCCCTCTTGAGCCTGTCCATGTGTGGGGCGGGGCACCCCCTTCTTTATATTTCTTTTTTTCTTTTTGGCTTCATTTTTCTTTTTCAAAATAATTAGGGACTTTCAAAAAGCTCCAAATTTCTAAAGTATTACGAATTTTGAAACAAAAATATTGTTCAAGAATGATAAAATGTGCATGAATTAAAAAAATGTTCATGATTTGAAAAATATGTAGGGGACACCATAAAATGTCCATGGATTCAAAAAATGTCAGTGTATTAAAAAATTGTTCACGATTGAAAATATATATCTGGGAAATAAAATAATGTTCATGATCTTTTAAAAAGTCCGCATATTCAAAATATGTTGATGAATTTCAACAAAATATTCATGAATTTTAAAAAACTAATTTTAAGTTCACTAAGAATGCACCACATATAGCCACGCCATTTTTGTGGAACAACTACTCTTCAGTTCCCATGCAATCCGATAGCTCCAAATCCAACTATCTATTGAGGACAAAAGTTCCTTTTTCTGCGGAAAAGCTCGTACTAAAGTTACCGTTGAGCAGTACCCTAAAACAAGCTAGAAGATTCACTCATAGTGTTTGCTACTCCCTCCAGTGCAAAATAATTGAAGTTCTATGATTATCTTAAGTCAAACTTCATTAAGTAGACCATGTCTATATAAAAATATATAAATATTTATAACACCAAATTTGCTTCGTTATTATGAAATATATTTCCATGCTATATATACTTGATATTATGAACCTTTACAATATTTTCTATAGATTTGGCCAAACTTTAAAAAGTTTCACTTAGGACTATTCTTGAACTTCTATTGTTTCGAAACGGAGGAAGTACTCTCAAAACGAGACCATCCACTTCCTTTTAGATTTGTAACATCTATTTATTTACGAAATTCTTCATAGTAATATGCTTGTTTCTTTGTATGTTCAGTCATTCTACAGCCCACGCCGGGCGAGCTTACCGAACAAAGTGCCAGGACTGCTCCTCCTCTAGTGTTTTCGACGCCTAATCATTCTACTGAAGGTATATTAATTACTACTACGTGTATCGCTATATTCTGATTTAGCATATGTACTAGTAGGTGACAGATATGTGTACGACCATACATTTTTAGAGAGAGAGTATGGTTAAACTAAAATATATATCATTGCATCTATTATGCTACATAGTTTCACAATTTTGTAGGTGTAGGTGTGTTTCTCTATAAATTTGGTCAAAAAATTGACTTCTGAAAAAATGCATTTTATTATGAAAATACTTCCTTAGAGAGAGATGATGTGTGTCCTTGTTACACAGTTCCATGTGTGCACACTTTTTGTTACACTAATCTAGCTATATATGTTTCAAAATATATACAGTTTATTAGTGCATACTAATTGTATGTTTATTCTGGCTATATATATTTTAAGATTGAATATTTAAAAGCAGCCTTCTCCACCTTGTAATATACCTTAATCATGATACCTAAGCAAAAAATCTGATGTGGCACTCTTTAATGAGAAAAAAATGAGAATTACCATATCTTAATCTAGCTATAGCTCTTAGCGTCAATCAAAGATAACTAGTACTTCCTCTGTCCCATAATGTAAGACGTTTTTTGACTCTAGTGTAGTGTCAAAAAACGTCTTACATTATGGGACGGAGGGAGTAATACTTTTCTCTCTCACAAAACATATTTAAATGAGAATCTTTTTTTAGATACAATCCATTGTAGGATCTATATCTAAAGATCTATAGCTTGCCATAGAACTAGTTAAGGTTTTCGACGGTGTAAAAGTTTTCAAAAATCCTGAAAAAAATACTGAACCAACACACCTATAATATAACATGATCCAGTGGAGGGACTGAAAAAATATGACTTAAACCATTCTGTGGCAAGCTATGATTAGAAAGCCTTAAACCGTTTTGTGGCAAAATATGACTTAAACCGTTCTGTGGCAAGCTATAATATAACATTTTAAAACCGTTAAATATTTAGCAAGCCTTAACCAGGTAACCAACAAGACGATGGGGAAAGAACGAATCGAAGACAAAAACTTAATAGATGGGACCGACCTGAATAATAAAACTGGTAACTCATCTGTGTTTTTTTCTCTTTTTTTTAGGGTGCATCTATAGTTTATGTTGGCATAATGACTTTCTTGATCCTATGTTGACATAATTATTATTTGTGCTACTATGCTCTAATCTCTTGCGGTTATCCTGGTTCAAACAGTAAATGATGCTGGTGGCAAGTTGGACGAAGTGCTCATTCGGCAAGAACTCGGTCAAGAGGGTGATGGGAATAATAGAAGCAACGTCAAACATGGTTAGCTTGCTTCCGCAAGAAACTCACTTCCCTTTATATGTCATTTCATTTCATTCATCTTCTGAATTAGGTGCTCCACGCAAGCCCATCTGCGACCTGTCGGACCCTAGGTATGCCATCTGCGAGATCTCTGGGTACGCCCGTGCCATCGGCGCCAACTGTACCGTGTTCCATGTCCCGCCTGCCGATGAGCACGGCCCTGACGGCCTGGAATGGGCCATCCGAGACCAGTCTCGCAAGGACCTCGGATACATCGACAAGGTGAATGTCAAGACCCTGAGCGCCGCCCAGTCGCGGGTGGCGCCAGAGTGCACCTCCCGGCACGCTGTCCCGGCCATCGTGTTCGCCATGAACGGGCTCACGTCCAACCCATGGCACGACTTCAGCGACGTTCTGATCCCGCTCTTCATCACCACTCGCGCTATGATGGCGAGATCCAGTTCCTCGTCACCGATCTCCGGCCGTGGTTTGTGGACAAGTACCGCCTCATCCTCACCAACCTATCACGCTACGACATCGTTGACTTCAACAAGGACACTGGTGTCCGGTGCTACCCACACATCGTAGTCGGCCTACGCAGCCACGGCGACCTCAGCATCGACCCGGCCCGCGCGCCGCACAACTACACAATGCTGGACTTCCGCATGTACATCCGAGACGTCTTCTCACTGCCGCCAGAAGACCAAGGAATCCCGTACAAGGAGGCTAACAAGAAGAACAAAAATGGTGGCACTAGCATGGAGGAACAAAAGCCTCGCCTCATGCTCATCAACCGCGCCGGGATCAGGAAGTTCGTCAACCTTCCAGAGATCTCCGCGGCGGTGCAGGCTGCCGGGTTCGAGGTGCTGATCGTGGAGCCGCTCCATGACATGAGGCTCGAGGAATTCTCTCGGCAGGTGGACTCGTGCGACGTGCTGACGGGCGCGCACGGGGCCGCGCTCACAAGCTTCTTCTTCCTCCGCACCAACGCGGTCATGCTACAGGTGGTGTCATGGGGCTTAGAGAGGGAGGCTATGAGTTACTTCGGCGTGCATGCCAAGGACATGATGTTGCAGGACATCGAGTACAGCATCACCGTGGAGGAGAGCACGTTGTATGAGAATTGAGAAGTATGGCAAAGACCACCTGGCAGTACGTGACCCAGAGGCACTACGTAAGCAGGGGTGGCAGTTGTTAAGGAAGTACTTGTGGGACGAGCAGGACATCAGGCTTAACGTCACCAGATTTACTCCCACTCTACACCAGCTGCTTCGAACGCTCGGTGAATAGAGGATAGGAAATACTCCCTCCGTTCCGAAATAGATGACTCAACTTTGTACTAACTTTATATTCTATTTCAGAACGGAGGGCGTAGATTACAAGAAGGTTGAAACAACAAATTTGCTCATTTTCAAAACAATAACTTGTGCGTACGATGTAACATGCTTCAAGCTTCCGAAACAAAGCACTCGGCAAAAGATATGCAAAAAATAAAGTATGAGAAGCTGGACTTTATTAATGATTTATGGACTGTATATTTTGAGGGAAACACACTTTACACCCTAGAAATAATGTCCGAGTTCAATTTGCAACTTGCAACATCAAAATCGGTTAGGATCAAAAAGTGGGTGCAAGAAAAAGTGGCGCATCTTGAAGATGGTGCCAAAATTCAAGCATAGAAGAGAAAAGAAGATTATTGCTTGTATGGTGCTTCACAACTATATTCGGGACACCAAGTTAGTGACAAATAGTTCGATACGTGTGACGCGGATGAGGACTACATGCCACATGCGGTGCAACAGACTGTACAACTACAAGGCGATAGCGCCTCATCTTTACTTGACGCGGTAAACATGATCGATGTTCATGATAACATTGCGGACTCATTGTTTGCCGCTAGAGGAGTGATGTCTTTTGGTATAGATATGTGACTGATGATGCATGAACAAGTAACGTCTTTTGGTATAGATGTGGGAAATTAAGTGGTGTCTTTTGGTATAGATATGTGGCCGGTGATGTATGAACAATTTAATTCTCTTGGTAATGTATGAACAATTTAATTCTCTTGGTAATGTATGAAGAATTAATTTTATATTTGTAGTTTCATTCGTTCACAATTATCACATTTTAATTACCTCCAACATACGTATGATTGCTAAAAAATTAGTGAGACATGTCTATAACAAATTATTATTATTATATCAGTACATAAACACCATCTCAACATCTTAAGGGCATTCTTGACATTTTACTCGAAAGCCACAGCTCAGCCCACAACAGCTTTTTCATCACATCAGCTTTCCCACAGCTCACAGCCCACAACAGCTTTTCCACAGCTCACAGCCCAACCAAACACCTTCGTAATGATGTATGTTGAGTAGACAAAATTTCGATCTCAAGCGATGAAGTAGCCACCACTTTGCCTTCAACCATAACATGTTCCTTATTGAAACGTAAATTCTTTCTCAAAGATGGTATGTTCTTTAAGAAATCTACGCGACAACTATTGAGAAACTTTATAAATTTGGTACCGCAACATATTGATCCCATATGAGGGCACTATGCCAAGTTTCATGTTTTCCGATTTCATTTGTAATTCAAAATTAAAATAGCAATAATCTTCATGTTCGGGTCGAGAGTTCAGGAACCTAGAGATGTTTGCAATTCCTTTCCATTAAGATTAGACCTAAACATAGAATAAAGACCAAAAATAAAACAATTTAACTCAAATTTCCAAACATTTCAAGCACTTGCAGTACAAATTTGACTTATTTGTCATTATAAAAAAAGAACAAATATATGAGTAGTTAAGGAGGTCATGCCGATGTCATTAGTCATGACCCACGAAAAAAAGGAGGTGATGTTGATCATATGCACGTGCTTAAGTCTTGTTTCCGGTGGATCGATTTGTACGTCACATGTTAGTTGTCACCTCCCTTGTGCTTAATTCTTGTATAATGATCTGATGATTGAAACAACAAGAAAGAAGCAAGTTGTCTGCTTCCATGTTGTGCATAAGCTCGCTCCTTGTAACCTACGCCTATTTGCCAAAACGTCTTACATTTAGAAATATGACATGGTACTAGCTAGTAGTATCACGTACTCCCTTCGTTACATAATATAAAACACTTTTTGACACACTACAATAATGTTGAAAAACGTCTTACATTATGAGACAGAGGGAGTATTTCCTCTACTCCCGGAGCGTCCAAATTAGCTGATGCAGCGTGGGAGCAAATCTGGTGACGTTGAGTCTGATGTCTTGCTCTGCCCAGAAGTACCGCTTTGCACCCTCCCATCCCTGCTTATGCACCGAGTCTGGGTCACTTACCGCCGGGTGGTCCTTGGCGTACTTTTCATAGAGGGTGCTCTCCTCGGCGCTGATGAAGTACTGGATGTGTTGCACCATCACCGCCTTGGCTTGATTGCCGGAAGATGACTGTGCGTGAGAGGTTGATAGTGGGGACGCACCACGCCCATGGACGCATGCATTCAACTGCATCCTTTTTACCCTGAATTTTTTTTCTCCCCTTGACAGCTGGGACCCACCAGCTACATCTTCGCACGCAAGGAAGTGCTTCCTTATTACGGGAAAAAACAATGATTCCCTCCTGACAGCTGGGACCCAGCAGCTATATCTTCGCACGCAAGGAAGTGCGTCCTTATCCTCGTTGACAGCTGGGACCTACCCGGTCGAAGCGTACCTAGTGTTGTCTATCTTGTCGCGAAGGTGTACGTACATACTGGTCGATCGGTCGCTCTGCAACGATGAACCGTGGCCGAGTAAGTAGCGGCACATGTCATAGTAGAGCCCCCCGCATAGCAGTTCAGGTTGTCTCATCTAAACCGTGTACACGTACATACAACCACACGCCAAAAAATACGGCCACATACGTACATATAAGTGGGGTCTCGAAACGCGTACTCGCGCATACGGACGGACAGGGCTCGTGTACATGGAGAGGCAACGGACGGCAGCGACGTTGTCCTATTCATCTTCAGCTAACCGGCTGGGTCGGAACGGAGGAAACAGCGTCGTGTTCACCGGGAGCCAAGTGACTGGGTCAGAACGCGTCATGTTCATCGGGAGGCAATAGACTGGGTCAGAATGGATCATGTTCATCGGGAGGCAACCGGCTTGGATGGAACAGCTGATCGAAACGAGGCCTGGCGTACCGAAGTACGGAGGAAATGGCCTTGTGTTCGACCGCCTAGGGTCGAAATGGGATCCTGTTTATCGGGAGGGGTCTGGCGGACCGGAAAACAGAGGAAACGGACTTGTGTTCGAGTGCTACGGTCGAAACGGGGTCCTGTTGATCGGAAGTGGTGTGGCGTACCGCAAAACGGAGGAAACGAACTTGTGTTGGAGAGCTACGGTCGAAACGGGGTCCTGTTCACTGGGAGGGGTGTGGCATACCACAAAACAGGACTCCACTGGCTACTGTTCATCTCCACTGTCAACCTCCTCCAGCCTCCACGGGCTATTGTTCATACACCGTCGATCTCCTCCAGCCTCCACCTACGACTGTTCATCCACGGGCTCATGTTCATCCAGCCACTACTAGGGAAAAGCCTCGCAGTCACGCCTATTAGGTGTATCAGTAGCGCGGGGATACGGCGCTACAGCTAACATGTATCAGCAGCGCGTGATAACCCACGCTACTGCCATACATGGCTAGCAGTAGCGGGCTTTTGGGAAACTCGCTACTGCTAATATCTGCAGCGCTTTAGTTTAGGACGCGCTACTGGTAAGGGCGCGCTGCTGCTAACTCTACTCCCCTCGCTACTGTTAGTTTTATTAGTTTTTGTTTTTAATCTGCATCATACACATATAAATGTAACCATAGCATAAAATCATGTCATCATCATAATCATCATGCAACACAAAAGTGGTCTCTCGTCATCATCTCAAAAATAGCGATACAAGTTCTTGCAACTACATCGTCATCCATCTAAACAATGATATACGCGAGAAGAGCTATCACTATGAGTGAGAGCGGAACTATGCAGTACATGAGTTCGTACCCCTCTTCGCACTAGCGTGAACCTAAACTAACTACTGGCTGTCGCTCGGAAACCTGAAATTAGTACACCTGGGCCTGACACTCCGGCCACTCGTCGTATACTCCTGGCGTAGGACTTCTTTGCCATCGATGATCTATGCACCTACATCGTCACATGAGTCGATGATATGCAACATATATAGTTGAGCAACAAAAAGAGACAGACTTGGCAAAAATAGAAGCAACATATCATAAGCATAAATAACAAAGTTCATCGTACCCAAAATGCCCTAACTAGAGTGATCTTCGCTAGTCGACGAGGACGGTTTAATTACATCACAAATAAAGTTCCGTCATGCATAACTCAAAGTTTCATCATACATAAAGTATGGACTAAAAGGACACATTGTCATATATCGACAATCACACAAGCATGTCGTGTCATCCATCCAAGTCATGGAGATAGTCCCCGAGCTTAGTGAAAGGCTTCAGGTCGAGACGCTGAGCCGCTAAGCGTGTTCGGACGTCTTGTCGCAACATTTCCCCGTCCTCATAGAACAACCCTGTTTTTTCGAGGACCTCCTTCACGATGATTTGGGCAAGTTCATGCTGGATGCGATACAACTCAGCTCGAAGCCGATGATCGTCGATATCTTCTACGTTCCTTGCCCATTGCAGAATATGGGCATCCCCGGCTGTAGGTGACATGCAAAGGTTCTGCTGATCCCGTATGTACTCCAGATCTGGTGTATGACATAGAATCCATCATTAATACTATCACTCGGTTGCTAGATGCAGCAGAAGTCGGTCTTATGGTCGAAGGCGGCCCTGCCGTTCCTAGTCTTCTTGATCTTGATCTCTCCACAATATACGCCGTAGAAAAAGATAGCACTGTCGAGAACAGACTTCATGTGGGTGTAATCCTTTTTGTTAATGTTCTTCAACGAGTCCAAGTAAAGAGCGTGGGAGTATCGGGGGTAAAGGATGATGAGGACGGCGCGTCCGTTGCTGCGCAAAATAAGTACACCTCAAATTAATTAGCCTCCATCGTGCAAATGAATGACTGAAATCGAAGGAAGGATATCCGCGCGGATGACTTATAGGGGATGATAAGGCACGAGAATTGTCTCCTTGTCCTTATTGGCGACCATGAAATTGACGAGGTAGTCCCTCACGTATTCACGGTGCTCCGTGCAGACTTCCAAGAAGCTCTCGTGCATGAAGTACGGGTCAGTGACACAGATATAAGGTATCTGCTCAATCCCGATGATGTAGTTCATGTACAAGGCATAAAGGCGGACAAACGTAAAATCTAGCTTTTTGAAGTGAAACATGTCGAAGATGTAATCGAATCGAAGGAAGAACTTCTCCGCGGGGATTGTGTCGACATACAACCTTTTCCGCGACACGTTAACCACATAGAGTGGGTATCCTAGATTTTCCAAGGCGATTAGGCTTTTCTCTCTCCACAACACATAGTCATGAAGTCTCCTTAGATCGCCGTGTATGGCCCGTACCGATGCCTTAGGTAGGATTGGTTCACCGGCGATATGGTATTTCGCCGCACCGCAAATAGGTATACGGTCTTGAACCCGAGGTTGTGGAGGCAGCTGAATCATAGCAGCAGCTTTATTGCTGCCTTTCCTCGCTCTCTTTCGATGCTTCTTTGGTGGAAGGTCGTCTACAGTACGTTCTGGCTCTGGAGGCGGCAATTGAGGCACCGACTTATGACGCTCAAACCCTGAGTACTCATATTGCTGAGCCATCGATCCTTCGTCATCAATGGCGCCAGTATTGAGATACTATTGAGTGTCATCGTCATCCTCATCCTCATCTATGACGACGTCATCAGCGACTAATGGAGCCTCTTCCTCACCTAGTCTGCTATCACCCAGCACGACATGCGATGCTAATTGGGTAGGTGGGGTGCTGATGTTCATACCTTGCGGAGGGTGCGTGGTCGTGGGTGTGCTCCCGGCCGCCTCCAGACAAAGCAGACTCTTTGGCCACAATAGGAGCCACTTCTTGCAATCGCCAAGCTGCCGCAGGGTATCATCGTCATCTCCCCCTAGTACCAGAGGAACCAAATTCTCGTGGCCCAGTTTGACACTAGCCACGAAAACCTTGAAGACTTCTGGGGCGATTGGCCGGCTGTGGAACAATTATTCCTTCGGCTTCATTATCGTCGCCTTCCCCACATCCACCTTTTGGTCGTTAATGTCGTACAATATGGTGCACGGGGCGTCGGCCTACAAAGACATGTCTGCAATGTGAGACATCCGAAAGGCAGCAAAAATAGGAGATTATACATTTATTGAAGAGGGCCGGTGTGACAGGTACCGTGAGGGCGTCGAGCTCAGCCAAAGACGAAGCAAGTGCTGGAGCCAGTGTAGGAGCAGGTGCCGGTGCAGGTGTAGGTGCTGGTTCAAGTGCTGGTGCAACGCTAGTCGAGCTGCTCCCGAAGAAGTCGGCAAGGGGAAAGTCCGCTGCATCTTTTTCTGGATTTCGCGTGCTCCAACTGACGATAGCCGGAACCAACACTGTCAGCTCCCGTTTTACGGCAGCTACAGCTGTTGCGACTGTCTTAGCTAGCTGAATTCTTCTCAACCGCAATCTCAATCTTCTTGTCAATGCTTTCTTCAGTTAACCTCCGTTTTTCCTTTCTCTCCTCCATAGTCTTAGCGTAGTACTTCTTCCACGTGACACTGTCTCCAACACCGTGCACGTGTCCATACGATGACTGAGTGTCTACCGGGAGATGTTTCAATATGTTCATCGCCCGGTTGAATGGGGTGTCCCACTTGGGCCTCGCCAGTGCCTCAGACGGTGAGTCACTTTCGGCTGCAATCCTGAGCTGCTCTCTTTGCAAAAGGAACACGGATCGTTTACAAATATGACTAAACATGCAGTCGAACTGATCAGAAACTATAATTACCAGCAGTCTCATGAACTCCGTCGTGGCCGGGTCTGTCTCGAAAACCTTCTTGACTGAGTCCCAACGGTGTCGGGCCCTGAGGACATTATACTCCTACGGGACGGTGAACTCCGCCAAGGGGTCTGGGATGCTCGGACTTTCGCGTTCCGCGTCCTCACTACTAGGAAAAACCCTAGTTGTAGTGCGGGTTTTGAGGCTAGCAGCAGCACAGGCAGCCGCGCTACTACTACGGCGCTACAGCTAACTGTTAGTAGTAGCGCGGTCAGCACCCACGCTACTACTGTTAACTATATCAGCAGCCTGGAACATGCTACTATTAGTTAGCTGTAGCAGTTTCCTAGCCCCTCGCTACTGCTATATCTTTCATCATTTCCCCGCCGCTTCCTACCCCGTTTCGGGTTCAATAAACAGCAATTTCCAGATACTAGGTACTACTAGATATCAATTTCATAAAGCATTATAGGTACTAGGTAGTACTCCCTCCGTTCCAAATTACTCGTCGTGGTTCAAACCACGACGAGTAATTTGGAACGAAGGGAGTAGTAGATAACAATTTCATATATAGTCAACATGCATCCTCAAGCAGTACTAGGTGATATCGACCACGATCATCATATTTAGTTCTAGATGATATCAACGACGATCATCATATGTAGTTCTAGATGATATCGACGACGATCATCATATGTAGTTCTAGATGATATAGCCACACACACATATGTAGTTCTAGATGATATCAAAGATGATCATCATCCTCAAGCCTGGGCGGTTGGTGTTCCTGATAGTAATTAGGATGGCCTGTCCAACACGAAGATTCTTGCCATCGAGGAATCTCTTCCACCCAACCAAGTTTAAGTGTGTGCGACCGTCCGTGTCCAGGCGGTAAGTACAGGTTGTGAGGGAGCCCCTTGCGGTAAGGCGTAGTACAACTGAGCCTTCTTCATCAGGCTCGATACCATAACTGACAGATAGGCTCTTTGCCAATTTCTGAATAAGAAAAACATATCAATTAATAAATAGCCTCGCACATACTCTTGAAAATAAGTATATATGGATTATCTACACTATTAATAGTTCCTTATTAGATTCTACACTAATAAGCATGTGATCGAACTCTACACTAAAGCATATCATCGACTAGATTCCACACAACATATCATTGGACTCTACACTAAGCATATCATCGGATAATTAGCATTTATAAGTATAACATACCATATCATGTCGATCGACCATGGTAATTGTTAGGTGGGTCACGAATGGCACCCCGACAAAGTCAGCATGTGGCAGAATTATGTCCATAGGTTGCACACCTCCTCCTGGCTCAACCTCATTCTTTGAGCTACGATGGCTGCATGAAGCACTACTAGGAAAAGGGCTATAGATGGGGTGGGCACTAATGGCGCACCTGTCAGGTGGTGCGCCACTACTATATACTAATGGCGCACCACTTGGCGATGCGCCATTAGTGTGGAAGACACTAATGGCGCACCAGGCAAATGGTGCGCCACTAGTAATAATTTTTTTCATTTTTCCATATATGCTAATGGCGCATCAGAGCGAAGTGCGCCATTACTAGTTTAAACTAGTAATGGCGCACTGTGACTCGGTGCGCCATTAGTATATATATATATATTTTTTACTTTTTTGCAAAACTACGAATGGCGCACCACTTGCAGGTGCGCCATTAGTAACCAGGGTTACTAATGGCACATTTGCGGGTGGTGCGCCATTAGTAACCCGGGAGCCCAACAAGATATTTTGGACAGCCACACCTACCCACTCACTTTCCCTACTTCATTCCCTCCACCTCCTTCTCCAAGATTTCGGCTGCCTCCTCCTCCTCACCTCATTTGCACCATAGATTCATCAAAATTAAGTGGCGAAATTACCTTTTTTTTGATAGGTAAGTAAGGGGAAAGCTATCTTCATGTTGTAGATCTATTTTTTTCTCCCTATTGCTCGCTCCAACAACGTGCACATGCACTTTTTGTGGCCTGGCTAGATCTATGTATGTTTGTGGTGTTGCATATGTTTGTGGTGTTGCATATATGTTTGTGTTTGCAGGTACCGGTATTTGAAATGCGATAGTTGCCACTATTTTGCCGTAATGTTGATTCATTTCCATTTCGGCGAGAATTTTGGCACTATGCATTCTTTTTGGTCCTATTTTTAGGGAAGGTCATGCCAAATTTTTTCTTGGTTCTAAAATATCATTTTGCTCTACCCCGCAGGTGACCATGGTCCGCACGATGACCGAAGACATCGTGAATAGGTTTTTGAGCTCCGTGAAGGCCAAGATGCTTCAAAAGAACGAGACGGAGATAAGATGTCCGTGTCGAAGATGCAAGCTGAAGAGCCTTATTGCGGACCCAGATTTCGGGCAGGTACGGGACCACCTGCTCTTGCGTGGTTTCATGGATGGCTATCGGTGGCAAGGTGATGAAGATGACTATGAAGTCGTCCATGGGGGCCGGGCAAGAAATGAGGAAGGGCAACAAGACAACCACCACGGCGAGGGCGGGCGAGAAGACGAAGAATCTCCAGGACATGATCATGACGGTGATACTGTACACAGTCATCATGTAGAAGATGTCGTACATGATGATGAGGAAGATCAAGACGAAGGGCATGATCATGAAGATGAAGATGCCGGAGCAGACGACGATGGAGGCTGGGTGCAGGACCCTCATATTCAAGAGCTGCTTCTCAAGTAGACGGATAACGCAAGAGCTGCCGCCCGAGAGAAAGCCAAGCTGGATCAACTGGAGATAGACGCGGTTACTCCATTGTATGAAGGATGCAGGGCCGAGGATACCCGCCTGAAAGTAACGCTCATGGCTCTGGAGATGAAGGTAAAACACAAAATGATCAACGCATGCTTCGACGAGAACATGTCATTCTGGCACGAACGTCTTCCCAAGGGGAACAAGTGCCCGACCAGTTTTGAGGAGGCGAAGAAAATCGTGTGTCCTCTAGATTTACCGCACGTGAAATACCATGTGTGCATGAACAAATGCATCATTTATCGGGACGAGCACGCGGAGTCTACCATATGTCTGGTGTGCGGTGTCACTCGATACAAGAAGAGGAAGAAAGCTCCTCGAAAATCGGTGTGGTACTTTCCGATCACTCGTCGTCTGCAGCGGTATTTGGCGGACCCTAATGTAGCAAAGCTCCTGCATTGGCACGTGGATAGGGAGGAGAAGAAGCGGGAAGATGACGGGAATGATCCGGAGATAAATAAAAAAGACAAGATGCTGAGTCACCCTAAGGATGCGAGCCAGTGGCAAGCGTTGAACTTCAAATACCCAGAATTTGGGAAGGATCCAAGGAACATCGTGCTGGGCGCGAGCACCGATGGAGTCAATCCGTTTGGCAGCCAAAGAAGCACACATAGCACCTGGCCTGTGTTTGCGTGGATGTACAACCTTCCCCCCTAGTTGTGCATGAAGAGGAAGTACATTCACATGAGTATGCTAATTGAAGGGTCGAAACAACCAGGGAACGACATCAATCTGTATCTAGGGCTGCTGAAGGAGGAGCTAGACACGCTGTGGAAAACGCCAGCCAATACGTGGGATGCCGCAGAGAAAGAATATTTCCCTATGAGAGCCGCACTGCTCACGACGGTGCACGACTATCTCGGTTATGGATATCTCGCGGGGCAGGTAGTCCACGGATTTTCTGGATGCGTAAGGTGCATGGATGACACAACGTATCGCCAGCTAGATAGAAGGTTGCTTCGCGATGATGACCCATGGAGGAAACGCAAGGATCTGTTCGATGGTGAAACCGAACCCCGAAAACGCCCGCGTACGAGGAGCAGTGAGGAAATAGACGAGCTGTTGAAAAATTGGAAAGATTGCCCACTGCCGGGAAAGAAGCAACAGGCGCCAGAGCCGGGAAAGAAGAGAAAGGCGCTAGAGCCGCTGCTGAAGGTATGGAAAACGAGGTCTGTTTTCTGGGACTTGCCGTACTGGAAGATCCACCGTGTGCCTCACAGCCTTGATGCCATGCATATAACGAAGAACGTGTGTGAGAGTCTACTTGGTACCCTGCTCAACATGCCAGAGAGGACCAAAGATGGGCCGAAAGTAAGGGCAGACTTGAAATCAATGGGCATCAGGCAGGAGCTTCACGCTAATGATGATGATGATGATGATGATGAGGCGAAGCAGGACACAGAAAGTCGTCGCAAAGGCAAAAAGGCCAAGAAGTCCGGAAATGACTACCCTCCCGCTTGATTCACTCTAAGTCAGGAGGAGATCGAGCAGTTTTTCACCTGCCTCATAGGAGTAAAACTTCCTTACGGTTACGCGGGGAAGATAAGCAGATACCTAGACCCAGCGAAGCAGAAGTTCAGCGGGATGAAGTCTCACGGCTGTCACATGCTGATGACGCAGATGTTGGAAATATGCCCTAGAGGCAATAATAAATTAGTTATTATTATATTTCCTTGTTCATGATAATCGTTTATTATCCATGCTATAATTGTATTGATAGGAAACTCAGATACATGTGTGGATACATAGACAACACCATGTCCCTAGTAAGCCTCTAGTTGACTAGCTCGTTGATCAATAGATGGTTACGGTTTCCTAACCATGGACATTGGATGTCGTTGATAACGGGATCACATCATTAGGAGAATGATGTGATGGACAAGACCCAATCCTAAGCATAGCAGTAGATCGTGTAGTTCGTATGCTGAAGCTTTTCTAATGTCAAGTATCATTTCCTCAGACCATGAGATTGTGCAACTCCCGGATACCGTAGGAATGCTTTGGGTGTACCAAACGTCACAACGTAACTGGGTGGCTATAAAGGTACATTACAGGTATCTCCGAAAGTGTCTATTGGGTTGGCATGAATCGAGACTGGGATTTGTCACTCCGTGTAAACGAAGAGGTATCTCTGGGCCCACTCGGTAGGACATCATCATAATGTGCACAGTGTGATCAAGGAGTTGATCACGGGATGATGTGTTACGGAACGAGTAAAGAGACTTGCCGGAAACGAGATTGAACAAGGTATCGGGATACCGACGATCGAATCTCGGGCAAGTATCGTACCGATAGACAAAGGGAATTGTATACGGGATTGATTAAGTCCTTGACATCATGGTTCATCCGATGAGATCATCGTGGAACATGTGGGAGCCAACATGGGTATCCAGATCCCGCTGTTGGTTATTTACCGGAGAACGTCTCGGTCATGTCTGCATGTCTCCCGAACCCGTAGGGTCTACACACTTAAGGTTCGATGACGCTAGGGTTGTAAAGGAAGTTTGTATGTGGTTACCGAATGTTGTTCGGAGTCCCGGATGAGATCCCGGACGTCACGAGGAGTTCCGGAATGGTCCGGAGGTAAAGATTTATATATGGGAAGTCCTGTTTTGGTCACCGGAAGAGTTTCGGGGTTTATCGGTAACGTACCGGGACCACCGGGAGGGTCCTGGGGGTCCACCAAGTGGGGACACCAACCCCGGAGGCTTGCATGGGCCAAGAGTGGTTAGGGACCAGCTCCTTAGTGGGCTGGTGCGCCTCCCACAAGGGCCCATGGCGCCTAAGAGGTGGAAAGGGGGCAAACCCTAAGGGGATATGGGCCTTAAGGCCCATATTGGTGCGCCTCCCTCTCCCCTCCCCTCTTGGCCGCCACCCTTGTTCTCCATCTAGGGCTGCCGCCCCCCTAGGGGTGGGAACCCTAGAGGGGGCGCAGCCCCTCCCCTCCCCCTATATATATGAGCCCTAGGGCTGCCCATAACATATGCGATTCGATCTCTCGTTGGTGCAGCCCTGCGTCTCTTCTTCCTCCTCTTCTGTGGTGCTTGGCGAAGCCCTGCAGGATAGCCACGCTCCTCCACCACCACCACGCTGTTGTGCTGCTGCTGGATGGAGTCTTCCTCAACCTCTCCCTCTCTCCTTGCTGGATCAAGGCGTGGGAGACATCGTCGAGCTGTACGTGTGTTGAACGCGGAGGTGCCGTCCGTTCGGCACTAGGATCATCGGTGATTTGGATCACGACGAGTACGACTCCATCAACCCCGTTCTCTTGAACGCTTCCGCTTAGCGATGTACAAGGGTATGTAGATGCACTCTCCTTCCCCTCGTTGCTAGTCTCTCCATAGATAGATCTTGGTGACACGTAGGAAAATTTTGAATTTCTGCTACGTTCCCCTTCAGTGGCATCATGAGCTAGGTCTATTGCGTAGATTCTATGCACGAGTAGAACACAAAGTAGTTGTGGGCGTTGATTTTGTTCGATATGCTTGCCGTTACTAGTCTTATCTTGATTCGGCGGCATTGTGGGATGAAGCGGCCCGGACCAACCTTACACGTACTCTTACGTGAGACCGGTTCCACCGACAAACATGCACTAGTTGCATAAGGTGGCTAGCGGGTGTCTGTCTCTCCCACTTTAGTCGGATCGGATTCGATGAAAAGGGTCCTTATGAAGGGTAAATAGAAATTGGCATATCACGTTGTGGTCTTTGCGTAGGTAAGAAACGTTCTTGCTAGAAACCCATAGTAGCCACGTAAAACATGCAAACAACAATTAGAGGACGTCTAACTTGTTTTTGCAGGGTATGCTATGTGATGTGATATGGCTAAAAGGATGTGATGAATGATATATGTGATGTATGAGATTGATCATGTTCTTGTAATAGGAATCACGACTTGCATGTCGATGAGTATGACAACCGGCAGGAGCCATAGGAGTTGTCTTAATTTATTTATGACCTGTGTGTCAACATAAACGTCATGTAATTACTTTACTTTATTGCTAACGGTTAGCTGTAGTAGTAGAAGTAATAGATGACATGACAACTTCAAGAAGACACGATGATGGAGATCATGATGATGGAGATCATGGTGTCATGCCGGTGACGATGATGATCATGGAGCCCCGAAGATGGAGATCAAAAGGAGCAAAGTGATGATGGCCATATCATGTCACTATTTGATTGCATGTGTTGTTTATCATGTTTATACATCTTATTTGCTTAGAACGACGGTAGTAAATAAGATGATCCCTTACAACAATTTCAAGAAGTGTTCTCCCCTAACTGTGCACCGTTGCGACAGTCCGTGTTTCGAAGCACCACGTGATGATCGGGTGTTAGATTCTAACGTTCACATACAACGGGTGTAAGACAGATTTACACACGCGAAACACTTAGGGTTAACTTGACGAGCCTAGCATGTACAGACATGGCCTCGGAACACAGAAGACCGAAAGGTCGAGCATGAGTCGTATAGAAGATACGATCAACATGAAGATGTTCACCGATGTTGACTAGTCCGTCTCACGTGATGATCGGACATGGCCTAGTTGACTCGGATCATGTAATCACTTAGATGACTAGAGGGATGTCTATCTGAGTGGGAGTTCATAAGATGAACTTAATTATCCTGAACATAGTCAAAAAGGATTTTGCAAATTATGTCGTAGCTCGCGCATTAGTTCTACTGTTTAGATATGTTCCTAGAGAAAATTTAGTTGAAAGTTGATAGTAGCAATTATGCGGACTAGGTCCGTAAACTAAGATTGTCCTCATTGCTTCTTAGAAGGCCTATGTCCTTAATGCACCGCTCAATGTGCTGAACCTCGAACGTCGTCTGTGGATGTTGCGAACATCTGACATACACGTCTTGATAACTACGTGATAGTTCAGTTAAACGGTTTAGAGTTGGGGCACATAAGACATTTTGAAACGTCACGAAACATATGAGATGTTTCGAGGGCTGAAATTGGGATTTCAGGCTCGTGCCCACGTCAAGAGGTATAAGACCTCCGACGATTTTCTTAGCCTGCAAACTAAGGGAGAAAAGCCCAATTGTTGAGCTTGTGCTCAGATTGTCTGAATACAACAATCACTTGAACCAAGTGGGAGTTAATCTTCCAGATGTGATAGTGATGTTTCTCCGAAGTCATTACCACCAAGATGCTAGAGCTTCGTGATGAACTATAATATATCAGGGACATATATGATGATCCTTGAGATATTCGCGATGTTTGACACCACAAAAGTAGAGATCAAGAAGGAGCATCAATTGTTGATGGTTGGTGAAACCACTAGTTTCAAGAAGGGTAAGGGCAAGAAGGGATACTTCATGAAACGGCAATTCAGCTGCTGCTCTAGTGAAGAAACCCAAGGTTGAACCCAAACCCGAGACTAAGTGCTTCTGTAATAAGGGGAACATCCACTGGAGCAGAATTACCCTAGATACTTGGTAGATAAGAAGGCTGGCAAGGTCGATAGAAGTATATTGGATATACATTGTGTTGATGTGTACTTTACTAGTACTCCTAGTAGCACCAGGGTATTAGATACCGGTTCAGTTGCTAAGTGTTAGTAACTCGAAATAAAAGCTACGGAATAAACGGAGACTAGCTAAAGGTGAGATGACGATATGTGTTGGAAGTATTTCCAAGGTTGATCAAATATCGTACGCTCCCTCTACCATCGGGATTGGTATTAAAACCTAAATAATTGTTATTTGGTGTTTGCTTGAGCATAGACATGATTAGATTATGTCTATCGCAATACAGTTATCCGTTTAAGGAGAATAATCATTACTCTGTTTATTTGAATAATACCTTCAATGGTCTTGCACCTAAAATGAATGGTTTATTGAATCTCGATCGTAGTGATACACATGTTCATGCCAAAAGATAGTAATGATAGTACCACCTACTTGTGGCACTGCCACTTAAGTCATATCGGTATAAAATGCATGAAGAAGCTCCATGTTGATGGATCTTTGGACTCACTCGTTTTTGAAAAGTTTGAGACATGCGAACCATGTCTATTGGTGTATACGCATGAAGAAACTCCATGCAGATGGATCGTTTGGACTCACTTGATTTTGAATCACTTGAGACATGCAAATTATAGCACATGGGCAAGATGACTAAAAGCCTCGTTTTTCAGTAAAATGGAACTAGAAAGCAACTTGTTGGAACAAATACATTTTGATGTGTGCATTCCAATGAATGCTGAGGCATGTAGTGGATATCGTTGTGTTCTTACTTGACAGATGATTTGAGTAGATGTTGAGTATATTTACTTGATGAATCACGAGTCTGAATTATTGAAAGGTTCAAGTAATTTCAGGGTGAAGTTGAAAGATCGTCGTGACAAGAGGATAAAATATCTATGATATGATCATAGAGATGAATATCTGAATTACGAGTTTGGCACAGAATTAAGACATTGTGGAAACTGTTTCACAACTAATACAGCCTGGAACACCATAGTGTGATGGTGTGTCCGAACATCATAACTGCACCTTATTGGATATGATGCATACCATGATGTCTCTTATCGAATTACCACAATAGTTTATGGGTTAGGCATTAGAGACAACCACATTTACTTTAAATAGGGCACCACGTAATTCCGATGAGATGACACCGTATGAACTATGGTTTAGAGAAACCTAAGCTGTCATTTCTTAAAAGTTTGGGGATACGATGCTTATGTGAAAAAGTTTCAGTCTGATAAGCTCAAACCCAAAGCGGATAAATACATCTTCATAGGACACCCAAAACAGTTGGGTATACCTCCTGTCTCAGATCTGAAAGCAATAAGGGAATGTTTCTAGAATCAGGTCCTTTCTCGAGGAAAAGTTTCTCTCGAAAGAATTGTGTGGGAGGATGGGGAGACTTGATGAGGTTAATGAACCGTCACTTCAACTAGTGTATAGTAGGGCACATGAAGTTGTTCCTGTGGCACCTACACCAATTGAAGTGAAAGCTTATGATAGTGATCATGAAACTTCAGATCAAGTCACTACCAAACCTCGTGGGATGACAAGGATGCGTACTACTTCAGAGTGGTACATAATCCTGTCTTGGAAGTCATGTTGCTAGACAACAATGGACCTACGAGCTATGGAGAAGCGATGGTGGGCCCGGATTCCGATAAATGGCTCGAGGCCATAAAATCGGAGATAGGATCCATGTATGAAAACAAAGTGTAGACTTTGGCGGAACAGCTCGATGGTCGTAAGGCTGTTGAGTACAAATGGATTTTAAAAGGAAGACGGACAATGATGGTAAGTATCACCATTAAGAAAGCTCGACTTGTCGTTAAGATGTTTTCCGACAAGTTCAAGGAGTTGACTACGGTGAGACTTTCTCACTCGTAGCGATGCTAAGAGTCTGTTGGAATTATATTAGCGATTACTGCGTTATTTATGAAATCTTGCAGATAGGATGTCAAAACATTGTTTCCTCGATGATTTTTCTTGAGGAAAGGTTGTATGTGATACAACCGGAAGGTTTTGTCAATCCTGAAAGATGCTAATAAGTATGCAAAGCTCCAGCTATCCTTCTGAGGACTGGAGTAAGCATCTCGGAGTTGGAATGTATGCTTTGATGAGATGATCAAAGATTTTGGGTGTATACAAAGTTTATGAGAAACTTGTATTTCCAAAGAAGTGAGTGGGAGCACTATAGAATTTCTGATGGGTATATGTTGTTGACATATTGTTGATCAGAAATGACGTAGAATTTCTGGAAAGCATATATGATTATTGGAAAGTGTTTTTTCAATGGAAAGCCTGGATTAAGCTACTTGAACATTGAGCATCAAGATCTATAAGGATAGATCAAAACGCTCAATGGTACTTTCAAATGAGCACATACCTTGACATGATCTTGAAGGTGTTCAAGATGGATCAGTCAAAGAAGGAGTTCTTGCCTGAGTTGTAAGGTATGAAGTTAAGACTTAAAGCTCGACCACGGCAGAATAGAGAGAAAGGACGAAGGTCGTCCCCTATGCTTAAGACATAGGCTCTACAGTTTGCTATGCTGTGTACCGCACCTGAAGTGTGCCTTGCCATGAGTCAGTCAAGGGGTACAAGAGTGATCCAAGAATGGATCACAGGACAGCGGTCAAAGTTGTCCTTAGTAACTAGTGGACTAAGGAATTTTCTCGATTATGGAGGTGGTAAAAGAGTTCTTCGTAAAGGGTTACGTCGATGCAAGCTTAACACCTATTCGGATAGCTCTGAGTAGAGATACCGGATACGTATAATGGAGCAGCAATTTAGAAATAGCTCCAAGTAGAACAGTTATTTGGAATAGCTCCAAATAGAACGTGGTAGCTGCATCTACAAGATGACATAGAGATTTGCGAAGTACATACGGATCTGAAAGATTCAGACCCGTTGACTAAAACCTCTCTCACAAGCAACATGATCAAACCTAGAACTCATTGAGTGTTAATCACATAGTGATGTGAGCTAGACTACTGACTCTAGTAAACTCTTGGGTGTTAGTCACATGGCGATGTGACCTGTGAGTGTTAATCACATGGCGATGTGAACTAGATTATTGACTCTAGTGCAAGTGGGAGACTGTTGGAAATATGCCCTAGAGGCAATAATAAATTAGTTATTATTATATTTCCTTGTTCATGATAATCGTTTATTATCCATGCTATAATTGTATTGATAGGAAACTCAAATACATGTGTGGATACATAGACAACACCATGTCCCTAGTAAGCCTCTAGTTGACTAGCTCGTTGATCAATAGATGGTTACGGTTTCCTAACCATGGACATTGGATGTCGTTGATAACGGGATCACATCATTAGGAGAATGATGTGATGGACAAGACCCAATCCTAAGCATAGCACTAGATCGTGTAGTTCGTATGCTGAAGCTTTTCTAATGTCAAGTATCATTTCCTTAGACCATGAGATTGTGCAATCCCGGATACCGTAGGAATGCTTTGGGTGTACCAAACGTCACAACGTAACTGGGTGGCTATAAAGGTACATTACAGGTATCTCCGAAAGTGTCTGTTGGGTTGGCACGAATCGAGACTGGATTTGTCACTCCGTGTAAACGGAGAGGTATCTCTGGGCCCACTCGGTAGGACATCATCATAATGTGCACAGTGTGATCAAGGAGTTGATCACGGGATGATGTGTTACGGAACGAGTAAAGAGACTTGCCGGAAACGAGATTGAACAAGGTATCGGGATAACGACGATCGAATCTCGGGCAAGTATCGTACCGATAGACAAAGGGAATTGTATACGGGATTGATTAAGTCCTTGACGTCATGGTTCATCCGATGAGATCATCGTGGAACATGTGGGAGCCAACATGGGTATCCAGATCCCGCTGTTGGTTATTTACCAGAGAATGTCTCGGTCATGTCTGCATGTCTCCCGAACCCGTAGGGTCTACACACTTAAGGTTCGATGATGCTAGGGTTGTAAAGGAAGTTTGTATGTGGTTACCGAATGTTGTTCGGAGTCCCGGATGATATCCCGGACGTCACGAGGAGTTCCGGGGGTCCACCAAGTGGGGACACCAACCCCGGAGGCTTGCATGGGCCAAGAGTGGTTAGGAACCAGCTCCTTAGTGGGCTGGTGCGCCTCCCACAAGGGCCCATGGCGCCTAAGAGGTGGAAAGGGGGCAAACCCTAAGGGGATATGGGCCTTAAGGCCCATATTGGTGCGCCTCCCTCTCCCCTCCCCTCTTGGCCGCCACCCTTGTTCCCCATCTAGGGCTGCCGCCCCCCTAGGGGTGGGAACCCTAGAGGGGGCGCAGCCCCTCCCCTTCCCCTATATATATGAGCCCTAGGGCTGCCCATAACATATGCGATTCGATCTCTCGTTGATGCAGCCCTGCGCCTCTTCTTCCTCCTCTTCTGTGGTGCTTGGCGAAGCCCTGCAGGATAGCCACGCTCCTCCACCACCACCACGCCGTTGTGCTGCTGCTGGATGGAGTCTTCCTCAACCTCTCCCTCTCTCCTTGCTGGATCAAGGCGTGGGAGACATCGTCGAGCTGTACGTGTGTTGAACACGGAGGTGCCGTCCGTTCGGCACTAGGATCATCGGTGATTTGGATCACGACGAGTACGACTCCATCAACCCCGTTCTCTTGAACGCTTCCGCTTAGCGATCTACAAGGGTATGTAGATGCACTCTCCTTCCCCTCATTGGTAGTCTCTCCATAGATAGATCTTGGTGACACGTAGGAAAATTTTGAATTTCTGCTATGTTCCCCTTCAGCAGATACTTCCAGTTGCAATCCGCGGGATCATGGACGCGCACGTCCGTGAAATGCTATTTGGCCTATGCAACTTTTTCGATGTCATCTCTCGGAAGTCGATTGGCGTGAGGCAACTCAGAAGGCTACAGGAAGAGATCGTGGTGATACTATGCGAGCTTGAGATGTACTTCCCGCCCGCATTCTTCGACGTTATGGTGCATCTGCTGGTCCATATCATGGAGGATATCATCCAACTCGGGCCGACGTTCCTACACAGCATGATGCCGTTCGAAAGGATGAATGGTGTCATCAAAGGGTACGTTCGCAACATGTCACATCCAGAGGGAAGTATAGCTAGGGGCTTTCTGACCAAAGAGTGCATCTCCTACTGCACGAATTATCTAGGCATCGAGAACCCCGTTGGTCTGCCCGTCAACAGGCACCTCGGCAGGCTCGCTGGATGGGGTCACCGTGAGGGTCGCCGCGAAATGCATGTCGACTTCGAGGGTCGACTCGCCGACTTTGAAAGAGCAAACCTAGTCGCGCTACAAGACATAGATGTGGTCGATCCTTGGGTGGTAGAGCACAAAACCATTATTGAGAAGACGTACAATGACCGAGGCCAACAGAGGACGGACGGAGATATAATCAAAGAGCACAACTCATGTATCACACGTTGGTTCAAGCAGAAGCTTCTGTCGTACCCTTTACCTGAGGATTCTTCCGCGGAAGAACAACTCATATTCGCCTTGTCACAGGGCGCCGAGCACAACCTGATGACCTATGAGGCGTACGATATCAACGGCTACACATTCTACACCGAGAACAAGGACATGAAGAGCGATGGTTATCAGAACTCCGGGGTAACGATGGAATCCTACACCGATAACGACAAGGACAGATACTACGGAAGGATCGAGGAGATCTGGGAGCTGAGCTACGCTGGAGAGAAGGTCCCGATGTGCTGTGTCAGATGGGCCAAGAGCATCCTAAAAGAAGACCGGTATTTCACCACCATGGTTATACCCGAAGACAAATCCAAGACCGCGGGCACAAACGTCACCGCGAAAAATGAGCCATGGGTACTGGCTTCCCAAGTGGACAAATGCTTCTTCATTACCGACCCGCCAAAGCCCAGTCGTGTTGTCGTGAGGAGAGGCAAAAGGAAGATCATTGGAATGGATGGAGTAGCCAATGAGCAAGACTTCGACAAGTACGGCGACCCGAAGATCGAACATGACGACGACGATGAATTAGCAGCACATACCACAAGAAGAAGCAGGACCACCCTACCTAAAGGACGTCCGTTCCACAGAAGAACTCCATTTGCAAAAAAGAAGGGCAAGAAGATTGTGAACAGATAGCTAGCTAAGATCGATTGTATTTAAATTGTAGTCTTCATTTCTCGGCCACTTTTTGATATCATGAATATTTTTAAATTTCATGGGCACATTTTGAATTCATGAATATTTTTTCAAATTTGATGATATTTTTCATATTCAATATGAAAAATATTGAATATTCATGAGGACACTCGATCTCGATCCCCCTCCCTCTCGATAGCTATCCCCCTCGCCAGATCCCCCTCGCCGCCGAGCACCCCCCGCACTCTCCCTTGCTCCACCGCTGCCGCCGCCCCCCCGCACCCTCCTCCGCTCCACCGCCGCCGCCGACACCCCGCACCCTCCCCCACTTTTTGATGATATTTTTAAATAACAAATTTGATGATATTTTCAGATAAGAAATTTGATGATATTTTCAAATAACAAATTTGATGATATTTTCAATTAAAAAAATTGATGATATTTTCAAAAAAAATTGATGATATTTGATGATATCTTCTGTTCTAGTCCTCATGAAAATAACAAATTTGATAAAAAAACAAATTATTAGATGCAACAAGAAATAATGAAAAAAACTACTAATGGCACACCAGAGGAGGGTGCGCCATTGCTATCAGAAAAAAAACTACAAATGGCGCACCAGAGGGTGGTGCGCCATTGCTATAGTGTCTAGCTGGATACCCCTTCGCCCGATACCCCCTTCCCTCTCCCTCGCCAGATCCCTCTCCCTCGATCCACCGCGCCGCTCCTTCCCTCGTCCCTCCCTCCACCGCGCCGCCGCCGCCGCTGCCCCGACCCACTGCGCCGTAGCCGCCCATGCGCCCCCGCCGCCTCCCTCTCCCATTCCTCCCCCTCGAGCCCGCGACAGCCACCACCAAATCTCTCTCGTCGGAGCTGCCCCTCGACAGCGGCTAGCCTCATCAGACGTGCTCCTCGACGGCGGCACGAGCCTCCCCGCACGGCTGCTGCTCATCGACGATGGTTAGTCTCTGTCCCTCCCTCCCTCTCTCCCCCGCTCATCCCCATGCCCCCATGGGGCGGTGTCCTAGGGTTAGGACCAGGAGCTCGCCGCCGCCGCCCCGTCATGCCGCTGCTGCTGCTTCTTGCGGCCGCCTTTCCCGCGCACTCGTGCGCGGACGCCGGGCCCCACGTGCTCGTGCGTTGCCGCCGCCGCCGTCACGCGGGTGCTGCTTCTTGTTGTCAGTTTGCTGCCATACCTTCAATTCCTGCCATGCTTATCTTCAATTAACCATAGGGTTCCTAAGGTTTCTCAGATAGATATATAAGTAATGGCCATTATAGATAGATGCGTGCATATCACATGTTGTTAAGACAAGTCTAGGAAAATTATTTTGCCTGGTCCTACATGTTGCTATCAAAACCGGTGAAGAAATTCATAATTGCCATACATGTAGCTACCATTTGGTCATACAAATTGGTGCTCCTACATATTGTTTTTGGTCCTTATAAATTGTTCAGTAGTGTTCCTGGAGGATGACTAAGGAATTAGTGCTCTGTTATGATTTCTTGATAGAATTGTTGAACTACTGTCCTATGTATTAGTACTGATTATTTGGGTCCTTATCCTTGCTTCAAAGGATGCTGGTAGGTAAATCGGTGGCCTTATTAACCATGATATGCCATTGTTAGCTGTATTAGTACTGATTATTTGGTTAGCTGTAGCAGGAGAGTGCCTGCTAATTAGTGTTTATTTGCTTTTTTTGGCGCTTAATTGGTTATTTGTCTGAAGTAGTGTTAGTTCTGATCACGATTGTTGTGCTTATGGCTTTAGAAAATGATAAACTGTTTGAATCTGATAGGCAGGTGTCCTTTTAGATTTTGTTGGTAAATCTGTTTTATTCAATGGTTATTGACAGTAGATTATCATTCCTATTTTAGGAAGGTCTATTCCTGCAATATCATTGTTACCTTTTATTGGCAAATCATTTGGTTCACATCCTAGAATCTTGTTGGATTTGTAACTTGGTCCACTCAACTTCTTTTGTACCATGTGAGTCATCATTGATGAAGTAGTAGTTTAAGGTCTGTTGGGTGTACCTAAATTACTCTAGTGATAGGAGTAGTAGTGGTGGCCATCTAGTTGAACTACTACTGCTAGGACTTGCTCCAGATTTTAGGATTTATTTTCTTCTAGGACAAGGTTTTTATTATTTTTCTGTTGTGATTGTTTTTTGAGCTCTTTCTTTTTCATTTCCTACTATCCTTATCCTAATTATCTTAAATTGTTATGATGTGTGTAACAGGATTATATCTTTGATTTGCTAGTGTACTTTGGGAGTTTCTTAGCCATCTTGGTGACTCCATATTTTTCACTATTTCAGCAAGTCTTTTGTAAGCATTAAACTTTCAGCACTACATTTTTATCTTATGTGTACATCTGTTTGCTTCCAATTGCTATATATGGATTGTTGTTACTAAAAATGTAGAGTAGTAATGCTCCACTACCACATATTTTTAGTTAGTTATCTTCCAGTAGTATTTCAAATTGAAGCCCTGAGCATGTTCTGTCATGAAAATAGAGTTTTGTCTATCATGTTCTGAATTTCCTCCTTTTGTCAAATTTTGCTTCACAATAGTATCTCTGCGACTGTTGTTGATCATCTTTCAAGTTTATCTTTGTACTAGTATTTGAGCTCTTTGCATCATCTACTGTCATGTGGAACTCTTTTTACAGTTAAAAGGACCATGATTTACTGTGTCCAGTAGTTGGGTTTTTTAAGTCTGTTTACAGCTCTAGTACACTTCTCTTACACTTACTGAGGACTTGTATTTTTGCTTTTTAGGTCGGCGTAAATTTTGTAGTCTCTGAGTTTTGTTAATCCTATGACCTGTCGCTCTGTCAGCCTTTGTAATTTGCACCTATATTATGTAACACTACTTGATGATGTTAAACTGTAACTCCCTTTCCTTAGAACTGTAACTGGTCAAATGTTCAGTTTGTATGTCTGAACTTGAATGTTGCAATGCTGTTTTCTTCAGAGGCTACTGTCAAAAACTTGAGCTACTGTCTTGCAAAGACGATGATCATCTTGCTAGTTTGCTGGGTTTTGTCTCCGACCATTGTGTCGTAAGGAATTTGCAGGTACCCCGAGAGGCCCTTGAGTTTGCCGGAATGTCGATTAACTTCCGTTCCGGCAAATTCCGGTACTCCATATGTCCTATTTTCAGCAAAGGTCAGGCTGAAATTTTCCGTGAATTTTAGCATGGCTTTGCTAAAAATAGGACATATGGGGTACTAGCGACTAATGCATGGGTCGGGGTATCTTAGTACTTAGTTAAGTAGGATCATCTGCCCTGCCATTCTTGCTGTATTAAACCATAGGTGGCAATAGAGCCAAGTGATTAGGCCCAACTTAGAATTCTCCTTAGCATCAATAAACCCTAGATGATAAACCCAACATAGGTGGCAATAGAGCCAAGTGATTAGTGCCAAGTGATTAGGCCCAACCTAGGGTGCCTCGGCATCGATAAACCCTAAATGATGAAAACTTAACTTGGCTGCCCTGGATGCCTCGGTGTCGATGAGAACCTAAATGATGTACGCTTAGGCTTTTAGGGTGCCTCGGCGTCGACAAACCCTAAATGATAAAAGCTTAGCTTTTAGGATGCCTCGGTGTCGACAAACCCTAAATGATGAGACCATGATCTTGTTCCTTGACAATAACCAACTTTTTAACCAAACTGTTTTCCTATTTAGAGCGAAACATGGCCAACCACGATGAGGCCGGCGGTTCGGGCGGCAAGCAATTATGGGAGCTGTCCCAGGAGATGGAGGAACAACCTCACCGCTATGAGGACGCCGTGGAAAACACCGATCCTGACTACACAACCCCTAGTGGCGTCGGGGATGACACCACTGATGGTGCCGCCGAGGATTCCACCACTGATGATGGTGGCGCACACACAGATGGCAGCCAACCGAAGAAGCAAATGAAGGACCGGCGCCAGAATGCGCTCCACACCCTCAAGGAGGAATTTACTCAAGTGGACTCCGACAGGCATCCAACGGAGCCCAAACATATAGTCAAGGGGTACTCACTTCAGCTCGGGTGCATTCTCCGGAGCACCATCACAATCAACACCGAGAACCTTAGGCATAAGGACCACGGGAATTTGCGCAACCTCCTCTTCACGAAGCTGCACGAACGATACAAGTTCCCCGCCGAATTTGAAAACACATGCCTCTCAGGGAATAAAGTGAACAGTGCCGCCCTCACGAGGATGAGCGCGGCCCTGTCTACTTGGAGAAGCGCGGTGAAGAGAATGATTGATAAAGGTGATAGTTATGAGAAGATCAAGGCAAAAAATCCTTCGATCAGCGAAGATGACTACAAGGAGTTCAAGATCAAGTGCGAGAGCAGCGCAACCTCCGAATCAAGTCAGTGGGGGAAAGAAATGCGGGAGTTGAACTTAGGGGAACACAAACTCGGTCCTGACGATTACAGAGTGGCGGAGCCTATATGGGACAAGGAGGACGCAGAGCGTGCCGAGCAAGGCCTACCGCCCCGCTTCAAGAAATATAGCGGTGACAAGCAGACCAGGAATTTTGTCAGGGCCCGGTACAAGGAGGACCCGATAACAAAGGAGCTTACCACGGATCCGAAGACCAGGGCGCTTGAGCTTGTTCTGGTAAGGAATACACCCCCGCGTAATTAGCTCCATATGGTTGCACTCTAATTAATCCCCAATATTTCTAAGTGGTTCACGTTCCTTCCGTAGGACACTGAAAGCAGTAGCGCGGGGTCGTCACAAAGCTCCCCTTTCGACACCCCTTAAAATAGGGCATTGAATGTAATGAAAAACAAGGATAAGCTCACTAAGCCGACGTCAGCTGGTCGTGTGGCCGGCAAAGGCTTGTCCACAAAATGGTCTACATACTATACCGCTGGTGGGCGGAAGGAGAAAAAAACAAGCTCGGGAAGCCAGACGCGCGAGGTTGAAGCACTCAAGGCACAAGTGGCGCGGATTCCGGAGCTTGTCCAAGAGCAAGTGGAACAACAACTGGGAACGAAGCTCAACGCCATGGTGCCTACGTTGATTCATGGGCTGACGACGTGGATTGCGGGCGGCCAACAGGGGCCTCCCCCGGTTCCCAGCTTCATGGCCAGCAACTCGCACAGCGCGCAGGCGGTGCCATTGGTGTCTCCGGCGGCTCCATTGGTGTCTCCGGCGGAGGCGGTATTCGTGTCTCCGGCGCCGGCACGGGCATTGGAGCTTAATGCACCCAGGTGTATGCCGGCCGGCACCTCGCCAGCAAGCGCCCCCTCCGTCAGTTGCACACCCGCCGTTGGCGGTGGCTCGACATTAGCCGGGCTCGAAGGCATCACGGTAACTAAGCCTTTCGGCCGATGACTTCATCTCCTTGCCTTTGACTGGGCATCCCTGTCGCCCTACATGTTTTCGCAGGGCGCTGCTGACGTTCCTTGCACTCTTCTGCACTTCGTGGGCGGCGAGTTGCTCGATGTCGCCAAGGGCAGAATCGTTCAACCGGGAAACCCCATGTTCCACGGTAATCCGATGCCACCCACAGTGTATAGGGTTGAAGTGGTTCGGGTGCTGCCAGGCTGCGACGAGCTGTTACCTCCGATTCGACCCGCTGGGGCCGACGAAGAAGATGAGATGACTCTCGGCGCCTGCGTAAACTGGCCCCTGCTTTGGCCGAAGAGCCAGATTTGTTTGGGGGCGGGGGACACCACCCTACAGACAAGACCGCGAGTCGTGCCGGCGCCAAGCCATGGCAAGAACGCCACAACGCTACCGGACCTGCCGAACATCCCTATGACGGACATCCCTATGGCACAGGATACGGACATCCCTATGGCACAGGATCCGGACGACGACGACAACGATGACGGTACATTTACCAACGTCGATAAGTACTTTGCCGAACATGGGTACGCTGATGAGTTCTATGGGCCTCTTTCTCAAGAACCCAACCAAGACGACCGAGATCTAGCTGGTACGGCAGAGAAATCCAATTGCAACAGGCGTCGTCTGGCGTTCAGTTCTCAGGAGACGCCTCCAGCTCCCGCCTTCACCGAGCCTCAGGTAGCTGAGGTGCAAAATATTATCATCCCCAACACGCTCAAGAAGGCGGTCTGTGAGCAGAACTCGGTCCCATTACAGGAGATCAAGAAGAAGGGATGGAAACAAAAGACTAACAAGGGCGCCGGTGCGAGCCAGCCGGCACCGAGTTCGATCCGTGCTCAGGATGGGCCACCTTCACCTAAGGATATTTCGAGGAGGGTGCATGTGGCGGGTAGGGAGATGCTACCGCTAAATATGCTCAATGCTGCAACCGGTGCTATGAGGAGTCTGCACGATAGTGTTCTTTCTTTGGAGAAGCGGCGTCTCAGAGAGAATGATGTGGCATACCCGGTTTTCGTGGCCAAGGTGCCAGAGGGCAAGGGCTTTGTGGATCGCGACATCGGGGGTATGATCGTCCTGCGGTTTGATGACATCTTTGCTATGTTTAACCTTCATCCGCTGCACTACACCTTCGTTCGGCTGTTTTCACTGAGTATGGAGATGCGGATCATTAGAGACAAGACCCCGGACATCGTGATAGTCGACCCCTTCTACATGCGTGCCAAGCACTTGAGCAGCGCTGGGGACCGCCAAGTTGCGAGTTCACACCTCGAAGGCGTCATTCTGGCAAATCCAGATAAGGATAACCTCCTTGTGGCTTACTTACCGAGTAAGTCATCCCTTAACCGCCCCGTAACATATGATTTCTTAGATTTTGATCGTTCTTTTTTTTCTAACATTCCGTGTTCTGTGCAGTGACACACATTGCACACTCATCCTCTTAAGCCCTAAATATTCCATGGCCACGTATTTCGACCCGAACCGTAACTCCAAGATAGACTACACAAATGTCAAGAAAGTTCTTGATGATGTTCTCCCCGGCTACGCCAAATCTGGAGGCACCTTCACCAGGGCAGTTTGTAAGTACGGCAAGCACACCTTTGTTGGGGAACGTAGCAGAAATTCAAAATTTTCCTACATGTCACCAAGATCTATCTATGGAGAGACCAGCAAGGAGGGGAAGGAGAGTGCATCTACATACCCTTGTAGATCGCTAAGCGGAAGCGTTCAAGAGAACGAGGTTGAAGGATTCGTACTCGTCGTGATCCAAATCACCGGAGATCCTAGTGCCGAACGGACGGCACCTCCGCGTTCAACACACGTACAGCTCGGTGACGTCTACCATGCCTTGATCTAGCAAGGAGAGAGGGAGAGGTTGAGGAAGACTCCGTCCAGCAGCAGCACGATGTCGTGGTGGTGGTGGAGGAGCGTGGCAATCATGCAGGGCTTCGCCAAGCACCGTGAGAGAGGAGAAGGGAGAGAGGTAGGGCTGCGCCTGGGAGAGGTTCTCATGTGTTGGGAAGCCCCTAGACCTCAACTATATATATGGGGAGGGGAGGGGGCTGCGCCCCCTCTAGGGTTCCCACCCCAAGGGGTGCGGCAGCCCCAGATACCATTTGGGGAGGCGACCAAGGGGGGAAGAGGGGGAAACTTGCCCCCCAAGCAAGGTGGAGGAGCCCCCTCCCCAAACCCTAGGCGCCTTGGGCCCTTGTGGGGTTGCGCACCAGCCCACCTGGGGCTGGTCCCCTCCCACACTTGGCCCATGCAGCCCTCCGGGGCCGGTGGCCCCACTTGGTGGACCCCTGGGACCCTCCCGGTGGTCCCGGTACGTTACCGATAAAACCTGAAACTTTTCCGGTGACCAAAACAGGACTTCCCATATATAAATCTTTACCTCCGGACCATTACGGAACTTCTCATGACGTTCGGGATCTCATCTGGGACTCCGAACAACATTCGGTAACCACATACAAACTTCCTTTATAACCCTAGCGTCATCGAACCTTAAGTGTGTAGACCCTACGGGTTCGGGAGACATGTAGACATGACCGAGACGTTCTCCGGTCAATAACCAACAGCGGGATCTGGATGCCCATGTTGGCTCCCACATGTTCCACGATGATCTCATCGGATGAACCACGATGTCAAGGACTCAATCAATCCCGTATACAATTCCCTTTGTCTAACGGTATTGTACTTGCCCGAGATTCGATCGTCGGTATACCGATACCTTGTTCAGTCTCGTTACCGGCATGTCTCTTTACCCGTTCCGTAACACATCATCCCGTGATCAACCCCTTGGTCACATTGTGCACATTATGATGATGTCCTACCGAGTGGGCCCAGAGATACCTCTCCATTTACACGGAGTGACAAATCCCAGTCTCGATTCGTGCCAACCCAACAAACACTTTCGGAGATACCTGTAATGCACCTTTATAGTCACCCAGTTACGTTGTGACGTTTGGTATACCCAAAGCATTCCTACGGTATCCGGGATTTGCACAATCTCATGGTCTAAGGAAAAGATACTTGACATTAGAAAAGCTTTAGCACACGAACTACACGATCTCTATGCTAGGATTAGGATTGGGTCCTGTCCATCACATCATTCTCCTAATGATGTGATCCCGTTATCAATGACATCCAATGTCCATGGTCAGGAAACCGTAAACATCTATTGATCAACGAGCTAGTCAACTAGAGGCTTACTAGGGACATCGTGTTGTCTATGTACCCACACATGTATCTGAGTTTCCTTTCAATACAATTATAGCATGGATAATAAACGATTATCATGAACAAGGAAATATAATAATAACTTATTTATTATTGCCTCTAGGGCATATTTCCAACAGTCTCCCACTTGCACTAGAGTCAATAATCTAGTTCACATCGCCATGTGATTAACACTCATAGGTCACATCACCATGTGACCAACATCCAAAGAGTTTACTAGTGTCACTAAACTAGTTCACATCATCATGTGATTAAGACTCAATGAGTTCTGGGGTTTGATCATGTTCTGCTTGTGAGAGAGGTTTTAGTCAACGGATCTGTAACATTAAGATCCGTATGTACTTCGCAAATCTCTAGGTCATATTGTAAATGCTGCTTCCACGCTCCACTTGGAGCTACTCCAAATGGTTGCTCCACGATACGTATCTAGCTTGCTACTCAGAGTCATTCGGATAGGTGTTAAAACTTGCATCGACGTAACCCTTTACGTCGAACTCTTTATCACCTCCATAATCGAGAAACATATCCTTATTCCTCCAAGGATAACTTTGACCGCTATCTAGTGATCCACTCCTTGATCACATTTGTACCCTCTTGCCAGACAAGCGGCAAGGTACACATCAGGAGCGGTACTTAGCATAGCATACTATAGAGCCTACGTCTAAAGCATAGGGGACGACCTTCGTCCTTTCTCTCTTTTCTGCCGTGGTCGAGCTTTAAGTCTTAACTTCATACCTTACATCTCAGGCAAGAACTCCTTCTTTGACTGATCCATCTTGAACACCTTCAAGATCATGTCAAGGTATATGCTCATTTGAAAGTACCATTAAGCGTTTTTGATCTATCCTCATAGATCTTGATGCTCAATGTTCAAGTAGCTTAATCCAGGTTTTCCCTTGAAAAACACTTTTCAAACAACCCTATATGCTTTCTAGAAATTCTACATCATTTCTGATCAACAACATATACTCATCAGAAATTCCATAGTGCTCCCACTCACTTCTTTGGAAATACAAGTTTCGCATAAACTTTGTACAAACCCAAAATCTTTGATCATCTCATCAAAGTGTACATTCCAACTCCGAGATGCTTACTCCAGTCCTTAGAAGGATTCCTGGAGCTAGCATACCTTTTAGCATCCTTAGGATCGACAAAACCTTTCTGATTGTATCACATACAACCTTTCCTTACGAAAACTGGTAAGGAAACTCGTTTTGACATCCATCTGCCAGATTCCATAAATGCAGCTAATGCTAACATGAATCCGACGGACTTAAGCATCGCTACGGATGAGAAAATCTCATCGTAGTCAACTCCTTGAACTTGTGAAAAACTCTTCGCCACAAGTCGAGCTTCATAGACGGTGACATTACCGTCCACGTCCGTCTTCTTCTTAAAGATCCATTTATTTCAATGGCTTGCCGATCATCGGGAAAGTCCACCAAAGTCCATGCTTTGTTATGATACATGGATCCTATCTCGGATTTCATGGCTTCTAACCATTTGTCGGAATTTGGGCCCACCATCGCTTCTCCATAGCTCGTAGGTTCATTGTTGTCTAGCAACATGACCTTCAAGACAGGATTACTGTGCCACTCTGAAGTGGTACGCATCCTTGTCACCCTATGAGGTACGGTAGTGACTTGATCCAAAACTTCATGATCACTATCATAAGCTTCTACTTCAATTGGTGTAGGTGCCACAGGAACAACTTCCTATGCCCTGCTACACACTAGTTGAAGTGACGGTTCAATAACCTCATCAAGTCTCCACCATCCTCCCACTCAATTCTTCGAGACAAACTTTTCCTCGAGAAAGGACCTGATTCAAGAAACAATCCCTATTGCTTTCGGATCTGAATTAGGAGGTATACCCAACTGTTTTGGGTGTCCTATGAAGATGCATTTTATCCGCTTTGGGTTCAAGCTTATCAACCTGAAACTTTTTCACATAAGCGCCGCAGCCCCAAACTTCTAAGAAATGACAACTTAGGTTTCTCCAAACCATAGTTCAAATGGTGTCGTCTCAACGGAATTACGTGGTGCCCTATTAAAGTCAGTGCGGTTGTCTCTAATGCCTAACCCATGAACGACATTGGTAATTCGATAAGAGACATCATCGTACGCACCATATCCAATAGGGTGCAACTATGATGTTCGGACACACCATCACACTATGGTGTTCCAGGCGGTATTAATTGTGAAACAAATTCCACAATGTCTTAATTGCGTGCCAAAGCTCGTAACTCAGATATTCATCTCTATGATCATATCATAGACATTCTATCCTCTTGTCACGAAGATCTTAAACTTCACTCTGAAATTACCTGAACCATTCAATAATTCAGACTTGTGTTTCATCAAGTAAACATACTCAACATCTACTCGAATCATCTGTGAAGTAAGAACATAACGATATTCACTGCATGCCTCAGCACTCATTGGACTGCACACATCAAAATGTGTTACTTCCAACAAGTTGCTATCTAGTTCCATCTTACTGAAACCAAGGCTTTTCAGTCATCTTGTCCATGTGGTATGATTTGCATATCTCAAGTGATTCAAAATCAAGTGAGTCTAAACGATCCATACGCATGGAGTTTCTTCATGCGTATACACCAATAGACATGGTTCACATGTCTCAAACTTTTCAAAAACGAGTGAGTCCAAAGATCCATCAACATGGAGCTTCTTCATGCGTTTTATACCAGTATGACTTACATGGCAGTGCCACAAGTGGTATTATCATTACTATCTTATATCTTTTGGCATGAAAATGTGTATCACTACGATCGAGATTCAATAAACCATTCCATTAGGTGCAAGACCATTGATGGTATTATTCAAATAAATAGAGTAACCATTATTCTCCATAAATGAATAACCGTATTGCAATAGACATAATCCAATCATGTCTATGCTCAACGCAAACACCAAATGACAATTATTCACGTTTAATACTAATCTTGATGGTAGAGGGAGCGTGCGATGTTTGATCACATCAAACTTGGAAACACTTCCAACACATATCGTCAGCTCACCTTTAGCTAGTCTCCGTTTATTCCGTAGCTTTTATTTCGAGTTACTAACACTTAGCAACCAAACCGGTATCTAATACCCTGGTGCTACTAGGAGTACTAGTAAAATAGACATTAACATAATGTATATCCAATATACTTCTATCGACCTTGCCAGCCTTCTTATCTACCAAGTATCTAGGGTAATCCTGCTCCAGTGGTTGTTCCCCTTATTACAGAAGCACTTAGTCTCGGGTTTAGGTTCAACCTTGGGTTTCTTCACTGGAGCAGCAGCTGATTTGCCGTTTCATGAAGTATCCCTTCTTGCCCTTGCCCTTCTTGAAACTAGTGGTTTCACCAACCATCAACAATTGATGCTCCTTCTTGATTTCTACTTTCGCGATGTCAAACAACGCGAATACCTCAAGGATCATTATCTCTATCCTTGATATGTTATAGTTCATCATGAAGCTCTACCAGCTTGGTGGCAATGACTTTGGAGAACCATCACTATCTCATCTGGAAGATCAACTCCCACTCGATTCAAGTGATTGTTGCACTCAGACAATCTGAGCACAAGCTCAACGATTGAGCTTTTCTCCCTTAGTTTGTAGGTTAGAAAATCGTCGGAGGTATTATACCTCTTGACGTGGGCATGAGCCTGAAATCCCAATTTCAGCCCTCGAAACATCTCATATGTTCCGCGACGTTTCAAAAAAACGTCTTTGGTGCCTCAACTCTAAACCGTTTAACTGAACTATCACGTAGTTATCAAAACATGTATGTCCGATGTTCGCAACATCCACAAACGAAGTTTGGGGTTCAGCACACTGAGCGGTGCATTAAGGACGTAAGCTTTCTACTGTCCGCATAATCGCTACTATCAACTTTCAACTATATTTTCTCTAGGAACATATCTAAACAGTGGAACTAAAGCGTGAGCTTACGACATAATTTGCAAAGATCTTTTGACTATGTTCAGGATAATTAAGTTCATCTTATGAACTCCCACTCAGATAGACATCCCTCTGGTCATCTAAATGATTACATTATCCGAGTCAACTAGGCCATGTCCGATCATCACGTGAGACGGACTAGTCATCATCGGTGAACATCTTCATATTGATCGTATCTACTATACGACTCATGCTCGACCTTTCGGTCTCTCTGTTCCGAGGCCATGTCTGTACATGCTAGGCTCGTCAAGTTAACCCTAAGTGTTTCGCGTGTGTAAATCTGTCTTACACCCGTTGTATGTGAACGTAAGAATCCATCACACCCGATCATCACGTGGTGCTTAGAAGCGATGAACTTTAGCAACGGTGCACAGTTAGGGGAGAACACTTCTTGAAATTGTTGTAAGGGATCATCTTATTTACTACCGTCGTTCTAAGTAAACAAGATGCATAAACATGATAAACATCACATGCAATCAAATAGTGACATGATATGGCCAATATCATTTTGCTCCTTTTGATCTCCATCTTCGGGGCTCCATGATCATCATTGTCACCGGCATGACACCATGATCTCCATCATCATGATCTCCATCATCGTGTCTTCATGAAGTTGTCTCGCCAACTATTACTTCTACTACTATGGCTACCGGTTAGCAATAAAGTAAAGTAATTACATGGCGTTGTTCAATGACACGCATGTCATACAATAAATAAAGACAACTCCTATGGCTCCTGCCGGTTGTCATACTCATCGACATGCAAGTCGTGAATCCTATTACAAGAACATGATCAATCTCATACATCACATATCATTCATCACATTCTTCTTGGCCATATCACATCACAAAGCATACCCTGCAAAAACAAGTTAGACGTCCTCTAATTGTTGTTTGCATGTTTTACGTGGCTGCTATGGGTTTCTAGCAAGAACGTTTCTTACCTACGCAAAACCACAACGTGATATGCCAATTGCTATTTACCCTTCATAAGGACCCTTTTCATCGAATCCGTTCTGACTAAAGTGGGAGAGACTGGCACCCGCTAGCCACCTTATGCACCAAGTGCATGTCAGTCGGTGGAACTTGTCTCACGTAAGAGTACGTGTAAGGTCGGTCCGGGCCGCTTCATCCCACAATACCGTCGAAACAAGATTGGACTAGTAACGGTAAGCATATTGAACAACATCAACGCCCACAACTACTTTGTGTTCTACTCGTGCAAAGAATCTACGCAATAGACCTAGCTCATGATGCCACTGTTGGGGAACGTAGCAGAAATTCAAAATTTTCCTACGTGTCACCAAGATCTATCTATGGAGAGACCAGCAACGAGGGGAAGGATAGTGCATCTACATACCCTTGTAGATCGCTAAGCGGAAGCGTTCAAGAGAACGAGGTTGAAGGAGTCGTACTCGTCATGATCCAAATCACCGGAGATCCTAGTGCCGAACAGACGGCACCTCCGCATTCAACACACGTACAGCCCGGTGACGTCTCCCACGCCTTGATCCAGCAAGGAGAGAGGGAGAGGTTGAGGAAGACTCCGTCCAGCAGCAGCACGACGGCGTGGTGGTGGAGGAGCTTGGCAATCCTGCAGGGCTTCGCCAAGCACCGCGAGAGAGGAGAAAGGAGAGAGGTAGGGCTGCGCCTGGGAGATGTTCTCATGTGTTGGGCAGCCCCTAGACCTCAACTATATATAGGGGGAGGGGAGGGGGCTGCGCCCCCTCTAGGGTTCCCACCCCAAGGGGTGCGGCAGCCCAGATCCCATCTGGGGAGGCGGCCAAGGGGGGAAGAGGGGGAAACTTGCCCCCCAAGCAAGGTGGAGGAGCCCCCTCCCCAAACCCTAGGCGCCTTGGGCCCTTGTGGGGGGGGGGGGGGCGCACCAGCCCACCTGGGGCTGGTCCCCTCCCACACTTGGACCATGCAGCCCTCCGGGGCCGGTGGCCCCACTTGGTGGACCCCCGGGACCCTCCCGGTGGTCCCGGTACGTTACCGATAAAACCTGAAACTTTTCCGGTGACCAAAACAGGACTTCCCATATATAAATCTTTACCTCCGGACCATTCCGGAACTTCTCATGACGTTCGGGATCTCATCTAGGACTCCGAACAACATTCGGTGACCACATACAAACTTCCTTTATAACCCTAGCGTCATCGAACCTTAAGTGTGTAGACCCTACGGGTTCGGGAGACATGTAGACATGACCGAGACGTTCTCCGGTCAATAACCAACAGCGGGATCTGGATACCCATGTTGTCTCCCACATGTTCCACGATGATCTCATCGGATGAACCACGATGTCAAGGACTCAATCAATCCCGTATACAATTCCCTTTGTCTAACGGTATTGTACTTGCCCGAGATTCGATCGTCGGTATACCGATACCTTGTTCAGTCTCGTTACCGGCAAGTCTCTTTACTCGTTCCGTAACACATCATCCCGTGATCAACCCCTTGGTCACATTGTGCACATTATGATGATGTCCTACCGAGTGGGCCCAGAGATACCTCTCCATTTACACGGAGTGACAAATCCCAGTCTCGATTCGTGCCAACCCAACAAACACTTTCGGAGATACCTGTAATGCACCTTTATAGTCACCCAGTTACGTTGTGACGTTTGGTATACCCAAAGCATTCCTACGGTATCCGGGATTTGCACAATCTCATGGTCTAAGGAAAAGATACTTGACATTAGAAAAGCTTTAGCACACGAACTACACGATCTCTATGCTAGGATTAGGATTGGGTCCTGTCCATCACATCATTCTCCTAATGATGTGATCCCGTTATCAATGACATCCAATGTCCATGGTCAGGAAACCGTAAACATCTATTGATCAACGAGCTAGTCAACTAGAGGCTTACTAGGGACATCGTGTTGTCTATGTACCCACACATGTATCTGAGTTTCCTTTCAATACAATTATAGCATGGATAATAAACGATTATCATGAACAAGGAAATATAATAATAACTTATTTATTATTGCCTCTAGGGCATATTTCCAACAGTCTCCCACTTGCACTAGAGTCAATAATCTAGTTCACATCGCCATGTGATTAACACTCATAGGTCACATCACCATGTGACCAACATCCAAAGAGTTTACTAGTGTCACTAAACTAGTTCACATCATCATGTGATTAAGACTCAATGAGTTCTGGGGTTTGATCATGTTTTGCTTGTGAGAGAGGTTTTAGTCAACGGATCTGTAACATTAAGATCCGTATGTACTTCGCAAATCTCTAGGTCATATTGTAAATGCTGCTTCCACGCTCCACTTGGAGCTACTCCAAATGGTTGCTCCACGATACGTATCTAGCTTGCTACTCAGAGTCATTCGGATAGGTGTTAAAACTTGCATCGACGTAACCCTTTACGTCGAACTCTTTATCACCTCCATAATCGAGAAACATATCCTTATTCCTCCAAGGATAACTTTGACCGCTATCTAGTGATCCACTCCTTGATCACCTTTGTACCCTCTTGCCAGACAAGCGGCAAGGTACACATCAGGAGCGGTACTTAGCATAGCATACTATAGAGCCTACGTCTAAAGCATAGGGGACGACCTTCGTCCTTTCTCTCTTTTCTACCGTGGTCGAGCTTTAAGTCTTAACTTCATACCTTACATCTCAGGCAAGAACTCCTTCTTTGACTGATCCATCTTGAACACCTTCAAGATCATGTCAAGGTATATGCTCATTTGAAAGTACCATTAAGCGTTTTTGATCTATCCTCATAGATCTTGATGCTCAATGTTCAAGTAGCTTAATCCAGGTTTTCCCTTGAAAAACAGTTTTCAAATAACCCTATATGCTTTCTAGAAATTCTACATCATTTCTGATCAACAACATATACTCATCAGAAATTCCATAGTGCTCCCACTCACTTCTTTGGAAATACAAGTTTCTCATAAACTTTGTACAAACCCAAAATCTTTGATCATCTCATCAAAGTGTACATTCCAACTCCGAGATGCTTACTCCAGTCCTTAGAAGGATTCCTGGAGCTAGCATACCTTTTAGCATCCTTAGGATCGACAAAACCTTTCTGATTGTATCACATACAACCTTTCCTTACGAAAACTGGTAAGGAAACTCGTTTTGACATCCATCTGCCAGATTCCATAAATGCAGCTAATGCTAACATGAATCCGACGGACTTAAGCATCGCTACGGATGAGAAAATCTCATCGTAGTCAACTCCTTGAACTTGTGAAAAACTCTTCGCCACAAGTCGAGCTTCATAGACGGTGACATTACCGTCCACGTCCGTCTTCTTCTTAAAGATCCATTTATTTCAATGGCTTGCCGATCATCGGGAAAGTCCACCAAAGTCCATGCTTTGTTATGATACATGGATCCTATCTCGGATTTCATGGCTTCTAACCATTTGTCGGAATTTGGGCCCACCATCGCTTCTCCATAGCTCGTAGGTTCATTGTTGTCTAGCAACATGAGCTTCAAGACAGGATTACTGTGCCACTCTGAAGTGGTACGCATCCTTGTCACCCTATGAGGTACGGCAGTGACTTGATCCAAAACTTCATGATCACTATCATAAGCTTCTACTTCAATTGGTGTAGGTGCCACAGGAACAACTTCCTATGCCCTGCTACACACTAGTTGAAGTGACGGTTCAATAACCTCATCAAGTCTCCACCATCCTCCCACTCAATTCTTCGAGACAAACTTTTCCTCGAGAAAGGACCTGATTCAAGAAACAATCCCTATTGCTTTCGGATCTGAATTAGGAGGTATACCCAACTGTTTTGGGTGTCCTATGAAGATGCATTTTATCCGCTTTGGGTTCAAGCTTATCAACATGAAACTTTTTCACATAAGCGCCGCAGCCCCAAACTTCTAAGAAATGACAACTTAGGTTTCTCCAAACCATAGTTCAAATGGTGTCGTCTTAACGGAATTACGTGGTGCCCTATTAAAGTCAGTGCGGTTGTCTCTAATGCCTAACCCATGAACGACATTGGTAATTCGATAAGAGACATCATGGTACGCACCATATCCAATAGGGTGCAACTATGATGTTCGGACACACCATCACACTATGGTGTTCCAGGCGGTATTAATTGTGAAACAATTTCCACAATGTCTTAATTGCGTGCCAAAGCTCGTAACTCAGATATTCATCTCTATGATCATATCATAGACATTCTATCCTCTTGTCACGAAGATCTTAAACTTCACTCTGAAATTACCTGAACCATTCAATAATTCAGACTTGTGTTTCATCAAGTAAACATACTCAACATCTACTCGAATCATCTGTGAAGTAAGAACATAACGATATTCACTGCATGCCTCAGCACTCATTGGACTGCACACATCAAAATGTGTTACTTCCAACAAGTTGCTATCTAGTTCCATCTTACTGAAACCGAGGCTTTTCAGTCATCTTGTCCATGTGGTATGATTTGCATATCTCAAGTGATTCAAAATCAAGTGAGTCTAAACGATCCATATGCATGGAGTTTCTTCATGCGTATACACCAATAGACATGGTTCACATGTCTCAAACTTTTCAAAAACGAGTGAGTCCAAAGATCCATCAACATGGAGCTTCTTCATGCGTTTTATACCAGTATGACTTACATGGCAGTGCCACAAGTGGTATTATCATTACTATCTTATATTTTTTGGCATGAAAATGTGTATCACTACGATCGAGATTCAATAAACCATTCCATTAGGTGCAAGACCATTGAAGGTATTATTCAAATAAATAGAGTAACCATTATTCTCCTTAAATGAATAACCGTATTGCAATAGACATAATCCAATCATGTCTATGCTCAACGCAAACACCAAATGACAATTATTCACGTTTAATACTAATCTTGATGGTAGAGGGAGCGTGCGATGTTTGATCACATCAAACTTGGAAACACTTCCAACACATATCGTCAGCTCACCTTTAGCTAGTCTCCGTTTATTCCGTAGCTTTTATTTCGAGTTACTAACACTTAGCAACCAAACCGGTATCTAATACCCTGGTGCTACTAGGAGTACTAGTAAAATACACATTAACATAATGTATATCCAATATACTTCTATCGACCTTGCCAGCCTTCTTATCTACCAAGTATCTAGGGTAATCCTGCTCCAGTGGCTGTTCCCCTTATTACAGAAGCACTTAGTCTCGGGTTTAGGTTCAACCTTGGGTTTCTTCACTGGAGCAGCAGCTGATTTGCCGTTTCATGAAGTATCCCTTCTTGCCCTTGCCCTTCTTGAAACTAGTGGTTTCACCAACCATCAACAATTGATGCTCCTTCTTGATTTCTACTTTCGCGATGTCAAACAACGCGAATACCTCAAGGATCATTATCTCTATCCTTGATATGTTATAGTTCATCATGAAGCTCTACCAGCTTGGTGGCAATGACTTTGGAGAACCATCACTATCTCATCTGGAAGATCAACTCCCACTCGATTCAAGTGATTGTTGCACTCAGACAATCTGAGCACAAGCTCAACGATTGAGCTTTTCTCCCTTAGTTTGTAGGTTAGAAAATCGTCGGAGGTATTATACCTCTTGACGTGGGCACGAGCCTGAAATCCCAATTTCAGCCCTCGAAACATCTCATATGTTCCGCGACGTTTCAAAAAAACGTCTTTGGTGCCTCAACTCTAAACCGTTTAACTGAACTATCACGTAGTTATCAAAACATGTATGTCCGATGTTCGCAACATCCACAAACAAAGTTTGGGGTTCAGCACACTGAGCGGTGCATTAAGGACGTAAGCTTTCTACTGTCCGCATAATCGCTACTGTCAACTTTCAACTATATTTTCTCTAGGAACATATCTAAACAGTGGAACTAAAGCGTGAGCTTACGACATAATTTGCAAAGATCTTTTGACTATGTTCAGGATAATTAAGTTCATCTTATGAACTCCCACTCAGATAGACATCCCTCTGGTCATCTAAGTGATTACATGATCCGACTCAACTAGGCCATGTCCGATCATCACGTGAGACGGACTAGTCATCATCGGTGAACATCTTCATATTGATCGTATCTACTATACGACTCATGCTCGACCTTTCGGTCTCTCTGTTCCGAGGCCATGTCTGTACATGCTAGGCTCGTCAAGTTAACCCTAAGTGTTTCGCGTGTGTAAATCTGTCTTACACCCGTTGTATGTGAACGTAAGAATCCATCACACCCGATCATCACGTGGTGCTTAGAAGCGATGAACTTTAGCAACGGTGCACAGTTAGGGGAGAACACTTTTTGAAATTGTTGTAAGGGATCATCTTATTTACTACCGTCGTTCTAAGTAAACAAGATGCATAAACATGATAAACATCACATGCAATCAAATAGTGACATGATATGGCCAATATCATTTTGCTCCTTTTGATCTCCATCTTCGGGGCTCCATGATCATCATCGTCACCGGCATGACACCATCATCTCCATCATCATGATCTCCATCATCGTGTCTTCATGAAGTTGTCTCGCCAACTATTACTTCTACTACTATGGCTACCGGTTAGCAATAAAGTAAAGTAATTACATGGCGTTGTTCAATGACACGCATGTCATACAATAAATAAAGACAACTCCTATGGCTCCTGCCGGTTGTCATACTCATCGACATGCAAGTCGTGAATCCTATTACAAGAACATGATCAATCTCATACATCACATATCATTCATCACATTCTTCTTGGCCATATCACATCACAAAGCATACCCTGCAAAAACAAGTTAGACGTCCTCTAATTGTTGTTTGCATGTTTTACGTGGCTGCTATGGGTTTCTAGCAAGAACGTTTCTTACCTACGCAAAACCACAACGTGATATGCCAATTGCTATTTACCCTTCATAAGGACCCTTTTCATCGAATCCGTTCTGACTAAAGTGGGAGAGACTGGCACCCGCTAGCCACCTTATGCACCAAGTGCATGTCAGTCGGTGGAACTTGTCTCACGTAAGAGTACGTGTAAGGTCGGTCCGGGCCGCTTCATCCCACAATACCGTCGAAACAAGATTGGACTAGTAACGGTAAGAATATTGAACAACATCAATGCCCACAACTACTTTGTGTTCTACTCGTGCAAAGAATCTACGCAATAGACCTAGCTCATGATGCCACTGTTGGGGAACGTAGCAGAAATTCAAAATTTTCCTACGTGTCACCAAGATCTATCTATGGAGAGACCAACAACGAGGGGAAGGATAGTGCATCTACATACCCTTGTAGATCGCTAAGCGGAAGCGTTCAAGAGAACGAGGTTGAAGGAGTCGTACTCGTCGTGATCCAAATCACCGGAGATCCTAGTGCCGAACAGACGGCACCTCCGCATTCAACACACGTACAGCCCGGTGACGTCTCCCACGCCTTGATCCAGCAAGGAGAGAGGGAGAGGTTGAGGAAGACTCCGTCCAGCAGCAGCACGACGGCGTGGTGGTGGTGGAGGAGCTTGGCAATCCTGCAGGGCTTCGCCAAGCATCGCGAGAGAGGAGAAAGGAGAGAGGTAGGGCTGCGCCTGGGAGAGGTTCTCATGTGTTGGGCAGCCCCTAGACCTCAACTATATATAGGGGGAGGGGAGGGGGCTGCGCCCCCTCTAGGGTTCCCACCCCAAGGGGTGCGGCAGCCCAGATCCCATCTGGGGAGGCGGCCAAGGGGGGAAGAGGGGGAAACTTGCCCCCCAAGCAAGGTGGAGGAGCCCCCTCCCCAAACCCTAGGCGCCTTGGGCCCTTGTGGGGGTGCGCACCAGCCCACCTGGGGCTGGTCCCCTCCCACACTTGGCCCATGCAGCCCTCCGGGGCCGGTGGCCCCACTTGGTGGACCCCCGGGACCCTCCCGGTGGTCCCGGTACGTTATCGATAAAACCCGAAACTTTTCCGGTGACCAAAACAGGACTTCCCATATATAAATCTTTACCTCCGGACCATTCCAGAACTCCTCGTGACATCCGGGATCTCATCTGGGACTCCGAACAACATTCGATAATGACATACAAACTTCCTTTATAACCCTAGCGTCATCGAACCTTAAGTGTGTTGACCCTACGGGTTCGGGAGACATGTAAACATGACCGAGACGTTCTCCGGTCAATAACCAACAGTGGGATCTGGATACCCATGTTGGCTCCCACATGTTCCACGATGATCTCATCGGATGAACCACGATGTCAAGGACTCAATCAATCCCGTGTACAATTCCCTTTGTCTAACGGTATTGTACTTGCCCGAGATTCGATCGTCGGTGTACCGATACCTTGTTCAGTCTCGTTACCGGCAAGTCTCTTTACTCGTTCTGTAACACATCATCCCGTGATCAACCCCTTGGTCACATTGTGCACATTATGATGATGTCCTACCGAGTGGGCCCAGAGATACCTCTCTGTTTACACGGAGTGACAAATCCCAGTCTCGATTTGTGCCAACCCAACAGACACTTTCGGAGATACCTGTAGTGCACCTTTATAGTCACCCAGTTACGTTGTGACGTTTGGTATACCCAAAGCATTCCTACGGTATCCGGGAGTTGCACAATCTCATGGTCTAAGGAAAATATACTTGACATTAGAAAAGCTTTAGCACACGAACTACACGATCTCTATGCTAGGCTTAGGATTGGGTCTTGTCCATCACATCATTCTCCTAATGATGTGATCCTGTTATCAATGGCATCCAATGTCCATGGTCAGGAAACCATAACCATCTATTGATCAACGAGCTAGTCAACTAGAGGCTTACTAGGGACATGGTGTTGTCTATGTACCCACACATGTATCTGAGTTTCCTTTCAATACAATTATGGCATGGATAATAAACGATTATCATGAACAAGGAAATATAATAATAACTTATTTATTATTGCCTCTAGGGCATATTTCCAACAACCTTCTCACACAATACGAAGTTCTGCTGCGTCAAGCAGCCGCCTGGCGGTCAGAAGGATGCCTACTACGCCCTCCATCACATGTGGGCGATCGTAAGGGACCATCATCACCTTCTGCTACCAGATAGTCTCAAAGATTGGGCCACGAGGTTGTCGGCAATCCAGGACGTGGACCTCAGACAAGAATTTTTTCGCATCCAGTCGGAGTTTGCGGACATCATCCATCAAGATGTCCTTCATACCTCGGGGCAGTTCTTCCTCAGATATCAACCGTCCAACAATGAGATATATGGAACGCTACAAATGCAGGGTGATAACGACCACGATTTCATGACCATCACGACAGACGACGGCTTCATCCACGCTCCTGTCCGATGAGTCGAGTCAAAAGTAGTGATGTGTAGTTCTGAAACATTGATTGGCTCATGTTGTAATTAAACTTTAATGAATTCGTATGTCTCTTTGGTTTGGACAGTCGTTCAACTTAGATGTAATCGATGCTATTTATTAGTAGGACCATGAATCGTGCTATTAATGTCTTGCTTTTCTCTTCCGATCCTTTTGTTGCATACTTACATATTGCTTATGTATTGTTTGTTGTTTGGCTTGTGCATAGAGATGCCGTTGTATGTCGTGTACAAGGGTAAGGTTCCCAGAGTCTACGACGACTGGGAGGAGTGTCGGAGATAGGTTCACCGTTTCAGCGGTAACAGTTACAAAGGGTACACCACTAGGGCGGAGGTTGAATCTAGATACGCCCGCTATCTAGCAGGAGAGAGGAGGGAGCGTTGGAGGAACCGGATGAAGACCAGTTTGATCACGATGATGCTCATCGTGATGACCACAACTCTCTTCTATGTGATGGTAGTTTAGATGATCGATATCGACTTGTAATGTGAAGACAAACTCGATACTCGCGGTCTTGAGACTTGTAATGTTTTGTCTTTGTTCGATCTTTTGAATTTGGAGACTAATATGATGAATTGTATTCGAAGACTAATCTTCTATTGTATTCGATGAATCTGCTGTTGTTGTGTGCTGCTGTCTATATTTTGTCCAATAATATATTTTGTAACCTGTGCAAAAATCAGAAAAGTAAAAAAAAAACAAATATTCATACTAATGGCGCATCACCTCTAGGTGCGCTATTAGTATGCCAATGGATACTAATGGCGCAAAACCGGTGCACCATTAGTAGGCATTTTCCTAGTAGTGAAGTGGGTCCTCATCATCTTCATCGAGTGGGTCCTCATTATCTTCATCATCTTCGTCATCTTCATCATCTTCCACCAGGCTGATATAAATGACAACCATCTTGGGTCTTTCTGCTCTGAAGGAGAAGCTAATCAACTCACCACCTGTAAGGCGCATGCGGGCGAGGAAATGGGCCCATCCATCTCCTCCAATCTGTGAAATATTGTGTCCTTTCTCGACCTCTATAGTGTACAGCCCCCTAGGAGCCTCAAATGTCACAGTGTCTCCTGTCAGCTTGTTGAATTTCAACCTCACATTGCATGGGACGATCTATGTAAAAAACCAAAATGACACAATGTAGTAATGCCAACACTAAAAATAAAATAGTTTTTACATTTCATATAATTTCTTACCACCGCATGACGAAAACTCGACCGGAAGTAGATGCCGAACAGCTTGCCAGTTGCAAGGCTGCTGGCGCACCTTGACTTGCACAATTGACATGGTGGTGGTGGTGGTGGCGCCATTTTCCTAAAACAATATGAGCAAAGGATTAACGATCCACTTTACACGAAAGAAAAATAGTAGCATGTGATTTTTTTGGTTCTTCTTCAGTTATATTTTCATAGCTTACTAACACCTTCTAGAATAGAACCAACAGCCAACTGCCAAATCTTCCGCGAGAAGAAATTTGATTATTCTTCCGCGAGAAGCAATTTGATAGACAATTATAATCCTATGATCTAGCTAGGTGGTGCCAAATCTTCAGAGCTATCAACTAGCATACTAAATCAACTAAATCAAAATGTTCTATAAATCAACTAAATGAACTAGCCTATTAAATCAACCTGCATACCAAATCAACTAAATCAAAATATTCTATAAATCAACTAAATCAACTGGCCTATTAAATCAACTCGCCTACTAAATCAATAAAATCAAAATGTTCTATAAATCAACTAAATCAACTAGCCTACTAGATCAACTTGCCTACTAAATCAATAAAATCAAAATGTTCTAAATCAACTAAATCAACTAGCCTACTAAATGAACTAAATCATATGAACTAAATCAAAATGTTGCATATGAACTAGCCTACTAAATCAAAATGTAGTAGGGAGGAGGGGTTGTGGATGGAGGGGGGAGGAGGGAGAAGGAGGGGCGACTGGAGGAGGAAGGAGAGAGTAGGACGGAGGAGGAAGGGCGGAACGAGGAGGGGCCGTCCGGGGGCGAGTCGAGGAAGGACGAAGGTGGATGGCGGTACCGAGTCCAGCGAGGAGGAGGAGGTGACGGCGGCACAGAGGAAGGAGGGGTAGGCGAAGGCGGCCGGCAGGGGAGGACCGGCGCGGGGGGGGGGGGGGGGTTGAGGGGGAGATCGAGTGAGTGTGAGTGTGAGTATGGATCGGATAGAGCAGAGCATGGGTGGTGGGAGATAGGTGGTTTTAGCAGTAGCGTGGCATAGGTAAAGGCGCTACTGCTAAACTACCTAGCAGTAGCGCCCTTCTAATTAACGTGTTGCTGCTATAACTAGATTGGCGGCGGGGTCATGGGAATTATAGCAGTATAGCGTGGTTTAGTGGAGGCACGCTACTGCTACTTTTATTCCAGCAGTGAGTTCTGGTGGAACGCGCTACTGATAAGTTGCAGCAGCGCCTTATTTTAAAACTCGGTGCTGGTAAGATCATGTGTATAGGCTTTTCCCTAGTAGTGCCTCCTTGGCCCATATGGATCTCTTCCTCGCGTAACCACGGCTTCCGAGGTGGTGGTGCCGCATGTTCCTCTCTTGAAGCCCCTTCATGTACTTTGACTTTTTTTGGCATCTTCGGCATCGCAAGCCACCTTGAATAGTTCAAACTGCTCTACCCTGATTGTCAGATTTTCCTTCACAATCTCGGAGTAGGGTTCCTTTTTGTCGATGGCGCGTTTCACCCTTCCTTTCCAGGCAGCCAATGCGTCACTACACTTGGTCATGGCGCGTTTGTTTTTCTGCTTCATTGTCGGGTCTTTCTGTGGATCTTTATATTGGATTTCATCCCGGCCCGGGAACAAGAATATCTAGAGCAGCAGGGTTAGGATGGAGTGCTTCATATTTGGCCTCTTCTTTAGTTTCTCATCATTGATGGTGGCGCACGCCCGTACGATGCAGCCTATCTGCTTGCCGTAGTAGGAGCGCCATTCCACAGGCAGTTTTGGCTCAAAATTGCCGTCATCCACCTACGTCACCACTATGAGGAGCTGGTTCGGGCGTCGACATCTCCTCTTCGATTTCTGTTCTATGGTTTGCCAGTCTCGGTGCCGGTCTCGGTGCCGGTCTGAGTCTCAACGCCAGTCTCAGCGCCGGTCTCAATGTCGGTATCGGATGAGACAGGTGGGCCTAGCAACAACAACTGTTGATCGTTGGCAAGGCTCAAATATTCGTGTGCCACCAGGTAGACATCGTCGCAATCACCAGAACCTTGTCCTTCATCGGTGCTAGCCATGTTTCCTACGATTAAATCTAGTCAATTAATTCTAGACCTAATAAAATGAATAATGACATAAAAAAGGCCTATGTTTTGTAGGAACGTTGATTCCTTCCTGGTGCGGCAAATCCCGGACACTCGATATGTCCTAGTTTGTAGCACAAGTCATCCCGAAATTTACTAATTTTTTTGGTATGACCTTTGCTAAAAATGGACAAATCGAGCACCTAAAATTTGTCGGACGGAAATGAATCAACATTCCGAAAAAACATAGGCCACTCGGCTTCATTCCCTGGAAACAACAAAAGGCCACTTGGGCACAATCGAACCACTTCAATGAAAATATATACCACTTCAACGGAAAGATATAATCAACAATATGAAGCCAAAATTATGTTGATCTAGTTATTCCTCTCACACATTTGCAAAATGACCTCACTAAACACTTCTCTGCCTAGGACAGAACCCAAATTATGTTGATCTAGCTATTCCTCTCTCTCTCTCTCTCTCTCTCTCTCACACACACACACACGTTATTTTCTCTAACCCTTCTCTGCCTAGTACAGAAACCAATTAAATTGCAAAGGAACTCCATTTCTCTAACCCTTCTGACCTAATGCTCTAAAATAATTTTTTTCCCTAACCTAGCCAACCTACATAACCTAGCTTGTTAACCTAACAAACCTAGTTAACCTAGATATTTCACCTAGTTAGTTAACCTAGCTAGTTAACCTAGTTTACCTAGATAATTAACCTAATTAAAATAGTTAACCTAGCTAGTTTGCTGTCAAAGCCCTAAATAAATTTTTGCACTAGCCTAGATAATTAACCTAATTAAACTAGTTAACCTAACTAGTTCTCTGTCAAAGCCCTAACTAAATTTTTGCACGAACCTAGATACTTAACCTAATTAAACTAGTTAACCTAACTAGTTCTCTGTCAAAGCCCTAACTAAAAATTTTCACTAACCTAGATAATTAACCTAATTAAACTAGTTAACCTAGCTAGCTAGTTCTCTGTCCAGTGTTTCTTCTATGCATGAGAGAGAGAGAGGAGGGGTGGGGGCTTACAAAGGATGGCTCCGGTGGTGGCGAGGGAGGCATGGGAGTCTCAGGTGACTGCAAGGGTGGATCCCGTGGCGCCGATGGCGGCTCCGATGGCGTTGATGAGGCCGCACGGCTCCCGTGGCGTCGACGGCGCGTGGCTCTGGTGGCTCTGGGGGCGTCAACGTCGGCAGGAGACAGCGGCGAAGTGGGGCGACGGTGAACTGGGGAGACGGCGGCGAAGTGGGGCGAGGAATTTGGGGGAGAAGTGGTGGCTGGGTGGGAAACCGTTTTTGGGCTAAGTCAAACTTAGCGGTAGCGCGTTTTGTGAAACGCGCTATAGCTAAGATAGCTATAGTGGTTTCTACAAAACGCGCTACTGCTATAACTATGTATTTTCCTTTTATTTTCTTATTTCCTTTTCAGTTTCTATAGCGGGGGTCTAGGAAACGCGTTGCTGCTATATTATCTATAGTGCCTCTTATGAACAGACGCTACTACTATGCCTTTCTCCTTTTTTTTCCTTTTTAATTTATTTTTCTTTACATTTCATTTTTTTCCTTTCTCCTTTTTCCGTTTCTTTCAATTTCATTTAATTTTCTATTTGTTTGTCATTTTATTTTATTTTCATTAGCAGTAGCGCTTTTCATAGTAAATGCGCTGCTACATAGATCCTAGCGATAGCACGGTTTTTACAATACCGCTACTACTATGTGTTGCCTATCGACTTAGTAATGGGAATATTAGTAGTAGCAATTTTACAGTAACACTCGCTACTGCTACATTTTTATCTGTAGCGCTCTATCCCGCACACGCTACTGCTATGTAGCACTAGCGCCCTTTTTTTAACGCGCGCTATTGCTAAAGTTCTGTGTATAAGGTTTTTCCTAGTAGTGAGCCTTCATCGCTCCTCCACCGGCTACTGTTCAACCAGCCCTCTCCACGGGGTCATGTTCAACCACCCCTCCACGGGCTACTGTTCATCCAGCCGTCCACCGGCCACTGTTCAACCAACCCTCCACGGGGTCGTCCTGTTCATCCAGCCCTCCACGGGGTCCTGTTCATCCACCCCCAACCGGCTCGATCGATCGGGGTTATGTTCATCCAGCGGCAACGACCTCTACTACCGAGGGGTCATGTTCATCCAACCCCCCAAGGGGAACTGTTCATCCAACCCCCCCCCAACAACTCTCGTTGTTGATCAAGGAAAGGAGGCAGCAGGTTCGATCGGCTTCAGTTAGCAGCAGTAGCGAAGGAATCGCTCGATCGGGTTCAGTTAACAGCAAGGGATCGATCGGGGTTCGGTAACATAGCTAGTGGAATCGCTCGGTTTCAGTAGGCAAACGCCTCGCTCGGGTTTAGTTACAGCCCAACGCCTCGTACCCACGCGCGTACGTGTACAAGAGAAGCGCGCATCGCTCGGCCCCCGACCATCCACCGTAACCGGGAACTCCCCAAAAATTTCCTCGCCCTCGCTTCTACCATGATTTTTTCCGTCATGGATGGCCCAAAGAATATAATGCAGGCCATTTTCTATCATGATTTTTTGTTATAGAAGTAGGAGCCCACCACATCTATGATGATACCTGGTTTTGTCATAATTATCGTCATAGAAGTGTCATAAGTATGACAGAAAAAAAATTGTTCGGCCCATAATGTCACAGATGTGTCTTTTTTTTGTAGTGTCTCAAACTATAATACATGTTTTTTGTTTCTCTGAATCTCTTGACATAATCGGAGACCGATTCATCATGCTTCTGTTTAACCGATGTTAGATGTGACAACTTAAGTTCATTGTCGCCGCTATAAAAGTGATCATGAAATTTCTGCTCTAGCTGCGACCAAACCCGAATAGAACCATGTGGTAAAGAAGAAAACCATGAAAATGCAGTACTAGTTAATGATAAAGGAAATAAATGCACTATCAATTCATTTAGCGATCCTGCTTCACCTAATTGTGCTTAGTATTGACTAACATGCTCCCATGTGGTTTCCGTGCCCTCTCCATTAAACTTAACGAAATCTGGAATCTTATATCCTGGAGGGCACTGGATGGCATCAAAGTACTCGGGGTACGGTTTTTGGTAAATCCGATTCCGAGGTAACTGAACTCAAAAATTCTCTCGGAGCATCTTAGCCATCTCCTCTCTAAGATTAGCTAGACCATCATCGAGAGTGGACGGTGGACTTGTGGCAGTGGCATAGGAGGTGTAGGACTACTAGCTGTAGGTAGGAATTCTGGCATTTATGCCGAACCATAGTTCGGTAATGGCCGAGTGGTTGTAGCTGTAGGTAAGCTTTGGTTCGGCGTTGCCACCGAACCTGGCATGCTCATGATAGGACTAATGGGTGGACCCACAATCTGATTTGCATGGGTAGGGTAATAAGCCACGGCATGGGAGGCGCCGATTGATAAGCCACAAGTATAGGGATTGCAATAGTTTTCAAGGGTAGAATATTCAACCCAAATTTATTGATTCGACACAAGGGGAGCCAAAGAATATTCTCAAGTATTAGCAGTTGAGTTGTCAATTCAACCACACCTGAAAGACTTAATATCTGCAGCAAAGGATTTAGTAGCAACGTAGTATGAAAGTAACGGTAACGGTGACAAAGGTAACAGTAGCAGTTTTGTAGCAATCGTAACAGTGGCAACGGAAAAGTAACTTAGCAAGGATCAATATGAAACGAGCCCGTAGGCAATGGATTAATGATGGATAATTATGTCGGATGCAATTCATCATGCAACAGTTATAACATAGGGTGACACAGAACTAGCTCCAGTTCATTAATGTAGTCGTTTTGGAGTCCACTTCGGGCGAGCAAAATGCAAGGACCTCTTCTCCTCTAGCGGCACAAGCGTCGTCAGCGCCTAAGAATTCTACTCAATGTATATTAACTAGGGTGTTGCTAGATCTCAGTCAACTAAGACTTAACAAAGTCATAGTCAAGTGATAGAACATATAAAAAGAAGAAATGAATTTTTAATTTATTTACACGCATCTCCATGTGAAGTCTCAGTCGACTGAGATTTATCAATCCCAATTATGAATATGATTCTAGCAAACTCACAGTAGTAGATATATATGTACCAAATTCAATTTCAAATCTTTCCAACATCACAAAACACATAATCAACAGTATTTAAAATTCAATTTCAAATCCACCATATTTTAAATTCAAGTTTGGATTTAAGCCTAAAACCAGAAGCTATGTGTATCACACACACACACACACACACACACACACACACACACACACACACACACACACACACACACAAGTGCATAGAACATGAATGCATAGAGCTCTCAAATGTCATTGCGGCAATTCCCATCACTAGTGCTTGAGTTGTGATGGAAAATCTTCAGATGCAACATAAGTATATTGCAAAAAACTTTCATAATCCATACTACATATAAAAAATTTGTATAAAATACGCACACACACACACACATACACACACACACACATCACATCACAGTTGCATACAAAATGTACAATCGTGTGAAAATCAATTGAAAAATGGAAAAAATAACTGCTTACCTCCTGGTCATTTCACCGGTCGCGTTGGGGACGCGGACGGTTGTGCTAAAGGGAGTGGGAGGGGAGGGAAAAAGGACCTAGGCGGTTTCGGGGGAGCCATTGACAACATGGAAGGGATGGGCGGCGGTAGGGCCGTCATCCTTGTCGCCTTCTTCTTCATCGCGCGAGCAACGTCCATGGCCGATTGATCTTGCGGGCCATCTTCCTTGTGAGCTTCTTCACCTGTGGGGGAGCCTTAGCGGCGATGGAGGGGTCCTTAGGCGCATCCTCGCCAGCCACCGAAGCAGTTCGTGGCAGCAAACGGCCTTTGACTTGTTGCCACCGCCAGCGGGAACCACGGGAGGGATGGTCGTGGGTGCGGTGGGAGTATTGGGGAGGTTGGTTGTGTCCGCGTGGCATCGAAGTTGCCTTCCATGCCGTATCGGTGGCCCGGGACGTGGCGGTGGGCGGGTCGGCGGCTGAAACTTTCGTTTAGGGCGGTTGGGGTCCCCCATGCAGCCCTCTTGGTTTTGGTTCGCTGCAAGTGGTGATGTATATTTGCATCACTTGTAGATTTTCTTTGACAAAACATAAAAAAATCTGGGCGCCATATACGGTTGGAGGCGTTTTTTGGGCCCGAAACATTGATTTTGCGGGCACAACTGCATTTTAGGGTTGCTGTTGGAGATGCTCTAAGCACTCTTCATCAGCAAGGATCTGCCACACCTAACTCAACATAAGGGCCACATTCATGCGTTGGGACACCAAAATATCTAGACCTTACTGGTCCTTATGGAAGGAGATATCAATCCACTTCACCTTGTGGTATTTCTGGCGTCCATTGAGCTACCAGAAGAAGTGTGATAATCGTCGAATGACCTATCATTGGCGTAGCTTCATAGGGGGCAGCTCGCCACTTGGAGCTATGCTGGCACAAAAACAGATTCTCGTAGTGATGTGCATGTAAAAGAAAGCACGATTTATGTGACATGGCGAAAATCCATCAGCAACATGGGAGAAATGCTTGGCACCATAAACTTCCAAACTAAGCATTAGGTGCAGGAACCATTCAAAGGTTGACATTCTTTAATTTTAGACGGGGACATGGATGTAATTGAGTTTCAAAAGGTGCCATCAGTTAACGCGTGCTTGATCCACTAGTGAAATATGAATGGTTAATTCGTACATGCAATCGTATGCGCGAGGTGGGACTAATTTTATTATGATCCACTTAAGCATAGCTATAATATTCTTCTATAGCAAAAATAATCAACTAAAGGTTCATCTCTAGTACCGGTTCGTGGCATGAACCGGTACTAAAGTTGCTGATGGGGCCACAGCCTGACACCAGCCTGCCACCACCTCTTTAGTACCGGTTCACGGCATGAACCGGTACTAAAGGCCAGCCACGAACCGGTACTAATGGTCGCCGCTTGCCTAGCCGCTCGAACCGGCACTAATGGTCTCATTAGTGCCGGTTCAGTTAGAAGCCGGGACTAATGTGCTTCACATTAGGCCCTTTTTCTACTAGTATACACACATTCGAAGAAGCAAGCATATTATTATAAAGTAATTAATATATATAAATAAACGAGTGGCAAATTTTAAAAATATGTGTGATCCCGTTTTGAGACTAGAAACACTATGAGTGAATCTTGTAGTTTGTTTGAAAGTAGTGCTCAACGTTAGCTTTCAGTTAGTTCTACGTGCTCTCTCCTTTCTGGTTTATTATATGACTCAATTTGAAAATCTCTATAATCAAAGTGGTGGAATAAATTTCTTTGTTTTCAAAAATACTTAATTAGTATGTTCTTTTTCTTCAAATGTTGTGTTTACGGATGCATTAGTTACAATGCATGCATGCATGACCAGTAAATAGCCAAGAATTTTTACATGCATTGATGAGTTTCTCTTCATCCTTGCATGTAGTAGTGATTTAATGCACTTCAAAATTTAAACATGTGATGATAAGTAGTAGAACTGAGACTAATAAAATGAATTTTTTTTTTTGAGATAGGCCGTATAAACTGAAAAGGAGGAAGTAATAGTAAGTATGGATTGGGAGCGGATTGAATGCAAACAAGAAACAATTGTTCTGAAAAAATGGAGTGGCTATGTGTGATGCATTTTTAAATGAATTTAATAGAGCACTTAATGCAGTACAACGTTTTGGAAGGAAACTGTGATTTTTCTTGTATGTATCTTTTAAATATAGTTCAAGAAGAAGCTTCATTCATGATTTTTTAGAGCAGGAAGAAGCATACTTTTCGATTACTTAATGTGAATGAGAATTCCAAAATATAGAAGCCGTACATAATTAAGTCCCTACTCACTCGCATAAAAAAAGGTCGAAGACATGTTTCTTGTCTCTGTCTGACACATCGCAACCCATGATCCCCATCTGGTAAAAGAGACCAGACTATACTACGGCCCGTTCAGATGACTTCATAGTTTGGCACTAGGTAAAGTAAATACTTCCTCTGTAAACTAATATAAAATGTTGTAGATCGCTGACCCGCAAAAGAAGATTACATCGAATAGAACTCCAAGAACATCGAGGAGAACATTGTATTGAAGATCAAAGAGAGAGAAGAAGTCATCTACTAGCTATGGACCCGTAGGTCTGTGGTAAACTACTCACACATCATCGAAGGGGCAACGAGGTTGATGTAGATGCCCTCCGTGATCGACCCCCCTCCGGTGAAATGTCAGAAAAGGCCCCAAGATAGGATCTCACGAGAACAGAAGCTTGCGGCAATGAAAAAGTATTTTTGGTGTGCCCTCTGGTCTTTGGGGATTATTTGGGTATTGAATAATTAGGGTTAGAGGAGCCTTAGGAGGGCCAACGGGGGGGGGGGGGGGGGGGGGGCACCCTACGAGCTTGTGGCCTCGTCGTAGGTCTCCTGGCCTCCTCCCGAAGCTTCCTAGGTGTCTTGTTGGCCAAGAAAAATCGTCAGAAAGTTTCGTTCCATTTGAACTTCGTTTGGTATTGATTTTCTGTAAAGGCAAAAACAAGGAAAATAACAACTGGCACTTGGCACTAGGTTAATAGGTTATTCCCAGAAAATAATATAAAATAGCATAATAATGCATATAAAACATCCAAGATGGATAATATAATAGCATGGAGATGTATCAACCATTCGTAAATACGATCATTGATGGCATAATTTTGTATAAGCATTACGCCCATGATAAGTAAACCGTTATCCAACTACATCTACTAGTATTACTGCACCCCAAAACCGCGATCTAGCATGCATCTCACGGTATTATGTTTATAAAAACGTAATAAGCAAGATGACATCATGTAGACATAAATAAATCTAGCAATAAGATTAAACCCCGTTGTTTTATTTTTAGTATCAACAATATAAATACATCTCTTATCCCCATTCTGTCACTGGGATATAGAACAACATTAGATTGAACCTACTAATATGCACTACTCCCTCTGAAGAATTACCCAGGTATCTTGGCCAGAGAAGACAAATAACTCAAAAACCATAGATAGCTACTCAATTACACAACAAAGAAACTTCAAAAGATACAGTATTATTCAATGAACATTCTGATCATAAATCCACAATTATTTTGATCCCAACAAACACTATCGTGGGAGTGGTGCATTATTATTTTTCATTATAATATATGTTTTTCTGTATTTATACAAAAGAAGTAACCCACAAGAAACAAAATCCATCTATTTTGTTGCTTGTGCCAATGTTTCTAGATTTTGTTTTTTTGCTGGTTAGTATTTGCTTGTTGAATTATTCTCTCATATTTCTGCATGTGTCAACGGTTTGATGCTCAATCCTATGACACTAGGTTGGAAACTTAAAATGAAATCCATATTTGTAATTGATCAACTTAGATCATAATTGTTACTAAAGTGCACTTGTTTATATTTGTTGTTGCACAATACGAAAGAGTGCTAGTTTTGTGTAATTCATGTGCAAGTTCTCAATAGGATATAACTCTTGCATATAACAAACAGATTGATTCTAAGTATTTATGATTTGTTCATATTAAGCATAGTTGTATATTGTTAACTCTATTTAATTTCTTGTTTTCTTCCACTCCCATAATTTATTATTTCTCGGAAAGAAATTGCTTCTTTGTTTTTGTTTCTTTATTTTTAGGGTAATATCAATGCACTTAATTAATTCTACTTTAGAATAACACATATTTTTGTTTTGTTTGAATAACACATGTTTTTCTTTTTGTTTTGTTTCTGTATGTCTTTCTTTACTCATAAAAATGCTCTCTTACTTTTTGTTGCCTAGTTGATTTGATGTTGCAATCTTATGACACCATCTTTTAGTTGGAACTTATAATATAACTAATTTTTCGTCATAACTATTATTGAAGTTGCACTAGTTTACACTTATCATTTCATAGCACAGAAGAGTGCAAGTTTTGTGTAATTCATGTGGAAATTTTGAGTATATTATTGTTCCCACATAAAAGAAAGGACTTTAACATAAGTCTTTATAATTGGTTCTTTAGTGTAAACCACTGTAGTCCTTGAGCGTAAACCATGTCGCCTACAGTACCTTGACCCCACGCAACCCTAAGAAAGGACTTTAACATAAGTCTTTATGTGTAACTGAATGGTGTATCTTGAGGTTAAAAACAATTTTAAACTCAACCGATAAAGCAACCGCTACTTTCTTTTCAAACCTGACTTGTTCCCTCTCGAAACTTAGATTCTTTCTCGGAGATGGTCTGGTTTCTAGTCAGTGTACGTGACAAATTTTGTGAAAGCTTATCAATTTTTCACCTCAATATATTGATGTCATATGAGGCCGCGGGCAGGCTAGTCGCTGTGTGGCGCATCTTTTTGGCGACGGGAGCAGCTCTCTCGACGCTCTACTGTTTATATGTTCGGTTTTTTGTTCAGTTACCCATGAGAAACCGTACCGATCAAAATCAGTTTGGTTAACAGAAGTAAAAACCAAAATTTCCATTACATGTACTAAAAACCAAAAAATCGTTTTTTTCGGTTTCGGCTTCGGTTCGGTCTTTGGTTCGTTGGTTTTTATGCCCACCCCTACATGTAGATGTTTGGATTTCATTTCCGTTTCTTGAATAAGGCCTAAACATAGAATAAAGACCAAAAAATAATTTACCCAATTTTGCAAAACATTTCATGCACTTGCCGCTCAAATTTGACTTATTTGTCATTCTCAAAAAAGAAAAAAAATAGTAGTTAAGGAGGTCATGCCGATGTCATGCACGTGCTTAAGTCTTGTTTCCCGTTGATCGATTTGTACGTCGTGCGTTAGTTGTGACCTCGCTTGTGCTTAATTCTTGTCTACTGATCTGACGATTGAAACAACAAGAAGAAGCAAGCTCTCTGCTCCCATGGTGTGGTTAAGCACGCTTCTTGTAACCTACACGGCTACACCCTAAAACGTGTTGGCAGCTTAAATTCAAACTGCCAAAATATCTTACATTTAGAAACAGACGTAATAGTATCACGTATCTAGTTTCCCTATTCACGGAGTGTTCGAAGCAGCTGATGCAGCGTGGGAGCAAATCTGGTGATGCAGAGACCGGGGTTTTAATCTCCTTTTTAAAAAAAATCCATGGCTCCACTGGCGCACTATTATTTTGTCGACCATGGACTGTGGTTATTGTCTGAGGTCGAGAGTTGTTCAAGGTAAGCTGGGTACTGCGTGAGCTCTGGCACTCGCAGGCTGGTTGATCACTTGGCTCTCATGCTTAGAAATCTCCCCGCGTCATCTAGGGTTGTCAAATATCTTTGTTAATGAAAGGCTGCATTTGACCATCCGAGTGGCAGCACATGGTCTCCAAGCTCTTACAATAGATACTTTATGTGGATCTCATTTTCAAACGCGGGCACACTAAAGCGCGCAGTTTAGTTTAATCCATTATCTCATATCCCATTAATTCTGAGCTTGAGTTGACCTACGGTGTCATTAAGTCCCATCACATACCCAATGGCATCAATAACTGTGCGGGTCATCTCTAACACAGCGTCAGTTGCCAGGCAAAAGCATTTCTGCATCTGCTTCGCGGTTAGACTGCCCATAATGCCTAGGATCATAAGTTAGTATCATGCATACGGTATTAGCGGGTATAAGCATGCTATCATAAGTTAGTATAATGCATCAGGGTTAGACGGCTCATAATAACATTCGTGGTACTCTCAGTAAAAAAACAAAAAATTATCCCGCTAAAAAGAAAAGACAAAAAATTTCCTATGTACAGAAAAAAACTGTTCAGGTGGATTTTAGATCGGACTGTATTTTCTTCGTTACAGATACATTTCTTGGTATTTTTTTCATAAATTTCACACGGGGCCGGGGTAGATTCGACACGCGGGTCTGATATCCAAATATTTCAGGTTTTTCTGAATTCTCCTGGTATTTTTTGAATTTGATATTCATATGGGGGTTCGAGCACCGAGGAGCTTATGTGCATTTTTCGGCTATAAGCAATGCTATTGTACTTGCTCTTTTCGATAAAGGGCGGGTTTTATTTACTCAAAATAAAGCTTCAAGAAGATGCAAACATAATGAGTAGACATCCAGCTTCTGCATAGTTAGGATGCACACATCCAACAGTAACGTATACATCAGATCCAACCACGGAAGCTCGGATTCTACGCTTTAATTTCACCTGGAACACAAATATGAGCATATCCGGTCAACGCCTTCAACAAGACAACGATGCAATTCTACTTGCTCTAATTTGCTATTTGTTCGCCCATTGTAATCTTCCTTTCTCTTCACCCCATGTAACTCCCTGAATGTTGTGATCTCATCCTGGCTAATATAGGTTCAGGCTGTCTCCCGTCAAAAAGGAAAATACACAGAGAGAGAGAGAGAGAAAGAGAGAGAGAGAGCGTCTCTTAACAACACATAGCCCCTGACCCTGATGGTGATGGCCAAGGCGATATGCCAAGGGCGCTATCGCAACAACTGTGGCGATGGCCACATCCATTTCCTCGTGGCGGTCTACAGCATGCAGGGCCACCTCAACCCGGCGCGTTGCCTTGCCCGCCGTCTCGCCGGCATCGGCGGCGCCACCGTGACTCTGTCGATGCCAATCTTCGGACACCGCCGCACACTTGATTCCGACGAGGAGGTCAACGACGGTGCCATCTCCTACATCCCCTTCTCCGACGGCAAGGACGACGGCAGCTGGGCCAAGGACTGGGAGGAGAGGACGTGGCGCCGCAGAGCAAGCGCCGAGAGCCTCTCTGCCGTGGTCGGCCGTCTCGCCGCCGAAGGCCGGCCGGTCACGTGCATGGTGTCCACGCTCAACATGCCGCCGGCCATCGACGTTGCGCGCGAGCACAGGATACCGTTCGCCGTCTTCTGGGTCCAGCCGGCGACAACTCTCGCCACATACTACCACTACTTCCACGGCCACGCGGAGATGATCAACTCCCGTGCCGCCGACACGGCATGCGTGGTTAGCCTACCAGGTCTGCACCCTCTTAGCATCCGCGAGATGCCATCTTTAATCATTGACAAGGACGAGGCCTCCAAGATGTATCTCCAAGGGTTCGGTGAACTATTCGAGCAGATCGAGCAGGACAAGGCCATGGTCCTGGTGAACACGTGCGACGCCCTAGAGCTAGAGGCGACGTCGCTCAAGGCATTACAGTCACACCTGGATGTCATCGCCGTGGGCCCGACGGTTCCTCCTGCCGGTGCCGGAGAAGAAGCGATCCATCTGTTCCGGCGAGACGAGAAGAAGTACATGGAATGGCTGGACTCGCAGCCGGCCAAGTCGGTGGTGTACGTCTCCTTTGGGAGCTTGGGGACGTACAGCCAGCGGCAGGCGGAGGAGATCCTGCGTGGCCTGCGGTGCTGCGCGCGGGCCTACCTTTGGGTGGTGCGCCGTGAAGGGCGCATGGAGGAGGTGGAGCGCCTCATCATGGGGACGGGCGCCGAGGACGACGAGAGCACGGGGATGGTGGTGGAGTGGTGCGACCAGCTGCGGGTGCTGGCGCATCCCTCGGTGGCGTGCTTCGTCACGCACTGCGGGTGGAACTCGACGCTGGAGGCCGTGGCGTCCGGTGTGCCGGCCGTCGCGGTGCCGGGCTGGTCAGACCAGTCGTTGAACGCGCATCCGGTGGAGGAGTGGGGCGTCGGCGTCCGGGCGGAGCGCGACGCGGAGGGACTGCTGCCCGGCGTGGAGCTGGCGAGGTGCGTGGAGCTGGTGATGGGTGACGGCGGGACGGCCGCCAAGGTCAAGACCAATACCGCTGCTTACCAGGAGAAGGCGCGACAGGCGATGGCCGCGGACGGCCCGTCGGAGAGGAACCTTGGGAGCTTCGTCAACAGGGTGCGACATCTAGTTGCTGCCGTGGAGAAAAACCATGCATGAATCGTGACAATGATCATCCATTCCACCGCTTCCATAGCACACATACAAGGAATGAACATGAAGAATCATCGCCCGGCCTTTCAAGTTTAATTTTAATTGTTGTAATCTGTGAATCTTTCTCGTTGGTCCTTGTCGCGGAATTTGAGAATTTGATTTGCCGACACCCGCTTGAGAATTTGCTTTGAACAAGGTCCTTTCCAAAAATAGCTGCACGCATTTCTGTTTTTCAAAATGTTCCAAAGGACCGCGGGTGCTTTTAACTTGCTCCTTTTTTTTTGGAGATTGAGACAAGGCCCTTCAAGATGAAGTTCCAACAGCTCACGGAGATCGGTGCAAAGCCGAGCTTGATGGATGCCTAATAATGCAAGCCGAACCTTGGACTTGACAAGATGCAAAGATAACGTGAGCTTGACTTTGGGAAGTGGTACATATGAATTCACTTTAAAAAACACATTTTTAAATGATAAAAAAAATCTGAAAAAGGTTGCACGGGTACATCTCCATGTTCTATGTGAGTGCATAATTTCACGGAAAAATAACTTTTTTTGTGTCCCGTACAGAAGAGACAAAAAGTTGTGTCGTGAAACACTATCTAGAAACAGTAAAATTTTGTCTTTTTTATAGACAAAACAAAAAGACGTTTTTTTATAAAACTTTGTACCGCACACACACGTTTGCGACCATGTATATGTGAAGTTTTCTTTTGAATATTTTGGCATTTTAAAACGTACTTAAGATGCATTTTTTGAAAAGTGGGTGCACTTGCCCATGTGTGCAGGACGTGCCCTCTCGCTTGACTTTCTTCTAGACAGCAGCTCAGGCAGGAGCCAGCCTCATGGCGAGATAATGATCTTATAGCGATATTTGATTTTTTGACAGAACTGTAGGAGATGCTCCTACAACAACTTTTAATTAAAGGAAATAATGTTAGTACAAAATAGGTACACAATACTAATAAGGAAAACAGAAAACAAAGAAACAACTAGGGGAGGGCACGCAACCAACCTAAAAAGCGGTTGCTTATGCTTCTCCTTGACCCTATATATGCACAAGTAGGTCAATGGTTTGATGCTCAAATCCTATGACACGAGGTTAGAAACTTAAAATGAAATCCAAATTTGTAATTAATCAACTTAGATCATAATTGTTACTAAAGAGCACTTGTTTATATTTGTTATTGCACAATACGAAAGAGTGCAAGTTTGTGTAATTCATGTGCAAGTTCTCAACATGATATAATTCTTGCATATAACAGAAAGTTCAATTCTAAATATTTATGATTTGTTCATATTAAGCATAGGTGTATAATGTTAACTCTATTTAATTTCTTGTTTTCTTTCACTCCCATAATTCATTACTTCTTGGAAAGAAATTGCTTATTTGTCTTTATTTTTAGGGTAATATCAATGCCGTTAATTAATTCTACTCTAGAATAACACATGTTTTTGTTTTTGTTTTGTTTGAATAACACATGTTTTTGTTTTTGTATATGTCTTTGTTTACTCATAAAAATATCCAGCTTGACTTTTTTTATTGCTTGCGCTCTTCTTTTATGTTTCTAGCTCTCTTATTTGTTATTGCCTGATTTGATGTCGCAATCTTGTGACACCATCTTTTATTTGAAACTTATAATATAACTAATTTTTCTAGTCATAACTATTATTAAAGTTGCACTAGTTTACACTTATTATTTCATAGCACAGAAGAGTGCAAGTTTTGTGTAATTCATGTGGACATTTTGTGTATATTATTGTTGCCACATAAAAGAAAGGACTTTAACGTAAGTCTTTATCTTTGGTTCTTGAGTGTCAACCACGGCATTCTTGAGTGTAAACCATGGCGCCAGCAGTACCTTGACCCCACGCAACCCTAAGAAGGACTTTAACATAAGTCTTTATGTGTAATTGAATGGTGTAGCTTGAGTGTAAAAACAATTTCAAACTCAACTGATAAAGCAACCGCTACTTTCTTTTCAAACCTGACTTGTTCCCTCCCGAAACTTAGATTCTTTCTCGGAGATGGTCCGTTTCTAATCAGTGTAGGTGACAAATTTTGTGAAATCTTCTCAATTTTTCACCTCAATATATTGATGTCATATGAGGGCACCATGCCAAGTTTCATGTTTTTTAGACTTCCTTCACATTTTTCATTATAAAAAAAGAACCTACATGTTCAGTGTCGGGGGTTGGGTGCGACATATGCCAATGGATCGGTTATCATGGTGGGAGCGAGTAGAACGTCCCCGGTGCCTGGAAGCGGGATGAGGCGTATACACGAACGCCGGCGTACTTTACCCAGGTTCGGGGCTCTCCTAGAAGATAACACCCCTAGTCCTGCTCTGCTGGGTCTCCGCATGATCACTATGGCTCAAGTGATACAAAGGTGCTCCTTGAGTTGTATCCTAGAGGTAGGAGAAGGCAAGGCTAGGTCTCTCCTGCTCTAAGGAAGTGGCTAGTTCTAAAAGAGTGGGTACCCTTTGCATGGGTGCCCTGGGGGATTTATATAGGCCTACCCCCCAGGGTACAATGGTAATCCGGGCGAGTGCTGGGCCCGGCCGTCAGTGTCTCCGGCCTCTGGCTTCTCCGCCGACTACTGGGGCCCGCCGCCTGGTGGGCCCCGCCGACTGGTTGGGTACGGAGCCGACAGGCCGCTCCCGCCGCTGGCGAGTACTGGTTGGTGGCTACTCACTGTAGTCGTGCTGCTAATGACGAGAGCTTGGTCAACTCAGCGTGGCTACAATCCCGCCGCCTGGCGGGAGATCACTGTAGCCACATCTGGTCTTATCAGGTTAATCCTGCACTTGCTTCGAGGTAAGGGGCGGCCGTCTTCTGGAGGCCGGCCTTCCCCTGATCCGACTGGTTCGGCATACGCCGTCTTCCGAGGTGTCATTGTCCAGTAGGGCCCGCAGCCTGCGGGCCGTACCGACAGGTCGTCGTGTGGAATAGGGCTCTGCCTGTCCAGGGTGACGTCAGGGGGAAGTGGCAACAGTGCCAGGTCATGCGGAGATCTCCACCTGTACGGGGCACTGCGCCCACGCCACGCCCAAGATTCGGAGGTGATGGGCTTTACTGTAGCCACGCCCCATCTCGTCCTCTTGATGGGGCACAAACTCTGAGGGCGCCAGGTGGCCGCCTTCTTGACGCCGTCCTCTCTAGAGACCGGCTGACTGGAGCCGGTTGCTCGTGGTGCCGTCTGTAGGTGGTTGGCCGTCCTCCAGAGGCTGGCCGTTGAGCTAGCCGGCCCCCGGAGGGCGGAGCTTTAGCTCGGGGCACTACGAGCCGAAGCCGGCCCAAAGTTTTGATATGTTCAGGGACTCGGGTGAGGCTACCCGTGGCCCATTACTCCAACAGTAGTCCCCGAAGCCGGTGTGGCATTGTGGTCGCGGGGCCGCGAAGTCTCAGTGGCTTCCCCCCTCACTGAGCTTCGAGAGAATGTTCAGTCCGCCTTGCGGGGGGCCGACTGCCGGAGTCGGCTTTGACCAGGCGGGATTGTTGGTCGATTTTGAACTCCAAGGCGGGAAAATAGGTGGCGTGCCTGCTAAGCTTCCCCGGGCCCGCCGCCCGCCACAGGCACGCCATGCGGCGCCCGCCAGCCTGGCCAGCCTGCCATCCCACGCTTCTGATGGGACGTGACAGCGGGCCGGGCCTCCACTACCGGGCCTCGGCATGTGGGCGGATCCGCTGTGCCGAGGTGGGCGGTTGCGATTCCCACGAGCGTTCAAGGCGCGGTAAACGGGGGGTCGTGGGGTCGTGGGCACAGTTAATCCCATGACCCACGCCCTGCCCCCTCGGCTTCGTAGCCCGAAGGCTATAAGTAGTTGGGGAGGGGTGCGGTGGGACACGTGCGCCCCCTCCCACACTCTCTTCCTCCTCTCGCTCTCCCCGCCGTTGCTGCTGTCACCGCTACGTGATTGCCATCGTGCTGCCGCTGTTTGCCGCTGCCGCGCCCCTCCTCCTCTTGCAGCCCCACCCGAAGCTATGGCGCGCGAGAAGGGGCGGCGACTGGGACGGCTCAACGTTCATTGAAGACCGCATCACCTTCCTCCGGGACACGCGCAGGATGCCCAACGCGGCATTCGTCAAGGCACAGGTGCCACCGGAGGCGGAGATTTGGCCGGTGCTGAGGGGGAACGAGCGGGTCGTCTTTCGCTCGCACTTCCTCCGCGGCTTCGGCCTTCTGGTGAGCGTCTTCCTCCGCTCGTTCCTCGACTTCAACCATCTCCAACCGCATCATCTGACGCCCAACAGCATGACCCTGCTCTCCGCCTTCGTCACGGCATGCGAGGACTACATCGGCATCCTCCACACACTCGAGCTGTGGGGAGCATTCTTCTACAGGAAGCTAGGCACCTCCGCCAAGGACACAGCGGCCGAGTGTGGTGGCTTCGTCACCGTGCGCCGGCCGGCAAAAAGGAACGCCTTCCCCGTTATCAAGCTGTCACAGTCGGTAAAACTGTGGCAGCAGTCTTACTTCTATGTTGAGAACGTCGATCCGGCTGTCGACTTCATCTACCTGCCGCTTACAAGGCCGCCCCCCCTATCGAGCTTCAGACCAACTGGGGCTACAAGCCGAAGGCGGTGTCAGCGGACGTGGCGGCCGCCATCGGCCGACTGTGGGTGCTCCAGGAGTTGGAGGGCCTCGTGGCCTCCGATCTCCTCATCGCCTTCGTCGAGCGTCGGGTCCTCCCGCTCCAGGGCCGCCCTCATCCGATCTTCCGGATGAGCGGGCACCGCGACCCGAGCCGGCTGTGCATGAAGGACATGCCGACTGCTGAGTTCGTGCAGATGGTGAACGAGATCTCCGACCTCAAGGTGTGAGAGGGAGACTGGCGGTACAGGAAGCGGCCGTATTCCCGCGACGGCCCGCCGCCTGCCGTAAGTCCCTTGATTTCTTCCTTTAGCTCTGTCTTTCAGTCTTGTTCTTATCAAGATGCGACTCCCTTCTGGAGCGCAGATTTATATGTCCGAGGCGACGGCCGCCATCGTGGGGCCAGGTGGTGACTACCTGCCGGACAGGGCAGTGAGTGACGTGGACGACCCCGACTTGGGGGCGGCCGCCTTGGCGGACTACGCAGTAGGCGGTGGCGACGGAGCAGGCGGCTCCGAGGAGGGCGGCGGCGTGGAGACCTTGCCTGAGGATGACGATGACGAAGACGAGCCGCGCCCCGCCCGGAGCACAGCCAACACCGGCGCCGGCCCCTCTACTAGGCCGGCCACCCGTGGCGGCAAACGCAAGCGGAAGCAAGGCGCTGCCCTGTTTGGCAGCGCGGCGAAGAATCCCAAGAACCCGGCCGCGGCGACTAGGCGGAAAGAAGCCGCGGCCAAGGTGGCCAAGTACCAGAGGCAGCCGAAGGTGCCGGTTATGGTGTCAGCGTAAGTATCCTTCTCACGCTTCCACCTCTTCGTCGATCCGGCCTAAAAGCTTTTTTGTCGTGTCTTCCTATCTCAGGGCCCCGCTCATCCTGGAGAAGTCGAGCGCCACCTCGGTCATCAGGTCGGCGGAGACCTCCTTCACCAGCCGGCGTATCAACCCGGACGCCGACCTCCGGGAGGCGAGGGAGCGGAACGCGCGGGGGGCGCGTGAGGAAGAGGCCAACCGTCTGGCGAAGGCGGAGGCGGACAAGGCCGCAACATCCACAGCGAGGAAGCTGGCGCAGGCGGAGGCCGAAGCCGCGGAGAGGGAGCGGCTTGCAGAGGCCGCACGCCGCCAGGAGCCGCTGCTTGTGACGCCTCTGAACACCGCGCCACCTCGGCAGGAGTTTGAGGCGACGACCGGGGGAGCCGGCGATGAGCAGCCGGTCATGGAGAGGGAGGGCGGCGATGTGGCTGTGCCGGACGTTATCGTGCCGCCGCCGCCACCGACTAGCGAAACGTGGTACATCTCCAACGTATCTACTTTTCCAAACACTTTTGCCCTTGTTTTGGACTCTAACTTGCATGATTTGAATGAAACTAACCCAGACTGACGCTGTTTTCAGCAGAGCTGCCATGTTGTTGTTTTATGTGTAGAAAAGAAAGGTTCTCGGAATGTCCTGGAAATCCATGGAGGCACTTTTCAGAATTAATAAGAATTTTTGGCGAAAGAATCAAGGCCAAGGGGCCCACGGGCTGTCCACGAGACAGGGGGGTGCCCCTCCATAGGGCACGCCCTCCTATCTCGTGGGCCCCCTGGACCTCCTCCGACCTCAACTCCAACTCCATATATACCGTCTCAGGGAGAAAAAAATCAAGGAGGAAGTTTCATTGCGTTTCACGACACGGAGCCGCCGCCAAGCCCTAATCTCTCTCGGGAGGGCTGATCTGGAATCCGTTCGGGGCTCTGGAGAGGGGGATTCATCGCCGTCGTCATCATCAACCATCTTCCATCACCAATTTCATGATGCTCACCACCGTGCGTGAGTAATTCCATCGTAGGCTTGCTGGACGGTGATTGGTTGGGTGAGATTTACCATGTAATCAAGTTAGTTTTGTTAGGGTTTGATCCCTAGTATCCACTATGTTCTGAGATTGATGTTGCTATGACTTTGCTATGCTTAATGTTTGTCACTAGGGCCCGAGTGCCATGATTTCAGATCTGAACCTATTATGTTTTCATGAATATATGTGTGTTCTTGATCCTATCTTGCAAGTCTATAGTCACCTATTATGTGTTATGATCCGACAACCCCGAAGTGACAATAATCGGGATACTTCTCGGTAATGACCATAGTTTGAGGAGTTCATGTATTCACTATGTGTTAATGCTTTGGTCCGGTTCTCTATTAAAAGGAGGCCTTAATATTCCTTAGTTTCCGTAAGGACCCCGCTGCCACGAGAGGGTAGGACAAAAGATGTCATGCAAGTTCTTTTCCATAAGCACGTATGACTATTTACGGAATACATGCCTACATTACATTGATGAATTGGAGCTAGTTCTATATCACCCTATGTTATAACTATTGCATGAGGAATCGCATCCGGCATATTTATCCATCACTGATCCATTGCCTACGAGCTTTTCACATATTGTTCTTCGCTTATTTACTTTTTTGTTGCTACTGTTACAACTAATACAAAAACCCAAAAACATTTACCTTTTCTGTTGCTACTGTTACCATTACAATCATACCACTTTTGCTACTAAACACTTTGCTGCAGATACTAAGTTATCTACGTGTGGTTGAATTGACAACTCAACTGCTAATACTCAAGAATATTCTTTGGCTCCCCTTGTGTCGAATCAATAAATTTGGGATTTATATCTGTTGATCACTATGAAGAACTTGAAAGACGCTAAGACCAAGATCTATCCCTCAACTACGAGGGGGGGTAAGGAACTGCCATCTAGCTCTGCACTAGATTCTCCTTCTGTTATGAGTAAGTTTGAGACACCTAAACCTACTACTGCTATGAATTCTGATATGTCGCATGTTATTGATGATGCCACTTCTGCTATGCATGATGAAACTACTTCTGTGCGTGACACTACTTTGCCATTAGGTGAATTTCTTGATGAACAACTTGCTAGATTTAGGGGAAATGAAAATATTGAAGATGATATGGATGATAGTGATGATGAATGTTCCTCCAATGATTATGTATTGCCTGTTGTTCCTAAGGGTTATGTTATGAATGAAGAAGCTGCTATGGAAATTCTTGGTTGCAATGATAGATCTGATCTTAAGAAATTATTAGCTAAATGGAAGCAGCGGTCTCTTAATGCTAGAATGAAACCCAATCCTGCTTTTGCTACTTCACCTATCTGTGTTACTGATAAGGATTATGAATTCTCTGTTGATCCTGATATTATTACTTTAGTTGAATCTGATCCTTTTTATGGCCTTGAATCTAAAACTGTTGTGGCACATCTTACCAAGTTGAATGATATAGCCACCCTATTTACTCGTGATGAGAAGTCTCGCTATTTATATATCCTTAAGATATTTCCGTTCTCATTAAAGGGTGATGCTAAGACTTGGTATAATTCTCTTGCTCCTGGTTGTGTGCGTAGTCCCTAGGATATGATTTATTACTTCTCTGCTAAATATTTCCTTGCTCATAAGAAGCAAGCTGCCTTGCGGGAAATATATAATTTTGTGCAAATCAAAGAAGAGAGTCTCCCACAAGCTTGGGGGAGGCTTCTCCGGTTACTTAATGCTTTGCCTGATCATCCTCTTAAGAAAAATGAAATACTTGATATCTTTTATAATGGACTAGCCGATGCTTCCAAGGACTACTTGGATAGTTGTGCTGGTTGTGTTTTTAGGGAAAGAACAGTTGGCGAAGCTGAAATACTATTGAATAATATGTTGACTAATGAAAATAATTGGACTCTTCCCGAGCCAGTTCCTGAAGTAATTCCTGAACCAATTGAGCCAACTCCTGAGCCTATTCCTAAACCCACTCCGAAGAAGAGAGGTGAGGGAGTCCTGGATTAGGGGGTGTCCGGATACAAACTATCATCTTTGCCGGACTCCTGGACTATGAAGATACAAGATTGAAGACTCCGTCCCGTGTCTGGATGGGACTTTCCTTGGTGTGGAAGGCAAGCTTGGCGATATGGATATGTAGATCTCCTACCATTGTAACCGACTCTGTGTAACCCTAACCCTCTTCGGTGCCTATATAAACCGGAGGGTTTTAGTCCGTAGGACGAACAACAATCATACCATAGGCTAGCTTCTAGGGTTTAGCCTCTCTGATCTCGTGGTAGATCTACTCTTGTACTACCCATATCATCAATATTAATCAAGCAGGAGTAGGGTTTTACCTCCATCGAGAGGGCCCGAACCTGGGTAAAAACATCGTGTCCCTTGTCTCCTGTTACCATCCTCCTAGACACAAAGTTCGGGACCCCCTACCCGAGATCCACCGGTTTTGACACTGACATTGGTGCTTTCATTGAGAGTTCCTCTGTGTCATCATCTTTAGGCCCAATGGCTCCTCAGATCATCAACAACGATGCAGTCCAGGGTGAGACTTTTCTCCCCGGACAGATCTTCGTATTCGGCGGCTTTGCACTACGGGCCAATTCACTTGGCCATCTGGAGCAGATCGAAAGCTACGCCCCTGGCCATCAGGTCAGATTTGGAAGTTTGAACTATACGGCTGACGTCCGCGGAGACTTGATCTTCGACGGGTTCGAGCCACAGCCAAGCGCGCCGCACTGTCACGATGGGCATGATCTAGCTCTACTGCCGGACAGTGCCCTAGAGGCCGCACCAGTGTCCGCTCCGACCCTTAGCTCGGAGCCGACTGCGCCGATCGAGGACGGGTGGCTGGACACCGCCTCGGGGGCTGCTATCTCTACGGCGATCGAGCCGAACACCAACCCTGTCCTTTGCGAAGCTCGTGACTCCAAGGTGCCGAACTCCTCTCTGGACTCCGAACCTTCCGCGCCCCTGCCAATCGAATCCGATTGGGCGCCGATCATGGAGTTCACTGGCATGGACATCTTTCAGCACTCGCCCTTTGGCGACATCTTGAATTCGCTAAAGTCTCTCTCTTTATCAGGAGAGCCCTGGCCGGATTATGGTCAGGAAGGTTGGGATGCGGACGACAAAGAAATTCAAAGCCCACCCACCACCCAGTTCGTAGCCACTGTTGATGATTTAACCGACTTGCTCGACTTCGACACCGAAGACATCGACGGTATGGACGACGATGCAGGAGGCGACCAAGAACCAGCGCCAACAGGGCACTGGAAGGCCACCTCATCATACGACATATACATGGTGGACATCCCAAAAGATGGGAATGGTGATGGAACAATGGAGGATGACCCCTCCAAGAAATAGCCTAAGCGTCGGCGTCAGCGGCGCCGCTCTAAATCCCGCCACAACAAAAATGGTGATTCCATCACAGGAGACAATAACACCACGGAAAGTGCCGAAGACAACCCCCTCCAGCAGGATTCAGCGCAGGAGGATGGAGAAGCCAGCCCTCATGAGAGAGCGGCAGACAGAGAGGTAGAGGACGATAATTACATGCCTCCCTCCGAAGACGAGGCAAGCCTCGACGATGATGAATTTGGCGTGCCTAAGGATCCCGTCGAACACGGGTGTTTCAAATGCAGGCTTATGGCCACGGAAAGCAGCCTCAAGAAAAAGCAGCAACAGCTTAGAGCTGACCAAGAGTTGCTAGCTGACAGATGGACTGAAGTCCTTGCAGCTGAAGAGTATGAACTCGAACGCCCCTCCTCTCAAGGGCCGAGGCGAGCTCGGACTGTCGAGTCTTTGAGTCACGCTCCAAACTCTCGTATTTTTCCATGAGAGCCTGGAGCTCTTGCCACACCTCCGCCACCCGCGCCTCCTGCTTCTCTCACTCAGTGCGCTCCGCGGCTGCATTGCTTTCGGCCTTGGACACCGCTTCCTTCAGGGACACCACCTCGTTCGTGGCCCTTGCAATACTCACGTTATTCCTGTCATTTTTGGGAACCACATCTTTTATATACTTCGATAAGGTATTACTTACCTTCCCTGTCCTCGAGCTGCTTTTTGGCAAGGTCGAGCTCGTTCCCGGACCGCTCGAGGCTCTGCTTCAATGCATTGACCTCCACAGTCAGTGCGGCATAGGTCAGCAGCGCAGCCTGCATTCCCATATTGACATACCTATGTTAGACTCCTGCGTACATCTTTTAGATCCTCAGTTCGGCTTTTCTTTCCAAACACCAAACTGAGCATCAAGGGCTACTGTCTATGTGGTAACATTTTTTACATATCTTAAATACTTACCTCAAAGCCTGTTAGAAGGCTGGCACAGGCTTCAGTCAGCCCGATTTTGGCGGACTGAACTTTCTGGATCACCACACTCATAACAGTGCAGTGCTCCTCATCGATGGAGGCGCCGTTAAGTGCCTCCAGCAAATTATCCGGTGCCTCCGGTTGGATGGAGGTCACCGGTGTCGCAGTCTTGCCCTTCTTACGAAGGGGCCGCCTATCGGACTCCGGAACCACTGAAGGTTCCGGTGCGGAGTCCGACCCAGGGCCGGACTTAGAGCCCTTTGGGGTTTTATCCACCTTGCGCCTGGAGTCCGGGAGGTTGCCTTGTGGCGCCTCCTGGACCACCTCCTCCTGGCTGGGCCCCTTTTGGGACCCCACCTCAGCGTCATCCGCAGCGCGAGGAGAGGAGGCAGCCGGAAGTGAGGTGCTATTCATGTCCGATGAATCCAGGGAGCCGCTCATTGAAGTGTTGAGCCCGTCCTTGGGCGGGCTGCAGGGTTATATTCAGCGTTAGGAGATTCTGTGCGACAAATGAAACACCATGAATTATTCTGGTATCCGGACACTTACGATTTCGCCAGGGGCTTAGCCCTCAGTGGCCACTCCTCCTCACCGTCGTCGGCTTTGGTGGAGTAGTCCGGAGGGAGGGTCCTTCCCTTCTTGGACCCTCCGGCCTCCCCAGTTGGGGCGACCTTCCTTTTCTTCTCTCCCCCCGCTGGGGGAGAGGCCTCTTTTTCCTCCTCCTCATCTTCGCGGGAGAAGTCTGCCTCGGAGTCATCGGACGATGAGTCCAACAACACCTGGCGCCGGGAACTCCTTCGAGTTCCCGTGGCCTTCTTCTTGGCCTTCTTCTCCGGCACCACGTGAGGTGCCGGAACCAGCAACCCCGTCAATCGGGCATCCGCTGGGTCTTCTGGCAAGGGAGCCGGACAGGCAACCTGCCCGGACGTCTTCTGCCAATCCTGTCAAAGGCAAGGGAGTTTAGATCCCGCATAGAAACAAGAGTCCCGTAAAGGGTAAAGTAGCTTACCTCGCTGGCTTGACGCTGCAAGCTGAATCCGCGATCTTCGGTAGCGGATGCGGGGGCCTCGGCGCCCTTGAACAGCACCTTCCAGGCATCTTCGTACGTAGTGTCGCAGAGCCTGCTCAAGGTTTTGTGTTGTGCCAGATCAAATTCCCACAAGCTGAAGGCCCGTTGTTGGCACGGGAGGATCCGGCGGATGAGCATGACCAGGACTACGTTGACAAGCTTGAGCTTCTTGTTCACCAGGTTTTGGACGCATGTTTGAAGTCTGGTCAGCTCTTTTGAATTACCCCATGTCAAGCCCGTCTCTTTCCAGGAGGTGAGCCGTGTAGGGAAGCCAGATCAGAATTCGGGGGCCGCTGCCAATTTAGGGTTGCGCGGCTCGGTGATGTAGAACCACCCCAATTGCCACCCCTTTATGGTCTCCACGAAGGAGCCCTCGAGCCATAGGACGTTGGCCATCTTGCCCACCATGGCACCTCCGCACTCCGCTTGGCGGCCGCCCACTACCTTCGGCTTGACATTGAAGGTCTTCAGCCATTAGCCGAAGTGGGGCTGGATGCAGAGGAAGGCCTCGCACATGATGATGAACGCCGAGATGTTGAGGATGAAATTTGGGGCCAGATCGTGGAAATCCAGACCGTAGTAGAACATGAGCCCCCGGACAAATGGGTGAAGTGGAAAACCTAGTTCGCGGAGGAAGTGGGTGAGGAACACCACCCTCTCATGGGGCCTGGGGGTGGGGATGAGCTTCCCCTTGTCGGGGAGCCGATGCGCGATGTCCTTGGACAAGTATCCGGCCTTCCGCAGCTTTTTGATGTGCCCCTCCGTGATGGAGGAGGCCATCCGCTTGCCTCCCGCTTCAGACATGGCTGAAGAAGGTTGAGGTGGGATGTGCGGACTTGGGCACTGGAGCTCGAGTGCGTCGAAATGGATGAGCAAAGGAGGAAGAAGGCGTAGGTAAAAAGGTGGATCCTTATCCCCTTATATGGGCGGACGAAGCTATGCATCCCCACCAGCCTGGTAAAACTTGCTTATCTCCCAAGCGCTGTAATCAATGGCGTGGTTGGGTTACCCACGCCTGTATTGATGAGAATCCCGGAATAAGGGGACACGATCTCTGCTTTGACAAGACGTGCCAAGGAAACCGCCTCACTAAATGCACTGAGGTGGGACAGTAAAAACGATTCGAATAAAGGCTTGGCTGTGGTGTGATTTCACGCCATGGAATACGTCAGCAGATTGAATTTGTGTAAATATTATTCTCTCTACGGTGGCATGTGGAACTTACTTTGCAAAGCCGGACACTATCCTTGTGTTCAAAATCTTCTATGAAGTATTCGGAGGAGGAACCCGCCTTGCAATGCCGAAGACAATATGCGCGCCGGACTCATCGTCATTGAAGCCTGGTTCAGGGGCTACTGAGGGAGTCCTGGATTAGGGGGTGTCCGGATAGACAAACTATCACCTTTGGCCGGACTCCTGGACTATGAAGATACAAGATTGAAGACTTCGTCCCGTGTCCGGATGGGACTTTCCTTGGCGTGGAAGGCAAGCTTGGCGATACGGATATGTAGATCTCCTACCATTGTAACCGACTCTGTGTAACCCTAACCCTCTTCGATGCCTATATAAACCGGAGGGTTTTAGTCCATAGGACGAACAACAATCATACCATAGGCTAGCTTCTAGGGTTTAGCCTCTCTGATCTCGTGGTAGATCTACTCTTGTACTACCCATATCATCAATATTAATCAAGCAGGAGTAGGGTTTTACCTCCATCAAGAGGGCCCGAACCTGGGTAAAAACATCGTGTCCCTTGTCTCCTGTTACCATCCGCCTAGACGCATAGTTCGGGACCCCCTACCCGAGATCCACCAGTTTTGACACCAACAAGAGGTGTTTTATTTCTTAGTCCTGAAGATATGCAAGAGGTAAATAAATCAATGAAAGAAAAAGGTATTAAAGCTGAAGATGTTAGAAATTTACCTCCTATTGAAGAAATACATGGTCTTAATTTACCGCCTGAAGAACTACATTGTCTTGATAACCCGACACAGGTAGTGAAGGTAAATTCTCTCTATAGACACGATAAAGTTGAAATACCCTCTATTAAATTTCATAGCCCATGCTTAGATGAATTTGATGACTATATGGCTAGACAAGAAAGTTTTAATGCTTATGTTGGTAGAGAATTAAAGAATAACTCTTTCGAGATAGGATGCGTAGGTGATAATCTGGCTAGAGTTAAAGATGAACTTCACCGCGTTAGCAAATATTCTTCTATGGTTGCTACTCAAGCTGAGCAAGTACTCAAAGCTCAAAATGATCTGCTTGATGAATTAAATAATAAAAATGACTTTGCTGTTAGAGTGGCTACTAGAACTGGTAGAATGACTCAGGAACCTTTGTATCCTGAAGGCCACCCTAAGAGAATCGAGCAAGATTCTGAAAGAAATAATTTAGAGGCACCTAGTTCTTCTAAAAAGAAGAAAAAGAAAAATGATAGAACTTTGCATGCTTCTAGTGAACCTACTGTAGACACACATGAGAATCCCAATGGTATTTCTATTTCTGATGCTGAAACTCAATCAGGTGATGAACATGAACCTAGTGATAATGTTAATGATAATGTTCATGTTGATGCTCAACCTAGCAAAGACAATGATGTAGAGCATGAACCTGCTATTGATCTTGATAACCCACAATCAAAGAATCAACGTTATGATAAGAGAGATTTTGTTGCTAGGAAGCACGGTAAAGAAAGAGAACCATGGGTTCAGAAACCCATGCCCTTTCCTCCTAAACCATCCAAGTCAAAGGATGATGAGGATTATGAGCGCTTTGCTGAAATGATTAGACCTATTTTCTTACGTATGCGCTTAAATGATATGCTCAAAGTAAATCCTTATGCTAAATATATGAAGGATATCATCACAAATAAAAGAAAGATACTGGAAGCTGAAATTTCCACCATGCTTGCTAATTACACTTTTAAGGGTGGAATACCAAAGAAACTTGGAGATCCGGGTGTTCCAACTATACCATGCTCTATTAAAAGAAATTATGTTAGAACTGCTTTATGTGATCTTGGAGCCGGTGTTAGTGTTATGCCTCTCTCTTTATATCGTAGACTTGAATTGAATAAGTTGACACCTACTGAAATATCCTTGCAAATGGCCGATAAATCAACTACTATACCTGTCGGTATTTGTGAGGATGTGCCTGTTGTGGTTGCAAATGTCACTATCTTAACGGACTTTGTTATTCTTGATATTCCCGAGGACGATAGTATGTCTATTATCCTTGGTAGACCTTTTCTTAACACTGCAGGGGCTGTTATTGATTGCAACAAAGGCAATGTCACTTTTCATGTTAATGGTAATGAGCATACGGTACACTTTCCGAGGAAACAATCTCAAGTTCATAGCATCAATTCTATTGAAAAAGTTCCAACTATCATTTTTTCAGGTTTTGAATTGCCTCTCCCTACTGTCAAGAAAAAGTATGATATTCTTATTGTTGGGGATTTTTATATCCCCATTGAGGTAACTTAGTGTCATTCGAAATTTCTCCGGTTCTCTGTTATTCGGAATGAGTTTGTTAACAAGACTTGATCAACCTTGTTAGCGGGTTCATTTTGATGATCACGAGATGGATGAAACTAGAAGGCACAACCTTCTATACCCTCTTTTTACTTTCTGTTATTTAGAATAAATAAAGCAAAAATAGTATTATCTGTCTGTTTTCTGATTTATCCGTGCATTAAAAAATAGTCTGAAAATAAAAGTGCTCCAAATGCCCTGCAAATTTAGTATGATTTTTTCTGGAATATTTGAGGATTTTAGGAACTGAAAACACTGCAGGAGGGCCAAGCACCAGGCCACGAGAGAGGAGGGGCCCCCCTCTAGGGCGCGCCCCCCTGTCTCGTGGGCCCCTGGTGGCTCCCCTCCACTTATGCCAGCACCCACACACTTCATATTCTACCCAAAAAAATCCCCATCCAGCTCAAGCACGAGTTCTAGCTCGTTTTGCTGCGATTTTCGATCTCTTACCTCAAAGCTCCATTCACAAAACTGCTTTGGGAGATTGTTGCTTGGTATGTGACTCCTCCATTGGTCTAATTAGTTTTCGTTCTAGTGCTTTATTCGTTGCAAATTTTTGTTGCTTAGGTGACCATATTCTTGAGCTTGCATGTTAAATTTTTGAGGTCCCAAGCAATTCCAATGCATGATATAGGCTCTAGGCACTTGTAGGAGCAGTTGTTATCAATCTTGTTTATTTTTATCCACTTTTATTTTGAAGTTACTAAAATTTCAGAGATTTTCAGAAAATGTTAAGGAGGTTCTTTAAAGGCTCTTCTAGCCAAAGCTCTAAGGAAAAACAAGACAAAGAGAAGGAAAAACCCAAGTATAATCTTCCTCGCTTAGTGGAAGTACGGTCGTGCGAATGGCCATGTGAAGATTTCTTGAAAGAAGCCGCAATTCATGAAGACTTTTATGCTTTAATCAAGACTGCAGGCCTCACCGGTTTCATCAGCGACCGAATCGATCAGTATCTCTTACTTACAAATACTTTCGTGCAAAACTTTTACTATTATCCTAAGAAGTCACCGCCTGCAGTATCCTTTCATTTATATGATGAGTCCAAAGAAATGTCTTTAAGTGATTTTTGCGCAGTGTGTAGTGTACCTTATGAGGGAGAATTAGAGGATCCCCATCGTGAAGATGTGGATGGCTGCGTTAAAACTATTGCTATAGAAGAGCCAAAGAAGGGCTCTGAGGCAAAAGTCTCTAGCATACACTATTATTATTCAGTAGATGCTTGATTGGTCGTGGGAATAGTGGAAATTTGAGCGTTCCAGATACTATTATTATTCAACATACTTTGCTAGGAGACAATACTTTTAGTATGGGTGTCGTCGTTGCTAAACGGCTAGCCCTGAATCGTACAAAAGGCCCCATATTTGGAGCTATCTATGCTGCACGTCTTGCTGAACATTTTTAGATATCCATTAGGCACCTTGAGGAGGATACAAAATTACCTCCTCACATTTTAGATTACAAGAGCATGGAAGCACACAAGTTTATCGTTGACAACAAAGAAAAGATGCTCTTGTATAAACTTAGATTTAATAAGAAACACTTTGAGATTATTATTTTGCCTGCGCCTCTGTTGTTCGATTTGCTTGCAGAAACGTTTCTCGTCACCCCGGAAGCGGTGAACAATCATCGAGCACAAGCTTTCACACTAGAGCCTGAACCTGAACCGGAACCTGAACTGGACCCTTATCGTGCATCATCTGTCCAGTGGGATCCGGAGATAACCAGCCAGTGGTATCCTGATTACAACTCCCACTACACCGGGGAGAGTAGCGGCAGTCCTTTGTATTAGACCAACTTAGGCCAAAAGCCTAAGCTTGGGGGAGTACGTATTTCTCATCGACTTTACATTCACGTTCACACACTAGTCGTCGGTGCTCATACTCTTCCATTGTATTATCCATGTTAGTTTAAATTTCTTTTTCTAGTTTTCTTCTTGTGTGTTTGATAAACCTTAAGAAAAACCAAAAAAATTAGTTAGTTTAATTTCCTTTCTTGTAGTAGAAATTAAAATGAAAACCCAAAAGATTTCTCGTTCTTCTTTTACTTGTTGGGAGCTTTCCCGTGTAAATAGTTTTATTTCCTTTTCTTTCTTTTGGGGGTCGAGAAGACCATATTGAAAATGCTTAGTGGCTCTTATATGCATGATTGTTTATTTATATTTAGAGCCCATATTACTTGTCTTCTCTCTTGAGTTGAATGCTTGCAGATTCCAGCTTAGTCCAATCCACGTGCACTCTTATTATTATACACATCGTTCGGTCGTGCAAGTGAAAGGCAATACTGATGACATATGATGGACTTATTGGGATGAGAAAAGCTGGTATGAACTCGACCTCTTTTGTTTTTGTAAAAATATGATAATTCATCGTTCCTGAGTCAGCTATTATGAAGTAAAGATATTTGCAATGACATTTAGAGATTATTGTTGCTTGTGCCATGCTTGATTAGCTATGAGTTATAATGGTTTACCTTGCGTGCCAACATGCTATTAGAATGATTATGATGTGGTATGATGGGATGGTATCCTCCTTTGAATGTATTAAGTGACTCGACTTGGCACATGTTCACGCATGTAGTTGAATCAAATCAACATAGAATTCATGATATTTATGTTCATGGTGGATTATATCCTACTCATGCTTGTATTCGGTGTGAATTAATTTTAAAGCATGCTTACGACTGTTGTCGCTCTCTCAGTTGGTCGCTTCCCAGTCTTTTGCTAGCCTTCACCTGTACTAAGCGGGAATACTGCTTGTGCATCCAAACTCCTTAAACCCCAAAGTTGTTCCATATGAGTCCACTATACCTTCCTATATGTGGTATCTACCTGCCGTTCCAAGTAAATTTGTATGTGCCAAACTCCAAACCTTCAAATGAAATTTTGTTTTGTATGCTCGAGCAACTCATGTTACAACTAGGGCTGCCTATATCTTCCATGCTAGGTGGGTTATTCTCACGAGGAGTGGACTCCGCTCCTCATTCATGAGAAAGGGCCGGTAACCGGGATGCCTAGTCCCATGATGCAAAAAGATCAAAGCAAATCAAATTAATTAAACAAAACTCCCCCAGGGCTGTTGTATGTTGGAGGCACTCGTTGTTTCGAGCAAGCCATGGATTGATGCTTGTTGGTGGTTGGGGGAGTATAAACCTTTACCATTCTATTTGGGAACTGCCTATAATGCATGTAGTATGGAAGATACAGCCATCTCATAGTTGTTGCGTTGACAGCGAAAGTATGCCGCTCAAAATGTTAATCAATCTCTATTTTAAAATCGAGCTCTGGCACCTCTACAAATCCCTACTTCCCTCTGCGAAGGGCCTATCTATTTACTTTTTATGTTGAGTCATCATCCTTCTTATTAAAAGCACCCGATGCAGAGCACGCTGTCATTTGCATTCATTACTATTGGTTTATATTGGGTATGACTTGACTGGATCTCTTTTACCATGAATTACAATGTTTAGTCAGTCCTTGATCTTCAAAGGTGCTCTGCATTTATGTTTTGCGGTCTCAGAAAGGGCTAGCGAGATACCATTTTGTTATATGATGTTATGATTATTTTGAGAAAGTGTTGTCATCCGAGTTTTATTATTATGACTCGCTAGCTGATTATGCTATTGATATGAGTAATTGTGAGACCTATTGTGCTATTGTGAGTAAAGTTAGTTCATAATATTGGCTGAAACTTGAATGCCGACTTCTCATGTTTACAACAACAACAGCAAACAGAGTTGGTAAAAGTTTTTCTTTATCACTTTCAGTCTATCAACTGAATTGCTTGAGGACAAGCAAAGGTTTAAGCTTGGGGGAGTTGATACGTCTCCAACGTATCTACTTTTCCAAACACTTTTGCCCTTGTTTTGGACTCTAACTTGCATGATTTGAATGAAACTAACCCGGACTGACGCTGTTTTCAGCAGAACTGTCATGTTGTTGTTTTATGTGTAGAAAAGAAAAGTTCTCGGAATGTCCTAGAAATCCACGGAGGCACTTTTCAGAATTAATAAGAATTTTTGGCGAAAGAATCAAGGCCAGGGGGCCCACGGGCTATCCATGAGACAGGGGGGTGCCCCCCCCCCTAGGGCGCGCCCTCCTATCTCGTGGGCCCCCTGGACCTCCTCCGACCTCAACTCCAACTCCATATATACCGTCTCGGGGAGAAAAAAATCAAGGAGAAAGTTTCATCGCGTTTCACGATATGAAGCTGCCGCCAAGCCCTAATCTCTCTCGGGAGGGCTGATCTGGACTCCGTTCGGGGCTCCGAAGTGGGGGATTCATCGCTGTCGTCATCATCAACCATCCTCCATCACTAATTTCATGATGCTCACTACTGTGCGTGAGTAATTCCATCATAGGCTTGCTGGACGGTGATGGGTTGGATGAGATTTACCATGTAATCAAGTTAGTTTTGTTAGGGTTTGATCCCTAGTATCCACTATGTTCTGAGATTGATGTTGCTATGACTTTGATATGCTTAATGCATGTCACTAGGGCCCGAGTGCCATGATTTCAGATCTGAACCTATTATGTTTTCATGAATATATGTGTGTTCTTGATCCTATCTTGCAAGTCTATAGTCACCTATTATGTGTTATGATCTGACAACCCCGAAGTGACAATAATTAGGATACTTCTCGGTGATGACCGTAGTTTGAGGAGTTCATGTATTCACTATGTGTTAATGCTTTGGTCCGGTTCTCTACTAAAAGGAGGCCTTAATATCTCTTAGTTTCTATAAGGACCCCTCTGCCATGGGAGGGTAGGACAAAAGATGTCATGCAAGTTCTTTTCCATAAGCACATATGACTATTTACGGAATACATGCCTACATTACATTGATGAATTGGAGCTAGTTCTATATCACCCTATGTTATAACTATTGCATGAGGAATCACAACCGGTATAATTATCCATCACTGATCCATTGCCTATGAGATTTTCACATATTGTTCTTTGCTTATTTACTTTTTCGTTGCTACTGTTACAACTACTACAAAAACCCAAAAACATTTACCTTTTTTGTTGCTACTGTTACCATTACTATCATACCACTTTTGCTACTAAACACTTTGCTGCAGATACTAAGTTATCCAGGTGTGGTTGAATTGACAACTCAACTGCTAATACTCAAGAATATTCTTTGGCTCCCCTTGTGAATCAATAAATTTGGGTTGTACTTAACCCTCGAAAGTTGTTGCGATCCCCTACACTTGTGGGTTATCAGAACGCAGGACGAGCAGCCGGCCGGGCTGCCGGTGCCACCAGCTGGGAACGTGGTGGTGATGGACCTGACTCCTGAGGTCCGCACACCCGCACGCCGCCGTCTTGAGAAGGCGGCCTCAGCATCGCGGCCGCTGGAGCCCGGTGCCGCGAGCTCGTCGGTCCCCCATACCGAGGCGACCAGCACCGCACCTGTTGGCTGTATACGTGGGGGCGGGACGGGCGCCCTGAACCAGGCGTCCCTCGACGTCCAGGCCAAGCTCCGGGCCGAAGCCGAAGCCCTCAAGCGCTGCAACGAGGCATTCCTGGTTTCGCGGGCCGCCATCCGCGTAAGTTTTCTTCGCTTCTCTTTATTTGTTGATCTTCTTGCTTTCTTCGTGGGGGCGCGCAAGCGCACCGAATGGGTGTAGTCCCCAAGTTTCAGGTCGGCTGCTGAGCGGGTGGTCCGGAACTTCAACTCGCAAGTGTCAAATGCTGACTTCATCTGATATCCCTTCTGCAGGACTACCATAATCTTCGCGCGATCACCTTCAACTCCAGGGTTGGGGAGCTGGAGACGCAGACCGCCCATATGTCCGAGAGCCGGAGTAAGCTTCGATTTTCTTTCTTCGCGGGGGCGCACTGGCGCACCCGCGGGCTGTAGTCTCCGAGGTTCGGGCCGGCTGCTGGGCAGTTGGGCGGAATCTTCCTAGTGGCTTTATCTTTGCTAGCTACTTCTTCTCTGCGGGGGCGCGATGGCGCACCCGCAGGCTGTAGTCCCCGAGATTCGGGATGACTGCTGAGCAGTCGGGCCGGATCTCCCCGGCAACTGCATCCCTCTTTGTTATTTGACTGATGCTCTTTCTTCGTTCCTTTTTACAACGGCTAACACCGCCTTGCAACAACAGCTGGGCGAAGCGAACACCGCCCTGCGCGGCAAGGAGGCGGAGTGCAGGAAGCTGGCCGAGGAGCGACACCGGCTGGTCACTCAGCTCGCCGAGCAGGCGGAGGCCTTCAAGACGGCTTAGCCGGAGGCGAAGGCGAAGGAGACCGACCTCCTCGCCGAGTTTGAGGTCGAGCGCTCCGCCTGGGCCGACAAGGAGGCTCAGATGATGGCCTGCTTCAGCAGCATCGAAGACTTGCTCGATGGTGAGCTTCATTTTCTTTGTTTCTTGTTTTGAGTTGTCGGCCCTTATCTAGGCCGACTGCTTGTTTCTCACTTTGGCTTTTCTTGTCTTCTATTCGAACAGACTTCTTCCCGGGCCACTCCGTCACCGCGAACCAGATCATCGAGGCCCAGTGCGAGGAGCGGAGGGCGGAAGGCATACAGATTGCCGCTGATGCCCCCCGGACCCTTAACGAGCAAATCCTCAGCATCCAGGCCCGTCTTCGGCCCGCCCATCAAATGTTGTGTCGTCTTCAGCACGTCGGGGCCCAGGCGATTTCCGCCTTCTGGCCAGGCTTGCCGGCTCCATGCACCCCAAGTCGGACTGTCGACTGGCTGGAGGTGGCGGTCGGCCGCCTGGAGGCCTGGAAGGGCTCTGCAGCCCGGGCAGGAGCGCGCCGGGCCCTGGAGTTCGTCAAGGCGTGGTATCCTGGGCAAGATCTAGCCCAGTTAGCCACGTTCCGGTTGGAGGCGCAGGAGGAGCTGGTGGCGGTGGAAGCCGAGCTTATCAATAGGGCGGTGGCGATCACCGACTTCACCGACACCATCATCTTCGTCCCAGAGGTGGTTGAGGAAGGCGCCGAGGCGCCGCAGGAGTGGCTCGGGCTGAACCTGGAGGACAGTGAGGACTCGGCTGAAGTCATTGACTCCAGCGATGAAGGGGAGGAGGGCGAGGAGGAGGAGGAGGAGGAGGAGGAGAGTGAAGACGACATGCCGGAGGTCGGGGCGGATGGTCAACCCCAACCTGACCGGGCCTCAAGCAATGATCCGCGCTCGAAAGCACCGACTGCTGCTGGAGGCGGCCAGGCAGGGATCGACCAGCTGCCCATTCCTCCGCCGGGAGCCACCGACTCTCCCGTCCAGCACTCCCCCGCCCCGACTGGTGTTGCCGCCTCCACCACCCAGCCGGAGCCGCCTGTCGCACCAGGCGGCATGACCGACTCCATCGTTCACCCGGAGCCCTCTGCTGCGCCAACCGGCACCGCCGACCCCAATGCCCAGCTGGAGTCTTCTACCGCTCCTTAGGATATTTTATCTTTTTCTTTCCCTGTTTGCTAATCTGGAAAACTTGATTAAATTTTCGCAATTCCACCCGTGGGGTGTATATCAAACTTTGTTGAATGCCGGCCGATAGGCCTTTATCTATATAAATATCTTATCGCAGTTTATGCTTTGCTTTGCCAACTTCTAACTTTTCTTGCTTTACACTCCTTGCTTTTTTCCTTTGCCACCCTCCCTTAGCTATCCCCTTGCCAGCCAAGCAGCCGCTCTGCAGACTGCGGCTGGTTGAGTACTTAGCCTTTGCGGGAGGGCAAGTACTTAGCAGTTTGGAGACTTGGCAAGTGAAGCAGAAGCCGGTCGGCCAGCTGCTTGGCAGCCAGCCGAACAGGTGCGGTGCCGGCCTCAACTATATGCATTTTTCCTTAGCCATTTTTCATGTGGGCACTGTTTTGCAACCCCTGCCCGCCATTCAGTCGTGTCGCGAGCTGCGGCTTCTGACAGAGGAAGTTTTAGGTGCCAACACATTACTTGTCCGACTGCAGGAGGCGGCATATCGTAGAAAGCGGCAAACCTCCAGGCCGACTGGTCGAACCCGGTGCCAGGTGGAAATAATAAAACAATGCACACTCATAGGCATAACACTTATCATGTAGATAAAAGGAGGGTAGTCCACGAGTTCTTCTCGAGGGACCTGGAGTCTTCGTACATAATACAAAAGGTAGCGTGATACATACTGCTTTCAACTGTAAAATCTCCGGAGGAGGTTTGCATTCCATGGCCTCTCCGTTTCCTTGCCTGAATCATCTCTTTTGTGTGTTCTGGGCTTCTGAGCGTCGATCAGATAGTAGGAGTCGTTGCCCAGCACCTCGCTGATAATGAAAGGGCCTTCCCAAGGTGCCGAGAGCTTGTGCTGGCTGGCTTTTTGCTGGATCAGCCGGAGCCCAAGGTATCCCTCTTGGAAGGATCTTGGCCTCACCTTGCAGTTGTAATACCGGCGCAGGCTCTGTTGGTAGATAGCGGATCGGCTGAGTGCCAGCAGTCGGCCCTCCTCCAGCAGGTCGACGCCGTCTTCTCAGGCTTTCTTAGCGTCCGCCTTGGTGTACATGGTGACTCGCGGGGAGTCGAACTCTATGTCCGTCGGGATGACGGCTTCAGCATCGTAGACGAGGAAGAAGGGCGTAAAGCCGGTTAACTTGTTCGGAGTTGTGCGCAGGCTCCAGAGGACGGTCGGCAGCTCATCGAGCCAGCAGCTGGCCGAACGCTCTAGAGGCTCGACTAGTCGGGGCTTGATGCCAAACAAAATGAGGTCGTTTGCTCACTCAACCTGGCCGTTTGACTTCGGATGCGCAACGGACGCTAAGTCCAGTCGGATGCCCTGCATTGCGCTGAAACGAGCCAAGGCTCCTTTGGCAAAGTTTGTGCCGTTGTCGGTGATGATGCTGTGTGGTATGCCGTACCGAGTGGTGATGTCGGTGATGAAAGTCACGGCAGTCGGCCCATTTAATTTCTTGATTGGCTTTGCTTCTATCCACTTGGTGAACTTGTCCACATCAACAAGCAGATGAGTCATGCCGCCACGGGCCGTCTTGAATGGCCCCACCATATCCAAACCCCAAACAGCAAAGGGCCAGGCAATGGGGATGGTCTTGAGTGCAGAAGCTGGCAAGTGTGGCTTGGAGCGGAATCTCTGACACCCTTAACACTTCTGGACCAACTCCTTGGCCTCTTCTAGAGCAGTCGTCCAGAAAAAACCATGGCGGAAAGCCTTGGCGACAAGTGATCTTGAGGCCGCGTGGTGTCCGCATTCACCTTGGTGGATATCCTTGAGGACTGCTTGGCCTTTCTCCGACTCCACGCAGCGCTGGTACACGCCCGTGACACTGCGCCGCACCAGCTCTCTACTGACGATGGTGTATGCTGGTACTCATCGTTGTACTTGTCGGGCTGAGATCTCATCAGTCGGCTATTCTTTGTTCACCAGAAAGTTGAGGATGGGTTGAGCCCATGATGGTGTTACTATCTCTCCGACTGCTACGACTGCAATTTGTACAAGGGCACTTGGGCCGGGAGGCGGCGGGTTGGAGTCGATTGCCGCCTGCTGTCTTGAAGAAGTCCCCGGGCCAACTGCTGCAGTCCCCGAGCCGGGCTCTGGAATCGCCGGGCCGGGTGCGACTGCTGCAGTCCCCGGGCCGCCTGCCGAAGTCCCCATGCCGGCCTCTGGTATCCCCAAGTCGGATCCGGCTGCTTCAGGATGGGCCGGAACGAAGATGGAGTCGGACTCTGGAGATGGCTTGACAGACGGCTTGAGGAGGCGCTGCAAGGCGACGCCGGCTGGTATCGCCTGTCGGGTGGAGCCGATTCGTGCCAAGGCATCCGCTTGCTCATTATCATTTCTTGGCACATGGAGGAACCCACACCCGTCAAAGTATACACTGAGTTGCTGCACGAGGAAATGGTAGCTTGCCATGTTCGTGTCCTTGGCTTCCCAGTCGCCTGACGACTGCTGGACCACCAAGTCGGAGTCACCATAGCACAGGATCTGGCGAATGACGAGTTCCTTGGCAAGCCGAAGTCCGTGTATGAGTGTCTCATATTCTGCTACGTTGTTGGAGGCGGCAAAATGGACTTGCAGTACATCTCTGAGCTTGTCTCCTTTGGGAGAGGTGAGGACGACGCTGGCTCCCAGACCAGTGCACATTTTTGAACCATCAAAATGCATCCACCAATGGGTGGAGTCTGGCGCTGGTGGTAAGTACTGGGTCTCAGCCCAGCCGACGAGGAAGTCGGCCAGTACTTGTGACTTGATGGCGGTGCGGGGCTGGTAGTAGACGGTGTAAGGGGCCAGATTGATAGCCCACTTGGCCACTCGGCCAGAAGCATCTCGGCTTCCAATGATCTCAGCAAGCGGAGCCGTGCAGACGACAGTTATTGGGAGCTCTTGAAAGTAAGGCTTCAGCCTCTTGGCGGCAAAGTGCACGCCATAGCACATCTTCTGATAGTGCGGGTAGTTTTGCTTGGAGGCGGACAGTACTTCACTTAAGTAATATACCAGCCTCTGGACCGGCAATGCTCCGCCCTCCTCCTTGTGCTCTACCACGATGACTGTGCTGACAACCCGACTGGTGGCAGCGATGTAGAGGAGCACGGGCTCCTTCTCAGTCGGAGCCGCCAAGATATGCGGGGTTGTCAACATCTTCTTGAGTTGGAGAAAAGCTTCGTCCGCCTTGTCATTCCACTCGAAAAAAGTGGTCTTCTTCATGAGCTGGTACAGGGGAAGAGCCTTCTCGCCTAGCCGACTGATGAAATAGCTAATTGATGCCAGGTAGCCGGTGAATTTCTGCACGTCCAGGAGTCGGGTGGGCACCTCCATCTTCTCAATGGCCTTGATCTTCATAGGGTTGCACTCTATGCCACGCTCTGAGACCAGAAAGCCGAAAAGCTGGCCGGCTGGTACTCCAAAGACACATTTCTCCGGGTTAAGCTTGATCTGGAATCGGCGCAGGTTCTCAAAGGTTTCCTTGAGGTCTTCTAGCAGCGTGCCATGCTTCTCCGTCTTCACCACCACATCATCCACATAAACATGAGCATTTCTGCCGAGTTGCTTGAGGAGGCACTTCTGCATGCAATGCTGAAATGTGGCGCCGGCGTTTCGCAAGCCGAATGTCATGGTCAGGTAGCAGAAGGCTCCAAATGGTGTGAAGGCGGTCTTCAGCCTGTCGGCCGGGTCCAGCCTTATCTGATGGTACCTTGATTACGCATCCAGGAAACTCAACAGCTCGCATACGGCTGTGGAGTCTATCACTTGGTCAATTCTTGGTAGGGCAAAAGGATCCTTGGGGAAAGTTTTGTTGAGGCTGGTATAGTCAATACATATGCGCCACTGCTTATTTTTCTTCAACACTAGGACTGGGTTGGCCAGCCACTCTGGAAAAAACAATTCCATGATGAATTCGGCTGCTAGAAGCTGGGCTATCTCTTCTCCAACAACTCTTCTCTTCTCTTCTGATATTCGGCGCAAGGGCTGCCTGACCGGCTCGGCATCAGGTCAGACATGTAACTTGTGCTCGACGAAATCCGTCGGAACACCCGGCATGTCTTTGGGAGACCATGCGAAGATGTCCCGGTTCTCACGGAGGAAATCAACAAGCTCACTTTCCTATTTGCTGTCAAGGTTTGCACCTATGACAACGTGCCTCTCCGGGTGCTCCGGGTCAAAGGGTATGTTCTTTGTTTCCTTTGCCGGCTTGAACGAGCCCTCAACCTCCGACTCCTTGGGGATGGGTGACATTTCCGGCTTCTTGCCTGTCATCGCCACCACCCGGTCAAGGAGCCGCTTCTCAGCTGCAATCACGAGGGACTCGGCCAGCCGGCTGCTATCAGCAGCACAGGCGGTCGACTTCTTGTAGTATCTGACTACGGTCAGGATCCCCTTGGTACTCGGCATCTTCATCTTGAGGTAAGCATAGTGGGGGATCGCCATGAACTTGGCCAGAGCAGGTCGGCCAAGTAGTGCATGGTAGGGGCTCTCAAGGTCCACCACTTCAAACCAAACTGGCTCACGGCCGAAATGATTCTTGTCTCTGAAGAGAACATCGATTTGGGTTTTGCCGATTGGTGAGCAGGAAAGGCCAGGGACTATGCCATGGAATATAGTCCGACTGGGGAGGAGTTGCTTCTGCTTGATTCCCAACTTCTCCATTGTGTCACGGTACAGGATATTGATGCTGCTGCTGCCATCTATCAGGACTCTGGAGAAACAAGCTGCCTGCCTCTCTATTGCAAAGGTAGCATCCAGGACCAGGGCAGAGGAACCGGGGGAGGGCATCACCTCCGTGTGGTCGGCCCTGCTCCAACTGATAGGCTTCTCAGACCAATGCATGAACTCTGGAGTATTTGATGCCACTGCTTGTACTTCTAGCTGTTGCAGCCATCTGTTGCGTCTATTGTCAGCCACGCTGGTGAACACGACATAAGCTCCGTGTTCCACATGATACTCATCTTGTATGGCGCCGAATGTCTAGGCCGCCAGCTGCTGGGGCGGAGGAGGCGGCGGGCCGGCAGGCGGAGGAGGCAGGAGGCCATCTCCCTTGGCGATCCTGGTGAGCCAATGACACTTCCGGGTGGTGTGGTTGGACGGCTTTGCTCCACTATGGAACATGCAGGGCGCATCAAGGGTCTGCTCGTAAGAGAAGGTAGGCAACCAATTGGGCTTGCCGGCCTTCTGACGCTTGGCCACTGGCTGCCCTTCCGGCTGCTGGTCCTCGACTGTCGCCACCTTGCCGGACACATCAACTAGGATTTCCGCCTTCATGGAGTAGTCGGTCGTGGCGTGCTTGTCAGCGATGATCAACAGCTCGTCGAGAGTCGCAGGCTCGTCGCAGAGAAGTGGGTGCTTGAGGAGGGTGCCTTCTCCGCACCCGTCGGTGAAATACTTGATCGCCTGCACCTCGTGCACGCCCTCATAGGAGTTGCGCAGCTCGGCCCAGCACGTGAGATAGTCGCGAGTCGATTCGCTGGGCCCTTGGACGCACAAGGAGAGTTGTCGGGGCTTGGGAGGCCGCTTGTACGTGCTGGTGAAGTTGAGGATCAAGGCATCGGTGAAATCAACCCAACTGTTGATGCTGCGGGGCTTCAGGCTGTTAAGCCATGTCCGGGCTGTGCCCTGAAGCATGAGCGTGACGTACTTCACGGTAACGCGCTTGTTGTCGTTCGCGATGCTAACGGCCGTGGAGTAGTCGACCAGCCAGTCCTCGGGCTTCAGGGAGCCGGTGTATTTGGGTGTTTCTCTTGGGAGCGTGAACCCTTTGGGAAAGGGCTCATCTCGGATCCGTGGGCCGAAGCAGGGCGGTCCCAGTGCATCTTCTTCTTCTAGCGCCAGGGATCGGTTGAGGTGATCGATCCGATGGCAGGCCTCGTTCTCTCCGACTCCCTCTCGGCGGCCAAGGCGGTCGCCGAGGGTCGGGTGCATGACAGGCGGCGGAGTAGGGTGCCTCGCCCCACGAGGCGGAGGAGGAGGCAGATCGCCTCGCCGTTCCACTGCTCGAGGGCGCCCGTCTTCGTCTCGCTCGATGGAGAGGCGTGTCCGGCTGCGGTTGGCAGCCGGCTCGTTGCCTCTTCTTTCGTGGGTGCCACCAGTCGGCGTCCGGGACGTTGCCACATTATCCTGGCGAGGGGGCGGTTTGTCGTTCCGCTGGGCGGGCACTTCAGCGCGGCAGCCGGCTTCGTGCTGCGCGGCGCCTGCGTCTAGGATCTTGATAACCCACAAGTGTAGGGGATCGCAACAGCTTTCGAGGGTAGAGTATTCAACTCAAATTTATTGTTTCGACACAAGGGGAGCCAAAGAATATTCTTGAGTATTAGCAGTTGAGTTGTCAATTCAACCACACCTGGATAACTTAGTATCTGCAGCAAAGTGTTTAGTAGCAAAAGTGGTATGATAAATAAGGTAACGGTAGCAAAAGTAAAGGTAAATGTTTTTTGGTTTTTGTAGTAGTTGTAACAGTAGCAACGGAAAAGTAAATAAGCGAAGAACAATATGCGAAAAGCTCGTAGGAAATGGATCAGTGATGGATAATTATGCCGGATGCGATTCCTCATGCAATAGTTATAACATAGGGTGGTACAGAACTAGCTCCAATTCATCAATGTAATGTAGGCATGTATTCCGTAAATAGTCATACATGCTTATGGAAAAGAACTTGTATGACGTCTTTTGTCCTACCCTCCCGTTGCAGTGGGGTCCTAGCGGAAACTAAGGGATATTAAGGTCTCCTTTTAATAGAGAACCGGACCAAAGCATTAACACATAGTGAATACATGAACTCCTCAAACTACGGTCATCACGGAGAAGTATCCCGATTATTGTCACTTCGGGGTTGTCGGATCATAACACATAATAGGTGACTATAGACTTGCAAGATAGGATCAAGAACACACATATATTCATGAAAACATAATAGGTTCAGATCTGAAATCATGGCACTCGGGCCTTAGTGACAAGCATTAAGCATAGCAAAGTCATAGCAACATCAATCTCAGAACATAGTGGATACTAGGGATCAAACCCTAACAAAACTAACTTGATTACATGGTAAATCTCATCCAACCCATCACCGTTCAGCAAGCCTACAATGGAATTACTCACGCATGGTGGTGAGCATCATGAAATTGGTGATGGAGGATGTTTGATGATGACGACGGCGACGAATCCCCCTCTCCGGAGCCCCGAACGGACTCCAGATCAGCCCTCCCGAGAGAGATTAGGGCTTGGCGGCGGCTCCGTGTCGTAAAACATGATGAAACTTTCTCCTTGATTTTTTTCTCCCCAAGACGAAATATATGGAGTTGGAGTTGAGGTCGGAGGAGGTCCAGGGGGGCAACAAGATAGGAGGCCGCGCCCTAGGGGGGGGGGGCACCCGCCTGTCTCGTGGACAGGCTGTCACTACTAGGGAAAAGCCTAGCAGCAGCGCGGGTTTTAGGCCTATCGGTAGCGCGGGCAGGAGCGCTACTGAGAAGGCGCTACAGCTAAAGCTTAGCAATAGCGCACCTTGATCCACGCTACTGCTAAATTGACTTAGTAGTAGCGCTTCTTCGTAACAGCGCTACTGGTAATTAGTAGTAGTGCTTCTCGTTTCCCGCGCTACTACTATTATTTAGTATTTTGTTTCTTTTTTATTTCATGTTGTATTCATACACCTTTACACAAGTTTTCATACAACAGGAATTTAGAGATTGTTTTTACATCATAATGAGTTATTACATCACGGGGTGAAAGAACCGTGGACTAGTTTCAAGTAGATGTCCATCCACTTGAAACTAATCTGCGGTTGTTTCACCCAATGATATAATATCATCATCATCATCATCATACCATTAACAACTTATCATCATAATACATCATTGTCATATAACACCACCTCAAGATCATCGTTTTCATCAATGACATCACATAGCAAATTGGTCACTAGTCGTAATCACAAGTACTCCTCATTATCAACTCTAACATATTACCACATAATAAACATATTGTTCCTCATAAGACCTACTACATTCGATTAAGACCTACTACATGTAAAATAGCAAAAAACAAGATAACCCCCGACTCTCCATTATGGAGAATGGAGATTAGCCTATCTCCAATTCTTGCCTTTCGCTAAATGTTACTTCCAAGAACCTCCTTGCAAATGTCCATACATTTCTTCCATTCTTTGATGAACATGTCTTCACCGGTTTTAGAAATCCAATATGCACAGGTGAGCTCCCTAGATTTACCTGGCAGTATGTTCAGAACTGAGAGGCGACCATTCAGAGACATCAGATGAGGCACACAATCCATCGGGAGTTTCTATTGAAAAACATAATAATAACTTCGTAGTTAGCAATGATGTACTAGTTTTAGAAGTATGCAAAAGATGCACGGATGTCGTAATAGTAAAAAATCTTACCAGGGTATCTCCAGAAAAGTTATCGTGGTTCAACACATGCACTAGTGGCACGTATTCACCATAATTTGGAGGAGTTCGATAATAGTTATTGTAATTCTCAAGAAGAGTACAAAATGTGATCAGATGATTTTTCTCCTTATACGTTAATTCAGTGCCATCGGTGTAGTGGGTCTTATCTACCATCTTCCGCACAGTCTTTGAAGAATAAAAATAAGCTGTCAATGGAAATAAGCTATCAACTATGTTGAAATAAACAATATAAATTAGTTAATAACTATGTTTCAGAAACTCACATAGCGGTACAATCGGAAGCATATCAACAAGGACGCAAATGTCCATATTGTCTTGCTCGATGTCAGGATCACCAAGATCCATGGTGACAATCATACCCTCATAAAAACCATACATTTTGCAAAGTGCTTCCCAATTTTGGCAACCAAAATGGGTTACGCTCTGAGCATTGCACATATTTACTTCAAAATCCATATCATGATGGGTCCTTAGGTGTATTTTGTTTGTTTCAAAATTTTCATGGTCTTCAAAACCCATCCTCTCCAAGACATAGCGTCTTGCATGGCATGGGATAAGCTACTCGAATTGTAAAATATGAAAATTAGACGTTGAAATAGCTGAAGTCATGCTTAATTACGAAAAAAACACTTGTCATTGTTGCGTACCGTTTCAACATCGAAGGTCTCCTCAAGCTTAATGCTGAAACGCCTATCTTCGTCCAGCTCAACGAACCTGTCGCACATACCTCGATCGTCGTGGCACCAGCTCCACTCCCCCGGGAGACTGTCGTTATCCGAGTACGACATTTCCTACGTTCATAATTCAAAGATTAAACGTGTACATATTCTAGCACAAGTCATGCCAGAATTCAGAAAAAAAATCCGGCATGACCTTTGCTAAAAAAGGACATATCGAGCGCCTGAAATTTGCCGGAACGGAAATTAATCGACACTCCGGCAAAACATAGGCCACTCGGAGATGTAAACTGAACATGAACGGCCACTTGGGCAACCACATATCCTATTTGAGCAACAACACAAGATATACATGGATATTTGGCTGGTCTCACCTCGATGTCGGAGGGGGTCGGTGACTGGGACGACGGCGGGGATGTCGGAGGGGGTCGGTGACTGGGACGACGGTGGTCACCTAAAACCGTATAAGTTATCACTAATACATCCCGAATAATTGCTTAAACTAAAAAATAACAACAAATATGACATGTTCAACTAGTTTTATTAATTCAACTAGTTCTTACTAAATATAAACTTACTATAAATAGAAAAAAACTAGTTCTTTCTAAAAATAAAGTAGTTCAACTAGTTATATTAATTATCTTACTAAAAATACATTAGTTCTATTAATTCAACTAGTTCAACTAGTTTATTAGTTTACTTACTAAACTAGTTCAACTACAATTAAAGTAGTTCAACTACAACTACTATTAATCATACTGCCCTAGTTAACTAGTACCATCACTACTAGTAATTAACATCTACTACTACTAAAAATCTAGTACTAACTAAGCAACATCTAGTACTAGCTATGAACCCTAAGTTAACATCTACTAGTATTAAATCTAGTACTAACTAGTGGCAGGGGGTGGGGGCAATGGAGAGGTAGCTAGGGGCGGCGAGGGCGGGATCGGGATCGGGAGGCGGCGGTGCTGGGTGGGCTCGGGTGCCGGCGGTGAGGTCGAGGGCAGTGGGTGGAGGGCTGCCGACGGCAGAGGGAGGAGGGGCGGCCGCAGGCGGAGGGAGCAGGGCGGCGGCGGAGGAGGGAGGGGCGGCCGCAGGCGGAGGGAGGATGTGCGAGGAGGAGGGAGGAGGGACGGAAGGAGGGGAGTACCTCGGTGGGGGACGGACGAAGGCGGCGGCGGCGGCGACGCACGACGACGGTTATCGGCACGCGGGCGAGAGTGAGACTGTGAGTGACAGAGAGGGTTGGTCGTGCGCGTGGGGATAAGGTAGGGATAGTTGTAGCGCATTTGCCAAAACGCGTTGCAGCTAATCTGAATAGCAGTAGCGCTTTGCATATAAACCGCTACTACTAAGTGTAACTATACAAAAATAGGTCAATGCAAAAATACATTGGCCATCAATGATCTTTTTGTGTACAATCTGAATTGTCAATATGAGTCCTCTCTGGTAGGAACCGGAGAGGACTCATATTGCGGCCACAAATTTTACACATAGAGTTCAGTGAAGACCAACTGGTTGTGATAGTTTCAGAAATAACATATTTAAGGTGGTAAACAACCTGTTCACGGAGCAAGGTGGGACTAAACTTGTGGGCTGATCTTAGCAGTAGCGGTTTTCTTCGAAGTGCGTTGCTGCTAACTTCCATAGCAGTAGCACGGTTCATTACAGGGCGCTACTGCTATAACTAGCGGGGGGGCGAGGTCATGGCAATTAGAGCAGTAGCGCGTTTTGCGGTGGACGCGCTACTGCTATTTTCCTTTCAGCAGCGCGTTTTACTATCACGCGCTGCTGCTAAATAGCAGTAGCATCCTATTTTGAGGAGCACTGTTGGTAAGATTCTGTGTATAGGCTTTCCCCTAGTAGTGTGTGGGCCCCCTGGCATTAATTCTTTTGCCAAAAATTCTTATTAATTCCAAAAAATGCCTCCGTGGATTTCTAGGACATTCCGAGAACTTTTATTTTCTACGCATAAAACAACATCGTGGCAGTTCTGCTGAAAACAGCGTCAGTCCAGGTTAGTTTCATTCAAATCATGCAAGTTAGAGTCCAAAACAAGGGCAAAAGTGTTTGGAAAAGTAGATACATTGGAGACGTATCAACTCACCCAAGCTTAAACCTTTGCTTGTCCTCAAGCAATTCAGTTGATAAACTGAAAGTGATAAAGAAAAACTTTTACAAACTCTGTTTTCTCTTGTTGTTGTAACATGAAAAGCCAGCATTCAAGTTTCAGCAAATATTACGAACTAACCATACTCACAATAACACATAGGTCTCACAATTACTCACATCAATAACATAATCAGCTAGCGAGCCATAATAATAAAACTCGGATGACAACACTTTCTCAAAATAATTATAACATGATATAACAAAATGGTATCTCGCTAGCCCTTTCTGGGACCGCAAAACATAAATGTAGAGCACCTTTGAAGATCAAGGACTGACTAGACATTGTAATTCATGGTAAAAGAGATCCAGTCAAGTCATACCCAATATAAATCAATAATAATGAATGCAAATGGCAGTGTGCTCTCCAGCGGGTGCTTTTTAATAAGAAGGATGATGACTCAACATACAAGTAAATAGATAGGCCCTTCACAGAGGGAAGCAGGGATTTGTAGAGGTGCCAGAGCTCGATTTTAAAATAGAGATTGAATAACATTTTGAGCGGCATACTTTCACTGTCAACGCAACAACTATGAGATGGCTGTATCTTCCATACTACATGCATTATAGGCAGTTCCCAAATAGAATGGTAAAGGTTTATACTCCCCCAACCACCAAAAAGCATCAATACTTGGCTTGCTCAAAACAACGAGTGCCTCCAACATACAACAGATCTGGGGGAGTTTTGTTTAATTATTTTGATTTGCTTTGATCTTTTTGGATCATGGGACTGGGCATCCCGGTTACCAGCCCTTTCTCGTGAATGAGGAGCGGAGTCCACTCCTCGTGAGAATAACCCACCTAGCATGGAAGATATAGGCAACCCTAGTTGTAACATGAGCTGCTCGAGCATACAAAACAGAATTTCATTTGAAGGTTTGGAGTTTGGCACATACAAATTTACTTGGAACGGCAGGTAAATACCGCATATAGGTAGGTATGGTGGACTCATATGGAACAACTTTGGGGTTTAAGGAGTTTGGATGCACAAGCAGTATTCCTGCTTAGTACGGGTGAAGGCTAGCAAAAGACTGGGAAGCGACCAACTGAGAGAGCGACAACAGTCGTAAGCATGCATTAAAATTAATTCACACTGAGTACAAGCATGAGTAGGATATAATCCACCATGAACATAAATATCGTGAAGGCTATGTTGATTTGATTCAACTACATGCGTGAACATGTGCCAAGTCGAGTCACTCAATTCATTCAAAGGAGGATACCATCCCATCATACCAGATCATAATCATTTTAATAGCATGTTGGCACACAAGGTAAACCATTATAACTCATAGCTAATCAAGCATGGCACAAGCAACTATTATCTCTAAATGTCATTGCAAATATCTTTACTTCATAATAGCTGACTCAAGAACGATGAACTCATCATATTTACAAAAACAAGAGAGGTCGAGTTCATACCAGCTTTTCTCATCCCAATAAGTCCATCATATATCGTCATTATTGCCTTTCACTCACACAACCGAACGATGTGTATAATAATAAGAGTGCACGTGCATTGGACTAAGCTGGAATCTGCAAGCATTCAACTCAAGAGAGAAGATAAGTAATATGGGCTCTAAGTTAAGTAAACAATCACGCATATAAGAGCCACTAAGCATTTTCAATATGGTCTTCTCGACCCCCAAAAGAAAGAAAAGAAAATAAAACTATTTACACGGGAAAGCTCCCAACAAGTAAAAGAAGAACGAGAAATCTTTTTGGGTTTTCATTTTAATTCTACTACAAGCATAGAATTTAAACTAACTATTTTTTTTGGTTTTTCTTAAGGTTTATCAAACACACAAGAAGAAAACTAGAAAAAGAAATTTAAACTAGCATGGATAATACAATGAAAGAGTATGAGCACCGACAACTAGTGTGTGAACATGAATGTAAAGTCGGTGAGAAATACGTACTCCCCCAAGCTTAGGCTTTTGGCCTAAGTTGATCTAGTACCAAGGACCGCCTGGCTGATATCCATAAGTGAAACCGGGGTAGTACTGAGATGCAGAGGCGACCGCCTCCTGAGCAGCAGTGTGTTGGTGAGCTGCCTCCATTCCCCTCTCATATTCAGCTACTTCTTCCCTGGTGACAACATATCTTCCTTTTGCCTGATAATCAAAAAGGTAGGGAGCAGGAAGAGTAACAGGGACGACGTTGCGTCTGTCATAGATTAGTTGATAATGGAGGAATTGTTCATTCCTCTCAAGAAAATGATGATCAAACATAGCTTCTTTATCCAAATAAACAGGAGGCACAATCATATCCCCCTCTCGTGGAGCTATATTAAGAAAATTAGCCACACGGTTTGCATAAATCCCTCCAAAGAAATCTCCCCTTTTACTATTATTATGCAACCTACATGCAACTATTGCCCCCAAGTTCTAACCTTTATAACCGGACACAACACTCTTGAGGACACAAAGATCAGGGGCACACATGTGACATACCTCGTCCTTACCGTTGAGGCATCTACCAATAAAGAGAGCAAAGTAATGTATAGCAGGAAAATGAATGCTCCCTATGGTAGCTTGTGCTACGTCCCTAGATTCTGCCACGGTAATATTAGCAAGAAAATCTCTAAATTCAGATTTGGGAGGATCATTAATATTACCCCACTGCGGGAGTTTGCAAGCAGTTGTGAAATCCTCTAAATCCATGGTATAAGATGTATCATAAATATCAAACATGACACTGTGAGAATTACGTGCAGAAATATATTCGAACCTCCGCACAAAGGAATCGGTCAACTGATAATATTGAGGACACTTACCTTGTAAGAAGTCCTCCAGCTCGGCATTACGCACATACGCGTCAAATTCTTCCTTGAAGCCTGCTTCGACCATAAAATCATCGGATGGCCACTCACAAGCCCATACATTTGCGTCCTTTGGCAAATTAACATCTTGTTCACGTATAGCAATTCTTGGCCCTTTCTTTGCTGAGGAACCTCCTTGGTACATTCTTCTAAGCATATTTCTTTTTCTAAAAATTTCTGAAATTTTAGTAACTTCAAAATAAAAGTGGATAAAACTAAACAACATTGATGCAACTACTCCTACAAGTGCCTAGAGCCTATATCATGCATTGGAATTGCTTGGGACCCCAAAAATTTAACATGCAACCTCAAGAACATGGTCACCTAAGCAGCAAAAATTTGCAATGAATAAAGAACTAGAACAACAACTAATTGGACCAATGGAGGAGTCACATACCAAGCAATAATCTCCCAAAGCAGCTTTGTGAATGGAGCTTTGAGCTAAGAGATCAAAAATCGCAGCAAAACGAGCTAGAACTCGTGCTTGAGCTGGATGGTGATTTTTTGGGTAGAAGATGAAGTGTGTGGGTGCTGGCATAAGTGGAGGGGAGCCACCAGGTGCCCACGAGACAGGGGGCGCGCCCTACAGGGGGGCGCGCCCTCCTCTCTCGTGGCCTGGTGCTTGCCCCTCCTACAGTGTTTTCAATGCCTAAAATCCTCAAATATTCCAGAAAAAATCATACTAAATTTGCAGGGCATTTGGAGCACTTTTATTTTTGGACTAGTTTTTTTAATGCATGGATAAATCAGGAAACAGATGGATAATACTATTTTTGCTTTATTTATTCTAAATAACAGAAAGTAAGAAGAGGGCACAGAAGGTTGTGCCTTCTAGTTTCATCCATCTCGTGATCATCAAAATGAACCTGCTAACAAGGTTGATCAAGTCTTGTTAACAAACTCATTCTGAATAACACGGAACCGGAGAAATTTCAAATGACACTAAGTTACCTCAACAGGGATATGAAAATCTCCAACAATGAGAATATCATACTTTTTCTTGACAGTAGGGAGAGGAAATTCAAAATCTCCAAAAATGATAGTTGGAACTTTTTCAATAGAATTGATGCTATGAACTTTAGATTGTTTCCTCGGAAAGTGTACCATATGCTCATTACCATTAACATGAAAAGTGGCATTGCCTTTGTTGCAATCAATAATAGCCCATGCAGTATTAAGAAAAGGTCTACCAAGGATAATAGACATACTATCGTCCTCGGGAATATCAAGAATAACAAAGTCCGTTAAGATAGTGACATTTGCAACCACAACAGGCACATCTTCACAAATACCGACAGCTATAGTAGTTGATTTATCGGCCATTTGCAAAGATATTTCAGTAGGTGTCAACTTATTCAATTCAAGTCTACGGTATAAAGAGAGAGGCATAACACTAACACCAGCTCCAAGATCACATAAAGCAGTTCTGACATAATTTCTTTTAATGGAGCATGGTATAGTTGGAACACCCGGATCTCCAAGTTTCTTCGGTATTCCACCCTTAAAAGTGTAATTAGCAAGCATGGTGGAAATTTCAGCTTCCAGTATCTTTCTTTTATTTGTGATGATATCCTTCATATATTTAGCATAAGAAAATAGGTCTAATCATTTCAGCAAAGCGCTCAAAATCCTAATCATTCTTTGACTTGGATGGTTTAGGAGGAAAGGGCATGGGTTTCTGAACCCATGGTTCTCTTTCTTTACCGTGCTTCCTAGCAACAAAATCTCTCTTATCATAACGTTGATTCCTTGATTGTGGGTTATCAAGATCAACAACAGGTTCAATCTCTACATCGTTATCTTTGCTAGATTGAGCATCAACATGAACATTATCATTAACATTATCACTAGGTTCATGTTCATCACCTGATTGTGTTTCAGCATCAGAAATAGAAATATCATTAGGATTCTCATGTGTGTCTACAGTAGGTTCACTAGAAGCATGCAACGTTCTATCTTTTTCTTTTTCTTCTTTTTAGAAGAACTAGGTGCCTCTAAATTATTTCTCTGAGAATCTTGCTCGATTCTCTTAGGGTGGCCTTCAGGATACAAAGGTTCCCGAGTCATTCTACCAGTTCTAGTAGCCACTCTAACAGCAAAGTCATTTTTATTATTTAATTCATCAAGCAAATCATTTTGAGCTTTGAGTACTTGCTCAGCTTGAGTAGCAACCATAGAAGCATATTTGCTAACGCGGTGAAGTTCAACTTTAACTCTAGCCAGATTATCACCTACGCGTCCTATCTCGAAGGCATTATTCTTTAACTCTCTACCAACATAAGCATTAAAACTTTCTTGTCTAGCCATAAAGTCACCAAATTCATCTAAGCATGGGATATGAAATTTAGTAGAGGGTATTTTAGCTTTATCATATCTATAGAGAGAATTTACCTTTACTACCTGTGTCGGGTTATCAAGACAATGTGGTTCTTCAGGTGGTAAATTAAGACCATGTATTTCTTCAATAGGTGGTAAATTATTAACATTTTCAGCTTTAATACCTTTTTCTTTTATTGATTTCTTTGCCTCTTGCATATCTTCAGGACTGAGAAATAAAACACCTCTCTTGTTCGGAGTGGGTTTAGGAATAGGCTCAGGAGTTGGCTCAATTGGTTCAGGAATTACTTCAGGAACTGGCTCAGGAAGAGTCCAATTGTTTTCATTAGTCAACATATTATTCAATAATATTTCAGCTTCATCGACTGTTCTTTCCCTGAAAACACAACCAGCACAACTATCCAAGTAGTCCTTGGAAGCATCGGTTAGTCCATTATAAAAGATATCAAGTATTTCATTTTTCTTAAGAGGATGATCGGGCAAAGCATTAAGTAACTGGAGAAGCCTCCCCCAAGCTTGTGGGAGACTCTCTTCTTTGATTTGCACAAAATTATATATTTCCCCGCAAGGCAGCTTGTTTCTTATGAGCAGGGAAATATTTAGCAGAGAAGTAATAAATCATATCCCGGGGACTACGCACACAACCAGGAGAAAGAGAATTATACCAAGTCTTAGCATCACCCTTTAATGAGAACGGAAATATCTTAAGGATATATAAATAGCGAGACTTCTCATCATGAGTAAATAGGGTGGCTATATCATTCAACTTGGTAAGATGTGCCACAACAGTTTCAGATTCAAGGCCATAAAAAGGATCAGATTCAACTAAAGTAATAATCTCAGGATCAACAGAGAATTCATAATCCTTATCAGTAACACAGATAGGTGAAGTAGAAAAAGCAGGATCAGGTTTCATTCTAGCATTAAGAGACTGCTGCTTCCATTTAGATAATTAAGATCATTTCTATCATTGCAAGCAAGAATTTCCATAGCAACTGCTTCATTCATAACATAACCCTTAGGAACAACAGGTAATACACAATCATTGGGGGAACGTTCATCATCACTATCATCAATAATAGGTTCTTCAATATTTTCATTCCCCCTAACTCTAGCAAGTTGTTCATCTAGAAATTCACCTAATGGCAAAGTAGTATCACCCACAGAAGTAGTTTCATCATGCATACCAGAAGTGGCATCATCAATAACATACGACATATCAAAATTCATAGCAGTAGCAGGTTTAGGTGTCGCAAGCCTACTAATAACGGAAGGAGAATCTAGTGCAGAGCTAGATGGCAGTTCCTTACCTCCCCTCGTAGTTGAGGGGAAAATCTTGGTCTTAGCGTCTTTCAAGTTCTTCATAGTGATCAATAGATATAAATCCCAAGTGACTCAGAGAATAGAGCTATGCTCCCCGGCAACGGCGCCAGAAATTAGTCTTGATAACCCACAAGTGTAGGCGATCGCAACAGCTTTCGAGGGTAGAGTATTCAACCGAAATTTATTGATTCGACACAAGGGGAGCCAAAGAATATTCTTGAGTACTAGCAGTTGAGTTTTACAACCACACTTGGATAACTTAGTATCTGCAGCAAAGTGTTTAGTAGCAAAAGTGGTATGATACTAAAGGTAATGGTAGCAAAAGTAAAGGTAAATGTTTTTGGGTTTTTGTAGTAGTTGTAACAGTAGCAACGGAAAAGTAAATAAGTGAAGAACAATATGCAAAAAGCTCGTAGGAAATGGATTAATGATGGATAATTATGCCGGATGCGATTCCTCATGCAATAGTTATAACATAGGGTGATATAGAACTAACTCCAATTCATCAATGTAATGTTGGCATGTATTCCGTAAATAGTCATACGTGCTTATGGAAAAGAACTTGTATGACGTCTTTTGTCCTACCCTCCTGTTGCAGTATTAAGGCCTCCTTTTAATAGAGAACCGAACCAAAGCATTAACACATAGTGAATACATGAACTCCTCAAACTACGGTCATCACCGAGAAGTATCCCGATTATTGTCACTTCGGGGTTGTCGGATCATAACACATAATAGGTGACTATAGACTTGCAAGATAGGAACAAGAACACACATATATTCATGAAAACATAATAGGTTCAAATCTGAAATCATGGCACTCGGGCCCTAGTGACAAGCATTAAGCATAGCAAAGTCATAGCAACATCAATCTCAGAACATAGTGGATACTAGGGATCAAACCCTAACAAAACTCACTTGATTACATGGTAAATATCATCCAACCCATCACCATCCAGCCAGCCTACGATGGAATTACTCACGCACGGCGGTGAGCATCATGAAATTGGTGATGGAGGATGGTTGATGATGACGACGGCGACGAATCCCCCTCTCCGAAGCCCTGAACGGACTCCAGATCAGCCCTCCCGAGAGAGAATAGGGCTTGGCGGCGGCTCCATGTCGTAAAACGCGATGAAACTTTCTCCTTGATTTTTTTTTTCTCCCCGAGACGGAATATATGGAGTTGGAGTTGAGGTCGGAGGAGGTCCAAGGGGCCCACGAGATAGCAGGCCGCGCCCTAGGGGGGCGCCCCCCTGTCTCGTGGACAGGCTGTGGGCCCCCTGGCATTAATTCTTTCGCCAAAAATTCTTATTAATTCCAAAAAGTGCTTCCATGGATTTCCAGGACATTCCGAGAACTTTTCTTTTCTACACATAAAACAACATCATGGCAGTTCTGCTGAAAACAGCGTCAGTTCGGGTTAGTTTCATTCGAATCATGCAAGTTAGAGTCCAAAACAAGGGCAAAAGTGTTTGAAAAAGTAGATATGTTGGAGATGTATCAGAGCTGCTGGACTCGCTCCGTTATTTGGCGGCGCTCATTGTCGTCCTATTTGTCCAGCTCATCCGTCACCGCTTGGGCGGCCCTGATGTTCTCTGCAGGCATGGCGTAAACATGGCATTCTGCCCCGAACATGCTGGCAATGGTCGTGCCACGCTGCCGGATCGTGCCGATGTGGCTAGGCCCCTCAGGAGCGGGCGTGCCACCAACGGCTCGATCCATCTCACGCCGGTAGGCGTACGAGAGGCGTCGCATGCTGGCCAGTCGGCCAGCACTCTCGAGAAGCTGGACGTGGCGTGCCTCCAGCATCTCAGCATCTGTGCCCTCTGGAATGGGCGACGATAGGTCTCGTAGAGCCACGTCGAGTGGGTCTCGAGCGCGTAAATCCGAGTGCTCGCCGCTGTTGATGACAAGCACCTCCATGACGTGCTCCCGCCGCTATGCTCGCGAGGAGGCGGCTCGTTGTAGACCACCACGTTGGCCGGGAGCGCGTCGAGCAACGCTGTGTCGGAGTCGACGATCATCGGGTCGGTGGAGCCAACAGACTCCAGGTCCACAACCGGCTCGCTGGTGATGTGAAGCTGGTCGAGGAGGCTGACGAGACGGCTCTTGGGGCAACCGGCGCCCGCATCGGAAGCCGGATCGTCGGAGAGGTGAACCTCGCCAACAAGGCCGGCAAGGCAGCTTGCCGCATAGGCGATCTCCGCGCCATGCAGCGCGTCGAAGCTGACGCCGTGAGGTGTGCTGGGCTGGCTTCGCTCGCCAGGAAGGAACAAGGTTCCCGTCCAGAGCAGATCTCTGGGAGAGAGTGCACCTGGCCCCACGGTGGGCACCAAATGTCGGGGGTTGGGTGCGACATATGCCAATGGATGGCTTATCATGGTGGGAGCGAGTAGAACGTCCCCGGTGCCTGGAAGAGGGATGAGGCGTAGACACAAACGCTGGCGTACTTTACCCAGGTTCGGGGCTCTCCTAGGAGATAACACCCCTAGTCCTGCTCTACGGGGTCTCCGCATGATCACTATGGCTCAAGTGATACAAAGGTGCTCCTTGAGCTGTATCCTAGAGGTAGGAGAAGGCAAGTGTCGGTGTCAAAACCGGCGGATCTCGGGTAGGGGGTCCCGAACTGTGCGTCTAGGCGGATGGTAACAGGAGACAAGAGACACGATGTTTTACCCAGGTTCGGGCCCTCTTGATGGAGGTGAAACCCTACGTCCTGCTTGATTAATATTGATGATGTGGGTATTACAAGAGTAGATCTACCACGAGATCAAGGAGGCTAAACCCTAGAAGCTAGCCTATGGTATGATTGTTGTTCTGTCCTACGGACTAAAACCATCCGGTTTATATAGACACCGGAGAGGGCTAGGGTTACACAGAGTCGGTTACAATGGTAGGATATCTACATATTCGTATCGCCAAGCTTGCCTTCCACGCCATGGAAAGTCCCATCCGGACACGGGACGAAGTCTTCAATCTTGTATCTTCATAGTCTTGGAGTCCGGCCGATGATGATAGTTCGGCTATCCGGACACCCCCTAATCCGGGACTCCCTCATTAGCCCCCGAACCAGGCTTCAATGATGACGAGTCCGGCGCGCATATTGTCTTCGATGTTGCAAGGCGGGTTCTCCTCCATATTCCATGTGTTTGCCGAATAGTGTCCGGCTTCCTTATAAATGTTGCGCTCCTTGGCTTCCACGTCCAATAATGGCCCTCTTCCACGTGTTGTATGAATGCGAAAAGCCAGGGTATTCTTACGTTTTACCCCCTAGCCGTGCGAGGATCTAGATCCGAATCACATCATCCTCCTTCCGCAAGTACTCATCGAAGTGCCTCTGACAAAAATCCATTCCATCATGGATAGTCGATGAGGCTCCTCCTCTCGCATTCCCAGCCCTCAGCCAGGAGATTGGAGGAGATGTTCAGTCCCGCATAGCGAGTTAGTAACGCTCCAAGCAGAGGGATACCTTCCCCCGGCCTTTATGGTTCCGGTTCGAGCCGGGCTGGCCACCTACAAGGGTGGGAAGCAGGCGGAGGGCGTCCCCAATCCCTCCAAAGGAGAGCGGGTAGGCTTCGTCCCCTACCTAATAAGGGGACTCGGATTTCCCATACATCCGTTTCTCCTGGGGCTCCTGGAGTTCTATGGACTCCAGCTTCACCACCTTACACCTGCCTCTATCTTGCATATCGCGGGCTTTGTAGCCCTTTGCGAGCTGTTCTTGGGCATCGAGCCCCATTTTGCGCTGTGGAAGAGATTGTTTTGCCTCGTACCCCGTTCTCACGAGGGGTCGATATATCAAGTGGGCGGAGCCGAAATATGGCGCATCGCCGGGACCGGATATCTATCCGGAACCCCGAAGAAGGTGTCCGAAGACTGGCCTTCAGCATGGTTTTATATGGAAGACGCCCCTCTGCCGGATCCAGTTCGGATCGGCCTCCTGGAGTTCAACAACGCTCCCCTGAAGAAACGCTTGAGTTGGCGCCCGCGGAGCCCTCAACGGGAAGATGATGGGAGCGTCCAATATCTGATGGGCCGGATAAGGTTACTGGCACACTCCAGGTTGACCATGATTGGAGTCATGGCCACGTGCATTATGCGAGGGGTGCAGCCGCTCCAATATAGGGGCCACCCCATGTGGGATTTCAACGGGGAGGATGACGCCACCCGTCATGGCCGCAAGGGGCCGGGATCGGCCGCCGATCTGGTGAAGATCCTGTCCGACTTGTACAAGGGGGAGAAGGAGGACTTCCTCCGCTCGAGTCCACTGAATGGATTCTCCATGAATAACCCTCGGAGCTGGGTAAGCGGACGTTTATCTATCCGATCCATATTCCCAAAGTTAAGTGTCTCACTTTGTGATTTTGACGCAGGAGCTGCGCCGGGACGTGGAGGGCATACAGAGCCTGACTCCACAGCCCGAGGATCTGGGACGATCCCTTGATCCGGCCTCCGAAGAGGATCCGGACATAAAGGTGGAGCTGATCGATGGGGTGTTCCATCAACTTAGTATGGACAATGCTTTGGTCACCATTACGGCCGACTACCCCGGTTTAACTCCGGCTTCCCAGGTATACCAACAGTGTCCTGACATCATTGTCTATCCATGCTCATTTCTGACCACCGTATACCCACGATGCTCCACAGGAGGCGCCTTTAAGGCGGGAAGCCGAACCCGCGGCGGCTGACCAACAAGGGTCAGTTCGGCCCAGCAGGCGGAAGAGGAGTGCGGCGCAAATCGAAACGTCGCAGCAACGGTACGGTGCACCGCCGTTTTTAAGGGAAAGATTCCCAGGAGGTATATTAACGCTCATGATTTTTCCAGGAGAAAGAGCGCTCGCCGGACAGTGTCCGGAGAGGTTGCCAATCAAGCCTCCGCCAGCCATGCTCCAACGCCTGGTCCGGAAGGGGAGGCGAACACAAGGCATAAGCCGGATGCTCCTCCAACGGAGGATGCCGACAGGCTGTCCGCCACCAGGTATGAGGTGGAGAGCACCATGAATCACAGGCGCCGCCGGACGGTTCTTCGTGACGCATGTTTCACTTCGGAGGCACTGAATGCCTTTAATGCGGGAGACGCGCACCTCCGTGCCGCTTGAGATGGTCTAACTAGAGCCACGGAGCAGTATGTGAAAGACATACGGGTGAGGAATTTTAATAGTTATATATGCCAGTAGCCCCCGAGACTGAAAATAGTTAGAATAACTGATTTAAGGATTATTTGTTATGCAGGATCTTACGGAGAAGAATACCCACCTGTCCCAGTAGCTTCAAGAGTGCAAGGCCCAACTTGAGGCCGCACTAGCCGCTGCGGGGGGAACCACAGAGACCCCCTCTGGTAATGCATGCTTCGAAAAGATAAGCCTTTTATGAAGTGCGGCGTATGTATAAGTCTGACAATAATATTGCAGATGGTGCCGGACTAGATCCGGACAAGCAACATCTACTGCGCCAGCTGAAGGCCGGCGAGAAGGTGCTTATGAGGGTGCAGCAGGAGAGGAACAAACTCCAAGATGCCAACACCCAGCTGGGCGAAGAACTAAAAGATGTTCAGGTCCAGCTATCTGACTCCGTGAAGGAGAATCGGCGGCTTCGTCGCGGCATTTACAGTAAGTGCTTGAGCAAACTCTTTTGAAAAGAAGAGTTCAGCGAGGAAGTCGATTGACAGAAATGTGTCTTTAGGTGTGCTCACGGGTCGTCCAGCGGAGGAAATGCCTGGTTCCACGGGTGACCTTCTTCCCGAGCTGCTGCAACTACACGAACGTGTTCGGCAGGCGATGAGCGGCGTCGTTCAGGCCTTATGGCCGTCCGTCTCCCTACCCGAGGGTCTTGGAGGGCTTGCTGAGAAGCTTCAGGGAGTACGGAAGCGCTTCCGTCTGTGGAAGATATCGGCCTGCCGTCAAGGCGCCAGGGAGGCCTGGGCCATGGTCAAGACGCGGTACACGAAGGCTGATCCAAACCACATGGCCGAGGTCGGACCTATGGGGCCCGATGGGAAGGAGATCCCTGTGAGCCTAATGTACGGCCAAGTAGATTTGGCCGCAAAATATTCCCAACGGGAATGTAAACTAGACAGCCTGTTAGATGGGATTGAAGAGGAGTTCAATCAGTCAATTTGACGATGTAATTTTAAAATGACATGTAAAATGCCTTCTAGCCGGATTGTAGATCATCTGTCTTTGCGGACCTTTTCGCTTCCACCTCGGGACCCAACAGTCCGGAGTGTGTCCGAATACCCTCATGGTTATATAAAAACCGGGGCATGCATGGAGACCAGGCGTAGGGGTCATTAGTGCTTTATCAGACAAGTGCCCAACTAGTTATGTTATATTACATGGTTAATAAGAAACATCTTCCAGGGAGACAAGTGCCCCCAGAGTACGGAGTCGAGCTCCTCTACCCAGTGCGTGTTAGATTCCGTGAGGGACCGCACTAATCTGGGTTTGATGCCGCTCATGATTAGACCATTTGCTCGTTCGACTTGACCGTTAGTTTGGGGGTGATAGACTGAAGCGTAGTCGAGCCTGATGCCCATGTTTTTGCACCAAAGTTTAACCTCGTCGGCCGTGAAATTCATGCCGTTATCAGTGATGATGCTGTGGGGGATGCCATAACGGTGTACTACCCCGGATATGAAGTCTATCACGGTTCCGGATTCTGCCGTTTTAACTGGCTTGGCTTCTATCCATTTGGTGAATTTGTCCGCCATGACCAATAGGTATTTTTGCTTGTGGGTTCCCCCTTTAAGGGGTCCAACCATGTCAAGCCCCCAGACCGCGAACGGCCAGGTGATGGGTATAGTTTTGAGGGCGGTGGGTGGCATGTGGCTTTGATTAGCAAAGAGCTGGCAACCGACGCATCATTGGACTAAGTCCTGAGCATCTGCCCGGGCAGTCGGCCAATAAAATCCTGTACGGAAGGCCTTGCCTACAAGGGCCCGGGCTGCGGCATGGTACCCGCCGAGTCCGGCGTGAATTTCAGCCAGGAGATTTCGCCCTTCCTCTTTGGAGATGCACCTTTGAAGGACTCCGGTTGTGCTTTTCTTATAAAGTTCTCCCTCATGGACCTTGTAGGCTTTAGATTGCCGAACTATGCAGCGGGCCTCATTTTAGTCTTCGGGAAGTTCCTGCCTAGTTAAGTAGGCTAGGAATGGTTCCGTCCATGGGGCAATTGCTGCCATTATTTCATGGGCTGAGGGTGTTATTTCATTGGCTGAGCCACCGACTATGTCAGAATGTTCCGTGTTGGGTGGCGCGGTTGGTTCCGGGTTGTTATTTCCGGACTCCTCTTCGCATAATACGGATGGCTTAAAGAGCCGCTCAAGGAAGATGTTTGGAGGGATGGCGTCGTGTTTTGCGCCGATGCGCGCCAACACATCGGGTGCCTGGTTATTATCCCGGGCTACATGGTGGAATTGGAGTCCTTCAAACCGAGCTGACATTTTTAAGACGGCGTTACGATAGGCTGCCATTTTCGGATCCTTGGCGTCAAAGTCTCCATTTACTTGGGATATTGGGAGGTTTGAATCCCCGCGCACCTCTAGGCGTTGAATACCCATGGAGATTGCCATCCGGAGACCATGTAGAAGGGCCTCATATTCGGCTGCATTGTTGGAGTCCGTGTACATTATCTGAAGTACGTATTGGACTGTGTCGCCGGTTGGGGACGTCAATACGATGCCAGCCCCTAAGCCGGCCAACATTTTGGAGCCGTCGAAATGCATGATCCAATTGGAGTATGCGCCGTACTCTTTAGGGAGTTCGGCTTCGGTCCATTCGGCGATGAAGTCAGTCAAAACTTGCGACTTTATAGCTCGTCGTGGTTTGTAGGTTATGTCAAATGGTAAGAGCTCAATGGCCCATTTTGCAATCCTGCCCGTTGCGTCGCGGTTGTTTATAATGTCGTTGAGAGGTACTTCGGAGGTCACTGTTATCGAGCACTCTTGAAAGTAGTGTCGCAGCTTCCGGGATGCCATGAACACCGCGTACGCTATCTTTTGATAATGTGGATACCGGGACTTGCATGGAGTTAAGACAGTGGATACGTAGTACACTGGTTTTTGAAGAGGGAATTTGTGTCCTTCTGTTTCTCGTTCGACGACGAGCACTGCGCTTACAACTTGATGTGTTGCCGCGATATATAATAACATTGGTTCGCCTAGGCTGGGCGTGGCCAGGACCGGATTTGTTGCTAATATGGCCTTTATTTCTTCGAGTCCGGCCGTGGCAGCATCCGTCCACTCGAAGTATTCGGTGCGCCGGAGGATGCGGTAGAGAGGCAGTGCCTTTTCTCCCAAACGGGAGATGAAGCGGCTTAGAGCCGCCACGCATCCAGTCAGTTTTTGTATTTGTTTGAGGTCTTTTGGGATATCCAATTGAGACAGAGCTCGGATCTTGGTTGGGTTTGCTTCAATTCCTCTGCCGGATACAATGAAGCCCAAGAGCTTTCCGGCTGGTACGCCGAAAACGCATTTTTCCGGGTTGAGCTTAATGTCATATGCTTGGAGGTTGTCGAATGTGAGCCTCAAATCGTCTACTAGAGTTTCGACGTGTTTGGTCTTAACGACCACATCGTCTACGTATGCCTCCACTGTTTTGCCGATCTGGGTAGCCAGACATGTCTGAATCATGCGCTGATATGTTGCGCCGGCGTTTTTGAGTCCGAAGGGCATTGTGTTGAAGCAGAACGGTCCGTATGGAGTAATGAATGTCGTTGCGGCCTAGTCTGTTTCCGCCATTTTGATTTGATGGTATCCGGAGTATGCGTCGAGGAAACACAATGAATCGTGCCCCGCGGTAGCATCGATGATTTGGTCGATGCGGGAAAGGGGGAAAGGATCCTTTGGACAGGCCTTATTAAGGTCTTTAAAATCGATACAGAGGCGCCAGGATTTGTCCTTTTTTGGTACCATTACCAGGTTCGCTAGCCAGTCCGGATGTTTTATATCTCTGATGAATCTGGCTTCTAAAAGTTTGGCTAGCTCCTCTCCCATTGCCTGTCTTTTGGGTTCGGAAAATCGTCGAAGAGCCTGTTTGACTGGCTTGAATCCTTTTAGGATATTTAGGCTGTGCTCTGCCAACCTGCGTGGGATTCCTAGCATATCTGAAGGGTGCCAGGCAAAAATGTCTCAGTTTTCCCGAAGGAATTCTCGTAGTGCGGCTTCTACATCAGGGTTTAATTGTGCCCCAATGGAGGCCGTCTTTGTGGGGTCCGTTGGATGGACCTGGAATTTGACTATTTTGTCTGCTGGTTTAAAAGAGGTGGACTTAGATCTCTTATCGAGTATCACATCGTCCCTATTCACCGTGGAGTGCAGTGCAGTGAGTTCTTCTGCCGCTAGGGCTTCGGATAGTGCCTCTAAGGCTAGTGCGGCTGTCTTATTTTCAGCGCGGAGTGCTATGTCCGGATCACTGACCAGAGTGATGATTCCATTGGGCCCGGGCATTTTAAGCTTCATGTACCCGTAATGGGGTACAGATTGGAAAATTGTGAATGCCTCTCGCCCTAATAGAGCGTGATATCCGCTGCTGAACGGGGCCACTTGGAACGTGACCTCCTCGGACCTGTAGTTGTCCGGCGAACCGAACACCACATCTAGTGTGATTTTTCCTGTGCAGCGTACTTCCCGACTAGGGATTATTCCTCTGAAGGTTGTGCTGCTTCGCTCGATGCAGCTCCAGTCTATTTTTATTTTTTGGAGGGTTTCCTCGTAGATAAGGTTTAATCCGCTGCCGCCATCCATGAGTACCTTGGTAAGACGAAAGCCGTCCACTATTGGACTGAGGACCAATGCGGCTAGAGCTCGGGCTGTTCGGAATTTAGGTTCGTCGCTGGCATTGAAGGTGATAGCCGTGTCGCTCCATGGATTTGTTGTTGCTACTTGGTAGACTTCGGCGAGGCTGCGGATTGTTCGTTTCCGCATATTATTTGATGCGAAAGTCTCGAAGACTGTTAATACCATACTTGTACTGTTGGGCTGGTTCTCCGGGGCTAGTATCCAACATGCTCGAAGGCTATGTGTTGGAGTGGCGCCCTCTGTATTATGGATTTTGCAGGGTCCGCTGAGCCATCCCTCCAGTACGGTTCCGTACCCTTTAGGGGGTTTTTGCTTTTTGGTTTTTGACCCAGGCGCTTGAGCATGGTGCACCCTTTTATTCCGGACTAGGGTTGTGTTCAGGGCCGGATTGTCCCAAAATCTGGTTTCGGTTTTCCAGGCACTCTCCATCGCACAGTATTTTCGTACTATGGTCGCCAGGTCGGCGAAGCGCGTAACTTCGCGACGACTTATGGCGTTCATGATTCCCTTGTCCGTGCAATTGTTGCAGAAAATAGAGATTGCGCTTTCCTCACGGCAGTCCTTTATCCTGTCCATAACCAGGAGAAATATGGCCCAGTAATGATGTACTGTTTCATCAGGCTCTTGCCGTATTTGAGATAGATCGCTTGTGTTTGGGTGGGTGGGTGGAATTAAATTCGGAACCCCGCCCAATCTGAGGCTCAAAGGCCGAGGAGTTTCCGGATTTGGAAGCTTGGATTGCTGGACGTCGTCCAACGAATCTAGTCCGCTGCCTGACTTTAGGTTCAGTACTCGATTGATGTCCGTCCCTCCGCGGGAATCCGGCATGGAGGGATCGGGAATCCGGACATAACTGGTCTTTAATATAGAAGAAGAGTCATCGCGTTGTTCTTCTACCACAGCAATGTGGTGGGTAGCCTGGGGAGAGTTAATTTCTCTCAGATCAGTTTTAAGCCCAATCTGATCATAGTCTGTAGCGACTCCCAGGGCGGCGATGCGATCCAGGAGATCGTTTACGGAAGAGAGATCCATCGGATCCAGCTGTTCGGTGAATTCCGAGTTGACGCGAAGTTCGCTTTTGATGACCCGAGAGGTCATCGTCGAAGCGGTGGCCGAACAGGCGGTCATAAGAAAACCACCTAGCCGGATAGCCTGACCGGCGGCCAAAGCTCCTTCGGCAATGGTACCATCTTTAAAGACGGGAAAAGGCATCCTTCCTGATTGCGACGACACAGAGGAACTCTCAATGAAAGCACCAATGTCGGTGTCAAAACCGGCAGATCTCGGGTAGGGGGTCCCGAACTGTGCATCTAGGCGGATGGTAACAGGAGACAAGGGACACGATGTTTTACCCAGGTTCGGGCCCTCTTGATGGAGGTAAAACCCTACGTCCTGCTTGATTAATATTGATGATGTGTGTATTACAAGAGTAGATCTACCACGAGATCAAGGAGGCTAAACCCTAGAAGCTAGCCTATGGTATGATTGTTGTTCTGTCCTACGGACTAAAACCATCCGGTTTATGTAGACACCGGAGAGGGCTAGGGTTACATAGAGTCGGTTACAATGGTAGGAGGTCTACATATTCGTATCGCCAAGCTTGCCTTCCACGCCAAGGAAAGTCCCATCCGGACACGGGACGAAGTCTTCAATCTTGTATCTTCATAGTCTTGGAGTCCGGCCGATGATGATAGTTCGGCTATCCGGACACCCCCTAATCCGGGACTCCCTCAGCAAGGCTAGCTAAGGAAGTGGCTGGTTCTAAAAGAGTGGGAACCCTTTGCATGGGTGCCCTGTGGGGTTTATATAGGCCTACCCACCAGGGGTACAATGGTAATCCGGCCGAGTGTTCGGCCCGGACGTCAGTGTCTCCGGCCTCCGGCTACTCCGCCGACTACTGGGGCCCGCCGCCTGGTGGGCCCTGCCGACTGGTTGGGTACGGAGCCGACAGGCCGCTCCCGCCGCTGACGGGTTTGGTTGGTGGCTGCTCACTGTAGCCGTGCTGCTAATGACGAGGGCTTGGTCAACTCAGCGTGGCTACAGTCCCGCTGCCTGGCGGGAGATCACTGTAGCCACACCTGGTCTTATCAGGTTAATGGTGCACTTGCTTCGAGGGAAGGGGCGGCCGTCTGCTGGAGGTCGGCCTTCCCCTGATCCGACTGGTTCGGCATACCGTCTTCCGAGGTGTCACTGTCCAGTAGGGCCCGCAGCCTGCGGGCCGTACCGACAGGTCATCGTGTGGAACAGGGCTCCGCCTGTCCAGGGTGACGTCAGGGGGAAGTGGCAACAGTGCCACGTCATGCGGAGATCTCCGCCTATACGAGGCACTGCGCCCATGCCATGCCCAAGATTCGGAGGTGATGGGCTTTACTGTAGCCATGCCCCATCTCGTCCTCTTGATGGGGGCACAAACTCTGAGGGCGCCAGGTGGCCGCCTTCTTGACGCCGTCCTCTCTAGAGGTCGGCTGACTGGAGCCGGCTGCTCGTGGTGCCGTCTGTAGGTGGTTGGCCGTCCTCCGGAGGCCGGCCGTTGAGCTAGCCGGCCCCCGGAGGGCGGAGCTTTAGCTCGGGGCACTGCGAGCCGAAGCCGGCCAAAAGTTTTGATATGTTCAGGGACTCGGGTGAGGCTACCCGTGGCCCATTACTCCGACATTCAGGGTCGAGACCTAGCACCCCAGATGTTTGGAAATCCTTTCCTTTTCTTGGATAAGACCTAAACATTGACTAAAGAACACAAATAGGTTTTTGTAACCTAATTTTGCAACAACGACACAAATCGTGCATTTGTAGTTCAAATTTGAATTATATGCACTAAATGCCTAGAAATGCAATTAATGACTTAAATATAGCAAACATACCCCAAACAAATCAAAAATTTGCATTCGTCATGTAATGGTGCATCTTGAGTGTAAAAAAAAATTTGAAGCTCAATAGATGAAGTAACTGACATGTAGATGTTTGAACTTCATTTCCTTTTCTTAGATAAGGCCTAAACATAGAATAAAGACCACAAATAAAAATAATTCACCAAATTTTGCAAAACATTTCATGCACTTGCAGCTCAAATTTGACTTATTTGTCATTCTCAAAAAAGGAAAAAAAAAATATAGGAGTGGTTAAGGAGGTCATGCTGATGTCATGCACGTGCTTAAGTCTTGTTTTCCGGTTGATCGATTTGGACGCCGTGCATTAGTTCTGACCTCGCTTGTGCTTAATTCCTGTATATTGATCTGATGATTGAAACAACAAGAAAGAAGCAAGCTCTCTCTGCTCCCATGGTGTGCTTAAGCACGCTTCTTGTAACCTACACCCTAAAACGTTTTAGCAGCTTAAATTCAAACTGCCAAAATATCTTACATTTAGGAACAGAGGTAGTAGTATCACGTATCTAGTTTCCCTATTCCCGGAGTGTTCGAAGCAGCTGATGCAGCGTGGGAGCAAATCTGGTGACATTCAGTCTGATGTCCTGCTCCGCCCAGAAGTACCGCTTTGCACCTTGCCAACCCTCCTTGTGTACCGAGTCCGGGTCACTTACCGCCGGGTGGTCCTTGCCGTACTTTTCGTAGAGCGTGCTCTCCTCGGCGCTGATGAAGTACTGGATGTGTTGCACCATCACCGCCTTGGCCTGATTGCCGTAGTAATGCAAGGCCTCGCGCTCCAGGCCCAACCCCACCACCTGCAGCAGCACCGCGTTGGTGCGTAGGAAGAAGAAGTTTGTGAGGGCGGCCCCGTGCACACCCATCAGCACGTCGCACGAGTCCACCGCCCGGGCGAACTCCTCCATCCCCATGTCACGGCTCGGCTCCATGACCAGCAGCTCGAACCCGGCTGCCTGCACTGCCGCGGAGACCTCCGGAAGGTTGACGAACTTCCTGCTCTCGCCGCGATTGATGAGCAAGAGCCGCGGCTTTGGTTTCTCCGTGACAGTGCCATTGTCGTTGGCTGCGTTCTTCTTACTGGCCTCCTTGTACGGGATTCCTCGGCTCTCCGGCGGAAGCGAGAAGACCTCCCGGATGTACAGGCGAAAATCTAGCAATGTGTAGTTGTGTGGCGTGCGGGTTGGGTCGATGTCGAGGTCACCATGGCTGCGGAGGCCGACTATGATGTGCGGGTAGCAACGGACGCCGGCGTCCTTGTTGAAGTCGACTATGTCGTAGCGTGACAGGTTGGTGAGGATGAGACGATACTTGTCCACGAACCACGGCTGGAGCTCGGTGACAAGGAACTGGACCTCGCCGTCGTAGGCACGGGTGGTGATGAAGAGCGGGATCAGGACGTCGCTCAAGTCGTGCCATGGGTTGCCGATGATGCCGTTCATGGCAAACACGACGGCCGGGACAGCGTGCCTTGCGGTGCACTCCGGCGCAACCAAGGACTGCGCGGCACTTAGGGTCTTGACATTCACCTCGACGATGTCCCCCAGATTCTTGCGGGACTGGTCCTTGATGGCCCATTCCAGGCCGACGGTGCCGCGCTGCTGCACAGGCGGGACATAGAGGACGGTACGGTTGGCGCCGATGGCACGGGCGTCTCCGGTGATGTCGCAGATGTCGTATCTAGGGTCAGAGAGGTCGCAGATGGGCTTCCCCGGAGCACCTGCATGCACGCGGCCGAATCAGATGATGAATGAATGAAATGGCATTCGAACAGAAGCAAGCTAAGCGCAACCTACCATGTTTGACGTCTCCATCGAGTTCTTGACGAATGAGCTCTTCCTGCATCTTGTCATTAGCATCAGTTTTTACTGTTTGGCCTAACTGGTCCCTTCTTTCCCCATCATTATTGGCTGCGTTGTCCTTCTGCCCGTTATCTATGTCACGCACTGCAGTTGTCAATGTTAGTATGCCAATCAACAAAAAAAATACCTAGGATTTGGTATATGTATCTACTACTATGAATTTGGTATAATCGCATTCATAGTTTCATACACATATCAACTACCCTGATACCTATGCTATATAAGAATATGGCCCGACGGCGCAGTAGTAATTGATATACCTTGAATAGAATTATTAGGTGCCAACAACGCGGGAGGAGAAGAGGTCCTGGCATTTTGCTCGCCCGATGTCGACTGCAGAACGACTACACACATACGAAGAAGCAAGCATATATTATTCTAAAGTAAATCATGTATATAAATAAATGACTCAGAAATTTTAAAAATATGTGCGATCCTGTTTTGAGACTAGAAACACCGTGAGCGAATCTTGTAGCTTGTTTGGCAGTACTGCCCAGCGTTAACTTTCAACTAGTACTCCCTCGGTAAAGAAATATAAGATCACTTAGAGGGAATACTAGGTAAGTATGGATAGGGGGCGGATTCTATAAGAAACACCGGAGAACTACACACCACGCAAACACCGGCCCGCAGCACATAAACAACTTGTGTCAAAATAATGGACAGAAAGAGAAATATATTGGTTGGGAGAAACCAAGACATGCCAGTACTAAAGGAAATAAACATGGAGAGGAAAGAGGAGGTTGGACCGGAGGTGGCTGTTCTGATCTCAGGCTCGTGTGAGATTGGGTGAAAAGTAAAATTAAATAAAAAGGAAAAGAAATAAAAAAAATCTGATTTTTTTGTGTGAAACATTAAAAAATGTTTTGATAGCTTGCAAAATTTCGTCACCAGATGATATTTGTGGAAAATATGGCAAAAAAAATTGAGGCTCCAAAATATTATGTTCAAAAACATTTTGGGGCATCGATTTTTTTTGCCACGTCTTCCACGTCATTGCAGGATGAAATTTTGCAAGCTATATTAAAACATTTGCCAATTTTTCACACAACAAAATGAGATCTTCCTTTGATTTCTTTTATTGTTCACCCGAGCTCACATGAGCTCGGGATTAGAACAACACTTTCGAGATCGAACCTCAAACAGAAGAGGTTGCATCATATACTTACCCTATCAGGGGCGGAGCCGGGGGGGGGGGGGGGGGGGGGGGGGGACGAGCAGGGGCCTGCCCCCCCCCCCCCCCCCCCCCCCCATACTCGAATCCTGGCTCCGCCACTGTACCCTATCCCACTACAAAAGATCTTAGATAACTGACAACAGAAGAAGATAACCACTACTAGCTAAGTACCCCCTTCGTTCACTATTCTAAGATGTTCCAACTATTTTCCGATTTGGATGTATATACACGCATTTTAATGTCTCTGTTCACTCATTTTAGTCTGTATGTAGTCTATAGTGAAATATCCAAAACATCTTATATTTATGAACGGAGGGAGTACTAACCAATGTCATTCGTGGACCGGGACGGGCCAAACACCATGGTGGTGTGGAGCACGAGGATGACGATGAGAGCAAACAGGAACCCAACCACGGCCTGGCGGCGGTGAGCCAACGTTTTCGCCACGCCCTTCACCGCCTGCGCCGGCGCCGAGAACGAGTTGGCAGCCATCCGGTCGCCGCCCTGACCGGCCGACGGTCGCTTCTCCTTCCGTCTCTTGATCTCTTCTCTCCCTCTGGTCCAACTACATTCTAAATCTATGTGTTGAGTAACCTCTTCTTCTCTCCCTCTGGTGTAACTACATTCTAAATTTGTGTTTAGTAGCCTCTTCTTCTCTCCTTCTGCTCTAACTACATTCTAAATCTGTGCGCTGGGTAACCTCTTCTTCTCTCCCTCTGCTCTAACTACATTCTAAATCTGTGCCCTGGGTAAACTCTTATTCTCTCCTTCTGCTCTAACTACATGCTAAATCTGTGCCCTGGGTAAACTCTTCTTCTCTCCCTCTGCTTTAACTACATTCTAAATCTGTGTGCTGTGTAAACTCTTCTTTTCTCTCCTTCTGCTCAAACTAGTTTCTAAATGTGTGTGTTGGGTAACCTCTGCCTGTGGCGCATATGTATGTGTTTATATACACGCAGCAGGCTGTTTGTTTGCGGGCGCCTATGCAGCGTCCTAGTGCTCTCCATGTGCGTGGTTGCAGTAAGAGGTTTAACTAGGAAGGGTTTGGCGGTGAGCCCGCATGGATCCACTCGCACCTAGCTTCGTCCTTACTCCTGCAAGTCAGCGATTTGGATTAGAATAGTACACGAATAGTATGGCAAACGGCTCTCTGTTCGACGATCAGCTGGCGCAGTTAATTGCAATTAGACAAGTGATGGAACCCGACCCGAGGTGGTCAACCCGCCAAACACGCCATTAATGGGGGGCATGAGAACCCCGAGGCCATCGCTGGTGACCAACGTGCGCCCGCCGATCCGATCCGGTACCAGATGCAGAGGCCAACCAGCTGTGCCGTGCCGACCATATGCAGAGGTGGGTGCGGACTGGTGTAGAAGGATCTGGGATGACACCTCGGACGTCGGGTCACTTCGCATGACTTTGACTTGTGATAACCAAGGGCAAATGAATTTGAATTCTGCAGTCGTTGGCTGATGAAAAGTAAAAGGATTCGTGCATTGGCTTGGATTTCTCATGTGAGAGTACATATCTTGCGTATTCTAGAAAAAAGAAAGTATACTCGTCTGATGGAGTACTACCTCCGTTCTGGTTTATTGGTCCCTGTCAGAAGGGATAGAGAGGAAGCATTGGCATAATCCACTGGATATATGTTATTGAGTGTGAGCAACTAGCTATGGAATTCGATATGGGGAGGAATTCGCCATGGAAGGCAGGTACAAGCTCGCACGCACTCGCGCGATCTGGCCGTAGCCACCAGTTCCGTCCCAATCCACACGCAACCCACACCAACGGTAATATACCAGCGTACACCCTTAACGGGCCCAGTTTGGGCCTGCAAGCCACTGGGAGAGTTGACGAACGCGAGTGGGCCGAGCAGCCGACCCACGAGTCGAAGTCTTGGCCTCGCGCGCTTCCGCTTGCTCTGTTCTCGTGCCAAGGTCGCTGTCATTCCCCCCTTCTTTAGAACCGGCTTGTCCCCAAGCCGGGGCACGCGGAAACAGCTGACGAAGCGAATCCTTATCCTCCCAGGTTGCTGAAGTAGCATCCCCTCCACTCCACTGAACCAGTACTTGCGCTACCGATTGGTTGTTAGCTCGACGAAGGCGCTCCTGCAGTATCTTAACGGGGAACTGAAGGTGAGCATCAACTGAAGGAAGCGACTTGAATACCTCGTGTTGTGGATGCACACAGCGCTTCAATTGAGAAACATGGAATACATGGTGGATACGACTAGCCACTGGCAACTGCAACCGATAAGCCACTTCACCAATCTTCTCCAGAATCAGAAATGGACCAAAATACTTGAAGGCAAGTTTATGGTTTGATCTGTGCACCACTGACGATTGCACATACGGCTGAAGTTTAAGAAAGACTCGATCCCCCACATCCAATATCCTTTTAGTACGTTTCTTGTCAGCCTGATGTTTCATTCTTTGCTGAACACGCAACAAATGCTGACGCACTGACTGTTGAACCACTGCTCGAGCATCTAACCACTGCTGCAAATCAACAGGGTCAATCGAATCTGAAATGGAAATTCCAAAATGCCGAGGACCTTGACCATAAAGAACCTCAAATGAAGATTTGTTAAGAGCTGAATCCCAGTTGGTATTGTACCAAAACTCGCAAAGAGAAAGCCATTTTGCCCACTTGTTCGGATGAGCACTGATGAAACATCTCAAAAAACACTCCACTTGCTGATTAACACGCTCAGTCTGCCCATCAGTTTCAGGATGATAGGCTGTGCTCATATTAAGTACAGCTCCTGTCCTCTTCACCAGAGCCTGCCAGAATTTGCTGGTGAAAACTGGGTCTCTGTCAGATGCTATATAGAGGGGCATACCATGAAGCTTGTAAATATTGTCCAGAAAACGTTCAGCAATCTTCTGGGCTGTATATGGGTGTTTGACAGGTATGAAATGACCATATTTTGTAAATTTGTCAATGACCACCATGATGCAGTCATACTGATCAGAAGATGGCAAACCTGAGATAAAGTCCATTGTCACTGTTTCCCAAGCTTTAGTTGGAACAGGTAGTGGTGAAAGCAACCCAGGATAAGCCACTCTCTCTGGTTTGGCATGTTGACAAATGAGACAAGATTTCACAAATTGTTGGATCTGTTTCTTCATACCCACCCATTTAAACAATGCCCTAATTCTCTTGCAAGTAACAGGAAACCCAGAATGGCCTCCCAAGGGGGTGTCATGAAAAGCTTGACAAATTTTTGTGTGCAATCCAATGTCATTGCCCACCCAAATGCAACCTTTATACCTCAACACACCTTGTATCAATTGGAAGTTGTTCCTGGATCTAGGCTGTACAGACAACTGTTGCAGTAATTCCTGTGCTTTGATATCATCTTTGTAACTTCCCACCACTTCCTCCAACCAACTAGGCTGAACCCCAGAAATTGCTAGCACTTGCAAATCTTCTTGTGGTCTCCTGGACAAGGCATCAGCTGCAGAATTATCAATACCTTTCTTGTAAACAGTCTTATAATTTAATCCCATCATTTTTGTGAGGGCTTTTTGTTGCCAAGGTGTATGCAGTCTCTGATCAGAAAGATTGACCAAACTTTTTTGATCTGTTCTGATAATGAATTCTTGGCATTGTAAGTAGGGTCTCCACTGCTCAATAGCTAATAGTATAGCTAGGTACTCCTTCTCATACACAGATAACCCTCTGTTCCTGGGGCCTAGAGCTCTGCTGACAAAAGCAATGGGATGACCCTGCTGCATCAGAACAGCACCAATACCAACATCACAAGCATCAGTTTCAACCACAAACTGCAGTGAAAAATCAGGTAATGCCAAGACAGGAGCATGAATAAGAGCTTGCTTCAAGGTTTGGAAGGACATTTCTGTAGCTGGTGTCCACACAAAGATAGCCCCCTTTTTTAACAATTCAGTGAGTGGTCTACTGATCATCCCGTAATTCCTGATGAACTTCCTGTAGTACCCAGTTAAGCCCAAAAATCCTCTGACTTGCTTTACATCAGTAAGAACTGGCCAATTTTTTACAGTTGCAATTTTGCTAGCATCTGATGAGACCCCTTCACTACTAATGACATGGCCCAGATAAGCAATCTCCTGCTTAGCAAAGTCACACTTGCTCAACTTTGCTCTCCATTGTTTTTCCAACAGTATGCTCAGCACCTTTTCCAAATGGATAAAGTGGTCCTTCAAGGTTTTACTGAAAATGAGAATATCATCAAAGAAGCACACTGCACAAGGATCTTATCCTCTCAAAACTGGAGCTAGATCTGTATTCATGGCTCCTTGGAATGTATTGGGTGCACCTGTCAGGCCCATAGCCACTACAGTAAATTCATAATGGCCAGTATGAGTTTGGAATGCAGTCTTGAATTCTTCTCCAGGTGCCAACCTGATCTGATGGTAGCCAGCTCTCAGATCTAGTTTTGAAAACCAACAGGCTCCAGCGAGTTGATCCAGTAGTTCATCTATAACAGGAATTGGATACTTGCTCTTAATTGTGAGAGCATTAACATGTCTAAAATCAATGACCAACCTCCAGTCTCCTTCTTCCTTTTTCTTGACCATCAGAGCAGGAGATGAGAATGGACTGTTGCTCACTTGAATTATTCCCCTTTGCAGCATTTCCTGCACCTGCTTCTCCATTTCAACTTTCAGGTGAGGAGGAATCCTGTAAAGTCTGATGGACACTGGCTGAGCACCAGGGATTAGTGGTATGCTGTGATCATACTGTCTTCTAGGAGGTAAACCTGTAGGAGGAGAGAAGACCACTGCAAACTTGTCCAACAGGGCCTGAATTTCAGGTAGCTGTTCCTTTTGCTCAATTACAGCACTCTGGAAGATAGCCATTATTGTGAAAGCACATTCCTCGGGTAGATCTCCTTGCAGAGTAACAGAGACACCCTTGTACTGGAATGAAAGCCACTTCTGCTCCCAATCGATGTACATGGGACTGTGTTTGGCCAACCAATCTAGACCCAAAATGCCATCATAGCCCCCTAATGACAATAGTCTGAAATCATGTGAAAAATCCTGGCCTTGACAACTCCACTGACATTGCTTCACTTGTTGTGAGCAAGTCAATTTTCCTCCACCTGCCACCTTCACTGTAACTGCCTTGATATTAGTAATTTTTGGAAGCAGGGAATTTAAGGAGCTGTCCAAGAACGAATGAGTACTGCCTGAATCTACCAAAAACTTCAACTCTGCATTTTTGATATTAACTGACAAGGCTAGGGATAGTGTAGATACATTGTTGCTTGTAGCAGCTGCTGACAACTGCATCAGGTTGCCAAAATCACTATCTGACCCATCCTGTGAAGAAGTGGAGCTTTACAACTGGTCAATGAGCTCTTGAACCACATGTAACTGGACTGTAGATTTGCACTGATGGTCCTTGGACCATTTCTCACCACAAATGAAACACAATCCTTTGGCCCTACTGAAATTCCTCAATGAAGTCCATTTATCTTCTACTGCCAGGGTTCTAGAGCCTTCAGTGGGTTTCTTCTCTTCCACAATCTTTGCCTTATAAGGATAATTTCCTGACGAGTTACTGCCTCTTTTTTTGTGGAAGTTTACTGCAATTCTCCCAATTCCTCATGGAGCAAGGCCAGCTCATAAGCAGTTTCCAGGTCGCGTGGTTTTTGCATGGCAATAGCCATTCGAACACCTGGTTTCAGACCATCAATAAAACGGGTGGTGTAATGCAGGGGGGCAGGGTTGGACTCATATGCAGTCAGTTGATCATATAGTTCTGCAAATTGTTCCACATACTCCTCCACCGATCCAGTTTGGTTAATTCTGAACATCTTCCTCAAGAGATTCTGGTGTTGGTTCCGCCCAAATCTCGTCTGCAATAGGTTGCAAAACTCTGTCCAATGCAGTTCCACGGTTCGTCTCTGCACAGACTCCAACCATCGAGCAGCTGCACCTTCAAACTGGGCAGTGGCATAAGATATCCACCTGCTGTGGTGAGTGCCCCATAACTTGAAGTAATCCTCGCATCTAGCTTGCCATAATCGTGGATTAGACCCGTCAAACCGCGGCAATTCCACTCGTGGACTAGTGTTGAACTGCTCACCTTGATCCAGAGCAACGAGTTCACGGGGTGACTGAATCTCCCTGGGAGACGACAGATCACGCGCTCCTCCGCGAGCCGGGGTGGGACGTAGATGTTCTGGGCACGCGCTTCTCTGCCCGCAGATGAGCTTCCGGGCCTGGCCTCGTAGTCGACCTTGTCACCCCGCTCTAGATCGGAACGGACGCCGTCGACGCGGGCCGTGATGAGGCCATCCAAGGTCTTGGTCGAATCCTGGAGCAGCTTGGTCATCGCTGTGTACCTTGAGGCTCTGCTCGAGATCGTCGTTGACGGCCGCCTTGACGAAATCATGGATGTTGCGGCCTTCCGCCGACAGCTTTTCCATGTCCTCTCGCCGGCGAAATTCGCGGAAACGGGTGCGGTGGGGGTGGCGGGGCAATTCCAGGATTGAACGGCTCTGATGCCAGATGTGAGCAACTAGCTATGGAATTCGATTTGGAGAGGAATTCGCCATGGAAGGCAGGTACAAGCTCGCACGCACTCACGCGATCTGGCCGTAGCCACCAGTTCCGTCCCAATCCACACGCAACCCACACCAACGGTAATATACCAGCGTACACCCTTAACGGGCCCAGTTTGGGCCTGCAAGCCACTGGGGGAGTTGACGAACGCGACTGGGCCGAGCAGCCGGCCCACAAGTCGAAGTCTTGGCCTCGCGCGCTTCCGCTTGCTCCGTTCTCGTGCCAAGGTCGCTGACATTGAGCTTTCAGGACGAGTATATACCGAGCACTGATTTATTGGCTCTCTTTATATTTTGTGTCAAATTTTGGGTATACTATCACAAAATTCATCAAAAAAAGAGTTAAATCTAACGTCAAAACCGAGATAGTACTAGCATGCAAAAGACCGTAACTAGTATTTCTTGTGGTATTTTCTCCGTCCGAAAGTACTTGATGCTCATATAGATGTACTCCCTCCGTCTCATAATGTAAGACTTTTTTGACTCTAATATAGTGTCAAAAAACGTTTTAAATTATGCGATGGAGGGAGTATCTAATAGCACTGAAAAACGTCTATATCTGTTTGGGGTCATTTAATTCCGTATGGAAGGAGTAGTATTTAATAAATCTAACCGACAATGAGCGAGAAACTGAAAGGTACACATAGCATCAATAATTTAGTTGCAAGCACTTGATTCCCTGAGAAAAATCCGTTTGACTGAAACCAATGGACACATACATTGCATTCTACAAATGGTTAAGCGGGAAATAATTTTCCAAGAACCATGAGCAAGCAGAATACTTTGGAACTGGCACAAGAAATCCGAATGCTCCAACAACCAATTAAAAAAGTAGCACGTGATGGGAGGGGAGAACAATACAACCCATGTAAAGGCCCTGTTTGGATCCAAGGGTTAGAGTTAGCTTGAGCTAAGGTTGGCTCAAATAGCCTAAAGTATACAAACATGAGGTCTAGTTTGAGTTAGTTGCATCTAAGGCCAACTCCACCGCGTGACCCATCCGTGACCCATCCGGACGTCCGCTTTTGTCCGTTTGGGGTGTGATTTGGCGGACGTCCGGGGGGCGGACAGACGTATGGGGCAGCTGCACCCAACGCGCACAAGGCCTCTGAAACCCCAAACTGTCCGCCCCGCTTTGCCCATGGCCCGCCATGCCGCCCCGCGCGAACCCCCGCCTCGCCGCGAGCTCGCCCAGCCTTGCCCTCGCCGCGGCACCGTGCTCTCGGACCCGAGCCCCTCCGTGCACAGCAGCAGCGGAGCCGAGCTCTTCTTCAGGCAGAAGCTCGCGCTCCTCCTGACGCCGCCAGGGGCGGCCGCGGCGCCCGCGGGCTGGGGCCTGAGGAGCGCGTCCAGCGACGAGTCGTCCTTGCTCTTCTCGGCCTGACTAGCGACGTCGAGCCACGACGCCGCCGTAGCGCGTGCGTCGGGGAGTGGCACCCGTGGCAGGACGGGTCGGACGGCGGCGCCGTCGGGCTTCTCGTGGAAGTGTAGCTCACCGAAGATCTCTGTGAAGGACGCCAGGTCCACGGCCGGCAGCAGCTTCTTGTGGTGGGCATGATTGTTGTAGGCCGACAGCACCTCCAGCTCGCCCGCCCACCTGCGCTGGCACCTCGAGACGCGCCCTTGCCCGAAGCTGGTGCTAGCACGCTGCTAGCTAACTAGTATCGAGCTTCCGCTGCGCACGGCAGCGGGCGCAGGGCGACGGCGGCCGCAGCGGCGGGCGCGGGGATTGCGATGGCGGACGCGGCGGGCGGCCGGCAGCCGGCGAGGGAGCAACAAGAGCAACGAGGTCGGGAGTGGCTCGGTGTGGGTCGCTGACCTGTGGGCCAGTGGCGGACACGAGCGGACGAGAGAGGCCGAGGAGTGCGTCCGTCTGTGTCCGTTCAGACCCATTTATGACCCAACTTTGGTCTGGATTTGGCGTTGGGCCGGACTGAAACGGACACCAGCGGACAACTTTGTCCGTTTAGGTAACCGCTTGGTCGTATTTTACCTCAAACGGACAAAAGCGGACCGGATGGGTCACGGATGGGTCGTGCGGTGGAGTTGGCCTAACCCACCCAAAAAAAACTATCCCACCTAAGAGGTGCTAATTGGAGCTAGTTCTCGTAGGGCCCACTAAAAAATTCATTATCTCTCTATCCCTCCCTCCCTTCAAATGATTGAGAAAGTGCATTTATTATCAATCTAACCCCGTCATCCAAACACCTCTTTGTCTAGGGTTAGTTCAGGGTTAGTCATGAGCTAGAAACCAACTCTAACCTCTTGTTAAGTTAAGATTATCCAAACAGGGCCAAAGACTAAACGAAGTTACTATAAAAAAATCATCATGCGCACTATGCTCTTCAAAAAGTAAGGGAGAAGTACAGCACAGAGTGCAAGATTACTGAAGATCTAAATGTGTTTCCATAAAAGTTGTGCTCTTCAGAAAGTTTGCAGAGTTATATACTGAAGTTTTGCGTAGCGCAAAATGTAAAAAAAAAAAGACAATGAGAAAACTAGCGCGCTATAAAAAATAGTGTGGCCCTTGAAAATATGATATTAGCGTGCTATATCGCAATTTTTTTAGGAAAAGGCATACGCCCGACTTTATAAATAAAGCCATAAGGCAAGTAGCACCACATAACAGATCGTACCACACAGCAGCCAGACCCCAACCATGGGTCAAACGAGAGAGAAGACAGTCAGGTACATGGCTTCCTCGCCAGTACACGGCACGCAGGCCGGAAAAGAAACAGCCCAAATACAAATAGTCTGCTGATCCCAAAAGAAAACTAAGCCTCATGCTCTTGTCTGCATAACTAAGAGGCCAAAGCCCAGACTTTGGAGATTAGCATAGAGAGCGCTTCCTGGTCGTCGACCTTAGTCAATGATTTCCACTGCTGCAAAAGAGCACACGATTTAAATAAGCAATCAGCAGGTTTAGCCGAAAACACATGCTCAATAGTAAATTTGTTCCTAGTCATCCAAAGGGACCAGCATAGAGCCTCCAAACCAACCCAAAAGATACATCTAGAAACGCCAGACAGATTACTTGCCAAGCCGCACAGCTCGGCAAAGGAGGCAGGGGCCCAAGAAACAAGAAGCCAATCTCTCACACAGCTCCAAACGAGCTTTTAGCCAAGACACAATGGAAAAAAACATGCTCCGTATCCTCCAATGCACCACACAAAGCACAGAATTGGGAGCCCGGCCCATTTCTCTTGTGAATCTGATCAGCCGAAGGCAACCGGCCTCTAAAGGCTCGCCATAAGAAAATCTTAATCTTAGGAGGAATCCGGGCCTTCCAAATCTGGGAGAAACGGTTAGTAGGAGTGCCACCAACAAGCTTAGCATAAAGAGACTTAATAGAGAAGCGACCAGAGGCAGAGAGCGGCCAAATCACCGAATCCTTGTTCGTCGAGAGCGTGGGGAAGAAGGCAGTAAGGCGTTGCTAGTCTTCAAACTCTACAGGCGACAAGGATCGACGAAAGGCCAGGTTCCACCCATGGGCAGCCAGCTTCGCAATAGAAATAGCCGGATCAGAGCAATAAGAGAAAAGAGTGGGGAAGGTCACCGAGAGTGGTGAGTCTCCACACCAGCAGTCAAGCCAAAACCTAATAGAGGAGCCATCCCCGACTACAAACTTAATGAAGGACTGGAACACAGGCCTAACTTTGACCAGGGACTTCCAAAACTAAGAACCCCCACGCGAGTTAGCAAACATCGAGCTCGAGGAAGGGAAATATTTAGCCTTAAGAATAGACAGCCAGAGGGGCTGATCCTCCGCACTCATAATCTTCCACCACCATTTGATCAGCAAGCATTGATTCATGATGGAAGTATTAATAATCCCTAACCCCCCAAGGTTTTTGGGCCTACACATCAGCTTCCATTTAACAAAATGGTATTTACGACGGTTATCAGCAGCATTCCAATAGAACGCCCCACGGTGCTTATAAAAACCAGCATGTGTACCACCGGATAGAAGGTAGAAGCCCATCAGGAACAAGGGGAGGGAGGACAGGCAAGCATTGATCAAAGCCACTTTGCCCACATTGGGATTATACTTGCCATGCCAAGGATGGACCCTGTTGCCCACCTTGGTGACCACCGGGGCAAATTCTTTCGCATGAAGCACGTCCGGGGATATGGGAAGGCCCAATATTTGAAAGGGAACGCTCCCAGCTTGCAGTTAAGAAGATGTGCCACTCACACAGCTTCATACTCGTCCATACCAGTAACAAAAACTTCACTCTTGGCAAAGTTGATCTTAAGACCAGACATCGCTTCGAAGCAGAGAAGAATAAACTTGAGATGGGCGAGGCAAGCATCATTCAGCTCAACCATAATGATCGTGTCATCCGCATACTGAAGGTGGGTCATTCCTTGGGGGAGAAGATTAGAACTAACCGGAGATATGTGCCCATGATCAGCTGCCCTGGACAGCAAACGGGATAAGGCGTCCGCTACGAAGTTAAACAGAATGGGCGAGGCGGGATCACCTTGCCGCAGGCCCCTACCATTGGCAAAAAACTTACTAACCTGACCATTAACAGAAATGGCAGTATGGCCTCTCGAGACCAGCTACATGATTCTATGAAAAAAAGGCCCCGTCAAACCCTTTAGCTAGCAAAACCCTACGCAAAAAAGGCCAGCTCACCGAATCGTAAGCCTTCTCAAAATTGAGTTTAAGAATCACCGCTTTAGACTTACGAATCTTAAGGTCATGCACAATTTCATGGAAGCAAAGAACCCCATCCAAGATGAAACGACCTTTAATAAAGGACGATTGAAACGGACTGATGGTACGATGGGCAATGGGAGAGAGGCACGTGGCGAGCCCTTTGGCCAGAAATTAGGCGAAATTATTAATGAGGGCAATAGGCATATACTGCGAGATCAGGTCAGCTCCTTTGACCATAGGGATGAGAGAAATGACAGCGTAATTAAGACAAGAAATATCCACTGTCCCCAACCAAAAACCTTGAATGATCTTACACATGAAGGCCCGCAACTGCGGCCAAAATTTCTTAAAGAAGGAGATCGAGAAACCATCTGGCCCAGAGACAGCGTTCGGATTAGCCGAACTAATCACCTGCCAAATCTCCTCGTCAGAAAGTGGAACCATTAATCCCATGTTCTCTTCAGACGAAATCTTACTCCCCGCGTCCCAGAAGTCAGAAGAGAAGGCAAGCCCAGGATCCGGCTTGGAGCCGAGGAGGTTGGAGTAGAACCCGACAATGTGATTCAAGATGAAAGACTAGTCTGAGGTCCTGACCCCATCAATAATTAGACTGTCAATGAAACATCTCCGGCATCTACCATTGGCGATAGCGAAGAAGTGAGCCGTCATAGCATCACCCTTCAAGGTCCAGTTAAGGGTGCCGTGTTGACGCTAGTAGATTTCCGACTGTTGATGCAACAACATCAAAGCATCTTCCAGGGAATAGCGAGCAGCCCATTGAGAAGCAGAGAGCCCAGAGTGATCCGCAGAGAGGTCCAGGTCTCGGAGTTGAGATTCAAGGGCCTCTTTGTCACTACGCTGATCGGCTGCCCTGTTACGAGACCAATCCCTTAAGAATTTATGAAGCTCATAAGACACCTTATGCCTGTCATCCATGGGGCCAAAGGAGCGGCGGGGGGCGCTAAGAAGATTAGAAATCTTGGAAGCCATCATCTCATAGAATCCGTCCACTACAAGCCAGGAAGCATCAAATTGGAAGCGAGAAGTGGACACAGAAGAAAGCAGGCCCGCATCCATGACGAGGGGGACATGATCGGAGCCAACCGCAATCCTGGCTTTCAGCACCGCACGAGGGAAAAGAAAGTCCCACCTAGAACATACAAAGACCCGGTCTAACACCGACCGAACAGGAGAGGACTGATTATTAGACCAGGTGAACTGCGCCCCCACCCTAGGGAGCTCACGGAGCGCGCAATTACTGATGAACTCATTAAAAGCATTGGCAAGGGGCCAAGAGAAATTAGGGCTATTTTTATCAGCCGGGGAACGTAACAAGTTGAAATCACCACCAATTAGAAGGGGAATATTACAGGATTCAATCTTAGTAGAAAGCTCATCCAGAAACAAAGGGGCAAGGGAGTGATCTGCGGGGCCATATACCACCATAAATTCCCATAGCTTGTTAGGCTGGCGATGATGAACCACACAACTAGCCCAAAAGATGCCATGATCAAAGGTAATAAAATCAAACACATCCCGTCTCGACCCTATCAAGATGCCCCCAGAATGGCCCGAGGCAGGGAGAAAGTGCCAGTCGAACCTGTCCATGCCTGCCACCGCAGACAATTCAGGAGAGGAGAAGGATTCCTTAAACGTTTCAACCAGCCCTAAAATGTCAATATGCTCTCCAAGTCATGAATCTGGTCTCGATGCGCCCTAATACCGAAACCTCTAACATTGCAAAACAGAGGTTTCATTTATAGGAAAGGTTTTTAATACAGAGGCTCGATTTGCACGGGCCAGACAAGGCTTAGAGTGCTTGGAATGCCCTTTCTTCACTTTGGAAGGACGTGGAGGCGACTGGCCACAACCATTTGTCACTCCATCCTCCCCAAGCGGACCCTGGGCCCCAACAGGCCCGGCAGCAGCCGCGACTGATACGTCTCCAACGTATCTATAATTTTTGATTGTTCCATGCTATTATATTACCCCTTTTGGATGTTTATGGGCTTTATTTTACACATTTATATCATTTTTGGGACTAACCTACTAACCGGAGGCCCAGCCCGTATTTCTGTTTTTTTGCGTATTTCAGTATTTCGAAAAAAGGAATATCAAACGGAGTCCACACGAATGAAACCTTCGGGAGCGTGATTTTTGGAATGAACGTGATCTAGAGGACTTGGAGTGCAAGTCAAGAAGCAGCCGAGGCCTCCACGAGATAGGAGGGCCCCCCTATAGGGCGTGCCCCCTGTCTTGTGGGCCCCTCGGGCGGCCACCGACGTACTTCTTCCTCCTATATAAGCCAACGTACCCCGAAAACATCCAGGGAGCCAACGAAACACAATTTCCACCACCGTAACCTTCTGTATCCGCGAGATCCCATCTTGGAGCCTTTGTCGGTGCTCCGCCGGAGGGGGGATCGACCATGGAGGGCTTCTACATCAACACCATAGCCCCTCCGATGAGTTGTGAGTAGTTTACCACAGACCTTCGGGTCCATAGTTATTAGATAGATGGCTTCTTCTCTCTTTTTGGATCTCAATACAATGTTCTCCCCCTCCCTTGTGGAGATCTATTCGATGTAAACCCTTTTTGCGGTGTGTTTGTCGAGATCCGATTAATTGTGGGTTTATGATCAAGTTTATCTATGAGAAATATTTGAATGTCCTCTGAATTCTTTTATGTATGATTGAGTTATCTTTGCAAGTCTCGTCGAATTATCAGTTTCGTTGGGCCTACTAGATTGATCTTTCTTGCCATGGGAGAAGTGCTTAGCTTTGGGTTCAATCTTGCGGTGTCCTTCCCCAGTGACAGCAGGGGCAGCAAGGCACGTATTGTATTGTTGCTATCGAGGATAAAAAGATGGGGTTTATATCATATTGCATGAGTTTATCCCTCTACATCATGTCATCTTGCTTAAAGTGTTACTCTATTCGTTGTGAACTTAATACTCTAGATGCAGGCAGGAGTTGGTCGATGTGTGGAGTAATAGTAGCAGATGCAGGCAGGAGTCGGTCTACTTGTTGCGGACGTGATGCCTATATACATGATCATGCCTAGATAATCTCATAATTATTCGCTTTTCTATCAATTGCTTGACAGTAATTTGTTCACCCACCGTAATACTTATGCTATCTTGAGAGAAGCCACTAGTGAAACCTATGGCCCCCGGGTCTATCTCTTATCATATTTGCTTCCAATCTACTTTTATTTGCATCTTTACTTTTTGCATCTATATTATAAAATACCAAAAATATTTTTATCTTATCATACTATCTCTATTAGATCTCACTTTCGCAAGTGGCCGTGAAGGGATTGACAACCCCTTTATTGCGTTGGTTGCGAGTTCTTTGTTTGTTTGTGTAGGTGCGTGGGACTTTTGAGGAGCCTCCTACTGGATTGATACCTTGGTTCTCAAAAACTGAGGGAAGTACTTACACTACTATTGCTGCATCACCCTTTCCTCTTCAAGGAAAACCAACGCAAGCTCAAGACGTAGCAACAAGTATTTCTGGCGCCGTTGCTGGGGAGGTCTTCACTCAAGTCAAGACATACCAAGTACCCATCACAAACTCATCTCCCTCGCATTTACATTATTTGCCATTTGGCTATCATTTTCCTCTCCCCCACTTCACCCTTGCCGTTTTATTCGCCCTCTCTTTCCCAATCTCCTCCTCTCTTTCGCTTGCCTTTTTCTGTTTGCCTGTGTGTTGGATTACTTGTTGCCATGGCGCAAGATAATACCAAATTGTGTGATTTCTCGAATACCAATAATAATGATTTCCTTAGTAGTCCGATTGCTCCTCTTAATGATGTTGAGTCTTGTGAAATCAATACTGCTTTGCTGAATCTTGTTATGAAAGATCAATTCACCGGCCTTCCTAGTGAAGATGCCGCTACTCATCTAAACAACTTTGTTGATTTGTGTGATATGCAAAAGAAGAAAGATATGGATAATGATATTATCAAATTGAAGTTATTTCCGTTTTCACTTAGAGATCGTGCTAAGTTTGGTTTTCATCTTTGCCTAAAAATAGTATTGATTTTTGGAACAAGTGCAAAGATGCTTTTATCTCTAAGTATTTTCCTCCCACTAAGATTATCACTCTTAGGAATGATATTATGAATTTTAAAAAACTTGATCATGAGCATGTTGCCCAATCTTGGGAAAGAATGAAATTGATGATTCGCAATTGCCCTACTCATGGTTTGAATTTATGGATGATCATACAAAAAATTTATGCCGATTTGAAAATTGCTTCTAGAAATCTCTTAGATTCGGCCGCGGGAGGCACGTTTATGGAAATCACGTTAGGAGATGCTACAAAACTCCTTGATAATATTATGGCTAATTATTCTCAATGGCACACCGAAAGATCTTCTAGTAAAAAAGTGCATGCTATAGAAGAAATCAATGTTTTGAGTGGAAAGATGGATGAACTTATGAAATTGTTTGCTACTAAAAATACTCCTCTTGATCCCAATGATATGCCTTTGTCTACTTTGATTGAGAATAATAATGAATCTATGGATGTGAATTTTATTGGTAGGAATAGTTTTGGAAACAATGCTTATAGAGGAAACTTTAATGCTAGACCGTTCCCTAGTAATTCCTCTAATAATTATGGAAATTCCTACAATAATTCTTATGGTAATTTTAATAAGATGCCCTCTGATTTTGAGAATAGTGTGAAATAATTTATGATCTCTCAAAAGAATTTTAATGCCTTGCTTGAAGAAAAATTGCTCAAAGTTGATAATTTGGCTAGGAACATTGATAGCATTTCGCTTGATGTTGATTCTCTTAAACTTAGATCTTCTTCTCCTAAGCATGATATCAATTAGTCTCTCAAAGCAATGACAATATCCATTGATGAGTGCAAGGAAAGAACCGCTAGATTGCGTGCAAAGAAAGATTGCTTTATAAAAGTGTGTTCTTCTAGTTTCCATGAAAACAATGATGAAGATCTTAAAGTTATTTATGCGTCTCCTATTAGATCCTTGTTTTGCAATATGAATCTTGATAATTATGGGACTGATGATGAGTCAACTTTGCCTAGAAGGCGTCCCGAGAATTCGGAGTCTTTAGATCTTGATGTTAAATTTGGTAAAAGTAGGATTGGAGAGGTCATGACTTTAAATAGTATTGAACCCACTATCTCAGATTTCAAGGAATTTGATTATGATAATTGTTCTTTAGAAGGTTGTATTTCCTTGTTGCAATCCGTTGTTAATTCTCCTCATGCTTATAGTCAAAATAAAGCTTTTACCAAACATATCGTTGATGCCTTGATGCAATCTTATGATGAAAAACTTAATTTGGAAGTCTCTATACCTAGAAAACTTAATGATGAGTGGGAACCTACTATAAAGATTAGAATTAAAAATCATGAGTGTTTTGCTTTGTGTGATTTGGGTGCTAGTGTTTCCACGATTACAAAAACTTTATGTGATATTCTAGGTTTCCATGATCTTGATGATTGCTCTTTAAATTTGCACCTTGCGGATTCCACCATTAAAAAGCCAATGGAAAGGATCAATGATGTTCTCATTGTTGCAAATAGAAATTTGGTGCCCGTAGATTTTATCATTCTTGATATAGATTGCAATCTTTCTTGCCCTATTATTTTTGGTAGACCTTTCCTTAGAACGATTGGTGCGATTACTGATATGAAGGAAGGGAATATTAGATTCCAATTTCCATTAAAGAAAGGCATGGAGTGTTGGGGAACGTAGTAATTTCAAAAAAAATTCCTATGCACACGCAAGATCATGGTGATGCATAGCAATGAGAGGGGAGAGTGTTGTCCACGTACCCTCGTAGACCGTAAGCAGAAGCGTCAACGCGGTTGATGTAGTCGTACGTCTTCACGATCCGACCGATCCAAGCACTGAACGTACGGCACCTCCGAGTTCAGCACACGTTCAGCTCGATGACGATCCCCGGACTCTGATCCAGCAGGGTGTCGGGGATGAGTTCCTTCAGCACGACGGCGTGGTGACGATGATGATGTTCTACCGACGCAGGGCTTCTCCTAAGCACCACAACGATATGACCGAGGTGGAATATGGTGGAGAGGCGCACCGCACACGGCTAAGGAACGATCACGAAGATCAACTTGTGTGTTTTGAGGTGCCCCCTGCCCCCGTATATAAAGGAGCCAAGGGGGAGGGGGCGGCTGGCCAAGGAGGGCGCGCCAAGGGGGAATCCTACTCCCACCGGGAGTAGGACTCCCTTCTTTCCTAGTTGGAGAAGGAGAGGGGGGAAGGAGGAGGAAGAGGGGAAGGAAATGGGGGGCGCCGCCCCCCTCTCCTTGTCCTATTCGGACTAGGGAGGGGTGGGGGCGCAGACCACCTCTTGCCTCCTCTCCTCTTCTCCCTTAGGGCCCATGAAGGCTCAATAACCCCCGGGAGGGTTCCGGTAACCCCCCGGTGCTCCGGTAAAATTCCGATTTCACCCGGAACCATTCCGATATCCAAATATAGGCTTCCAATATAACAATCTTTATGTCTCGACCATTTCGAGACTCCTTGTCATGTCCGTGATCACATCCGGGACTCCGAACAACCTTCGGTACATCAAAACTTATAAACTCATAATAAAACTGTCATCATAACGTTAAGCGTGCAGACCCTACGGGTTCAAGAACTATGTAGACATGACCTAGAACTATTCTCGGTCAATAACCAATAGCGGAACCTGGATGCTCATATTGGCTCCTACATATTCTACGAAGATCTTTATCGGTCAAACCGCATAACAACATACTTTATTCCCTTTGTCATCGGTATGTTACTTACCCAAGATTTGATCGTCGGTATCCAATACCTAGTTCAATCTCATTAGCGGAAAGTCACTTTACTCGTTATGTAATGCATCATTCCGTAACTAACTCATTAGCTACATTGCTTGCAAGGCTTATAGTGATGTGCATTACAGAGAGGGCCCAGAGATACCTCCCCGACAATCGGAGTGACAAAACCTAATCTCGAAATACGCCAACCCAACATGTACCTTCGGAGATACCTGTAGAGCTCCTTTATAATCACCCAGTTATGTTATGACGTTTGGTAGCACACAAAGTGTTCCTCCGGTAAACGGGAGTTGCATAATCTCATAGTTACAGGAACATGTATAAGTCATGAAGAAAGCAATAGCAACATACTAAACGATCAAGTGCTAGGCTAACGAAATGGGTCATGTCAATCACATCATCCTCCTAATGATGTGATCCCGTTAATCAAATGACAACACATGTCTATGGTTAGGAAACATAACCATCTTTGATTAATGAGCTAGTCAAGTAGAGGCATACTAGTGATGTTATGTTTGTCTATGTATTCACACATGTATCATGTTTCCGGTTAATACAATTCTAGCATGAATAATAAACATTTATCATGATATGAGGAAATAAATAATAACTTTATTATTGCCTTTAGGGCATATTTCCTTCAGTCTCCCACTTGCACTAGAGTCAATAATCTAGATTACACAGTAATGATTTTAACACCCATGGAGTCTTGGTGCTGATCATGTTTTGCTCATGGAAGAGGCTTAGTCAATGGGTCTGCAACATTCAGATCCGTATGTATCTTGCAAATCTCTATGTCTCCCACCTGGACTTGGTCCTGGATGGAATTGAAGCGTCTCTTGATGTGCTTGGTCCTCTTGTGAAATCTGGATTCCTTTGCCAAGGTAATTGCACCAGTATTGTCACAGAAGATCTTCATTGGTCCCGATGCACTAGGTATGACACCTAGATCGGAAATGAACTCCTTCATCCAGACTCCTTCTTTTGCTACTTCCGAAGAAGCTATGTACTCTGCTTCACATGTAGATCCCACCACGACGCTTTGTTTAGAACTGGACCAACTTACAGCTCCACCGTTTAATAAAAACACGTATCCGGTTTGCGATTTAGAATCGTCCGGATCAGTGTCAAAGCTTGCATCAACATGACCATTTACGACTAGATCTTTGTCACCTCCATATACGAGAAACATATCCTTAGTCCTTTTCAGGTATTTCAGGATGTTCTTGACCGCTGTCCAGTGATCCACTCCTGGATTACTTTGGTACCTCCCTGCCAAGCTTATTGCTGAGCATACGTCAGGTCTGGTACACAGCATTGCATACATGATAGAGCCTATGGCTGAAGCATAGGGAACATCTTTCATTTTCTCTCTATCTTCTGCTGTGGTCGGGCATTGAGTCTGACTCAACTTCACTCCTTGTAATACAGGCAAGAACCCTATCTTTGCCTGATCCATTTTGAACTTTTTCAAAACTTTATCAAGGTATGTGCTTTGTGAAAGTCCAATTAAGCATCTTGATCTATCTCTATAGATCTTGATGCCCAATATGTAAGCAGCTTCACCGAGGTCTTTCATTGAAAAACTTTTATTCAAGTATCCCTTTATGCTATCCAAAAATTCTATATCATTTCCAATTAATAATATGTCATCTACATATAATATCAGAAATGCTACAGAGCTCCCACTCACTTTCTTGTAAATACAGGCTTCTCTAAAAGTCTGTATAAAACCATATGCTTTGATCACACTATCAAAGCGTTTATTCCAACTCCGAGATGCTTGCACCAGTCCATAAATGGATCGCTGGAGCTTGCATACTTTGTTAGCACTTTTTGGATCGACAAAACCTTCTGGTTGCATCATATACAACTCTTCTTCCAGAAATCCATTCAAGAATGCAGTTTTGACATCCATTTGCCAAATTTCATAATCATAAAATGCAGCAATTGCTAACATGATTCGGACAGACTTAAGCATCGCTATGGGTGAGAAAGTCTCATCGTAGTCAACCCCTTGAACTTGTCGAAAACCTTTTGCAACAAGTCGAGCTTTATAGACAGTTACATTACCATCAGCGTCAGTCTTCTTCTTAAAGATCCATTTATTCTCAATGGCTTGTCGATCATCGGGCAAGTCAACCAAAGTCCATACTTTGTTCTCATACATGGTTCCCATCTCAGATTTCATGGCTTCTAGCCATTTTGCGGAATCTGGGCTCATCATCACTTCCTCATAGTTCGTAGGTTCGCCATGGTCAAGTAACATGACTTCCAGAATAGGATTACTGTACCACTCTGGTGTGGATCTTACTCTGGTAGACCTACGAGGTTCAGTAGAAACTTGATCTGAAGTTTCATGATCAATATCATTAGCTTCCTCACTAATTGGTGTAGTTGTCACAGGAACCGGTTCTTGTGATGGACTACTTTCCAATAAGGGAGCAGGTACAATTACCTCATCAATTTCTACTTTCCTCCCACTCACTTCTTTCGAGAGAAACTTCTTCTCTAGAAAGGATCCGAATTTAGCAACGAAAATCTTGCCCTCAGATCTATGATAGAAGGTGTACCCAACAGTCTCTTTTGGGTATCCTATGAAGACACATTTCTCCGATTTGGGTTCGAGCTTATCTGGTTGAAGTTTCTTCACATAAGCATCGCAACCCCAAACTTTAAGAAACGACAACTTTGGTTTCTTGCCAAACCACAGTTCATGAGGCATCATCTCAACGGATTTTGATGGTGCCCTAACGTGAATGCGGCTGTCTCTAAAGCATAACCCCAAAACGATATCGGTAAATCAGTAAGAGACATCATAGATCGCACCATATCTAGTAAAGTACGATTACGACGTTCGGACACACCATTTCGTTGTGGTGTTCCGGGTGGCGTGAGTTGCGAAACTATTCCGCATTGTTTCAAATGTAAGCCAAACTCATAACTCAAATATTCTCCTCCACGATCAGATCGTAGAAATTTTATTTTCTTGTTACGATGATTTTCCACTTCACTCTGAAATTCTTTGAACTTTTCAAATGTTTCAGACTTGTGTTTCATTAAGTAGATATACCCATATCTGCTCAAATCATCTGTGAAGGTGAGAAAATAACGATACCCGCCGCGAGCCTCAATATTCATTGGACCACAAACATCAGTATGTATGATTTCCAACAAATCAGTTGCTCGCTCCATAGTTCCGGAAAACGGTGTTTTAGTCATCTTGCCCATGAAGCACGGTTCGCAAGTAGCAAGTGATTCATAATCAAGTGATTCCAAAAGTCCATTAGTATGGAGTTTCTTCATGCGCTTTATACCGATATGACCTAAACGGCAGTGCCACAAATAAGTTGCACTATCATTATCAACTCTGCATCTTTTGGTTTCAACACTATGAATATGTGTATCACTACTATCGAGATTCAATAAAAATAGACCACTCTTCAAGGGTGCATGACCATAAAAGATATTACTCATATAAATAGAACAACCATTATTCTCTGATTTAAATGAATAACCGTCTCGCATCAAACAAGATCCAGATATAATGTTCATGCTCAACGCTGGCACCAAATAACAATTATTTAGGTCTAAAACTAATCCCGGTGGTAGATGTAGATGTAGCGTGTCGACCGCGATCACATCGACTTTGGAACCATTTCCCACGCGCATCGTCACCTCGTCCTTAGCCAATCTTCGCTTAATCCGTAGTCCCTGTTTCGAGTTGCAAATATTAGCAACAGAGTCAGTATCGAATACCCAGGTACTACTGTGAGCATTAGTAAGGTACACATCAATAACATGTATATCACATATACCTTTGTTCACTTTGCCATCATTCTCATCCGCCAAATACTTGGGGCAGTTCCGCTTCCAGTGTCTAGTCTGCTTGCAGTAGAAGCACTCAGTCTCAGGCTTAGGTCCAGACTTGGGTTTCTTCTCTTGAGCAGCAACTTGTTTGCTGTTCTTCTTGAAGTTCCCCTTCTTCTTCCCTTTGCCCTTTTTCTTGAAACTGGTGGTTTTGTTGACCATCAACACTTGATGCTCTTTCTTGATTTCTACCTCCGCGGCTTTCAGCATTGCAAAGAGCTCGGGAATAGTCTTGTCCGTCCCTTGCATATTATAGTTCATCACGAAGCTCTTGTAGCTTGGTGGCAGTGATTGAAGAATTCTGTCAATGACACTATCATCAGGAAGATTAACTCCCAGTTGAATCAAGTGATTATTATACCCAGACATTTTGAGTATGTGTTCACTGACAGAACTATTCTCCTCCATCTTGCAGCTATAGAACTTATTGGAGACTTCATATCTCTCAATCCGGGCATTTGCTTGAAATATTAACTTCAACTCTTGGAACATCTCATATGCTCCATGACGTTCAAAACGTCGTTGAAGACCCGGTTCTAAGCCGTAAAGCATGGCACACTGAACTATCGAGTAGTCATCAGCTTTGCTCTCCCAGATATTCTTAACGTCGTCAGTTGTATCAGCAGCAGGCCTGGCACCCAGCGGTGCTTCCAGGACCTAATTCTTCTGTGCAACAATGAGGATAATCCTCAGGTTACGGACCCAGTCCGTGTAATTGCTACCATCATCTTTCAACTTTGCTTTCTCAAGGAACGCATTAAAATTCAACGGAACAACAGCACGAGCCATCTATCTACAACAAACATAGACAAGCAAAATACTATCAGGTACTAAGTTCATGATAAATTTAAGTTCAATTAATCATATTACTTAAGAACTCCCACTTAGACAGACATCTCTCTAGTCATCTAAGTGATCACGTGATCCAAATCAACTAAACCATGTCTGATCATCACGTGAGATGGAGTAGTTTCAATGGTGAACATCACTATGTTGATCATATCTACTATATGATTCACGTTCGACCTTTCGGTCTCCGTGTTCCGAGGCCATATCTGTTATATGCTAGGCTCGTCGAGTTTAACCTGAGTATTCTGCGTGTGCAACTGTTTTGCACCCGTTGTATTTGAACGTAGAGCCTATCACACTCGATCATCACGTGGTGTCTCAGCACGAAGAACTTTCGCAATGGTGCATACTCAGGGAGAACACTTCTTGATAATTTTTAGTGAGAGATCATCTTAAAATGGTACCGTCAATCAAAGCAAGATAAGATGCATAAAGGATAAACATCACATGCAATCAATATAAGTGATATGATATGGCCATCATCATCTTGTGCTTGTGATCTCCATCTTCGAAGCACCGTCATGATCACCATCGTCACCGGCGCGACACCTTGATCTCCATCGTAGCATCATTGCCGTAACACCATCTATTGCTTCTACGACTATCGCTACCGCTTAGTGATAAAGTAAAGCAATTACAGGGCGTTTGCATTTCATACAAATAAAGCGACAACCATATGGCTCCTTCTAGTTGCCGATAACTTCGGTTACAAAACATGATCATCTCATACAATAAAATATAGCATCACGTCTTGACCATATCACATCACAACATCCCCTGCAAAAACAAGTTAGACGTCCTCTAATTTGTTGTTGCAAATTTTACGTGGCTGCTACGGGCTGAGCAAGAACCGTTCTTACCTACGCATCAAAACCACAACGATAGTTCGTCAACTTAGTGCTGTTTTAAGCTTCGCAATGACTGGGCGTAGCCACACTCGGTTCAACTAAAGTTGGAGAAACAGACACCCGCTAGTCACCAGTGTGCAAAGCACGGCATTAAAACCAGTCCCGCGTAAGCGTACGCGTAATGTCGGTCCGGGCCGCTTCATCCAACAATACCGCTGAACCAAAGTATAACATGCTGGTAAGCAGTATGACTTGTATCGCCCACAACTCACTTGTGTTCTACTCATGCATATAACATCAACGCATAAAATCTAGGCTCGGATGCCACTGTTGGGTAACGTAGTAATTTCAAAAAAATTCCTACGCACACGCAAGATCATGGTGATGCATAGCAACGAGAGGGGAGAGTGTTGTCCATGTACCCTCGTAGACCGTAAGCGGAAGCGTTATGACAACGCGGTTGATGTAGTCGTACATCTTCACAATCCGATCGATCCAAGCACCGAACGTACGTCACCTCCGAGTTCAGCACACGTTCAGCTCGATGACGATCCCCGGACTCCGATCCAGCAGGGTGTCAGGGATGAGTTCCGTCAGCACGACGGCGTGGTGACGATGATGATGTTCTACCGACACAGGGCTTCGCCTAAGCACCACAACGATATGACCGAGCTGGAATATGGTGGAGGGGGGCACCGCACACGGCTAAGGAACGATCACGAAGATCAACTTGTGTGTTTTGAGGTTCCCCCTGCCCCCGTATATAAAGGAGCCAAGGGGGAGGGGGCGGCCGGCCAAGGAGGGCGCGCCAAGGGGAGTCCTACTCCCACCGGGAGTAGGACTCCCTTCTTTCCTAGTTGGAGAAGGAGAAGGGGGAAGGAGGACGAAGAGGGGAAGGAAAGGGGGGGAGCCGCCCCCCTCTCCTTGTCCTATTCGGACTAGGGAGGGGAGGGGCGCAGCCCACCTCTTGCCTCCTCCCCTCTTCTCCCTTAGGGCCCATGAAGGCCCAATAACCCCTGGGAGGGTTCCGGTAACCCCCCGGTGCTCCGGTAAAATCCCGATTTCACCCGGAACCATTCCGATATCCAAATATAGGCTTCCAATATATCAATCTTTATGTCACGACCATTTCGAGACTCCTCGTCATGTCCGTGATCACATCCGGGATTCCGAACAACCTTCGGTACATCAAAACTTATAAACTCATAATAAAACTGTCATCGTAATGTTAAGCGTGCGAACCCTACGGGTTCGAGAACTATGTAGACATGACCTAGAACTATTCTCGGTCAATAACCAATAGCGGAACCTAGATGCTCATATTGGCTCCTACATATTCTACAAAGATCTTTATCGGTCAAACCGCATAACAACATACTTTGTTCCCTTTGTCATCGGTATGTTACTTGCCCGAGATTTGAACGTCGGCATCCAATACCTAGTTCAATCTCGTTACCGGCAAGTCTCTTTACTCATTACGTAATGCATCATTCCGTAACTAACTCATTAGCTACATTGCTTGCAAGGCTTATAGTGATGTGCATTACCGAGAGGGACCAGAGATACCTCCCCGACAATCGGAGTGACAAAACCTAATCTCGAAATACGCCAACCCAACATGTACCTTTGGAGACACCTGTAGAGCTCCTTTATAATCACCCAGTTACGTTGTGATGTTTGGTAGCAAACAAAGTGTTCCTCCGATAAACGGGAGTTGCATAATCTCATAGTTACAGGAACATGTATAAGTCATGAAGAAAGCAATAGCAACATACTAAACGATCAAGTGCTAAGCTAACGAAATGGGTCATGTCAATCACATCATTCTCCTAATGTTGTGATCCCGTTAATCAAATGACAACGCATTTCTATGGTTAGGAAACATAACCATCTTTGATTAATGAGCTAGTCAAGTAGAGGCATACTAGTGACGTTATGTTTGTCTATGTATTCACACATGTATCATGTTTCCGGTTAATACAATTCTAGCATGAATAATAAACATTTATCACGATATGAGGAAATAAATAATAACTTTACTATTGCCTCTAGGGCATATTTCCTTCATGGAGCACTTTCCAAGAAAGAAAGTCAAATTACCTTATGAATCTATCATGCGAGCTACTTATGAAAATTTAGTGCCAAAGATGGCACTACTTAGATCTATCTTCGCTTTTATGCCTAGCTAGGGGCGTTAAACGATAGCGCTAGTTGGGAGGCAAGCCAATTTTCTTTGTGTTTTTTGTTTTTGTTCCTGTTTAGTAATAAATCTTGCATCTACTTCCTGTTTAGATGTGTTTTTATCTTTTAATTAGTGTTTGTGCCAAGTAGAACCTATAGGATAACCGATGATGATAGTTGATTTGATTCTGCGGAAAAACAGAAACTTTGCACGCACGAATTTAGTTTTGGTAAATCACAGAAACGTGCTTTTGCGTTGATTCGTTTTGCTGCTAATCAATAAACAAATTTTTCAGGACTTCCTATTTTTGTAGGATTTTTAGAATTCCAGGAGTTTGCGTTAGTTACAGATTTCTACAGACTGTTCTGTTTTTGACAGATTCTGTTTTTCGTGTGGTGTTTGCTTATTTTGATGCATCTATGGCTAGTAAAATAGTTTATAAACCATATAGAAGTTGGAATACAGTAGGTTAACACCAAAATAAATAAAGAATGAGTTCATTATAGTACCTTATGTGGTGGTTTTGTTTTCTTTCACTAACGGAGCTTATAAGATTTCCTATTGAGTTTTGTGTTGTGAAGTTTTCAAGTTTTTGGGTAAAGCTTTTATGGACTATGGAATAAGGAGTGGCAAGAGCCTAAGCTTGGGGATTCCCATGGAACCCCAAGATATTCAAGGATAGCCAAAAGCCTAAGCTTGGGGATGCCCTGGGAAGGCATCCCCTCTTTCGTCTTCGTTCATTGATAACTTTACTTGGAGATATATTTTTATTCGCCACATGATATGTGTTTTGTTTGGAGCGTCGTGTATTATATTAGTCTTTGCTTTTTAGTTTACCACAGTCATCCTTGCTGTACACACCTTTTGTGAGAAGCCTACTTGATTAGGATTTGCTAGAATACTCTATGTGCTTCACTTATATCTTTTGAGCTTGATAGTTTTTGCTCTAGTGCTTCACTTATATTTTTTAGAGCACGGTGGTGACTTAATTTTGAAGAAATTGTTAGTATCTCATGCTTCACTTATATCTTTTTGAGAGTCTTTTAGAACAGCATGGTATTTTCTATGGTTACAAAGTTGGTCCTAGAATGATGAGCATCCAAGTTGGGTATAATAAAAACTATCATAGAAAAGAATTGGATGCTATGATCAATATGATGCTTGATAATTGTTTTGAGATATGGAGGTAGTGATATTAAATTCATGCTAGTTGAGGTGATTATGAAAAGTACTTGTGTTGAGGGTTGTGATTTCCGTAGCATGCACGTATGGTGAACAGCTTTGTGATGAAGTTGGAGCACAGTTTTATTTATTGAGTGTCTTCCTTATGAGTGGCGATCGGGGACGAGCGATGGTAGTTTCCTACCAACCTATCCCCCTAGGAGCATGCGCATAGTGCTTTGGTTTTTGATGACTTCTAGATTTTTGCAACAAGTACATGAGTTCTTTTGACTAATGTTGAGTCCATGGATCATACGCACCTCACCCTTCCACCATTGCTAGCCTCTCTTGTGCCGTGCAACTTTCACCGATATCATGCACCTACCATATACCTTCCTCAAAACAGCCACCATACCTACCTATTATGGCATTTTCATAGCCATTCCGAGATATATCGCCATGCAACTTTTCATCGTTCCGTTCATATGACACGCATTACTTTTGTCATATTGCTCTTTGCATGATCATGTAGTTGACATCATATTTGTGGCAAGGCCACCTTCATAATTTTCATACATGTCGCTCTTGATTCATTGCATATCCCAGTACACCGCCCGAGGCATTCATATAGAGTCATATCTTATTCTAGCTTTGAGTTGTAATTCTTGAGTTGTAAATCCATAAAAGTGTGATGATCTTCATTATTAGAGCATTGTCCTAGTGAGAAAGGATGATGAAGACTATGATTGCCCCACAAGTCGGGATGAGACTTCGGACTTTACAAAAAGAAAAAAAGGAAAAAAAGAAAAAAATGAGAAAGGCCAACAAGAAAAAAAAAGGAAGGCCAAAGAAAAAAAAGAGAAAAAAAGGAAAAAAATGATGAGAGAAAAAGAGAGAAGGGACAATGCTACTATCTCTTTTTCCACACTTGTGCTTCAAAGTAGCACCATGATCTTCATGTTAGAGAGTCTCATATGTTGTCACTTTCATATACTAGTGGGAATTTTTCATTATAGAACTTGGCTTGTAAATTCCAATGATGGGCTTCCTCAAAATGCCCTAGGTCTTCGTGAGCAAGCAAGTTGGATGCACACCCACTTAGTTTCTTTTGTTGAGCTTTCTTATATTTATAGCTCTAGTGCATCCGTTGCATGGCAATCCCTACTCACTCACATTGATATCTATTAATGGGCATCTCCATAGCCCGTTGATACGCCTAGTTGATATGAGACTATCTTCTCCTTTTTGTCTTCTCCACAACCACCATTCTATTCCATATATAGTGCTATGTTCATGGCTCACGCTCATGTATTGCGTGAAAGTTGAAAGAGTTTGAGATTATTAAAGTATGAAACAATTGCTTGGCTTGTCATCGGGGATGTGCATGATTAAATACTTTGTGTGATGAAGATAGAGCAACAGTCAGACTATATGATTTTGTAGGGATAACTTTCTTTGGCCATGTTATTTTGAGAAGACATGATTACTTTGATTAGTATGCTTGAAGTATCACAATTTTCATGTTAATATGAACTTTTATTTTGTATAATTTGGATCTGAACATTCATGCCACAATAAAGAAAATTACGTTAAGAATTATGCTATGTAGCATTCCACATCAAAAATTTCTTTTTTTATCATTTACCTACTCGAGGACGAGCAGGAATTAAGCTTGGGGATGCTTGATACGTCTCCAACGTATCTATAATTTTTTATTGTTCCATGCTATTATATTACCCCTTTTGGATGTTTATGGGCTTTATTTTACACATTTATATCATTTTTGGGACTAACCTACTAACCGGAGGCCCAGCCCGTGTTGCTATTTTTTTGCCTATTTCAGTATTTCGAAGAAAAGGAATATCAAACGGAGTCCAAACGGAATGAAACCTTCGGGGGCGTGATTTTTGGAACGAATGTGATCAAGAGGACTTGGAGTGCAAGTCAAGAAGCAGCCGAGGCCTTCACGAGATAGGAGGGCGCGCCCCCCTATAGGGCGCGCCCCTGTCTCGTGGGCCCCTCGGGCGGCCACCGACGTACTTCTTCCTCCTATATAAGCCTACGTACCCCAAAAACATCCAGGGAGCCAACGAAACACAATTTCCACCACCGTAACCTTCTGTATCCGCGAGATCCCATCTTGGAGCCTTCGTCGGCACTCCGCCGGAGGGGGAATCGACCACGGAGGGCTTCTACATCAACACCATTGCCCCTCCGATGAGTTGTGAGTAGTTTACCAAAGACCTTCGGGTCCATAGTTATTAGCTAGATGGCTTCTTCTCTCTTTTTGGATCTCAATACAATGTTCTCCCCCTCCCTTATGGAGATCTATTCGATGTAAACTCTTTTTGCGGTGTGTTTGTCGAGATCCGATTAATTGTGGGTTTATGATCAAGTTTATCTATGAGAAATATTTGAATCTCCTCTGAATTATTTTATGTATGATTGAGTTATCTTTGCAAGTCTCTTCGAATTATCAGTTTGGTTTGGCCTACTAGATTGATCTTTCTTGCCATGGGAGAAGTGCTTAGCTTTGGGTTCAATCTTGCGTGTCCTTTCCCAGTGACAGCAGGGGCAGCAAGGCACGTATTGTATTGTTTCTATCGAGGATAAAAAGATGGGGTTTATATAATATTGCATGAGTTTATCCCTCTACATCATGTCATCTTGCTTAAAGCGTTACTCTATTCTTTGTGAACTTAATACTCTAGATGCAGGCATAAGTCGGCCGATGTGTGGAGTAATAGTAGTAGATGCAGGCAGGAGTCGGTCTACTTGTTGCGGACGTGATGCCTATATACATGATCATGCCTAGATAATCTCATAATTATTCGCTTTTCTATCAATTGCTCGACAGTAATTTGTTCACCCACCGTAATACTTATGCTATCTTGAGAGAAGCCACTAGTGAAACCTATGGCCCCCGGGTCTATCCCTTATCATATTTTCTTCCAATCTACTTTTATTTGCATCTTTACTTTTTGCATCTATATTATAAAATACAAAAAATATATTTATCTTATCATACTATCTCTATTAGATCTCACTTTCGCAAGTGGCCGTGAAGGGATTGACAACCCCTTTATTGCGTTGGTTGCGAGTTCTTTGTTTGTTTGTGTAGGTGCATGGTACTTTTGAGGAGCCTCCTACTGGATTGATACCTTGGTTCTCAAAAACTGAGGGAAATACTTACACTACTATTGCTGCATCACCATTTCCTCTTCAAGGAAACCAACGCAAGCTCAAGACGTAGCAGCGACCTCCATGGCCTTGGCAATAGCAGCCTCGGCAACCTCATTAGCCCTGATGGCAGAAAGAAGACGGGAAGGAGAGCCTAGCCCCGGTTCAACAGACACCCCAACATCAGACATAATATGAAGCAAATGATCATCCGAAAATGCAGGTAAAACGAGGCGAATAGGGGAAGCAGGGGGAGGGGGATGGACAGATGAACCTGAAGGCGGAAGATCCCTGGCCACAGCACCCCTCTCAGCCCTCATCGCTACCGAAACACCAGAGTCATGCACGCGCCGTCCCTTGCGTGCCGTGGACGCCGAAGAACGCAGCGACGGGGAGCACCGCACAGGCGACGCCGAACACGGGCCAGATCCAGAAGCAGACCCCAGATCCTTATCCAGACGACGAGCCAGACCCGCCATAGATTGTTTGGAGCCAGAGGAAGCCCTGCTTTTTGTAGAGAATTTCCGAACCGACAACTTCTTCTTCTTAGTAGTGAGCTCGGTGGATCGCGGGGGAGATGCAGGAAGATCCTTGATCCCAGAGAAAGAGGGAGACTGAGGACGAGCAGGCACGTTGGAGCAAACACCAGAGAAGGGCGTACCCTTGCTAGCAGCAATCTCATAGGGAGCCAGATCATCCTTCTGAGGGTTAGCAGCCGGGGCGTTGTGCTTGAGCAACTTATGATCATGAGGTTCCAATTTATCCCATTCAGACTGAGTAAACCGAAGATCCGAGCCCCCACTCGGGTACTGCCCACCAACCGAGCCATCACCTTGCTTGTCATCCTGATCAAACGCCTTGGGAGGAAGGGGCAGAGGAGGAACATGGACATCAGCACCCTCGACCCGGACTCGTAAGCGCACACCTTCGGGAGATGGGAACACATCCACAGCACCATGAACACAGACAGGATCAATACACCACACATTGAGCCGAACCAGACCAACCTTACCCAAACGCCATCATGAACTCAACAGAGTGTAAGCCAATCGGCACGTCATCAACTAACACCCAGATCTTGGACAGAGGGCCAACCGCCTTCGCACCACAGGTCGCCGCTTTGACTGACACCACCAATTTGTTTAGAGGAAGAGTGAAACTAGTGCACGAGGAGATCATCCTTAGACATTCCTTGGAGGGAAAGACCACTGCAAACTCGAACTCTGAAAGCTGGCGCACCTGCCAGTCCCAACCCTCCTCGTCCCAAATCTTTAGGCCATCCAAGAGAGTCTGCGGGGAAATCTTCTGGCCACAAACAGTAATGATGGCCGCGTTAGAGAGAGACGGCACAACCATCACCATAGGAACATCAGAGTCCAAAGTGAAGAAAGAACAACCTGGCAAGCCCATCCCAAACTGTATGAAGGAAGGACTTTTGGAATGGTTGCGACAATCCACTGTCAGGTGACCATCCAAGCGACAGATGAGGCAGAAGGGAGGTGCATCTGGATTGGAAGTGGCCCGGGCGATGACAGGCGAAGAAGGACAGAGACGGAGAGGGGCCTGACGCAGCGAGGTGCTGGCGGGGAGGGGAGGCGGAGGCGGGGGCAGGATGCCATCTCCAAGGCCAACAGATGGGGTGCCCATCACAGAAGAGGGAGCACGATGACCACCGAGCATCGAAGAAGAAGAGCCAGGCCAAAACGCGGACCCGAGCGGGAGGCAGCACCAGTCGCGAATGAGCGAGGAGGCGGTCGAGGTGGGGGAACCGGACCCCCGGCCGGAGCCGGCCGCGGCGCCGACGAGGAAGGGCCACACTAGTAGAAAAGGGGGCAATGGTCCAGGCCGGTCCAGCCCATTAGTCCCCGTTCAATCCAGAACCGGGACCAATGGGGGCATTGGACCCGGTTCTTGAGCCCCGGGGGCCGGCCGGGCCACGTGGGCCATTGGTCCCGGTTCGTCTGGACCTTTTGGTCCCGGTTGATGGGTCGAACCGGGACCAATGGGCCTTGCTCCTGGGCCAAACCATTGGTCCCGGTTGGTGGCACGAACCGGGACCAAAGGCAACCCTTTAGTCCCGGTTCATGCGACCAACCGGGACCAATGGTGGTGCCTATATATACCCCCTCGCGCAAGAGCAGAGCACACTGCTCTGTTTTTTGTGGACAAGGGGGAGAGGGCTTGGTGGTGCTCTAGCTCACCTCATATGCACACAAGGTGTTCGATGGAATGCCCGAGCCACACTACTTAAGGTTTCTCCTCTCCAAGCTCGACCGCCAAGCTCCATTTTCCTCAATATTTGTCTAGGTTTAGCGGTCCGTCATGCCCCGTCCCCGTCTTCACCGTCGTCGATCACCCGCGCCAATCTCATCGCCGGCACCACCGTGGTGAGCCTCTTGTTCTTATCTTCTTTCTGAAAGGTAAAATATTCTTACTTGTATGTTTAGATAGATACTTGTATTATTTTCTTACTTTTATTATTGCATCTTATATAGTGCGATGGTTTTGGTATCCGCCCCCGTCGGCCCTCGTCCTGTCTATGATTCGGATGTGGTATATATTATGTTTTCATAACTATTGGTTCATTTATTGTTTATGACAATTATGCCGACCAACGTGACATAGATTTTATTTATCTAGGAGGTTGTTGAACCGGAAATTCCAACCGACCCTATTGTCGAGAGGTTAAATTTAGTTGAAGAAGAAAACAATTTCTTGAAGGAAAAAATTAGAAAAATTGAGGAGGAGGAGATGATATTGGAGTTGCATGTTGCGGATGTCGTCGATGATCACAAGATCAAGATGGATGCAATGCGCTTGAAGATTAGAAAGATTAGAAAATATGCCATTCATACCGAGGCTTGGTATCATTATGCCGTTGGATCAGTTGTTACATTGGTTGCAATTATGATCGCATTTGTTTTCGCATTGAAATGTTTTACATAGTTTCAGTGTATGGTTTAATTAATTTAGATGCTCTGTAGAGCTTTATGTTGTTAGATGGGAACTATGTATGTACTTTGGTTTTAATGTGATGATGAACTTCTATTAATTTGGTCACTTAATTATCTATTCATGATGTTCTGTAATGATTTTTGACACACTTAATTATATATAATGCACGCAGATGAACCGGCAATGGATGTACGGTTCAAGACACACCTCCGAGTACATTAAGGGCGTGCATGATTTTCTCGAAGTGGCTAAGGCAAACAAGCAGAATGGTTTTATGTGTTGTTCATGCCCTATATGTGGGAATACGAAGTCTTACTCTGACCGAAAAATCCTCCACACCCACCTGCTTTACAAGGGTTTCATGCCACACTATAATGTTTGGACGAGGCACAGAGAAATAGGGGTTATGATGGAAGACGGCGAAGAAGAAGAGTATGATGACAACTATGTGCCCCCTGAATACGGTGATGCTCCTGAAGATCAAGAGGAACCAGACGATGTGCACGATGATGCTGCAACGGGCAAAGCTGCTGAAGATCAAGAGGAACCAGACGATGTTCCCGATGATGATGATCTCTGCCGGGTCATTGTCGATGGAAGGACGCAATGCGAAAGTCAAAAGGAGAAGCTGAAGTTCGATCGCATGCTAGAGGACCACAAAAAAGGGTTGTACCCCAATTGCGAAGATGGCAACACAAAGCTCGGTACCATACTGGAATTACTGCGGTGGAAGGCAGAGAATGCTGTGCCTGACAAAGGATTTGAGAAGCTACTAAAAATATTGAAGAAGAAGCTTCCAAAGGATAAAGAATTGCCTGACAGTGCATACGCAGCAAAGAAGGTCGTATGCCCTCTAGGATTGGAGGTGCAGAAGATACATGCATGCCCTAATGACTGCATCCTCTACCGCGGTGCGTACAAGGATCTGAACGCATGCCCGATATGCTGTGCATTACGATATAAGATCAGACGAGATGACCCTGGTGATGTTGACGGCGAGCCCCCCAGGAAGAGGGTTCCTACGAAGGTGATGTGGTATGCTCCTATAATACCACGGTTGAAACGTCTGTTCAGAAACCGAGAGCATGCCAAGTTGATGCGATGGCACAGTGAGGACCGTAAGAAAGACGGGAAGTTGAGAGCACCCGCTGACGGGTCGCAGTGGAGAAAAATCGAGAGAAAGTACTGGGATGAGTTTGCAAGTGAGCCAAGGAACATATGGTTTGCATTAAGCGCGGATGGCATTAATCCTTTCGGGGAGCAGAGCAGCAATCACAGCACCTGGCCCGTGACTCTATGTATGTATAACCTTCCTCCTTGGATGTGCACGAAGCGGAAGTTCATTATGATGCCAATTCTCATCCAAGGCCCTAAGCAACCCGGCAATGACATTGATGTGTACCTAAGGCCATTAGTTGAAGAACTTATACAGCTGTGGAATGGAAACGGTGTACGTACGTGGGATGAGCACAAACAGGAGGAATTTAACCTAAAGGCGTTGCTGTTCGTGACCATCAACGATTGGCCCGCTCTCAGTAACCTTTCAGGATAGACAAACAAGGGATACCACACATGCATGCACTGTTTACTTGACACCGATAGTATATACCTGGCAAGCTGCAGGAAGAATGTGTACCTGGGCCATCGTCGATTTCTTCCGATCAACCATCAATGTCGAAAGAAAGGCAAGCATTTCAAAGGCGAGGCAGATCACCGGAAGAAGCCCGCCATGCGTACCGGTGATCACGTACTTGCTATGGTCAATGATTTACACGTAATCTTTGGAAAGGGTCCCGGCGGACTAGTTGTTCCGAGTGACGCTGGGGGACACGCACCCATGTGGAAGAAGAAATCTATATTTTGGGACCTACCCTACTGGAAAGACCTAGAGGTCCGCTCTTAGATCGACGTGATGCACGTGACGAATAACCTTTGCGTGAACCTGCTAGGCTTCTTGGGCGTGTATGGGAAGACAAAAGATACAGCTGAGGCACGGGAGGACCTGCAACGTTTGCACGAAAAAGACGGCATGCCTCCAAAGCAGTATGAAGGTCCTGCCAGCTATGCTCTTACCAAAGAAGAGAAGGAAATCTTCTTTGAATGCCTGCTTAGTATGAAGGTCCCGACTGGCTTCTCGTCGAATATAAAAGGAATAATAAATATGGCAGAGAAAAAGTTTCAGAACCTAAAGTCTCATGACTGCCACGTGATTATGACGCAACTGCTTCCGGTTGCATTGAGGGGGCTTCTACCGGAAAATGTCCGATTAGCCATTGTGAAGCTATGTGCATTCCTCAATGCAATCTCTCAGAAGGTGATCGATCCAGAAATCATACCAAGGCTAAGGAGTGATGTGGTGCAATGTCTTGTCAGTTTCGAGCTGGTGTTCCCACCATCCTTCTTCAATATCATGACGCACGTCCTAGTTCATCTAGTTGATGAGATTGTCATTCTGGGCCCCGTATTTCTACACAATATGTACCCCTTTGAGAGGTTCATGGGAGTCCTAAAGAAATATGTCCGTAACCGCGCTAGGCCAGAAGGAAGCATCTCCATGGGCCATCAAACAGAGGATGTCATCGGGTTTTGTGTTGACTTCATTCCTGGCCTTAAGAAGATAGGTCTCCCTAAATCGCGGTATGAGGGGAGACTGACTGGAAAAGGCATGCTTGGAAGGGAATCAATAATATGCAGGGACGGATATTCTTGGTCTCAAGCACACTACATAGTTCTACAGAACTCTACCTTGGTGACCCCGTATGTTGATGAACACAAGAACAGTCTGCGCTCCAAACACCCGGAGCAGTGCGACGACTGGATTACATGTGAATACATCAGGACTTTCAGCAGTTGGTTGGAAGCACGTATCAGAGGTGACAACACTATTTGTGATGAGCTGTACTTGTTATCCAGGGGACCATCTTCGACTGTTACGATTTGGAAAGGATACGAGATAAATGGGAATACATTTTACATGATTGACCAAGATCAAAAGAGCACCAACCAAAACAGTGGTGTCCGCTTTGATGCAACAACCGAGAGGGGAAAGGACACATATTATGGTTACATAGTGGACATATGGGAACTTGACTACGGACATGATTTTAAGGTCCCTTTGTTTAAGTGCAAATGGGTCAATCTGTCAGGAGGCGGGGTACATGTAGACCCACAGTACGGAATGAGAACAGTGGATCTGAAAAATCTTGGGTACACTGACGAACCGTTCGTCCTAGCCAATGATGTGGCACAGGTTATCTATGTGAAGGACATGTCTACCAGACTGAGAAAGAGAAAAGATAAGGAAGCGAATACATCATACGATGAGCCAAAGCGCCACATAGTTCTTTCAGGAAAAAGGGACATCGTGGGAGTGGAGGACAAGACAGACATGTCTGAAGATTATGAAAAGTTTCATGAAATTCCTCCCTTTAAAGTCAAGGCTGATCCCAGCATCCTGATAAACGATGAAGATTATCCATGGTTACGGTGCAATAAGCAAATGACACAAGCGAAGAAAAAGTGAAGACTTTCTCCCGCAACTATTATGATGATACCATGCCAATTTTGCAACTGACGAGTATGATACCATTGTCCGTTTTGTACATGCACATGCTATGTGTGGGTCAATTTATGATACCATGCCAACTTTCAACTTTTTCAGAGTTCATTTGAAATGCTTTAATGTCTTATGGTTCGGCCCTCGTAATAATTAAAAATAGCAACAATAAGTATTTTGTTGTAAGTAGAAACAAAATAAAATAAATAAAGCAAGAAAGAAAACAAAAAAAAGTGTTTTCAAATTTGAAAAGTAATGGCACTAACAGAAAGTTTATAATTTTCCTAAAACTAAAAGCAAAAAGAATTAAAAAATAAAGCAAAAAACAAAAAAAAATAGTGCAGAAAACAAAACAAAAAAACAACAATAAGTATTTTGTTGTAAGTAGAAACAAAATAAAATAAATAAAGCAAAAAAGAAAACAAAAAACAAAAGAAGTGTTTTCAAATTTGAAAAGTAATGGCACTAACAGAAAGTTTATAATTTTCCTAAAACTAAAAGCAAAAAGAATTAAAAAATAACGCAAAAAACAAAAGAAAATAAATAGTGCAGAAAACAAAACAAAAAAAACAACAATAAGTATTTTGTTGTAAGTAGAAACAAAATAAAATAAATAAAGCAAGAAAGAAAACAAAAAAAAAGTGTTTTCAAATTTGAAAAGTAATGGCACTAACAGAAAGTTTATAATTTTCCTAAAACTAAAAGCAAAAAGAATTAAAAAATAAAGCAAAAAAACAAAAGAAAATAAATAATGCTGAAAACAAAACAAAAAAACTGGAAAAAAATAAAAATAGCAACAATAAGTAAAGAAAACAAAAAAACAAAAAGAAATGCCACCTACTAGGCCCACACGGCCTGAATACGACTTGAATCCCTACTTTGGGCCAGGATTCAGGCCCGCAGTAGGCCCAGAAGGCCCATCAGGCAAAGCAGTAGCTAGTAGGCCCGTAAGCCTGCAATGGAGAGGAGCTCGAGAGGGGTGCGGCAGTGGGGCTTATAAACCACTGCCCGCCCCTCTCAACTAGCGAGGTGGGACTAAACTTTGGCCCCGATGCGGGCAGCACAGGGGCCTTTGGTCCCGGTTGGTGGCACCAACCGGGACTAAAGGGGGGGCATTGGTCCCGGTTGGTGCCACCAATCGGGACTAAAGGCCGCAGCTTCCCGCCCTTTGGGCTGCCGAAAAGAGGCCTTTGGTCCCGGTTGGTGGCACCAACCGGGACTAAAGGGGGCATTAGTCCCGGTTGGTGCCACCAAACGGGACCAATGCTCCTTGTATATAAGTAGCACTTCGCAGTTTTGCAGAGTTCATCGCCATCAGTTGCCCCCCAAGACGACGCCGAGCACATCGTCGCCGCCAGGCTGCCCCGACGCCGCCCGCCGCCCCCGCCGTCGCCGTCGTCGTCGCCCGCGCCCGTCGTCGTCGCCGGCCTCCCCGAGCCCGCGGCGGCCTCCCCGAGCCCGCGCCGTCCTCCCCGAGCCCGCGCCCGCCGTCGCCGCCGCCAGGCTCTGCCCCGTCGCCGTCGCCTGCCCCCGCGCGCCGCGCCCCGAGCCCCTGCCCCGTCGCCGTCGCCCGCCCCCACACGCCGCCACCGCTGTGAGCCGCCGCGCCGCACCGGCTCTGTTTTTTTTTCATTTTTATTAGTTTAATTTTTTTGTTCAATGTATATATATATGTGTATGTATGTGGCTATATATATAATGTATATGTTTATGTATGTGGCTATGTGTATGTAGATGTTAAAAAATTGTTCAGAGCATGTTTTTGTTCATATATGTATTTTTTTGTTCATATGTGTATTAATGTTTTCATATATGCAAAAGATAGATTTTTAGAAAATTTAGGTTTTTTTCTGTTCATAGATTTTTTTTGGTGATATTAATTATTGTAGAATATGCAAATGTTTGTATATTCATATGAACAATGCATTAGGCAAAACCTTTGTTTTTTTTTGAAATTTTCTATTTGAACATTTTTTTTAAAACAAGCAATACTAAAAGAATGAGAGGAAAAAGGAAAATAAGAAGAGGAAGAAAGGAGAAAAAGAGGAGAGGAAGAAGAGGAGAAATAAATAAGAAGAGGAAAAAGAAGAAAAAGAAGAGGAGAAGAAGAAAGGAATAGAGGAGAAAGAAGAAAAAATAGAAGAAAAAAATTCTATTTTTTCTTCTTCTCCTCTATTCCTTTCTTCTTCTCCTCTTTTTTTTCTTCTTTTTTTTCTTCTTCTTCTTCCTTCTTCCTTCTTTCTCTTTTCTTCCTTTTCCATAATTATTTTCCTTTCTCGAGGGAGAAGAAGAAAAAGAAGAGGAGAAGAAGAAAGAAAGAAATAGAGGAGAAAGAAGAAACTTCAACACGAGCTAGGGGGTGGTACCGATACCCCCTCCCCGATAACTCTCGAGGACACCCAAACCATAGAGAGAAAACGATGTTGGTCTCCTACCCCCCTCCCGCCGCGCCCCTACCTGACAAATTAACTCTCTCGAGGCCACCCAAATTTATCAAGTTAAAAGAGCGTTGTCGTCGAGGCCACCCCAAACCCTTGAAGCGTTGTGTCGAGGCGACCCCAAACCCTAGAGAAGCAGCGTCGAGGCCACTAACATGATTCCTTATTGTGATTAGCTAGCTAGTTCTACGTTTGCCACTAATATATATATATATATATATATATATATATATATATATATATATATATATATATATATATATATCTGTACCATGTTTGAATAATAATTGACATGTTGTAAATATTTGCAGAAACTATATATGGAGCACTCCCGAGACGAAGAAACAGAAGCGATGTTGGGGGACATAATCGCAAATGAAAGTGATGATGTTGCATCATTTCTCCTCGACACCGATGGTCAGCTGGATGAAGAAGAGGGCTATGTTTATGATGGCTTCGACCCATTAATGCCGGTACAAGAGGAGGACCATGTTCATGATGGCTCCGGTGACACAATGGAGGTACAAGACGAAGGAGACCGTGCTGACTGCTCCGGTCACCGAACCGAGTCCGGCCAGGTATATATATATATATATTAGTTAAGCCCGTGCTGACTAGTTAATTGATGCATCCATTGTTTTGGTATATGTACACATATTAATTACTGTCGTCTTTCTTCCTTATAATTTCTAGCCCTCCGGATCAAGCACAACTTCGGTAAGGAGACGAGGCCCGAAGAAAAAGTTGAGCTCGGATGAAAAGTTTGAGATCATAGAAATCGCGCCCGACGGCGAACCGATTGAACCCATCCGGACAAGGAAGGCATTTTCTACTCAGTGCGGGGTTCTTGTTAGGGACAGGATCCCGATCAGCATCCAGCAATGGTATAAGCCTGCTAAGAATGAAGACCCTAAGGTGTCTTATGTCAATGATATGCAGAAAGAAGATCTTTGGACTGAGCTGAAGGCAAATTTCACCCTACCGCCAGAGGAGGATCCGGAGAAGCCAGTTAAAGAGCAATTAATCAAGTCTTGTGCACTTAAGAAGGTGGAGGAAAGAGCTGAACCAGTTTGTCAAGAAAAAAAAGACACCATAATTAATCGGCAAATATGAGAAGATCAAAGATCACTGGCCCGCATTTGTGGCCCACAAGACATCGGAAAAGAGTAAGAAAATGTCGGAGACAAACAAGAAAAATGCTGCGAAGAAGAAGCTTCACCATCGCACGGGGTCAGTGTTGGAAATATGCCCTAGAGGCAATAATAAAAGTATTATTATTATATTTCCTTGTTCATGATAATTGTCTTTTATTCATGCTATAATTGTATTATCCAGAAATCATAATACACGTGTGAATACATAGACCACAATATGTCCCCAGTGAGCCTCTAGTTGACTAGCTCGTTGTGATCAACAGATAGTCATGGTCCTGGCTATGGACATTAGATGTCGTTGATAACGGGATCACATCATTAGGAGAATGATGTGATGGACAAGACCCAATCCTAAGCATAGCACAAAGATCGTGTAGTTCGTTTGCTAGAGCTTTTCTAATGTCAAGTATCTTTTCCTTAGACCATGAGATTGTGCAACTCCCGGATACCGTAGGAGTGCTTTGGGTGTACCAAACGTCACAACGTAACTGGGTGGCTATAAAGGTGCATTACAGGTATCTCCGAAAGTGTCTGTTGGGTTAGCACGAATCGAGACTGGGATTTGTCACTCCGTGTAAGCGGAGAGGTATCTCTGGGCCCACTCGGTAGGACATCATCATATGCGCAATGTGACCAAGGAGTTGATCACGGGATGATGTGTTACGGAACGAGTAAAGAGACTTGCCGGTAACGAGATTGAACAAGGTATAAGGATACCGACGATCGAATCTCGGGCAAGTATAATACCGCTAGACAGAGGGAATTGTATACGGGATTGATTAAGTCCTTGACATCGTGGTTCATCCGATGAGATCATCGTGGAACATGTGGGATCCATCATGGGTATCCAGATCCCGCTGTTGGTTATTGACCGGAGAACGTCTCGGTCATGTCTGCATGTCTCTCGAACCCGTAGGGTCTACACACTTAAGGTTCGATGACGCTAGGGTTATAAAGGAAGCTTGTATGTGGTTACCGAATGTTGTTCGGAGTCCCAGATGAGATCCCGGACGTCACGAGGAGTTCCGGAATGGTCCGGAGGTAAAGATTTATATATGGGAAGTCCTGTTTTGGTCACCGGAAAAGTTTCGGGTTTTATCGGTAAAGTACCGGGACCACCGGGAGGGTCCCGGGGGTCCACCAAGTGGGGCCACCATCCCCGGAGGGCTGCATGGGCCATGTGTGGGAGGGAACCAGCCCCAGGTGGGCTGGTGCACCCCCCACAAGGGGCCCAAGGCGCAGGGGAGAGTGGGAGGGGGCGAACCCTAGGGCAGATGGGCCCTAAGGCCCATGCTCCCTGCGCCTCCCCTCTCTCCCCCTCTGGCCGCCGCACCAGATGCCATCTGGAGGCTGGCCGCACCCCTTGGGGTGGGAAACCCTAAAGGGGGCGCAGCCCCCCTTCCCCCTATATATATTGAGGCATTGGGCTGCCCATAAAACAGAGAAAATACACGTGATTCGATCTCTGCCTTTGGTTGCAGCCCTCTCCTCTCTCCCAAGTACTCCTCCTCTCCCGTGGTGCTTAGCGAAGCCCTGCTGGATTGCCACACTCCTCCACCACCACCACGCCGTTGTGCTGCTGCTGGATGGAGTCTTCCTCAACCTCTCCCTCTCTCCTTGCTGGATCAAGGCGTGGGAGACGTCACCGGGTTGTACGTGTGTTAAACGCGGAGGTGCCGTGCGTTCGGCACTTGATCATCGGTGATTTGAATCACGACGAGTACGACTCCATCAACCCCGTTCACTTGAACGCTTCCGCTTAGCGATCTACAAGGGTATGTAGATGCACTCTCCTTCTACTCGTTGCTGGTCTCTCCATAGATAGATCTTGGTGACACGTAGGAAATTTTTTGAATTTCTGCTACGTTCCCCAACAGTGGCATCATGAGCTAGGTCTATTGCGTAGATTCTTTGCACGAGTAGAACACAAAGTAGTTGTGGGCGTTGATGTTGCTCAATATGCTTACCGTTACTAGTCCAATCTTGTTTCGACGGTATTGTGGGATGAAGCGGCCCGGACCGACCTTACACGTACTCTTACGTGAGACAGGTTCCACCGATTGACATGCACTTGGTGCATAAGGTGGCTAGCGGGTGCCAATCTCTCCCACTTTAGTCGGAACGGATTCGATGAAAAGGGTCCTGATGAAGGGTAAATAGCAATTGACATATCACGTTGTGGTTTTGCGTAGGTAAGAAACGTTCTTGCTAGAAACCCATAGCAGCCACGTAAAACATGCAAACAACAATTAGAGGACGTCTAACTTGTTTTTGTAGGGTATGCTATGTGATGTGATATGGCCAACAAGAATGTGATGAATGATATGTGATGTATGAGATTGATCATGGTCTTGTAATAGGAATCACGACTTGCATGTCGATGAGTGTGACAACCGGCAGGAGCCATAGGAGTTGTCTTAATTTATTGTATGACCTGCGTGTCATTAAACAACGCCATGTAATTACTTTACTTTATTGCTAACCGGTAGCCATAGTAGTAGAAGTAATAAGTTGGCGAGACGACTTCATGGAGACACGATGATGGAGATCATGATGATGGAGATCATGGTGTCATGCCGGTGACGATGATGATCATGGAGCCCCGAAGATGGAGATCAAAAGGAGCAAAATGATATTGGCCATATCATGTCACTATTTGATTGCATGTGATGTTTTTCATGTTTATGCATCTTGTTTACTTAGGACGATGGTAGTAAATAAGATGATCCCTTACAAAATTTCAAGAAGTGTTCTCCCCTAACTGTGCACCGTTGCTACAGTTCGTCGCTTCTAAGCACCACGTGATGATCGGGTGTGATGGATTCTTACGTTCACATACAATGGGTGTAAGACAGATTTACGCAGCGAAAACACTTAGGGTTAACTTGACGAGCCTAGCATGTACATACATGGCCTCGGAACACGGAGACCGAAAGGTCGAGCATGAGTCGTATAGTAGATACGATCAACATGAAGATGTTCACCGACGTTGGCTAGTCCGTCTCACGTGATGATCGGACACGGCCTAGTTGACTCGGATCATGTAATAACTTAGATGACCAGAGGGATGTCTATCTGAGTGGGAGTTCATAAGATGAACTTAATTATCTTGAACATAGTCAAAAGACCTTTTGCAAATTATGTCGTAAGCTCGCGTTTCAGTTCTACTGTTTAGATATGTTCCTAGAGAAAATATAGTTGAAAGTTGACAGTAGCAATTATGCGGACAGTAGAAAGCTTATGTCCTTAATGCACCGCTCAGTGTGCTGAACCCCAAACATCGTTTGTGGATGTTGCGAACATCAGACATACACGTTTTGATAACTACGTGATAGTTCAGTTAAACGGTTTAGAGTTGAGGCACCAAAGACGTTTTCGAAACGTCGCGGAACATATGAGACGTTTCGAGGGCTGAAATTGAGATTTCAGGCTCGTGCCCACGTCAAGAGGCATGAGACCTCCGACGATTCTCTTAGCCTGCAAACTAATGGAGAAAAGCTCAATCGTTGAGCTTGTGCTCAGATTGTCTGAGTACAACAATCGCTTGAATCGAGTGGGAGTTGATCTTCCAGATGAAATAGTGATGGTTCTCCGAAGTCATTAACACCAAGCTGCTAGAGCTTCGTGATGAACTATGATATATCAAGGACATATATGATGATCCTTGAGATATTCGCGATGTTTGACACCGCGAAAGTAGAAATCAAGAAGGAGCATCAATTGTTGATGAAACCACTAGTTTTAAGAAGGGCAAGGGCAACAAAGGGATACTTCATGAAATGGCAATTCAGCTGCTGCTCTAGTGAAGAAACCCAAGGTTGAACCCAAACCCGAAACTGAGTGCTTCTGCAATAAGGGGAACAGCCACTGGAGCAGAATTACCCTAGATACTTGGTAGATGAGAAGGCTGGCAAGGTCGATAGAAGTATAATGGATATACATTATGTTAATGTGTACTTTACTAGTACTCCTAGTAGCACCAGGGTATTAGATACCAGTTCGGTTGCTAAGTGTTAGTAACTCGAAATAAAGGCTACGGAATAAACGGAGACTAGCTAAAAGTGAGCTGACGATGTGTGTTGGAAGTGTTTCCAATGTTGATATGATCAAGCATCGCACGCTCCCTCTACCATCGAGATTGGTGTTTGCGTTGAGCATAGACATGATTGGATTATGTCTATCGCAATACGGTTATTCATTTAAAGAGAATAATAGTTACTCTGTTTGTTTGAATAATACCTTCAATGGTCTTGCACCTAAATGAATGGTTTATTGAATCTCGATCGTAGTGATACACATTTTCATGCCAAAAGATATAAGATAGTAATGATAGTACCGCTTACTTGTGGCACTGCCATGTAAGTCATATTGGTGTAAAATGCATGAAGAAGCTCCATGTTGATGGATCTTTGGACTCACTCGTTTTTGACATGCGAACCATGTCTGTTGGTGCATACGCATGAAGAAACTCCATGCAGATGGATCGTTTGGACTCACTTGATTTTGAATCACTTGAGATATGCAAATCATACCACATAGGCAAGATGACTGAAAAGCCTCGGTTTCAGTAAAATGGAACAAGTTGGAAGCAACACATTTTTGATGTGTGCAGTCCAATGAGTGCTGAGGCATGCAGTGAATATCGTTATGTTCTTACTTCACAGATGATTCGAGTAGATGTTGAGTATATTTACTTGATGAAACACAAGTCTGAATTATTGAATGGTTCAAGTAATTTCAGAGTGAAGTTTAAGATCTTTCGTGACAAGAGGATAGAATGTTTATGATATGATCATAGAGATGAATATCTGAGTTACGAGTTTTGGCACGCAATTAAGACATTGTGGAAATTGTTTCACAATTAATACCGCCTGGAACACCATAGTGTGATGGTGTGTCCGAACATCATAGTTGCACCCTATTGGATATGGTGCGTACCATGATGTCTCTTGTCGAATTACCACTATTGTTCATGGGTTAGGCATTAGAGACAACCACATTCACTTTAAATAGGGCACCACATAATTCCGTTGAGATGACACCGTATGAATTATGGTTTAGAGAAACCTAAGTTGTCATTTCTTAAAAGTTTGGGGCTGCGACGCTTATGTGAAAAAGGTTTCAGAATTGATAAGCTCGAACCCAAAGCGGATAAAATGCATCTTCATAGGACACCCAAAATAGTTGGGTATACCTCCTAATTCAGATCCGAAAGCAATATGGATTGTTTCTTGAATCGGGTCCTTTCTCGAGGAAAGGTTTCTCTCGAAAGAGTTGAGTGGGAGGAGGGTGGAGACTTGATAAGGTTATTGAACCGTCACTTCAACTAGTGTGTAGCAGAGCATAGGAAGTTGTTCCTGTGGCACCTACACCAATTGAAGTAGAAGCTTATGATAGTGATCATGAAGTTTCGGATCAAGTCACTACTGAACCTCGTAGGACGACAAGGACGCGTACTGCTTCGGAGTGGTACGGTGATCCTGTCTTAAAGGTCATGTTGCTGGACAACAATGAACCTACGAGCTATGGAGAAGTAATGGTGGGCCCAAATTCCGACAAATGGTTAGAAGCCATGAAATCCGAGATAGGATCCATGTATCAGTACAAAGCATGGACTTTGGTGGACTTGCCCAAAGAACAGCAAGCCATTAAGATAAATGGATCTTTAAGAAGAAGACGGGCGTGGATGGTAATGTAACCATCTATGGAGCTCGACTTGTGACGAAAAGTTTTTCACAAGTTCAAGGAGTTGACTACGATGAGATTTTCTCATCCGTAGCGATGCTTAAGTCCGTCGGATTCATGTTAGCATTAGCTGCATTTATGAAATCTGGCAGATGGATGACAAAATGAGTTTCCTTACCAATCCTCATATGGAAAGGTTGTTTTTGTCGATCCTAAGGATGATAAAAGCTATGCTAGCTCCAGCGATCCTTCCATGGACTGGAGTAAGCATCTCGGAGTTGGAATATGCACTTTGATAAGATGATCAAAGATTTTTGGTTTATACAAAGTTTATGAGAAACTTGTATTTCCAAAGAAGTGAGTGGGAGCACTATAGAATTTCTGATGAGTATATGTTGTTGACATATTGATGATCAGAAATGATGTAGAATTTCTAGAAAGCATATAGGGTTATTTGAAAACTGTTTTTCAAAGGAAAACCTGGATTAGGCTACTTGAACAATAAGCATCAAGATCTATAAGATAGATCAAAATGCTTAATAGTACTTTCAAATGAGCACGTACCTTGACATGATCTTGAAGGTGTTCAAGATGAGTCGGTCAAAGAAGGAGTTCTTGCCTGAGTTGTAAAGTTAAGACTTAAAGCTCGACCACGGCAGAAGAAAGAGAAAGGATGAATGTCGTCCCCTATGCTTTTATCATAGGCTCTCTACAGTATGCTATGCTGTGTACCGCACCTGTAGTGTGCCTTGCCATGAGTTAGTCAAGGGGTACAAGAGTGATCCAAGAATGGATCACAGGACAGCGGACAAAGTTATCCTTAGTAACTAATGGACTAAGGAATTTTCTCGATTATGGAGGTGGTAAAGGAGTTCGTCGTAAAGGGTTACGTCGATGCAAGCTTGAACACCTATCCGGATAGCTCTGAGTAGAGATACCAGATACGTATGATGGAGCAACAATTTAGAATAGCTCCAAGTAGAACAGTTATTTGGAATAGCTCCAAATAGAGCGTGGTAGCTACATCTAGGAGATGACATAGAGATTTGTAAAGCACACACGGATCTGAAAGGTTCAGACCCGTTGACTAAAACCTCTCTCACAAGCAACATGATCAAACCAAGAACTCATTGAGTCTTAATCACATGATGATGTGAACTAGTTTAATGACACTAGTAAACTCTTTGGATGTTGGTCACATGGTGATGTGACCAGTCAGTGTTAATCACATGGTGATGTGAACTAGATTATTGACTCTAGTGCAAGTGGGAGACTGTTGGAAATATGCCCTAGAGGCAATAATAAAAGTATTATTATTATATTTCCTTGTTCATGATAATTGTCTTTTATTCATGCTTTAACTGTATTATCCGGAAATCATAATACACGTGTGAATACATAGACCACAATATGTCCCTAGTGAGCCTCTAGTTGACTAGCTCGTTGTGATCAATAGATAGTCATGGTTTCCTGGCTATGGACATTAGATGTCGTTGATAACGGGATCACATCATTAGGAGAATGATGTGATGGACAAGACCCAATCCTAAGCATAGCACAAAGATCGTGTAGTTCGTTTGCTAGAGCTTTTCTAATGTCAAGTATCTTTTCCTTAGACCATGAGATTGTGCAACTCCCGGATACCGTAGGAGTGCTTTGGGTGTACCAAACGTCACAACGTAACTGGGTGGCTATAAAGGTGCATTACAGGTATCTCCGAAAGTGTCTGTTGGGTTGGCACGAATCGAGACTGGGATTTGTCACTCCGTGTAAGCGGAGAGGTATCTCTGGGCCCACTTGATAGGACATCATCATATGCGCAATGTGACCAAGGAGTTGATCACGGGATGATGTGTTACGGAACGAGTAAAGAGACTTGCCGGTAACGAGATTGAACAAGGTATAAGGATACCGACGATCGAATCTCGGGCAAGTATAATACCGCTAGACAGAGGGAATTGTATGCGGGATTGATTAAGTCCTTGACATCGTGGTTCATCCGATGAGATCATCGTGGAACATGTGGGAGCCATCATGGGTATCCAGATCCCGCTGCTGGTTATTGACCGGAGAACGTCTCGGTCATGTCTGCATGTCTCCCGAACCCGTAGGGTCTACACACTTAAGGTTCGATGACGCTAGGGTTATAAAGGAAGCTTGTATGTGGTTACCGAATGTTGTTCGGAGTCCCAGATGAGATCCCGGACGTCACGAGGAGTTCCGGAATGGTCCGGAGGTAAAGATTTATATATGGGAAGTCCTGTTTTGGTCACCGGAAAAGTTTCGGGTTTTATCGGTAAAGTACCGGGACCACCGGGAGGGTCCCGGGGGTCCACCAAGTGGGGCCACCAACCCCGGAGGGCTGCATGGGCCATGTGTGGGAGGGAACCAGCCCCAGGTGGGCTGGTGCGCCCCCCACAAGGGGCCCAAGGCGCAGGGGAGAGTGGGAGGGGGCGAACCCTAGGGCAGATGGGCCCTAAGGCCCATGCTCCCTGCGCCTCCCCTCTCTTCCCCTCTGGCCACCGCACCAGATGCCATCTGGAGGCTGGCCACACCCCTTGGGGTGGGAAACCCTAAAGGGGGCGCAGCCCCCCTTCCCCCCTATATATATTGAGGCATTGGGCTGCCCATAAAACAGAGAAAATACACGTGATTCGATCTCTGCCTTTGGTTGCAGCCCTCTCCTCTCTCCCAAGTACTCCTCCTCTCCCATGGTGCTTAGCGAAGCCCTGCTGGATTGCCACACTCCTCCACCACCACCACGCCGTTGTGCTGCTGCTGGATGGAGTCTTCCTCAACCTCTCCCTCTCTCCTTGCTGGATCAAGGCGTGGGAGACGTCACCGGGCTGTACGTGTGTTGAACGCGGAGGTGCCGTGCGTTCGGCACTTGATCATCGGTGATTTGAATCACGACAAGTACGACTCCATCAACCCCGTTCACTTGAACGCTTCCGCTTAGCGATCTACAAGGGTATGTAGTTGCACTCTCCTTCTACTCGTTGATGGTCTCTCCATAGATAGATCTTGGTGACACGTAGGAAAATTTTTGAATTTCTGCTACGTTCCCCAACAGTCAGGTGGCTACCTCAAAGCCCGGCCTAAGTGGTCTAAGGCTGAGCATGATCTGGTTGAAAAAGGGATCGAACCAGAGACAATGCGCTGGCCAGACCGTTGCGGGACTTGGTTCTTTGGGGCTGGCGGAACCTTGGACCCTGTAACAGGGAAGTGTCAGTGGACGGACGAGCAGCTGCAAACACCAGTCAAGAACCTTTGACACTATATCGATGCAGCGCAGCAAGGGATGTTCCTTCCAAACAGGGAGAAGGACGAGCTCACAATGGCCCTTGGGAATCCCGAGCACCCTGGACGGACACGAGGCACGCCAGGCTCCATTCCATGGAAGGTTGGTTTTCCGGACGCAGGGGGTTACAAAACCCACGAGAGGAGGAAGAAACTGGAGCAGGACCAAATGCAGGCACTGCTTGGAAGGGTAATGGGGCTAGAGGAACGAGAAGAGGTACGAGAAGCAGCAGATCGCAACAAACAACCTGTCGAAGCTTCCCCCGAAGCGACCCCGCCATCTCGGCGAAGAAACAGCGTGGCTTCCACCGAGCTGCTTCAGCCGGAGCATGTCTTGACGGCTCCTGCCAGCTATCCCGTGGATGGTATCACGGAGTCTCAAAATTGCCACATTATGGCGCGATGGATGAATTTGAAGGTCAAGGCGGCTGTTGGCCAAGTTTATCCTAGTGGATCCGGCACAACTTATCACTGCCAGCCGATTCCAGAAGGATTTGCTAAGGTGATGGTGGATGAAATAACGGAGGGATTTGAGGACCTCATGCTTGAGCACCCTACCGGTGAAGGGGAGACTAGGCTGGGTTCTGCTCTGAAGACTCCATGCCTATGGCAGAAGGAGCTCATCAACCTTCTGAACTGGACGCCTCCGCCTCCTCCTCCTCCTCCGGCGAGTCAGGGCACTCCGCCTCCTCCCCCGCCTCCTCCTTCGGCGAGTGACGATCAGGGCACGCGTGGCGACACTCCGCCTCCTCCACCGCCTCCTCCTCCGGCGAGTGACGATCAGGGCACGCGTGGAGGCACTCCGCCTCCTTCGCCGGCGCGTGGCGGCACTCCGCCGCCTCCTTCTCCGCCTCGCCAGCAAGGGTGGAAGAGACCCGCCGCCGCCCCGGCTGCTCTGGCGCGTCGTAGTCCTTCTCCTCCGCCTCTTAAGCAAGCACGAAAGAAGACAGACGCCGCAGCTGCTCCGTCTACTCCGGCGTCTAGCAGCACAAGAAGAGAGAGGCAATACAGATACAGTCCACCTCTAAAGCCTCTAGATAAGTTACCGTATGAGAGGACCAAGGAGAAAAACAATACGATCGTGCAGGCCCACGTGAAGGAGTTCTTTGAAGGGGTGAAAGAAAAGAGGCATCCACCTCCGGAGGAGAAGGTAGATCCGGTGAAAGCAAAGCGCACTCTCGATGCCCTGAGGAAACCACCAAAGTCTCCGCCGAGAACCAACTATGAGCGCATTACTGAACAGACATATCTCCAAGCCAAGCGGTCGGGAACTACTATTAGTGATAAAAGGTTAAAAGAACAACGAGCAAAGGGGAAAAAAGTTGCCCAGCTCGGCGAACAAGCACAGCAATCGTGCCCCCTGCTCAATGTGTCTAATCCTCCGGGGACGGTGGCCGGTTATGGCAATCTTGAAGATTACCTGCCTGACGATGCACTTCCTGATTTCATGGAGGTGGACTTATTCAGATACGAGTACGGGAAGCCTCTCGTCAAAGATGAAAAATCTCTGACAACAATGATGCGAAGATTCCATAGTTGGTACATGAAAACCTGCGGAGAGTCTGAGGGGACGAACAGTTTGTATCTGAACATTAAAGAGGAGCACGACCTCGTTTCAAATGATCTGTTGTGTGTTCCATTTGAGGAGTTCTTCGAGTTCTTCAATCAAAAGGCCCTCGATAAATTAATGGTCTTTTGCTACTGCCTGTAAGTACTATTTCTGTCATTAAGTCTCTATATATAGCTCGGCTCTTTCATTGCATGTATTTATAATTAATTATCCTCAATATATTATGCAGATTGAAGATCTTCGAGTGCAAAAAAAATTGAAATCTATGATATTGGGTTCATTAACACAAATATCATAGATGTATTTCTGGTTAAAAAGCGCGTCAAAGAGGCCGAGGACAACTTGCTATAATTGTTGATCAAAAATCAAAACAAAGATACCATACTCTTTCCTTACAACGGCCCGTGAGTGTTACTGTCGTGTGCATATTCGGTTTCCCTTATTACTCGAGCGAGGTTATAGTAATGTAATTGATGAGTTATGCATGCGTGCGCAGGTACCACTATATTCTTCTGGAGATTAACCTTGAGCGTGGACTAGTAATCGTCTTAGACTCGAGACGGAAAGATCCCGAAAACTATACGGACATCACTGAACTGTTCAGCAAGTAAGTTCAATCGATCAGTATCGCACCATATCGGCAACTTTTTGTTCATTTCCTGATATCTCAAGTAATAATAATTATTTTCTTTGTCTTGCAGGGTTTGGAAATAGTTCACCGCACAAGCTCCAGGACTGCCGAAGGAGCTACGATATACATACCCGAAAGTAAGTACTAGTGGCTAGCTAGTTGCGTGCATCTCCCATTGATTCTATAGCTATACTTTCATCAATGCCATTTATAATGCTTCATTATCAGTTTGATTGACCTCTATTTCTCGTAAAGTGCTTGTGGAAGGAGGAAGGGAATGATTTCTATGGATACTACGTGTGCGAGTTCATCCACAACGCGACTTTGAAAAACAAGCGGGGCTATTCTAGAAGACAATATGAAGTGCGTAAGCAATAATATTCACAATTTCATTTTATTACACCATCATTTCTGTTGAGTTTCATTCATATATATGTATTAATTAACCCCTTCTTCAAATTAGACGTGGCAGATGCGGGATGAACTCCTAGAACCAGATCGCATGAAAGCAATTCAAGAGGAATTGGCGGGATTCTTTCTTGAACACGTCATCAGTAAAGCCGGAGAATACCATGTGGAACTTGATTTCAAATGCTAGGGGTTTGTAATTAAGAGATCTTATACATGTATGTAGCTAGTAAAAAACTTGTTGTTCGACCAATTTCTCGGAGAAGGAGAGGTCGATCGATCTTCTCTCGGTATGCATGACGAACTTCTGTACTGAATGGTTCTCTCGATCACTTATGTATATATACTACATAGCATCGACCAAGCACGGACATAAGAGAGGACACTTCTCTCTATTAATTAGCTAGCTAACACAGTATACGAAACACCTAAATTAACCCCCCAAAACCCCCAACCCCCCTCCTTTCAAAAACAAAAAACAAAAACCCCAGCCACTGGAATGCAGACGCGTGGATGCCTTTTGGTCCCGGTTGGAGCCACCAACCGGGACCAAAGGCCCCCTGGCTGGGCTCGGCGAACCGGGCCACGTGGAGGCACATTGGTCTCGGTTCGTGTTTGAACCGGGACTAATGGGTGGAGGTATTAGTAACGACCCATTAGTCCCGGTTCGTGAACCGGGACTAAAGGCCCTTACGAACCGGGTCTAATGGGTGGTTTTCTACTAGTGCCACCACCAGCCGAAGCTGCATCAGCTTCTCACGGATCTGGCCCCGACGCCGCCGCACCACCAGATCCAGGCAGCGCCGACCCAGATCTAGCAGCCGAGCGCTCCTGCTCATCGCACTGGAGCCACTCCGGCCTAGCCGCCCAAGCCTCATGCTCATGCGAAACCTCGCGCGCAACCCGCTCGGCCTCCAGCTTAGACCGCAGCTCCGCTTCATACGCCAGATCGACACTGTTGCCCGGCGAATCTTCACGAGCACGCTTGCAACCCGAGAGGGCCTCGGAGGAAGACCCCCTGGACTTGTCCATGGCGAGCACTTCCACGAAGGAGAGGCGGAGAGGAGGAGGGATGGAGTTGGATCTGGAGAAAAGACGAATAGGGCGACGCGCTCTGCGAATATCAGCGGCAGAGGCCGGAAACCCTAGGAGGGGAGGGAAGGAGCCGCGACGCACCCATAAGTAGCCAAGGCTGGCTAGGCCAACCTGGGCCGGAGCGGGATAGTGGGCCGGGGAAGCGGAGACACGTGGGGCAGTGGCCACAACCAACTGCCCCGGGGCCATAGAAGGAAGTGGAGGGAAAGCATCGACAGAAGACAGAGCCCGAGGCCCATGTGGCCCATCCCGATCCGAACAAGGAGCCACCAAGCCCAACTGACCACGGGGGCCCACCCCCAACACAGCACACACCCGATCTAGGGCTAGGCCGACAGCCTCCCCCGCACCCGCCTGTGTAGCCGCCGCCAACAGCGGCCGGAGAGGAGAGGGAAGAGCAGCCCCATCCGCCGGAGACCCCAAGCCGCTCGGATCCGCCACATCATAGGAGGGAGAAGGACCGAGGAGGCCACAATCAGGGGAAGGGGCCAGGCACCTGCCCGCCTTGCGCCGGCGCTGAACGACACGCAACCACCCCGACGACCCAAAAGGCTCCGCCACCAGCCGACCCCGGCCACCCGGGGCAAATTTCCGGGCACGGCCCAACGCAGGGACGGCCGGCACCACCGCCGCCACAGCGGACGAAGCACACTCCTCCGAATCCCCCAACGCCGAGAAACGAGATCCAGGACAGGCCAACAGGCCAGGCGAGGCCACCGAGCGGGCCGCCGCGCAAACGAAGCGAGGAGATCCACCCGAGCAGCAGGCGGCGAGGGGGTCGACGGGGGCGAGGGAGAGGGCGCGCGCAGCGGAGAGGAGCCCAGGCCAACGGCGGGATCAGGGCGAGAGGGAGACGAGGAGCGGGGAGGAGGGGGGAGAGAGGGGAAAGGAGGGGGAAGAGGAGCCATCTTTCCGCCCCTGATATATCGCACTATAGAATGCTATTAGCGAGACATTGTATACTGATCAATTTAGCAAGACAATTCTCTACATGCTATAGCGCGTTTCTTTTTTAGTGAAAAATACTAAAGTTTTGCAGGAATCTGCGTCGTGCAACTTGATCTTGGAGAACTTCTATCCGAAGTCCAGAGCCTGTACTGCACTGCGAACCAAGCGAAAATCTTGCAGTTAAGTGGCAGACCAACACGCCCAAATGCAGGGGGCAGCAGCAGCAGGGAAACGAACAAACATTGCCTTCCAAATTTCAGCCCTTCTCAACACTCTGCTTTTGCAAGGTGCTCAGGCACTTCGGTGCAAAAGCCATGCATCACCCCGCATGGGTGCCAAAGGGGATTCAATTGCTCAAGATGGGATGTGGGGTTGAACTCTGCGAGGCCAGGAACTGAAACATGAACTGCTCGATCTGAACCTCCATCACCACGTACGGCCGGTCCTGATGCTCACAAACTTGTCCCCAGAAAGAAAAATGAGACAAGGAACAAGCATTTACGCATAATGTACTCTACTCTGTCTGTCTGACAGTGCATCCCATAGAAATTGTTTCATGATTGTGAACTCGTAACCAATGTATTGCAGTTTATATACAACCTCTTGGATCCACGATGGGAGGCGTGCTGGTTGGCTCAGTACAGTAGACAGTACTCTACCAGGAGTACTCTGCATTCTCATGTAGCTCTGCTATGGACGTGCTACCCTGAACTCAAACGTGCTGCCTGAACTGAAACTTCAGAGGGAACGAAGTTGTGGCACTAAGGCCATTTCTAACGGACCGGTTAGAGAAGTTAAATTTCTGTTTTACTTCTCTAACTGGCACCTAGCCGATCCCTTATCCATCGTAACGGAGTAAAAGTTTGCTCCTCACCCTAAACTTCTCCTTAAATTTACTCCATCCACTGGCGGCTGAGTAAAAGTTGCGCCGCTCCGTCGCTTCGCCCCCTGCGCCTGCACTTTCGCTGGCGCGACTCCCAGCGACCCCCTGCCGGCCCCGCCGCTACCTTGTTGCCACCGCTGCCTTTCGCCACCCTTCTGTCCGACGTTGAGCCCGTTCGGCCCTGTCCCTATCACCGGAATCAGGTGAACCGCCGCCGCCGTCGCCATTGTTGTTGATTCGTGGGGTTGCTTTTTTTCTTTTCCTTTTTGTCGGCCGCCACATCTCATGTTGATTGCATACCACTGTAGGTCATTCCTTCTCATCGCCACCGGCCTGTTTGGTCAGAACGACACCGGCCGGCCGATGCACCACCACCACACTGCAAGTGTTCGGTGAATTGGCTAAGTGAGTTTTTTATCGTTTCTTTGTGAACCGAGCCCTTTGGATTGAACCAAGCCGTTTGAATTGTGGATGAAGAGGTTGAGGGAGATGGCGTTGGAGAGCTCGTCGTCATCCGAAGAGGAAGAAGACCACGATGACTTTGACACCGTTTTAGGCATGATTTTTAGTTGTGGTATTCGGTGGCCGAGAAGAAGATCACAATTTGGCCGCATACACATCAACCAGGATAGAGCGGAGGGTCATGCGAAGATCATGAGAGACTACTTTGACCCGAAGCCAACCTATCCAGAGAAGTACTTTCGCCAGCATTTCCGGACGCACAGAAGTCTTTTTCTCACCATTGCAAAAGCCGTTGAGAGAGATGATGATTGGTGTTGGGAAATGTTGAATGAAAAAACAAAAAACAATCTACGCACACGCAAGATCTATCCATGGAGATGCATAGCAAGGAGAGGGGAAGAGTGTGTCTACGTACCCTCGTAGATCGTAAGCGGAAGCGTTTAGTAACGCAGTTGATGTAGTCGAACTTCTTCGTGATCCAACTGATCGAGTACCGAACGTACGGCACCTCCGCGTTCAGCACACGTTTAGCTCGGTGACATCCACGCCTTCTTGATCCAGCAAGACGACGAGGTAGTGGATGCGTTCCGGCATCACGACGGCGTGGTGACGGTGATGGTGATGCTATCTCCACAGGACTTCGCCTAAGCACTACGAAAATATGACCGAGGGTGTAAACGGTGGAGGGGGCGCCGCACACGGCTTAACATTGTCGTCGTTATGTGTGGCGCCCCCTCCCACATATATATATAGGTGGGGGAGAGGGGAGAGGCCAAGGGGCGCCCCAAGTAGGGCCGAATCCTACTTGGGGAATTCCCCAAGCCGCGCCCCTCCTTCCATATATGAGTGCCGGAGGAAGGCAGGAGGTGGAGGCGCCCCCCTCCCCCTTCCTTTCTCTCACGAGTAGGGATAGTCGGGAGGGCCCATCCCTCCTCTTTCCTCCCCCTAGGTCCGGCCTGCCAAGGAGAGGGGCGCGCTAGCCCCCTAGTGGGCTGGTCTGTCCCTCCTTTGGCCCATTAGGCCCATACACTTATCGGGTGTGTCCGGAACCCCTTCCAGCGACCTGATGACTACCCGGTGCACTCTGAAACTCTTCCGGTGTCCGAATACCATCGTCCTATATATCAATCTTTACCTCTCGACCATTTTGAGAGTCCTCGTCATGTCCGAGATCTCATCCAGGACTCCGAACAACATTCGGTCACCAAATCATATAACTCATATAACACTATATCGTCAACGAAGGTTAAGCGTGCGGACCCTACGGGTTCGAGAACTACGTAGACATGACCGAGACACCTCTCTGGTCAATAACCAATAGAGGAACCTGGATGTCCATATTGGCTCCTACATATTCTACGAAGATCTTTATCGGTCGAACCGTTATGACAACATACGTAATTCCCTTTGTCTGTCGGTATGTTACTTGCCCGAGATTTGATCGTCGGTCTCTTCAGACCTAATTCAATCTCGTTACTGGCAAGTCTCTTTACTCGTTCCATAATACATTATCGCGTAACTAACTCCTTAGTCATTTGCTTGCAAGCTTATGATGTGTGTTACCGAGAGGGCCCAGAGATACCTCTCTGATACTTGGAGTGACAAATCCTAATCTCGATCTATGTCAACTCAACAAACACCTTGGGAGATACCTGTAGAGCATCTTTATGATCACTCAATTACGTTGTGACACAACCCTCTCAACAATTAAGAGATCCATTCAAAGAACACAAAGACTAATTTAAGTAAGAAGTCCCCCTATCTGAGAGACTTTTTAATTAAATGAAATTATTTTATTCTTTTAGTTGGAGTTGGTGGAACCTTAGGTGGTTCTCAGAAGAAGATAGCGAAAAAAATTATCCGTAAAGTCGAAACTAAAAGAGTACACAAGGTATTCCCCCAGCATTCGGGAGTTGCAAAATCTCATAGTCGAAGGAATATGTATTTGAAATGAAGAAAGTAGTAGCAATAAACTGAACGATCAATATGCTAAGCTAACGGATGGTCTTGTCCATCACATCATTCTCCTAATGATGTGATCCCGTTATCAAATGGCAACACATGTCTATGATTAGAAAACCTTAACCATCTTTGATCAATGAGCTAGTTTAGTAGAGGCTTACTAGGAACACGATATTTGTTTATGTATTCACACATGTATTTAAGTTTCCGATCAATACAATTCTAGCATGAATAATAAACCTTTATCATGAATAAGAAAATATAAAATAACAACTTTATTATTGCCTCTAGGACATATTTCCTTCAGTCTCCCACTTGCACTAGAGTCAATAATCTATATTACATTGTAATGAATCTAACATCCATGGAGTCTTGGTGCTGATCATGTTTTTCTCGCGGAACAGGTTTAGTCAACGTGTCTGCTACATTCAGATCCGTATGTATTTTGCAAATATCTATGTCTCCATCCTTGACCTTTTCTGGAATGGAGTTGAAGCATCTCTTGATGTGTTTGGTTCTCTTGTGAAACCTAGATTTTTTTTGCCAAGGCAATTTCTCTAGTGTTGTTACAAAATATTTTCCTTGGACCCGATGCACTGGGTATTATACCGAGATCGGATATGAACTCCTTCATCCAGACTTCTTCATGCGCTGCTTCCGAAGCAGCTATGTACTCCGCTTCACACGTACATCCCGCCACGACGCTCTGCTTGGAACTGCACCAACTGACAGCTCCACCATTCAATATAAATACGTATCCGATTTGTGACTTAGAGTCATCCGGATCCGTGTAAAAGCTAGCATCAACGTAACCATTTACGACGAGCTCTTCATCACCTCCATAAACAAGAAACATATCCTTATTCCTTTTCAGGTACTTCAGGCAGTTCTTGACCGCTGTCCAGTGATCCACTCCTGGATTACTTTCGTACCTCCCTGCCAAACTTATGGCAAGACACACATCAAGTCTGGTACACAACATAGCATACATGATAGAACCTATGGCCGAGGCATAGGGAATGACTTTCATTCTCTCTCTATCTTTTGCAGTGGTAGGGCTTTAAGTTTGACTCAATTTCACACCTTGTAACACAGGCAAGAACCATTCTTTGACTGATTCATTTTGAACTTTTTAAAACTTTGTCAAGGTATGTGCTTTGTGAAAGCCCTATCAAGCATCTCGATCTATCCCTATAGATCTTGATGCCCAATATATAAGCAGCTTCACCGAGGTCTTTCATTGAAATATTCTTATTCAGGTATCCTTTTATGCTATTCAGAAATTCTATATCATTTCCAATCAATAATATGTCATCCACATATAATATCAGAAATGCTACAGAGCTCTCACTCACTTTCTTATAAATACAGACTTCACCGTAAGTCTGTATAAAACCATATGCTTTGATCACCTCATCAAAGCGTATATTCCAACTCCGAGATGCTTGCACCAGTCCATAGATGGATCGCTGGATCTTGCACACTTCGTCAGCACCTTTAGGATCGACAAAACCTTTTGGTTGCATCATATACAACTCTTCTTTAGGAAATCCATTAAGGAATGCAATTTTGACGTCCATTTGATAGATTTCATAATCATAAAATGCGTTAATTGCTAACATGATTCAGACAGACTTAAGCATCGCTGCGAGTGAGAAAGTCTCATCGTAGTCAACTCCTTGAACTTCAGTATCCACATTAACTAGGTAAGGGAGGAAGAAGAAACTCTTGCGACAGGTGGTGTCCAAGCTGTGGGACTATATTCCTAGCTGCAAGATGTTCTTGAAGAGCTGGGACAAGGTAAGTAGCGTCAGAATGGTGAACCGGTTTCATGGACAGTTAGTACATGACAGTTAGCTAGTTGCCAGGCTAATTTTGAAGATGTTCAAGGAGACAACCTGCTTGTTTTGACACGATATATTGTTCGTTTGTTCATATAGAATGCCATAGCACACAACCCTTCATCATCTAATAAGATGTTCGGAATTCAGACTTGAATCATGAAACATCATCAGTAATATCAAAAGCAAGAAGTCAACCCTGAACGAAGTTTGCTGCATTCTTTGCTTAACTATCCTATCTGATAGTTGGTAATCCTGGTGGTTCAGACCATATACCCCTTCATCTGAGGCTGCTGCAACTTTCAGAAAAAAGAGCATTTACGGTTTACCCGAGAGTAAAATTCCTCTATAGCCTCAAATTTTGCCATGTTTCTAGAGAACATTTTTTTCCTTCAATTTTTTCATGGTTCTTGTGAAGATACTTTTACTTTAACGGGTGGCATTCTTATGCTATATAACATGGAAATTTTATTGTGATTTAAGATGGCAAATTTTTTAATGTATGAATCTTGAAAATGGCAAACCATTTTTCAACATATAGGTGATTTTTTTATCACGAACATGGCAAACATCCTGTTGTGTTTGAGATGACAAAATTTGGAAATTTTGTTTTTCCAAAGTACCTATGGAAAATTCAAGAATTTTGATTATGTTTTTTTAACAGGTAGTTTGGTAATTTTACTTTCTGACATTTTTGTGTGCTTTCCTCTTCTTCCTGACAATTTTTTTTGTAAAATTGTCTATTTTTACCTACATCATGATAAATTTCTATTTTATATTTTTTGTTCCTTTTTTTGTTCAAGGGATGGTAATCCGGCCAGGCGGCCTAGTAAAGGGTTCACGCCCGAGGGTTCTCGAGCACACTAAAACAACCGCTCGTCCCCCCCTATCAAGGCAACAATTCGTTCGCTGGAACTTGCCTCTCAAGCTGACATTCCTGTGATACTGGGGTCCACATTTTAGGCAACCATTGCAAGAGATATCTCTACTATTAAAGGGGAATGTATATGTAGGCGTTCGTCTCCACCTCACCCCTCCGATGTTTTTTGCTACCGATTTTTTCTCCAAACCAACACCACACCTAGTCCACCTTGTTACCGAAAATGGCTTTCGCCCCGCTTTATATATAAAGAAAACCACCAATAACAAGGTTCAACATAGTACCCAACATGCAAAAACACACAAACACCGCAAGCAAAGTAGCACAACACACAGTAAGAAGGTTTTGCAGAGGGTACAACTCAATAAGCCCAAAGAAAATAAAAAACACAACACATGCGACGGCTTATATTTTATAAAAAACGACACTTCGTTTGAATTTACACACAAGAACAACACTTCATTCGAACAATTGCACTCTAAAACATTTGGATTTACACACAAGAATCCCTACAGAAACGTTCATGTGATAAATAACGCTGCTATTTTTTCAGAATTTCTGAAGCTAAACGAACAACTCGTCACTCTTGCTGCAGCAAAAGAATTCACGGTTCAGATAATCACTTTACACACGGAGTGCTCGTAGCCGTATCTCTGTGCAAAACAATGAATTATCAAAAAGAGGTGGATGCCGTGGTAACAATCGTTGTACACACATATAGTGCTCGTCACCATTTTGCTGCAGCAATAACCACGACATGATCCCTCTTTCTAAAACTTCATGGTTCAGTTAAGACTTAAGAAGCTCGCAATGACACACGGAAAGTCGTATTCATCACATCATCTATATGCATCACGTCTACTCAGCAGAAATCAATGCTCATCTACATGAATGCATCACATCATCTTGTACGACAAATATCTCCAAACTGTAAGATCAGTGCTCGTAATCATAAAATCATAAAGAAAATCGATACTCTCCTAGCCGAAATAGCCATCCTCCTGTTCTTGTGCTTTGCGGCAGCAGATCGACCATTGCTAAGTAGGCTAGGGCGTACCTACTTCACGGACATCTTGGACATAGTGCTGCGATGGTGTTGCACCTTGGACCCTAGAGCATGAGGTGGAAAACCTTGACGTCGTCCGGGGAGTTGGCTCTTTCCTGGCGCGCGGAGGCAGAAGGCACCATACGACGATAGGGTTGGGCTTGGGCTCGGTGTTGGCGTGTTTTCCTCCTGGCTGTGGTGGTTGCCGGGCTGCAGCTCCTTGCGGTTCCCATTCACGCGCGAGCTATCATCATTGTACACTGGCTCTATGGTGGTGGCGCGAGGCAGCAAGTGGCTGGAAGCGCTGGCGTTGGCGGCCGGCAGCGAGAGCCGAGAGCCCAAGAAGATGAGATCGATCTATTCTGCTGGGCGTGGGCTGCTACAAGCATGCGAGGTAATTTTGGACGTCAAGTTCGTACGCAATCACGTTGATATATAACCATAAAAGGAACGAGGCTATTCTGGACATCAATCACCTTTTTCCTTTGCGAAATGGACATCGATCACCTAGACACACGTATCACGTTTGGGATTCTGGACGTGGGATAGCTGCGGGATTTATGTCCATATAATGATACAATACATTTAATATGTGGATAAATAATATTTTAGGCCTATTTATCAGATTATACGTGGGTACATGGGTACACGGGTATGGGTTATACTAAACCAAACCGTACCCACCAAACCCGATGGGTTTCGAATTTTCCTATTTATGTACCCATGGGTATTTTTGTGATCCAAACCCTTGCCCTAATAGGGTTTTTACCCACCGGGTACGCGGGTAATGGGTACCCATTGCCATCCCTAGTCATGATCTCCATCGTCATCGGCATGACACCATGATCTTCATCATCTTGATCTATATCAATGTGTCGTCACATGGTCGTCTCGCCAACTATTGCTCTTGCAACTATTGCTATCGCATAGCGATAAAGTAAAGCAATTATTTGGTGCTTGCATCTTATGCAATAAAGAGACAACCATAAGGTTTCTGCCAGTTGCCGATAACTTCAACAAAACATGATCATCTCATAATAAAAATTTAGCATCATGTCTTAACCATATCACATCACAACATGCCCTGCAAAAACAAGTTAGACGTCCTCTACTTTGTTGTTGCAAGTTTTACATGGCTGCTACGGGCTGAGCAAGAACCGTTCTTACCTACGCATCAAAACCACAACAATAGTTCTTCAAGTTAGTGCTGTTTTAACCTTCTCAACAACCGAGCGTAGCCACACTCGGTTCAACTAAAGTTGGAGAAACTGACACCCGCTAGGCACCTGTGTGCAAAGCACGTCAGTAGAACCAGTCTCGCGTAAGCGTACGCGTAATGTCGGTCCGGGCCGCTTCATCCAACAATACCGCCGAACCAAAGTATGACATGCTGGTAAGCAGTATGACTTGTATCGCCCACAACTCACTTGTGTTCTACTCGTGCATATAACATCTACGCATAAAACCAGGCTCGGATGCCACTGTTGGGGAACGCAGTAATTTCAAAAAAATTCTACCCACACGCAAGATCATGGTGATGCATAGCAACGAGAGGGGAGAGTGTTGTCCACGTATCCTCGTAGACCAAAAGCGGAAGCGTTAGAACAACGCAGTTGATGTAGTCGTATGTCTTCACGGCCCGACCGATCAAGCACCGAAACTACGGCACCTCCGATTTCTAGCACACGTTCAGCTCGATGACGTCCCTCGAACTCCGATCCAGCCGAGTGTCGAGGGAGAGTTCCGTCAGCACGACGGCGTGGTGACGATCTTGATGTTCTACCGTCGCAGGGCTTCGCCTAAGCACTGCTACAATATTATCGAGGAGGACTATGATGGAGGGGGGGCACCGCACACGGCTAAGAGATCAAGAGATCAATTGTTGTGTCTTGGAGTGCCCCCCTGCCCCCGTATATAAAGGAGCAAGGGGGGAGGCGGCCGGCCAAGGAGGAGGACGCGCCAAGGGGGGAGTCCTACTCCCACCAGGAGTAGGACTCCTTCTTTCCTTGTTGGAGTAGGAGAGAAGGAAAGAGGAGGAGAGGGATAAGGAAAAGGGGGCTGCACCCCTTGTCCAATTCGGACCAGACGGGGGGGGGGGGGGGGCAGACATCCTTCCTTTTGGCCTCTCTCCTCTATTCTCCTATGGCCCAATAAGGCCCAATACTTCTCCCCGGCGAATTCTCGTAACTCTCCGGTACTCCGATAAATACCCGAATCACTCGGAACCTTTCCGATGTCCGAATATAGTCATCCAATATATCGATCTTTATGTCTCGACCATTTCGAGACTCCTCGTCATGTCCCCGATCTCATCCGGGACTCCGAACTACCTTCAGTACATCAAAACACATAACTCATAATATAAATCGTCACCGAACTTTAAGCGTGCGGACCCTACGTGCTCGAGAACTACGTAGACATGACCGAGACACGTCTCTGGTCAATAACCAATAGTGGAACCTGGATGCTCATATTGGCTCCCACATATTCTACGAAGATCTTTATCGGTCAAACCGCATAACAACATACGTTGTTCCTTTTGTCATCGGTATGTTACTTGCCTGAGATTCGATCGTCGATATCTTAATACCTAGTTTAATCTCGTTACCGGCAAGTCTCTTTACTCGTTATGTAATGCATCATCCCGCAACTAACTCATTAGTCACATTGCTTGCAAGGCTTATAGTGATGTGCATTACCGAGAGGGCCCAGAGATACCTCTCCGACAATCGGAGTGACAAATCCTAATCTCGAAATACGCCAACTCAACAAGTACCTTCGGAGACACCTGTAGAGCTCCTTTATAATCACCCATTTACGTTGTAACGTTTGGTAGCACACAAAGTGTTCCTCCGGTAAATGGGAGTTGCATAATCTCATAGTCATAGGAACATGTATAAGTCATGAAGAAAGCAATAGCAACATACTAAATGATCAAGTGCTAAGCTAACGGAATGGGTCAAGTCAATCACATCATTCTCGTAATGATGTGATCCCGTTAATCAAATAACAACTCATGTCTATGGTTAGGAAATTTAACCATTTTTGATTAACGAGCTAGTCAAGTAGAGGCATACTAGTGACACTATGTTTGTCTATGTATTCACACATGTATCAAGTTTCCGGTTAATACAATTCTAGCATGAATAATAAACATTTATCATGAAATAAGGAAATAAATAATAACTTTATTGTTGCCTCTAGGGCATATTTCCTTCACTATCCTCCGTCCATGTAGGGGAAACCGAGTGCGGCGGCGACCGGTGAATGCGGCGGCGGCGAACGGTGAGGGCGGCGGGGAACCCTATCCAACGCGCGCGGGAGTGGGTTGGGACTGTTACGGGGTGTGATGGTGTCCTGGACTAGGGGGTACTCACCACGTCATCTCCCGATCTATTAGATTGGGCCAAGGACCCCCACGGCCGTATACTCATGGGCCAGTCCGGACAGGTGCCGCATACAAGGAAGATTCTACAAGATTGGCGATCAAGACAAGGACTCCTCCCCCACCGGCGTATTCGGCTAGGACTCTTGTTATCCTAGGCCTCCGGTGCATTATATAAACCGAGGCCAGGCTAGTCGATAGACATACATTACAACAATCATACCATAGGCTAGCTTCTAGGGTTTAGCCTCCTTGATCTCGTGGTAGATCTACTCTTGTACTATCCGTATCATCAATATTAATCAAGCAGGACGTAGGGTTTTACCTCCATCGAGAGGGTCCGAACCTGGGTAAAAACATCGTGTCCCTCGTCTCCTGTTACCATCCGCCTAGACGCACAGTTCGGGACCCCCTACCCGAGATCCGCCGGTTTTGACACCGACATTGGTGCTTTCATTTAGAGTTCCGCTGTGTGATCGATAAAAGGATCGATGGCTCGCCTGCAGATCAACTGCGACTTCGGCATCTTCGTCACCAGCTCGACTGGTCACCTTGGTTCGACCAAGAATTGCGCCCCATGTTCGGATCACCATATTCGGACGAGGGCCTTCATCAAACATCAACTCCGATCTCTATCAAGATCACGGAGGAATCATCCATGGAGCTCGGGGCTCAACGTCAACATTGCCCTCAAGCGACCGTGCTGTTTTCCTGGACAGCGAACTCGTATCTGCTGCCACCACCTCCTCGAGTATCGCTTTGACAATCGCTTTGGTGCAATTGTGCGGAATTGAGTCTACAACAAACCTGGAAAATTTCGTCGAGTTCCGTTGGAGGAATCTCTCGCAACCCACGATATACCGGAGCCCTGTCAAATCTGGACGGGAATCCGGACGAGTTTAGGGCGTGGTGTCCAGCTTCTAGCTCGGACGTCCTTTGGAAGATCCAACCGTTGATCGGCTGCGGAATTCCTATATCTACCACCCCTCCAAATTTCAGCTCGATCCGACCGTCAGAACTCTGGGAACCTTCCGATTAGTGCATCACTTTTCGGATCTGTTTTCTGCGCGAGAACGAATCCGACCCGAATTCATCTTTTTCATGAACGGGATTTCGGACATCCTTTTTGAAGGAAGTTTTGTATGGGATATTGTGTATTGTTCCCAAACACATCCCACTAACCTTAAGATCTTTTGAACATGATCTTCAACATCATGGTTGGTGTCAAACCAGTCCGGCAATATTGTTCCACGGCTGCCAACCTACGCTAGACACGTTGTCACCTTTTTGAGCCGAGCTCAACTTCTTCGGATCATCATCTCGGCAAGCCAAACAAGAGTCCGGCATCGCGAAGAACAAATCGTCATCAACATCGCCGCCCCACGGATTACATGGAGCGGGAATATTGGCATCGCCGCACGGTCGCTTTATCAAGCTGGCATCGACCACGTCACGACCTGCATCGGCAAGGCCGCACTGTTGCTCCTTCAAGTCGGTGTCCATCACGCCGAACTACTTCGACATCTCGGCTAGACCGGAGGATTCATCATCTCTTCATCAACCTACTCCGGACACTTCGGCGTCACCAGCCGACCAGCTTCGTCACGATTAGCTGGACCGAGGGCTTTGCCTCGGCAAGCCAACCGTTGCCAGCATCATCCTCCTTCAGATTGCTACAACAAATAAACCAGGTGCTATTAATCCTAATATTTTTTGTTTGTTTGGGTTCATTTTTCCCAAGGAATTATTACTCTGGTTTGTCCATCATATGTTCACGGGTCTATCAAATGGTGGCCGCATTAACGACGGTCGCATCATGGTTCGGTCAGTCTCCGTACATAGTCCGGCGAACGCCGCATCCGGAGCACGGACCGACCTGTGAATTCAGGCTTTGCCACGCCTTTACCGCATCACGCCGACGCCCTGCATCGACATTGACCTCGGCGCCAGGCCATATTTCTTTTATTACTCACTTTGCATAACTTATTCATTATGCAACATTTTTTTTAATTATTATTATCACTATTATCTCCGGTTTGCACTATTTTTTGTGCACAGGAAGATAATCCAGCTGGACTATATCCTTTGGCGTCACCTCGACTGGACGGGGGGCTTCGTCAACACTTCATTACCCCGTGTCAGGGACTTCGGCATCACTCTGCCGTTCTGCATTTACCGAGCTATGTCACCACTTTGGAATGCCGAGCTCTTTGCTCCGCCACCTCGGGACCGGCTTGGGGGACGGAATCTTGTCCCGCATCAAGCTCGGACCACGTCGTCAATACCGAACACATTAACCAGCTAAGTTGTCTTCATGCTCAAAGTTTTAAATTTTTAACTTGTGTTCGGTTCGATCAAGCATTATACTTTTTTGGAAAAAAGTGGCTTGTAAAAATTTTCCTTGTCCAAACTTTGTTTGCACACACTTGACGCGCTATCCGCGCTCATTATACCTGGGGGCTTCTTTAACAGAAGCTTATTAATACGGGCTTTATGCCCAACGCATGTGTCACACTTCCGCATGTACCTTTTATTCACCATTATATGCATCGATATGACTTAAGTTTTGGCCAAGCTGGGTTGCCTGGCTCCTGTGCTTACCCCTACGTTCTCGATTGTTCGGCTAGGAGGTAAAGGGAGCACATCTGCGATTGTTACTGCCGGGTCAGCCGGATGTGTACCTTAGACTGGGTGAAGCCGAAAGCTAGCGTTCTTAAGGGAATATTCGGTCGGTGAACTAAAAGATGATTTCTTACCTATTTATTTGCCTGCCCCCAGATGTTTTTTTGCTCTTTTCGCAGTCCGAGCATGCACTTTAGGGCATGCCTCCCAGGGAAAGGAACCCCTAACGGAACTATTCTCCCTGGAAGATGTTTCTTACTAACCATGTAATATAACATAACTAGTTGGGCACTTATCTGATAAAGCACTAATGACCCCTACGCCTGGTCTCCACGCATGCCCCGCGAGGGTATTCGGACACACTCCGGACTATTGGGTCCAGAGGTTGAAGCGAAAAGGTCCGCTACGACAAACGATCTACAATCCGGCTAGAAGGCATTTTACATGTCACCTTACATTATATAGTCAACTTTTACCCAAGTCACTTGGGGGCTCTTTTGTTTACTTGAGCCGTTTTATACTAAGTGTTTTTCTCCTTAGTCGTTGCAAAGTTTTTATTATTTATCACTCCTTTTTTCGACACGAGTGTGCGGTCACTAGCCGGGGAGCCTAATTTCTCTCTCAAAGCCGCTAGAGTTTAGTTTGCTAAACTGGCCTGATGAGAAGTACTCCGCCCTCGAGATAGGAGGTTGAAGCCGTAGGCTGACCCGCTCAAAGTCCTGAGATAGGATGTATCATGTTAAAGCACGACAGAAGCACTTCTTTTTTCTAAGACCAATTTTCGGATTGGCACCGAACACTTGATATTGTTCGGACGTCATGTTTTCACTGACGTTTCTTGGTTTTCCAAGCTTTTTGGCACTTTTAAACTATTTGTGCTTTTCCAGCATTAGTCTCGCAGTGCAACGCCGAACACCTTTTAGGGATTTCGGCCAAAATATTCTCGGATATTGCTATATATGAATCGGTTTCGAATTGTGACTTCGGTCAATAGTTGGGTTGCCCGGCTCCCGCACTTGCTTCCTATGTTCCATTTTGTTCGGCTAGGCGTGCAAAGGAAGAACCACTGCGATTGTGCTTCCAGCTCACATGGTTAAGCACCTTAGTGGAGAAAGCCGAAAACTGACTGTCACAATAAGCGTAAACTGGTCAGCGATCTGATAACTATGTTAAATAACAGGCCGTTCATAACATTGGCCGAAGTGTTTACGGCTTGACCTCGACTGTCGCCGAACACTACCGGGGGCTATTAACTAGCCTCCCCAACTAAATCCTCAATATTTTGCTCTTACATTGGAGCTGAGGTTTTATGATCATGCTTAGCATGACAACCCAAAGAAAGGAACCGATAGCGGGACTATTTTCTTTGGAAGACATTTTTTCTGTTAAACAGTAATATAATATATATCTCCGCGTACCTTTGTTTATAAAACCATATGGCCAGATTGCCTTGTTTGTCGTCCTCATAAAGGCTTTATAAAGTAAGACAAACACTCCTCAGCTATTGGCCGAGGAGGTGGAAGCCGATGGTCGGTCAACAAAGTTTTGTACAATGCGGATCCGAGCATCAATGACGTAAAGTACTTGGATACATAGAGTCATTACACATAATTTGTGATTTTACTATGGATATTGATCCTTAATTCGGCCACCCGTGCCCGCATTAAGGCTCGGGGGCTACTGGACTTCGGGCTTATTATTTAAAACATATCAAAGGGTCATATTGATCCCCTGATCTGGTGTTGCCACCCGACCAGTGTCTCGGGGGCTACTGCATTGTTTGCCCAATGCAGAAAATTTTATGTGCAATATAGTTTCCGAGGAAATTTTGATCCTCAGGTTGGTCGGCCGCACCCAACCTGAGTCTCGAGGACTGAGCACGCCGCTTTTTGTGTCCCGAAGTATTCTGCCGAGCTAGGACTTGATCCTCAGACCGATTTTGCAAATCAACCTGAGTCTCAGCAGCTATGGGGATCAGCGGTCTTATGTCATCCTTCATGGGCTTCTCGGGTTTTAGGCCGATACTCACCTTGAGGGCTACTGGCTATGTATCTCGGCAGAGAATAAATTGCACCAACAAAAAATATTGACAAAAATCGGCCTATATTCGGGGTGGTGCACCACCTCAGAAGCAGTCCGGCATAAAGCTCGGGCGCTATTGGCTGGCTCCATAGAGGGCATTTCCGGCATTAAGCTCGGCTAAACTCCTTCAAAATTCTTTGAACCAAGGTGATTTACGACACCTCGGATACAGTCCGGTGTTGGAGCTCGGATACATAGTCCGGCGTTGGAGCTCGGACACATAGTCCGGCGTTGGAGCTCGGATACATAGTCCGGCGTTAGAGCTGGGAAGCAGTCCGGCATTGGCGCTCGGCTGTAAAAGATACCTCGAATGCAGTCCGGCGTTGGAGCTCGGACGCAAGAGGACGCTGCCGCCCGGGAACAACTTCAAACCCGAGGTGTGGCATAAAAATAACGAGGCATTGATAAAGGCCAGAAACTTAAAGGGGCTCCTCGGATACCCGACGTGTAAACTCGTCGAATGCATTTCGGCGATCCTCAAGATCGAAGATAAAGAAGATTCGTTGAACCAGTTTTCAAGACCGACGACCGAAGATGGAGAACAGTTCGGAAGAATCGAGGAGCCTCCCTAACTTGAAGACCGGTTCAGGGGGCTACTGACGGTGTCCTGGACTAGGGGGTACTCACCACATCATCTCCCGATCTATTAGATTGGGCCGAGGACCCCCACGGCCGTATACTCATGGGCCAGTCCGGACAGGTGCCGCATACAAGGAAGATTCTACAAGACTTGGCGATCAAGACAAGGACTCCTCCCCCACCGGCGTATTCGGCTAGGACTCTTGTTATCCTAGGCCTCCGGTGCATTATATAAACCGAGGCCAGGCTAGTCGATAGACATACATTACAACAATCATACCATAGGCTAGCTTCTAGGGTTTAGCCTCCTTGATCTCGTGGTAGATCTACTCTTGTACTACCCGTATCATCAATATTAATCAAGCAGGATGTAGGGTTTTACCTCCATCGAGAGGGCCCGAACCTGGGTAAAAACATCGTGTCCCTCGTCTCCTGTTACCATCCGCCTAGACGCACAGTTCGGGACCCCCTACCCGAGATCCGCCGGTTTTGACACCGACAGGGTGGCTGGGGTTTTTTAGGGAGGTTGGGGGTTTTATTTTCTTTAATTTTTCACTCTTTGCTTTTTTGAGCAAGGAGAGAGATAGTCCCACCTCTTTGCCATCAGTCAGCGGATGGCAAAGGCCCACATCTTTGCCATCAGCCAGCTGATGGCAAAGCCCCATCTCTTTGCCATCAGCCAGCAGATGGCAAAGAATCTTTGCCGTCTGCTGGCAGATGGCAAAGAGGTGGGGCTAGTGGGCCGTTACAGTGCCGTCATCCATTGGGCCCCACCCACTTCTTTGCCATCTGCCAGCAGATGAAAAAGATTCTTTGCCATCAGCTGGCAGATGGCAAGGAGGTGGGTTGATAGGTCGTTACAACACTGGCGTCCACTGGACCCCACCAACCTCTTTGACGTCTGTCAGCGGACGGCAAAGATTCTTTGCCATCAGCTGGCAGATGGCAAAGAACTGGCTGATGGCAACTAGGTTCTTTGCCATCTGTCAGTTCTTTGCCGTCTGTTTTTTCTAAGCGGATGGCAAAGACTGGCAGACGGCAAAGAGTTGACTGATGGCAAATTCCCTGTTTCCAGTAGTGTGTTTGATGGATTCATCCCGGTCACAAAAACTACGTCTTGTAGAACCAATCCAGTTGAGCTTTGTCAAGTTGTCCTTAGTTAAAATGACTTGTTTGTGCACAAACCACATAAACACTTTAATCTCAATGGCACTTTGACATTCCAAACATGTTTCGAACTAGGAATAGAGCTAGAGTTGATAACATCCAGATACACGAATTTAACCATAAACTCTCCATTCCTGGTTAGTGATACGTCTCCAACGTATCTATAATTTTTGATTGTTCCATGCTATTATATTACCCCTTTTGGATGTTTATGGGCTTTATTTTACACATTTATATCATTTTTGGGACTAACCTACTAATCGGAGGCCCAGCCCATATTGCTGTTTTTTTTTTGCCTATTTCAGTATTTCGAAGAAAAGGAATATCAAACGGAGTCCAAACAGAATGAAACCTTCGGTAGCGTGATTGTTGGAACAAACGTGATCCGGAGAGCTTGGAGTGCAAGTCAAGAAGCTTCCGAGGGCCCCACGAGATAGGGGGCCGCCCCCCTGTAGGACGCGCCTCCTGTCTCGTGGGCCCCTCGGGCGGCCACCGACGTACTTCTTCCTCCTATATATACCTACGTACCCCGAAAACTTCCAGGAGCACCACGAAACACAATTTCCACCGCTGTAACCTTCTGTATCCGCGAGATCTCATCTTGGAGCCTTCGCCGGCACTCTGCCGGAGGGGGAATCGACCATGGAGGGCTTCTACATCAACATCCTTGCCCCTCCGATGAGTTGTGAGTAGTTTACCACAGATCTACGGGTCCATAGTTATTAGCTAGATGGCTTCTTCTCTCTTTTTGGATCTCAATACAATGTTCTCCTCCTATCTTGTGGAGATCTATTCGATGTAAACTCTTTTTGCGGTGTGTTTGTCGAGACCCGATGAATTGTGGGTTTATGATCAAGTTTATCTATGAATAATATTTGAATCTTCTCTGAATTCTTTTATGTATGATTGAGTTATCTTTGTAAGTCTCTTCGAATTATCAGTTTGGTTTGGCCTACTACATTGGTTTTTCTTGCCATGGGAGAAGTGCTTAGCTTTGGGTTCAATCTTGCGGTGTCCTTACTGAAGGAAATATGCCCTAGAGGCAATAATAAAGTTATTATTTATTTCCTTATTTCATGATAAATGTTTATTATTCATGCTAGAATTGTATTAACCGGAGACATAATACATGTGTGAATACATAGACAAACATAGTGTCACTAGTATGCCTCTACTTGACTAGCTCGTTGAATCAAAGATGGTTAAGTTTCCTAGCCATAGACATGAGTTGTCATTTGATTAACGGGATCACATCATTAGGAGAATGATGTGATTGACATGACCCATTCCGTTAGCCTAGCACTTGATTGTTTAGTATGTTGCTATTGCTTTCTTCATGACTTATACATGTTCCTGTAACTATGAGATTATGCAACTCCCATTTACCGGAGGAACACTTTGGGTGCTACCAAACGTCACAACGTAACTGGGTGATTATAAAGGAGTACTACAGGTGTCTCCAATGGTACATGTTGGGTTGGCGTATTTCGAGATTAGGTTTTGTCACTCCGATTGTCGGAGAGGTATCTCTGGGCCCTCTCGGTAATGCACATCACTATAAGTCTTGCAAGCAATGTGACTAATGAGTTAGTTGCGGGATGATCATTATGTAACGAGTAAAGAGACTTGCCGATAACGATATTGAACTAGGTATTGGGATACCGACGATTGAATCTCGGGCAAGTAACATACCGATGACAAAGGGAACAACGTATGTTGTTATGCGGTTTGACCGATAAAGATCTTCATAGAATATGTGGGAGCCAATATGAGCATCCAGATTCTGCTATTGGTTATTGACCGAGAATAGTTCTAGGTCATGTCTACATTGTTCTCGAACCCGTAGGGTCCGCACGCTTAAGGTTTCGATGACAGTTATATTTTGAGTTTATGAGTTTTGATGTACTGAAGGAGTTCGGAGTCCTGGATGAGATCGGGGACATGACGAGGAGTCTCGAAATGGTCGAGACGTAAAGATCGATATATTGGACGACTATATTCGGAGTTCGGAAAGGTTCCGAGTGATTCGGGTATTTTTCGGAGTACCGGAGAGTTACGGAAATTCGCCGGGGAGTATATGGGCCTTATTGGGCCATACGAGAATTGAGGAGAGAGGCCGAAAGGAAGGAGGCGCACAGCCCCCCTCTAGTCCGAATTGGACAAGGGGTGCGGCCCCCTTTTCCTTCCTCCTCTTCCCCTCTTTCCCCCTTCTCCTACTCCAACAAGGAAGGAGGGAGTCCTACTCCCGGTGGGAGTAGGACTCCCCTTGGCGCGCCCCTACTAGGCCGGCCGCCCCTCCCCCCTTGCTCCTTTATATACGGGGGCAGGGGGGCACCTCTAGGCACAACAACAATTGATCCCTTGGATCTCTTAGCCGTGTCCGGTGCCCCCCTCCACCATAATCCACCTCGATAATATCATAGCGGTGCTTAGGCGAAGCCCTACGTCGGTAGTACATCAAGATCGTCACCACGCCGTCGTGCTGACGGAACTCTCCCTCGACACTCGGCTGGATCGGAGTTCGAGGGACGTCATCGAGCTAAACGTGTGCTAAACTCAGAAGTGCCGTACGTTCGGTACTTGGATCGGTCGGATCGTGAAGACGTACGACTACATCAACCGCGTTGTCATAACGCTTCCGCTTACGGTCTACGAGGGTACGTGGACAACACTCTCCCCTCTCGTTGCTATGCCATCACCATGATCTTGCGTGTGCGTAGGAAATTTTTTGAAATTACTACGTTTCCCAACACTTACCCAGTGACAGAAAGGGTTGCAAGGCACGTATGGTATTGTTGCCATCGAGGATAACAAGATGGGGTTTATATCATATTGCATGTGTTTATCCCTCTACATCATGTCATCTTGCTTAATGCGTTACTTTTTTCTTATGAACTTAATACTCTAGATGTAGGCAGGAGTCAGTCGATGTGTGGAGTAATAGTAGTAGATGCAGGCAGGAGTCGGTCTACTTGTTATGGACGTGATGCCTATATACATGATCATGCCTAGATAATCTCATAACTATGCGCTTTTCTATCAATTGCTCTACGGTAATTTGTTCACCCATCGTAATACTTATGCTATCTTGAGAGAAGCCTCTAGTGAAACCTATGGCCCCCGGGTCTATGTCTTATCATATTTGCTTTCAATCTACTTTTATTTGCATCTTTACTTTTTTGCATCTATATTATAAAATACCAAAAATATATTTATCTTATCACACTATCTTTATTAGATCTCACTTTCGCAAGTGGCGGTGAAGGGATTGACAAACCCTTTATTGTGTTGGTTGCGAGTTCTCAGTTTGTTTGTGTAGGTGCATGGGACTTTTGAGGAGCCTCCTACTGGATTGATACCTTGGTTCTCAAAACTGAGGGAAATACTTACGCTACACTTTGCTGCATCACCCTCTCCTCTTTGTTTTTAACTTTACTTGGAGCTATATTTTTATTCGCTACATGATTTGTGTTTTGCTTGGAGCGTCGTGTATTATATTAGTCTTTGCTTTTTAGTCTACCACAATCATCCTTGCTGTACACACCTTTTGGGAGAAGCCTATTTGATTAGAATTTGCTAGAATACTCTATGTGCTTCACTTATATCTTTTGAGCATAATAGTTTTTGCTCTAGTGCTTCACTTATATCTTTTAGAGTATGGTGGTGTCTTAATGTTGAGAAATTGCTAGTCTCTCATGCTTCACTTATATCTTTTTGAGAGTCTTTTAGAACAGCATGGTATTTGCTATGGTCATAAAGTTGGTCCTAGAATGATGAGCATCCAAGTTGGGTATAATAAAAACTATCATAGAAAGTGAATTGGATGCTATGATCAACTTGATACTTGATAATTGTTTTGAGATATGGAGGTAGTGATATTAAAGTCATGCTAGTTGGGTGATTATGAATTTAAAGAATGCTTGTGTTGAAGTTAGCAAGTCCCGTAGCATGCACGTATGGTTAAAGTTGTGTAACAAATTTGAAACATGAAGTGTACCTGGCTTGTGCATCCTTATGAGTGGCGGTCGGGGATGAGCGATGGTCTTTTCCTACCAATCTATCCCCCTAGGAGCATGCGCGTAGTACTTGGTTTTTGATGACTTCTAAATCTTTGCAATAAGTATATGAGTTCTTTTAACTAATGTTGAGTCCATGGATTATATGCACTTTTACCTTTCCGCCTTTGCTAGCCTCTTCGGTACCATGCATTGCCCTTTCTCACCTTGAGAGTTGGTGAAAACTTCGCCGGTGCATGCAAACCCCGTGATACGATATGCTCTATCACACATAAACCTCCTTATATCTTCCTCAAAACAGCCACCATACCTACCTATTATGGCATTTCCATAGCCATTCCGAGATATATTGCCATGCAACTTTTCACCGTTCCGCTCATCATCATAATGACATACTTTACTTTTGTCATATTGCCATTGCATGATCATGTACTTGACATCGTATTTGTGGCAAAGCCACCTTGCATTATTTTTCATACATGTCACTCTTGATTCATTGCTCCATCCCGGTACACCGCCGGAGGCATTCATATAGAGTCATATCTTGTTCTAGTTTCGAGTTATAATCCTTATGTTGTAATCAATAGAAGTGTGATGATCATCACTATTAGAACATTACCCAAAGAAAAAAAAGAGAAAGGCCAAAAGAAAAAAAAGAAAGGCCAAAAAAAGAAAAAAAAAGAAAAAAAAATAAAAAGGGCAATGTTACTATCTCTTTTTCCACACTTGTGCTTCAAAGTAGCACCTTGTTCTTCATGTAGTGAGTCTCATATATTGTGCTTCAAAGTAGCACCATGTTTTTCATATAGTGAGTCTAATAAGTTGTCTTTTTATACTAGTGGGAATTTTTCATTATAGAACTTGGCTTGTATATTCCTACGATGGGCTTCTCAAATGCCCTAGGTCTTCATGAGCAAGCAAGTTGGATGCACACCCACTAGTTTTCTTTTGTTGAGCATTCATTTATAGCTCTAGTGCATCCATTGCATGGCAATCCCTACTCCTCATGTTGACACCAATTGATGGGCATCTCCATAGCCCGTTGATTCTCCTCGTCAATGTGAGACTTTCTCCTTTTTTGTCTTCTCCACACAATCCCCATCATCATATTCTATTCCACCCATAGTGCTATATCCATGGCTCACGCTCATGTATTGCGTGAAGGTTGAAAAAGTTTGAGATTATTTAAGTATGAAACAATTGCTTGGCTTGTCATCGGAGGTATAGAAGTTGGGAACATCTTTGTGTGACAAAAATTAAGCATAGCCTAACTATATGATTTTGTAGGGATGAACTTTCTTTTGCCATGTTATTTTGAGAAGACATGATTACTTTGATTAGTATGCTTGAAGTATTACTATTTCTTTTGTCAATATGAACTTTTCTTTTGTATTCATTTGGATCTGAACATTCATGCCACAATAAAGAAAATTACATTATGAATTATGCTAGGTAGCATTCCACATCAAAAATTCTCTTTTTTATCATTTACCTACTCGAGGACGAGCAGGAATTAAGCTTGGGGATGCTTGATACGTCTCCAACGCATCTATAATTTTTGATTGTTCCATGCTATTATATTACCCCTTTTGGATGTTTATGGGATTTATTTTACACATTTATATCATTTTTGGGACTAACCTACTAACCGGAGGCCCAGCCCATATTGCTGTTTTTTTGCCTATTTCAGTATTTCGAAGAAAAGGAATATCAAACAGAGTCCAAACGGAATGAAACCTTTGGGAGCGTGATTTTTGGAACAAACGTGATCTGGAGAGCTTGGACTACAAGTCAAGAAGCTTCCGAGGGCCCCACGAGAGAGGGGGCCGCCGCCCCCCCCCCTGTAGGGCGCGCCCCTGTCTCGTGGGCCCCTCGGGCGGCCACCGACGTACTTCTTCCTCCTATATATACCTACGTACCCCGAAAACATCTAGGAGCACCACGAAACACAATTTCCACCGCTGTAACCTTTTGTATCCGCGAGACCTCATCTTGGAGCCTTTGTCGGCACTCTGCCGGAGGGGGAATCGACCACGAAGGGCTTCTACATCAACATCCTTGCCCCTCCGATGAGTTGTGAGTAGTTTACCACAGACCTACGGGTCCATAGTTATTAGCTAGATGGCTTCTTCTCTCTTTTTGGATCTCAATACAATGTTCTCCCCCTCTATTGTGGAGATCTATTCGATGTAAACTTCTTTTGCGGTGTGTTTGTCGAGATCCGATGAATTGTGGGTTTATGATCAAGTTTATCTATAAATAATATTTGAATCTTCTCTGAATTCTTTTATGTATGATTGAGTTATCTTTGCAAGTCTCTTCGAATTATCAGTTTGGTTTGGCCTACTAGATTGGTTTTTCTTGCCATGAGAGAAGTGCTTAGCTTTGGGTCCAATCTTGCGGTGTCCTTACCCAGTGACAGAAAGGGTTGCAAGGCACGTATTGTATTGTTGCCATCGAGGATAACAAGATGGGGTTTATATCATATTGCATGTGTTTATCCCTCTACATCATGTCATCTTGCTTAATGCATTACTCTGTTCTTATGAACTTAATACTCTAGATGCAGGCAGGAGTCGGTCGATGTGTGGAGTAATAGTAGTAGATGCAGGCAGGAGTCGGTCTACTTGTTATGGACGTGATGCCTATATACATGATCATGCCTAGATAATCTCATAACTATGCGCTTTTCTATCAATTGCTCGACAGTAATTTGTTCACCCACCGTAATACTTATGCTATCTTGAGAGAAGCCTCTAGTGAAACCTATGGCCCCTGGGTCTATCTCTTATCATATTTGCTTTCAATCTACTTTTATTTGCATCTATATTACATAATACCAAAAATATATTTATCTTATCATACTATATTTATTAGATCTCACTTTCGCAAGTGGCCGTGAAGGGATTGACAACCCCTTTATTGTGTTGGTTGCGAGTTGTCAGTTTGTTTGTGTAGGTGCATGGGACTTTTGAGGAGCCTCCTACTGGATTGATACCTTGGTTCTCAAAACTGAGGGAAATACTTACGCTACACTTTACTGCATCACCCTCTCCTCTTTGAGGAAAACCAACGCAAGCTCAAGACGTAGCAGTTAGCTTCCAGCACAACTGGTCTGGACGTTGAGAAAGCTGCACATCCATCAGTCGTCTCACAAGATGGAGCCAATCTTCCCAACGGGCTCCGGCTAGTGTTCCCCTGAAGTGGATATTGAGAGGAGTGGACTGAAGCACGGTCGCAACGAAAGCGTCTCTTCGTTGAACAATGCTATAAAGGGGAGGATATTGAAGCGCGAGGGGTGTTTCCCCTAGCCATGTATCCTCCCAGAATCTCATAGAGGTACCGTTTCCGACTATAAACTTTGTCCTGTTGAAAAAGACTAATTTAACTCTCATCAGTCCTTTCCAAAAAGGCAAGTCTGTCGGCCTCACTGTCACCTGGGACAAAGTTTCGGAATGAAGATACTTATTACGCAGAATCTACGCCCACGTGGCCTCCGTCTCTACAGATAGCTTATATAGCCACTTAGTAAGAAGACATCTGTTCTTCACCTCAAGATTTTCGATACCTAGACCCCCTTGATCTTTCGATCGACAAATAATATCCCATTTAGCGAGTCTATACTTTCTCTTCAGGTCATCACTCTGCCAGAAGAAGTGGGATCGATAAAAATCCAGTCTTTTTCGAACTCCAACTGGTACCTCGAAAAAAGACAAGAGAAACATAGGCATACTCGTGAGTACCGAATTAATGAGAATTAAGCGGCCGCCATATGACATCAGCTTGCCCTTCCATCAACTCAGTTTCTTTTCAAATCGATCCTCAATACACTTCCATTCTCTATTTGTTAGCTTACGATGGTGAATTGGTATACCCAAATACATGAAAGGTAAAGCCCCCGGTTCACACCCGAACAATTGTTTGTACGCCTCTTGTTCCTCGTTAGCTCTTCCGAAGTAGAACAACTCGCTTTTGTGGAAGTTAATCTTTAACCCAGTCAATTGTTCGAATAAGCATAACACCAGCTTCATATTTCTCGCTTTTGCCAAGTCATGCTCCATGAAGATGATAGTATCATCGGCGTACTGTAGGATAGACACCCCTCCATCAACTAGATGAGGTACCAGGCCACCTACTTGACCAACATCCTTGGCCCTTCCTATTAGAATTGTCAACATGTCGACTACTATGTTGAACAGAATAGGTGACATTGGATCTCCTTGTCTCACGCCCTTATGTGTTTGGAAGTAGTGACCTATGTCGTCATTCACTTTAATTCCAACACTCCCTTGAAGTCCACCCTGGCACGCTGCACGTATACTTTTGCGACGAGTTTGGCCTTGTGCTTGACAATGGTGCTGTGCTGTCCTTCCTCATCTTGAGCATCCACTTGAGCCCAATAGCTCGATGCCATGCAGACAATGTGGTGAGTATCCAAGTGGCGTTCACGTCGATCGACGACAGCTCGTCCAACATCTCACAAAGCTTAGCAGTCCTCGCACTCTGCCTAGGCCTAGCGTGGTCAGCTCCTCACTGGCCATCAGATGCAACACCTCTTCGTTGTCGAGGGGCTTTGCCAATTGTGGCAGCTCGGCGAGAAAGTCATCGACGCGTCAATATCAGCGTGGGACGTCAGTGCTTTCATCGGCATCGAATAGGTCCGATCATGCTATCGGTGGAGCGGCAAATTGAACCTGCATGACCTCGCTTGAGGTGTCCCGAGTCGTTGAGCGCAGGGTTGCTCTAACTGCTGTGCTTGGAGTTGTAGTGCGCAAGGTCAATCACTACAACAGGAACCCCCCTTTAGCAACGCATCAATGCGTTGTCGTATGCCCATATATATGTTGCTAGGGTCTACACCAACGAATTAGTATGCGTTGCCGTTGGTGGCGTTGGAAGGATCTACAGCAACATATATACATGCGTTGGTAAACAACATGTAGAAGCGTTGTTAGGTAGCAACATGTAAATCTAGGGCCCAACAACACTTCATATGCGTTGGTGATGACACTACACAAAAAGATTCTAGAAGCTTCTCTAGATAGCACGAACAACTAATGATTTTCATATATTGCATCCAAAATTATTAGGTCAACGCCAATAGTGCATATGGGCCACAATATAATAAACAAACAAGTCTCATATATTAAATCAAATATGTGGCATTACAAAGAACATGGTCGAAAGATTACAAGAGGTGAAACTATCTAGTAGTAAGCTAATTCTTGACCTTGCAATCAACAAACAATATAATAAAAAAGCAAGTCTCATATATTAAATCAGATATGTGGCATTACAAAGAACACGGTCAAACTATAATGTTTGAAACATTGATACTAAAAGTTACATTCTAGTTGTCTTGTAGTAGCCCAACGGTTTGCCTTGGAAACAAAATCTTCTTAGCATTTCAATCAAAAACTGAGTCACGCATCCTCAATCTATCTTGGTAATCTACAAAATAACAATAGGAGATGAGCAATTACAGTAAAGAAAATCAGGTTAATAGAGAAGTAAAATTTAAAGGAGCACCGTACAAATGTTTTTTTACCAAGACTTAGATTTGTACACAGAGGTGGGCTAATTAATAATCTGATTGTAAAAACATCTACAACAATTATTAAACAACATTGTAGATTATGTGACCTATATCCATGTACTAATTGTTTTTTTGCATCTCGCGTCAATTCAAAATTATATGAACTATCATTATATAGTTTTATTGTTCCAGTCCATTTTCTATAAAAAAGAACAAAATGCAGAAGTGCAAAGTGCAGATACTTGAAACATCTATAGCATCGCTCCTTAAAGAAATAATAAAAATACACACTAGCGAAAGGGTCATTGCCATGCTATGTAGTACAAACAGAGGGACTTCGAGTCTTCACCCTTACTTTGTAAACTGAGGCCATTATATTTCTCTTAATTGTCGTGCACGTGTTCTGAATAACTATGGCTCGTTAAGATAAAAAACTACGTATTCAAACACCGAGTACCTTTGACCAATTGGATGGCTATTCAATGTGAACGATCATCAGCTTGTATTTACTACAAAAAATTATCTCCAAAAAATATATTATAGTAATAGTGAGATGAATTCAGCAACCGGCTAAATGACAAGTATTCTAGGTAACCAGTTATACTAACTATACATAATTGAATATTTCCATTTTCCAATGGTCTCTGCACTAGTTAGCTTTGGGTCACATCACTCCTGTACTACCCATTCTTGGGACGACTTATTAGTCATGCTTGCTATAGTGTATTAGGAGAAATCTTATTAGTGCCAACAAATTAAAAAATCTGTAAATAATCTACATTACACAAAATGTCGTTGTTACCTGAGTACTACAAAGTCACACATTAGAATTTCCTGATCCATGAATAAAATTCTCACAACTTGCAGAAGCAACATAACGAAAAAAGCATCATCAGATTGGAACAACTGGAGTTATCAACACATGCATAGAAAAAGACGTGCATAATGAACTAACAAACAGAAAGGGGAAAGAACAAGAAAACTATGAACTGTCTACCCTGAGCCCTGACTTCACCTTGAAGATATGCGTGATCTAATTAATATAGACAAGAGCATGTCATAATTAGTATACAAGACAGGACATCACAAAATAATTGATTAGCTGTGGGGGAAAGAACATATGAGACTGATCCTACCATAAGAAGTCTGGTTTCTGTCCGATCTTGCAGCTCCACCCCAAGCAGAGATAAGGACTCGGGCCAGAAGCAGCAAGAAAATCAGTAACGATTGATGCACACACATAGCTGCAAGAAAATTAAAATGTAATGCATCACAAGAAATGAGTGTTGAGTAAAAAGTGTTAGCTTAAACTACAAGTAGCTAGCTCTCTCTTGTACAATCTAGCAGAGGAAAACTATAACCAGCGACTGCACACTAGCTATGTCCACAGACTAGTGCAACGCACACACACCAGAGACTAGAGTTGGAGTACTACTTGAGCTGAATATTTGTATTGAAAGTGGAATGGTCTAATTACAACCGGTTATAGCTAACTGAACCGACCTAGTAGCTACTTGACATAAGCACACACGTCATATTCTAAATTACGTCACTGCTAACCACTTTCTACAGTACAGAATTTACTATACTACTTTTCCACTTATACTGCTGCCTTAGCTGGCAAGGTAATACAGCCGCTGTTGCTGCCGACCTGCCTTTGTTTTCCTTGATAGTTAAGTGATCGCTGCTGCTGCTATTGTTGCCATCCGTAGACAAGGTTTGACTCAACAAAAAGGTACACAATCATTCTTCCTGAAAATCGCACGATTGTTCACTGCCGCCTCGAACAACGCCTCCAGTCCCTATGCATTGTCATCCCTTGAAATATCAATCGTCATGCTCGTCTTAGCACAATTACATACCATATGTACATGCATCAGCCCTTCAGGTATAAGCTTGGTGAAAGAAGTTGAACTTGCTTTTCTACATGGTTTTTGTCTTACACTTAACTGATTGTTATGAGGCTTAAAAGTATCATTACATATAATCTCAAACAACTTCCATGTTCCAAGTTCATCTGGTTGCATCATGACACATGTTCTTAATTAAACTGGAACCCATAACAGATCAAGGCTGAATGTAAGTGAATTAGAACCATCATGAAGTAACAACTAAGAATTGGTTACCTCAACTCTAGCTGGGAGATCAAGGGATGAAGAATAGATGCCTTTTTGGTTGATCACGAAATTATGGTCATATCCTTTGCAAACCTGCATGATATACAAACACATGAGCACAATATTTACAAAAACACACACACACACACACACACACACACACACACACACACAGAGCAGCCGTTTGGGTAGAAAAATCCCACATTTATTTCAACAAGAAACTTGTGGGTCAGTTAAACTGCCCCCTTCAGTGATGCGCCTAAAATAGGAAATCTTAGTAGGTTTGAAATCAGCATATGCAGCTGCTCATGCAGGGACAGGCCTCAATGAGGATGTGGTCCATTGGTGTTGTATCTTGTAAGATGCGGCCGGCAAGGAAAAACAAAGATGGGCGAGGACAGCGGGGAATATTACTTGACAGAGTACAAATACAGATGCGGGAGAGGCAGAATAGGACCTGCTTAACTACTGCAGTTGGAAGACGGGGCCATCGGTTCTTGCGTCGTTCCTTGCTGTGTGGACTGTGGAGAATCAACGCCGGCGTCTGCATCTCCGGTCATGCGCATGAAACGACGGCGGCGACGCGTTCCCCAACGCAAGGAGGATGGGCGACGACGTCCAGTGTTTTCCCGACGCGCGGAGAAAGTGGCGAGGGAGGATGGCTTGGCGGAGGCTCTTGAACGAACCGAGGGAACAGGGGAGGCGGTCGAGGGCAAAGCACGGCGGTGGTTGAAACCCTAGCTGCTGTGGGTGCGTCCCTCGCTTAGGATGAAGGCCAAAACGATGGGGGAATAGGAAAACGCTTCGTGCGTAAGAGGTGGAGGTGTGGGCACGGAGAGGTTAGCGCTAAAGTGGGGAAGGTGGGAAACAACGCATCATTTTTTTCCGGGGTGAAACAACACATCCTGTTAGGGCATGTACAATGGTTGATAGGACAGTCTTATCTTAAGTTTTGCATGTAATTTAGAGATGACAAAAAAATATGTCTACAATAGGTTATATCTTAGCCTTATCTTCGATAACTAGTTATTCCTTAAAATATGATGAGACAAATTGTGCTAAGAGATCATCTCTTGTCTTATCTTAAATAAGAGAAGACAAGCCTTTTCTTATGAGTTCTCTCTCCTCCACCTCATCATTTATCCTACGTGGCACTCCTAAGATAGCACCATTGTACATGCCCTTATATCGTTGCTAGATATGCGTTGGTATAGGGGGGTTCTTGTTATAGCGAATGTACCTGAGGTTGTTAAGCTCGGCGTCGATATTGTGCTCTGGGTTGCTATCCGAGAAAAACACTTGTGCACACGTGTACTCCTCGGTGAAGGAGCTGCTCGGCTTGGTAGGACCTGTGCCGCCTTATTCTTGGCATATGTGCCTGGCTTCGTGAGTAAGCCCTCGATGTCGCTGCTGGTGCCGTAGGCGTTGTTGACACCCATGTTGACCACCACCTTGGCTAGGCCCTGTGTCCGCGTCGGGACTTAAGAGCATGGTTAATAGTATAGCCAGCTGCTGGCTATAAGCCAATGCCATGTCATCTACAGTCCATATTATAGTCAACATGTATAATAGTAGATCAAAAGAGTGTACTACTTTTTTATTATGTGGCCCACCTTTCATCTCACAAAGTGCCTAGGAGCACGTGCTAGAGCTGACTCTTCACGAAGAGCCTGCTTACCTTCTCTCTCCTGTTTTCTTTCCTCCAACTAAGCAGAAATATACTAGTTTATGCCTTATAGCCCGCTGACTCAGCTCTATTGTACTTGCTCTAAGTGGTCCTTACTCAACTCCCATAAGCAGAAGCTATAGTTGACATGCGCGTCCTTGTTGGTTGCCGCCTTGCAGGTTGTTTCCACGGTCGCTCGGTGCCGGCCAACACTAGGACAATAGTGGCTACGATCACAAGATTGTTGGTGGCCTCATGGATCTTCTTAATGTATTAGACCGGAGGGATGTTAACCTTGGGTAATTTTGTGGGGAGAAAACATGTAGGATGTGTGACTATTTATAGGCACAGTGTGTGAAGATGAGCATGCCTATCTACAGGTTACTTCTATATCTATGATCTTTTTATAAAGTATCATTTATTTGATTTATTGATGAATTTATTAAGGCATTAAATGTTGGGCGCGGCTATACCTCGCTTATAGCGAGGGAACCACCCAACTCGCTGAACCGTGTTGTTGTCGCACGAGCGTATGGGCCGGCCCAGTGTGTGGCAGGCCACTGCCTCATTTTTTTTCTCCAGGTTTTTGCTTTCATATTTTCCTTTTTTACTTCCAAATATTCTAAATAAATATATTACAAAATGAAATTTATATAAAGCATTTAAAAAATGTTAGCCAAGCATTTAAAACAAGTGAAATGTACATAGAGAAAATGTTTCTCATGTATACGAAAAATGTATAAAAAATATATAATGTGTGTAAAAAAATTTATCATATATTAATGTAACCCAAGCATTTGAAAAAAAAAATGTTAAATAACTAATTGGAAAATATAATCAAGAATTTAAAAATGCTGAATGTGTATAAAAAATGTTGACCATATATTAAAAATGATAAACTTGTATTTGAACTTTTTAATCTAGCATTTGAAAAATATTAAATATGTATAGAAAACAATGTTACTATGTATTAAAAAATGTTAAACTTGTATTAGAAAAATGATAATCAAGCATTTGAAAATATCTTAAATTTGTATAGAAAAAATGTTCACCATGTATTAAAAAAATGTTAAGGTAGTATTTGAAAAATGTTAATCAAGTATTTAAAAAATGTTTAAATGTATATAGATAAAATGTTGACCATGTATTATTAAAATATTAAACTTATTTTTGAAAAGTGTTAATTAAGGATTAATGTTGACCTTGTATTCAATAAATGTTAATCTTGTATTTGAAAGTTATTAAACATGTATTAAAAATATATATTAAATGTATACCCGAAAATGTGCATATAAAAACAATGAAAACCCGAGACAAAACAAAAGAAAACCAATGAAAAAGAGAAAAGAAATGAACAAACCCTCAGGAAAAAGAAAAGAGAGAAAAGCTAGTGAAAAATAAAAAGAAACAAATAAATAAGAAATAAAATAAAAAAGACTAGTAAAAACGGTGAAAGAAATGAAGAAAACCGGAAAAAAACAAGAAAGAAACTAAAACAGAAAAAAACCTAATCAGTGGAAGACCGGTTGTTTTTCTTCAACTAGATCACGACCTAACAACATAACATGAATCGGAAGATGGCTGATTGGTTAGCAGTTCTACACTGCAAAATAAGGATCCTGGGAACGAATCCTGCTAGCGTCCCCTTTTTCTCTATTTGTTTTAAATATGAGCTAATAGTCAGACTCGCTATAAGCGAGATATAGCCTTTGCGTTAAATGTTACCAGTCACTCCCTCTCTCTCATTCTCATAATATAAGAACGTTTTTCACACTGTTCTTATATTATGAGAGGGAGGGAGTATATGGTTTCTACCGGCACCAGCGCAACTAGAAAGTAGAAGCAATTTTGTTTTCAGAAATATATGGGATTCCCCTTTTCTAATACAGCCAAAGAAAATACAAACAATGCCTCGTCAATTTAAGTTATTAATTTAATTATATCTAGGGTATATAAAAACACTCTTACCGCTATATTTTTATTTAACTCTAGATTTGAAGCTATTTTGAATTTTATTGTGATTTTGGGCCAGGCTTCAGGCAAAAAACTACTCCCTCCGTCCTGTAATGTAGTGTAGTGTAAAAAAACATCTTACATTATGGGACGGAAGGAGTAGAACCCAAGGCTGGCCCGACCAACGGGATTTGGGTTGCAACATTTTTTGCGGCCATCGTCTTCCTTGTGTCTTCATTTTGTGTTGTGCATGCATATTGATTGATGGTGGTGTGTGTGGTTGCGGTGGAGCCCATGTCCTCTGTTAGATAATAACGAGAAATAAACGAGACAAAGAGACACGGATTTTTACGTGGAAACCCTTGCGGGAGAAAACCACGGACGCACGAAGGCGCAATCACTATGATGGAGGAGTATTACAAGCACGAGACGACAGACCGTCTGAGGTGCGACTACATGGGGTATATAAGAGGGCAATACATGAGAGTCCTTAGAGGACAAGTAAACGAGTTGTACTCCGTTGACGTCAACGCAAAGGCCCACACCGGTTGTACTACGTATAGTCCAACATGGTATAATTTGGATCACAATTTAACAGTCTCCACCTTGATCCAAATTCCCTCAAGTAGTCGAAGAAAGTAGATAACTCCATCCAAATCAGCATAATCACCTTGTGCGTCAAAGTCCATAGGACTAGTAAGAAATACCAACTAAGCCTGAGCAAAGCTCAAACTTATTGGTCGGAACTGGCTTTGTCATCATATCAGCAGGATTATCATGAGTACTTATCTTGCATACCTTTAAACCGCCTTCAGCAACAACATCTCGAATATAATGAAATCTGACATCAATGTGCTTTGTTCTCTCATGATACATTGGATTCTTTGTAAGATATATAGCACTTTGACTGTCAGAAAATATGGTAGGGCAAGATGAACCTCCACAAAGCTCAGAATACAAACCTCTCAACCAGATAACTTCTTTGCATGCCTCAGAAATAGCCATATACTCGGCATCAGTAGTGGAACAAGCCACAATAGACTGCAAAGTTGCTCTCCAACTCACAGCACAACCACCAATGGTGAAAACATAACCTGTGAGTGATCTTCTCTTATCCAAATCACCAGCAAAATCAGAATCAACAAAACCAACAAGTACATCTCTAGTTTTCCCAAACTGTAAATAAGCATTAGAAGTACCACGCAGGTATATGAAAATCCACTGAACTGCTCTCCAATGCTCTTTTCCAGGATTAGCCATGTATCTACTAACAACACTCAACGCATATGATAAATCCGAACGAAAATAAACCATGGCATACATAAGTGAACCAACTGCACTCGAATAGGGAACTCTAGACATGTACTCAATATCTGCATCTGACTTAGGACATAAAGCTGATGATAATTTGAAGTGTGCAGCTAACGGTGTACTCACCGGCTTGGCATTATGCATATTAAAACGATGAAGAACTTTATCAATATATTCCTTCTGACTTAGATATACTTTTCCAGACGGTCTATCTCTAGATATTTCCATGCCAAGAATTTTCTTTGCTGCACCCAAATCCTTCATCTCAAATTCATTACTCAATTGCTTCTTTAGTTCATTAATCTCTGACATACTCTTTGTAGCAATTAGCATATCATCAACATAAAGGAGCAAATAAATAGTTGAACCATTGACAGTTTTCAAATAAACACAACTATCATAATTAGACCTTTTGAAACCTTGAGAGAGCATAAAGGTGTCAAATATCTTGTACCACTGTCTCGGGGGTTGCTTCAATCCATAAAGAGATTTCTTTAACTTACAGACAAGCTTTTCTTTTCCAGGAATAACAAACCCTTCAGGTTGTTCCATATAAATATCCTCTTCTAATTCTCCATGTAAAAATGCAGTTTTAACATCCAATTGTTCAAGCTCAAAATCATGCATGGCAACAATACTGAGTAAAGTGCGAATAGAGTTATGCTTCACAACAGGAGAAAAGACTTCATTATAGTCAATACCTGGAATCTGGCTATAACCTTTAGCAACTAACCTTGCTTTATATCTTGTCTCATCATCAGGATAAACACCTTCTTTCCTCTTGAAAACCCACTTGCAACGAATAGGTTTCTTCTCTCTAGGCAATTTTACTAAATCCCAAGTGCCATTCTTTTCAAGTGATTCCATCTCATCATGCATAGCGGTCATCCATTTATTACTATCACTAGAAATAATAGCCTCGGAATATGAAGAAGGCTTAGAATTACTTTCAATTTCTTCTGCAACAGATAAAGCAAAAGAAACAATATTGCACTCTTCAATTAACCTGTTAGGTTTATTAATACCCCGCCTAACTCTGTCACGTGCAAGATTCCAACTGGGTGGAACAATAGGCTGATTTGGAGTGGGAGTGACATGTTCATCATCAACGACGGGTTCATCATGTGCAACAATTTCATTACCAGATGTATCACCTGAGTCAATAACATGCTCCACCTGAACAATAGGTTGCAGAACAGTAGGCTGTTGTTCACTCTCAATAGGAACATTAGTAGATGGAACATCATGTAACATAGCAGTTTCATTAAAGATAACATTTCTGCTAATAACAACCTTCTGGGTTTCAGGATTCCACAATTTAAAACCTTTAACACCAGACTTATAACCAAGAAAGATGCACTTAACAGCCCTAGGCTCCAACTTTCCATTATCAACATGAGCATAAGCAGTGCAACCAAAAACTCTCAACTGTGAATAATCAGCAGGTGAACCAGACCATACCTCAATTGGAGTTTTCTTATTAAGAGCAATAGATGGTGAACGATTAATGAGATAACAAGCAGTGGAAGCGGCCTCAGGCCAAAAACGCCTATGCAAACCTGCATTGGACAACATGCAACGGGCTCTGGAAATAATGGTCATGTTCATAAGCTCAGCAACACCGTTTTGTTGAGGAGTATAAGGAACAGTGTAATGTCTGGCAATGCCTTCAGACTTGCAATAATTCTTAAATTGCTTAGAACAGAATTCCATACCATTATCAGTGCGAAGTATCTTTACCTTCCTTTCAGTTTGTCTTTCAATCATAATCTTCCACTCCTTAAAAGCTAAGAATGCTTCATATTTATGCTTGAAGAAATAAGGCCAAACTTTTCTCGAATAATCATCAATAATAGTTAGCATGTAACTTGCACCACCTAATGACTTCTTGCGAGATGGTCCCCATAAATCAGAATGCACATAATCAAGAATACCTTCAGTTGTATGGGTCGAAGTATTGAACTTCACCCTCTTGTGCTTGCCGAAGATACAATGCTCACAAAATTTCAATTTACCAGGTTCATATCCATCAAGAAGACCTCTCTTATTTAACTCTGCTAAACCAAGTTCACTCATATGTCCAAGACGCATATGCCAAAGGTTAGAAGCATCACAATCAGAATTCTTTGAAACAACTGGAGTAGCATTACCTGAAATGGTAGAACCTCGAAGGTTATAAAGACCATTGGTCAAACTTAAGTCACCTTTCATCACAACAAGGGAACCTTTGGTGACTTTCAAAACACTATCTCCACCTGAATACTTGTACCCCTTTGCATCAAGGGCACTAACAGAGATAAGATTTCTCTTCATCTTCGGAATATACCAAACATCTGTCAAAGTTCTGATTGTGCCATCAAACATCTTGATTCGAACGGAACCTATGCCTTCAATCTTGCATGGTGAATTATCAAAACCCAAAACGGAACCAGCAGAAGTAGTGGAATCAAAAGTAGTAAACCAATCTCTATGTGAACACATATGAAAAGTGCATGCAGTGTCAAGTACCCACTCATCATTGGTCTCGGCACATCCAGCAATAACAACAAGAGCATCATCGGAACTATCATCACGAGCAACGTTAGCAGAATTTTCACCTTGTTTGTTACATTTCCTCTTTTCCTTGTTCTGCAACTTGAAACACTCTGAGATGTCATGCCCGTCTCTCTTGCAATATCAGCAATATTTCTTATCTCTGGATTGCGACCGGCCCCTGTAGCCGTTTTTACTTTTGCCTCTGTTTCCATTATTGGAGTTCTTCTCCTTTGTCCTGCCACGAACAGATAATCCCTCGGCTTGGGATGAACTCGAACCATCATGAGGCACCATTAATTTCATCTTCTCCTTGGAGTTCAAAGCTTCATAAACTTCATTAAGCGTGAGAGTATCACGACTGTATAATATGGTGTCTCTAAAATTGGTATAAGAACTTGGCAGTGAACAAAGTAACATTAAAGCAGTATCTTCCTCTTCATACTTTACCTCCATTGCAGCTAGATCAGATATGATCTCTTTAAATTCTGAAATATGATTCAAAACATTACCTCCCTCGGGTAACCTGTGCAGGAATAATTTTTGCTTCAGATGCATCTTGCTGGTGAGATCCTTAGTCATGCAAATCCCTTGCAGCTTTAACCATAGAGCGGCGGCAGTTTTCTCGCTCAAAACTTCCTGCAAAATATTATTATGCAAATGGAGTTGAATTTGTGACAAAGCCTTACAATCAATTCTTTTCTCCTCATCAGTCCAATCTTGAATTCGGTTCTTCCCGAAACTGTCCAGTGCTACATCATAGTCGGCCTATGCCAACAACGCCCGCATCTTGACTTGCAATAGGGTAAACCTTGTGTCACGGTCCAGCAGCGGAAAATCGTACTTCATGGATGCCATGAGTAGATTAAATCTGTGTACACAAAATAGTACAAGCCGGTAGTATACTCGTGTGCACCTGGATCAGGAAACAGATAGCACCTGACAGAATTTAATATGCGGATCAAAAAACTAAAACAGATAGCACCTGGTAGTATACTCGTGTGCACGTAACAACCGAGACAAAAATCTAATCTTGTAGGTCAGCCTTGACCACCACGTGAGAAGCAATAGTACTCCCTCCGTCCAGGTGCATAGGGCATCTAAGAGAATTTAGGATTTCCAAATATATTAGTCACCCTTTATTTGTTAGCACTAATAACTCGTCTGCCTACCCAATGCATGAAGCGTTTTCAACTAAGAATTGGGTGAAACAACTCGTTGGCCTATGCATGGTTAGTCCAACTATCACAACACTTAATGCTGGATTAACTAGAGGGAGAGAAAAACATTGTGAGCATCCAATCAACGCATGCCTAGTTCACTGTGTCACTTCTTAGGTGCCCTATGCACCTGGACGGAGGGAGTACTGTAGTACTACTCGTTGATTGATGATGGCTTGATGTGACACAGCAGCAGTGAAACTTTGTACTAATATCCCGTGAGTAGTAGCTGTAGAGATCGATTGAAAATCGTGTAGTAGCAGCTCTGGCCTCCTCGGGACTTGAAGCAGCGGCTCGTTGATTGGAAAGAGCGGCTGCAGCTTGATATTAACGCGTACGAACTCCTGTCTCCTGTCGGTCTCGGTATACCAGAAATCGATCCGGCGTCGATCGACAGATCGCGTGTCGCGTGCGGCGGCGCACGCGCTGTAACCCTAACTCTTGTCTCAAACTCGTATATTGCAACTTGGCTCTGTATACCACTTGTTAGATAATAACGAGAAATAAACGAGACAAAGAGACACGGATTTTTACGTGGAAACCATTGCGGAAGAAAACCACGGACGCACAAAGGCGCAATCACTATGATGGAGGAGTATTACAAGCACGAGACGACAGACCGTCTGAGATGCGACTACATGGGGTATATAAGAGGGCAATACATGAGAGTCCTTGGAGGACAAGTAAACGAGTTGTACTCGTAAGCGTCGACGTCAACGCAAAGACCCACACCGGTTGTACTACGTCTAGTACAACATGGTATAATTTGGATCACAATTTAACATCCTCATCGGTTCATGTGCTGCTAGTAGACTATGATCACCATCCATATGTTTTTTTAGATCAACAAGGAGGAGCTTCCCTGCTCCATTACTTAGAAAGAAGCCCGCAAAACCAGGTTTGATACATTGTGCAAAGACAGAAGAAAAGAGACTAACAGCTAAAACAACTAAAACCACTGATAATAGCAAGCACCCTCGGTGCTGAACACCACAAGACAAGTGCACTGAGATGAATGACAACTTAACATGACCACCTTCCACTTCTACTTTCACGCTAGGAGTGCTCTTGGAGATCCCAGGACTTCCAGGACAGAGACAGGGCTCTGTCCAGCAGCGACACCTCCCCCCCTCAACTTGAGTGGAGACGTGATCTTCTTGAAGGTGTCTACCCCATCCTGATCATCATTGGCCCTTGCAGCAGTTTTTGGAGGAGAAAGTAGAACGAGTCTATCATCTCCAGCATGTGATCCTTGTAGAGCACGCGCCATTTCTTGATTATTCTTAAAAGAAGCGACCAAATCTGTTTAAGAGACAGCCAAGGCACACCATTAAACACCAAGCTATTTCTGTGCTTCCACAAAACCCAGAGAGCAGCCACATAGACATTATTTAGAGCATCTAATGTTTTTCCGGCCACCCAAAGAGAAGTAATGCTAGTGATAGAATCTCCCATATACATATTAAAGAAAGAGCTAATCTCTTGCCAAATATGTTGGGCAACCACACAGTCAAAGAAAACATGCTTGGATACTTTCAAGCTCTGAACAAAATGCACAATCCACAGGTTTATGTAAGTTCTTTTTCAGGAGATTCTATCTGGTCATAAGTTTGTTGTAGGCAAGCAACCAGAGAAAGATGTGAATTCTGGGTGGAACAATCAATTTTCAGATAGCAGGAATAAAAACTGGAGTCACTCCTCCATAGTTGATGATAGTATACAGAGAACTGGTAGAATATGACCCAGATGCAGTATATTGCCAAACCAGGGCATCTATATCACCAGAAAAAGTAATACTTGAGGCCACAACTTCAAGTTTATACCACATATTCATCAAAGCAGGGGAGAAAGCGAAAATCCAAATCTGAGCCCGAGCTCATCTGCACCTGCGCTCACCAAAAAAATCAGAATAAATACTAAAAAAATTCAACAAATTCCAACAAAATTGGGGTGGTGGACAATTTGATGCGTGAGGTGCGCCCCAATTTTCAAAACATTTGGATTTATGTGCAGCTCTCAGCAAAAAAGACAAATCGGAGGTCTGTAAAAATGTGTACTGTTCATATACTGTTTTGGTCTGATTTGTCTTTTTTGCTGAGAGCTGCACATAAGTCCAAATGTTTTGAAAATTGGGGCGCACCTCACGCATCAAATTGTTCACCACCTCAATTTTTTTCGGAATTTTTTGAATTTTTCTGAATTTTTCACGAATTTTTTTTGAACGGGTGCAGATGCACCCGGGCACCGAAACGCCGCACTCGGGAGAAAGCTCTTCTAAAAGTGAGTTTTATCACATTGTTATCTAAAACCTGACTAACAGTTTTACCCTGCTCTCTGCAAATGCCGTAAAGATCCCAGAATTGAACAGACAAGAGGGAAGGTCCAAATCAAATGTCTTCCCAGAATCTCGCTTTAAGACCATTTCCAATCACCCATCTGTATCCAAATTTGACAGCTTTGGAAGCCCAAACTATCCCTTTCCAGAAGTTTGAAGCTCCATTATCTTGTATACAAAAGATGTTTGGAGATGTATTGTATTTGTTATCTACTATGTCCCTCCACATCCTACCTTCACTATTCATATATCTATTGACCCATGAGCCTAAGAGGCAAATGTCAAGATCATGAAGATTGGGGATTCCTAGGCCCCCAAATTCTTTCTTCACAGAAACTAGAGGCCAATTTGCTAAATGGATTTTCTTGTGTCCTTCAAAGTCATTCCACAGGCAGTTTGCCATTTGGGCATTGATGAATCAACAACCCATTTAGGGAATTTAAAGAATGAAAGGAGGTAAATGGGGATACTGGCTAAGCAGGCTTTAATAGGAGTAATCCTAGCTGCATAAGATAGAAATCTACCCCTTGAGCCAGCAATCCTCTTAAGTATCTTATCAACCAAAGGTTGAATATCTTCTCTGGACAACTTCTCATAATGCAAAGGAATCCCTAGGTATTTTAAGGGGAATTTACCTATGGGACATCCAAATATATCAACTAGGGAATTGAGTTCATCACCTTAGAGGTTGATGGGAATCAACTCACTCTTGTCATAATTGACCCTCATCCCTTAGACTTGTTCAAAGCAGGTGAGGACCCACTTGAGGTTTGCAGCTAGACTGGGGTCCTTGTCCACTGATACACCCATTTTGCATCATGCTTTTATATCGATATTTATTGCATTATGGGCTGTTATTACATGTTATGTCACAATACTTATGGCTATTCTCTCTTAATTTACAAGGTTTACATAGAGAGGGAGAATGCCGGCAACTGGGATTCTGGGCTGGAAAAGGAGCAAATATTGAAGACCTATTCTGCACAGCTCCAAAAGTCCTGAAACTCCACGAAAGTCATTTAGGGAATTAATAAAAAATATTCAGCGGAAGAAATACCTGAGGGAGCCCACCCACCACCCACGAGGGTGGGGGCGCGCCCTACCCCCCTGGGCGCGCCCCCTACCTCGTGGGCCACCTAGCAGCCCTTCGGTGCCCATCTTCTGCTATATGAAGTCTTTTATCCTAGAAAAAAAATCATAAGCATGCTTACGGGACGAAACTCCGCCGCCACGAGGCGGAACCTTGGCGGAACCAATCTAGGGCTCCAGCGGAGCTGTTCTACCGGGGAAACCTCCCTCCGGGAGGGGGGAATCATCATCATCGTCATCACCAACGATCCTCTCATCGGGAGGGAGTCAATCTCCATCAACATCTTCACCAGTACCATCTCCTTTCAAACCCTAGTTCATCTCTTGTATCATATCTTTGTACCAAAACCTCAGATTGGTACCTGTGGGTTGCTAGTAGTGTTGATTACTCCTTATAGTTGATGCTAGTTGGTTTATTTGATGGAAGATCATATGTTCATATCCTTAATGCATATTAATATCCCACTGATTATGAACATGAATATGCTTTGTGAGTAGTTACGTTTGTTCCCGAGGACATGGGAGAAGTCTTGCTATTATTAGTCATGTGAATTTGGTATTCGTTTGATATTTTGATGAGATGTATGTTGTATCTCCTCTAGTGGTGTTATGTGAACGTCGACTACATGACACTTCACCATTATTGGGCCTAGAGGAAGGCATTGGGAAGTAATAAGTGGATGACGGGTTGCTAGAGTGACAGAAGCTTAAACCCTAGTTTATGCATTGCTTTGTAAGGGGCTGATTTGGATCCACATGTTTCATGCTATGGTTAGGTTCTTAATACTTCTTTTCTGGTTGCGGATGCTTGCAATAGGGGTTAATCATAAGTGGTATGCTTGTCCAAGAAAGGGCAGTACCCAAGCACCCACATATCAAATTATCAAAGTAACGAACGCAAATCATATGAACGTGATGAAAACTAGCTTGACGGTAATTCCCATGTGTTCTCGGAAGCGCTTTTCTCATTATAAGAACTTCTCTAGGCTTGTCCTTTCCTACAAAAATGATTGGGCCACCTTGCCGCACCTTATTTACTTTCATTGCTTGTTACCCGTTACAAATTATCCTATCACAAAACTATCTGTTACCTACAATTTCAGTGCTTGCAAAGAATACCTTACTGAAAACCGCTTGTCATTTCCTTCTGCTCCTCGTTGGGTTCGACACTCTTACTTATCGAAAGGACTACGATAGATCCCCTACACTTGTGGGTCATCATCCACAAAGATGATGGTGTCGTCAGCATACTGCGAGCTGATGACTCCCCGAGAGTAAATAGAATGCCCAAGCCCCTTGACAAGGTTTTACTAGATGCCTTCACAAGCATCTTAGTGAGAGCATCTCTACAACTAAATTAATGAGGGGTGGGGGTGATATGGGGTCACCATCCATATGTGTTATATGTCGGTTAAAACTAGGCAATGAACATTCCGATAACGCAGTAGCAATTGGACAGCGCCACGTTCTTCATAACACTCGTTGAGAGACAGAACACCACCTGAACTGAATCACTGGAGCTTTGCTCTGCTCTGCATAATTTAGTTTAGCAGGGAGGGAGGGAGGACTTTGCCGCCAAGCAGAGAAAACCACCATTAAAACCTTGCTTACAAGCATGAGAGGCTAGTCCCACTCCCGTCACCTTCCCGCACGACAGAGAGAGTGCACGGAGGGGCGACCGTCTAGGGTTCCTCCGCCGCCGCCGCCGCTTCAACCGACTGTACCTCCCACGGACGCGTCCCCCTCCATCAACCACCTCCTCCGGTCCCATTCGGCGCCCCCAAACTTCTTAGCATGTTGCATTTGGGTTAGATTAGATAGCTCTATTGTCTTCTTGGCTCTGTAATAGCTGCAAGTCTTTGGATATGGATAATCCGTAGATGGTCGCTATGTTGTGTTTGGTTGATTTCTTTCGGTTTGAGGATGTTTGAAGTTAGTATGGTGTGTGTTTTTGTTAGGATAGCTGGAAGGTTGCGTTGGGCTGAAATCCGGGGTAGGGCGTCCCCTTGATGCGAATGATTATGTGCCATTTGTCAGTTTCATGAGATATGAAATTGGGGGCATGATGCTCCCTTTATAGAAAAATAATAATATAGCTCTAATGCGTTGTTTGTATTTTTTGGTTTGTTTGTTGTGAGCAACGATGGAGGAACAGGCCCGTTGGCAAATTGGAGGCACAGTATTCCTTTTCATTCATTTGGTCGTTTCGAAACTAGCGCCCTCTTCCTCCGCGTGTAGAAAAGGAAGAAATAAATCAATCAAATTACGAGAAGCCTCATAAAGTGCTTCCTTAGGGGTTAGACTTCCATTAGTCCATATTTCTAGAAAAAGTATCTCGTGTTTTTCATTTCCATTCCCACAAGAAAAAAATACTATAATTCACATTTCGAACAGGCATGGATACTGCATCTATAGGATTTTCAGATCACCTATATTCAACCAAAGCGGTCATCTTATTGGGATATCTTATCAAGATTACGAAGCATGGTCCATGAAGTTCCTGCAACAAGCTGTCTTTAGGGAAGCAGACATCAGCAGGTGCTATGTGATCCACCATTTGTGTACATTAATATACATAGTGTTGCAATGTGTTGTACCACTTACCCACAGTACTGAAATTCAAATGGGTTTCTATGGCCATGCCTTTAACGGTTTCATGTACATAATCTGCACTCTATACCTAGTTATAGTACTATAGATTAATTCTACTATTGGTTCCAATAAATGTGGCAACAGCTTTTGCTTACATCTTTCCTTATTTTCTTTTCTGTAGTGCATTGGGTAGTGTTTCCTATGTACTGAACGGAAACCCAATTCTGCCCGAAGGACCAGTCCCGCCCGTCTAGGAGCAGCACGCTGTAAGTACTACTTGAACAAATTTTCAATGTACAGTTTTCTTTTTGGGCGACAATCTTAATGTACTGTTTGATAGGGGAAAACTTTACTTGTTAAAGTTTGTTACTTGTTGCTACCGATTCTTAATCCCAAGAGTTTGACTACTGTGCAGTGCAGGTGATAGCGCCTCACGCCTTCACCTCAACAGCAGATGGAAAATATCAGAGCATATTCTCAGGCAGCTGCATGCACGGTGGAGTTGACTGCTGTTGCAGCCTAGTGTAGTTTTCAGTTTAGTTTCTATTATTAAACTACTATCTCACTTGTCATCGCAGCCTATTGTGCTTGATGATTTAGTTTCTGTCTTTGAACTGCCATGACTTATTTGCAGCCTAGCGTAGTTGTCGATGTATTCTCTTTGTTGAAATGTAACCTGATTTGCTGTGGTAACCTATTGAACTTGTGGATTTAGTTTCTATTTCTGGGGATACCATGTGACTGGAATGACTTTTATCCTTGGAGCCTCGGAGCTTGGAGGAATCATTTGTGTTACGATTGAGTTGTTGGGTGTTCGCCCATTTAGCCAGGTGCCGTGAAATTGGAAGTCATACACGTGCTAATAAAATGTTACCAAGCAGCGAGGAAATCAGCATGCGGATTATTTTGTGACCATGTGCAATAACAAAATAATTTTAACCAAAATTGATCCGAAACTTGTTGCACGTGGACATGATATGCTTGGTGAAACATTTATCTGATCTTATGACTATCTTGAGATGATAATGGCAATGGATGACAGTACCTTCAAGACTAGATGCCACTGATGTATCTGCTACATTCTCTTTCAACAAATGCTTAGGCAATCTATCATTCCTTCAAACAATTGCATCAAGACATATCTGCCGTATAAGGCTGTAACTTCATAGTGGACAAAGAACAATAGTCCTTGCTTGCCACGGTTAGGAACAATTTCAAGCAATGTTGAGGATATCGCTTATCGTTAGCGTCTCGGTCAGCTGGAGATTAAAGATTAACCGGAAATCGGCCGATTAATCAATTTTATCGATCGACTATTAATAGGCCATTTTTTTTTTTGCAAATCTAAGGTTCTCAGCACTAAAAATGTGCTATATTCAACACCAAAACAATATTGGATAAAAATGTTCACTAGTAGAAAAGGGGGCATTTGTCCCGGTTCGTAAGGGCCTTTAGTCCCGGTTCATGAACCGGGACTAATGGGTCGTTACTAATACCTCCCTCTTTTAGTCCCGGTTCAAACACGAACCGGGACAGATGGTCCTCCACGTGACCGGTGCGCCAAGCCCAGGCAGGGAGGCCTTTGGTCCCGGTTGGTGGCACCAACCGGGACCAAAAGGCATCCACGCGTCAGCATTCCAGTGGCTGGGGTTTTTGGTTTTTTTTTTTGAAAAAGGGGGGGGGGGGTGGGGGTTGGGGGTTTTGGGGGGTTAATTTAGGTGTTTCATATATTGTGTTAGCTAGCTAATTAATAGAGAGAAGTGTCCTCTCTTATGTCCGTGCTTGGTCGACGCTACGTACTATATACATAGAGAGGCCCTCGACACGCTAGCTAGTAAGAAAATGAAGGGAACCATTGAGTACAGAAGTTCGTCATGCATACCGAGAGAAGTGATCGATCGACCTCTCCTTCTCCGAGAGATTGGTCGAACAACAAGTTTTCGTATCATGTATCTGACGCTACTGGCTACATACATGTACAATATGTAAGATATCTTAATTACAATCCCCTAGCAATTGAAATCAACTTCCACATGGTATTCTCCGGCTTTATTGATGACGTGGTCAAGAAAGAATCCCGCCAATTCCTCTGGAATTGCTTTCATGCAATCTGGTTCTGCACACCGAAACCTCTTATTCTGCTAACACCCCACGAGCCCTCTCCTTCTCTGGCGCGTCGCCCCCTTCCCCTCCCACCTTCTTCCCCCCGCACTGCCAGGCCACCTCCACTCCATCTTCCATGTCCCTCTGCACCACCCACCTTCTTTCCTGTCCCAGATCCACCCACCTCCATCCTTGACCCGCCCGACCGGTGCTGGCCCTTCCTCCCCATTGCTCCTGCCCGACGAGGCCACTCCGGGCACGGATCCGGCCAACCCCATCTAGTCTACCTACCAGCACCACCCCTCCCCTCCCCTCCCTCCCTTCCCCGCACCTCTTCCGAGGACGGATCTGGGCGGATCCGGTCCACCATGCCGCCAGGCGACGGGATCAAGGAGCAGACCTTCGCCTCCCTCATCCGTCCCCATCCCGGACCACCGCCGCCCTGGATGCGAGCCGCCGCCACCAACGGCCCGCGCCCCGCCGCCGTCACCCCCAGAGCCGGCCATCAACTCCGTCCACGCCCCCGCCAAGCAACCACCGGATCCAGAGGGATCCGGTTCCACCTCCCTCGTCCGCCCCCTGCCCCCTGGGTAGCTACCCCGACAGCAATGCATCCGCCCAAGCTCTCCGTGCCTCCCCGACGTCCATCCTCTTCCTATCGGGTCGCCTCCGCTCGATCCCGGCGAGTCTAAGGTGCTATCCCGGCGTGGTGGCCGCCACGGCTTCCCCTCCTCACATCCGATGGTCATGGCCTCCGCCGTCTCCTGTGCTTCTTCCCACAACCGTGGCTGATGAGTAGGACGACGGCCGCGGATCCTCTCTGACTGCTCCAATGGCCTACAAGAAGCTCCCCTCCCATCTCCAGGGGTTGTGTATGTGTGCATCTCGCGATCGTATTGCTTGCAGCTAGCGTGCGCGTGCATATGCAGTACACATGCAGCAGTGGAGCCTGGCCCTCCGCCGTTGGAGCAGCAATGGTTGTGGTGGTGCAGTGCACCGCGACTCTACGTGCAGTGCAGTGGGCGTGTGCCCCCTCTAGTACCTTGCAGTATCAGGGCGTCAGCGAATTCTGCTCTGTCGAGGACTTGCAGCTCGCCGGTGAGTGGCTCGCTGTTCGCGCAGCTTGGGCGTGTTGTCCACTACTCCGTCCATCCTTCCCGTGCTCGCCACCTAACTCAGTGCACGACAAGCGCGTGTGCAGTCCACTTATCCCCTGCTCGCGGCACTTTCCCCTACTTCGAATGTCAACAGGGAAAGAAGACGCTTGCAGTGCTGAACGACTGGATATTTCCTTTGCAGTGGCGCAAGTAGGTTCGAAGGCGGCGACGACAACCTGAAAGAGCAGTATCCACCCAATTGCCTCGTTTATCAATTTTCTTGTTGTTGGAAACTACACTTCATTACTTCATTGTAAAAACTGCATTTCATCCTGTTTATCAATTTTCTTGTTCTTGGAAACTACACTTCATTACTTCATTGTAAAAATACTACATTTTCATTACCATGCAGTGCTCTTTGAGAGAAGTTGAAGCCCATATCACAAAAAAGTAAAGTCGCTTTGGGCTGAAGATGTTCGCTTGACTGTACTGAGTAGTTCTTTTGTCGAACTAGATTTTTTTACCATGCTATGTACTTTGAGAAAAAAATGATGTGGTCCATTTTGTGGTGATTAGTGGTTTACTTTGTAAAAAAAGAGAAAAATAAATCCCATGAGAAGTTCACTTCTTTTTCTAATGCACTTTGTTTCGTATGTGGCTCTCGAAAACATGCATAGAAGAAAAGGAAAAATATTAAGTGCAACTCACTTGATTCATTGCCGTAGTGATCTTCTCTCTTCGAGCGGTTCACTATGTTGCCAAGTGCAAAAATAAATTGGAAGAAAACAAACTTGAAAAAGTTGATTTTTTTTTAATGCAGCTCACTCTGTTGTTTGTGTGCAGTAGAAAGAACATTGGAAAAAGAAAAACTGATGCAGTGCACTCACCTCGTCCCTGCAGTAGCAACGCTCGACACGAAGTGCACTCCACCTCGTTTGGAAAAATTTACTCCCACAAAAAACCATGCAGTCCACTTGCCTATCTAATGAAGTGCGGTATTCCGTCTGAAGCAGTGCGTTCTTCTTTCCCCGTCCGAGAAAAAATACGTCTAAACAAAAAGAAACCAAGCAGTGCCCTTGCCCATCTAATGAAGTGCGGTATTTCCTCTGAAGCACCGCGTTCTTCTTTCCTCGTCCGAGAAAAAATACGTTTAAACAAAAAGAAACCATGCAGTGCACTTGCCCATCTCATGCAGTACGGTATTTTGTCTGAAGCAATGCATTCTTCTGTCCGATGCAGTAAATATGACGATTTTGGTCTCGCGAAGAACAGAGTGTCCGCTTTTCGGTAAAATCGAAACTGCTTTTAAACCGTAATGAATTAGAGAGAGTGTTCTACATGAAAAAGTTGCGTCTCGTTGATATCTTTCCAACAGCGTATTATTTGAATTATTCCGACCAGCCGTTCATACAAATTTCGTGAAAAAACTGCCGCTGCCTCTCGAAGTCAGCCGCACGATTTTCAAAATTAACTAAAAACCGTAAGGAATCTTAAAACCATTTCAACATATGAAAGTTACGCCTTATCCGTAGCTTTCCAATGGCGTATCATACGTCTCGTTTCGACAAACGATTAGAAAACTGGAGCAAAAACAGTACCGAAAATTTCAAAAAAATTGAAAAACAGAGTTCCGCGATTTAGTAAATTTGAAACTGCTCTTAAACCGTAATGAATTAGAGAAAGATTTATATATGAAAAATATGCGCCTCGACGATATCTATCCAACGGCGTATCATTTGCTTCGTTCCGATAAGCGGTTTAGAAAAAAAGCAAAAAAACGCTCGCTGCTACTCATCATACGCCACACTATTTTTAAAACTGCTCTTAAACCGTGTGGAATCTTGAAAAGTGTTCAACATGTCGAAGTTGTGCCTAATCCATAGCTTTACAATGATATATTACACGCCTCATTCCGATAAACGGTTAAAAAATTAGAGCGAAAACAGTACCGAGAAAATAACTCGTGCAGTTTTTTCTGACGAGAAGTTCACTAGTCTCTATTGCAGTGCTCGTCGTCAAAATGATGCAGTGCACTTTTGTTGAGCGTACAGTGCCGAAGTGGTGTGCAGAATAGTTATTCTGCTAATATTAGCAGAATAGACCGTCTGTATATATATATATATATATATATATATATATATATATATATATATATATATATATATATATATATATATATATATGAATGAAACTCAACAGAAATGATGGTGTAATAAAATGAAATTGTGAATATTATTACTTTCACACTTCAAATTGTCTTTTAGAGTAGCCCCGCTTATTTTTCAAAGTCGCGTTGTGGATGAACTCGCACACGTAGTATCCACAGAAATCATTCCCTTGTTCCTGCCACAAGCACTTTACGAGAAATAGAGGTCAATGAAACTGATAATGAAGCATTATAAATGTCATATCTTGATGAAAGTATAGCTATAGAAGCAACGGGAGATGCGCAACTCCTTCGGGTATGTATATCGCAGCTCCTTTGGCAGTCCCGGAGCTTCTGCGGTGAACTGTTTCCAAACCCTGCAAGACAAAGAAAATAATTATTATTACTTGAAATATCAGGAAATGAACAAAAAGTTGCCGATATGGTGCGATAATGATCGATTGAACTTACTTGTTGAGCAATTCAGTCATGGCCGCATAGGTTTCGGGATCTTTCCGTCTCGAGTCTAAGACGGTTACTAGTCCCCGCTCAAGCTTAATCTCCAGAAGAACATAGTGGAAGCTGCGCACGCATGCATAACTCATCAATTACATTACTATAATTAACCTCGCTCAAGTAATAAGGAAAACCGAATATGCACACGACAGTAACACTCACTCGCCATTGTAAGGAAAGAGTATGGTATCTTTGTTTTGATTTTTGATCAACGATTGTAGCAAGTTGGCCTCGGTCTCTTCGGCGTGCTTTGTAACCTGATTATCATCTATGATATTTGTGTTAATGAACCCAATATCATAGATTTCTTGTTTTCTGCACTCGACGATCTTCAATCTGCATAATATAGTGAGGATAATAGATTATAAATATATGCAATGAAAGAGCCGAGCTATATATAGAGACTTAATGACAGAAATAGTACTTACAGATAGTAGCAAAAGACCGTTAATTTATCGAGGGCCTTTTGATTGAAGAACGCAAAGAACTCCTCAAATGGAACACACAACAGATCAGTTCCAACGAGGTCGTGCTCCTCTTTAATGTGCAGATACAAACTATTCGTCCCCCCAGACTCTCTGCAGGTTTTCATGTACCAATGATGGAATCTTCGCATCATCGTTGTTAGAGATTTTTCATCTTTGACGGGAGGCTTCCCGTACTCGTATCTGTGTTCGTCCACCTCCATGAAATCAGGAAGTTGATCGTCAGGCAGGTAATCTTGTAGATTGCCATAACCGGGCACCATCCCCGGAGCACTAGCGGCGATGTTGCCGCTAGACACATTGACCGGGGGGCACGATTAATTTGCTTGTTCGCCGAGCTGGGTAACTTTTTTCGCAGCTGCTCGTTCTCTTGACCTTTGATGTCTGACAGTACTTCCCGACCGCTCCGCTTGGAGATATGTCTGTTCAGTAATGCGGTCATAGTTGCTCCTCGGCGGAGACTTTGCCGGTTTCCTCAGGGCATCGAGAGTGCGCTTTGCTTTCACTGGATCTACCTTCTCCTCCGGAGGTGGATGTCTCTTTGCTTTCACCCCTTTAAAGAACTCCTTCACGTGGGTCCGCACGATTGTATCGTTTTCCTCCTCGGTCCTCTCGTACGGTAACTTCTCTAGAGGCTTGAGAGGTGGACCGTATCTGTATTGCCTCCCGCCTCTGGTTGTGCTGCTAGACGCCGGAGCAGATGGAGCGGCTGCGGCGTCTGTCTTCTTTCGTGCTTGCTTACGAGGCGGAGGAGAAGGACTACGACGCGCCGGAGCAGCCGGGGCGGCGGCGGGTCTCTTTCGCCCTTGCTGGCGAGGCGGAGAAGGAGGAGGCTGCTGGCTGCTCGGGCGTGCCAGCGCAGGCGGAGAAGGAGGCGGAGTGCCACCACGCGCCGGAGAAGGAGGCCCAGTGCCCTGATCATCACTCATCGGAGGAGGAGGTGGTGGAGGAGGCGGAGCGCCCTAACTCGCCGGAGGAGGAGGAGGAGGCGGAGGCGTCCAGTTTGGAAGGTTGATGAGCTCCTTCCGCCATAGGCATGGAGTCTTCAGAGCAGAACCCAGCCTAGTCTCCCCTTCACCGGTAGGGTGGTCAAGCTGGAGGTCTTCAAATCCCTCCGTTATTTCATCCACCATCACCCTAGCATATCCTTGGAAGTGATAAGTTGCGCCGGGTCCAGTAGGATAAATAGAGCCAACAGCCTCCTTGACCTTCAAATTCATCCATCGCGTCATAATGTGGCAATTTTGAGACTCCATGATAGCATCCACGGGATAGCTGGCAGGAGCCATCAAGACATGCTCCGGCTGAAGCAGCTAGGTGGAAGCCACGCTGCTTCTCCGCTGAGATGGTGGGGTAGCTTCGGGGAAAGCTTCGGCAGGTCGTTTGCTGCGATCTGCTGCTTCTCGTTCCTCTTCTCGTTCCTCTAGCCCCATTACCCTTTCGTGCAGTGCCTGCAGTTGGCCCTGCTCCAGTTTCTTCCTTCTCTCGTGGGTTTTGTAACCCCCTGCGTCCAGAAAACCAACCTTCCACGGAATGGAGCCTGGCATGCCTCGTGTCCGTCCAGGGTGCTCAGGATTCTCGAGGGCCATTGTGAGCTCGTCCTTCTCCCTGTCTCAAATGAACGTCCCTTGCTGCGCTGCATTGATATAGTGTTGAAGGTTCTTGACTGGTATTTGCAGTTGTTCATCCGTCCAATGGCACTTCCCTGATACAGGGTCCAAATTTCCGCCAGCCCCGAAGAACCAAGTCCGGCAACGGTCTGGCCAGTACATTGTCTCTGGTTCGATCCCTTTTTCAAGCAGATCATGCTCAGCCTTGGACCACTTAGGCCGGGCTTTGAGGTAGCCACCTGACCCCGTGCGATGGTGAAGCTTCTTCTTCGCAGCATTTTGCTCGTTTGTCGCCGACATCTTCTTACTCTTTTCCGATGTCTTGTGGGCCACAAATACGGGCCAGTGATCTTTGATCTTCTCATATTTGCCGATGAATTCTGGTGTCTCTTTTTTGTCGACAAACTTGTTCAGATCTTTCCTCCACCTCCTGAATAGGGTTGCCATCTTCTTAAGAGAACAAGACGTGATTAATTGCTCTTTAACTGGCTTCTCCGGATCCTCCACTGGCGGTAGGGTGAAATTTGCCTTCAGCTGAGTCCAAAGATCTTCTTTCTGCATATCATTGACATAAGACACCTCAGGGTCTTCCTCCTTAGGCTTATACCATTGCTAGATGCTGATCGGGATCTTGTCCCTAAGAAGAACCCCGCACTGAGCAGAAAATGCGTTCCTTGTCCGGATGGGTTCAATCGGTTCGCCGTCGGGCGCAATTTCTATGATCTCAAACCTTTCATCTGAGCTCAACTTTTTCTTCGGGCCTCGTCTCCTTACCGAAGTTGTGCTTGATCCGGAGGGCTAGAAAAAGGAAGAAAGACGAGAGTTAATTAATATGTGTACATATACCAAAACAATGAATGCATCAATTAGCTAGTCAGCACGGGCTTAACTAATATATATATACCTAGCCGGACTCGGTTCGGTCACCGGAGCAGTTAGCACAGTCTCCTTCTTGTACCTCCATTGGGTCACCGGAGCCATCATGAACGTAGCCCTCTTCTTGTACCGGCATTAATGGGTCGGAGCCATCATGAACATAGCCCTCTTCTTCACCCAGTCCTTCCTGACCATCGGTGTCGTTGAAAAATGACGCAACGACATCACTTCCTTGTGCGATTATGTCTCCCAACATCGCTTCTGTTTCTTTGTCTCGAGAGTGCTCCATAGTTTCTGCAAATATTTACAACATGTCAATTATTATTCAAACATGGTACAGATGGATATATATTAGTGGCAAACGTAGAACTAGCTAGCTAAGCACAATAAGGAATCATGTTAGTGGCCTCGACGCTGCTTCTCTAGGGTTTGGGGTCGCCTCGACACAACGCTTCAAGGGTTTGGGGTGGCCTCGACGACAGCGCTGTTTTAACTTGGTAAATTTGGGTGGCCTCGAGGGAGTTAATTTGTCGGGTAGGGGCGCGGAGGGAGGGGGTAGGAGACCAACATCGTTTTCTCTCTAGGGTTTGGGTGTCCTCGAGAGTTTTGGTCGAGCGAGAGGGCCGAGGGGGGTGCTGCCGTTGTATAAGTTATCATGGTCGAGAGGGGGTATATATATCGACCGCCCCTCATGTCGAAGTTATCTCGAGGGGGTTATATCGACAACGACGCGACATACATATACATGGGAAAATAATGTTACCGGGGAGGGGGTATCGGTACCCCCCCTCGTGTTGATATTTCTTCTTTCTCCTCTATTCCTTTCTTCTTCTTCTCCTCTTCTTTTTCTTCTTCTCCCTCAAGAAAGGAAAATAAGGAAAAGGAAGAAAAGAGGAAGAAGGAAGAAGGAAAAAGAAGAAGAAAAAAAAGAAGAAAAAAAAGAGGAGAAGAAGAAAGGAATAGAGGAGAAGAAAAAATATAATTTTTTTTCTATTTTTTCTTCTTCTCCTCTATTCCTTTCTTCTTCTCCTCTTCTTTTTCTTCTTTTTTCCTCTTCTTATTTATTTCTCCTCTTCTTCCTCTCCTCTTCTTCTCCTTTCTTCCTCTTCTTATTTTCCTTTTTCCTCTCATTCTTTTTCTTCTTCTTCTTCCTTCTTCCTTCTTCCTCTTTTCTTCATTTTCCTTATTTTACTTTTTCCTCTACACTAACCTAATTAAAATGCACTAACCTAAAATCGATATCTACTAATAACCTAAATAAAAAATTAATACATATATGAAAAAACATATATAAACAAAAAAATGCTATGAACATTATATTCATACATACATAGCCACATCCATTCATCATATAGCTACCACATACATATATACATTAATTATATATATGAAAAAAATGCAATGAACAAAAAAATACACATGTATGTATGAAAAAAAGCACTGAACACAGAGCCTCGACGGCGGCGGCTCACAACGCGGGCGGTCGGCGAGGGCGAGGGCGGCGGCGGCGAGGGCGGCGGCGACGACCAAGGCGGGCCGGGGCAGGGGCATGGCCGGCGACGACGGCGACGGTGGGGGGCGGGTCGTGGGGCAGGGGCGCGACCGGGCGCGCTCGGGGGCGACGGCGATGGCGACGACGGGCGCGGGCGACGACGACGGCGTCCGGGCAGCGCCTGGCGGCCACAGGGCAGGGCGACGACGGGGGGGCGCGGACAGCGTCTGAGCGGCGGGCGGCGTTGGGGCAGCGGACGGCATCGATCTGGGCAGCCTGGCGGCGTCGATGAGCTCGGCGTCGTCGGGCGGGCCGGGGGGCAACTGGCGATGTGTTCGTCAAATTTTCCTAAGTGATGTATATATAGCAAGAGCATTGGTCCCGGTTCGTGAAACCAATCAGGACTAATGCCACCTTTAGTCCCGGTTGGTGCCACCAACCGGGACCAAAGGCCTCTTTTCAGCAGCCTAAAGGGCGGGAAGCGGCGGCCTTTGGTCCCGGTTGGTGGCACCAACCGGGACTAAAGGGAGGGCATTGGTCCCGGTTGGTGCCATGAACCGGGACCAAAGGGTTGAATTGGTCCCGGTTCGTGGCACCAACCGGGACCAATGGCCTTGCACAGCGGCGTGGTGATGGGAGTTTAGTCCCACCTCGCTAGTTGAGAGCGCCCCGCACCTGTTTATAAGCACCGCTGCCTCTTCCCACTCGAACTCCTTTGAACTGCAGGCCAATGGGCCTAATCTGACACTGCTTTGCCTGTGGGCCTGCTGGGCCTTCTGCGGGCCTAAATCCTGGCCCATGGTAGTGTTTCTTGCCGTATTCAGGCAGTGGGGCCCAGTAGAAGGCATTTTTTTGTTTTCTTTACTTATTGTTGCTATTTTTATTTTTTTCAGTTTTTTTTTTGTTTTCTGCATTATTTATTTTGTTTTGTTTTTTGCTTTATTTTTTAGTTCTTTTTGCTTTTAGTTTTAGGAAAATTATAAACTTTCTGTTAGTGCCATTAGTTTTCAAATTTGAAAACACTATTTTTGTTTTTTTGATTTCTTTCTTGCTTTATTTATTTTATTTTGTTTCTACTTACAACAAAATACTTATTGTTGCTATTTTTAATTATTTTCCAGTTTTTTTGTTTTGTTTTCTGCATTATTTATTTTCTTTTGTTTTTTGCTTTATTTTTTAATTCTTTTTTGCTTTTATTTTTAGAAAAATTATAAACTTTCTGTTAGTGCCATTAGTTTTCAAATTTGAAAACACTTTTTTTGTTTTTTGTTTTCTTTGTTGCTTTATTTATTTTATTTGTTTCTACTTACAACAAAATACTTATTGTTGCTATTTTTATTTTGTTTTCTGCATTATTTATTTTCTTTTGTTTTTTGCTTTATTTTTAATTCTTTTTTCTTTTAGGTCAGAAAAATTATAAACTTTCTGTTAGTGCCATTAGTTTTCAAATTTGAATGGTTAAAATTTGAATTCTTTGAAATTTGTATGAATCACAAGTTTGTGATTAACTTTACTAAAAAATGAACATAGATGCGCCTATAGAGTGTTCTTGGTGAGAACATAGCTGACAAGGAGCGAAACGGGATTAATGGTATTACGAGGGCCGAACCATAAGACATTAAAGCATTTCAAATGAACTCTGAAAAAGTTGAAAGTTGGCATGGTATCATAAATTCACCCACATAGCATGTGCATGTACAAAACGGACAATGGTATCATACTCGTTTGTTACAAAGTTTGCATGGTATCATCATAATAGTTGCGGGAGAAAGTCTTCACTTTTTCTTCACTTGTGTCATTTGCTTATTGCGCCGTAACCTTGGATAATCTTCATTGTTTATCAGGATGCTGGGGTCAGCCTTGACTTTGAAGGGAGGAATTTCATGAAACTTTTCATAATCTTCAGACATGTCTATCTTGCCCTCCACTCCCACGATGTCCCTTTTTCCTGAAAGAACTATGTGGCGCTTTGGCTCATCATATGATGTATTCGCTTCCTTACCTTTTCTTTTTCTCGGTCTGGTAGACATGTCCTTCACATAGATAACCTGTGCCACATCATTGGCTAGGACGAACGGTTCATCAGTGTACCCAAGATTTTTCAGATCCACTGTTGTCATTCCGTACTGTGGGTCTACCTGTACCCCGCCTCCTGACAGATTGACCCATTTGCACTTAAACAAAGGGACCTTAAAATCATGTCCGTAGTCAAGTTCCCATATGTCCACTATGTAACCATAATATGTGTCCTTTCCCGTCTCAGTTGTTGCATCAAAGCGGACACCACTGTTTTGGTTGGTGCTCTTTTGATCTTGGTCAATCGTGTAAAATGTATTCCCATTTATCTCGTATCCTTTCCAAATCAATACAGTCAAAGATGGTCCCCTGGACAACAAGTACAGCTCATCACAAACAGTGTTGTCACCTCTGAGACGTGTTTCCAACCAACTGCTGAAAGTCCTGATGTGTTCACATGTAATCCAGTCGTCGCACTGCTCCGGGTGTTTGGAGCGCAGACTATTCTTGTGTTCATCGACATACGAGGTCACCAAGGTAGAGTTTTGTAGAACTGTGTAGTGTGCTTGAGACCAAGAATATCCGTCCATGCATATTATTGAGTCCCTTCCAAGCGTGCCTTTTCCAGTCAGTCTCCCCTCATACCGTGATTTAGGGAGACCTATCTTCTTAAGGCCAGGAATGAAGTCAACACAAAACCTGATGACATCCTCTGTTTGATGGCCCATGGAGATGCTTCCTTCTGGCCTAGCGTGGTTACGGACATATTTCTTTAGGACTCCCATGAACCTCTCAAAGGGGTACATATTGTGTAGAAATACAGGGCCCAGAATGACAATCTCGTCAACTAGATGAACTAGGACGTGCGTCATGATATTGAAGAAGGATGGTGGGAATGAAGGAAATATGCCCTAGAGGCAATAATAAAGTTATTATTTATTTCCTTATTTCATGATAAATGTTTATTATTCATGCTAGAATTGTATTAACCGGAAACATAATACATGTGTGAATACATAGACAAACATAGTGTCACTAGTATGCCTCTACTTGACTAGCTCGTTTATCAGAGATGGTTATGTTTCCTAGCCATGGACAAAAGAGTTGTCATTTGATTAACGAGATCACATCATTAGGAGAATGATGTGATTGACTTGACCCATTCCGTTAGCTTAGGACTTGATCATTTAGTATGTTGCTATTGCTTTCTTCATGACTTATACATGTTCCTGTAACTATGAGATTATGCAACTCCCGTTTACCGGAGGAACACTTTGTATGCTACCAAACGTCACAACGTAACTGGGTGATTATAAAGGAGTACTACAGGTGTCTCCGAAGGTACATGTTTAGTTGGCGTATTTCGAGATTAGGTTTTGTCACTCCGATTATCGGAGAGGTATCTCTGCACCCTCTCGGTAATGCACATCATTATAAGCCTTGCAAGCAATGTGACCAATGAGTTGGTTACGGGATGATGCATTACAGAACGAGTAAAGAGACTTGCCGGTAACGATATTGAACTAGGTATTGGATACCGACGATCGAATCTCGGGCAAGTAACATACCGATGACAAAGGGAACAACGTATGTTGTTATGCGGTCTGACCGATAAAGATCTTCGTAGAATATGTAGGAACCAATATGGGCATCCAGGTCCCGCTATTGGTTATTGACCGGAGACGTGTCTCGGTCATGTCTACATTGTTCTCGAACCGTAGGGTCCGCACGCTTAAGGTTTCGATGACAGTTATATTATGAGTTTATGAGTTTTGATGTACCGAAGGAGTTTGGAGTCCCGGATGAGATCGGGGACATGATGAGGAGTCTCGAAATGGTCGAGACATAAAGATCGATATATTGGACGACTTTATTCGGAGTTCGGAAAGGTTCCGAGTGATTCGGGTATTTTTCGGAGTACCGGAGAGTTACGGGAATTCGCCGGGGAGAAGTATTGGGCCTTATTGGGCCCTGCGGGAAAGAGAGAGGGGCTGCCTAGGGCAGGCCGCGCGCCCCCCCATGGCCTAGTCCGAATTGGACTAGGGGGAGGGGCCGCACCCCCTCCTTCCTTCCCTTCTCTCTTCCCCTTCCTTGTCTCCTAGTTGGACTAGGAAAGGGGGAATCCTACTCCCGGTGGGAGTAGGACTCCCCTAGGGCGCGCCATAGAAGAGGGCCGGCCCTCCCTTCCTCCACTCCTTTATATACGGGGGTAGGGGGCACCCCATAGACACACAAGTTGATCTACGGATCGTTCCTTAGCCGTGTGCGGTGCCCCCCCTCCACCATATTCCACCTCGATCATATCGTCGCGGAGTTTAGGCGAAGCCCTGCGCCGGTAGAACATCATCCTCGTCATCACGCCGTCGTGCTGACGGAACTCATCCCCGACGCTTTGCTGGATCGGAGCCCGGGGATCGTCATCGAGCTGAACGTGTGCTGAACTCGGAGGTGCCGTACGTTCGGTACTTGGATCGGTCGGATTGTGAAGACGTACGACTACATCAACCGCGTTGTCATAACGCTTCCGCTTACGGTCTACGAGGGTACGTGGACATACACTCTCCCCTCTCGTTGCTATGCCATCACCATGATCTTGTGTGTGCGTAGAATTTTTTTTTTTTGAAATTACTACGTTCCCTAACAGTGGCATCCGAGCCTAGGTTTTATGCGTTGATGTTATATGCACGAGTAGAACACAAGTGAGTTGTGGACGATATAAGTCATACTGCCTACCAGCATGTCATACTTTGGTTCGGCGGTATTGTGAGATGAAGCGGCCCGGACTGACATTACGCGTACGCTTACGCGAGACTGGTTTCACCGTTACGAGCACTTGTGCTTAAAGGTGGCTGGCGGGTGTCTGTCTCTCTCACTTTAGTTGAACCAAGTGTGGCTACGCCCGGTCCTTGCGAAGGTTAAAACGGAGCCTATTTGACAAACTATCGTTGTGATTTTAATGCGTAGGTGAGAACGGTTCTTGCTAAGCCCGTGGCAGCCACGTAAAATTTGCAATAACAAAGTAGAGGACGTCTAACTTGTTTTTTCAGGGCATGTTGTGATGTGATATGGTCAAGACGTGATGCTATATTTTATTGTATGATATGATCATGTTTTGTAACCGAAGTTATCGGCAACTGGCAGGAGCCATATGGTTGTCGCTTTATTGTATGAAATGCAAACGCCCTGTAATTGCTTTACTTTATCACTAAGCGGTAGCGATAGTCGTAGAAGCAATAGATGGCGTAACGACAACGATGCTACGATGGAGATCAAGGTGTCGCGCCGGTGACGATGGTGATCATGACGGTGCTTCGAAGATGGAGATCACAAGCACAAGATGATGATGGCCATATCATATCACTTATATTGATTGCATGTGATGTTTATCCTTTATGCATCTTATCTTGCTTTGATTGACAATAGCATTTTAAGATGATCTCTCACTAAAATTATCAAGAAGTGTTCTCCCTGAGTATGCACCGTTGCCAAAGTTCGTCGTGCCGAGACACCACGTGATGATCGGGTGTGATAAGCTCTACGTCCATCTACAACAGGTGCAAGCCAGTTTTGCACACGCGGAATACTCAGGTTAAACTTGACGAGCCTAGCATATGCAGATATGGCCTCGGAACACGGAGACCGAAAGGTCGAGCGTGAATCATATAGTAGATATGATCAACATAGTGATGTTCACCATTGAAAACTACTCCATCTCACGTGATGATCGGTTATGGTTTATTTGATTTGGATCACGTGATCACTTAGATGACTAGAGAGATGTCTGTCTAAGTGGGAGTTCTTAAGTAATATGATTAATTTAACTTAAATTTATCATGAACTTAGTCCTGGTAGTATTTTGCAAATTATGTTGTAAGATCAATAGCTTGCGTTGTTGCTTTCATATGTTTGTTTTGATATGTTCCTAGAGAAAATTGTGTTGAAAAATGTTAGTAGCAATGATGCGGATTGGATCCGTGATCTGAGGTTTATCCTCATTGCTGCACAGAAGAATTATGTCCTTAATGCACCGCTAGGTGACAGACCTATTGCAGGAGCAGATGCAGACGTTATGAACGTTTAGCTAAGCTCAATATGATGACTACTTGATAGTTTAGTGCACCATGCTTAACGGCTTAGAATCGGGACTTCAAAGTTGTTTTGAACATCATGGACCATATGAGATGTTCCAGGAATTGAAGTTAATATTTCAAGCAAATACCCGAGTTGAGAGATATGAAGTCTCCAACAAGTTCTATAGCTAAAAGATGGAGGAGAATCGCTCAACTAGTGAGCATGTGCTCAGATTGTCTGGGTACTTCAATCGCTTGAATCAAGTGGGAGTTAATCTTCCAGATAAGATAGTGATTGACAGAATTCTCTAGTCACCATCACTAAGTTACTATAACTACGTGATGAACTATAGTATGCAAGGGATGACGAAAACGATTCCCAAGCTCTTCGTGATGCTGAAATCAACGAAGGTAGAAATCAAGAAAGAGCATCAAGTGTTGATGGTTAACAAGATCACTAGTTTCAAGAAAAGGGCAAAGGGAAAGAAAGGGAACTTCAAGTAGAATGACAAGAAAGTTGTCACTCCCGTGAAGAAGACCAAAGCTGGACCAAAGCCTGAAACTGAGTGCTTACACTGCAAAGGAAATGGTCACTGGAAGCGGAAATGCCCTGAATATTTGGTGGGTAAGAAGGATGTCAAAGTGAACAAGTGTATATTTGATATACAGGTTATTTATATGTGCCTTACTAGTGTTTATAGTAGCCCCTGAGTATTTGATACTTGTTCGGTTACTAAGATTAGTAACTCGAAACGGGAGTTGCAGAATAAACAGAGACTAGTTAAGGGTGAAGTGATGATGTGTGTTGGAAATAGTTCCAAGATTGATATGATCATCATCGCACACTCCCTATACTTTCGGGATTAGTGTTAAACCTAAATAAGGGTTATTTGGTGTTTGCGTTGAGCATGAATATGATTTGATCATGTTTATTGCAATACGGTTATTCATGTAAGTTAGAGAATAATTGTTGTTCTGTTTTCATGAATAAAACCTTCTATGGTCATACACCCAATGAAAATGGTTTGTTGGATCTCGATCGTGTGATACACACATTCATAATATTGAAGCCAAAAGATGCAAAGTTAATAATGATAGTGCAACTTATTTGTGGCACTGCCGTTTGGGTCATATCAGTGTAAAGCGCATGAAGAAACTCCATAAAGATGGATTTTTGGAATCACTTGGTTATGAATCATTTGATGCTTGCGAACTGTGCCTTTTGGGCAAGATGACTAAAACTCCGTTCTCCAGAACAATGGAACGAGCTACTGACTTATTGGAAATAATACATACCGATGTATGCGATCCAATGAGTGTTGATGCTCGTGGCAAGTATATATCGTTATTTTCTGACCTTCACAAGATGATTTGAGCAGATATGGGTATATCTACTTGATGAAACATAAGTCTGAAATAGTTGAAAGGTTCAAAGAATTTCAGAGTGAAGTGGAAAAATCATCGTAACAAGAAAATAAAGTTTCTGCGATCTGATCGCGGAGACGAAAATTTGAGTTACGAGTTTGGTCTTCAACTAAAACAATGTGAAATAGTTTCACAGTTCACGCCACCTGGAACACCACAACATTATGGTGTGTCCGAACGTCGTAATCGTACTTTATTGGATATGGTGCGATCTATGATGTTTCTTACTGATTTACCATTGTCATTTTGGGGTTATGCATTAGAGATAGCTGCATTCACGTTAAAAGGGCACCATCTAAATCCGTTGAGACGACACTATATGAACTGTGGTTTAGCAAGAAACCCAAGTTGTCGTTTCTTAAAGTTTGGGGCTATGATGCTTACGTGAAAAAGTTTCATCCTGATAAGCTCAAACCCAAATCGGAGAAGTGCGTCTTCATAGAATACCCAAAGAAAACTGTTGGGTACACCTTCTATCACAAATCCGAAGGCAAGATATTCGTTGCTATATTTGGATCCTTTCTAGAGAAGGAGTTTCTCTCGAAAGAAGTGAGTGGGAGGAAAGTAAAGCTTGATAAGGTAATTTGTACCTTCTCCCGAATTGGAAAATAGTTCATCACTGAAATCAGTTCCAGTGATTCCTACACCAATTAGTGAGGAAGCTAATGATGATGATCATGAAACTTCAGATCAAGTTACTACAAAACCTCGTAGGTCTTCCAGAGTACGGTCCGCACCAGAGTGGTACGGTAATCCTATTCTGAAAGTCATGTTACTAGACCATGATAAACCTACGAACTATGAGGAAGCGATGATGAGCCCAGATTCCACGAAATGGCTTGAGGCCATAAAATCTGAGATATGATCCATGTATGAGAACAAAGTGTGGACTTTGGTGGACTTGCCCGATGATCGGCAAACCATAAGAAATAAATGGATCTTTAAGAGGAAGACGGACGTTGATAGTAGTGTTACTATCTACAAAGCTCGACTTGTCGCAGAAGGTTTTTTTGAAAAGTTCAAGGTGTTGACTACAATGAGATTTTCTCAACTGTAGTGATGCTTAAGTCTGTCCGAATCATGTTAGCAATTGCCACATTTTATGAAATCTGGCAAATGGATGTCAAAACTGCATTCCTTAATGGATTTATTAAAAGAAGAGTTGTATATGATGCAACCAGAAAGTTTTTGTCAATTCTAAAGATGCTAACAAAGTGTGCAAGCTCCAGCAATCCATCAATGGACTGGTGCAAGCATCTCAGAGTTGGAATATACGCTCTGATGAGTTGATCAAAGCATATGGTTTAATACAGACTTTTGGAAAGGCCTGTATTTACAAGAAAGTGAGTGGGAGCACTACAGCATTTCTGATAAGTATATGTGAATGACATATTGTTGATCGGAAATAATGTAGAATTATTCTGCAAAGCATAAATAGTGTTTTAAGGGAGTTCTTTAAAAGAAATACCTCAGTAAAAACTACTTACATATTGAGCATCAAGATCTATTGAGATAGATCAAGACGCTTGATAAGTTTTTCAAAAGTACATACCTTGTCAAGATTTTGAAGTAGTTCAAAATGGAACAGTCAAAGAAAGAGTTCTTGCCTGTGTTGCAAAGGTTTGAAATTGAGTAAGACTCAAATCCCGACCACGGCAGAAAATAGAAAAGAGAATGAAAGTCATTCCCTATGCCTCAGTTATAGGTTCTATAAAGTATGCTATGCTATGTACCAGACCTATTGTATACCTTGCTCTGAATTTGGCAAGGGAGTACAATAGTGATCTAGGAGTAGATCACTGGACATTGGTCAAGAATATCCTTAGTGAGGACTAAGGAAATATTTCTCGATTATGGAGGTGATAAAAGAGCCCATCGTAAAGAGTTACATAGGTGCAAGCTTTTACACTGATCCAGATGACTCTAAGTCTCAATCTGGATACATATTGAAAGTGGGAGCGATTAGCTAGAGTAGTTCCGTGCAGAGCATTGTAGACATAAAATATTTGCAAAATACATACGGCTCTGAATGTGACAGACCCGTTGACTAAGCTTCTCTCACGAGCAAAACATGATCACACCTTAGTACTCTTTGGGTGTTAATCACGTAGCGATGTGAACTAGATTATTGACTCTAGTAAACCCTTTGGATGTTGGTCACATGATGATGTGAACTATGGGTGTTAATCATATACAGATAGGAATATTGGTGTTAAATCACATGGCGATGTGAACTAGATTATTGACTCTAGTGCAAGTGGGAGACTGAAGGAAATATGCCCTAGAGGCAATAATAAAGTTATTATTTATTTCCTTATTTCATGATAAATGTTTATTATTCATGCTAGAATTGTATTAACCGGAAACATAATACATGTGTGAATATATAGACAAACATAGTGTCACTAGTATGCCTCTACTTGACTAGCTCGTTTATCAGAGATGGTTATGTTTCCTAGCCATGGACAAAAGAGTTGTCATTTGATTAACAAGATCACATCATTAGGAGAATGATGTGATTGACTTGACCATTCCGTTAGCTTAACACTTGATCGTTTAGTATGTTGCTATTGCTTTCTTCATGACTTATACATGTTCCTGTAACTATGAGATTATGCAACTCCCGTTTACCGGAGGAACACTTTGTATGCTACCAAACGTCACAACGTAACTGGGTGATTATAAAGGAGTACTACAGGTGTCTCCGAAGGTACATGTTGAGTTGGCGTATTTCGAGATTAGGTTTTGTCACTCCGATTGTCGGAGAGGTATCTTTGCGCCCTCTCGGTAATGCACATCATTATAAGCCTTGCAAGCAATGTGACCAATGAGTTGGTTACGGGATGATGCATTACAGAACGAGTAAAGAGACTTGCCGGTAACGATATTGAACTAGGTATTGGATACCGACGATCGAATCTTGGGCAAGTAACATACCGATGACAAAGGGAACAACGTATGTTGTTATGCGGTCTGACCGATAAAGATCTTCGTAGAATATGTAGGAACCAATATGGGCATCCAGGTCCCGCTATTGGTTAGTGACCGGAGACGTGTCTCGGTCATGTCTACATTGTTCTCGAACCGTAGGGTCCGCACGCTTAAGGTTTCGATGACAGTTATATTATGAGTTTATGAGTTTTGATGTACCGAAGGAGTTCGGAGTCCCGGATGAGATCGGGGACATGACGAGGAGTCTCGAAATGGTCGAGACGTAAAGATCGATATATTGGACGACTATATTCGGAGTTCGGAAAGGTTCCGAGTGATTCGGGTATTTTTCGGAGTACCGGAGAGTTATGGGAATTCGCCGGGGAGAAGTATTGGGCCTTATTGGGCCCTGCGGGAAAGAGAGAGGGGCTGCCTAGGGCAGGCCGCGCGCCCCCCCATGGCCTAGTCCGAATTGGACTAGGGGGAGGGGCCGCACCCCCTCCTTCCTTCCCTTCTCTCTTCCCCTTCCTTGTCTCCTACTCCTAATACATGGAAGGACTCCTAGTTGGACTAGGAAAGGGGGAATCCTACTCCCGGTGGGAGTAGGACTCCCCTAGGGCGCGCCATAGAAGGGGGCCGGCCCTCCCCTCCTCCACTCCTTTATATACAGGGGTAGGGGGCACCCCATAGACACACAAGTTGATCTACGGATCGTTCCTTAGCCGTGTGCGGTGCCCCCCTCCACCATATTCCACCTCGGTCATATCGTCGCGGAGTTTAGGCGAAGCCCTGCGCCGGTAGAACATCATCATCGTCATCACGCCGTCGTGCTGACGGAACTCATCCCCGACGCTTTGCTGGATCGTCATCGAGCTGAACGTGTGCTGAACTCGGAGGTGCCGTACGTTCGGTACTTGGATCGGTCGGATCATGAAGACGTACAACTACATCAACCGCGTTGTCATAACGCTTCTGCTTACGGTCTACGAGGGTACGTGGACATATACTCTCCCCTCTCGTTGCTATGCCATCACCATGATCTTGCGTGTGCGTAGGATTTTTTTTTGGAATTACTACGTTCCCCAACAGGGAACACCAGCTCGAAACTGACAAGACATTGCACCACATTACTCCTTAGCCTTGGTATGATTTCTGGATCGATCACCTTCTGAGAGATTGCATTGAGGAATGCACATAGCGTCACAATGGCTAATCGGACGTTTTCCGGTAGAAGCCCCCTCAATGCAACCGGAAGCAGTTGCGTCATAATCACGTGGCAGTCATGAGACTTTAGGTTCTGAAACTTTTTCTCTGCCATATTTATTATTCCTTTTATATTCGACGAGAAGCCAGTCAGGACCTTCATACTAAGCAGGCATTCAAAGAAGATTTCCTTCTCTTCTTTGGTAAGAGCATAGCTGGCAGGACCTTCATACTGCTTTGGAGGCATGCCGTCTTTTTCGTGCAAACGTTGCAGGTCCTCCCGTGCCTCAGCTGTATCTTTTGTCTTCCCATACACGCCCAAGAAGCCTAGAAGGCACGCAAAGGTTCTTCGTCACGTGCATCACGTCGATCGAAGAGCGGACCTCTAGGTCTTTCCAGTACGGTAGGTCCCAAAATATAGATTTCTTCTTCCACATGGGTGCGTGTCCCTCAGCGTCATTCGTAACAGCTAGTGCGCCGGGACCCTTTCCAAAGATTACGTGTAAATCATTGACCATAGCAAGTACGTGATCACCGGTACGCATGGCGGGCTTCTTCCGGTGATCTGCCTCGCCTTTGAAATGCTTGCCTTTCTTTCGACATTGATGGTTGGTCGGAAGAAATTGACGATGGCCCAGGTACACATTCTTCCTGCAGCTTCCCAGGTATATACTATCGGTGTCAAGTAAATAGTGCATGCATGCGTGGTATCCCTTGTTTGTCTGTACTGAAAGGTTACTGAGAGCGGGCCAATCATTGATGGTCACGAATAGCAACGCCTTTAGGTCAAATTCCTCCTGTTTGTGCTCATCCCACGTACGTACACCGTTTCCATTCCACAGCTGTAAAAGTTCTTCAACTAATGGCCTTAGGTACACATCAATATCGTTGCCGGGTTGCTTAGGGCCTTGGATGAGAACTGGCATCATAATGAACTTCCGCTTCATGCACATCCAAGGAGAAAGGTTATACATACATAGAGTCACAGGCCAGGTGTTGTGATTGCTGATCTGCTCCCCGAAAGGATTAATGCCATCCGCGCTTAAAGCAAACCATATGTTCCTTGGGTCACTTGCAAACTCATCCCAGTACTTTCTCTCGATTTTTCTCCACTGCGACCCGTCAGCGGGTGCTCTCAACTTCCCGTCTTTCTTACGGTACTCACTGTGCCATCGCATCAACTTGGCATGCTCTCCGTTTCTAAACAAACGTTTCAACCGTGGTATTATAGGAGCATACCACATCACCTTCGTAGGAACCCTCTTCCTGGGGGGCTCGCCGTCAACATCACCAGGGTCATCTCGTCTGATCTTATACCGTAATGTACCGCATACCGGGCATGCGTTCAGATCCTTGTACGCACCGCGGTAGAGGATGTAGTCATTAGGGCATGCATGTATCTTATGCACCTCCAATCCTAGAGGGCATACGACCTTCTTTGCTGCGTATGTACTCTCGGGCAATTCGTTATCCTTTGGAAGCTTCTTCTTCAATATTTTCAGTAGCTTCTCAAATCCTTTGTCAGGAACAACATTCTCTGCCTTCCACTACAACAATTCCAGTACGGTACCGAGCTTTGTGTTGCCATCTTCGCAATTGGGGTACAACCCTTTTTTGTGGTCCTCTAACATGCGATCGAACTTCAGCTTCTCCTTTTGACTTTCGCATTGCGTCCTTGCATCGACAATGACCCGGCGGAGATCATCATCATCGGGCACATCGTGTGGTTCCTCTTGATCTTCAGCAGCTTCGCCCGTTGCAGCATCATCGTGCACATCGTCTGGTTCCTCTTGATGTTCAGTAGCATCACCGTATTCAGGGGGCACATAGTTGTCATCGTACTCTTCTTCTTCGCCGTCTTCCATCATAACCCATATTTCTCCGTGCCTCGTCCAAACATTATAGTGTGGCATGAAACCCTTGTAAAGCAGGTGGGTGTGAAGGATTTTCCGGTCAGAGTAAGACTTCGTATTCCCACATATAGGGCATAGACAACACATAAAACCATTCTGCTTGTTTGCCTCAGCCACTTCGAGAAAATCATGCATTCCCTTAATGTACTCGGAGGTGTGTCTTGAACTGTACATCCATTGCCGGTTCATCTGCGTGCATTATATATAATTAAGTGTGTCAAAAATCATTACAGAACATCATGAATAGATAATTAAGTGACCAAATTAATAGAAGTTCATCAGCACATTAAAACCAAAGTACATACATAGTTCTCATCTAACAACATAAAGCTCTGCAGAGCATCTAAATTAATTAAACCATACATTGAAACTATGTAAAACATTTCAATGCGAAAACAAATGCGATCATAATCGCAACCAATGTAACAACTGATCCAATGACATAATGATACCAAGCCTCAGTATGAATGGCATATTTTCTAATCTTTCTAATCTTCAAGCGCATTGCATCCATCTTGATCTTGTGATCATCGACGACATCCGCAACATGCAACTCCAATATCATCTTCTCCTCCTCAATTTTTCTAATTTTTTCCTTCAAGAAATTGTTTTCTTCTTCAACTAAATTTAACCTCTCGACAATCGGGTCGGTTGGAATTTTCGGTTCAACAACCTCCTAGATAAATAAAATCTATGTCACGTTGGTCGGCATAATTGTCATAAACAATAAATGAACCAATAGTTATGAAAAGGTAATATATACCACATCCGAATCATAGACAGGACGAGGACCGACGGGGGCGGATACCAAAACCATCGCACTATATAAGATGCAATAATAAAAATAAGAAAATTATACAAGTATCTATATAAACATACAAGTAAGAATTTTTTTTCCTTTCAGAAAGAATATAAGAACAAGAGGCTCACCACAGTGGTGCCGGCGATGAGATCGGCGTGGGTGATCGACGACGGTGAAGACGGGGACGGGGCGTGACGGACCGCTAAATCTAGACAAATATTGAGGAAAATGGAGCTTGGCGGTCGAGCTTGGAGGGGAGAAAGCTTAAGTAGTGTGGCTTGGGCATTCCATCGAACACCTCGTGTGCATAGGAGGTGAGCTAGAGCACCACAAAGCTCTCCCCTCGCCGGCCACGAAAAACAGAGCACTGGGAGTGCTCTGCTCGCGAGCAGGGGGTATATATAGGCACCACCATTGGTCCCGGTTGATAGCACGAACCGGGACTAAAGGTTTGCCTTTGGTCCCGGTTCGTGCCACCAATCGGGACCAATGGTGGTGGGCCAGGAGCGAGGCACATTGGTCCCGGTTCGTCCTTCCAACCGGGACCAAAAGGTCCAGACGAACCGGGACCAATGGCCCATGTGGCCCGGCCGGCCCCCGGGGCTCAAGAACCGGGTCCAATGCCCTCATTGGTCCCGGTTCTGGATTGAACCGGGACTAATGGGCTGGACCGGCCTGGACCATTGCCCCCTTTTCTACTAGTCATTCCTGAACATCTAGGACCCTTAGGTGATAAAATCTTGAGATGCGCTGTTCAAACTTAATTTTCCCTTAATTCCTGTAGTTACCCTTAGGTAGCGAAGATGGATAAATCTTGGAAGGCTGCGGAACACATCCTCCAAAATGCAACTACAAGATGCCTCAGACAAAAGAATAACACATAGGGATTTTGCTTCTGCAAATAAATCACCAAAAGTCTTTGCAAAGCTTCCATGGAATCTTCCGAATAACATCACAGTTTGTAGATTTTCAACTATCAACTTTTCAGGTAATATACTCATGGCCCTCTTAAATTCCTCAAAGGTCATTCTATCAATCATATCTTTTGCATTTATAATGATAGACAAGTGACGTATAGATGGAGAAGATTGTACATATCTCACATCAGAACTAGATATGCTAAGAGAGTCTGATGATGAAACCTTCACTGCCAACTCATGTAGTAGGTCATGCACAACATAATAAGGAATGCCATCTTTTTTCATGTTCTCCTTGAGAAAACCAAGATTAACCAAGTCATTTAAATAGCATAGCCTAACATCTTCAAGTCCTGTCCTTCGATCACATGAATCTAAAATATTGAGCCCTATCCATAAGTGAACCAACTCTTCGTTGCGAAACTCATAATCTTCGGGAAACAAATCACAATAGAAAAAACATTGTTGTAGATGGAAAGGGAGATAATCATAGCCAAGCTTCAGTGCTGGCATAATGTCATAGTCGCTGCTTTGTAACTCCCATTCTTTGCTTTCCAGAACTCTTGTCCAGTGGCCCAATGTAAGTTGGTTTCTTAGTAATCTACCTACAGTTTTTGCTGCAAGAGGGAAACCCTTCAAATGGACCACTATTTGCCTTCCAACATTAAGCAATTCAGGATGGTCTTTCCATGACTGTTGGTGACCAAATACATATGCTTCAAATAAATGCATAAAATCTTCAGGTCCTAAGCGATCCAGGTTTATAGAATGATCAGCTATTTTTCCCGCTGTTGTTGTTTTTGAAATTCGAGTAGTGACAATAATCATATTACCTCTTGCCTCTCCTTTTTTGAAGGGAGCTAATAGTTTTTTCCCCTCATCATCGTGATATGTCCAGACATCACCCAAGACTAGCAAGAACCTCTTATGTTTTATTCTTTGATCAATAAGCTCTTCATCGATAGCATTTTCCGTTTCACCATTAACCTTAGGGATGATTTTCACAATCTCTCGTGCCAACCTATTTGCATCAAAACTTAAAGATACGCAGACCCAAATCATAACATCAAAAGAGCTCTTCACTCTCTCTCGCGCGACCAATCCCTTCCCCCCCCCCCCCCCCACCTCTCTCTCTCGCGACCGCGTCGCCCCCCCCCCCCCCCCCTCCCCGCGGGCGGCTGGCCGCGCACCTTTCTCTCCTGCCTCCAGCCCCCCTCTCCCCTTCCTCCCGCCGCCGTCGCTGGTGGCGGCGGCCCTCCTGCCCTCCCCCTCCCGGTGGCTCCGCACGGGGCGGAGTTGCACCGGGGGGTGCTCCTAGGTGGCGGCGGTCCAGCTGGCGGCGGGGTTCCTTGTTGCAGAGGTGGTTCGGTGGCGGCGCCGTCGTTGGCGGCGGGGTGGCGCAGTGGCTCGTCCTGGCGGCGGCGCTCGGCCCAGATCTAGGCCCTACGGGGCCCATCTGGGCCTGGGCGGGCCGGCAGCGGGGCTGGTTGGCGGCGTGATACCCGGGATGCAGGGTAGCGGCGTTGCGCGACGGGGGCTGGCGGCACCGACGCTAGCTTGCTGCAGCTCGGCCGGCGGGGCTTAGCGGGTCCGTTTCGGGCCTTGCCGGGCCAGGGGTGTCCTGGTATGCCCCGCTGCCGTGTCCGGTCGGCTATCGTGATAGTGCTGGAGGCACGGCTTCTCGCACGACGGCGGTGGAGGTGGTTCCCTTCCGCTCGGCCTTGGTGCTGCTGCTCTCGTCGCGTGGCGCTTCTCTCCGATCTTCTCGGCCTCGTGGTGGTGCTCGTAGTGAGACGGCGTGGGCGGCGGCGCAACCGGGGTGGCGCATTGGGTGGTTGTTTGGATGGTTGGCTCCGGATGGGCGGTGGTGTTTGGTGTGTGGGAGAAATCCTTGTCGGTTCGTCCGGCGCCGATGCGGTGACACCGACGGGTGCCACCATTCCTTCTTAAAGGGCGTCGGTGGTAGCCATCCCCTACTTTCCTCCGCATACCGGAGGAAACCCTAGGACTTGTCTGGGCAGCAGCGTCGTCGGCGTCGCATACCTTCTTGGAGGTGCTGCTTGGTATGCGGCACTCGGAGCCTCGGGCTATGGTGGGGTGTTTCCGGAGGGCGCAGCGGTGGCGGGCCTTCCGCGCTTTGTCGAGCTGCCGTTGTTGGCATTCTGTTTCTTCTTCTTTTTTTGTCTTTGGGCTTGTTGTGATGCTCTTCCCAAGGTCAGATGAGTACTATGTTGGCTGGTTGCTTTGGAATACAAAGCGGCGGGAAACCCTTTTTCGGTAAAGAGCTCTTCACTTCTTGATAGACATGTTGTGTGAAAGTCGTCTTCCCAATGCCCCCGGGCCAACAATTTGGAGCACGGTGAGTCCATCGGCACAATATTTTCCATGGGTAATGCCATCTACAATGTCCTTTTTCTTTGTGTCCCTTCCCAGTAACTCCGGCTCTATTATTGCTGGGGTGGTTTTGGGTCTGTTTCCAATGATGCTGCCTTTGGTAGGTTTGCGGAGCTCTAGATCAAGGATTTCCTTCACCTTGGCACATATGGGATCCAGCTGTTGTACAATGTGTGCCATCCGTTTAGACATTTCCACACGGTTAAACTTCAATTTGTATGTTTGCATAGTGCCATCTTCTGGTGGTGCCTTAGTGCAGAGCTTGAATTTATTAGCAATGGCTCTAGCAGTGTGCCGCAGCACATTGAGACCAAAGTTGTGGATGCAACCGTCGGGATGGCTATCGGCAGCATCGTAGGTATTGTCGAGCTTGTCCTGGATGCGGCAGTAGTCCAGCTCATCAAGCACATCGTCGGCCCCGTCCGCGAGCTGCCGCAACATGTGCAGCAGCTCCTTGAGGGCAGGGTTGGTGGTGTACCCTCTGTCGTGCACGGTGTAGAGTATCCCCTGCGCGCAGCAGCTACCTCTTGAGGGCGCTGATGTTGGGGCTGAGACTGTCACTGGACGCCCAGCTCTCCAGCAATCCATCCGAAACTGGGGCCAGCGCCTTGCCTACCACCCACACCACCGCACTGATGGCCGCGTTCATCCTCACGCCCCCTGCTGATAAAAGTTACAGAGTGGTGAGATTGCACAGTCAGTCAAAGATGGTCTAGGAGCAGCACATCAAACAAGTTGAGTACACTCACACTTTTGGATCAAGATACTACTCTACTAGCCGATCAATGCACCTGCTGATCGGCTCCTACTGGAAGTGATTGGTGATTGGAGAGCAGGAGATGGATATGCGCGACTGCATCGATCTCTCTCACCTCTTGCGAGAGTAGCACCGTCCGTAGCGGATAACGACGACTGGCCGGCTCGACTACAATCATGTAGTATGATGCTTTTGGTTGTTCCAGCGGCCGGCAGCGGAGGAAATGAGAATACATGGAGAAGAGCACAATACAAGTAAAAGCCATGATGGAGAAGACAAAAAGTGGGGTTTGATGGTAGGCTACAGAAGGCGGATTTTCCAACCAAACTCAACAATGTTGAATCAACAATGCTTTCAACTACGTTATCAACAAAGTCGCAACAAAGTCGCCTTGTGTGGATCAGTACAAGGGATGCGCGTTTAATAATGGAGGCCACCGGAGTGACGGTACAAGGGACAAATTGCATGCCAAGAGCATGATGGTTCCAGAAAAATATTCTACGTACTGCCAAGTGAGAATGCCGGCAGTTTACTGATTTTTTTGGGTGGGCACAAGTGGAGCAAAGTGAAGGCAAATAATTGTTGTGATGCACCCACCGCAGGCCCGAAGGATGAGCAGTTCGTTAGTCGCTTTTCCAAATGGAGGATCGACTGTAGGCAAATTCTTCTTGCCGATTGATGCCCTTTGGTGCTTCCTTTTTTTTTCCTTCCCTAGTGGAGTTTATCAGATGAGATTTCGCTGCTCCATTGAACACAAGACGCAACATATGTAACTGAACGTTTCGAGTGTCCAGAGGAAGGAATTAACCTGCCTTAATGTAAAGCATGGCATAGCTCTTGTTATTTGCCAGACAAAGAAGAAGGGGTAGTATATATATGGCCTCAAGTGGCTAGAGTTTGGTGTGGCATGTTTGTGTTGTTGCTTGTGTTCATAGCTCAACTCAGGTCTCTTGTGCCTGCTGTACTCAACTGACGACTTGACCGAACCAAACCTCACCACTAGTAAGCAGAACTGTGAGACTCATTCATTACTAATATACTAAACCTAGCCAGGTTTGATTTACCTGGGTTTTTTGACCTTTTCTTATCAGTGAAAACGTGACCAATCGAAACGTGATACGCGATTTATTGGGGGATACAGGCATGTATCTTTTGGGGTGCGCTTAGCAGGTTCCCACTTGATTTGCCGGCAGTGTTTCCCATTGCTGCGCATGTGCCCATGTGCGCTGCATGTTGATTTTGCATGTGCGGTGGATGGTGATTTCACTATGTTCTCTTTTGGCATTTTCGTGTTGGAGGTGTTCCTTCACGTTTTGTCTATCGCTACGTCTCTTGATTTTGTTTCTCTTGCGTTCTTTTCTGGGCACGTGTGGACTGCGGCAGCGCCGATCTGGTTCATGGCGGCCCAGATCTAGACTCCGGCGGTGTGGCGGCTGGCCGGCGTCCTATCAAAGTATTGATGTAAAAAAAGACTCTTGCTCTGCAATATAGCAAAACAAACAGGGGAAGGGTCCACATTTTGTTCGAAGAGTCTGTCTGAAAGTTAGACATTCAGTATTCTTCTCTCCCCGGCCAAATTGCTCCTTGCAATGCTGCCATGATATCAGCATGAAGAGGGCTAGCAGGGTTGATGAGTTTCCCCGCGCCACATGCAACATCCCTCCCATTTTCACCTCTGGTAACTGCACTCCATCCACCAGTTCAGTTTTAAGTATTTGGATGGTACGCGCCATCCATAATGATCTTCAGAGAACCACTACCAGGGCCTGGCTTTCTCCACCTTCCTCGGACGGGCACTTTTGTTACCCTCTCCTTGGTCCCTTAGCTTGATGCTCTTCCCCTGTATGTTTGATGGTGATTGCTGGGGGGCCATTTCTCCGTTTCCTGCTGCTTTTTGTTGCTAATAGTAAGTTTTCACGTGCAACGCACGTCTCGACTAATTCTCTTTTCGAAGATACGTCTATTCCCAATCAAAAATACTTTGTCTGTAGTTATATATAGTTCTTAATGGAAGTGTAAGAAAATGACAACAATGAAAAACAGCCAAGGTAACAATTCATATGGCATGGCAACATACTTTCCAGCCGAAAGTCAACATGGTTTGAGCCAAATGAAAACGCCAACCACTTGCAGTAATCTCCGCCGCCCTCCAAGAACAACTTGGCTAGATGCATAGTTTTTTTTCGAGATAGTTAGACCATTTCATTGTGAAATAGAATTATTTAAACGACGTGTCTGTTTGTTCCCTGTCTGCTACCTCCAAAATATATAACAGTCATGAACATTAAGCACCTGTATATGAGCTTTGATAAGTCAAGCACATGTACACCAACGAAGAATTATGGTTTTTTTGGTCTTATAAACGATGAATGTGTTGCACAGTTGGAATGGAGAGACTGCATACAAAATATAAGAGCAATGAGCACATGGACATCCTCAATGGTGGCACTAGAATTTAGGTTGGAGACGTGCAGCTTTATCCCCATAAAGGTCAGACGCTTCATTGCAGAAGTCATTCTGCCGCAAACATTCAGAACATATCAGTATAAGCCTATAAGGATATGCATAAGCAAATTAAAGAAAAATAACATACTAGGATTGCACCGTTTTGTCTTGCTCAGATGGCTTCCCAGCGAAACCTCTGTCATTGATTATTTCATTGCAACATCAGAGCTGACTTCATGGAGATCTTCAGGTCATCATTCTTTCTAATCTGAAACATGGGCACTTGTGATTAAAAACATTACTTTGCATTCAATATGTGCATGATCATAAATACAAGAGTTTCTGATTCTAACCTGAAGGTGTCCAAGCGCATTTGTGACTTGTAATCCTGAAATTTAAATCTAGTGGCTTGCCATTGATAACCTGCACATTCTCTTGTTAAGCACTTCAGGTAAGCAGTAAAGATGACTTGAAACAGAACATATATGAGCTTCTAAGCAATCACATCCTAACCTTGTTGTTTTGAGCTTGCCAATCCTGATTAGTGACATTCCCAAGCCCTTCATTTAGCACCAGACGTACTTATTACTGTGCGATAGCTGGAAACGTCTTGCCTGTTGAGGCCGCCGGGTTCATGTTAATATAGTGGGGCGCACCTCCCATACAGCGCATACAATGTGGTTTAGATTACAGGAGATATTCAGGGAGAAGATAGAACTTGGAGAGAAAGAAACAACTTATCTCTATCTATCTCTATCTATCCTAACTACCTCCAGATGCGGCTCAAGTGTAGATGCGCCATGTACCACGTACCATAACGTGACAGCATGTTTGACACCCGCCCTTAATCACAACTTCATTAAGTTGAGATTATGCTTGAAGTCTTCAAAACTCTTTGTAGGCAGGGGCTTTGTGAATCCATCTGCAATTTGATCTTTGCAATGCATAAACCGATTCTCAAGTTGTTTTTGAGCAACTCTCTCTCTGAAAAAATGAAAATCTATCTCTATATGCTTTGTTCTAGCATGGAACACATGATTAGCAGAAAGATAAGTAGCACCAAGATTGTCACACCACAAGCATGGAGCTTGTTTGCTCTTCACACCAAGCTCTTTCAACATAGACTGAACCCATATGATTTCAGCTGTGGCATTTGCTAATGCCTTGTACTCTGCCTCAGTGCTTGACCTGGAGACAGTAGCCTGCTTGCGTGCACACCATGATATCAGGTTAGGTCCAAAAAATACTGCAAAGCCTCCTGTGGAGCGCCTGTCATCCAGGCAGCCTGCCCAAACAGAATCAGAAAAGGCACTGACAAGAGTAGAGGATGACTTGCTGAAATTCAGACCTATACTCAGAGTATGTTAAACATATCTAATGATATGTTTGGCAGCTGTCAAGTGAACAGTGGTAGGTGCATGCGAAAATATTAGACTTTGTTGACAGCAAATGAAAGATCAGGCCTGGTAAGAGTTAGGTACTGAAGAGCTCCTACTAGACTTCTATATTTTGTGCTATCTTCCTGACTCAAAGGTTTACCTTCCATAAGTGACAACTTTTCTGAGCTGGATAACGGAGTGAGAGAGGGTTTACAACCTTGTAGTCCTGCCTTTTTAACCAGATCAGTTGCATACTTAGCTTGAGAAAGGTGAAGTCCATTCGAATGCTTCTTTACCTCAATCCCAAGGAAATAATGCAAGTCTCCAAGATCCTTTAACACAAAATCTATACTCAAGTCTTTCAACAGTCCTCTAATTGCTTCATCAGATGAACTGGTCACAATTATATCATCAACATAGATGGGAACAAATATGCATGTATTGGATCTGTTATAAATGAACAATGATGTGTCTGATTTAGAGGGAATAAATCCAAGTGTTTGCATTTGTGACAGAGACGTGAGTACCATGCCCTTGGAGCTTGATTTAATCCATATAAAGCTTTATCAAGTTTGCACACATAGGAGGGAGTTTTCTTACTTTCAAACCCAGAAGGTTGTTTCATATACACTTCCTCTTCCAGAACACCATGAAGAAACACGTTCTGTACGTCAAGCTGCCTGAGACTCCATCCCCTGGAAACAGCAATGGACAAAACAAGATGAGTAGTGGCTGCTTTTACCACAGGACTAAACGTATCCTCATAGTCTATGCCATATCGCTGTTTGAAGCCTTTTGCAACTAGCCTAGCCTTATAGCGATCAATGGTTCCATCAAATCTCCTCTTAATCCTAAAAACCCACTTGCAATCAATCAAGTTTTTACCTTGCTGTGGAGGAACCAAGTGCCAAGTCTTATTTTTTCTTTAATGCCATGTATTCTTCATTCATTGCCTTCTTCCACTTATCATCACGAAGCGCTGCATCAAGGGTTGCTGGCTCATCTGGTTCTCCTGTGGAACAGAACAAACCATATTTGGTTACATGTTTATAATTTAAAGGCTGAGTTAACCCTTGTTGGAGCCGTGTTCGCCGTGATGGGGAGCAGCAGAGTCCGCTGCCACAGAGGATCCAGCGGGCTGCACAGGTGGATCGGCAACAGATCCCAAGGGAGATCTTGTGTAACGCCCAGATAATTATGCTACAGTAATCTCATGCTAATGGTGCCACGTCACCACTGTTACTGTTGCTAATCTTCGCTTGGTCCAAATCGCAACTCAAAATCAAAACTGAGTTTAAAGTCAGGTTTCAAATTTATCAAACATGCAAATAAAAATGTTCAAGTTGTTGCAAGTAATCTTTTGGTAATATTAGTGGAGAAATCATCTTTTTACAAAATGGCTAAATGCTCTAAAAACAAAATAAAACAGAAAAGAAATAAAATGCATATAAGAACAGAAAACTAAAATACAAAAAATGGGCCTCGTGGCCAACTGGACCTCGGCCCAGCCAGTGGCCCAGCTGGCCCCAGCCGCCCGAATGGGCCGGCCCACCCCGCGCCCTAGCCTACTAACCCCCCGGTCCAACCGACCGAAACCCTAACCCCTCACTGCCCCACTCGCCCCCTCCCACGATCCCCCTCGCTCCTCACACTTCCCCCCGATCTGGATCGGGGATCCACCCTGACGGTCGCGCCCCGCGCCCTCCCCCACGACGCCGGCGCCCGTTCCCGGCGCTGCCCCACTGCCGCTGCGGCTAACGGCCTTGACACGCCGGGCCTCATCACCGTCGCCTCGCCGCCTCGCCCCCGACACCCGCGGCGCCCCGAGGCTGACGTCGCCGCGCGGAGCTCCCCCCTCACCGGAGCCACGACGCCGCCGGACCACATCCTCGTCCTCCTCCCCAACGGCCACCTCGAGCTCGCACGCGACCCCCCCTGTGAGCCCCGTCCGCCTCCTCTCTTCCTGGGTCGCCATGGTCACCGCCGTCCCCGCCCGCGGTCAGCACGCTCTGGCCGCGCCCGTTGCGCGCTACCGCGCCCCTCTCCCCGTCGCTGGTCGCGCCTCGTTCGCTCGCGCCCCGCCCTCGTCTCGGGGCCGCGCTCGTTGCGCCGTGCCGCCCTGCCCTGGCCTCCGCTCGCCAGCGGCCGCATTGGCCGTGCCCAGGGCCAGCGCACGTCCGCCCCGCCTCCGCCCTCACCGACCGGCCGCTTGGCCTCCCCACTGCCCCGCCCGGCAGGCTTCCTCGTCGCCGGAGACCTCACCTTGGGCGGCGCCCGGCGCCAGCGCCTCGCCATGCCCAAGCAGGCTTCGGCCCCGACGGGCGCCCACGCCCGCAGCCCCCGTAACCCCTGCGCCCGTTAACCCGCGTGGCCTCCTGGGCCACTTACAAGCGGGCCCCGCCCCTGTTAAAAAAAGAACAAAAAAAGAATATGTATAAATAAAAATAAAAATAATTTAATTAATTAATTAATCCTGTTAATTAACACAAATTAATTATGTTTAATTAACCAAATTGCATATTAGTCTAATTAAACCTGTTTAGTTAAATGTGCCTATGACAAACGGGCCCCACTGCCCTGTTTGACCAGTCAACGGTCAGTGTTGACCGCTGACGTCATGATGACGTCGTGCTGATGCAATAACTCCATTTTAGATTTAATAATAATTTCAAAAAGAGTTTAAACCTTTGAAAAATCATTTTAACTAAACCGTAGCTCGGCTGAAAAACTTTTCTACATGAAAGTTGCTCAGAACGGCGAGACGAATCTGAATACGCGGTCTGTTCGCCCACCACACATCCCCAGCATAGCAAACATGCAACTTTTCCCCTCCGGTTCATCTGTTTGACAGACGTCCGGAACTGGGAAAACTTTCCCGGATGTTCCCCCCTTCGCCAGTACCGCCTAGCTCCGCGTTAGAACACTTCTAGCCTCGCTTATTGTCTTGTTATGCACTTGTCTGCTATGTATTTACTGTTTCTTCCCCCTCTTCTCTCCGGTAGACCCCGAGACCGATGTTGATGTCCCTGTGATCGACTACGTCGACGACGACCCTCCTTGTCTGAGCAACCAGGCAAGCCCGCCCCCCCCCCCCCCTTTGATCATCCCGATATCGCCCATTCTATACTCTCATGCTTGCATTAGATTTTGCTACTGTTATTGTTTGCTCCTATTCTGATGCATAGCCTGCTTTTGTACCTGCTGTTGTACCTTACCTACTTATCCTAAACTGCTTAGTATAGTTTGGTTAGTGATCCATCAGTGACCCCCACCTCGTCCTTGCTGCCCCTGCTTCATCATCGATTACTCGATCAACGTGATCGACGACCAGAGCCTGACACCTCACATCACATCACGCCCCTTTTGTTGCTCGACTCTACAGAGCTACTATCGAGTGCCGAGGGTGATCCCTCATAACGCACTCCTGATGAGATCTCTGTAGTGTAGCTATTCGGTCGTGGTCATCGAGGGTGATTTCCTCCTTCGCCATTCCCGGTATGGCTCTGTCGTGCAACCCCTCAAGTGTGAACCTCGAGGGTGGTTCCTCTTACGTTCACCTTGATGATTACATCGAGTGGAATCCTCCGAGGGTGATTCCTTGGGTTTTCCCCTTGATGTTTGGACACATGGTTACCGTGACATTACTTGAGACCTTTGGGAAAGTCGGGCGGGCCCGGAGAGCACCCGCAAGATGGTTACGAGGCACGGCCGGGAAGTCTGGCATCCCTTGAGTGGGCTGGGCTTGCCCTTGCCGTATTTCCTCGAGACGGGGCGACGGGGTCACCTTATCGTGAGTCTCTGCTCGTCTCCGCGAGCTAATAATACACTATGGTTTGGGTATTTGTTCTGAATTGGCCTTTGGCCTTTTCGCACCAACCACCACGCGAGAATAGTTATGGGCCTCGACGTCGTGGTATCAGCCGAAGCTTTGTCAGGCGTCCAGTTCAGCATTGTGGCACGGTCGGATCGTGCCATCCACTACACGGGTGGTGCTGGTATCCACCCTGCACACAACGATCTGGAGTGCAACGGGCGATGGGCCCAGACCCCGGAGTGCTTAGGATGTAGACCGGCGGGGACCTCTCTGTTGAGCCTAGGTCGGGCTGCGACGTGTTGATCTTCCGAGGCCGGGCATTGACCCCAGAAAGGTGTGTCCGGCCAGAGTGATCGAGCGTGTTGGAAAACGTGGTGCACCCCTGCAGGGAAGATCTTTATTCGAATACCGTGTCCACGGTAATGGACGTTTAGACTTATATCTTGATCTAATACAACTAGAAATGGATACTTAAGTTATATGGCTCCGGGATTGCTTTCTCGCAGGGAGTCGAGAAAGGATCTCTGGGCGTTATTGTTACAACATGCTTGTTAATTATAAACTGCTATTCTTTACTCATTTACATGCTGCAAGATGCTTGGAGCTGCTTGAAGATGCTAGTCTTCGATAGGCTAGACCTTCCCCTCTATTCTGGCTTTCTGCAGTTCAGTCCACAGATACATCCCTTCCATTTGATACCAATGCATACTTAGTATAGATCTGATGCTCGGGAGTACTTTGGATGAGTACTCACGGTTGCTTTGCTCCCCTTTTTTTTCCTTTCTTCCTTCTTTCTGGTTGATGCAACCAGTTGGTGGATCCCTGGAGCCAGATGCCACCGCCGACGGATACTACTACATGGAGGCCACCGAAGACCAGGAGTAGTTAGGAGGTCCCAGGCAGGAGGCCTTGCCTCTTCGATCGTTGCTGTTTGTGCTAGCCTTCTTAAGGCATCCTTGTTTAACTTATGTCTGTTCTCAGATATTGTTGCTTCCGCTGACTCTTGTGTATCGAGCTTGTATTCGAGCCCCCGAGGCCCCTGGCTTGTAATATGAAGCTTGCATTATTTTTATTTTGTGTCTAGAGTTGTGTTGTGATATCTTCCCATGAGTCTCTGATCTTGGTCGTACACATTTGCGTGTATGATTAGTGTACGGTCGAGTCGGGGGCGTCACATCTTGCCGCGGATCCAACAGCAGTTCCAGTCGGCGCAGGGTTGGCCGGATCTTCCGTGACCGCTGGCTGAAGCGCCTCGTCCAGAGTTAGCGCAGAAGATCCCGAAGAGGGAGCCCACTCATCATTGCGCGATGATGACGCTGTGGCTCGGGTCCGTGCGCCGGTCGGTCGATCGACAGCGGTGGGACCAGATCCGGGGTCCGCATCTGCACTGGCCCGCGCCGCTTGTACGTGACGGGGCGAGCGCCGTACCGCGTGCCGCCTGGGGGGACCCGCATGTCGAGCGTGGCCCACGTGTCGGTCGTGGAGGCGCGCAAATCTGGCGGGGCGGTGCACGCGCCTGCACCTGTCGCCCCTGCACCACCCGATCCCAAGGGGGATCTGGTCTCCTGCGGCGCTGCTGGTCCTGAGGAGGATCTGTCCCCTGGCACGTTGTCTCCTGCCACGGGACACATGAGATATGGCCCAATTTTTGCACCGTTTTGGTTGTTTTCTTCACAATTTTCTCCTGTTTCATCAACACAAAGCTCATGTATGCCATTAGATGAGTTAGTCGACGAATGATCATCAATATTTTGTCCCCCTTTATCAAAACTAGTGAGATGAGGAGGTAGGAGAAGAATTTCTTCTCGAAGGAGTGCACCAACATTGGGGTGAAGATCAGCGAATGGAAACTTGGTTTCATCAAAAAATACATCACGGGAGATGTATACTCGCCCGGTGGAGACATCTAAACACTTGACCCCTTTGTGCTGGGCACTATAGGCAAGGAATACACACTGTTTTGATCGAAACATGAGCTTTCGGTTGTTGTAGGGACGAAGGTTGGGCCAACATGCACACCCAAATACATGAAGAGACTTATAGTCTGGTTTGGTGTGGAGAAGTCTTTCTACCGGAGTTTCATTATTAATAACACGACTAGGGAGCATGTTGATGATATGGACTGCGGTTAAAAACGCTTCATCCCAGAATTTTAGAGGCATGGAGGCGCCTGCTAGAAGAGCAAGGCCAACCTCGACGATGTGTCGATGCTTACGTTCAGCTGACCCGTTTTGCTGGTGAGTATGAGGACATGACACTTGATGTGAGACACCAAGTGTTTGGAAGAAGGAGTTCAACTTTTCGTACTCCCCTCCCCAGTCTCATTGGACAGAGATGATTTTGCTGTCAAATTTTCGCTCAACAAGAGCTTGAAAGTTTTTGAACACTTGAAACACATTGGATCATTTCTTTAAAAGATAGATCCAAGAAAATTTGCTAAAGTCATCGATGAAGCTAACATAATAGGTGTGTCTGCCAACAGAAGTAGGGGCAGGGCCCCAAACATCAGAAAAAAATCAATTGTAACGGTTTGGTAGAAACACTGCTAGAAATTGGGTAAGGCAACTGATGACTTTTTAGCTTTCTGACATGAGTCACAAATTGTCTCATTATGATGCTCACCAACAAACGGGAGCTTATTTTTCCTAAGCAATTTTTCAACTAAAGAAAAAGATGCATGTCCTAAACGATCATGCCATCATGTGGACGAAAGCTTGATAGCACCACAAGCATATTTATTTGGTCTTCTAAACTCCGGAATCAACGGATAGAGGCCGCTAACGCATCTACCTCAAAAGAGAATTGTCCTCGTTGCCTGATCCTTAATCAAAAAGAAGTAAGGGTGAAATTCAAGAAATACATGGTTATCAAGGGCAATTCTATGGACAGAAAGAAGACTCTTGTTTGCGCTAGGGACATGCAAAGATTTTCTAAGATGAATATTGCGATGAGGGGTACGAAATATTGAGTGACCAAAGTGACTTATACTCATACCTTCTCCACTGGCAGTGTGGATTTGATCCTTGCCACGATACTTCTCCTTCTTGGTTACTTTCTCGAGCTCATTGGTGATGTGGTTGGTAGCACCACTGTCGACGTACCAGTTCGTGTCGACACCATATGAGTCATCGGCCGCCGCAGCGACTTTTTCTTCATCTTGAGAGTCGTAGTCATCCTCCTCATACCTGTACCAGCAATCCTTTGCTGTGTGCCCGATCTTGCCACATATCTGGCACCGAGGGGTGTCCGGACGGTTCCTGCCGTCGCCACCAGCGCCGTGTCCGCGGCGACCTCAGCCACCAGATCGTGGTGGCGTAGTGCCACGGTTGCCGCCGCCGCTGGACCTGCCCTTGTTGCGAGAGGGCCCACGCGAGCGAGAGCCGCCACCCCGCCCGCGAGTGGTCGCGTTCGCGGATGATTTGAAGCCGCCGCCGCCGGCCCCCTGGAATTGAGCCATGCGCTGATCGAAGTTGGATAACATGGCAAAGAGTTCATCAAGGGTTACCCCGGTCACGCGAGCATCGAGAGCCGAGACCAAAAGCTGATAGTCGGCGTCAAGCCCGTGGATGATGTAGGAGGCAAGTTCGTTATCGGGGATCACCTTGCCTGCGGCAGCTAGCTCGTCGGCGTAGCCACGCATGGCGGCGAAGTAGGAGGCGACGGAGAGGTTCCCCTTCTGCGCGTTGATGAGGGATGTTCGGATGTTGTTGATGCGACTGGCAGACTAGGACGAGAACATCCCAGCGAGCGTCGTCTAGAGCGCGCCCGCGGTGGTGACCGTGGTCACCGTGAGCAGCACCTCACGCGTCAGGTTATTCAACAGATATCCAAGGACATATTGATCCTCCCTGACCCAGATTGGGTGGAGAGGGTTGGGCGATGATGAGACCTCTTTGCCGTCCTTGGTGGTGACGAGGAGTTTTGCCGGCTCTGGCTGGCTACCGTCGACGTAGCCGTAGACACCGGCGCCACGCAGCTGGGGGATGACTTGCGTGCGCCATAGCACATAGTTTGTGCGCGTCAGCTTCTCGGTAACCTGGCCATTGAGGCTGGTTTGGGATGCGCCGGAGGAGGAAGACATGGCTAGGGCTAGATGGAGTTTGCAGGGAGTTTAGATGGGAAAAGGATAGCTCTGACTACCATGTGCAATAGCTGGAAACGTCTTGCCTGTTGAGGCCGACGAGTTCGTGTTAATATAGTGGGGCGCACCTCCCATACTGCACATACAATGTGGTTTGGATTACAGGAGATATTCAGGGAGAAGATAGAATTTGGAGAGAAAGAAACAATTTATCTCTATCTATCTCTATCTATCCTAACTACCTCCAGATGCGGCTCAAGTGTAGATGCGCCATGTACCACGTACCATAACGTGACAGCATGTTTGACAATTACCTTTTTTATGTCGTCTAGATGTTGGACTTCAGTGGCTAGTAAATTGTCCAGAAAACCGTCAGTTAGTTGGTCTTGCTCCTACGCCAGTGAAAAATCAGCCCGTACTTAGTTGAGACTTCATGATACAAGTAAGAAGGTATACATTCTATGAAGATTACAGAGTTCCTTCAAGAAAAGAAAAAAAGATTACAGAGCCATTTCCTAAATGCTGGAATCAGTTACAGCTCAGTAGAGACACCGGAGAAAGACAGAGGTGAAGGGGTGGATGCAGGTTGCAGCTGGTTCGGAGGGCTCACAAGAGGGCGAGCCGAGGCCCCGCCGCCGCCATCACCACACGGGCTTCGCCTGGCAGCGGCGAGGGAGCGGGGTGGAGCGGGAGGGTGTTCCGGTGAGATGGATTGGGGCTGCCTGAGTCGTCCTGCTGGGATGATGCGGGTTAGATCCTTTTTCTCTCACGCGGCAGTTCTTCCTCAAATTATCTCTACTACTATTATTCTCTATCTCTATCTCTATTACTATTAAACAAGCAAACATTATCTTTTTAAAGTGCACTCCGTCTGATGCGTACACACAATAACCTGAATCAATTAGAACCATGAGATTTAGTCTACTCTTTAAGATCTAACCGTCAAGATAACAATAGCCCTCGCTTATAACAATTTCAACTGGCAGACGAAAACTCTGCCAAACGCACAGATGCCCTCGCCGGCTGACCCCGCCCACCAATCTCGGCGTGCTAGCTAGCCCAAAATCAACCCCACGTCCTTCGCTCTCGCAAATCTCCGTCTCTCCCAAGATTCCCCAGCCACCAGAAGCAAACGCTATGGCCTGCACCCATGACCGCAGGCCCGAAGGATGTGTGCTCATTGTGTTTGTATCCTCTTAATGCTCCATTATGAGACAATAAAATCCACCCTTTGTTGAGCTTGTTTGTTGCTAACTGATGAATGTTGCTCTGTATCAGTTCAGTTCACTCTCTATGCTGCTCGGATTTACTGCGCCGTGGCCCATGGGAGATTTGGCTTGGAATGTTGGGTCGTTGTTGGCTCTGTATCAGTTCAGTTCTCTTCGGCTTGGAATGTTGGGTCGTTGTTGGCTTGGCCCCTTGTGTCAGCATGGGCACGAATCAAATCAAGGTGAACCCAGGCCGCCCTGTCTCTGCTAGTACAGAACCAGCTCTGTCTGTGAGGCGTAGCATGCAAAGTTTAATCTTGCGACCTTTCTATCTCAAATCCAGAGCCTGTACTGCACTGCTAAGCAAGCAAAAATCTTGCATTGAAGTAGCAACCAACACTTGCAAATCTGCAGTAGGAAAACGAACACGACCTTCCAAATTTCAGACCCATGCGGCATGGATGCCAAAGGGGATGCATTCCCTGGTGGTACTCATCATGAGATGTGGGATTGAACTTTGCAAGCCCAGGAACTGAAACATGAATTGTTTGATCTGAATCTTCATCACCACCACGTACGGTCCTGATGCTGAGAAGCTCGTAACCTGAGGAGAAAAATGAGACGACAAACTAGCATCGACACATAATGTACTCTACTCTGACTGTCTCTGACCGTACAAACTGTTTCATGATTGTGAATTTGTAACCAGTACATTACCATCCCACCGCAGGTGAGTAATTAATGTTAGTTCTCTGTGAAGTACTTAGTACTAAGCAATTGTAACAGATCTAAACTACTTAAGAATACCAGTTACGCTCCGCTTACCCATATGCTTTAGTGCAGCAAAAATTCCGAAGAACTGTACAAGCACTTGATTGCCAGAGAAAACCCAATCGCTGAAACCAATAGACGCATAAATTGGTTTCTGCCATTGGTAAGAGGAAAAGTTCATCCAATACCATGTACAAGCAGAAAACTTAAGAACAAATGCTCCACACAACCGATTAAAAAGCAGCACGTCAGGACCAAATGCAGTTCTAAACATCATCATGTGCATTGTACTCTTGACAAAAGGAGTACATAGCAGAGTACATGTGCATTATAAACTGACGTTTTGCAAGAATTTCCATGGTTAATTTACTCCAGATGAAGAACCCATTGCAACAACAACAACAAAAATTAACTCATCCCGATCGGAGAAACGAGTTCAAAATATTCAGCAAACGATGTTCATGATTACAGTCCAGAAAAATAGTAAAGTCTTACATGTATCAGGATACTTGAACAGCACATAAGTCTTGCATTTACCACAACAATTATAAAATAATGATGTCATAAATGTATCAGAAGAACTAACATCTCCATCTTTATTTAGAGGAATAAACAAGGCACACGATAAACATATGTTGCTGAACATCTTCCTCACCAAGTCACCATGGTTGATTAATAGTCCAGAGCTCCCATTCAGAGGAAAAAAGTGCTTATTTTGCGGCTGTGTTCTTTGTGAAGCTTCCCCACTTCACAACCACAAATACATAGACTTGATCATACACCTTGTCGAAGAGCCGGAAATAAGCAGTTCTTCATGTCCTCTTGAACAACAAGGCACAAAATACCACCCAGAGCCCCACCACAAGTCCCAGCACAAGACCAAAATGAAAGGTCAGTGGATCAAACTGTTGCTTACTGCTTTCAAGATCGCCATAGACGATGAAAGAATCATTTCCTGGACAATTATTTTGGAGAGGAGGCCCACAGAGTCCACTGTTGCCGATGTACATAATTGACTGGTTGTTCCAATTGAGGGTGTCAAGTTGGCGGCCAGAGGGTATCCTTCCAGATAAATTGTTGTAGGACAGGTTCAAGGCCTCCAACAATGCCAGGCTTGACAAGCTCGTCGGGATTTCACCAGAGAACTTGTTCTCAGAGAGGTCAAGGGATACCAGTGACTGCATGGCACCAATCATGTTTGGAATCTGTCCACTCAATTTGTTTGATGATAAATTCAAATTCATCAGCGCATCAAGGGAAGTGATGTCTGTAGGGATTTCACCTGTCAAGGAGTTAGCTGATAAATCAATACCCACGAAATATACAAGTGTTCTACCATATACAAGCTGCTGTCCTTTGTGGCTCCAATATACCCATCTTCCGTATCCATGAATTCCTTTTGTACTTTTGTCATAATTGTTAGGTTCGATAGGTGCCAAGGTATTACACCTGAGAAATTGTTGCATGATAGATCCAAGTATTGAGGGGACCTAGGTCTTGTTATGTCAGCCGGAATATTATCAGAAAACGCATTGTGACCCAGAAGCACAAAACGTAATCTCCCCAGATCTCCTATCCATGTAGGCAATTTTCCAGTCAACTTGTTCCATGCAAGATCCAAGAACTCCAAAGCTGTGTTATTCTGCAAAAATGCTGGGAACTTTCCTGATAAACTATTGTTGCCGAGTAGAAGAAATTGCATTTTTTGGATGCCAAAGCATTGAGGAATTTCACCCTCTAATAAGTTGTTCGACAAATCCAGATACAATAGCTGTTGCAATTTGCAAATAGATTCTGGAATGTGCCCACCAAGTCGATTTGAATAGATAAGCAACATCTGAAGCCGGGAGGCTTCAAAATTTGATGGTATTACTCCTGAAAAGTTATTGCTGGAGATGTCAAACAGAGTGATATTTGTCAGCAACGAAGGTATTGAGCCGGTGAGCCGGTTTGAACTTAGGTAGAATTTTTCCAAAGCCATGCCATCCAAATGCGCCGGCAAGCGACCACTTATTTGATTGTTGGATATGTTGAGATATGTTGCCTGTGAAAATTTATACCAAAACCAATCAGGAAACTTGTCCTCTAAACCAGTGCTCGAAATGTCAAGTGAATCAATTCCCTGCAGCTGCTGAAGCCAAGCTGGAAAGAGAGGACCGATTTGGCATGATGCAAAATCTGCAGCCTGTAGCCTAAAGGGAGAACGCCAATCTGAATCCACTACAATCTTCAAATTATTGAAAGACAAGTCTATGCCCTTTAAACTTTTTAGGTTTGCAAAGTGTTCTTCCGTGATGACACCACTAAGGTGGTTGTTGCTTAGGTCCATATTCTTCAAAGAACCTAATTCAGTGGGTACACTTCCATTGAGGTGATTACTGGAGAGGGCTAGTAAGGTTAAGCTAGTTGAATGCATAACCTCTGGTGGTATAGGTCCAGTAATTTTGTTCTCTGCAAGATTGAGGTAAGCCAAACGCTTCAATTTTCCAAGCTCGGCTGGTATAATTCTAGTCAAGTTGTTGCGGCTTATGTCCAAATAAGTCAGAGCAGTAAGGTCACCAATTTCAATTGGAATATTACTGTTGAGTAGATTCCAGTCGAGATCAAGGATGGTTAAATGCACCAAATTCCTAAGCCCAGGCGGTATAGGTCCAACAAGGTTGTTGCAAGACAGGTCAAGCATGCTCAAGCTGCTGAATTCCCCTATAAAATTTGGCAGGGCCCCGGTGAATTCATTTCCATGCAAATTCAGCTCCAGCAGTTTCCCCCGTGTACATCTCGGCAATCCCTCCATCAACACCACTATATCTCCAATCATATGATTTTTATAGAGGTCGAGGATTTCCAAAGAGCAAAGGTTTTCAATGTTTCCAGTCTTATTCAGATTGGTTGCTGACACATCAAGGACCTTGAGCGACGTCATGTTTCCTAGTGCATCAAGAAGTTTGCCGGATAACCAATTTGCACGGAAAATCAGACGAAGACTTGAGGTATTTGAGGCTCGTCACTTTCCAAAACCAACTTGATGCAATTGAGTGGCCTAAATTATTCTCGGACAGATCAAGCATCTCAAGTTTCGTGAGGTTAAGGTAGGGAAGTGATTGACTTGCAGTATCAAGTGAGCATGCAGCAAGATTGATAACCCTTAGAGAGGGAATCATATTCAATGTATGAGGCCAGTCAGCTATGCTTGAGAGATTTATTGTGCTCATGCTAAGGTATTGCAGCAAAGGTAGCTCTGTTAACCAAGTGATGTCCGTTGAGTACATATCAGAATAACCGTTACCAAGGTCAAGATGCTGCAACTTAGACAGATTGCCAAGCTGAGAAGGAACTCTACCGGTAAATGGCATGCCGCAGAGGTTAAGATACCTCAAGTTCTCCATGGAGCTCAAGAACTGAGGAATATGACTATTCGTCCCTACCAAACAGTTCATGCTAAGATCCATGTGCTCTAGATGCTTCAAGAAAAGCAGAGAGGTACTTATCTCACCGTACAATGAATTAGCATCACTGCACGCATGATAGGTATCAGTTTCCACAGCTGTGTCCGCCAATGAATGAGCATGACCACACCCATAGGTGTCAAGGTCCGGACTTGTATTGCGAAGGTGAAGCTTGATGACAAGACCTGTTCGGTTGCTGCAGCTGACACCCCTCCACCGGCAGCAATCCTGTCCATGCCATGAGGCTAGGATGCCGGCGCTGTCACTTGTGATACCCTTGTGAAAGGCGAGCAAGGCGGCCCTCTCGGCTGGGATGCAGCCGTTACCATGAGCATGTGCAAGCTGGGGTTGGAGTGCTAGTGCATGCCCCACTTGCGAAAATGAAGTGATGCTTAAGATGATGAACAACAGCTGGGTGGCGAACATGAGATTTGTTGTGTGATGCATCTTGGAAGAACAACAGCTGGGTAGCTGGGGAAGCAATCGTATGCACTAAATCTGTATGCTACAGGCTCAGTATTTAGTACATACCAGAGCCATACTACAGTCTATGGTCAAAGTCCGAGTGCTTCAGGGTTTCAAGGAGGCCCACTCAATCAAGTCGATCTGGTTCATACAATTGTGTGGCCACGCTGATGGGGGTTGCCAGCCACTGGACAAGACGACTAGTAGCTTGCCAGTTTCCACCCCAAGCCGGCACAGCCGGGAGCACGGCGGCATGGGCATCGTCGCTGCCATTGACGACGCGGCGTTGTCCCGCACCTCCGATGTCTGCGACCGCGCCTCCATGCAAGCAGAGACAGAAGCCGGGTGCGTGGAGATCGACGAGTCGATGGTCAGCGTGTTCGCGTCTTCCGTCATTATCGAGGAGAAGTAGAACATGGGAGTTGCCACCGCTTGGGTCCCATGAAGGCCACCGCTAAGGCGACGCCGGCATACACAGCCGGTGTCTTGCCCGATTCTTTTTCAGCGCAGACCATCGTCAACCCGCATGGGCTCCACGTAAGCGGAGGCGCCCCTAACCCTCCCACTGAAGCATCTGTCGGGGATTCCACTCCGATCAGCGATGGAGAAGCGAGTCGTCCTTTGCACTGCAGCATATACCTCCAGGTCTCCTTGCAGTCCGGTGATCGGGCTGTCGGACATGAGGAAGACAAATGGGATCCACGGGCGACCATTTAGATTAGGTATTAATTATACCTTAGACTAGCGCCACTTAGTTGATGTAAATGTAATGAAATATGTCGTGTTTATATGAAAATCCAGCATTTCTTTATGAAATCCATCATGCTTATATGAAATCCGGCTGTGTTTGCACGAATTTCGTCTAGTTGGTTCGAATTGTTGGCCAGATCTATGCGGCTATTGTTGGATGGCGTTCTCCCGCATCCTTGTCCACGGACTGGTCCCTCCTCTCCGCTGACGGATGCGGGAGGAAATTTGCGGGTTGCCATTGAAGATGCCCTAACTATTGGGGTACACGCAAGATTTTAGTATTGTTTAATTATTTGATACACGTAAGAACTTACGATTCTTGACTGCAATCACGAGTGTCTTTGGCTGAAGAATTTCAACTTCTTTCTACTTATAATGAGTTGAGTGTTTTTTCTTTGTTGCAAGATGGGTTTGTCATCTGGGGCTTGCTCGGCGGCCGACAGCACACGGCGGGATTCACGAGGTCGTGTCTCCCATGGTTCATCGAGATTGGCTCGGGATGTAGACATGGACGGTTCCTACTGTGGAGGTGCCGGCCCAGATTACGTGATTGATGCTGGCTAGGAGTAGAAGGAGGCGCCTTCTGCTCTTCCTATCATGGTTCGTCCACTGCGATGTGGATGGTTGGTGGTGTCGGACATGGATGGCGAGGCGGCGGTCCTAGGTGGTGTCCTGCATGGTTGGCTCTATGGTGGGCTCCATCGCGACGGTGGTGGCTACGCATCTTGGTCGTGTGGGCGACGAGGGGTGTAGCGTCGGGTGCTCGATCTCGCTCTTTGTTGTTGGCAGCGGCGACGCCTGAACCCGGATCTACAGGTCGGTGCTCGACGGTGTCCTGGGCACCTCTTTTTGGCACGGGTGAGCTGCCGAGCGAAACCCCCACGCTTTGACGGCGACAGCGGCGATGCCCGCGGGGGGCTGATGTCCTCCTGACGACGTTGTTGTGGTTCTCTCCGTGCCAGGCCGGGTTCCAGTTTAAGACCAATGTACATCTCGGACTCGATAATGCTTTGTGTTGTTTCCCCTTTTGAGGGAGTTGTCGTGGAGCTTAAATGTTATAGGGTGTGACATGCCATTGTATTTAGGTCTTTCTACGTTATGTCTAAGCATAATTGTCGTGAACGTTTATGTTGTCCGGTTATCATAAGATCTGTTTTGTAAGAGGTCTTCCTTACTATCTTGTATCGTTTGGTGTGTACTTTGATTTGTTCTTTATCTATGAAACAGGGAGAGAGCCTTCTTTGAGAGTGCTTTAGTTTGCGATGTGCCTCTTTGATTGTCCGCCATTATATAATGCCCCGCGCATTGTTGCGATTTTTTAGCAATGAACTTATAAAAAATAAATTTAAAATGTATGAGAATAGAATGACATCACGTTCAACCTAGCAGTAAAAGGAGGGCGGATGCATGTTATATTGTCTTGTGACATTCAAGTAAATTACTTATCATTGAGAAATAAAAATAAAAATTAATGATGTGGACGATTTTCATGTTCTTTGATGATCTGAAGGACTTGCATGTGGTAGAAAGTGAAAGTGGAAAGTTGAATAGTTGCATGGGCTCGCTTGCACTAGTAGAAAACGGAGCTTTAATACCGGTTCATAAGGGCCTTTAATGCCGGTTCTGCAACCGGCACTAAAGAGTGGAGACTAAAGGCCTCCCCCTTTATTACCGGTTCGGCACGAACCGCCACTAAAGGCCCACCACGTGGCGTGAGCTCGCGCCGTGGTATGGGGGACCTTTAGAAAAAATATTTGATTATTTTTTTTTTTGAAATTTTTGGAAAAAATATTTGATTATTTTTTCGATTTTTAATTTTCTGAATTATTTGATGATTTAGTCTCTAATCGTCCCTCTTAACTACTCAAGTGTGGATCACTCATTCCAAATCGTCTAACTTCCCGACCGGTCACCCATCCTCTCACTCCCCCAGCCTGAGCACGCTTAACTTCAGAGTTCTATTCCCCTACTTTCCAAGTCTGCACTTGTTGTTTTCCTGACAAATGTAAGCTGTAAATCCTATTAACCCTCAGCAGTTTAGCTTGAGCATTAGGTCACACATTTCACCGTTTGAGTTTGAAAGTATTATTCTAAAAAATAATTATTATTTAGTAACACTAATATTTCTTGAATAAATTTGACCATAGTTTGACCAGATTTGACCAAAATTTAAAAAATTGAAATAATTATTTAGTAACACTAATATTCTTGAATAAGTATGTACTGACATTAATACTTCTTGAATAAGTAGTTTGACCATAGTTTGACCAGATTTAACCAAAATTAAAAAAACTTAAATTTGAGCATATCTTTTTCTCCTTTTGGAATTTGAGGATTCTAAAAAATTGCAAACAGGCCGTAGGCTGTCAAAATCGGATGCGGATTTTCATGCTGAATTTTTTGATATATTATATGTTTTTTCCGACATCGTATGCAAAAGTTATAGCCGTTTTACATTTTCCCTACACTTTTTGCAAAACATGTGCAAATTTAAGTTTTTAAATTTTCCTAACTAGTAGATGTACTAATATAACTACATCTCGAAGAATTTTATTTTTTGAATATTTATCATTTTCTTTTGTATTTTTCAAAACTGAAATGGCGATACACGCGCGGGGGGGGGGGGGGGGGGGGGGTTAGAGTTTGAGAATTGCCCTTTAGTACCGGTTTGTGCCACGAACCGGTACTATAGGTCAAACCCCTTTAGTACCGGTTCGTGCCACAAACCGGTACTAAAGGTGATCGCGGGGCCCCGACCTGACGCCAGCTTGCCACCACTCCTTTAGTACCGGTTCATGGCACGAACTAGTACTAAAGGTTCAAAACGAACCGGCATTAATGCATAGCCGTTCGAACCGGCACTAATGGTACCATTAGTACCGGGCCGAAATCCAACCGGGACTAATGTGTCTCACATTAGGTCCTTTTTCTACTAGTGTTGGTACCTCTAATCCCAGACTCCATTATGGGCATGGAGAGAAAAAACAAAAAGAGCGAAAAGGCTCCAAAATTCCCACTAGAAAAACTCAGGGCAACGTGATTGATGATCATACACACACTTCCATTACATCAGGAATAACTCACTTCTACACTAATTAGTCTTAATTGCTGTTACTCTTATTCTTTATTATATAACAATGTAAAACAGTGAAGACAAAGTACATGGAAATTTAGACATACCACTCATGAAACAACCCAATAAGAATTGTGATGCTCTACCAGCACCGACAGTAGCACCACTGAGGGTTGAGATGCATAATCAGGAAAGTATAAAGGTGTGTTTACAGTCGCAGCATCCTGAAAAATAATAACCACCAACCAGCATCATTTAAATTGTGTGGAGCTTTCCCAGGAAGTTCCTGAGCCACAATACACGGTGCTCCTCGTGCATACCCATGTATGCAGATCCCTGGGCCTTGTTGTCCATCAAATGAGATACGGCAACTGATAAAGCTTCCTCAGGGAAGCCAGGCACGGTCATGACAGCGCGATACAACAGGCATTTATGCCCCTCGTCATCAATCGCAAAATCATGAATGGAAGCAGCTAAATTGTCACCCGCATCTTCCATGTTGATATCTGCTATGTCTTCCTCATGTGTGTTGGCTGATTTTAGGAGCTGAACAACAGAAACAGTCTAATCAGACCAACACTCCGCGCTACTCCCTCCGTTCCAAAATAATTGAAGTTTTATGTTTTTCCTAGGACAAACTTGTTTAAGTTTGACCAACTTCATAGAAAAAAAATATGCTAAGACTATAACATCAAATACACATAGTTATGAAAATGTGCTAAGTTCTATAACCTCAAATACACAAGTTTGACTTAGGACAAACACATAAACTTCAGTTATTTGGAACGGAGAGAATATAGCACAACCAGAATTCCTTACTTCTCATATGAACTAGTCCCTCCGTTACTAAATATAGGTCTTTCTAGACATTTCAACAAGTGACTACATACAGAGCAAAATGAGTGAATCTACACTCTAAATTATGTCTATATGCATCCGTATGTGGTAGTCCATTTGAAATCTCTAAAAGGACTTATATTTAGGAACGGAGGGAGTACTAGTTAGTGTCGTCTTCGTCAGATCCATGCGTAAAGGCCTCTGTGGCTTCGGGCTAATATCGGGATGCGCGTCCCTGTCAGCTGGCTGCAGCATCTTCCTTGTGGCGGATCCCTTGGGTGCAGGATGGTGTCCTCCACCGTGGCGGCGATGACATCGTCGTCGAGGAGGCAGCGGTGTGGTGGCGGTCCTTGTGCTCTTATCACATCACGACAACGACCTACATGATCAGTCGTCCTTGATCTGGCCATCGGCGTGTTTCGGAACTACTGTCAGAGGTCTTGCCAGAGGATATCTGATCGGATAGAATCCGGTCGTGCGCGTCCATAACAGCCTACCCGGATCCATGGAGGTGCCGCGCGAAGCTCTGTTATATGTTGACACCATGGGACATGTCGGTATCTCAATTTTCATGGCACAGATAGCAGCAGAGAAAGTCATGGTGGCTGAGATCGGATGATTAGTAAGGTGGAGGGGGCTCGGAGGTGATGGAGTCCGCCAGGTGTTTGATAATTTTTAGAAGCAGCAGTGACAAGTGGGGGCGACAGCACTGGAGGATTTCATTTTTGGTGGTGCTCCTCGAGTGCTGAGTCATGACTTTCAGGGTGAAAATCTAAGGCCGGGCCATCATTGGTTGTGCCTGGCATTGCCTTGCTGAAGGTACTGTTTTGAGAGCTCTTCCTTTCTCCAGGGTGAAAACCTATGATCTGGGATTGGGCGACGACGGCGCTTGTGCGCTGTTTCCTTTTTGAAGGCGTTGCTTTAGGAGATCATTTACGTTTTCCGGGTGTTGTCTTTGGTGGTGGTTTGTGTGCTGCTGCTGAGAGGAGTTGATCAGTGATCACTGTGGCGAAGCCTTTGTTTTTTCTTTTCTTTGCAGGCTGTGTGCATGCATCCTAGATGTCTTTGAGATATCTTAATGGTGCAGAGGCTAGATGTAATTGGTATCTTCCCGATATTAATATACTCCCTTTTCAAAAAAACGAAAAATGAGGGAGCAAGTAGACAAATAAAACTAATTTGACACTTAGGATGGTTATGCGAAGATACTCATGCCATGTCTAAATTTGCAGCCCAAGAAATAGTCAGTAGTTAATGAATGAAAAATATACCAACAGATAGCTTGGCAGGCACGTACTTGAGCACGCTTCCTCTTGTTCGCCTTTCGAGGTTGCACGGGGGCCAGCACCAAAGCTTCCTTGTCGCAGCCTGAATGAAAGCCATCCATTCCGAGAACTAAGAAAGGAGTAAGTGTCAGCAGCTATGAGATACGCTTTTGCTATAACTGTACCTTGTTGTGCTTCATTAACGTGGAGCCCAATAGAATTAGGGAAGTTACTCTCTGGCTCCACCTCCATGGGATCCTCAAGTGCTGGTTCCTCAACTGCAGCTGTTTCCTCTCGGACGTGATCACCTGGGATAGACAACACATGCGGCATGTTACGGTGGTTCCTTGCCTCCGCTTTCCACGCTTGCCTTGTTTCTTCACCCACATCAGGGTGAAGGACAATTTCCTTCAGGTTAGGGAGGTAGCTGATTTCGACGCCAGAGAGACCAACTAGATCCTTGCAGATCAGTTGGAGCGAGCTAATGGCCTGCGCACCTCTGTCTTTGATTGTTAGGACAGACGGTCCCACAACTTTTAACACAAGACATAGGCGCTTCAGGCTCCTGAACTTCCCTTTTTGGATGACGAAACCGTCGTCGTCGTCGATGCTGTTGGCAGCCAGCTTGAGGTACTTCATTAAATGCATCTCGCCAAGTACTGACAGAAGATGTTGTGTCACAGACATGGTGGTCGAAATGCTTAGCTTAGCTAGATCATGAAACATGGCAACAAACTTAGGCAATGTAGTTGGGTTGGAGTTGCCATATAGCTTGAGCGAGCTGAGATAAAATAAATATCCTTTCCTCGAACTGTGGCGTTGACATAGTTGTTCTAGAGCAGTCATGGAACCTTGGGGCAATCGTTGGAAGTAAAGGGACAGGGAGCGATAGTTTTCCACATTGTCGTCATCCATAGGAGTTTCAATGTACTTTTGGATGGCCTCGGCAAGTTGATTATTCATGTCGATCTGACCTTGTTCAGTTTCCTCACACTCACACCATACCTTGACCTTCTTTAACTTTTTCGTATGGTCCATAAGTTGCGAAAATCCCCGACCCTTGTCGGCAACAATCCCCGCAAGGGTCTCCAGCATGCATTTTTGTGGCAGCCTCTCTGTCTTGACTGGGTCTTGAAGCTTAAACTTTCCAATCAGATGAATCAAACAGGGTAGTCCAATAGCCTCCACTGGGAGCACATTCACCCTTGTCTTGCTTACATCAAGTGTCTCCAGCAATTTAAGTTGAGCAATTTCCTTGGGTATCTCTGTGATATCGGGCCCGAGGCTTAGATATCTCAGATTCCATAGCTTACATATCTCTTTAACATGAAAATCTTCCACATCAATGCACCCTTCCAGGTCCAACACTCTTGCAAGTTTGTACTTGTTGAACTTGGAAATAGCACCACCTGCTTTCCCTATGACTGTCAGAGATCGGGCCCGTGATAAATCCATGTCTGGGCTGATTTCGTAATTTCCATAGCGGCTATTATGGATTAATAGGTGGCGGACTTTATTGTGATGAGTACCAAAGGGCATGATGAACTTCTTGGACATGGACTTGTGCAAGATGAAGGTGTGCATGATACCATGAATTTTGCACGCCTTCTCTATGAAATTGCTGATTGGAACAGCAGGCAAAATAATACTCTGGTGGGTAAATGTCTTGAAATTCTTATCAGCTACACTTTGGTGCCTCCCTTCATAATGGCGTGCATATCCTTCAGCCAACCATCGCCTGATTATGACATTCTTCTTGAGGGGACGATCAATTGGGAATATACCTAGATACAACAAGCAGGTCCTGACAGTGTAATCAGACAGACTGGTGTAATTTTCCCTTAGCACACCTCGAAGCCTTGCAAAGTTAGGCTCGTCGTCTTCGCGTTCCAGATATGTACCCAGGTCACTGCACAATATTCTGCACAATTCCCCCGTAGGTTCCATTTCAGAGCTCAATTGGCAGGCCACACTATAAAGAGCTAGAGGCAGACCACCACATTTCTCCAGGAGTTCTTTTGAACCCATCAGTAACTCAGGTGTAACTCTTCCAAGCAGAGCTAATTTCCTTGAATCTTCTTCTCCAAGACTTCTCATGTTGTACACACGACCAAAGGTATATTTATCTTCTTCGCTGGGATGATTGCAGCATCTATTAGCTACTGACCAATTGTTCGTTGTCAAAATTATTCTCCCATTATTCCTGAAGGCATTCCTCAGTGTATCCCAGTGCATCTGGTGCTTCCTCTTAATGCCATCAATAACGATTAAATATCTGTAGACAAATTAGCAAATGAAAATAAGAGTCTAACAGAAAAAATATCCTGCAACTGATCTGTAACTTTTCATTCGATTCAAAAAAACTACCTTCTTACCTCCCATGTGAAAAGAGGAGGTAAGAGAGACCATGTTAAAATTGCTCTAGAAAATCATTTTTTTAATGGTACACTAAAATCCTAATCAAGGTGTCTGGTATTACTGCGTTAGTACTTAGTAATTAGTACCTCCGTTCTGGTTTATTGGTCCCTTTTGTAATTTGTGTCAAATTTTAACCAAATATTTAACTAATAAAATGTTAATGCATGTCAACAAAAATTACATCGTTGGATTCATATTTGAACATAGCTTCTAATGATATAATTTTTTATCACATGCATGAACATTTTGTTAGTTAAATTTATGGTCAAAATTTAGCACAAAATACCATGGGGACCAATAAACTAGGACGGAGGTAGTAAGAGAAGAAAAATGCCACAAGGGAGTAATTTAGATGTGCCTTACAAGTGCAACTTTTGCTGCTGTTATTTTGCAGATCTCATACTTATCAATAAACGTTTTGCTTCAATTATTCACATGAAATAATCAGCATATCGGATGTTTTAAACATAGAATCAAGAGTATGCCGAGCCAAATCTTAATTATGTGTCATCTCAGAAGCTTACCTGCTGTCCTGGTCCTGGTGGAGAGATGTCGCGGAACGCCCTTCCTCCGAACGAAGGTTCTCTTGGATATGTTTGACGATGCCATTAGCATCCATACGATCCAGCAAGTGGCCGTCAACCCAAGCACAAGGGAGTGCTCTTTGGACTATGCTATAGACTGCCCTTGCGAGGGTCGTCTTGCCCGAACCACCAAATCCCACCACGGCGACCACCCGCAGGTGCGCCTCAACCGCAGCTCCGCCTTGGTTTGGTTCGATGCCGAGCAGAGCACGAAGCTCCCTGATGGCCTCCGCGATGCCCACGGGGCGGCAATCCTGCACGTACCCCTGGTTGTTGGACGGCTGGGCACCACCGCTATAAGGGGAAATTGCTGCAGCAGCGGCGGCGGTGGCGTCGGCGTTGAACGCCCGCTTGCGTGCATCTGCCACGCGGCTCCGGAACTTCTTGATCTTGTCGGCGAACAGGAGACGGCGGCGGAGCGTCCTGAAGGCGTGAGCTGTGCGGCGAGCCCGCGAGGCCCCGGGCTTGCAGGTGATGCGGTGCAGGAAGCGCTCCACGCAGTCTTCGATATCGTGGGTCAGCTCGCGGATCTGCTCGCCGTACACCCTCGCGACGGCCGTGCTAGAAGCCGCAGCACTGACCTGGTGGTCATCTACGGCTGCCGCCAGGAGTTTAAGATCTTCGTGCAGAGACGAGATTTCAGTCTGGATGCCGCTCCACAGCTGGTACTTGTTCTCCAGCACCTTCATGAGTCTTCCCAGCACGACGTTGGAGAAGGCGGTGGCCGCCCCTTTCTCCGCCTCTAGCGCCATCGGCGTCACCATCCCTCACTCGCGATTAGGGTTGGTGGATCAAACGAGAGAAGAGTGTAGGGGAGGGGCGGCCAGAAAATGGCACATGCCAGAGGGAAGGGGCGTCACCATCCCTCACTTGTTCGTTGTTGCCTCATTTTTCTAATTCGTATAACTGTGTTACACTTACGAATTGTTTAACGTAATCGTCACGTAATTAGACAGCTGGCATGTTATGATTGGCGTTAGAGAGAAGGCGGCCCCACCCCACTTAAAATCCGGGGGGAGAAAAGTATTGATGGAAGGCTACGTAAGAGATTTACGTTAGTCTTCCTAGGTGTAGGATTATCGGTGTGCACTCCCTCCTGGAGCCTGAAAGCTGTTTGGTTCGTGTAGTGCGCAAACAAAAACTAGTACTAGTGGCCTGGCCTGGACCAGGCTCGGAGAATCAGACGCCGGTGCTAGGCTGGGCCATCAATAATTTGTAGCTTGAAGAAGAATGACTGGTATGACAGGGTGAGGACAAGCACAGTGTGGCACTCTCTCAGCCCTCGTGTTCACAATGACGGTGACTGTAGGTGTTTAAAGCGCAATGGGCACTGATCTACAGTGACACACAAATGATGGTGTCTGATTTTTCTAGACAGTGACAATAGCAGGGGCTGTTCGGACTGGGGCCCTGACCTGCCAATCAAGCAAATTAGTCGTTGCTCCAATTATTTGGTGCGCACAACCTACTTAGGCCTCCTTTGATTTGAAGGTTTTATCATAGGAAAAACGCAAGAATGCTCATTCCATAGAATCAAGTTGTTGGCAAAGCTAGGCCGGCAAATCTGTCCGGACAAACACTAGTTCATCTAGTCTTTCTTCAAATTTCATTAAGGCATGCATTTTTGGTTTCTATGTTTCTGGACGGCAAGAATCATGAATATTCATCATATGGACTACGCCGCATTTGAGAAGGGTCTTTCTCCTTGAATGTCATAAGATTTGTGGCTTTGGCACAATCTGGTGCAACTGGATTGCCAAGATCCTTCATAACGTGACTGTTAGTATCAAACTTAATAATGAGGCGGGCCCCTATTTCCAAAGCCACAAGCAGCCCCCCCCCCCCCCCCCCCCCACAATTTCTTTTCAATCTATAAGATGATCCTAAATGCCCAAAAAGAGAAGCTCCCTTCGAACACGATAAAGATGTTGTGTGTACTTGAAACTTCTCCTTTATATGTTCGAGCATATGTCAAGGCTTAAGATAAACTTACTCAAAAGAGAAATTCTCTCTGTGGGTGGGGATGATGACACTTTCTCTTTTTACACTGACCTTTTCAATTGTCAAATTGGTCACTTTCCGATGAAGTACTTGGGTGCGCCTGTTAGCTACTCCACTCTTCGTAGCATGGTGTGGGATGTTGCCGATGACAAATTCCTCAAACGCTGCGAATCATGGATTGACATTGCTTCCTCTTGAGGAAGACTTTACCCTTCTTAACTCGTCGCTTCCGAGCATTGTATATTATTATATGTCTATGATCTTGCACCTTAAAACTTTTATTGAGAAACTAGATAAACACCGACGTCGATTCTTTTGGCAAGGGGGCGGTGGCCGTAAGTGTTACCACTTGGTTAAATGGACTCGTGTATGTCCATCCAAATGCAAAGGATGTCTGGAAGTGAAAGATCTTCGCAAGAAAAATATTAGTCTGCCTATGAAGTGGTGGTGGAAATTTGAGACACAGAAAGGTCTCTCGCAAGATGTGATTCTGTTGGGGAACGTTGCATGGAAAACAAAAAAATTCTACGCACACGCAAGATCTATCCATGGAGATGCATAGCAACGAGGGGGAGAGTATGTCTATGTACCCTCGTAGACCGTATTGATCCATCAAGACGGCGAAGTATTGGATGAGTTCCGACAACACGACGGTGTGGTGACTGTGGTACTGTAGTGGTGATACTACCGGAAACTGGCCCTACCCCGACGGCCAAATCAATGCCGACGGCTGCCGTCGGCCTACTTTGCGCTATGCCGACAGCCAGGTCTTGGCCGTCGGCGTATCCTGGCCGTCGGGCTACCACGAGCTAAGCCGACGGCACCCGTCGGCATACATATGTCGTCGGCCCAGCTGCGAACATGGCGACAGCAGTAGTCGGCATACTCGTGGGCCCGGCGACCCCGCCCGTGACCAGCGGCTAACGTCGTCAAATCTATGCCGACGGCCTGGACGGCCGGCCGTCGGCATATATCGTCATGCCACGTCACAGATCCGCGGCGCACCGTCCATGAGCTAAGCCGACGGCTGCCGTCGGCATACGTGCCACGTCAGCGATCCGCGGCACGCCGCCCGCCGCCTAAAATCTGGCCGTCTCTATGCCGACGGCATAGCCGTCGGCATAGGTAGACTTTTTTTCCATATGTATTTTTTAAGCTTTTTTATGTATTATCATATAAACTAACATGTAGCATGTTAAATATAAACATACATATGAATATATATGTAGTTTGTATTTTTTCATATATTATGAATATATATATATATGGTTTGTATTTTTTCGAGCACGTTAATAATGTGCGGTCATGTTCTTTTGAATATAGATCATTATATTTTATTAAAATCAAAAACAGCTATGCTGATAAAAGTTTTGTGGCGGTTGCAAACGCCCGACACCCGTCTTCAGAGTGTGACCCCCCTCACGTCCGCGGTGTGCCCCCCTCATGGACGGCGCCGGCACCTGGAGGGGGGAAACGGACGCGTCGGGTCTACACGATGGATGTAGCTGTGGGTTTGGCCTGGATGTTGCTCCCGGGTGTCCCTACGGGTGACCTGACACAACCGGGTGCAGAGGTCCACTGGTCAAAGCCCGTACGTGGGAAGTCAAAAGGCTAGATCTCGTGGTCAACCGCTCCACGGTTAGGCGGGACGGGGGCCCTAGGGGGGGGGGGGGTAGCAATGCCACCGGAGCATCGTACCGGACCCTCATACATGCGAGGTGGTGTTGTGGCATGTTCAAAGAGGCGGCACGCATCTTAGGGGCGTGGCCCCCCTAACGGATGGCGCCGCCGCCGGCACCTGGAGGGGGAAAACGGACGCATCGGGTCTACACGGAGGGGATGTAGCTGTCAGTTTGGCCCGGATGTTGCTCCCAGGTGTCCCTCTGAGCTGACCTAACACAACCGGGTGGAGAGGTCCACTGTTCAAAGCCTGTCTGTGGAAAGTCAAAGGGCAAGATCTCGTGGTCAACGGCTCTAGGGTTAGGCAGGACAGGGGCCCTGGGGGGGTAGCAATGCCACCGGAGCGTCGCACCGGGCCCTCATACATGCGGGGTGGTGTGGTGGCATGTCCGAAGAGGCGGCACGCGTCTCCGGGGTTTGGCCCCCCTCACGGACGACGCCACCGCCGGCACTTGGAGGGGGGAAACGGACGCGTCGGGTCTACACGGAGGGGATCTTGCTGTGGGTCTGGCCCGGATGTTGCTCCAAAGTGTTCCTATGGGCTGACCTAACACAACCGGGTGGAGAGGTCCACTGGTCAAATCCCGTCCGTGCAAAGTCAAAGGGCTAGATCCCTTGGTCAAACGCTACAGGGTTAGGCGGGACGGGGGCCCTGGGAGGGTAGCAATGCCACCGGAGCGTCGCATCGGGCCCTCATACATGCGGGGTGGTGTGGTGGCATGTCCGAAGAGGCGGCACGTGTCTCCGGGGCGTGGCCCCCCTCACGGACGGCGATGACACGGTAGTAGCCATTCTGCGGTAACGATGCGGCGTGAATATTATTAAATACTCGGAGCGCGATAAAATCATGAGTTTTTTTGCACGACGTGGGCACATGTGCTATAGGAACGATAATATTTTTTTCATAATTTTTGGAGATGGAGAAGTATCCGAAAAATTCCTTCTACGCGGATTGCCCTTCGCGCGTCTACGGCTGTGGCCGGCGGCCTCCGAGGGCTAGCATGCCGCCAAATCTTGCGTAGGCGGCCTCTCATGAGTTTGGAAGTGTTGTGGTGGTTGCAAACGCCCGGCACACGTTTCCGGGGTGTGCCCCCCTCACGGACGGCGCCGCCGCCGACACTTGGAGGGGGGAAATGGACGCGTCGGGTCTACACGGAGGGGATCTTGTTGTCGGTCTGTCCCGAATGTTGCTCCAAAGTGTTCCTATGGGCTGACCTAACACAACCGGGTGGGGAGGTCCGCTGGTCAAAGCCCGTCCGTGCAAAGTCAAAGGGCTAGATCCCGTGGTCAAACGCTACAGGGCTAGGCGGGACGGGGGCCCTCGTGGTAGCAATGCCACCGGAGCGTCGCACCGGGCCCTCATACATGCGGGGTGGTGTGGTGGCATGTCCGAAGAGGCGTCATGCGTCTCCGGGGTTTGGCCCCCCTCACGGACGGCGCCACCGCCGGCACCTGGACGGGGGAAACGGACGCGTCGGGTCTACACGGAGGGGATCTTGCTGTGGGTCTGGCCCGGATCTTGCTCCAAAGTGTTCCTATGGGCTGACCTAACACAACCGGGTGGAGAGGTCCACTGGTCAAATCCCGTCCGTGCAAAGTCAAAGGGCTAGACCCCTTGGTCAAACGCTACAGGGTTAGGCGGGACGGGGGCCCTGGGAGGGTAGCAATGCCACCGGAGCGTCGCACCGGGCCCTCATACATGCGGGGTGGTGTGGTGGCATGTCCGAAGAGGCGGCACGTGTCTCCGGGGCGTGGCCCCCCTCACGGACGGCGATGACACGGTAGTAGCCATTTTGCGGTAACGATGCGGCGTGAATATTATTAAATACTAGGAGCGCGATAAAATCATGTGTTTTTTTGCATGACGTGGGCACATGTGCTATAGGAACGATAATATTTTTTTCATAATTTTTGGTGATGGAGAAGTATCCGAAAAATTCCCTCTACGCGGATTGCCCTTCGCGCGTCTACGGCTGTGGCCGGCGGCCTCCGCGGGCTAGCATGCCGCCAAATCTTGCGCAGGCAGCCTCTCATGTGGTTGGAAGTGTTGTGGTGGTTGCAAATGCCCGGCACGCGTGTCCGGGTGTGCCCCCCCTCACGGACGGCGCCGCCGCCGGCACCTGGAGGGGGGAAACGGACGCATCGGGTCTACACGGAGGGGATGTAGCTGTGGGTTTGGCCCGGATGTTGCTCCCAGGTGTCCCTTTGAGCTGACCTAACACAACCGGGTGGAGAGGTCCACTGTTCAAAGCCTGTCCGTGGAAAGTCAAAGGGCAAGATCTCGTGGTCAACCGCTCTAGGGTTAGGCAGGACAGGGGCCCTGGGGGTAGCAATGTCACCGGAGCGTCGCACTGGGCCCTCATACATGCTGGGTGGTGTGGTGGCATGTCCGAAGAGGCGGCACGCGTCTCCGGGGTTTGGCCCCCCTCACGGACGACGCCACCGCCGGCACTTGGAGGGGGGAAACGGACGCGTCGGGTCTACACGGAGGGGATCTTGCTGTGGGTATGGCCCGGATGTTGCTCCAAAGTGTTCCTATGGGCTGACCTAAACCCAACCGGGTGGAGAGGTCCACTGGTCAAATCCCGTCCGTGCAAAGTCAAAGGGCTAGACCCCTTGGTCAAACGCTACAGGGTTAGGCGGGACGGGGGCCCTGGGAGGGTAGCAATGCCACCGGAGCGTCGCACCGGGCCCTCATACATGCGGGGTGGTGTGGTGGCATGTCCGAAGAGGCGGCACGTGTCTCCGGGGCGTGGCCCCCCTCACGGACGGCGATGACACGGTAGTAGCCATTCTGCGGTAACGATGCGGCGTGAATATTATTAAATACTCGGAGCGCGATAAAATCATGAGTTTTTTTGCACGACGTGGGCACATGTGCTATAGGAACGATAATATTTTTTTCATAATTTTTGGTGATGGAGAAGTATCCGAAAAATTCCCTCTACGCGGATTGCCCTTCGCGCGTCCACGGCTGTGGCCGGCGGCCTCTGGGGGCTAGCATGCCGCCAAATCTTGCGTAGGCGGCCTCTCACGAGTTTGGAAGTGTTGTGGTGGTTGCAAACGCCCGGCACGCGTGTCCGGGGTGTGCCCCCCCTCACGGACGGCGCCGCCGCCGACACTTGGAGGGGGGAAACGGACGCGTCAGGACTACACGGAGGGGATCTTGTTGTGGGTCTGTCCCGGATGTTGCTTCAAAGTGTTCCTATGGGCTGACCTAACACAACCGGGTGGGGAGGTCCGCTGGTCAAAGCCCGTCCGTGCAAAGTCAAAGGGCTAGATCCCGTGGTCAAACGCTACAGGGCTAGGCGGGACGGGGGCTCTGGGGGTAGCAATGCCACCGGAGCGTCGCACCGGGCCCTCATACATGCGGGGTGGTGTGGTGGCATGTCCGAAGAGGCGGCACGCGTCTCCGGGGTTTGGCCCCCCTCACGGACGGCGCCACCGCCGGCACCTGGAGGGGAGAAACGGACGCGCCGGGTCTACACGGAGGGGATCTTGCTGTGGGTCTGGCCCGGATGTTGCTCCAAAGTGTTCCTATGGGCTGACCTAACACAACCGGGTGGAGAGGTCCACTGGTCAAATCCCGTCCGTGCAAAGTCAAAGGGCTAGATCCCTTGGTCAAACGCTACAGGGTTAGGCGGGACGGGGGCCCTGGGAAGGTAGCAATGCCACTGGAGCGTCGCACCGGGCCCCCATACATGCGGGGTGGTGTGGTGGCATGTCCGAAGAGGCGGCACGCGTCTCCGGGGCGTGGCCCCCCCTAACGGACGGCGATGACACGGTAGTAGCCATTCTGCGGTAACGATGCGGCGTGAATATTATTAAATATTCGGAGCGCGATAAAATCATGAGTTTTTTTGCACGACGTGTGCACATGTGCTATTGGAACGATAATATATTTTTCATAATTTTTGGTGATGGAGAAGTATCCGAAAAGTCCCCTCTACGCGGATTGCCCTTCGCACGTCTACGGCTGTGGCCGGCGGCCTCCGGGGACTAGCATGCCGCCAAATCTTGCGTAGGCAGCCTCTCATGTGTTTGGAAGTGTTGTGGTGGTTGCAAACGCCCGGCACGCGTGTCCGGGTGTGCCCCCCTCACGGACGGCGCCGCCGCCGGCACCTGGAGGGGGGAAACGGACGCATCGGGTCTACACGGAGGGGATGTAGCTGTGGGTTTGGCCCGGATGTTGCTTCCAGGTGTCCCTTTGAGCTGACCTAACACAACCGGGTGGAGAGGTCCACTGTTCAAAGCCTGTCCGTGGAAAGTCAAAGGGCAAGATCTCGTGGTCAACCGCTCTAGGGTTAGGGAGGACAGGGGCCCTGGGGGGGGGTAGCAATGCCACCGGAGCGTCGCACCAGGCCCTCATACATGCGGGGTGGTGTGGTGGCATGTCCGAAGAGGCGGCACGCGTCTCCGGGGTTTGGCCCCCCTCACGGACGGCGCCACCACCGGCACCTGGAGGGGGGAAACGGACGCGTCGGGTCTACACGGAGGGGATCTTGCTGTGGGTCTGGCCCGGATGTTGCTCCAAAGTGTTCCTATGGGCTGACCTAACACAACCAGGTGGAGAGGTCCACTGGTCAAATCCCGTCCGTGCAAAGTCAAAGGGCTAGATCCCGTGGTCAAACGCTACAGGGTTAGGCGGGTCGGGGGCCCTGGGGGGTAGCAATGCCACCGGAGCGTCGCACCGGGCCGTCATACATGCGGGGTGGTGTGGTGGCATGTCCGAAGAGGCGACACGTGTCTCCGGGGCATGCCCCCCTCACGGACGGCGATGACACGGTAGTAGACGGATCAGGCACTCGCATAGTTACCAGATCAGGCACTCGGTAACGGTACCCCTCAGTCAGTTGCTCTCCTATGTATCACCTTTCACGAGACCATAGAAAAAAATATACGTGATATTTTAGAAAATTGTTGTACAATATAAAAAAAGATCATGTCATTAAAAATAATGTTTCAAATCATTAAAGAAAACGTATGGTACATTTTAAATAATGTTCTGCATGTAAAAAATATGTATAAGAAAACATTAAAATATTTATAAAAAATAAGAAAACATTACAAAATTTATAAAAAATAAGAAAAGTAAAAATAAAAATATGTCGACGGCAAAGCCGTCGGCATAGCTGCGGCCATAGGGAAGCTTGTACGCGGATCGGTGACGTGGTTAATAAAAAAGAAAAAAAAAGTATGCCCACGGCTAAGCCGTTGGCATAGGTGCCACGTGGCGCCCTGAGCTATGCCGACGGCTTAGCCGTCGGCATAGTTGACCTTATCCACTCGCATTCTCCCCCATCCACTCACTGTCTGCCCCACACCCCGAGCTGCCGCACCCCCCGACCCCGACCTGCGCCGCCGCCGCACCCCCCACCCCGACCTGCCGCCGCCGCCGCACCCCCCACCTCCCCGTGCCGCCGCCCTCCCCGCCTCCACCACGCCCGCTGCCCTGCCCGCCTCCACAGCCGCGTCGCCGCCCCCGCCTCCACAACGGCCGGCGCCGCCGTCTCCACCCGCCGTCGCCCCGGCCTCCCCCGACCACGCGCTGCACCGGCCTCCCCCGACCCCGCCACTGCGCCGGCCTCCCCCGACCCCGCCACTGCGCCGGCCTCCCCCGACCCCGGCGCCCCGGCCTCTCCCGACCCCGCCGGCCGGTGCAGCTCCTAGAGCCGGCCGCGGCTCCGTCCGGCCCCGTCCCTCCCGTCCCCGACCGCCCCTGCCTCACTATCCCCTCCACCGCCTCGCCCCCTGCCACGCCCCTCTCGGTGAGCTACGTTTTTTTTTCATTTTTTTGCATTTTTTCTACTGTTGTATGGATGAATGAATGCATGGATGGATGTTGGATGTTAGATTGTTAGGTTAGATGTTAGATGTTAGATGTTAGGTTGTTAGGTTGATATATAGTTGAATGTTGGATGTTAGGATGTTAGATTGTTAGTTTGCATTATTTTTATCATGATGATCTTATCATCTGAGATGTGCTCTAAAATTGGTATAAGATGAGTGATTATTTTTATCACGATGATCTTGTCAAAAAAATTGAACCGGACAAAATTTGACACTTGACAAAATAAGATTTTTTTTCATAGTTTTAAGTGTCAGTGCTTAATGTTAAGTAGCTATGTGAGATGTGTTGCAAAATTATGATATGATGAGTGGTTATTTAATCATGATGATCTTGCTAAAAAAATTGAAGGACAAAATTTGACACTTGACGAAACATGATTTTTTTCATAGTTAAAAGTATCAATGCTTAATGTGAGGTGATGACCTAAATTTTTTTCACTCGGTGTAATTAACAGGATTTATGGTGTTCCATCTTCGTGGAGTGATTGTCGACATTGGAGGTGTTGGTCCACGATCGTCCGTCTCCTTTGATCGACTACATCGGAGGGTGAGCAACAATTCCATGACCTCGTCCACTTTTTTTTCCATGTCACTAGATTAAATTTTCACATCAAGTCGCGTAACCTAGGTCTCCCGTCCGAAAGGGTTGCATCGATAAATATGCATTCAATTGCATATTTATCACCGTAGCTCTTTCGGATTGTCCAGCGCTTTCCACGGACAGCCCGAGGATGTGTAGATTGGGTACGTTGTTCATGCTCTACCCCGTTCCGAGACAGGATTTTGGCGGCGCCTCCCTGTTGTTCTCCGGATGCACATTCTCTCGGCATTTTGCCGAGACGTGTATTTGGAGAACAGCGGGGAGGTGCTGCCGAAATTTTGTCTCGGAATGGGGTAGAGCATGGACAACGTACTCAATCTACACATTCTCGGGTGGGATTAGGACCCATCTTTACCTATTAGAGATGTAGGTGGATTAAATGTCGTTTCTCGTCAACCATGTAAAAAATAAAATATTGATGTGAGTAATTTAAATGAATCCTTAATTTTGTTGTGTGGCTTCCAATAAAGCAGAGATGGCAGATAATCAGTGGATGTATAGTGGGTTTTTCCGTCGGAATCAAGTAACAACAGAGTGGGTCAAGAAAACTGATGTGTTTTTGAAAGAGATATTCCGTAGTCCAATGAGGATGGTGCCAGAATGCCCGTGTGCCAGATGTAAGAGGCGTATCCGCAGAGATAAGAGTGAGATGACTAAGCACCTTCGCATGCATGGATTTATGCCCAACTTTAATATGCCGATAAACTTTGCCCAGCGGGACCGTGGTAGAGAGGATGTGATGCGACAACGCGTCACTGGTTATGAGGACGATGGGGTTAGAGACATGCTAGATGATGTCTTTGCTGCACAGCCGACACCTCCGTCACATTCAGCGAATGAACCGGAGGAGCCGGAGGAAACCGCAAAGGCCTTCCTGGAAATCTTGGCCTCGTCAAAGAAACCTCTCTATGAGGGTGCCAAGCTGTCTGTGCTGGATGCCATCTCACAACTGATGGCAGTCAAGGCTGAGTACGGCTGTAGCCGAGGTTGCTTCGAAGCATTTCTGGGAGTATGGGCTAACAGCCTGCCTGAGGGCCATGAACTGCCGAAAACTGTGTACGGTACGAAGAAAATCATGAAGGCGCTCTCGATGGACTATGAGAAAATACATGTTTGTCCAAAGAATTGCCTTTTGTTTAGGCATGAGTATGCGGATGACAAGTACTGTAGGAAGTGCGGTTCCTCTCGGTATATTGAGGTGGTCGATAAGCATGGTCAGAAGCAGCAGCTAAAAATCCCTGTGAAGGTTCTTCGGTATCTTGATTTTATAAAAAGACTGCAGCGCCTTTTCATCACCGAGGAGTCTGCCAAAATGATGAAGTGGCACAAGGAAGGGAAAAGGTACAATCCAAAAAAAATTGTACATCCATCAGGAGGTGAAGCATGGAAGTCATTCGATATAGAGTACCCGGAGGAAGCAGCCGAGGCTGGGAATGTCAGAATTGCTATAACAGGGGATGGGTTCAATCCATATGGTATGTCGTCTAATCCATACAGCTGTTGGCCCGTATTTGTTATTCCGCTGAATCTCCCTCCCGGCGCCATAATGCAACGCAAGACCATGTTCCTGTCGCTTATAATTCCGGGGCCTGAATATCCGGGGAAGAATTTGAGTGTGTTTATGCAGCCGTTGGTGGATGATTTGCACCATTCTTGGTACTTCCCGAGGTTGACATACGACCGACATCTGCAGAAAAATTTCTTGATGAAAGTTTGGCTACAATATTGCATGCATGACTTTCCCGGTTATGCCTTGTTCTGCGGATGGTGTACAAGTGGAAAGATGCCTTGCCCAGTGTGCATGCAGGCCTTGATTTTCATTTGGCTGAAGAAGGGTGGCAAGTATGTTGCATTTGACCTGCATCGACAGTTCCTCCCTCCAGACCATCCTGATAGGGAAGACAAGAAGAACTTCACAAAAGGCAAAGTTGTCCATGAAGTAAACGAGATTCCAACATTTACTGGTGCGGATGTGCTTGCTCAGCTGAAAGCTCTTAAGCCTGCCGGTGAGGGGAAAGGCAAAGGCAAAGGCAAAAGCAAAGGCAAAGGCAAAGCCACAGGCGAAGACGAGGGCGAGGGCAAAGGAAAAAGTAAAGGGAAATTTTTTGAAGGATATGGTGAGACGCACAACTGGACTCACATTGCCCCCTTCACGCAGCTTCCCTATTTTAAGGACCTCAAACTTCCATACAACATAGACGTGATGCACACCGAAAAGAATGTCGCAGAGTCCCTTTTTCACACGATCCTCAACATTCCTGATAAGACAAAGGATAATGTTAATGCTAGAGTTGATCAACAGAATATTTGCGATAGACCACGTCTACACATGCAGCCTCCCACAGGCAGTCGAAAATCTTGGTTCAAGCCAGATGCTGACTTCGTACTTAAAAAGGATCATAAGATGGAGACATTCAAGTGGCTGAAACACGTCGTGAAGTTCACTGATGGTTATGCGTCGAATATAAGTAAGGGGGTCAATCTTTCAACGGGAAGAGTGACCGGGCTCAAGAGTCATGACTATCATGTATGGATCGAGCGGATTATGCCGGTGATGGTTCAGGGCTATGTTCCCGAGCGTGTCTGGCGTGTGCTTGCGGAGTTAAGCCATTTCTTCCGCACGCTTTGTGCTAAAGAAGTATGTCCTAAGAAGATAAAAGAAATGCATAAGAAGGCGTCAGAGTTGATATGCAAGCTAGAGAAGATCTTCCCGCCAGGCTTCTTTACTCCGATGACACATCTCCTTTTGCACCTCCCAAACGAGGTATTGTTGGGGGGCCCTGTGCAGAATCGTTGGCAGTACGGCCCTGAGAGACAGAACAAGCATCTGAGACAGAAATGTGGAAACAAAGCTAAGATTGAAGCTTCCATAGCTGAGGCAGTTATCCTAGAGGAGGTGGCAGACCTCAGGACAGCCTACTATCCGGACCATGTTCCCACGTTGCACAATAAGGTGTCTCGATACAATACAGAAGAACCCAAGTATAAACCCAAGTTGCCTCTATTCATCGGGCAAGGTAGTAGGGCTGGATGCTCGAAATCTTATCTCATGCCACGAGATGAGTGGGAGGATGTCATGTTCTATATCTTGCACAACATCAAGGAAGTTGAGGATGAGTGGATGAGTCGATTCGTTAAAGAAGAATGGACGGGAATGCTGCATCCTTCTGAAGCGGAGGCACTTGCTCTTCTCCGAAAGGGTGCTGATGGAAGGAAAAAATTCATTGCGTGGTTCATCGAGAAAGTAATTTTTCACACTTTCAATTAAACTCATGCACCCTATAATTTCAATTAAACTCATGCACCCTATAATTTCAATTAAACTCATGGACCCTATAATTTCAATTAAACTTGTAGGGAAATGATCCGACCGAATCAATGGATGAAGAATTGAGATGGGTTTCCATGGGTTTTGATCCTGTCGTCATGACATGCGAAAAGTATGATGTGAATGGGTATCGCTTCCATACAGAGGAGCACCAGAACAGTCGGCCTGATCCCAAAACCATAAATACCGGAGTCTTCACTGAAGGAGATAATGAAGTAGATTACTACGGAAGGGTAGGAAAAATATACGAGCTTACATTCAAACGTGGCCGCGAACACCTAAGTCTCACTGTGTTCAAATACCGATGGTTCGACCCCAAAAAGGGTCTGAGACATATGCCTTCTGTTGGTTTAGTTGAAGTTAAACCATCAACCGTCTATGCCGGAGCTGATCTCTTTATCGCCGCTACCCAGGCCACACAAGTATATTATCTGCCTTACCCATGCCAGAAAGAGTACCTAAAGGGTTGGGAAGTTGTGTTCAAGGTGTCGCCGCATGGTAACCTATTGGACCCGAACGATGATGATTACTACAACATAAACCCCATGACATACGAGGGAGTGTTCTATCAAGAGGAACATGATGACGTGGTCCGAAACAACGAGGATGATGACTTGGGTTATGTTGACCTGGACCCAAACGACGACGACGCACGGATTGATGGTGAGGCAGTTGTGAATCAAAGAGACATAATTATGCTTGAAAAGTTAAATGAAGACGCTGACGATGAGGAAGAGCCTCCACCTCCGTCAGACAACGAAGAAGATATGCGTGATAGTGATGATGAGACCGGTCCACAAATAGATTACAATAGTGATGATTCATATGGGTTCTAGAAAATGTAAGTTCTTTTAATGATCATTACAATAGTATGCTTAATGTGCTCTTCTGGTATTAATGTTTTTCCTGTACGCTTGTTTAATTGATATCCTTACTAATTGTTTATTCTCTTCTCAATGCAGGTTTAATAATCATGGGCAAGTCCGGCGGCGCTAGTTTCCTCAGTAAATTTAAAGGACTTACTCGGAGTGGACGAGCCCACAAGGTTCCCTCCCGACTACGCGAGGATGACACCTCACAGGGAGGTGGAGGGGTCGGGGGAGGAGACCCTAGAGGAGGAGGCGGTGGGGGGAGAGCCCCTAGAGGAGGAGGAGGTGGGGGGAGAGGCAACCGGGGCAAAAAACTCCGGGCCGTGTCTGAAATAGGAGGGTCTTCTTCGATGCCCTCCTATACAGAGGCACCTTCTGAGTCTGAGGAGGAGGAGTATGTTCCTGATGGCGAGGAGGAGGAGGCCGAGGAGGAGGGTGAGGAGGACGAGGCCGAGGAGGAGGGTGAGGAGGAGGCCAAGGAGGGTGGAGGGGAGGTTGATCCCGCGTTGTGGGGTGACTTGCCACCGGGTTCTTCGCAGGGGTGGCTGCGTGGTAATGCCGGACTACCTACACCACCTTCTATCGAGGAGCACAAGTGGCTCATTGAACCTGTGGGGACAGAGTAAGTGCCTCTCAATCATATTTTCAACACATGACAACATTTTCTTATTGTACACATGGCAATCATTTGATTCTTTTGCAGAAACTGGATCCTTCACGGAAAGGGCCATAAACCGAACGGCCTTATCACTGTCCTGTTGAAGGAGTTTTGGCCTGGCCTATTCTGCCCGCGGCCAGATAGGGACCCGCAGCAGCGGGTTTTGGCCACGAGCTGGGCCCACTACGCGGCTTGCAGCAACGCGGAGTACGGGACGAGCGCTAAGGCCGTGATCACCAAATTTTGGGTAAGTTCTCTTCTGAATCACTTGTCTTCAGTTTCGTTCATAGTTTATCATTGAATCACTCAACTCATGCCTTGTTTGCTTCTGGTTTTTGCATGATTGCAGCAACTCTATAGAGTTCTTGACGAGCACAAGGCCAGAGCCGACGTGGTCTTGCTTGCGGCTGCGAAGAAGAAAGCTCGTCAGTTGCAGTACGAGGTGCGCTGGGTTGCCGTCTCGTAGTACTACCACTACTACCTGCACCAAAAGATGCCCAAAACTCAAGCGCAGAAGCTACGACTTACCTTGAGCAAGGAGCAGTTCATGATGGTAACTATTACTAACTTTTCATTGTTTCAAGCAGTCAACTATATGTTTCGTGCTCACATGTCATGCTTCCAAAATTTGCATAGGTTGTTCCTCGTTGGTGCTATGGAAGGCATGACGGATGGGCGAGTTTGGTGGATAGGTGGCTCGGCGCCGATGCAGAGTTTGCTGCTAAGAGCATCAAGGCCCGGGCTAACCGTGGAGACGACGGGACACACGGCCAAGGAAACAGGAACCACTAGGGCTTCAAGGCCATGAAGGTATATCTATGTGCATGATGCATTTTTGTTCTTCTTTACGTCATGTTCTTATGTATGGCTGACTTCTATTTGACGTTGTAGGAGGACAAGTTGAAGAGGCCGCTCTCAGACATGGAGTCGTGGAAGCTGGCCCGCGAGCGGAGTCATCGCAAGGAGGGCGAGGGCCAGTACTACGGCAAGACCGAGGAGCACCTGGGGTCTTACATTCATCACTATCAGGAGTTGCATCCGGATGTTCCTGTTGCTGAGGTCGCCCAGTCTCAGATCGACGACACGGCGGTGGTGGCCATCCAGGGGAAGAAGAATGGCCGGTATCCGTGTTTCGATGGCTTGATCACTCCTTCGATCTCGTACACACGGCTTCGGGCTAGCAACCCGAGCCAGTTAGAGAGTACGGGGCGTTCACAGACTCCCTTAGCCCGCCAGCATGCTGTAAGTACTTCCTCTTTATCTTTTTCTATCTTGCATTCTCAGTTTATTTTCAGCATTGCTCACTTAGAAACAACCTAAATTATGTAGGCATATAAGGAGTTTGTCGAGCATAGGAATCTCGAGGTGCGGGAGTACTTGAAACGAGTGAAGACAAACGATGATTACAACCGTCAGATGATGACGGTTAGTTTTGCCCTCTTAAAACGAACCTAAATTTTTGCACTTTCATTCCTTCTGATCTTCTAGTTTGCTTGTTTAACTAACATTCAGGCTATGTTGGCGTCTTGGACTAACCGCACGGATCCACCACAAATGGGACCCCCACCACCACCTGCGGGAGAACCCCCACACGTGCCCACGTTCGATGAATGGGTGGCACTAGGCAGTGATGGTCCGGTTAGTACATTTGCCTAACTACTAGCAAACTAGTTCTCGTTCATGAAACACTATCATATCATATTTACCATTAGAATCTTTTCTGAAACATGTAGGGGACCGGTGGCTCGACTCGTGCTCCGTCGACCCCAGTCACTCCGATCTGGCAGAGTGGTGGTGGTCGCGATGGCGGTTTTGGCGGAGGAGGTGGTGGTTATGGCGGAGGTGGTGGTTTTGGCGGGGGTGCTCTTGCTTGATGATTCCGTGCATGTGGCCATCGTGCCATGCCTTTCATATTCCTACTTTTATCATGTTTCATGTCTTGCACTACTTTTATGTTCATGAACTTCCATCGGTGATGATCTTTAGATGATGTGATGAACTTGAGTATGTTTAGATGATGATGGTGAACTTGAGTATGTTCACATGATGAATTGTCATATTTCTGCATAATTTCATATTGTTCTGTTTTGAAATGCTGTCAAATGAATTGGAAAAGAGAAAACAGGGAAAATAAAAAAAACAAAAAAAAAACTATGCCTACGGCAAAGCCGTCGGCATATATACGCCCAGGAGTTACCAGGGCTTGCCACATGGCACATCTATGCCTACAGCAAAGCCGTAGGCATATATGAAAAACTATGCCGACGACTTGCCGTAGGCATAGCCCTGCTGCCTGGAGAAACCAGGAGCTGCCACGTGGCACAGATATGCCTACGGCAAAGCCGTCGGCATAGATAGAAATCTATACCGACGGCTTTACCGTAGGCATAGCCCTGCCGCCAGGAGAAGCCGGGGGACGACACGTGGCGCAGGTGTGCCGACGGCTAGGTCGTCGGCATAGATTTCCATCTATGCCGATGACCCAGCCGTCAGCACACCTGCGCCACGTGTCGTCCCCTGAATCGCCAGCGCTGTTGACGGCGTCGTCCGTTGCCGTCAGACGGAAAACAACGCCGACGGCTAAACTATGCCGACGGCTATCCCACGGCCGTCGGCATATGCACCTATGCCGACGGCTGTACTACGCCGACGGTCTGACACATCTACGCTGACGTGATCTACGCCGACGGGGATATGCCGACGGCAGCCGTAGGCATAGATCTATGCCGACGGCAAAGGACCTATGCCGACGGCCCTGGGCCGTAGGCATAGCCCGCGAGTCCGGTAGTGGTCACCATCCCTCACTTGTTCGTTGTTGCCTCATTTTTCTAATTCGTATAACTGTGTTACACTTACGAATTGTTTAACGTAATCTTCACGTAATTAGACAGCTGGCAGGTTATGATTGGCGTTAGAGAGAAGGCGGCCCCACCCCACTTAAAATCCGGGGGGAGAAAAGTATTGATGGAAGGCTACGTAAGAGATTTACGTTAGTCTTCCTAGGTGTAGGATTATCGGTGTGCACTCCCTCCTGGAGCCTGAAAGCTGTTTGGTTCGTGTAGTGCGCAAACAAAAACTAGTACTAGTGGCCTGGCCTGGACCAGGCTCGGAGAATCAGACGCCGGTGCTAGGCTGGGCCATCAATAATTTGTAGCTTGAAGAAGAATGACTGGTATGACAGGGTGAGGACAAGCACAGTGTGGCACTCTCTCAGCCCTCGTGTTCACAATGACGGTGACTGTAGGTGTTTAAAGCGCAATGGGCACTGATCTACAGTGACACACAAATGATGGTGTCTGATTTTTCTAGACAGTGACAATAGCAGGGGCTGTTCGGACTGGGGCCCTGACCTGCCAATCAAGCAAATTAGTCGTTGCTCCAATTATTTGGTGCGCACAACCTACTTAGGCCTCCTTTGATTTGAAGGTTTTATCATAGGAAAAACGCAAGAATGCTCATTCCATAGAATCAAGTTGTTGGCAAAGCTAGGCCGGCAAATCTGTCCGGACAAACACTAGTTCATCTAGTCTTTCTTCAAATTTCATTAAGGCATGCATTTTTGGTTTCTATGTTTCTGGACGGCAAGAATCATGAATATTCATCATATGGACTATGCCGCATTTGAGAAGGGTCTTTCTCCTTGAATGTCATAAGATTTGAGGCTTTGGCACAATCTGGTGCAACTGGATTGCCAAGATCCTTCATAACGTGACTGTTAGTATCAAACTTAATAATGAGGCGGGCCCCTATTTCCAAAGCCACAAGCAGCCCCCCCCCCACAATTTCTTTTCAATCTATAAGATGATCCTAAATGCCCAAAAAGAGAAGCTCCCTTCGAACACAATAAAGATGTTGTGTGTACTTGAAACTTCTCCTTTATATGTTTGAGCATATGTCAAGGCTTAAGATAAACTTACTCAAAAGAGAAATTCTCTCTGTGGGTGGGGATGATGACACTTTCTCTTTTTACACTGACCTTTTCAATTGTCAAATTGGTCACTTTCCGATGAAGTACTTGGGTGCGCCTGTTAGCTACTCCACTCTTCGTAGCATGGTGTGGGATGTTGCCGATGACAAATTCCTCAAACGCTGCGAATCATGGATTGACATTGCTTCCTCTTGAGGAAGACTTTACCCTTCTTAACTCGTCGCTTCCGAGCATTGTATATTATTATATGTCTATGATCTTGCACCTTAAAATTTTTATTGAGAAACTAGATAAACACCGACGTCGATTCTTTTGGCAAGGGGGCGGTGGCCGTAAGTGTTACCACTTGGTTAAATGGACTCGTGTATGTCCATCCAAATGCAAAGGATGTCTGGAAGTGAAAGATCTTCGCAAGAAAAATATTAGTCTGCCTATGAAGTGGTGGTGGAAATTTGAGACACAGAAAGGTCTCTCGCAAGATGTGATTCTGTTGGGAAACGTTGCATGGAAAACAAAAAAAATCTACGCACACGCAAGATCTATCCATGGAGATGCATAGCAACGAGGGGGAGAGTATGTCTATGTACCCTCGTAGACCGTATTGATCCATCAAGACGGCGAAGTATTGGATGAGTTCCGACAACACGACGGTGTGGTGACTGTGGTACTGTAGTGGTGATGCTATCTCCGCAGGGCTTCTCCTAAGCACTCCGAAAATATGACCGAGGGATGAAACTGTGGAGGGGGACGCCGCACACCGCTAAGAGGTTGTCGTGGCTTTGTGTGGCGCCCCCCCACATATATATATATAGGTGGGGGGAGGGAGGAGGCAGCCAGGAGGCACCCCAAGAGGGGCCGAATCCCACTTGGGCTCCTGCCCCTAGCCGCGCCCCCTTGCCTTTTTAGGCGCGCAAGGAAAGGCAGGGGAGGGTGGCGCGCCCCTCCCTTCCTTTCTCTCATGAGGAGGGGAAGGCAGGAGGGGCTAGCCCTCCCTCCTTTCCTTCCCTAGGGCCGGCAGCCAGGGAGAGTGGTGCGCCAACCCCCTTGTGGGCTGGCGTGTCTCTCCCCTTGGCCCATTAGGCCCATAGACCTCCCGGGGGTGTTCGAACCCTGTCCGGTGATCCGATGACTACCCGTTGCACTCTGAAACTCTTCCAGTGTCCGAATATCATCGTCCTATATATCAATCATTACCTCCGGACCATTCCAGAGCTCTTCGTCATGTCCGTGATCTCATCCGGGACTCCAAACAACATTCGGTCACCAAATCATATAACACTATATCGTCAACGAACGTTAAGTGTGCGGACCCTACGGGTTCGAGAACTATGTAGACATGACCGAGACACCTCTCCGGTCAATAACCAATAGCGGAACCTGGATGCCCATATTGGTTCCTACATATTCTACAAAGATCTTTATCGGTCGAACCGTTATGACAACATATGCAATTTCCTTTGTCTATCGGCATGTTACTTGCCCGAGACTTGATCGTCGGTATCTTCATACCTAGTTCAATATCGTTACCGTCAAGTCTCTTTACTCGTTCTGTAATACATCATCTCGAACTAACTCCTTAGTCATTTGCTTGCAAGCTTATTATGATGTGTATTACCGAGAGGGCCCAAAGATAACTCTCCAATACTCGGAGTGACAAATCTCAATCTCGATCCATGCCAACTCAACAAACACCTTTGGAGATACCTGTAGAGCATCTTTATGGTCACCTAATTACGTTGTGACGTTTGATAGCACACAAGGTATTCCTACGATATTCGGGAGTTGCATGATCTCATGGTCGAAGGAACATGTATTTGACATTCAAGAAAGCAGTAGCAATAAACTGAATGATCATATGCTAAGCTAAAGGATGGGTCTTGTCCATCACATCATTCTCCTAATGATGTGATCCCATTATCAAGTGAGAACACATGTCTATGGTTAGGAAACCTTAACCATCTTTGATCAACGAGCTAGTCTAGTAGAAGCTTACTAGGAACACGGTATTTGTTTATGTATTCACACGTGTATTTAAGTTTCCGATCAATAAAATTCTAGCATGAATAGTAAACCTTTATCATGAATAAGGAAATATAAAAATAACAACTTTATTATTGCCTTTAGGGCATATTTCCTTCAGATTCGTGCAAAATACTTGAGATGTGATACTGTTGCCCGAGTGAATGAAAAGTTGGTGACTCGCCTTTATGGAAAGCTATCATGCAAGTAAAATACTACTACTTATCTAGTACAAAGGTGGTCTTCAATTCTGGCAATATTGCCACACTTTGGAGCAATCCCTTGAAGGACAACCCTCCTCTATGTTGCAAGTTCCCCTTGTTGTATGCTACTGGCAACAAACAACAAATCACAGTGGCTAAGTTTTGCACTATTGAAATTGGTGATTTCTTTCATACGCGCTTCCACCCTCCCTTGTTGGAGCAATGGTTGGGGTTGTGTTCTCTGGTTACATCTTGGACCTTGTCTGAAGAACTTGACGGGATAACTAGCAATTTGGGGCCTCGGAAAATCTGTACGACTAGATCATTGTATGATTATCTAGAAAGGAACATTGCTGGACGTGACTTCAGCTGGATTTGGATATCTAAACTTCCTCTTAAGATTCAAATCTTTCTGTGGCAACTCTTCCAAGACGCGGTCTTGACAAGTGACTTGATGAGGAGAAGGAACTGGGCTAGGGAACCTAAATGTCCCTTTTGCAGGGAAAGGGAGACCTCCCAATATCTCTTCTTTCTTTGCCTCGTCACTAGAGTGGTCTGACATACGGTGGGCTCTGTTTTTTGGAATAGATCTCTTACCAACCAATTTATAGCCATTTTACTCGTGGTTCTATATATTTCTACCTGATATGGCCAAGTTCCGTAGTTTTGGGCTTGCTGCTATATGCTGGGCAAACTGGAATTGCCGCAACTGGGCGGCCTTTGAGTATAAGCCTCTAAAGTCTCCTTTTTGATGTGGTGTTCTCTACTTGTGTCTTCCTAAACTAATGGGCAGGTCTGATGAAGAAGGACGATCTTGGATCCATGAAGCATGGAGAAAGGATGTTGTGCGATAATGTAGCTACTATGATAAGGATTTTTGCGGCTCCGGACGACACTGTGATGAACTGAAGCCTCTTTCTGCATGCGCTCACCTTTCAGACTTTGTTTGGTGTTGGCTCCTCTGTGAGCGAGGTCTTGATGTTGCTCGTGTGTGATCACTATACTATTTGTGGTTCGTCTGAGTCTGTTCCCACTAGGATTGTTTTTGGTAGGTGTCGTTGGGTTTTCGCCTGATACGACTCCTACGTATCTATAATTTTTTATTGTTCCATGCTGTTATATTATCATTATTGGATGTTTTACAATTATTTTATATCACTTTTGGTACTAATCTATTGACTTAGTGCCCAGTGCCAGTTGCTATTTTCTGCATGTTTTTTACATCGCATGGAATCAATATCAAACGGAGTCCAAATGCAGTGAAACTTTTTGTGGATTTTTTGGACCAGAAGACATCTAGTGGGACAGGAAAGCACCTGTGGGGGGGGGGGGGGGGGGGGGGCTCCGAGGGGAGCACAACCCACCAGGGCGCGCTTGGAGGCCTAGGCGCGCCCAGGTGGGTTGTGCCCACCTCGGGTGCCCCCTGAACCGCCGCTTTGCTCTATAAATACTCCAATATTCCAGAAACCCTAGGGGAGTCGATGAGAATCAATTCGAGCTGCCGCAGAGTCCAGAACCACTAGCCAATCTAGACACCACCACGGAGGGGTTCACCACTTCCATTGGTGCCTCTCCAATGATGTGTGAGTAGTTCTTTGTAGACCTATGGGTCCGTAGTTAGTAGCTAGATGGCTTACTCTCTCTCTCTCTTTGATTATCAATACAATGGCCTTTTTGCGGCGTGTTTGTTGGGATCCGATGAACTTTGAGTTTATGATCAGATATGAGTTTTTATCCATGAAAGTTATTTGAGTCTTCTTTGATCTCTTATACGCATGATTGCTTACATCCTCGTATTTCTTCTTTGATATTTGGGTTTTGTTTGGCCAACTTGATCTATTTATCTTGTAATGGGAAGAGGTACTTTGTGATGGGTTCGATCTTACGGTGCTTGATCTCAGTGAAAGAAAGGGAAATGACACGTATGTATCGTTGCTATTAAGGATAACAAGATGGGGTCTATTTTCACATAAATAGATCTTGTCTACATCAAGTCATCGTTCTTATTGCATTACTCCGTTTTTCCATGAACTTAATACACTAGATGCATGCTGGATAGCGGCCGATATGTGAAGTAATAGTAGTAGATGCAGGCAAGAGTCGGTCACTAATCTTGGACGTAATGCCTATGAAATGATCATTGCATGCATATCGTCATATGATTATTTGAAGTTCTGTCAATTGCCCAACAGTAATGTTTTCCCGTCGTTTGCTATTTTTCTCGAGAGAAGCCACTAGTGAAACCTACGGCCCCGGGTCTCTTTTCATCATATTTTCCTTTGCAATCTATTTTTCTTTGCATTTATTTTTAGATCTATTAAAGCAAAAATACAAAAATACCTTGCTGCAATTTATTTGTTCCACGATCTATTTATCCTATCTACCACTTTTACCTCACGTTATTTGCCTATCTTGAGGCGCCGTACCCGAAAGGGATTGACAACCCCTTTAACACATCGGGTTGCGAGTATTTGTTATTTGTGTGCAGGTGCTGTTTACGTGGTGTGAGGAGGTTCTCCTACCGGTTCGATAACCTTGGTCACATCACTGAGGGAAATACCTGCCATCGCTATACTGCATCATCCCCTTCCTCTTTGGGGAAATACCGACGTAGTTCTAGCAGACATCATCGCCCCATAGAAAGTGTTTCTATGACGGGCACTTGTAGAGGGTTTCCGGGTGATGCATTGAACTCGCTTTCCCCTTTCTCGCTTCCTTAAACCTAGTTGAGAATTTTGGATGCTTATATTTCCATTATTAGTTAAATGGAAAGGGGTTATGCCTGGTTGAAAAAAGAATCCCGGCTGCCGGCATTATCTCTCTTCATGTAAAGGGGTTATTTCCATTATTAGGTCTCCAATATTTGCTCCTTTTCCAGCCCAGAATCCCGGCTGCCGGCATTATCTCTCTTCATGTAAACCTTGTAAAATAAGAGAGAATAGCCATAAGTATTGTGACATAACGTGTAATAACAGCTCGTAATGCAATAAATCTTGATATAAAAGCATAATGCAAAATGGACGTATCAACTCCCCCAAGCTTAGACCTCGCTTGTCCTCAAGCGGAAGCCGATATCAAAAAATATGTCCATATGTTTAGAAATAGAGGTGTCGATAAAAATAAAATACAGACATGAGGGCATCATGATCATTCTTATAACAGCAACATATATATTTTTGTCATATGATTTCTTATGCTCAAGTAACAATCTATTCACAATGTCAAGTATGATTCAGAAACTTCATTGAGAACTAACAAACGACAATCTCAGTCATTGAAGCAATTGCAATTTATCATAACATCGGAAAGAGTCAATAATAGAGCTTTTCAGCAAGTCCACATACTCAACTATCATTTAGTCTTCCACAATTGCTAACACTCACGCAGTACTTATGGTTATGGAGTTTTAATCGGACACGGAGAAAGATAGGGGCTTATTGTGTTGCCTCCCAACCTTTTACCTCAAGGGTAATGTCAACAATAATAGTTCATGCTAACTTACATCCAATTGGATATATATATCAGGATCTTTCCAACACGAGGTGCTTGCCAAAGGATAAAATGTAAAAGGGAAAGGTGAAGATCACCTTGACTCTTGCATAATGTATAAGAAATAAAGTAAAAGATAGGCCCTTCACAGAGGGAAGCAGAGGTTGTCATGTGGTTTTTGGTTGGATGCATGAAATCTTAATGCAAAAGAACGTCACTTTATATTGCCACTTGTGATATGAACCTTTGTTATGCATTCTGTCGCTTTTACTACTTCCATATCACAAGATCGTATAAAGCTTATTTTCTCCATACTAATAAGTCATACATATTTAGAGAGCAATTTTTATTGCATGCAACATGACAACTTATTTGAAGGATCTTACTCAATCCATAGGTAGGTATGGTGGATTCTCATGGCAAAACTAGGTTTAAGGATATTTGGAAGCACAAGTAGTATCTCTACTTGGTGCAAGGAATTTGGCTAGCATGAGGGGGAAAGGCAAGCTCAACATGTTGGACGATCCATGACAATATACTTTAATTAAGATGTGAGAAAACATAACCCATTACGCTGTCTTCCTTGTCCAACATCAACTCTTTAGCATGTCATACTTTAATGAGTGATCACAATCATAAAAGATGTCCAAGATAGTATATTTACATGTGAGAACCTCTCTTTCTGTATTACTTCCTAGTAATTGCAACGATGACCAAAACTATGTTTGCCAACTCTTAACAACTTTTAATCATCATACTCTCTATATGTGAAGTCATTACTATCCATAAGATCAATATGTTCTCTTTTATTCTTTTTATTCTTTATGCACTTAAGATCATAGCAAGATAGCAAGCCCTTGACTCAACACTAATCTTTATTATATATAGCTCACGGACTCGATTACATAGAGGGATCACAAAGAAAAACTCAAAGCTAATTCGTACCAAAACTTTATTCTACTAGATCAAGATATTACCAAAAGGATCGAACTAAGTAAAACGGTAAAGATAGGAGTGTGATGGTGATACGATACCGGGGCAACTCCCCCAAGCTTGACAGTTGCTAAGGGGAGTGCCCATACTCATGTGATTAGTTCCTCGGAGGTGGTGGTGTGATCTTCTTGGCGATGATGCCCCTCAGGATACGACTCTCCTCCTCGAGTTTATTGACTTGCTACTTGAGGTCCATATTTTCATCGCGGAGCTTACCTGTGACGGCTAGAGCTCCTTTTACCCAAGGACGTTGCATAGCTTCTGGAGAACAAGTGACACTCTTTTTCATATTTTCATAAGAAAGAAATTTAACATTGGGAGGGATGACCGAGTTTGGAATAGCTGAGCTCTGTAGTTCCCCCATCATGAATCCTGCTTGGAAGCGAGAGGTAACTTCTTGATCCTCCTCCATGGCATCTATCCTTTTCAATTCGGCCACCATCTCATCCTCCGTTGATGGCCCAAAGTGATAAGCATCGTTGTTTGCTCCTGGACCTAGCGTCGGGTGAGACACCCGACTCTCCTCGACTGACTCTTGAGAAGACATCTTGCTCTAAATCTGCAACAGAAATAGCTTGAAACAAAAATAGAGTATTTTTGTGTGATACAGTGGTCAAAACCTTCGGGAGATTATATAATGAATTTTTACCAACCAAAAGAAGTATCATGCAAGAAAACGGAGTCCGGAGAGCACACGAGGTGCCCACGAGGCAGGGGGCGCGCCCAGGTGGATAGGGCACGCCCTCCACCCTCGTGGACGCCTCATGTCCCCCCGGAGTATGAAACGTTCTGGAAAGTGTCCCTTATGTATTCCTCCTGGTTACGGTTTCAATAATATTAGTTTCAAAATTTATTGGGTTACCTGAGATATAATGTTTGATTCTTTGACCGTTCACCACCTTTGGATTTGTGCCTTCAAAGTTGTTGATTTTTATGGAACCGGAATGATAGACCTCCTCGATAACGTAAGGGCCTTCCCATTTAGAGAGAAGTTTTCCTGCAAAAATTCTTAAACGAGAGTTTAAAAGAAAAACATAATCACCTACATTAAACTTACGCTTTTGTATCCTTTTGTCATGCCATCTTTTAAATTTTTCTTTAAACAACTTGGCATTCTCATAGGCTTGAGTTCTCCATTCATCAAGTGAGATAATGTCAAATAGCCTCTTCTCACCGGCAAGTTTGAAATCATAGTTGAGCTCTTTAATGGCCCAATATGCCTTATGTTCTAGTTCGAGAGGTAAGTGACATGCTTTTACATAAACCATTTTATATGGAGACATACCCATGGGATTCTTATATGTAGTTCTATAAGCCCATAATGCATCATCAAGTTTCTTGGACCAATTCTTTCTAGATCTATTAATAGTTTTTTTGCAAAATTAATTTAAGCTCTCTATTACTCAGTTCTACTTGACCACTAGACTGTGGGTGATATGGAGATGCAATTCTATGATTAACGTCATACTTAGCAAGCATTTTACGAAAAGCACCATGATTAAAATGTGAACCACCATCAGTCATTAAGTATCTAGGACTCCAAACCTCGAAAAAATAACTTCTTTAAGCATCTTAATAGAGGTGTTATGATCAGCACTACTAGTTGGAATAGCTTCTACCCACTTAGTAACGTAATCAACAACAACTAAAATATGTGTATACCCATTAGAGGTCGGAAACGGTCCCATATAATAAAAGCCCCAAACATCAAATGGTTCAATAACAAGAGAATAATTCATAGGCATTTGTTGACGTCTACTAATATTACCAATTCTTTGACATTCATCACAAGACAAGACAAACTTACGGGCATCTTTGAAGAGAGTAGGCCAATAAAAACCAGATTACAATACCTTATGTGTAGTTCTATCTCCAGCGTGGTGTCCTCCATATGCCTCGGAGTGACACTTGCGTAGGATCTGTTCCTGTTCATGCTCAGGTACACAACGTCTAATAACACCATCTACTCCTTCTTTATAAAGGTGTGGGTCATCCCAGAAGTAATGTCTTAAATCATAGAAGAACTTTTTCTTTTGCTGGTATGTGAAACTAGGTGGTATAAGTTTAGCAACAATGTAATTAGCATACTCAGCATACCACGGAGCAGTACGAAAACATTTATGGCAGCTAATTGTTCATCAAGAAAGCTATCATCAATAGGTAGTGGGTCATCAAGAACATTCTCTAACCTAGACAAGTTGTCTACAACGGGGATCTCAACTCCCTTTCTATCAATAATATGCAAATCAAATTCTTGTAGCAAGAGAACCCATCTAATAAGTCTAGGTTTAGCATCTTTCTTTTCCATAAGATATTTAATAACAACATGATCAGTGTGAATAGTTACTTTAGAATCAACAATACAAGGTCTGAACTTATCACAAGCAAATACAACTGCTAAGAATTCTTTTTCAGTACTAGCATAATTTCTTTGAGCAGTGTCTAGAGTTTTACTAGCATATTGAACAACATTTAGTTTCTTATCAACTCTTTGTCCTAAAATAGCACCTACAGCATAATCACTAGCATCACACATAATTTCAAAGGGTAAATTACAATCAGGTGGCTGAACAATAGGTGCAGAAATCAAAGCTTTCTTAAGTATTTCAAATGCTTCTACACAATCATCATTGAAGAGGAAAGGAATATCTTTTTGCAATAAATTAGTCAGAGGCCTAGATATTTTAGAAAAGTCCTTAATGTTATAAAAACCGGCATGACCAAGGAAACTTCTTATACCTTTAATGTCCTTGGGACACGGCATCTTTTCAATAGCATCAGTTTTAGCTCTATCAACTTCAATATCTCTTTCAGAAATTTTATGCCCCAAGACAATGCCTTCATTAACCATAAAGTGGCACTTCTCCCAATTCAAAACAAGACTAGTATCTTCACATCTCTGCAAAACTCGTTCAAGGTTGCTCAAGCAATCATCAAAGGAGGATCCATAAACGGAGAAATCATCCATGGATACCTCACAAATCTTTTCACAAAAGTCAGATAATATAGCCATCATGCATCGTTGAAAGGTAGCAGGTGCATTACATAAACCAAAAGGCATACGTCTATAAGCAAAAGTACCGAAAGGGCAAGTAAAAGTAGTCTTTGCTTGATCGTCCGCTGACACAGGTATTTGAGAGAAACCAGAATAACCATCTAGAAAGCAGAAATGTGTATGTTTGGATAGCCTTTCTAGCATTTAATCATAGTCCTTTCGATAAATAAGAGTGTCGAACCCAACGAGGAGCAGAAGGAAATGACAAGCGGTTTTTAGTAAGGTATTTTCTGCAAGCACTGAAATTGTAGGTAACAGATAGTTTTGTGATAAGATAATTTGTGACGGGTAACTGATGGACCACAAGTATAGGGGATCTATCATAGTCCTTTTGATAAGTAAGAGTGTTCAACCCAACGAGGAGCAGAAGGAAATGATAAGCGGTTTTCAGTAAGGTTTTCTCTGCAAGCATTGAAATAGTAGGTGATAGACGGTTTTGTGATAAGATAAATAGTAACAGGTAACAAGTAAATAAATTAAATAAAGTGCAGCAAGGTGGCCCAATCCTTTATGTAGCAAAGGATAAGCCTGGACAAATTCTAATAATGGTAAAGGAGCTCCCGAGGACACATTGGAAATTATCGTCAAGCTAGTTTTCATCACGTTCATATGATTCACGTTCGATACTTTGATAATTTGATATGTGGGTGGACCGGTACTTGGGTACTGCCCTAACTTGGACAAGCATCCCACTCATGATTAACCCTTATTGCAAGCATCCGCAACTACAAAAGAAGGTATTAAGGTAAACCTAACCACAACATTAAGCATATGGATCCATATCAGCCCCTAACGAAGCAACGCATAAACTAGGGTTTAAGCTTCTGTCACTCAAGCAACCCATCATCTACTTATTACTTCCCCATTGAGGGAGTCCTGGATTAGGGGGTATCCGGACAGCCGGACTGTGTACAACGTCCGGACTATTGAAGTGGGAAGATACAAGACTCAAGACTTCGGCCCGTGTCCGGATGGGACTCTCCTTTGCGTGGAAGGCAAGCTTGGCGATCCGTATATTATATTTCCTTCCTTGTAACCGACTCCATGTAAACCCTAGCCCTCTCCAGTGTCTATATAAACCGGAGAGGTTGGTCCTTAGAAGGCCGATCACAATTACAATCATACCATCATAGGCTAGCTCCTAGAGTTTAGCCTCTATGATCTCGTGGTAGATCTACTCTTGTACTACCCATATCATCAATATTAATCAAGCATGAAGTAGGGTTTTACCTCCATCGAGAGGGCCCGAACCTGGGTAAACATCTGTGTCCCTTGCTTCCTGTTACCATCAGCCTTGACGCACAGATCGGGACCCCCTACCCGAGATCCGCCGGTTTTGACACCGACATTGGTGCTTTTATTGAGAGTTCCTCTGTGACGTCGCCGCAAGGCTCGATGGCTCGTCTCATCGTCAAGGACGACATTACCTCAGAGGGATCTCTGGCTGTAGGACAGACGCTTCGACTTGGCGGCTTTATCATGGCCGCCCCATCGGTGGTAGCGCCGAAGATGGCCTCTCGGGTCATCAATCATAACCTTCACGTCATTATGGAAGTTGCCGAACAGATGGATCCAATGGAGCTCTCCTCCCTTAATGAGCTCTTGGATCGCATCGCCGCTCTGGGAGTCGCTACGAACTATGACCGGATTGGGCTTAAACCCGACCGAAGGGACATCAAGTCCCTGTCGGCCACCCACACTACAAAAAAAAAGACACATCCATGACTTTTGGGCCGAACGAATTTTTTTTCTGTCATACATATGACACTTCTATGACGATAATTGTGACAAAACCCGGTATCATCATAGATGTGGTGGGATCCTACTTCTATGACAAAAAATCATGACAGAAAATGGGCTTTTTGTCCTGGGCGGGCCGGAGACGCAGCTGCATGACATTCTTTGGGCCGTCCATGACGGAAAAAACCGTGGTAGAAGCGAGGGGGAGGAAAATTTCGAGGAGTTGCCGGTATGGGAGAGCGATGCGCGTTTCTCTCGTACAGGTACTCACGTGTGTGCGAGGCGTTGGCTCTAACTGAAGCCGAGCGAGGCGTTGGGCTCTAACTGAACCCGAGCGATTGCACTGCAGGCTACCCGCTACTGAACCAGAGGGATCGATCGATGGCTGTTAACTGAACCCGATGGAGCGATTCCTTTTCTACTGCTGCTAACTGAAGCCGATTGATTGGATGAATAGTGAGCGTTGCGGGGGGGGGGGGGGGGGTTGGATGAACAGTGAGCGGTGGCGTTGCCTCTGGATGAACAGGAACCCGTGGTGTGGAGGGCTGGATGAACAGTAGACGGTGGAGGGGTGGCCGTGGAGGGGTGGTTGAACAGGACCCCGTGGTGTGGAGGGCTGGATGAACAGTAGATGGTGGAGGGGTGCCCGTGGAGGGGTGGTTGAACAGTAACTGGTGGAGTAGCACGCGGTGGAGGCTGGATGAACAGGAGCCCGTGGAGGCTGGAGGAGGTCGACGGTAGCCCGTGGAGGCTGGAGGAGGTCAACGGTGGAGATGAACAGTATCCCGTGGAGTCCAGTTTTGTGGTACGCCACACCCCTCACCCCCCCCGTTTCGACCGTAGCGCTCCAACACAAGTCTGTTTCGTCCGTTTTGTGGTACGCCACACCCCTCCCGATCAACAGGACCCCCGTTTCAATCGTAGGAGGTCCGTTTCCTCCATTTTGCGGTACGCCACACCCCTCCCGATCAACAGGACCCCCGTTTCGACCGTAGGAGGTCCGTTTCCTCCGTCTTGCGGTATGCCAGGCCCCTCCCAATCAACAGGACCCCGTTTCGAACGTGGCCGGTCGAACACAAGGCCATTACCTCCGTTGTGCGGTACGCCAGGCCTCGTTTCCATCGCCTGTTCTGTCCAAGCCCTCCCGATGAACACGACCACGCATTCCGTTTCGACCCAGCCGGTTGGCTCCCCATGAACACGACGACGACGTTGTTTCTCCATTCCGAACCAGCCATGTACGTATGCGTGATAGGCGTTAGAGACCCTGCCCGTATGTACGTACGTGGCCGTATTTTCTTTCTTGCACCCTCGCCGATTTACGTACGTGTCCATGCTACGTGCGCGCCTCTACTACGACACGTGCGCGCCTCTACATCTACGACACATGCGCGCCTCTACATCGACCAGTATGTACGTACACGTTCGCGACCAGAATGACAACGCTACGTACGCTTCGACCAGGTGGGTCCCGACTGTCAGGCACTTCCTTGCGTGCGAAGATGTAGCTGGTGGGTCCAAGCAGTCAGGGGGGCGAATCGTTTTTTTGCCCGGACGCACTTCCTTGCGTTCGAAGATGTAGCTGGTGGGTTCCAGCAGTCAGGGGGGTGAATCTTTTTTTTGCCCGGACGCACTTCCTTGCGTGCGAAGGTGTAGCTGGTGGGTCCCAGCAGTCAGGGGGGAAATGTTTTTTTCGCGAAATATGGTGGCCCGTCCGGTGGGTCCCCGCTATCAGGTGGAGGAATAATTATTTTGCGCGTAATAAGGAGGCACTTCCTTGCTGCGGCCATGGACCCAGCTGTCAGCCTCTCCACGTACAGTCCACGTCCGATGGAAGCTGTTCCTTGACCACGTTGACCATGCCGCGCCGAGAGCACCAGGGCGGTGGACGACGACGAGGCCTAGGAAGGGGATGACGCGGAGCCGGGGAAGAGGCGGCACTGGATGCCCACGCGTAGAGGAGTACGAGGGTTCACTGGTTCGCTGCGGTGTGAGGCTGCCATCGCCGCAGAATAACAGGGGGTGTGGGTGAGTAGAGGGATGGCCTGGCCAGCGGTGGGAATAGTAGGGGGCAGTGAGGCCTCCGCCACATCGCAGCCGGCCACGGGAGGCAGGAGCACGAGGCACGACCGGCGCTAGTTTGGGCGGCTGGAGTAAGAAGACTAGAGGTCGAAGAAGCACTACGGCCGTTGGATGGACATCGTATGGTCACTGGAGCTAGAATCGTGCATATTGACTAAGTTGACAAAGCCCTCCGTCCCCGTCAACTTAGTAGGCCCACAAGTCAGCCTGCCACTATACTGGGTCCCAGCTAACAGGGGGGTATTTATTTTTTGTGCGAAGATATAGCTGGTGGGTCCGAGCTGTCAGCAGCGGTAACGTTTTTTTCGAATACTGAGGCCCTTTCGGTGGGTCCCTGTTGTCAGGTGGACGAATCACTATTTTGCGCGTAATAAGGAGGCATTTCCTTGCGTGCGGCCGTGGACCCAGCTGTCGGCCTCTCCACGTACAGTCCACTTCAGATGCATGTCGGTCGTTGACCACGTTGACCAGGCCGCGCTGAGAGCACCAGGGCGGTGGACGACGGCGAGGCCTAGGGAGGGAACGACACGGAGGCAGGGAAGACTCAGCAGTTGTTTCCCACGCGGAGGGGAGTACGACTGAACGAGGGTTTACTGGTTCGTCTGCCATCGCCGGAGAATAACAGCAGGTGTGGGTGAGTAGAGGGATGGCTAGGCTAGCGATGGGAGTACGGTGGGGCGGTGAGGCCTGCGCGGCAGCACAGTCGGCCGCGGGGAGGAGGGAGCAGGCAGTCCCTCCGGTGCTTGTTTGAGCGGCTCGAGCAGGAAGAGTAGAGATTGAAGAAGCACGACGGCCGTTGGATGGCCATCCAACCGTCACTGCTTGTGCGTCAACCTTTTTTTAGGAAAGCCTCAAATCTGTGGAAAACAGCATACAGCCCATCTGCCATTATTTCTAATAATTTACAGCCCATTTGCTAATTCTTAAGGTTTTTTTTGGAGCCCATATTATTTTTGTTAGCATTAAAGCCCATATTGTGGCCACGGTTAAAAAGTTATACGAAATTTTGCATATTTCGGTGCGGTCCGAATTGTTTTTAATCCCGAAATTTCGACTCACATTCAAACTAATTTTAAAACTAAATGTATACCAATATAAAATCCAACAAATTCTCCATGCATAAAAATTAATGTAATTTAAAATCTCGAAATGAAAAAAAAGATATTTGAAACTAATTGCCGCTTTGATGTGTTTTAAAAATGTACACCCCATTTCTCATTACTAATGGGCCATTTTCTCGGCCAGCCGAATGAAAGCTCTCCTCGTCTTCAAAGATTTGCAGCCCAATAGGCCTGACAAAGCGACTTACTTGGCAAATCACAAAAAAACTGGGCTGTGGCTATGGACCCAGCTGTCAGCCTCTCCATGTACAGTACTCTTCCAATGGAAGTCATTCCTTGACCACGTTGACCACGCCGCGCAGAGAGCACCACGGAGGTGGACGACGGCGAGGCATAGGAAGGGGACAACGCGGAGCCGGGGAAGACGCGACAGTGGAAGCCCGCGCGGAGAGGAGTACGAGGGTTCACTGGTTCGACTGCGGTGTGAGGCTGCCGTCGCCGCAGGGCCTGGCCAGCAGTGGGAATAGTAGGGGGCGGTGAGTCCTCCACGGCAGCACAGCCGGCCACGAGAGGCAGGAGCATGAGGCACGACCGGCACTGCTTTGGGCGGCTGGAGCAAGAAGACCAGAGGTTGAAGAAGCACTACGGCCGTTGGATGGACATCGTACGGTCACTGGAGCTAGAATCGTTCATATTGACTAAGTTGACAAAGCCCTTCGTCCCCGTCAACTTAGTAGGCCCACAAGTCAGCCTCCCACCAAGGTGGGTCCCAGCTAGCAGGGGGAGTATTCATTTTTTTGTGCGTAATAAGGAAGCACTTCCGGTGGGTCCGAGCTGCCAGCGGGGGGGGGGGGGGGGGGTGCATGGGCGTGGTGCGTCCCCACTGTCAGCCTCTCACATACAGTCATCTTCCGATGACTCTCGGTTGTTGACCACATTGACCACACCGTGCCGAGCGCACCCAGACTGGAACGACCCGGAGATGGGGAAGACGGGGCAGTGGAGTCGTAGATGGAGAGGAGTGGGAAACTTCACTGGTTCGGGTGCGTGGCAGCACATGCGTGGTGCCGCCCACAGGAGACAGGAGCAAGAACAGAGGTTGAAGAAGGAGCACGGCTATTGGATTAACATCCAACGGCCCAGCTGCTAGAATCATTTGTTGATTAAGTTAACAAAGCCGTGCGTACACGTCCTCTTAGCAGGCCCACAAGTCAGTCACCAAATCTGATGGGTCCCAGCTGTCAACGGGATGAATAATTTTTTTCGCAAAACAAGGAGGCACTTCCTTCCGTATGAATATAAAGCCGGTGGGTCCCAGCTGTCTGGTGGAGGAAACATTTTTTTCAGCTTAATAAGGAGGAACTTTCCTTGCGTGCAACCATGGACCTTGTGGGTCCCAGCCGTCAGGCTCTCCACGTATAGTCCTCTTCCGATGACTCTCGTTTGTTGACCGCGCCGCACCAAACACAGCGAGGCGGTGGACGACGATGAGGCCCCGGACGGGAACGACTCAGAGATGGGAAAACGCGGCAGTGGAGTCACAGATTGAGAGGAGGAGAAGGGTTATAACTGGTTCTGTTGCAATTCATATCAAACTCAGGTTCACAGGACACGTTCATATTCATAGCCAACATTCACTATCAACAACTCAAAAGATTCATATATACACAAGCTCAACATATCTATGCATCCAAATGATTGATAGATCACATGACAATATTCATACATAATTCACAAAAAGATTCAGATACACACATGTTCAGTATGTTTATGCATCCAAATGATTGAGATCACATCCAATATGATCCATGGACGAACTTTAATTACCTAGGGTACAGACTGGTAAATGGTGTTCAATCAGAGGTACTTCTTTCTAAAATTAGTTCTTGTACGAGTAAACTTTCGAGTACAAAAGAGGCAGCACAGACAATCTGAACTTTGCTTGTAGGTTTATCCTCAAATAGTGGCCTCGTGCCTACGGAGGTTTGAGCAACTTGGCCACTACTTTCATCCAACTAGTTCACTAGCTCATCTTGGTCCTGTATCTCGCCAAAATTCTACATTGCAAAAGAGAAAGGAGGCGGTTGAGAAAATGAACCACCCAAATTTTTTATGCAGTTCAACTGAAATGGAGCATCCTTGGCGTGCAGACTGATTAAGTCCCAGATGAATATATGCGTCAACCAACTTGTCTGGAATCTTTAGACTCCATGCCATATAGTTCGCTACCATATGTGCCGATAACCAAAAGGCACAAGTTGGGACCAAAGACTGGACTGCGTTTTTCTGGGCTATGCACCAAGCAATATTTTTGGCGTTCACTCTCCTAATACTTGGAGTTTGACAATTGGTTGACGCCGGTTGATACTCGAATGAATATAGGCACTTCTTTCCAACATCGATGCTTGTCTGAGTGAACTATGGAGTACATAGCACCAGCATAAGTACCTGTCCATCTGATCATTTTGTGCAGTTCTACTGAAATCACCCGATGTAATGATTTGCCTGCGAGTTCAGGCTCCAAATTACTCCTTTATGAAATCAGCAAACAGTAGCACAATACCAAATTACCAATACATATGACAGGCACAATAATCGGGATAAAGACCAGTACCAACCTGTGTGAGGTAGCATATCAATTACTATTTCCTTTGACTGGAAGCCGAGATAAGCCAAGCGACTGACAGCAAAGGAAGAAAGCAAGCGGAGATTAGCGACTGATAGGAAAGGACGGAAGCTGTCGAGGCAATGAAGCACCCAAAGTTTTTGTGCGGTTCTACCAAAATCGAGCATCCCTGTTGGCACATATATTGAGAGAGTGAGATTACTGTAATAGTGGGACTAGTTGATGAAACATACACTAACAAATAGAAGCACCCTCATTATCTTAATGGGTAAAGTTAGCAACATAGTTGTCTTGCTTAAAGAGAGGTATTAGTTTATTTAATCAGTGCCAATTAGCTCAACTCAACACTCGAAGCATTGCCATTTATCATAGGTTGCAAAACTTAAAAGTGCAAAGATAAAGGAGTTTCTCATGACAGTAGCACGATATAAATAGAGATGACAGCAAACTAATATTGATGAAGGCCTTAGGCCCGTACCAACCTGAGAAAAAAAGCTTATTCATGTAGTCCCATAAGAGATGATAAAGTACTCACTAGAATCACACAATAGTATATATTTTTGTGCACTTCAAATGTATGGTTGAAATCACTCTTGTTTACCAGTGCTGAGATTATATCGAAAGATTATCAAGAACTTCCAGCAGAGTTAAAGCACTGGCTGGAATACAGTTCATTGTATTGTCTTGTGTAGTTCCACTAAAATATATGATTGGCACAACATGATCCCTGTTTGCACAAGTAGGAACAAGGTAAAACCTTCATTAGCTTAGTGAGAAAGGATAGGAAGACATTAGCATATTACTCAAACAGTAGCATCAAATTCATGATGGACAATACGCAAAACATTGTCTCATTGAACCAATGGCAATAAATTGACATGCAAAACAATAGCACTATTATGTCATGACACTAATAATATTCCCTCCGTGCTCCACCACATGATTCACCTCCATAGACAAACATTCACACGTACATGATTCAGCATAGGGTCCTACTAAAGATTTATTTAACTCCAACAGGAAAATTAGGCAGTAATAAATTAGTGGTACTTAAGTGCTCCTAATTAATTAAGTGAGATAACAAAAGTGGAAGGTCTCCCTGGAGGATCGTCTCACATGTAAGGTAGTCATTGCCGGAGCTCTTGAATAGCCTCGACTGAGGCCTCTAACTTCAGCAAGATCGCCTTGGCACTGTTTATTCTTCTTCTTCTTCCTCTTCATGCTATGTTTCTCTTTCTCCTCACCAGTTGGTGAAACCAAGTACATGATTGGCCTTCTAATTCAGAATTGGTTTTTTCAGTGAGTACAAGTGTACTAGTAAAAAACAACATTATTTTCTCATGGCAGTCGGAAAATAGAGATGAACACATGCATTAAATATCATTCTTACCTAAAGGAAGGTTATGGCGCCAATATGGATGATGAGGATTGGAACACAAATCTCCCTTTGTGCAGTTCCACAAAAATGAACCAACTATTCCATCTGACATTCCAGTTAAACAGCACAAAAGTCACTTCTTTTAAGAAGAGTTTTGTGCAGTGCACCAAAAGGTCACAATAGCAACCAGGTGAATTGGATATCCCTGTTTGCACAAAAAGGCATAGAGGAAACAGTCAGAGTCTCAAACAATTACAGGAAAAAACATTTGGCTAAACTTGTTAGAGTCTCAAACAATTACAGGCAAAAACAGTGGCATGGCTTCATTTTTACCAGGGACATTATATTAAGAACAACTAAGGCTGCGTTCGGTTCACAGGTTTGGTGCAGGATTTTCGTAGGAACACAATTCCTACTGTAGTCTTTCCCTTCCAACCATTCGGAACACGGGAAAGGTGAATAGTGTTTCTTAGGAAAGCTGGTCTGGTAGTACTAATTCCATCGGATTAGAAACATCCACGCGCTACTCATTTTTTGGGCGGAAGCCCGAGGCAGGCGCTCGTTGCCATGCGTTAGACAAGTTGGTGTGCTGTGTTTGCCGGAATAAAAAAATCAACCTATGTGTGGTACGTGAGGTGAGGACAAGAGTAGTCACTGTGCAGCTGAATAAACAAATAGCATCTCATACTGCCAAGCATGCTACTCTAAAAAAACAAATTTGTACATTTCGTAGTCCATCCGAACACATTCTCTTGAGAGTTTCCTCCGATTTGCTGTTCCATAGTTTTATACATACATTCTTTCCTATTCCTCTATTTTCATGAAGACCTATGTTTTCTGCCCCTTTATTCCGACCGGAGCCTAAATATTTGGTATAAGGGCATGGGACAGTGGGTGCACAAGCAGTACAACACCATGTACATAAACAGGGGCATAAAGTGGCGATTCATAGTTTATTGCCCTAAGAAACAAACATCCAAGAAACATATCTGGGTTGGTCCTATTTTTGTTCACTCTAGCCACCTACTCCTATGTGTGGATAGAAAATCTAGTCCTGGTCATACCACTGTGTACAGTGTTACCCCTATATTTCCCTTTTCTACCAAGAGACCGGTTAGATGACCAGTCTGTACTACTTTCATCCCCTTTCCTTCCTGTTTGTACCAAGTCTGATGTACATACTAAATTCCCCCACCACCACTTTATTTCAATGACAAGTATTTTCGGACGGAGGGAGTACAAGATTCGACTCCATGAAGTAGCTTTACCTCTAACAATAGAAAAAAAATAGGTGATGTTGGACCATCCGATCGAGAGGGGCTGAGAGGTAGAAAATGATGCACATGCATCAACGTAGCGAGCTGGGGAAGTAGATCTAAGGAGGTTTCGAACGAAGATATACCTGAAGGTCGTCAGGATGTGGATAGGTGGGCGGCGGGAGGCCGGATCCGCCCACAGGCAACGACGAAGGAATCGGAGGACCTCCCGCGCCGGTGCTCGGCTAGAGATAACGGTGCGGCCGGCAGTGGGTCTCCTCCCTCGCAGTCGACGACGACCTAAACGCTGCCCCTCCTCCCCTTCACCGGCGGAGGGGGATATGTCCGGATCTGTAACCAGCGGTGAGGATAGAAAGCCAGTATTTTTAAAGGGAGAAAGACAGGATTACTACCCCTATCTTGTTTAGATCTGGAGAGGATGAGAGTGTGTGAATAGAGCAGCCCTAGCAAGTAAGCGCGGAGGCTCTGGCCTATATATAAGTAGTGGGGTAGTTTTCCTTTTTCACTCCATCAAAACAAACGTTTAAAATTGTGTACTATACTACATGCCAGGTCGCGGTTTTTTTTAGTTGTTGATTGTTTTTTGAGATAACTACCCGCTTGTTCCAAGTGGTGTTACGGTGTGCCAGGTCGCACTTTGTATCGTTCAAGCCTGGTAGTACTACAAGTCCCTCCATTAAATGAACAACCACCCCCTCGTAAAAATTGTGAACAAGCCCACGGCTAAAACTAGCGGAAATGTGGGTTGCCCCAACATGCATTATTATTTATATTTTCTACTCCCTCCGTTCCTAAATATAAGTCTTTTTTATCAGCCACACCTAAGAGAAGAATTTTTTTATTAGCAGTGAACCCCACATGTCATAGACACAAATTTTTTGGCAAGATTCCCTTAGGCAAGCCAAAGTGTGTCTAACAATTTGAGCAACTCAGGTTAGGCAAGTGTGGCAAGTGTGGGAAAAATAATGTGGCAACATAAGACAAACATAGTCACAATCCAAACAACCCCGTGATTTTTTGTGACATGCATGAAAATTTGGTTAGTTAAATTTATAGTCAAAATTTGGCAAGGTGCATCAAATCAACACATGCAAGTATCAAAAGGAAAGTCACGGCATGCATGCATGCATTGTACTCCCTCCGTTTCCAAATATAAGTCTTTTTAGAGATTCCAACAAGTGACTACTCCCTCCGTTCCTAAATGTAAGTCTTTTTAGGGATTCCACTACAAACTACATACCGATGTATATAGACATATTTTAGAGTGTAGATTCACTCATTTTGTTTCGTATGTACTGTTCATAGTGAAATATCTAAAAAGACTTATATTTTGGAACGGAGGGAGTACATACGAAGTAGAATATGTCTACTCCTACATACGAAGTAGCCCATTTGAAATGTGTAAAAAGAGTTTTATCGAATGCAGTGCTTTCATGTGTCACGTCAACTCGTACAAGCCCGAGAAATTTGATTACTACGACGCCCTCTCCCTCGCGGACTGAGGTCCGGTGCCTTAACTGCACCTGCCTTTGGCTGCATGATAGGTGGGCCAACCACCTCTTGGGCCCACCTGTCATGGACGCAAAGGCAGGAGTAGTAAGTAGAAGCTTTCGCTACACGCTATCCCTCCCGCACGAGGTGGACGGACATGCAGCAGTGGATTCGATACTGTAGAAGTAGGAGTAACATCATTGTTCGTCTTCTCGAAGAGGCGAAGAGCCAAGTACAAACCGAACGTGGCAGTTGCGAACGCTCGCGTGGTGCGGTTCCTTGGAGTACTAGCCAGGCTCTTGCATGCGACAAAATTGCTATTGTTTAACAATTAAACTCCATTATCCATTGGTTGATACTCATTCTACATAGGTCCACGCGCTTAGCACCGTTTCCTCCTGGGGTCACCAATGTTTATTTGCAAATTAATAACATTCCATGCAATGAACTAGCCATTGCAAGTCATTAAAAGCATGCACACCTCTCATCTCTTATTGGTTGATGCATATGTCAAGAAACAAGAAACAAGGTAGAAGTTAATGCACCGCGCCTAAGTGTTTTGGGACTATTTTGTTTTCGTAAGATGACTTACACACCTAGACGGAGGGAGTAGTATAGAGCTGTAAACCGGAAAGGACTATTTGCCTTTCTAGAGATTTCAACAAGTGACTAGACTTCGGCTCAAAAAAACAAGTGACTAGACTACACCATGTGCAGTACCCCCTCCTCTCCGGTTTATAGGGCTCAAATGTCAAATCTCATGAATAAAGGAATTTTGCGATTAGAGGAATGTATCTCGTACTTTACAAAACTACCCTAATTAAACTCATGCATTAATTACGTAGTTCTCTCGTTTTCCTCTCTGCCATGGTCGCGGTGCATAATATTGAGCACTCCTATATGACTAGCCGCTCTATCTACATGCGGGACATTTCAAAGCATCCGGGCCTGCATGCCATACACCAAATCACAGCGAGGTGCTACAGTCGAGACTCACCTGTCACCCCGGTGTGGCCGTCATGACCCGTCATATCACAAAACCCACACCTTTACCAGCAGTGGTCAGGTGGCCTCCAAGTTGGACTGGACGAAGCAACCATCATTTCATTGGAACGCTCGTTCAAGCCCTTTCTTCCCTTTCTTGAAGAAAACCTCACTCCAGGCTACTCACTTCTGCCATTTTTCTTCTCTACCGACGAAGGAAAGGTGGGCGAATCAGTTATGCTGCTATATTTTCATTCCAATAATCTTCTTTTTGCGAAGCACCGACCAATTCTCACATCCTATTCTTTTCCCGTTTTCATTGCGATTGTGGTTTCCTTTCGATTGCTTTTTGTTTGTCAGTTCATTGATGGATCCTGGAGCACTAGGCAAAGAGTTGCCGGCGGACAACCACTGGAGACAGCGATCTCCAGGAAGCGAGCACCGACCAATGAGTTGACCATGTTGGCGGTCCAACCCATGGAGACGAAGAACTCCAAGAAACAAGCACTGGCCAAAGAGTTGAGGGCGTTGGCGGACGAACTCCTCAAAGAAAGTTGGAAGAATAGCAAGGGCCCCACCGTGCCTACCCCAAGAGCTCTGATTGCTACCTATGTGAGGCTCAAGACCGAGTATGAGGAGATAGTCGCCGTTGAGAACCAGTATTCCCCTGGGAAGGTGATGACCCCCATCGAGGACGAGGAGATGGCCCCCGGAGGGATGAGATCCCCCGGTGAGCTGCACAAGGTAAAAAATAATGGCTTATTACCATAGTCGTGGTTTTTGATTATTTGCAATGTGCGTGCTAATATGTTAGTGTTGTGCACGTGCCGGTGGTTGTCCTTGATGATTCCAATGTCGTGGCCCGTCCTGTTGGCATCGCCCTGGAGATCGATTCCGATGCCGCTGTCCATCCTGTGGACATCGCCCCAGAGATCGATTCTGATGTCGCGGTCAGTCCTGTGGACATCGCCCCAGAGATCGATTCCCATGCCATTGTCCGTGCTGTGGACATCGCCCGAGAGATCGATGACAAGAAATAGTTGGTCGTGCTAATCCTTCAGGTTAGTTTGCATTGCCCTGTGTTTAATTACCAAAACAATGCGTGTTATCAAACCATCTTAGGGCTAGTGCACTGTCTTGTGTGGGCAGATCTTGCTACTTTTGTTTGATAGTGAATCATGCGATAAATCATGCGAACCCTCTCCGAGTTATGGAAACAGATGTATCCTCACCAGCTTTTGATGTAATATATGGCATGCTTAGATGTAAGTTTGAACTGTTTATCATATCAGCAGGGCTTGTTTGATGATTCTTGGTGTTAGTAGGCTAGCTATTGTGCGAGCTATAGTACTTGCAAAACACTCACGGAAGAGAAACGTTGGGGTTGATGAGCTCGTGGTACGCTTATACTTATCCCTCATTGATCGACAAATAGCCCTAGCTCCTAAAATTGTAGGCTTAGCGATCGATCAGACCATAGTCAACATACATTCAGGCCTCATTTGGTTCATAGGGTAGCAAAATCGTAGCAAAAGTACAGAGAACGTGCAACACAAAATCATAGCAGTGCAGAGACGTACTCCCTCCGTTCCAAAATAGATGACCTAGGCGGGCTAGTTTGGCCTAGTGGGTTTCAGTGATATGACGTGGTACAGTGCCGTCTAGTCTTCGCGTGTGGTAGCAGTATTGCGGGTACAGTAAGTTTTCTTGAAGAAGCGGAATTCAACGAAGTCATGATGGTTCCTTCGTCCGAACAACTTACGTTGGGAAAGGTTGGGCCTGCGACACGACCGGGGTAGACCAGGATAATTTTGTGCATGGCAGGTGGACCAGGATGGTCGACGTCCCAGATGTCGGCGAATGAAAGTATTCTTTCCGATATAGAGGACGAGCAACGAGTATTCATTGTTTATTTTTGATGAAAGCTATTGTCTCCACTGTTACTCCTTGACTTTGTCAATGTCTCTCTCTCCTCCACATAAGCGGGGACTACTTGCTATGCATGCAGCGGGCAGCTGGCGTCTTGAGGGGCCAGGGCGGTGAGAGCGGGCTCCGGAAGCGGTCCGGACTCCAGCATGGCCCACCTCACATTATCACCCTATATTTCTTGGAGTCCGTGCGCGGCGGGCGGGCGATCTCTTCTCCCTCCCCCGTTTCTCTCTTCTCAGCCAACGCCCGCCGAGCGATTAGATTTTGGCTATCGACGGTTTATTCAATTACGGTCCCACATGTCAGTGAAATTGCAAGACAACGCGTGTCCCCTTTGGTGAGCGGCGTGCGAGCCGGACTGTCGGGGTTGCGACGCGTACGAGTCGTAAGTGTGTCGCCTTTCCTTTAGAACTTGCGAAGCGTAATATTTTCGCGCAATCGATCGATAGAAATCCAGAACAAAATGACGAGGGCGGTGCTTTCCCGCTCGTTAGGCGGGCTAGTTCGAGTGATATGACGTGCTACAGTGCCGTCCACTTGCTCCATTTTTATGTAAGCAAGAGTTTACACTCGTACGTGGGAGGAGTGCGAAACACCGCGGATCTGATTTTGATCGAGAGATAACTGTTCCCTGCCAAATAATGGAAGATTGTTAGCGATTATAGCATGATAGTTAGGGCATCTCCAGCGCTGGCCCACAAATTTACACCGGCATCTGTCCGAGGACACTGATGGATGCCATCCGATGCTGCCCGCATACCTTTCGACCACTATATGAACTAACCGGACGAAATTTGTGCAAACAAAGCAAATTTCGAATTAACCGGATGAAATTCATTACATTAGAAAACTTTTCCTACAAACTGGACGAAATTCATTACATATTTCGCACAAACCGTACTAAACCTACTGTAAACCTAATCTAAACGATCGCCGGCGCCTGACCACCAAGTCCGGCCATGAACCCAAGAAAGCTGGCCATTGCCTTTGCCTCCTCCTCATCCGCCTCGATAACCTCCTCCTCCGGCCGGAGCACAAGGTTATGAAGATTTCCGCCTCCACGTCGCCGTCAAGAGGCTAATTCGCCGCCGATGTTTACCCCACCAAGCTTGGCATCGACTGAGTGGAGTAGCAGTGGCCTTCCCGGGACAAAAGCGGCGGTGACCTACCGTGTACTACTCTTCCTCGCTGTCGGCTGGGCTCGCACACGCGCGCCGGATTTGTGGTCGTGGCGGCGGAGGGCGGCCCGGTGGGTGCCGGCGATCTCCTTCGTTTGCTCCTGCGACAGTACGCCGAAGAGAGCTTTGGAGCGCGCCCGGAACGGAGCCGCCGATGTCCCTCGTATGCTCCTGTGATAGTACGTCCAAGAGAGCTTCGGAGCGCCACGAGGCCATGGTTGAAGTGGTGCCAACAGAAGGAAGGGGCCGAAAGAGAATAAGTGTGGGTATTTGGCTATGGCTGGGAGATGGGGCTCAAGTTAATATAGCGGGCGAATGGCAATGAGCCGCGGCAGACAGATGGACAACTGGCGCCGGATTAGGTTCGTCGGGCATGAATGCGGACGCTGCTTCAGTGACTTAACTGCAGATGCGTTTGGGTGTCTGACATGTGGGCCCAACGGGCGTCTGGCCCGCATGTCAGTGACACACCAATTGAACCTGCAGTTAAGTCCAGTGAATGTGGCATTGACATTCTGGAGAGACGGTGACCGTTTCAGGCGCATGCGGACTGTTTGACTGGTCAACCATACAAATACGGAGCTATACGCTGAGCCAGCGACCGTATAATCACCATATCTCGTATACAATGATCAAAGTGAGCTATGAAGACAAGTTCGATGACCGCCAATGCATTTTACTCAGTAATAAATGACCAGGATTGAAGGGGAATCCTAATTTGCTTCGTGTTCTGTCCTTGAGCTTTTGACAAACCAATGCACTATACGGTTGTCCGTCCACTCCACCCCAGAGCTCTCACCAAGCGTCGTTAATGCCACCGCACTGCACACTAACCGGTAAGGCAGCGATGGCATCCCGCCGCGCCGAGTTCCTCGCCGCCCACGAACGCACACAAAATGGTAGGGAAGCAATGGCATCCCGCCATGCCGAGTTCATCGCCGCTCGCGACCTCACAACTATGTGGGAGGAATTTGAAGATGCCAAGACCGAATGGGCGGTAGAGTAAGAGGCGGCCAAAGCCGCACAGAGGGAGCGGAAAAGTCAGGAAGCACTCAAGAAAAGAGAGGCCCGCCGCCGCAAGAAAGAAATGGACGCACGTGCTGCTGCAGAGAGGTCAGCGGACATCCAAGCATGGTGGGGTGTCGCCGACAAAGCCGGGAAGGAGAACGACGGTGTCTGGCCAGCATGTGAGAAGTAGTAGTACTAGTAGTTAGTGTGTGTGTCTGTGTCTGAGTACGAGCATGTACCAGTACTACTAGTTACTACTGTAGTTTTTAGAGCAAATTACCAGTACATTAGCCTAGACTAAGTGGAAAAATCCTATCCTATGCATCAAATGGCATCTCTTTCTCTATAGGAACTGAGATGCATGTCATCTCACTACCTATTATTTTCATATTCCTATTCTATGAACGAAAGGAGGCCTCTGTTGGAGTAAATACTATAGCTAGCAGTACTGCTGGTACAGTAGTTTCTTCAAGAAGCGGAATTCAATGAAGTCATGATGGTTCCTTCGTCCGAGCAACTTCAAAGTGGGAAGTGGGCCTGTGATTTGACGGCTCATTAGTCATTGTTATTGCGGCGCAACGACCTGGGTGACTCTCCCTTGGAGTTCTGCATGCATGGCAAGTGGACCAGGATGGTCGACGTCCCACATGTTGGCGACCGGAAGTATTCTTTCCGATATCGAGGAGCAAGGAAACTGCGTGGTATAGTATCACTGCTGATTGGTTCGCAAAAAAATAGTATCACCACCGATTTATAATTATTTTTTATTTCTGATGAATGCTAGCGTTTCAACTCTTACGATGAAGGGTGCCAAACACGGCACGTGCTGGATGTCCCACACGTCAGCGAAAGGAGTGGGACATGAACAGCATGGTAGAGCCCGGCGTAAAAAAACAGCGTGGTAGAGCGTCTCCACTTCTTCCACTTCTGGGTCGGAGACCACATGTAGTAGTACTTAGTTGTATGTACGATAGAAAGTGCGACCTGGAGAGAAAGACACGTCTAGTTGGAAGGTCTCAGGGCATACACGTAAACAAATATAGAAGTTAATACGTGCCTCCCACTAATGTAGTAGTAGTAGAGTACTTAGACACGTACTCCATAACATCACCGTGCATTGCACGTACAACATTTAGTGGTAGTACGTAGTAAGAGACAAATGCCGCCCAAGAGTTCCCTTCTCGACCTACTTTTGGGTGTTTGGTAGAGTGTATGGAGGGTGCATGAGTCCACACTAGTTTAGCACAAATATACTAGAAGCATCCATGAAGAGAGGATGCATGAAGAGGGGTGTTGAGTTGAGCATGCATGAAGAGGGAACAACTATGCTGAGACAAGAACGCAACCAAACACACCCTGGATGCCACGCATGTTCATACCATTTGTGCCTTTCTACTTCACTTACTGCGCTACATTACTCAGGTTCGTACGTCCACTCCTGGGTACATGTCTGTCTCGTAGTTCCAGTGCCACGTGTTCTTCATATAGATGGAACGATCGTTGCATAACACGTGGGCCTTGATGCTAGATGTCTCGCGTGTTGGCAAAAGGATGAACAAAGCTCATGTAAAAAATAGAGTGGAAGAACATAGATTCTGGACGACCGAGAAGGAGCAAGGAACCTTGTGGTGGAGCGTCTGCACTCATAATATTTAATATTATTCAGTGATATAAAATTAACCAATCATCTCCACAGTGGACTGGAAGAGTACGAAACACGGCAGCCCAGTGTAGTTACATCATACACTAGTACATGGCTTACCCACGCTATCACCATATTTCTTAGCTTCCGTGCGACACCTATCTCTAGTAATCCAGCAGCCTGTATCGCTTCTCCCTCCTTGTCTCTATCAAAGTGCGGCGGACTGGCGTTTCTGCCGTCTATTGAGGTCGGTTAACTATCACATGTTAGCGACATGCCAAGAGCATTCTAAAAAAAATTCCTTTCACGTTCCATTTTCAAAAAGAAAAAAATCCTTTCACGTACGAATTTGCCTGTATGCTTTGACCAACTTGCATGTCCTATACTGCTCCTGTTTGATACTCTAACTTAGCTAGAGGTTAGACTAACTCATAACTAACCCTGAACTAACTGTAGCCAAAGAGGTGTTTGGGTGACAGGGTTAGATTGACAATAAATGCAATTCATGGAGAGAGAAAAGTGATTTTTCAGTGGTCCCAATGGGAACTATCTCCAGTTAGCACCTCTTGGGTGGGATAGTTTTTTTTGGTGGGTTCAGTGCAACTTGCTCCAATTTAAACCCTCATGCTTGGATACTTTAGGGCTATTTCAGCCCCAACTAGCTCAAACTAAGTCTAACCCATGGATCCAAACAGGGCCTATGGCCAGTCTTGACGCGGAGCGGTCGCGTGCACCATGAAGCGGCGCCCTCTCGGCCGTCGCGCCACTTCAAAGCCGGCGCTAATGAGAGGTCGCCTCCGCTCTGGCCAGGCATTAATGCGGAACTGATGCTCCAGGCGACGCTGACCGTTTCACGTGGGAAGCGCGCGCTGGCAAGGGAGTATAGGTTTTGAACCGTTTCAGGTGTAGTAGTAATGGTAGTTTGCAAAACTACTCAATTATTGCACTGAGTTTCCTAAGAAATTGTGGTAAAAAACGTTACTCCACATCCCGCTTCCCTTCTCCTTCCTGGTCGTGATTTACGTGGCCATGTTAACGTGGTTGTGTCAAAAAAATGTCACTTCCTGCTTGTGATTTGCGTTATATAACTACAAGCAAGATTCTCGTGCATTGCACGGAACATCAATATGCATTTTTTTTACAAAACACCTGTTGTGATTGACCCATGCAGGAGTAATCCCATGTGTAAAAACTAATGATATCTGAAGAATTTTATCAGAAAACTGGTATCTCGAGAATGTCATCGAAAAAATGAAAGATGAGAGATAAGGCGAGGAGGAGTGGAGCATGGTGGTGAATGGTGGTCGGAATGGGCGGAGGCATGGGGATGGACGGCGCCGGCAGGCGGCAGCGGCCACCATGCATGCTAGATTGTTCCAGAGACTTATTCCTTTTTTAATTGCTGAGCAATGAGGTTGCGGGAGATAATGATGTGGAGAGAGGTGCGTGTATCTTTTGTAAAATTATCATAGTTTGCTTCCTATCCGTCAGATATAGATCATACGGTCTGTATTACAAGATGACAGGCACACCATCATTGCCAACTCATTTTTTTATAAGGGTATACAGATGATAAGTTTGCTGACTACTAAAGTAAAGTGGAATCTGTCCATGTTATGCAAGTAAATAAAGGTGATTGTTTATCATACGGGTAAGGTTGGATGAAGGGTGGTAGGAACAAATGCTCCGCCTAGAGCATGTGTGTGTGAGATGGAGTATTAGTGTGTGTGGTATGTGTGAGAGAGAGAGATAGAGAGAGAGAGAGTGAGAGAGAGAGGAGAGAGAGAGAGATGGAGTGTTAGTTTGTGTGTATGTGAGAGAGAGAGAGAGATGGAGTCTAAGTGTGTGTGTGTGGGGGGGGGTGCATGTGTGTGTGTGTGCATGCGTGCGTGTGTGTGTGTGTGAGAGAGAGAGAGAGAGATAGAGAGAGAGAGAGTGAGAGAGAGAGAGGAGAGAGAGAGAGAGGAGAGAGAGAGATGGAGTGTTAGTTTGTGTGTGTGTTTGTGTGTGTGAGAGAGAGAGATGGAGTCTAAGTGTGTGTGGGGGGGTGCATGTGTGTGTATTTGTCTGTGTGTGTGTGTGAGAGAGAGAGAGAGATGGAGTCTTAGTGTGTGTGTGTGGGGGGGGTGCGTGTGTGTGTGTGTGTGTGCCCGCGCGCGCGCACGTGTGTGTCCCGGGGTCCTCTGTGGCGGATGTAATTTAAGTGTGCATGGCTTCATCATAGAGAGGTGATGAGTATGGCAGAGGCCACCAACGATGGGGTGCGAGAGAGAAAATGCCCGTAGGAGGGAAGAGAAGGTTCGTGCGCGTGAGAGGAGTCGACATCGAGAGAACGTGTTTGTTCGAGAGACACCACAGAAGACTACTATATATTGATGGTGCATGTAGGCAAGAATTAAACAAAGGGATGGTCTTATTGGTTTCGGGGATATAGGGGAAGAGTGAGAGGCGCGCGGAGCAGGAGGGGGGGTTGCCAGAAGGAGATTGTTAAGTGTGAGTGTGTGTTTTGCCCATCCAGGCAGAAGTTATGTGCACAAAAGAGGAGAACGATTCGATGTGGCATTAGGATTGAGGGTAATTAACTATGTATGGAGACATAGAGACCATGAACATGCATGTGTGAGAGGTATACATGTATACGTGGGATGTGTGTGTGTGCGCGCGCGTGCATGATCGAGATAAAAGAAAGAAGACATAAGTCTTAAGATCAACGACATGGGAGAGACGGATCGGTATGACAATATGCATGCATGTGAGAATGCAGGGAAGAAGGCCCGACAATTGAGCATGTGTTTTTGTCTTTAAGAGATAGTGTCATGGGCAGGAGCATGCATCTATGGTGAGCAGAGGGGGTGAGGCGCAACGATTGTGCAAAAGAGATCAACCTATAAATGCATATGTATGGATAGACATATATAGTGTGGGTGATAGGAAGCAAGACTCCGTGCGAGAAAGAAATGTTGATGGAGAAACTACAGATAGATACAGAGATGGAGATGCTAGCTAGAGAGACATCCGTTAGTTTGGGTGTCGGAGATGACCGTCAGGTGGTTCAAAGGGTGAAGTTATATATGTGTGTGAGAGGGCACTTGACTGCATGCATGTAGAGAGAAACATATGTAGTGTGCGTGATAGGAATCAGGAGCGAGGGCGAGAAAGAAGGTTGATGGAGAAACAGATAAATTGAAAGATAAAGATGCTAGCTAGTGTGCGCTAGAGATAGGAGTCGGGTGGGTCAGAAGGCTGGGTTATGTGTGTGGGTGTGAGAGAGATAGAGAGAGGGTGCATGTGAGTCACATACAAACAAATATCAGAGAGAAATGAGATCCAGAGAGACGGAGTTTTGTGTCTGCGAGAGAGAAAGATATTTCACAACGAGAGTGATAGCTAGAGAGACATATGAGGGAACGCAAGATATCTCTAGGGAGAGAGGGTGTGTTTGAGCGACATACAAGAGAACAATGGAGAAATATGAGACCCTGGGAGAGAGAGTTTGTGTTTGTGTGTGAGAAAGAGATATTGAAGAGGAAGAGTCATAGGTTCTCATATCTAAGGAGCAAAAGACATCTCTGTATGAGGGGTGTGCGAGTGGCACACATGGGAATAGTTGAGAGAAATGAGACCCCGGGAGACAAAGTTTTGTGTTTGTGTGAGATAAAGAGATTCCACATGGAGAATCATAGCTAGAGACACATAGCAGGGAGCGAGATATACTTAGAGAGATAGAGTGATGAAGGTCGATGGAGAGAGTACCGTTAGTGTGTTACAAAGATAAAAGATCATTGTCGACATACAGGTAGCACGAGAGATGCCTGAGAGATGATGAACGCGTATAGGTCCAGAGAGATAGTCCTATATAAGCATGAGTGATAGCTATATGCGACGAATATCTGGATTAAAGGGGATTCAAATATTTAAACTGGAGATCACGACATCGATAATATCATAACGCAAATTGGTGTATCAAACATGCATATTCATTTGAATTTGGGCGCACATGTAATGTTATATAGTTTATCAATATTGGTGATCCATAGATTCTTTAATTACAAACAATGCATGGTTTATATGCAATTAGTATCTAAACGGGATTACACTATATGTTGCGTGTGTGAAACAAATTATACATGTTTGAGAAGTTAAAAAAAACACGCATGAAACACACATTAATTGGAGACAGTTAGCGAGGAATGCATACATTGGATTTCAACATAAAGAGGTTTCAAATATTTGAAAATCCAAATTGATGGATACAACCTTATGAATCTGAGATCATGCCATTTGTAAACCATATTTATGTATAAATTGTGTTGTGCTTTTGAAATTATATATGTAAAAAAATGATGTATATAGAATGTAATTCCAATTGAAAATGTATCCCGCCAGAAAAAAAATAGTAGAATACAAACGGGATTCGAATTGACACTACTAGGGAAAACCCTAGTAGTAGCGCGGGTTTTGAGGCTAGCAGCAGCGCGGGTGGCCGCGCTACTAATAAGGCGCTACAGCTAACTCATAGTAGTAGCGCGGCCCTAACCCGCGCTACTACTGTTGACGATATCATCAGCGCTTTTTCTGAACGCGCTACTATTAACTAGCTGCAGCGATTTCGCCATCCCTTGCTACTGCTATATCTTTCATCATTTTCCCATTACCCCTTTCCCTTTCAGTTCTCCTTTCAGATACTAGATACTAGGTACTGCTAGTAGATATCAAATTCATAAACCATTACTAGGTAGTACTCCCTTCATTCCAAATTACTCGTCGTGGTTAAACCACGACGAGTAATTTGGAACGAAGGGAGTACTAGATAACAATTTCATGCATAGCCAACATGCATCCTCAAGCAGTACAAGGTCATATCAACGGCCATCATCATATGTAGTTCTAGATGATATCGACGATGATCATCATATGTAGTTCTAGATGATATAGCCACACACACATATGTAGTTCTAGATGATATGGCCACACACACATATGTAGTTCTAGATGATATCTAAGACAATCATCATCCTCAAGCCTGGGCGGTTGGTGTTCCTGATAGTAATTAGGATGGCCTGTGCAACACGAAGATTCTTGCCATTGAGGAATTTCTTCCACCCAACCGAGTTTAAGTGTGTGCGATCATCCGTGTCCACGCGGTAAGTACAGGTTGTGACAGAGCCCCTTGCAGTAAGGCGTAGTCCAGCTGAGCCTTCTTCATCCGGCTCGATACCATAACTCGCAGATATGCTCTTTGCCAATTTCTGAATAAGAAAAACATATCAATTAATAAGCATGTCATCGAACTCTACACTAATACATATCATCGACTAGATTCCACACAACATACCATATCATTGGACTGTACACTAAGTAATTCACACTATTAATTTGCATTTGTAAGTATAACATACCATATCATGTCAATCAACCATGGTATTTTTCAAGCGGGTCACGAATGGCACCCCGACAAAGTCAGCACGTGGCGGAATTATGTCCCACAGGTTGGACACCTCCTCCTCACTCAGCCTTGTTCTTTGAGCTACGATGGCTTCATGAAGTGGGTCCTCATCATCTTCATCGAGTGGGTCCTCATCATCTTCCACCAGGTTGAGATAAATGACAGCTAGCTTGGGTCTTTCTGCTCGGAAGTTGAAGCTGATCAACTCACCACCAGTAAGATGCATGCGAGCGACGAAACGGGCCCATCCATCTCCTCTAGTCTGTGAGATATTGCGTCCTTTCTCGACCTCCATAGTTTAAGGCCCCCCATGAGCCTAAAATGTCACAGTGTCTCCTATCAGCTTGTTGAATTTCAACCTCACATTGCATGGGACGATCCGTGTAAAATAAGAAAAATGACACAATGCAGTAATGCCAACACTAAAAATAAAATAGTTCTTACATTTCATCTAATTTCTTACCGCCGCATGACGAAAACTCGGCTGGAAGTAGATGCCGAACAGCTTGCCAGTTGCAAGGCTGCTGGCGCATCTTGACTTGCACAGTCGACATAGTGGTGGTGGTGGTGGCACCATTCTTCCTAAAGCAATATGAGCAAAGGATTAACGATCAACTAAATCAAAATGTTCTAAGTGAACTAAATCAACTAGCCTACTAAATCAACTAAATCATATCAACTAAATCAAAATGTTCTAAGTGAACTAAATCAACTAGCCTACTAAATCAACTAAATCATATCAACTAAATTAAAATGTTGCATATGAACTAGCCTACTAAAATCAACTAAATCAAAATGTTCTAAGTCAACTAAATCAACTAGCCTACTAAATCAACTAAATCAAAATGTTCTAAATCAACTAAATCAACTAGCCTACTAAATCAACTAAATCATATCAACTAAATTAAAATGTTGCATATGAACTAGCCTACTAAATCAACTAAATCAAAATGTTCTAAGTCAACTAAATCAACTAGCCTACTAAATCAACTAAATCAAAATGTTCTAAGTCAACTAAATCAACTAGCCTACTAAATCAACTAAATTATATCAACTAAATCAAAATGTTGCATATGAGCAGGAGGGAGAAGGAGGGGCGACTCAAGGAGGGAGAAGAGAGTAGGATGGAGGAGGAAGGCGGAGCGAGGAGGGGCCGGCCGGCTCGACCAGTTGAGGAAGGACGGAGGAGGAAGGCGGAGCGAGGAGGGGCCAGCCAGCAGCGAGTGGAGAGGGAGGATGGAGGAGGAGGCCGGTACCGAGTCCAGCAAGGAGGAGGAGGTGATGGCGCGCGGCGCAGACGGAGGAGGGGCGGAGGGGGTGGACCAGCGCGCGGCGCAGACGGATTAGAGAGGATTGAGTGGCTGTGTGTGAGTGGATCGAGGAGATGGGGAGATGAATGGCTTAGCAGTAGCACGCTTTAGGAAAAGACGCTAATGCTAAGCTATCTAGCAGCAACGCCTTTCACAATAAAGCGCTACTGCTATGTGTCAGCATTTAAAAATAGACTTTGTTCAATATATCAAAAATACATTGATCATCAACGATCTTTTTGTGTAGAATCTGATTTGTCAATATGAGTCCTCACCGGTTTAGGAACAGGTGAAGACTCATATTGCAGCCACAAATTCTACACATAGAGTTCAATGAAGATCAAGTGCTTGTCAAAGTTTGAGAAGTAACATATTTAAGGTGGTAGAAACTCTCTTCATAGAGCGAGGTGGGACTAAATTTTTCTAGGAAACTTAGCAGTAGCGCTTATCTGAGAAATGCGCTGCTACTATGCTACGTAGCAGCAGCGCGCATTGCTATAACGTGTTGCTGCTATAACTAGCCTCGCGGCAGCCTCGTAGGAATTATAGCAGCAGCGCGTCTTTGAGAGGATGCGCTACTGCTATATTTATCTCAGCAGCGAGTTTCGTCTGTGCGCGCTACTGCTAGTTAGCAGCAGCGAGTTATTTGGAAGCGCGCTGCTGATAAGATTCTGTGTATAGGCTTTTCCCTAGTAGTGTGAGTTGGTGAAAGTGCGTTATATCGACTAGAGGGGGGTGAATAGGCGATTTTTATGAATTCTTCACTGAGGAATTTGCCGCTGAGGAAATTCCTTAGCGAAGAACTATTAGCAGCGGAATAAGTACTCAGAAGTAAGCATAACAGAATACAAGCATGGTCATCATGATGAAATGAAGACTAGCACAGAGTACAGAAAGCGTAATCACAGGATAACACAAGATGAAGACAAACAGACTGAAGAAATTGAACTGAGGAAATTGAGAAAGTCTTCAGTCAAAGTCTTCAAACATAGATATGAACAAACACTCAATACAGTAATGAGGAAATGAAAGGGTTGAGGAAATAGAACCAGTTAGGTTGGTGAAGACAATGATTTGGTAGACCAGTTCCAACTGCTGTCTCAGTTGTACGTCTGGTTGGAGCGGCTGAGTATTTAAACTTGAGGACACACAGTCCCGGACACCCAGTCGCAGAGCACGTAGCTCAGGACACCCAGTCCTCACCGTATTCTCCTTGAACTAAGGTCACACAGACCTCGTCCAATCACTCGTGGTAAGTCTTCAGGCGACTTCCAAACCTTCACAGACTTGGTCACTCGGCGATCCACAATTCCTCTTGGATGCTCTAGACCTTGATGCCTAACCGTCTGGAAGAAGCACAGTCTTCAAAGGTAACAAGAGTCGGATGCACGCAGGATCAATTTCTTCAGTGATGCTCAATCACTTTGGGTTTGTAGGGGTTTGGTTTTGGGTTTTCCTCACTTGATGATTTTCTCTCAAAGTCCTCGGAGGATGGGTTGCTCTCAAATGACAAGTGTCAAGTTCTCTCGGAGCAGCCAACCAGCTAGTGGTTGTAGGGGGCGGCTATTTATAGCCTAGGGAGCAGCCCGACATGATAAGACATAAATGCCCTTCAATGATATGACCGTTAGGTGGATAAGATATTTTGGGACAGCTGGCGCACAGCACAACAACGGTCGGAAATTTGACTCTCAAATTCCTCAGGGCTATCATGTTCCTTACTGTGTAGGTAATTCGCACTGGCGAATTCCTAACTTCTCAGTCAGAACAAATTCATCAGCGACCAGAAGAACTTCGTCTCTGTCACTGAAGAAAGTGACTGAACTGTATGAGATTTCCAAAGGCTTCATTCGAAGGGATTGGTAGGTGTAGGATTTTGAGTTGAGCATCACATGGAAATTTTTCCTTAGTATTTCCTCGACCCCCTTTAACAGTATGGTGTTTCCTATTACTCAAGAAAGAGAAAATGAAACTACGAAAACAAAAGTCTTCACGCTTCATGTTCCACAAATGAATACCAAGTCTTCAAGGTCACACCAATTTCTTCACTTTCAAAGTCTTCAGAAAGTCTTCAGAATATCAAAGTCTTCAGTTGAAGAACTTCATTTTTAGGGGTCGACTTTCTCTGTAAATATCAAACTCCTCATAGACTTATAGACCTGTGTACACTCACAAACGCATTAGTCCCTTAACCTAAAAGTCTTCAATACACCAAAATCACTAAGGGGCACTAGATGCACTTACAATCTCCCCCTTTTTGGTGATTGATGACAACATAGGTTAAGTTTTCAACGGGGATAAACATATGAAGTGTATATACTGATATTGAGGAATTTGATTACAAGATATAGAAGAACTCCCCCTGAAGATGTGCATAGTGAGGAATTTGCTTTTGAGGCAATGCACATTTGAAGAGTTGAATCATGGAGATCTCCCCCTATATCTTGTAATTCATACACGCATTTGATATATAATATGAAGAATTTGAAATGCATGATGAAATATGGTGCCTGATGAGATTCAGCATACGTGCAATGTCATTAACGAGGAATAAGCATACAAAGTATAATGCAACAAAAGTATCAGCACACCATCGGGTTTAAGATTACAACTCGACCCAAATAAAAGTTTCAGAAGAACGAGAGTTGTAACTTAAAAAATGCCCTTAATATAGACCCGCTTGAAGACTAACTCAGATTTCTCCCCCTTTGTCATCAAATGACCAAATGGATTGAAACTGAGGACTAACACCCCTGAAGAATTTCAAGTCGATGGAGGAGCGCCAGTGTTGTCGGGGTTGTTTGTTGTAGCAGGGCCTGCCGCAGTGTCGTCCAAATCTTCATACTCATCAGTGTCACACGATGAAGAACAAGAGCTGGCCACCAGTGGAGGAATTTTGACCCTCTTGAATTTCTTCGGAGGAGGTGCAGACCAGTCAAATTCTTCCTTGAGACCCATAGTCTTCAGTTCTTCAGCGCTATAGACATGAGTGAGGACAGCCCAGGTGCGGTTGAAGGTTTCATGAAGGTGGTATTGGTTCTTCTTCACTGCATTGTGTGTTGAGGTCATATTGTGAAGAAGTGCACCAAACTGACGCTTTACCCATTTGTGATTGCGATCAACCTTCTGATGAAGACTGAGGAGTAACTCACGGTCAGTCATCACCCTGGGTGCTGTGGCTTGAGGATTTTGCTTGGCTGAGGTATTTGCGGCAGAGTCATGTGTGGCAGAGTCGTCATTGGTAGAGTAAGATGCAGCCTTGCGAAATTGACCATCCAATGGACGAGTGCCTTCATCGATCACAGCAGCGGCCTTGCCTTTATCATCAGCTAATGAAACTGTCCGTTTGAGGACTTCAATGGGAGGCAAGTAGCTACCGTGGTTCAGAGTGTCAGCTTTGTAATTTAGTGAAGATCTTGCCCTGATGAATCTCATAATCCAAGGAGCATAGGGCTTCAGCTTGAATGGTGACATAGCAATATTGGCCAGAGTCCTCATGAAGAAATCATGGAAGTTGACGGGAACGCCATGAATAATGTTGAAAAGCATATTCTTCATGATGCCAACGACTTCTTCATCATTTGAGTCGTGGCCTTTGATAGGACTCATTGTCTTCGTCAGAATTCGATAGACAGTCCGAGGCACATAGAGTAATTCCTTGACAAGGAATTTGGTTCGTGGGGCCTGCCTTGGCTTCAAAGGCTTCATAAGCACTTGCATATAGTGATCTGAAAGTTCTGTTTCGTTGTAGATGCAACGTGCACTGTCATGGGGAGGATTGAGAGGAAGGACATGAAGCAATTCAGTTGCCGGTGCCTTGTAGTGAGTGTTTTCAGTCATCCAGTCCAACACCCATGAGTTGACATCTTCAGCGTCTCCAGTGATATCCAGTGTCGCGTAGAACTGAAGAATGAGTTCTTCATTCCAATCGCAAATGTCCGTGCAGAAATTTAGTAGTCCTGCATCGTGAATAACACTGAGGACTGGCTCAAAGCCGGGCAGAGACTCCATGTCCACATGAGGAATATGAGCATGATCGAAGACTTTGTCTTTATTGAAAAGCACTGAGGAATAGAAATTGGCTTGGCTGGCAGTCCAGAAACGCCTCTTCCTTATGCGATCAGAATCATATGGATTGTAATCAGTGAAGAATACGTGCTCGCTGAAGAAGTCTTCAGCCTTGAACTTCTGTTTGCTTGAGAACGAATTCTTTGGCTTTGGTAGAGGGGTGTCAGTGAGTTGCATCACCACCTCAGGAATCGCGAGCTCAGGTTCTTCAGGCTGAGGAATTTCTTGTTCCTCAACAGGTGCAGTCTGAGGATCAGCAGCAGCAGGTTCATCAGCACTAGTGGCTGGAATTTCTTCATGGATAGATGAAGTGGGATGAGTTTCTTCAGAGCCCATTTGAACTGTTGCTGCAGGGGACTGAGGAATCTGTTGGATCGGGGTGAAGAGAGGAGTATTGGGATGTTGACTTTCCCAAAAGTCATCGTTCATCACAAGCGTTGTACTTCCAATATCCACATCTTCTTCAAGTTCCTCAACACCGGCCTCTTCAGCTGTGAACTGAGGCATAGGTGAGGAAATGACTGGCATTGAAGGGATTGCGTCCACTTCAATTTCTTCATCAAGCTGCTTTGACGAAGCGGCAGAATGATTTTCTTCATCAGATCCGCTTGGGATCTCATAGTCTTCTCCAAAAGGAACAAGGTCCTTTGATGGAATTGAGGAAATTGGAACAGCATCAATTGGATTTTCAAAGGAGCTGGTCATTGGCTTCATTTTCTTCGCAGCCGAAGAATTTGACGCAGCTGATGCTTTCCGTTTCTTCACAGCAGCTCGTTCTGCAGCCTTGGTTTTCTTCACATCAGAGACAGATGGAAGAATTGGAGTTGGTGTGGGCGCAGGAGGAGCTGAGGAAGCTGGTTGATTTTCCTCAGGCCCAACTGATGCAGTTGCCCTATCTTGTTCAGTTTCTTCAGGCGCACCACTAGTTTATGCCCTGGCAATTTCTTCAGCGGCTGGAATTTCTTCACCAGCCCTCGAACGAGCATTTTCTTCAGCAGGTTGAAAGTCATCAGCGGTGCTGGCATGTTCTTCAGCAGGCTAAGCAGAGTCTACAGCCTGAAGATTTTCTTGTTGCGATGGGGCTGCAACATTTGTGAACTTCCTCGTCAGGTTGACGAATCTGACCTTGGCTCCTTGCCAATCAGCATAATAAGCATCGAAGTTTTTGCTGAGGTCTTGAATTTCAGTCTGGACCTTGAGAAGTTCCTCAGGTGTCATTTTGACAACGTTTTTCTTCAGGAACTTCTCCTTTCTGTATTGAGCTTTCTTGATCTCTCTTGCCTTTTCAAACTTCCATTTCTCTTCAGTGATGAAATGGGTCAGCATATGACTTTGTCCAGGAGTCAGATGAAAGTCAGGCACAGGGGTGTTTGGATCCTTGTGCCAGAGATCGATATAATCGAGGATTTTCCTCGGATCCAACAGCAGAGGCACAGATGTGCCTTTGGCTGTAGCGGCCCTTTCTTGGCGGTCTCTGATGATTTCCGCAAGTTCATCATCAGAAGCTTCATCATCTTCAGGTGGCTCTTGGAAGGCGACCTGTTTCTTCTTGGGACTTGGCCGAGGACCTCGTCCAGCTGTGGCCTTAGTCTTCAGCAGAGTCGGGCCAGATGAAGACTTTGGTGCAGCTGAGGAACTTGTTGAGACACTAGAGGCAATGGAGAAGCCAACAGTCCTTTGACATGTAGCCAGATGCATAGGAGCTGAGGACTTTGAAGGAGCTGTTGAGGACTTTGGTGGAGCAGTAGCAGTGTGAGGAATTTGCCGTGAGGGCATTGCTGAGGAACTTGGCCGTGAGGGCGCTGTTGGTGAAGCACTTGGCTTACGAGCAAGCTTCTTTGGCATAGATTTCCTCGGTTTGACCGAGGCCTCAGTAGTAGTAGCAGTGGCAGAATCCTCATTGAATTTCTTCACTGCCTCCTTGGCTTGTCTTGCCAATTTAGCTTGGCGCTTAGCCCATTCTTCAGGAAAGTCCTCACCACGTTTGATGCTTGTGGGGTCAGCTACTTGGCCAGGTGCCAATGGAGCTCTTGGGCATGGAGGATTGAGGGCGAATTTCCTCATGTACTTTGGAGTCACATATCTGTATTCCCTCCATTCCCTTGCCCATCTCCGTTCAATCTTCTGAATGTGCACCTTGCGCTGATTTTTGTTTTCTTTGCCAAATTTTGCTTCATCAGGTGTGCAATAGCCAGCATAAATTTCCTCAGGGATTTCAAACGCAGTCATAACCTCAGGTTTCTTTCCTCCTTTCTGCGGCTTCTTACCGTCTGCCATATTCTTCAGTTGAGGAATTTGAACAATCGAGTTCTCTGAAGAATTATGCAGTTTTTCTTTGAGGCACGCTGCAAATGAGTTAAGTTGATGAGAACCTAGTGATTCAGCAGCAGACATGAGTACCTGTGAACAGAGTACAGGTGCGAGGAATTCGGAGAGGTCATATGCGTTCTCAGAAGGTTTTCCGAAAAGAACAAGTTTTGAGGAATTTGACCAAATGAACCTTGAGGAATTTCACTAAGCTTTCTTGTCTTAGGTTCCAGAGTTGTACAGCTCGAAGATCCACACAATTAGGGAATCTTGAAGAAAATGATTGCTTAGAGAAATAGTTCAAGATCATATGATGTGTGAGGTGTTCATATGTGTGAAGATTTGAAGAATAAACACCTTTGAAGATTTTCAGGAAAGTTTGAGAATCAAAGTGAGTAATAAAAATAACTTTTAATTACCCGAAGTGAAGAACACAACGAAATGAGAGGAACAGATGTGAAGTTCGTCAGGTTAGATCTCCCACGCCCTAACTTGGCAGAGGAAGACAGCTACGGCGGCGGCGGAGTGAAGATTTCTGCGGTCGGCGTGAGTACGACGGCGACGAGGTCGAGGCAGCGAAGCTCTTCCTCACCGGTGACGGTGGAGTAGCGGCGGCGCTAGGGTTTGAGGAGCCCGAGCAGGAGAGAGAGGTCGAGCGGAGTAAAAGAAGTGAGGATGGAGAGAGGGGTATTTATAGAAGCAGTGAAAAACTGTTCGCCCGAAGATTTAGGACGAACGTGCCCCTGACCATTCTCCTTCTCACGACATGTGTCACCCACGTACTGTGTAGTGGAGATCGTGTATGATTGTGGATGAGTAAAATAATGCATCATGGGATGCGGAAAGGTTTGAGCGGCAAAACCGAAAGTTTGGATAAGATCAGTTTTAAAGTTTCGTTCGCAATTTCTTCAGCTGACAAGGACACCGTGAAGATTTTGAACGAGTTTCAAATAGAACGCACATGAAGAATTTGTGAATAGATTGGGTTGAGTATAGCATAGAGGGGGAAGGGTCCGATCACATTCACTTAGCAGAAAAAACAACTTGAAGAAATAGCTATAAGTGAATGCTGTAGAGGACATAAACTCATATATATATATATATAGCTAATGAAGAAAAACGAAGGAAACAGTGAAGATATTGAAAAGTTGAAGAATTTGAAAAACTGAAGAATTTCAAAACTAAGGAAAAACTCAAATTGAAGATTTTCAACTTTTTGTGGTGGCGTGACCCACCGTATAAGAATGATGATTTCAGACACCGCGTACAATTATCGTAGGGTTCTGAGAATCAAATTCTTCATTAATTTCTTCACACTTAGAGTGTTATTCTTCATTGATTGAAGAAAAACGTTTCTTCATGTGTTGCACATCTAAGTCATCAATTTTGCATAAGTGTTAGGATGTGTGTCCTTTTCAAAGAACATTCAAAGATACTAAGATATTTAGCTCACACCGCAACTTGCTAAATCTCTTCTCATCCAAGGGCTTAGTGAAGATATCAGCTAGCTGTTCTTCAGTCTTCACGTGCTCGATGGAGATGTCGCCCTTCAACACATGATCATGAAGAAAATGATGACGAATCTGTATGTGCTTTGTCTTCGAGTGCTAAACTGGGTTGTGAGCAATCTTGATGGCACTCTCATTGTCACAGAGGAGAGGCACATTCTTCACGTTGACGCCATAGTCCTTGAGTGTTTGCTTCATCCAAAACAGTTGAGCACAGCAAGAGCCAGCAGCAATGTATTCAGCTTCTGCAGTAGACAGTGATACGCAGTTCTGTTTCTTCGAGGACCAACAGACCAAAGATCGTCCGAGGAAATGACAAGTGCAAGAAGTTGACTTGCGGTCCACACGATCACCAGCATAGTCAGAGTCAGAATATCCAATGAGATCAAAAGCAGAGCCCTTGGGGTACCATAATCCTAGTGTTGGTGTGTGAGCTAGATATCGAAGAATATGCTTCAGAGCCTTATGGTGTGATTCCTTCGGTGCAGCTTGAAATCGGGCACACATGCAAACACTAAGCATTATATCTGGCCTAGATGCACATAAGTACAATAAAGAACCAATCATGGAGTGGTATACCTTGTGATCGAAGTCAATACCATTTTCATCAGTGCATAGATGGCCATTTGTGGGCATAGGAATTTTGACGCCTTTGCAATCTTGCATGCCGAATTTCCTCAGTACATCTTTGAGGTATTTCTCCTGAGATATGAATATGCCATTGCGCTGTTGACGAATTTGAAGACCTAAGAAGAATTTCAACTCTCCCATCATAGACATTTGATATTCTTCACTCATCATATAGGCAAATTCATCACTATAACGTTGGTGAGTACAGCCAAAGATAATATCATCAACATATATTTGGCACACAAACAGTTCACCATCATAAGATTTAGTAAAGAGAGTAGGGTCGAGTGAACTAGGTGTGAAGCCATTCTTCATGAAGAATTCCTTCAATGTATCATACCATGCCCGAGGGGATTGCTTGAGGCCATAGAGGGCCTTATTAAGTCTGAAGACTTTGTCAGGATTCTTTGGATCTTCAAAACCTGGGGGTTGAGCAACATATACTTCTTCCTCAAGCTTACCATTGAGGAATGCACTTTTCACATCCATTTGTTGTAAGATAATATTATGATGGTTAGCATAAGCAAGTAATATGCGAATAGCCTCAAGTCTAGCAACAGGTGCAAAAGTTCCATCAAAATCAATTCCTTCAACCTGTGTGTAGCCTTGAGCTACCAGTCGTGCCTTATTCCTTACCACAAGGCCATTTTCATTTTGCTTGTTGCGGTAGATCCACTTTGTGCCAATGATATTATGCTTGCGAGGATCTGGACGTTTGACCAGTTCCCAGACATTGTTGAGCTCGAACTGATGTAATTCTTCTTGCATAGCCCGAATCCACTCGGGCTCCAAAAATGCTTCATCTACCTTAGTGGGCTCTGTGATAGAGACAAAAGCATAGTGCCCACAAAAGTTAGATAAATGTGAAGCTTTTGAGCATGTGAGAGGACCTGGTGCTCTAATGTCATCGATGATGTTCTCCACTTGCACTTCTTTTGCAACGCGAGGATGAGCTGGTTGTCGCTGAGGAGTTTGATCAGCATTTTCTTCAGCACCATTTTCCTCAGCTTTTTCTTCAGGTGCATCAGCTCGATGTTCTTCATGAACTGGAATGAATTCTTCAGCAGATTCTTTAGTAGGAATGACATCCTCAATTGCCTTGAACTTGATAGAATCCTCAGGTGCTGGTTCAACTAACACAGAAGGTAGGTTCTCTCTTTGCGAGCCATTAGTTTCATCGAACCGCACATCTACAGTGTCGACAATCTTGTGAAGAACAATGTTGAAGACTCTGTAGGTGTGCGTGTCCTTTCCGTAACCAAGCATAAAACCTTCATGTGCTTTCGGTACAAATTTAGAATTGTGGTGAGGATCTCTAATCCAACATTTAGCACCAAAGACTTTGAAATAAATCACATTGGGTTTCTTGTCAGTGAGGAGTTCATAGGCCGTCTTCTTGAAGAATTTGTGAAGATATACTCTGTTGATGATGTGGCACACAGTATCAATTACATCAATCCAAAAATGATGAGGCGTTTTGTATTCATCAAGCATAGTGCGATCCATCTCAACAAGAGTTCTATTCTTGCGCTCCACGATGCCATTTTGCTGAGGAGTATAGGGAGCAGTTACTCATGAGTAATACCAATTTCATCAAGATAGTCATCAAGACCGGAATTCTTGAACTCAGTTCCATTGTCACTTCTGATGTGCTTGATCTTCACACCAAAGTTGGTTGAAGCCCTCGAGGAAAAACGTTTGAAGACTTCCTGCACTTCATGTTTGTAAGTAACAATGTGTACCCATGTATATCGAGAGTAATCATCAACAATGACAAAACCATATAGAGATGCATCATTAGTGACTGATGAGTAATGATTAGGTCCGAAGAGGTCCATGTGAAGCAATTCGAATGAACGAGTAGTGGTCATGATAGTCTTCGCTGGATGCTTGGCCTTGGTCATTTTTCCAGATTCACAGGCTCCGCATAAGTGATCCTTGAGGAATTTGACATTCTCAATGCCAATGACATGCTTCTTCTTCGCAAGCGTGTGCAAATTCCTCATGCCTGCGTGACCAAGTCGTCGATGCCATAGCCAGCCTTCTGAAGCTTTTGCAAGTAGACACATGGCTGGTTGTGGTCCTGTAGAGAAATCAACAATATACAAATCTCCTCTCCTAAAGCCATCGAAGACTTTGGAATTGCCAGCTTCCATAATCACAACACAACGATACTTGCCAAAGACAACAACCATATCAAGATCAGAAAGCATTGAAACTGACATGAGGTTGTATCCTAAGGACTCAACAAGCATGACTTTGTCCATGTGTTTATCCTTAGAGATAACAACCTTACCAAGACCCAATACCTGACTTTTGCCTTTGTCAGCAAAGATGATATGCTTCAGATGTGACGGTGATAACGGAGCATCCATCAAAAGATTCTTGTCACCAGTCATGTGATTTGTACATCCACTATCGAGGACCCATTCAGTGGCTTTGGGTTGATCATCCTGCAGATGAATTAGTGTAACTTACAATCTCATATGCTTCATCAGTGAAGAATATGATATCAAGTTCATCAGATGAATTTCATCAAGCAGTAAACAGATATAGCAGTAGGAGGACGTGTGAAATGAAAGTTTATTTCATCATGATTCGCCTTCGTCCTTTCAGGCAATTTTGTCAGGTCCCCAGCAAATTCTTCAGACGTTAAGGTACGTCTGGAGACCTGACCCTGCAGAAGAGATTAGTTCTTTTTCTTCACCACCCACATCTGAAGGGGTGGCAAAGAGTTCATCACTCTGCGAGCACCATATGAGAATGGTGGCATAGAAGCCAAACCATTTCGTTTCACATAAGAGGGGTTAGGGTAAGCATATGAATAAGCAGAGAAATTCTTCGAGGACTTATGAACATAATGGTTTGAAGAATAATGCACATATTCATAGCCCTTAGCTCTACCCTGCGAAACAGAGTTGTTAGCACGATGATAATCATATGAGGACTTTGATCCATTTGAGGAATTTGATGCATATGAAGAATTTGATCTAGGGTTCCTATTCTTCACTGGTGGTGTCATGAGGACATTCACCTGAAGACTTTCAAGGCACTTCTTGGGAACCCAGATTTTCTTCATAGGAGAACTGTTCCTGCAGTTAGTGCCAACATATCTAGCAAATACTTCACCATTCTGATTTTTGAACAGTTTATAGTTGGAGTCAAATGACTCATCTGAAGGATGAGGAGATTCACATGTAAAGCCAGATAAGTTAGATGTATCAACTGGAGGTCCCTTTGCAGCAACCCATGAGGTTTTGGGGTACTGCTCAGGCTTCCAATATGTTCCATCACAATTAAGTTTCCTCTCAAAGGCGATACCCTCTTTCCTAGGGTTTCTGTTGAGGATCTGCTTTTTAAGCACATCACAAAGAGTCTGATGCCCTTTGAGGCTTTTGTACATGCCTGTCATCTACAATTCCTTCAGCCCTGCATTGTCGGTGATACTAGCAATGTCCTCAGATGAGGAATAAGTGATAGCAGAGGTAGGTGAAGAATTTGTAACAGTTGAAGCATTTGAACATTCAGGTGAAGAATTAGCAGATTCACGTTCAATGCACTTTAAGCATGGAGGAACAAATTCTTCCTGAGAAGCGCTGATTTGTTGAGCTAGTAATGAATCGCGCTCCTTCTGAAGATCTTCATAACTCACTCTTAGCTTCTCAAGGTCTTGCTTTCTTTGAAGAAATTCATAAGAAAGTTTCTCATGATCAGATAAGAGAGTGTTATGATGACTTTGAAGGTTATCAAACCTAGACTAAAGTCTCTGAAGATTTTCAGTCAGGGCTTTAGTGCGATCCATTTCTTCACCCAACATATCATCACTTTTGTCTAGCTTGTTTTGAACCTTTTCCAAAGCACTTTGTTGTTTAGTGGCAATGCAAACAAGTTTGGTATAACTAGATTCAATATCATCATCAGATCCATCATCATCAGATTCATTGTCACAAAACTCGGATGAGGAGCATTCAGTTACCTCGTCACCCTTTGCCATGAGACATGATGCAGAAGATGATGATTCTGGCTCGAAAGTCATCGTTTTGAGAGATTCCTTGAAGTCCTCAAACCAGGGATCATGACGGGTTCGATGACCTTCATAGACATCAGAGATTCGGTCCCAGATAAGCTTCGCATTGCAAAGATGCATAATGCGCCTGAATTCATCTCTAGATAGGCAGGAACAGATGATATCCTTCGCCAAGATGTCAAGTTGAGTGTACTTGCGAATATCATCAGCGTCCGCCATCTTGCATAGATCAGTAAGACCAATCTCAGTGACGGTCCACAGCTCGCTGTTCATTGCCATGAGGCGCTTCCTCATCATGGCCTTCCACTTGGGATAATCATGACCGTCAAAGATAGGGCATGCCACTTTCTTCATACCTGCGGTAGACATAACTAAAACTCCAGGCGGTTAAACCAAAATCACACAGAACAAAGGACTACCTTGCTCTGATACCAATTGAAAGTGCGTTATATCGACTAGAGGGGGGTGAATAGGCGATTTTTATGAATTCTTCACTGAGGAATTTGCCGGTGAGGAAATTCCTTAGCGAAGAACTATTAGCAGCGGAATAAGTACTCAGAAGTAAGCACAATAGAATACAAGCATGGTCATCATGATGAAATGAAGACTAGAACAAAGTATAGAAAGCGTAATCACAGGATAACACAAGATGAAGACAAACAGACTAAAGAAATTGAACTGAGGAAATTCAGAAAGTCTTCAGTCAAAGTCTTCAAACACATATATGAACAAACACTCAATACAGTAATGAGGAAATGAAAGGGTTGAGGAAATAGAACCAGTTAGGTTAGTGAAGACAATGATTTGGTAGACCAGTTCCAACTGTTGTCTCAGTTGTACGTCTAGTTGGAGCGGCTGAGTATTTAAACTCGAGGACACACAGTCCCGGACACCCAGTCGCTGAGCACGCAGCTCAGGACACCCAGTCCTCACCGTATTCTCCTTGAACTAAGGTCACACAGACCTCGTCCAATCACTCGTGGTAAGTCTTCACGCGACTTCCAAACCTTCACAGACTTGGTCACTCGGCGATCCACAATTCCTCTTGGATGCTCTAGACCTTGACGCCTAACCGTCTGGAAGAAGCACAGTCTTCAAAGGTAACAAGCATCGGATCCACGCAGGATCAATTTCTTCAGTGATGCTCAATCACTTTGGGTTTGTAGGGGTTTGGTTTTGTGTTTTCCTCACTTGATGATTTTCGCTCAAAGTCCTCGGAGGATGGGTTGCTCTCAAATGACAAGTGTCAAGTTCTCTCGGAGCAGCCAACCAGCTAGTGGTTGTAGGGGGCGGCTATTTATAGCCTAGGGAGCAGCCCGACATGATAAACATAAATGCCCTTCAATGATATGACCGTTAGGTGGATAAGATATTTTGGGACAGCTGGCGCGCAGCATAGCAACGGTCGGAAATTTGACTCTCAAATTCCTCAGGGCTATCTTGTTCCTTACTGTGTAGGTAATTCGCACTGGCGAATTCCTAACTTCTCAGTCAGAACAAATTCATCAGCGACCAGAAGAACTTCGTCTCTGTCACTGAAGAAAGTGACTGAACTGTATGAGATTTCCAAAGGCTTCATTCGAAGGGATTGGTAGGTGTAGGATTTTGAGTTGAGCATCACATGGAAATTTTTCCTTAGTATTTCCTCGACCCCCTTTAACAGTACGGTGTTTCCTATGACTCAAGAAAGAGAAAATGAAACTACGAAAACAAAAGTCTTCACGCTTCATGTTCCACAAATGAATACCAAGTCTTCAAGGTCACACCAATTTCTTCACATTCAAAGTCTTCAGAAAGTCTTCAGAATATCAAAGTCTTCAGTTGAAGAACTTCATTTTTAGGGGTCGACTTTCTCTGTAAATATCAAACTCCTCATAGACTTATAGACCTATGTACACTCACAAACGCATTAGTCCCTTAACCTATAAGTCTTCAATACACCAAAATCACTAAGGGGCACTAGATGCACTTACAGTTGGCACAGTAAACGTGCACTGTGCAAAATTTGAACGAAGCGGGGAAAGTCGCAGTAACCGCCCGAAACCAAAATCTGCGAGATGGAAATCACTACTGCCTATCCCTTCCGCGCAAAGCCTATCTGCTGGATTTCTATAGGTTTCGATAGGGGTAGGTTTGTAATTTCACCCAAACGTGACATAACCGCCTCTCACCCGGATTCATACACGGTGGGCGCCAAAACACAGTGTGCCTTCGGGCGAAATCGACTCCCAACCCGATTCATATTCATACACGGTGGGCGCCAAAAACAAACTCTCATCGGCAAATATTCGGTGTATGCGAGATTACCGTCCTATCCCCAACCGACTAATGTTGTTGTGATGTAGTAGAAATTTGAAACGGGGGCTAAGTTTGTAAATTTCCTCGCATTTGAGACAAGCACGCCCTGACTACATGGTTCCCCCCTTCCTCTCTACCTCCCTTTTCCCCATTTGTACTCCGTGGGCGCCAAAACACCCTCTCCACCCCACCCTCCTCCGTTCGCCGCCGTCCGCCACCCCATCCACCGCCGTCCTCCTCCACCATGCCGGAGCTGATACCCCGACGCCGCCGTCCATTGCAAGAGATCGACCTCTCTCATCCACGCCTTCGGACCGGGATCCTTGCATCCCGTCCTCTCGCTTCATCCCCGCCATCGTCTAGCTTGCGGGCGCCGCTCCTATGACTGTCTCGTCCACCGTGCCCCGCCGCCATTGTCTACCCAACTAGATTTGCTTCCATGTCGCCAACAGCCATCGCTACCGCAGCACCGTCAAATTCTCACCAGATGCGTAAATGGCGCCACACCAGAGGCGGTACTCTTTCGTATCTGCTGAACTTATTTATCGCAGCAAGAAAATAGATCGCCACTGCTTTACTCTGATTTCTTGTCTTGGTTGCGAAGTTGCCTTTGTCCGGTTTGCACCATCAGATCCGCCATGGCACGCTCAACACTATACTCCCAATGCTTATGGTTTTCCCCTTTTATATTCCACACTAGTTAAATCACAGTAGACTAAATTTCAAAATTGGGTCAGTCAATTTTTCAGAGCTCGCCGGAGTTCGCCGGTGCGATCCAAGGGGCTCGGGTGGTTGTGGGGCCTCGCCGAACAAAGAAAACTCAACGCAGGTGGGGTGTGGGGGTGGCGGAGGAACACGGGCGGTGGGGGCCGGTGGTCCGGCCGGCGGCCCGTGCGGTGTTCTGTATGGGAAGAATCATAGACATGGAAGCAGAAGGGTTAGGAGACGTAGGATTTTCATCCAACCGCCTGAAATGGTCGAGAGACAGCTGGGAGTTGCATTCTTAATGCGCTCTGGTTCATCATGTGTGGGCACCGCGCAACCAACATTTTATTATCCAAAATCTGCTTTCTCTTCTTTACCATGTTCGATAGTGCTGGCCTGTACGTGATCGATAGGCTTTCAATTACTAGCGGCAATACAACACCGTATTTTCAAGCCAGTTCCACTTTCCCAATTTATATATCGTGGTTATGGTGTACCCCTGTTATGTACACTATGATCTACCTAGTTGTTGTGTGCTCTTGTTATCATGGTTTGGCAATAAACTATCTATACAGTATATTATGAACCTATCATCTGCCAGCTATCCTTACTTCTGGAGCCTATTTTTTTGTGTACTTGTGCCAGATTATATAAATGCACGCACGATATTACAGCACACATGAGTTCTCACATCAGAATCCAGTGATAGCACATAAGTGTTTACAGGGGCGCCCATATATTAGAATATCATGTGCATTACAAAGATAATCTCACAACTATTTATGTTTTCATGGTTCTCAGATATTATACGCAATTATAGTGAATATCAGAATCCGCGCATCAGAAGAATATTGTGAAACACTGCAATGACTTACAAAATTGGCACCAAGGCATTGAGTGCCATTTTGGAAGCAATGAAACTTGTACACTCCCCACCTATTGATTCTTGTTCAGAATATCATTCTAATAACTATTCTAACCTCGAGGAGTCAAAGGCAGATGGCCTGTCCTGTTCACCCATCAAGGTGCCTATTCTAATTTGGCAAGGTTTTATTGATTGCACGTATCTTGCATATATTGTCTTGCATTTCTTCTACTTTGTTGCACCACCATCTGCTTAGTTTACTCTTCATATAACTCGAGATGCTATGCCCATCCATTATCAATACATATTTCATCTGTTGTCATACCATGTTTTTCCACTCAAATGCTGTTCTTGTGCATTAGACATCAAAAAGGAAGAGGGTGATTGCCGAACCTGAAGTAGCACCAGCAAAGTCCTTGAAAAACGTGGTGGTGCCGGAGAAATCAGACAGCGTCGCACTTATATTGGCTGTACAACCAGTGACACAAAACATCGGACCGACTCTAGCAAACTGTACCCATACTTCACTGGCCACACCACTAGCCCCACCACACAGGACCTACACTCCAGCAAAAGGTATACCGATTTCATTTGCCATAGCACCAGCCATACCACTGAAAAATCCCACTCCAGCAAAAAGTACAGCAAGTCCACTGGTCGAAGACCTATCCCAACTGTAGAGACGGCCAATTCCTGCAGATTGGAACCTCATTCCATTTATTCCTAGTTTTAAAGACAATGCTTTCAATGTTTTTAGGGACTACATTCATATATTCCCATCATGGGAAGATTATAGTGAAGACAAACACAATTTTCGCATCTTCCTGTCCAACTTACGTGTAAGTGCTATTATTCATGGTTATTATTTTCCTATTTTCTGCTGATCGAACACATCAATGATTTACATTACACTGTTGTAACTAGGTGAGGGTCAATCTGGATAGTCATGACGAGCAAAGCTTGCTTGTGCTGCAGCAGTATCGGTGTTACCTGAGGAAATCACACTTTGATGGCAAGTCTATAAACGAATTTCCGGTGAAGTCTCATGTGCTAAATTTAGAAGACATTGAATGGAAAAACCTTGTTATGCACTGGTCTCGTTCCCAAGATGAGGTACTGTCTATGAAATCACATGACAATTTGAACTTCTACTTTTCCGCATGTGCCTTACGGATCATTTTTGCAGGAAATCAGCTCGAAGAAGAATTCCGGTTTGAAAAGAACGACAGGATATTGCAAATATGCTGCCCGCTGCTTTGCTCTTGTTAGTACCTGTTGTTCTGTATCACTGTACTTGCATTATGTGACAGCAGTATGCATGATAGCTTGCTTATCAATTGTTCGCTCCAAATTATCTGATCTGTATGAATGGTTACATTAGTGTAGAATATATCCAATGCCAATGAATTTTTTTCGCTCTGCATTGTTCTTGTAAGTACATGCTGTCCTTTATCAGTGTACTTATATTGACAGGTAGTTGTTCATGTACCATCACTCCGCAGCCCTCCATTTTCTACACATCAAATCTATATTTACTCTTACCATAAGGTTGGTACTGAAGAAGTTTAGCTGTGCATTGCTCTTGGCTGTGCCTTTTGCCTGTATCGCTGCACATACATTTATAGCTACTTGGTTATGTAGCATCACTCTTCATCTTATCTTAAATATTCTCTATTGTTTCGTATATTACCACATCTATATCTACTCTTAACAAAATCTAGAATAAAGGCAATGCTTATGAAGAACATTCTGTGCTAAGCTTCTTGAATTGCCCCCCATCAGCATGGACAAGGGCTTTATAGAGCCTGTCTTCACCAGTAATGTAAGTTTGTCCTTCTCAAGCCTTCAAACTTTGTTGTGTATATTTGGTTAGGCATGACTGCAACAGCTGTTTATTTTTGGTGTTTGCATCAAATTGCATGTTTAAAGTTTATTATGTAGTTCATAAACAAAAGTTTGTCCTTCTCAATTTAAGTTTTCAGTTGAACAACCAAGTTCCTTCTTCATACCATGTAAATTAAACTATACAAAGCAAGTGATCTTCTTTTGCACTGCATGTATGCTTCTGTTCTTCATCCATAATCCAGTGGTGTGGTGAACCTACCCACTACAGCACAATGTCATATTCTGCAATGTCTTAACTATGAACAATGTCATATCATTCTACTATTATTTAAACCGCCTCTTTATTTGCCAATCTGAAATGGGATAAATTGATAGCACACTAACCATTGATACTTATGAGTTCTTGATCTGTAATCCAGTGGTGTCGTGAAGCTGCCAACTCCTTCACAATGTCAATTCCTGCCATGTCTTGACCTGAACAATATCATATTGTGTTAATGCAATTTTAAACTGTGTCACTTTATTCGTCAGTAAGAAATGTGATGAATTGTCATCACTGATACTTTTATGTGCAAAACCTGTCATCTGTCTGCTTGTTTATCTTTCAGAGTGAGGAAGATATAAGTGTTGAACAAGCACAGTCTCATCATCTTGCTCAGCTGCTTGTGCTGCAGCTCCCCAGTAGGGCTAACCTTTCTTGAACTCTATTGAAGTGCTGTCGGTTTTGTATATTATTTTGTCGGCGTGTTTATTTGCACTGGTGGCGATCTTTGATGCCCAGTGTATGTAATCTTCTGTTTGCTTGTGCTTTATTATCATAGTGGCGAACTTTGATGCCTAGTGGATGTAATATGCCGTAATTTCTTTATTGTATAGTCTAGGTTTTTTCTTATTCACGATGCTGCGGTTATTTTACTGTATATATATCCTGTCTTCGCAGTAAACCGGCCAAACTGTAAAATTACGGTACATAATCGGGCCGTCAAGCAATCACGATGTATGATCCGCATCATGGGCCCCGTCAAACTGGCCCACTAGTAGATTCGGGCATTTAATAGGCCGTGTAACCCCCGGCCCTCTTTTCGCAAGAAAACTCAATGGGCTTTTAGGAGGCTGAGAAGTAGGCTGGGCCTGAAACGTGCCGAATAGCTCACGGGCCGGCGGCAGCCCGAAATGGACCCAGGCCCATGATTGTGCGAATCAATTCATGGGCTTTTAACAGGCCAAAGTTGTCTCGGTCCTTGTTTGGCCCAATCAGATATCGGCTGCGAGCAGGCCGGATGCAAACCGGGCCGTAGTTAGGCCCAACTATATGACGGGCTTTTAACAGGCCGAATTTAATATAGGGCCGAAATGTTAAATGTTCCCTTAATAGGCCGAAACTAATATCAGGCCGAATTACTAAATGGGCCTTTAGCAAGTGGGCCCAAAAGCATAGCGTCTAGTCAACGGGCCGAATCTGATATGGGCCATAATTGAGCCCAAAGCCTCTTAAAGGGCCGGACCTGATCTGGGCCGTGATTTGGCCCAAAAAGTGGGAGGCTTTTAACGGGCCGGATCTTATATGGGCCATTACTAGGACCGGAACGTCGCAGGACATGAATGGACCGGATCAATTATGGGCCGGCATTTGGCCCAAAACATGGCAGCCAGTTAATGGGCCGGCCTACTAGGGTCCTCAAAATCTTGTGGGCCTACAACTGGGTCGGCCCATTAATGTCGGCGAAATCTTGTGGGCCTTTAGCTGGGCCGGCCCATTATGATCCGCAAGAATTTTGTGGGCCTTTACCTGGGCCGGCCCATTATGGCACACAAAAATCTTGTGGGCCTTTACCTGGGCCGGCCTATTATGGCCCGCGAAATCTTGTGGGCCTTTAGCTGGGCCAGCCCATTATAGACCGCAAAATCTCGTGGGCCTTTAACTGGGCCGACACATTATGGGCCGCCAAATCTTGTGGGCCTTTAGTTGGGCCGGCCCATTTAAACTTGATTGGCCGTGCCACGTGTCGACGTATCATAGGCGCCTTCAGTCCAATGAGTGGATGACATCTGTCCCAATGATGAGCCGACACGTGTTTCCTCCAGCCAATGATGATTTTACACGTGGAAAATCCCCAATGGTCGGGGCCGTTAACGGGTTATCGGATCCAAAACCCGACCCGATAGCTTAACGGTGTTCCGTTATGGTGGATGCCACGTGTCGGTCACCCTTCACGAAAGCACTTCTGTGACGCACGATTTATCATCATGGAAGTGGACACTTCTGTGATGATAATTTTGGTAATGTCATCGAACACTTCTACGACAACACAGGTATGACTATCTTGGTTCTGTCATAAATTTATCATGGATGTACATGCATGACAAAAAACGCGACCTACTATGACAAACACGTATCATCACGGATGTGTGTTTTTTTGTAGTGCCATGAGATAGCGATAGTGGAGGAACCACACGCGGATTGTCCCTCAACTTTGAGGATGAATTATGTTCGGATCACCGAACTCCTTGAGCCAAAAACCTGCTCAAAGGAAGACATGACCCAGGTCCCGGACTTAGAATCGGGCATTGGGCCAAAGAAATTGGGCGGTATTCCGGATTCTGAGCCCCTTGGGCGTTAGATCGGATCAAAATCCGGATTCTGCTAACAACACCTATCTGGACTTAAACTGTCTCTCCCGCATCAGGCAAGAGCCCCAGGAGATGGTACACATTACTGGGCCAGATTCCTCCTTGCACTTAACAAGGTCAAGGACTGCCGCGAGGAGAACATGGTCTCACTCTTCTACAAAAACTGCACGGACGAAGGACTCCTCAATGCTATAAGCCACCGCGACATAGTACGCTTCGCGGACTTGGCAATCATAGTACGGAAGTACTGTGCGATGGAGAGCGCTTGGAAGACCCAAACAGAATTTTGGGATACTACTGCTCTCACCAAGACCTTTGTCCGAACTAAACGGACGAACTCTCATAAGTCGTCCGATCCAATCCCCAAGAAACCGAAGCCCACCCAAGGGCGGGGATCCGTATTGGAAGAATGGCTCGATGGGCCATGTAAGCTCCACAATACTCCGGATACAATACCAACTCATAGCCTTAGGGCATGTTGGATACTCCGGCAGGTGGCAAAAAGTGGCGAGGATCTTCTTGCAAGCCATAAAGTGGAACAATATCCTGCCAACAGACCCAATACAGTACTAACAGTCTTCAAGACTTTCGCCTCGAACAACGGGCGCAAGCGGGCTCGTCGAAGCTCCGCAGAAATTTGCCATGTGGCAAATATAAACCCCTGGAACAAGACGGCTATAACTTTCAACGCCAGTGATGAACCTCGATTCCAGACTATCCGGGCACCGGCTGCTCTGGTCCTTAGCCCAATCGTGGACGGCTTTCGACTCACCAAAGTACTCATGGACGATGGAAGCGGATTAAACTTGATCTATGAGGAAACGCTCAACAAGATGGAAATTGATAAAGGCCGCACTGAGCAAAGCGGCACCACCTTTAGGGAAATCATCCCTACTCGGGAAGCGCGGTGTACGGGAAAAATCACACTCGATGTGGTATTCGGCACCCCGGAGAATTACAGGTCCGAAGAAATCACATTCCAAGTGGCTCCCTTTAGCAGCGGATACCACGCCCTTCTAGGGCGGGACACGTTTACAAGCTTTCAAGCAGTACCTCATTAGGGGTACATGAAGCTTAAAATGCCCGGACCCAACGGAAATATCACTCTAGCCAGTGATCTGGACGTCGCACTTAGCGCCGAAAACCAAACCGCAGCACCAGCCCTGGAAGCATTATCTGAAGCCCTAGCAGCCGAAGAGTTAACAACACTGTGGGCCACCATGGACAGGGACGATGTGATACTCGACAAGCGACCCAAGTCCACCTCATTTAAACCTGCAGATGAGATAGTCAAATTCCAAGTCCACCCAACGGACCCCACGAAGACAGCATCCATCGGGACATAGTTGAGCCCCATGATGGAAGACGCACTGCGAGATTTCTTACGCGAGAATTGGGACATTTTCGACTGGCACCCTTCGGACATGCCAGGCATCCCATGTTGGTTGGCCGAACACAGCCTCAATATACCAAAGGGATACAAACCGGTCAAACAGACTCTAAGGCGGTTTTCAGAACCCAAACGACAAGCCATGGGGGAAGAGCTAGCCAAGCTACTTGAGGCCGGATTCATCAGAGATATTAAACATCCGGATTGGCTGGCAAATTTGGTAATGGTACCAAAAAAGGACAAATCATGGCGCCTATGCGTCGACTTCAAAGACCTCAACAAGGCTTGCCCCAAGGATCCCTTTCCCCTCCCTCGCATCGTTCAAATCATCGATGCCACAGCTGGACACGACTCGCTGTGTTTTCTCGATGCATACTCTGGATACCATCAAATAAAGATGGCAGAGTCTCACCAAGATGCAACCGCTTTTATAACGCCATATGGTCCTTTTTGCTTCAACACTATGCCCTTCGGGCTCAAGAATGCTGTCGTAACCTATCAATGCATGATTCAAACATGCCTGGGAAAACAAATCGGCAAAATAGTGGAAGCATATGTGGACGACGTGGTCATAAAAACTAGACACGTCGAAACCCTAATAGATGACTTGAGGCTTACATTCGATAACCTCCGGACATACGACATCAAGTTGAATCTGGAAAAATGCGTTTTCGGTGTCCCCTCGGGGAAGCTACTGGGCTTCATTGTTTCCAATAGAGGAATCGAAGCGAATCCATCAAAAATCCGAGCTCTATCGCAGTTGGCTGTACCAACAGACCTCAAGCAGATCCAGAAGCTAGCCGGATGCGTGGCCGCTTTATATCCAGGCTAGGAGAAAAGGCATTGCCTCTTTACTGCCTCCTTCGGCGCACCGAACACTTTGTATGGACGGAAGCAGCCGCGGCCGGACTCGATGAGATAAAGACCTTATTGGCTAGTAATCCAGTCCTAACAGCGCCAAACATCGGCGAACCTATGCTACTATACATAGCTGCAACACATCAAGTGGTAAGCGCAGTGCTCGTCGTCGAACGAGAGGTGGACGGATACAAATTCCCGCTTCAAAAGCCGGTTTATTATGTATCCACGGTCCTCAACCCATGCAAATCCCAATACCCACACTACCAAAAAATAGCATACGCGGTCTTCATGGCATCCTGGAAGCTAAGACACTACTTTCAAGAGTGTTCGATTACCATCGCTTCCGAAGTACCACTCAATGACATAATTAATAACCGCGACGCTACGGGCCGGATTGCTAAATGGGCTATCGAGCTCCTGCCGTTCGACATAATATACAAACCACGACGAGCCATTAAGTCGCAAGTACTGGCTGACTTTGTCGCCGAATGGACAGAAGCCGAACTCCCTAAAGAGTACGGAGCGTACTCCAACTGGATCATGCACTTTGACGGCTCCAAAATGCTGGCCGGACTGGGAGCAGGGGTCGTCCCACTAGTAGAAAAAGGGTCAAACGTGAAGCACATTAGTGCCGGTTTGTATTTGAGCCGGCACAAATGTATACATTAGTGCCGGTTCCAACGGCTAGCCGGGCCGCTCTCATTAGTACCGGTTCGTGGCTAACCTTTAGCACCGGTTCGTGCCACAAACCGGTACTAATGAGAGTGGTGGCAGGATGTTGTCAGTCTGGGCCCCCTCCAGCACCTTTAGTACCGGTTCTTGGCACGAACCGGTACTAAAGGTCGTCCTACATAAACCCTTCGTCCACCTAAGCTCGCTCTGTTCTTCCCCTTTCCCCTCTCCTCTCTGTTCTTCCCCTCTTCCTCTCGAGCTCATCACACATTTTGCCCAAAATTTGTCAAGATTTGAAGGCCCCCATCCATTCAAATGATGACAAAGGTTAGCAACTTTGTCCTTTCATCTCTCATTGCTATATTAGCTCTTGCAATGCTTTATATAGTTATTAATTTGTGAGTTTAGTAATTTGGGAGGAAATATATATATGTGCTAGTATTTGATTTATATGCAATTTGAGGTCAAAAATAACACTTAGTTTGCATATGTAGGTGTGGTTTCCGTAGTGCCTTCTAAATCTCCGTCGTAACCACCGTCGATAACCCGCACCATCCCGTCGCCGGCACCACCTTGTGGTGAGCCTCTTGTTCATGAAATTTTATATAAAAAATTGATGTTTGTGTGATTTGGATATATAGTTACTCGTATAATAATTATCTTACCCGTACGTTGTTTGTTATACATAGTGCCATGGTTTTGATATCCGTCCCCATCGGCCCTCGTCCTTGTTATGATTCAGATGTGGTATATTCTCTTTTAAAACTATTTGTTGCATTTCGTGTTTATGACAAATTATGCCCATCAAGTTGACATAGATATTTTTATCTAGGAGGTATGTGAACCGGAAATTCCAACCGACCCTATTGTCGAGAGGTTAAATTTAGTTGAAAGAGAAAACGAGTACTTGAAAGAAAAATTGAAAAGAATTGAGGGGGAGAAGATGGAATTGGAGTTGCATGTTGCCGATGTCGTCGATGATCACAAGATCAAGATGGAGAAAATGCGCTTGAAGATTAGAAAGATTAGAAAATATGCCATCGATAGTGAGGCTTGGTATCATTATGCTGTTGGATCAATTGTTACCTTAGTTGCGATCTTGATCGCATTTGTTGTTGCATTTAAATGCTTTAGCTAGAGAGTTATTTGTTTGTTGCATTTAAGTGTTGTATGAACTTTATGTATGAACTTGTAATAATTTGGTCTATTCGGTTTTGTGTAATGAAGATGAGCCGGCAATGGATGTACGATGACCGATGCTCTCCCCAGTTCGTTGAGGGCGTGCATACTTTTCTACTTGCGGCTGAGGCAAACAAGCGGGCGGATGGTTTTATGCCTTGTCCATGTGCTGGCTGTAAGAATGGTCGCAATTACTCTATGTCAAGAACCATTCACGTCCACCTGTTTGAGTCCGGTTTCATGCCCCACTATAATGTTTGGACCAAGCACGGAGAAAGAGGGGTTATGATGGAAGACAATGAAGAAGAAGAGGACGACGACAGCTATCATGGCCATGGGTTCCCTGAATACGATGATACAACAATGGGGAAGAAGCTGAGCCGGTAATGCGGGAAGAATCTGAAGAAGAGGCATCAGATGAGCCCGTTGATGATCTAGGTCGGGCCATTGCCGATGCAAAGAGAAACTGCGCAAGTGATTTGGAGAAGAAGAAGTTGCAGCGCATGTTAGAGGATCACAAAAAATTGTTGTATCCGAATTGCGTAGGTGACAAGAAAAAGCTGGGCACCACACTGGAATTGCTGCAATGGAAGGCAAATAATGGTGTATCTGACAAGGGATTTGGAAAGTTGCTGGTAATGATAAAGGATATGCTTCTAAAGGACAACGAATTGCCCGAGAGTACGTACGAAGCAAAGAAGGTTGTCTGCCCTCTAGGGTTAGAGGTGCAGAAGATACATGCATGCCCTAATGATTGCATCCTCTACCGCGGTGAGTACGATGATTTGAACGCTTGCCCGGTATGTGGTGCATTGCGCTATAAGATCAGCCACGATGAGCATGGTGATGTCGAGGGCGAGCGCCCCAGGAAGAATATTCCTGCCAAGGTGATGTGGTATTCTCCTATAATACCATGGTTGAAACGTTTGTTCCAAAACAAAGAGCATGCCAAGGCGATGCGATGGCACAGAGAAGACCGTAAGAAAGACGGAAAGTTGAGAGTACCCGCTGACGGGTCGCAGTGGAGAAAAATCGAAAGAAAGTACGGGAAGGAGTTTGCAGATGACGCAAGGAGCGTATGGTTTGGTCTAAGCGCAGATGGCATTAATCCTTTTGGGGAGCAGAGCAGCAACCATAGCACTTGGCCTGTGACTCTATGTTTGCATAACCTTCCTCCTTGGTTGTGCATGAAGCGGAAGTTCATTATGATGCCAGTGCTCATCCAAGGCCCTAAGCAACCCGGCAACGACATTGATGTGTACCTAAGGCCATTAGTTGAAGAACACTTACAACTGTGGAATGGAACAGGTGTACGTGCGTGGGATGAGCACATGGGGGAAGAATTTGACCTAAAGGCGTTGCTGTTCGTGACCATCAATGATTGGCCTGCTCTCTGTAACCTATCAGGACAGACAAACAAGGGATACCGCGGATGCACGCACTGTTTGGATGATACTGACAGTATATATTTGAATAGTTGTAAGAAGAATGTGTACCTGGGACATCGTCAATTTCTTCCGAGCAGGCATCCCATAAGAAAGAAAGGCAAGCATTTCAAAGGTGAGGCGGATCACCGGACGAAGCCTCGCCACCGTACTGGTGCTGATGTACATGATATGGTCAAGGATTTGAAGGTGATATTTGGAAAGGGTCCTGGCGGACAACCTGTTCCAAAGGACGCTGACGGACGCGCACCCATGTGGAAGAAGAAATCTATATTTTGGGACCTGCCATATTGGAAAGACCTAGAGGTCCGCTCCGCAATCGACGTGATGCATGTGACGAAGAATCTTTGCGTGACCCTGCTTGGCTTCTTGGGCGTGTATGGGAAGACAAAAGATACACCTGAGGCACGGGAGGACCAGCAATGTATGCATGGAGAAGACGGCATACATCAGGGTCATGCAAGCTACGCTCTTACCAAAGAAGAGAAGGAAATCTTCTTTGAATGCCTGCTCAGTATTAAGGTACCGTCTGGCTTCTCGTCGAATATAAAGGGAATAATAAACATGGCAGAGAAAAAGTTCCAGAACCTAAAGTCTCATGACTGCCACGTGATTATGACGCAACTGCTTCCGGTTGCATTGAGGGGGCTTCTACCGGAAAACGTTCGATTAGCCATTGTGAAGCTATGTGCATTTCTCAATGCAATCTCTCAGAAGGTAATCGATCCAAAAATCATACCAAGGTTACAGAATGATTTGGTGCAATGTCTTGTCAGTTTCGAGTTGGTGTTCCCACCATCCTTCTTCAACATCATGACGGAAGTCCTAGTTCACCTATGCGAAGAGATTAACGTTTTGGGTCCTCTATTTCTACACAATATGTTCCCCTTTGAGAGGTTCATGGGATTCTTAAAGAAATATGTTCATAACCGTGCTAGGCCAGAAGGAAGCATCTCCAAGGGCCATCAAAATGAGGAGGTCATTGAGTTTTGTATTGACTTTATTCCTGACCTTAAGCCGATTGGTGTTCCTGAATCGCAGCATAAGGGCATACTGGATGGAAAAGGCACGCTAGGAGGGGAACAAATAATATGTATGGACGGACATTCTCTCACTGAAGCACACTACACAGTTCTACAGAATTCCGCCTTGGTGGCTCCGTATATGGATGAACACAAGAATTTTCTATGCTCCAAACACCCGGAGCGGTCTGATGACTGGATTACACATGAACAAACCAGGAGTTTCGCCAGCTGGTTGCAGACACGTACCATGCATGACACCTCTATTGAAGATGACCTATACTTGTTGTCCCAGTTACCATCTTCGAATATAATGACTTTCAAAGGGTACGAGATAAATGGTAATACATTTTACACGATCGCCCAAGATAAGAAGAGCACCAACCAAAAGAGTGGTGTCCGCTTTGATGCAGAAACCAAGACGGGAAAGGAAACATATTATGGTTATATACAGGACATATGGGAACTTGACTATCGACGTGGTTTAAAGGTCCCTTTGTTTCGGTGCAAATGGGTCAATATGACACGAGGCGGGGTAACGGAACACCTGCAGTACGGAATGACAACAGTGGATCTCAACAATCTTGCGTATGCAGACGAACCATTCGTCTTAGCCAATGATGTGGCACAGGTTTTCTATGTGAAGGACATGTCTACCAAGCCAAGAAAAAGAAAAGATAAGGAAGCGAATGCATCGTACGATGAGCCAAAGCGGCACATAGTTCTTTCTGGGAAGAGAAACATCATGGGAGTGGATGACAAGACAGACAAGTCAAAAGATTATGAAAAGTTTGATGAAATTGCTCCATTCACAGTGAATATTGACCCAAGCATCCCGTTAAATGATGAAGATTTTCCATGGTTACGGCGCAAAGGGACACACGCGAAGAAAAAGTTTCACACCCAAAGATCTGGGATGTGATCGGCTTCACTATCATTACTTTCTTCTGTGTTTCACACCCAGAGGGGAATCTCTGTAATAGTTAGGGTAGTTATGTGTTTTGGCATTTGAAACGCGAAGAAATTTTATGTGCAAACAAATTCTTTCATGCCTTTACTGATTTTTAAAGTTAAGTTATTCACAAACTAGTGATTCACACTAATTTCAAATAATTCAAAATTTAAACTATTCAAATTTGAAAACTACGGGCACTAACAGAAAGTTTGTAGTTTTTTGTACCTAAAGACGCTATGTCAGCCTCCGGTCAGGCTATGGCCCCACCATCACCATTTATTGCCAGTTTGTACCACGAACCGGTACTAATGAGGTTGTGTCAGGTAAGGCTGGGGCCCCACGAGCACCTTTAGTAGCGGTTCATGGATGAACCAGACGTAAGCTGTTTTTTAGTCCCACCTCGGGAAGTGAGAGGGACTAGGAGCGGTTTATAAGCCCTGAGTGCAGAGACGATGAAGAAGAGGCTCAATGCTCACGTTGCTTAGCTTCAAGCCTTCAGGAATACGGTAGACTGCACGGAGCTATGCGCAGTGCAGTTTACACTATTCCGAAAGGCTTGAAGCAAATTAACGAGCATTGCACCTCTTTTTTATTTTTAATAACTTATTACAACTCCGGACTTCTTCTGTTATGGCAAAAACTAATTGTACATCGACATTTCTTTTTTTTAAGTTATAACTCCAGACTTTGACCATCAAGTTTTGCAGAAAAGAAAAAATACCAGAAAAGAAAGAAAAACTATAGCTGAAAAGAAAAAAACTATATAAAAAAACTACTCAAAAATAAATAGAAGAAAATAAATATAGCAGAAAAGAAAAAACTACTCAGAAATAAATAGAAGAAAAAATAAAGCAGAAAAGGAAAAAAATTATATTTGCTATTTTTCAATCGTTTGCAAAATGATTGTGAAATTAAAAATCACTACAAAATGAACTCTGAAAATGTTGAATTTTGGCAAACTAGATGAAAAACTACTCACAAATAAATAGAAGAAAATATATATAACAGAAAAGAAAAAATATACAAAAAACTACGCAAAAATAAATAGAAGAAAATAAAGCAAAAAAGAAAAAACTATAAAAAAATTGGGGCGCTGCCCTGTGGGCCTGATAGGCCACAGGTGTGTAATTACAGGCCTTAAAGGCCCAGCAGACTCATAGGGCAGTGTGCAGAGTTTAGGCCCACAAGCCTGCTATATAGAGGAGTTCGAAGTGGTAGCCGCGGCTGGGTTTATAAACCAGTGCGGCTGCCCTTCGCCCGGCGAGGTGGGACTAAACTTTGGGGTGGCAGCGCGAGGCATTTAGTACCGGGTCATGGCACAAACCGGTACTAAAGGGGGGGCCTTTAGTACCGGTTTGTGCCACCACCCGGTACTAAAGGGGGTCGCTTCCCGCCGCTTGGCCTGGCCAAAACAAGCCTTTAGTACCGGTTGGTGGCTCCAAGCGGTACTAAAGGTGCCTTCTATATATACTCGACATACGAAATTTTCATTCTTCCTCTATTTCCGTCGTCTCCGTCACCGTCGCCGCCCCCGTCCCCGTCGCCTCCCCCGTCCCCGTCGCCGCCGTCGTCTCCGTCGCCGCCCCGGGCCCGCCCCCGTCCCCGTCGCCGCCCCTGTCCCCGTCGCCGCCCTCGTCTCCGTCGCCGCCCCCGTCCCCGTCGCCGCCCCCATCCCCGTCGCCGCCGTCGTCGCCGTCGCCTCGCCGTCGTTGTCGCCCCGCTGTGAGCTCTCCCCCTCTAACCCCTCTCCCTCGCCCCCGGCGGCCACCATGGGCGCCGCCCCTCCCCGAGCACACACATACACACACACAAGCATGATGAACACACACACACACACACATATATGTATGAATTAATGCATGTATATATTAGTATATACGTATTTTGTATGTTTAATTAGTTTAGATTATTTAGATTATTGTTTTTTCACTATTATATATGTATGAATGCATGTTAGATGGATATAATTAGTGTTTAATTAGTATGGAAATTTTTTATATAATGTTGTTTTTCAGTTTTTAAATGGATGTATAGAAGTTGTGTTTTCTGTTTTTAGTGTTAGATGCTTAATTAGTATGAAATAGTATATAGATTTTTGAAATAGTAGAAATTTTAGTTATCAAAATCCAATCATTAAAAAAAATGTTACTTTTTGCGGGCATATAGCTAGTATTTGTTCTCGACGATGCCCGGCCCGCATCCTCGCCGTCGACCCGTCCGCGACGACGTCCAGCCGACCCATGTCCGGGACTGGGCTCCGCCGGGCTGGCACTGGGAGGTGCTGCCTGGAGGGGCGCGCCGCTTGATGAGGAACACGGCCCCGGGTCCCCTCGTCGACCCTGATCTCGTTTGGTGGCGTTCGCGTGGGCCAGTTTCGGTGCGGAGGGACCCGGCCCCGCCGGAGGTGGTACGTCGCCGTGTCAGGGAGGAGGACGAGCACGTCCATCGCTACATGGTTGCGTTAGACGGTGGCAGGTTCTCCAATACCTGGCAGTATCTTCGGGGATCTCACTTCAGCTATGATCCTGTGAGGGTTCCTTCTCTTTGGATGTCCACCACCCGCGCCGCAGGAACCGCGAGTGTCCTAGATTCTTCTGTAGTATTCGATCTTTAATTAGCTACCTAGCCAGTGATGTACTATTCAATATTATATATTATTCGAGACGATGTATTCAAGATTATATCTGTTATTCTAGACGATGTATTCGAGATTATATCTATTATTCGAGACGATGTAATTTGAATACTAAATTGTTTTATATTTCTTTTGGATTAGTTAAATAAAAGCTATGGCAGACAATACCGACAGAGAGGGAGAACAGACCATGTTCGACATGATACGCGGGCTAGATGATGATCAGAATGAAGAAGATTATGACGGCTCCGAATTTCTAAACAACACCGGAGAGGGTGATATGATATTCAATCGCGACGACCGAATTGATGAAGTCATGAACTACGGTTATGACGATGACGAAGAACATGTTGATCCTGAAACAACAAAGACTAGCAAGGTATATATATTTATATAAGCAGGTATCTAGTGATCATCACATGTTTTAAATGACTTGAAGATATATTAACGAATCGATCTTTGTTCTTTCAGCCATCCGGATCGAGCAAATCTTCAGGCAAAAGGACGAAACGAGGCCCGAGCAAAAAGTTGAAGGAGGGCGTAAAGTACAATATTGAGGCAGTCAAACCTAATGGCGAACCATTAGCGCCTAAGAAGATTGCGGACAAGTTCGTTCGTCAGTGCGGAGTTCTTGTGAAGGACCAACTCCCGATCTCCCTTCAAGAATGGAGAGAGCCAGCAAAAGACAAAATACAAAAAGACAAAGAGGACGCTGCTCCATGTCCAAATGTTACTTTTGTCGACAAGAATCAAAAAGATCTGCTTTGGGATACTCTCATGGAACATTTCACCCTACCAGATCATTTCACAGAAGCAGATGTGCAGAAAGTCAAGGACGCTGCTCTTAGGAAGATGGCGGTTGCATTCAAGAACCACAAGAATCGTGAATGGGACAAGTACGTCAAGGGAGGAAGGAAGACTCCAGTATTCGAGGGAACACTAGAGAACCAACGTGCTCATTGGGATGATTTCATAAAATTCAAGGATTCAGAAATAGCTAAGGAACGGTCAAGGATAAACAAGAAGAATGCCGAAAAAAGGATAAGTTCCATAAGCTGGGGCCAGGTGGCTATGCGGTGGCAATGCCTAAGTGGGATAAGTCTGAGAAAGAGATGGAGGATACAGGTGTCACTCCGGTTACTAAGAGCTGTCCCCCCAGGTGCAGGACTTGGTTCTATGCGCATGGGGGGGAGTTGGACCCGAAGACAGGCAATGTTTCGACGAAGGCAAGTCTGAAGGGAGCCGACGATGCGATACTTGTTGCAATATAAGAGGCACGATCGGGGGTGTTCCAGCCCAACAGAGAGAACGACGAGCTTACGCATGCCCTGGGAAATCCTGAACACCCGAGAAGAACATGAGGCAAGGGCGCTATTCCGTGGTATGAGGGGTTTTCAGACTGGAACAACGACTACAGAACCCGTGCGAGAAAGAAGATTGCGGAGGAGAAGAATAGGAAGATGGTGGAGGAGCAGAGGAAGCGGGACTATGAACGCCTTCAAGGCCTAGAAGCAAGTCAAGCGGAATTGGCAGTCAAATTCCAGCGGCAGCAGGAGCAGATCGACTCACTTACCCAACAAAGGGGGTCTCAGCAGCTGCAGCAGCTAGCGGATGATCCAACATTGGATAGCACCGGCCGATCCATGCCGAGAAGCAGCGTGGGTTCGGCCGCCCCGGACGACGCAATGCTGGGTAGATACCCCGTGGATGACATCACGGAGAACACTAACTGCGAGCTACACGTCAAAATGAAGAACATATCCATGAAGGTGGCGGACGCTGTTGCTTTTACAAATCCCCCCGAGGCAACCTTCCATTGCAACCCGATTCCAGCGGGCTATGCTCGTGTCTTGGTTGATGAGGTGGTGGACCCACCATATTCGGAGCTACAGCTTGACATTCCTGGAGGTGACGACGAGCGCTTTCTCGGAGAGGCCAAACATCGTATCATCCTATGGAAAAAGGATTGCATCATCTTTCGAAGGCCACCGACACCGCGTCAGCTGACTCCTCGTCGAAGTCCGCCACCGAGTCAGCAGTCTCCCGCTCCTGCAAGTCCACCAAGTCCGGCAAAGTGTCAGGCCACTCCTCCTCCAAGTCCGGCAAAGTGTCAGGCCACTCCTCCTCCTCCAAGTCCGCCACAGCGTCAGACGTCCACTCCTCCTCCAAGTCCGGCACAACCTCAGGCCACTCCTCCTCCAAGTCCGGCACAGCTTCAGGGGGCCACTCCTCCTCGTCCAACTCAGCCCCGTCAGCCGTCTCCGCCGCCTCAGCAATCGCAGAAGAGACACCCCGCAGCTATGGTGCATAGCGGTACGAGTCGAGGTAGTACAGGAAGTACAGGCGGAGGCAAGCGATATAAATATGGTCCAAGCCTCACGCCTCTTCCGCAGAGGGCTTATGACAGGTCCGAGGAGGAAATCGCAGCCATATCGAAGGCCGAGGTGGAAGCCCATTTTGCACCAAAACCGCCACCGCCGCCAAGGGAGAAAGTGCCTGAGGAAACGATTGACCACTTCATTCGTATGGCTCAACCACCAGCTCCCAAGCCTGTTGACACAGACTATGAGCGCCACATCAGGAAGTTAAATCAAGCACGCCTACATAAGGAGGCGAGCTCGGGATCGAGCAAACAAGAAGCAGCTGTCAGAAAATGCGGGAAAACCATTCCCCAGCTGGGAGAACAGGCGGCGCAATCGATCCCCTCGCTTGTTGTGCCAACAACACGTGACAGTACGCGCGCCCAATATTATTGTGGGCAAACAGTTTACGTTCCCGAGGTGGGCAATGTGGTAATAACGGAGGAGCATATAATGCAGGCTGAAGTTCTCAACATCACTGTTGGACAACTCCTCGAGATCGAGCCCATGCCTTTGCTTAGAGAGGATGAAATAAAACGGAAATATGTCCGGGGCCAACCTTTGGTCGAGCCAGACAAGGTCAAGAACCTCCAAACGAGAATGTATGAATTGCATCAATGGTACATGAACATTACCAAGATTTCAGATCGATTGTCCCTCATGGTGAATGTCAAGGAGGAGCATTACCTCCATGAGAAAGCTCTGTCCGTTGAGTATTCTGAACTGTTTCAGTTATACAATAAAGACGCACTCGACAAATCTATCGTCAGTTGCTATTGTCTGTAAGTGATTTCTTTTTGTAATTTAAGTCTCAAGCTAGCTGTAGTGATCCTTTTGATCAATCATTACCTGTAATTATCCTCACTATATTCTTTTCTGTGGTATTATGCAGGATGAAGATGTATGAAATGAGAAAAGGTGGACGCTTTGGCATTGGGTCCATTGACCCAAACACCGTTAATGAATACACATGGCGGATAAATACACATCATCAAAAGGACGTAGAGGACAACATGCTAGAGTTCTTGAAGCGCCTCAAATACAATGAAGATATACTAGTTCCTTACAACTTCCAGTGAGTCACACTGTCTTGTACTACAAATTCTCTGTTTTTGCCTACTAGCTAGCTACATGTTGTTGCTTACATATGCCCGCTTAATTAAGACATGCAAACGTGTGTGCATGCAGATTTCACTGGGTCTTGTGTATCATTAAAGTTGACGACGGAACAGTTGAAATACTGGACTCACTACTCAAAGCAAAAACTGACTATAACATCTTGTTTGGGATAGTCAACAGGTAATTTCAATCATTATTAACTATATATCTCGGCCTATTTAGTTCGTCATTTCATGATATGAACTATTTAATAACCCCTTTATTCATTTTCTTTGTCGGCGGGCAGGGCTTGGGCAAGGTTCATCAAGGTCACGGAAGGCGAATGGAAACAAAAGCTTAAATGGTTTCGATCTAAGGTAAGTAATTAAGTAGTACTAGCTAGCTAGCTAGCTGCCATTTCTTTAATTATCATGCTTGATTAATTATTATCTGATCAAATTCCATTCTCGTAAAGGCCCTGAAGCAGGTGCAGGGGACTGATCTGTGTGCATTCTGCGTTTGCGAGAACATTCGCATGATGGCGTCCGAAAGGAGCAGATCTCAAAGACAGGAATGGGTACGCTTGTCAAAACACTATTCACAATTTTTACACCATTATCGATATCTAGTCACACAACTAATACACATGCATATTGATCTCCTTCTTAACAGTTCAAAGAGGTGCAGGAGAAGCTCCTAGAAACGGAGCGCGTAGAAGCACTTCAAGAGGAAATAGCGGGATTTTTGCTCGACCAGGTCATAAATCCGAAGGGAGAATACTATTACCCGCTACCGCCCCCATGAAAACCACTTCCAATTGTCATCGTGCTCCGAAGGCACCAATTAGGCTAATGCCACTGGCTCCGAAGGCAACATGCATATGTAGGAGAAATTGTATATAGCTATACATGTGTGTATGTGTGAATTAATTAATATGTTGGTTTGTGAGACATTGATGATATATATATATATATGCATGATTGGTTCTACTAGAAATTCTATATATATATATATATATATATGCATAATGTGTACAATGTGTAGTATCGTAAAATACCAGCAAACGAAAAAGAATTAAAATGGAAACACATAATTAAATGAAAAAGAAATCATAAAACTAAAAAACCCCAAACCTTATAGTACCGGTTGGTCTTACCAACCGGTACTAAAGGGCTCCAGGCCCCCAGAGCTGGCTCGTGCCACGTGGTTGCCCTTTAGCACCGGTTCGTGCTGAACCGGTACTAAAGGGGGAGGGGCCTTTAGTGCCCACACTTTAGTGCCGGTTATGGAACCGGCACTAAAAGGCCTTACGAACCGGTGCTATTGCTCGGTTCTACACTAGTGTCCTGGCATCTCCCACCGGAGACACGGTCCAGTACGTCCTTCAAATATTATACACAGACTCCAACAATGCAGCCGAATATGAGGCTCTTTTGCATGGTCTTCGGATGGCAGTCTCTATGGGCATCCAATGCCTGGAAGTGCGCGGGGATTCTAACCTCGCAATATCACAAATAAATGGAGACTTTGATGCCAAGCATCCGAAAATGGCGGCCTATCATAATGCCATCCTCAAAATGTCAGCTCGGTTCGAGGGGCTCGAATTCCACCATGTGGCTCGAGAGAACAATCAAGCGGCGGACGTCCTCACCCGCATCGGTGCCAAACGCACCCCTATCCCACCTAATATATTCCTGTAAAGGCTGTTCAAGCCATCCGTATTATGGGAAGGGGAGTCCGGCAATATCAGCTCGGATCCAAACACACCCCCAGATTCTGAACCATCGGACACAATCGGAGGCTCTGCCACCGAAATAACATCCTTGTCCCACGAGATTATGGCCATAATTGCCCCGTGGACTGAGCCTTTCTTGGCCTACCTAAATAGGCAGGAGCTCCCCGAAGACCAAAACGAAGCACGCTGCATAGTCCAGCGCTCTAAAGCTTACAAGGTCCACGAAGGGGAACTCTATAAGAAAAGTGCGACCAGAGTGCTCCAAAGGTGCATCTCCGAAGAGGAAGGGCGGCAACTCTTGGCTGAAATCCACGCCGGACTGGGCGCAAATCATGCCGCGGCTCGAGCGCTAGTCAGCAAGGCCTTCCGTGCAGGCTTCTATTGGCCCACGGCCCGAGCAGACGCACAAGACCTTGTCCAACATTGCGTCGGTTGCCAGCTCTTCGCCAATCAGAGTCATATGCCCCCCACCGCTCTCCAAACAATCCCCATAACCTGGCCCTTCGCGGTCTGGGTGCTGGATATGGTTGGACCCCTTAAAGGGGGAGCCATAAGAAAAAAATACTTATTGGTCATGGTGGACAAGTTCACCAAATGGATAGAAGCCAAACCAGTTAAAACGGCCGAATCCGGACCAGTAATAGACTTCATATCTGGGGTCGTACACTGATACGGTATCCCCCACATCATCATCACTGATAACGGCTCAAATTTCACAGCCGATGAGGTGAAAACTTGGTGCGGCAAAATGGGCATTAAGCTCGACTACGCTTCCGTCTACCATCCTCAAACAAACGGCCAGGTCAAACGGGCAAATGGTCTCATCATGAGCGGCATAAAACCTAGACTAATGCGATCTTTAACAGAATCGGATACGCACTGGGTAGAGGAGCTCGACTCCATACTCTGGGGACTGCGGACCACACCAAATCGAACCACCGGATATACACCATTTTTTATGGTGTACGGTGCGGAAGCAGTACTACCCTGTGACATAATACATGATTCGCCATGCGTACGCATGTACGAAGAGAAGGAAGCCGAGTTAGATCGGCAGGATAACTTGGATGCCCTGGAGGAGGAGCGCGATGTCGCAAAAGCCTGTTCCGCATTCTATCAGCAGCAGGCTCGACGAAATCAAAGCAGAGAAGTATGGGCCAAAACTTACAATATTGGCGAGCTCGTTCTATGCCTACCGGAGAAGAAGAAGGACAAACTCAAACCCAAGTGGGAAGGTCCCTTCGTCATTGACAAAGTTCTCACAGGAGGAGTGTACCGTCTACGTAATGCGTCCAATAACAGACTCGAGCCGAACCCATGGAACGCGGCTAGACTCCGGAGATTCTACGCCTAACACCAAACTCAGTGTTCGTCTCCTCACCCCTCCTTTTTAATTATGCTCCACCCCTTTTCTCTCCTTTCTTGACCCCTTTTTTTCTCTTCACACAAAGTATTTAATACAGTGCGGACTCGCGGACCATTCCGGCCGTACTATGTGTGTAAGCTGTACCTGGGAGCTTCCTATTCGGAAGCTAGACATAATTACTTTAAATGGCTTTTTGCCCATTGCATATGCGTTCCTTTTCCATATGTGCCTTTTCTTTACCATTATATGCATCGATATGACTTAAGATGTGGCCAAGCTGGGTTGCCTGGCTCTTGTGTTTATGCCCTACGTTCCCGTTAATTCGGCTAGGGAATAAGGGGAGCACCTCTGTGATTGTTACTGCCGGTTAAGCCGGATGTGTACCTCAGACTGGGTGAAGCCGAAAGCTAGTTTCCTTAAGAGAATATTCGATCGGTGAACAAAGGATGTATTCGTTGTTTACAACAAAAAACTCCAGATGCTTTGTATCCTGCGCCATCGTTCGCAGTCCGGACATGTGCACCGACACATGCATACCCAGGGAAAGGAACCCCTAACGGAACTATTCTCCCTGGAAGATGTTTCTTGCTATACATGCAATATAACATAACTAGTTGGGTACTTGTCTGTTCAAGCACTTATGACCCCTACGCCTGGTCTCTACGCATACCCCGGTTTTTGTATAACCGAGCAGGTATTCGGACACACCCCGGACTATAGGATCCGGGGGCTGAAGCGAAAAGGTCCGCCATGACAAATGATTTCAATCTGGCTAGCGGCTACTTATGCCAAATTAAAATTACACAGTCACTAAGACTGACTATATTCCTCCTCTATACCATCTAACAGGCTATCTAGCCTACAATCCTGTTGAGAATACTTCGCGGCTAATGCTCCCTGGTCATATACCAGACTCACGGGAATTTCTTCCCCATCGGGCCCCGCCGGTCCTACTTCAGCCATATGGTTCGGGTCCAGCTTGGTGTAGCGCGTCTTCACCATTGCCCAGGCTTCTCTTGCTCCTTGCCGGCATGCTGATATCTTCCATAGGCGGAAGCGACGCCAGGCTCCTCGAAGCAGGTCCGCAAGCTCCCCGATGCCATTGGGCAGGAGGCTTGATGGCCACAAGGCCTGAGCAATGTCGTGCATCACCTGCCGAGCCCTCTCATGCAACTGCGAAAGTTCTTGCAGTAAATCACCTGCAAATGAGGGCATCTCCTCCTCAGGGCGACCCTTTAACATTCCTGCAAGCAAAAAAATTTAAAAAAAACTTTCTCGCCGAACTATCACACAGTTCGCTTGAGCTCTTACCAAAAATGCCGCGTCGAAGACTTTTGTTCTCCTTCAAGGAGTCCGCCAGTTGAGCGCGAACGTCCTTTAATTCCACGTCCAGCCGAATATTGGCATCTTGTAGCTTGTTCTTCTCTTGCGTCACCTGCGTAAGGATGCGCTCGCTAGCCTTTAGTTGCCATTGGAGATGCGAGTCGTCACCCATTACGCATTCCGGACTCACCACGGGATTGTCTGTGGAATATTCTGTTAGACTAACCGCACCAGCCATTTACTAACTGGTACATCTGCGTATAAGGGAGACAAATATTACTAGAGGGGGCCTTTCGGGATCCCTCTAACTTGGCTACCGCATCAGTCAGCTGGGCCTTGCATGCCTCCAGCTACCGCGCCAATTGTTCATTCTTGTCCACAAGGACATGTACATATATTGATCCTTCAAACAGTTGTACCAACTATTCCAAATCTCGGGGGCTACTGCTCTATATACTTATCAAAATTTCTTACCCGTATATCTTTGGTGTACTAGTTCGTTGCCTGGGCCAGCCCGCCTCGAGCAGCTCGGACGTATGCGTCTGCCGAATTGAAGGCATTAAAAGCCTCTTCGGAAAAGATGTTGTTCCGAAGCACGGCCCTCCGGCGCCGGTGATTCATGGCGCTCTCCACCTCGGAGTTTGTGGCTGAACACATATCCGCGTCCTCTGTCGGAGAACTGTGCGGTTCTGGCCCCGTGTCCGCCTCCGCCCCCGAAGCTGGTTCTGGAACCCGGCTGGTCGAGGCGTGATTGGTGGGGCTCCGGATATAGTCTGGTTATTCCTCTTCCTGCCAGATACAAAGGGCGCTGTCATATCTCAAATTCTATGATTACAAGACAGGTTATTGCTTTATCTCTGTAGTGGTGTGTCAACCCTCACCGCTTTCCTCTTGAGCCTGCCCGATCTAGACGCCCATGGTTGACGAGTCCCGAGCGGCTTGACCCCTCGCTCCGGCCGTCGTTTCTGTAAACAGAACGACGCCTCAAGGGTAAATTATAGTACCCGGGGGGAGTCCTCTTCGAGGATAGGGTTTTTAGTTCGGCTTACCCGCGACGCGGGGAGTAGTCCGGGGTAGTCGGCCATAATGGCCACTAGGGCGCCATCCCAGCCCGCTTGATAGAATACCCCGTTGACAAGCTCCACAGTGATATCCGGATCTACTTTGAGTCCCGGATCTAGTGCCCTTCCATGGTCCTCTGGTCGCGGGGAGGGGCTGATGATTCCTTCTACGGCCCTCCTCAGTTCCTGCTCAGAAGCATTGATGCAAGTAATCTTAGCAGAAGAACGCCAGAGTAAGTGAAGCAGGGAAAAGGATTGCAACTTACCCACTCTGGGGGGTTGTACATGGAGAATCCGTCCCACATTTTTATGCGAAGGAATTCCTCCTCTTCCCCCTTGTACAAATCGGACAATATCCTTGCCAAAGCGGCAGCGGAGTCCGGACCCTTACGGCCGCAGAAGGTGGCGTCATCTTCCCCGTTGAAATGCCACATGGGCTTCCCCCGATATTGGAGCGGTTGCACTCCTCGCCTTATGCATATCGCCATGACCTCAACTATCGTTAGTCCGGATTTGGCTAGCAACTTTATCCTATTCATCAGGAGGTACATTTCCCTTGTGTCCTCTTCTTGAGGGCCCCGGGGGAACCAGCTTAAGCGTGCCCTCGGCGGGGCGTTGCTAAACTTGGGGAGACCTATCCGGACTGGATCCGAGAGGGGAACGTCATCTATATAGAACCACTCGGAAGGCCAGTTTTCTGGTGCCTTCTCAGGAGTGCCGGACAGATATCCGGTCTCGGCGATGCGCCATACTTCGGCCCCGCCCACTTGACATAGGGATTCTCTCTGGGTGCGGGGGACAAGGCAGAACAGCTTCCTCCATAATCCGAAGTGTGGTTCGCAGCCTAAAAACAGCTCGCAAAGGGCGACATACCCCGCTATGTGCAGAATAGAGGCAGGGGTAAGATTGTGTAACAGGAGGCCGTAGAACTCCAGGAGCCCGCGAAGAAACGGGTGGATAGGAAACCCGACGCCCCTCAGCAGATGCGAGATGAGGCATATCCGCTCCTCCGGAGATGGGTTAGGAGATCCCTCAGCTTGTTCCCCTCCGTCGTAAGTGGCTATTCCAGCTCGGACGGGGACCATGAACGCCGGTGGAAGAAACCCTTGGGTTTGTAACTTTACCAAACGACTGTGAGGAACTGAGCACTCTCCCCAATCCCCTGACTTAGAGCGAGGAGGGCAAGCAGAAGAGCTGCGATTGCCGGCCATGTTGGAATGGTTTTTCACGGAGCGCTCTAAGATCCTAGCTCAAGGGAGGAGAGTGAGGTTTGGATCTGAGAATCCCTATCCCCTCAAATAGACGGTTGGCCCGGAGGATCGAGGGTGGCAAATGCAAAAATTCCTCGACTCCTCGCATTCGCTCGACACGTGGAGATGGTCATTACTGAGGCGCTGAAGCCGAGGAGCATAACATTGATAGGAGACCATACACTATTCATCATAACAGGTACTTTGGAGTATTCGGAGAAGGAACCCGCCTTGCAATGCCAAAGACAATACTGCGCGCCGGACTCATCGTCATTGAAGCCTGGTTCAGGGGCTACTGAGGGAGTCCTGGATTAGGGGGTATCCGGACAGCCGGACTGTGTACAACGTCCGGACTATTGAAGCGTAAAGATAAAAGACTCAAGACTTCGGCCCATGTCCGGATGGGACTCTCGTTTGCGTGGAAGGCAAGCTTGGCGATCCGGATATTATATTTCCTTCCTTGTAACCAACTCCATGTAAACCCTAGCCCTCTCCGGTGTCTATATGAACCGGAGAGGTTGATCCTTAGAAGGCCGATCACAATTACAATCATACCATCATAGGCTAGCTCTTAGGGATTAGCCTCTACGATCTCGTGGTAGATCTACTCTTGTACTACCCATATCATCAATATTAATCAAGCAGGAAGTAGGGTTTTACCTCCATAGAGAGGGCCCGAACCTGGGTAAACATCTGTGTCCCTTGCTTCTTGTTACCATCAGCCTTGACGCATAGATCGGGACCCCCTACCCGAGATCCGCCAGTTTTGACACCGACACCCATGCCTTCCTCTAGGCCCAAATAATGGTGAAGTGTCATGTAGTCGACATTCACATAACACCACTAGAGGAAAAGACAACATACATCTAATTAAATATCGAACGAATACCAAATTCACATGACTACTAATAGCAAGACTTCACCCATGTCCTCAGGAACAAACATAACTACTCACAAAGCATATTCATGTTCATAATCAGAGGAGTAATAATATGCATAAAGGATCTGAACATATGATCTTCCACCAAGTAAACCAATTAGCATCAACTACAAGGAGTAATCAACACTACTAGCAACCCACATGTACCAATTTGTGGTTTTGATACAAGATTGGATACAAGAGATGAAATAGGGTTTTGAGAGGATATGGTGCTGGTAAAGATGTTGATGGAGATTGACCCCCTCCCGATGAGAGGATCGTTGGTGATGATGTTGGTGAAGATTTCCCCCTCCCGGAGGGAAGTGTCCCTGGCAGAACAGCTCCGCCAGAGCCCTAGATTGATTCCGCCAAGGTTCCGCCTCATGGCGGTGGAGTTTCGTCCCGTAAGCTTGCCCATGATTTTTTCCAGGGTAAAAGTGATTATATAGCAGAAGATGGACGCCGGAGGCCCACTAGGGGGCCCAGGAGATAGGGGGACGCCCCTTGTCTCCTGCACAGGGTGTGGGCCCCCTGGCTTATTTCTTTCGCTCATAAATTCTTATTAGATCCAAAAAGTTGTTTCGTGGAGTCTCATGACTTTTGGAGCTGTGCAGAATAGGCTTCCAATGTTTGCTCCTTTTCCATCCAGAATTCCAGCTGCAGGCATTCCCCCTCTTCATGGTAAACCTTGTAAAATAAGAGAGAATAGCCATAAGTATTGAGATATAATGTGTCATAACAGCCCATAATGCAATAAATATTGATATAAAAGCATGATGCAAAATGGACGTATGAACTCCCCCAAGCTTAGACCTCGCTTGTCCTCAAGCGGAAGCTGAAATCAAAAAATATGTCCACATGTTTAGAGATAGAGGTGTCGATAAAAAAAATACGGACATGAGGGCATCATGATCATTCTAATAACAGCAACATATATAGATTTTGTCATATGATTTCCTATGCTCATGTAATAAGCAATTCACAATGTCAAGTATGGTTAAAAAACTTCATTGGGAACTAACAAACTATAATCTCAGTCACTGAAGCAATTGCAATTTATCGCAACATCAGAAATGGTCAATAATAGATCTTTTCAGCAAGCTCACATACTCAACTATCTCGTAGTCTCCTACAATTGTTAACACTCACGCAATACTTTTGGTTATAGAGTTTCAGCAGGACACTGAGAAATATAGGGGCTTATTGTGTTGCCTCCCAACGTATTCACCTTTAGGTGATGTCAACAATAATAGCCTATGCCTACATCCAATTGGATATATATATCATGATCTTTCAAACACGAAGAGCATGCCAAAGGATAAAATGAAAAAGGGAAAGGTGAGGATCACCTTGACTCAAGCATAAACAAAAGCATAAAGTAAAAGATAGGCCCTTCGCAGAGGGAAGCAGAGGTTGTCATGCGCGTTTAGGGTTGATGCACAAAATCTTAATGCAAAAGAACGTCACTTTATATTGCCCCTTGTATGTGGACCTTTATTATGCAGTCCGTCGCTTTTATTACTTCCACAACAAGTTCGTACAAAGCTTATTTTCTCTGCACTAATAAGTCATACATATTTAGAGAGCAATTTTTATTGCTTGCACCGATGACAACTTACTTGAAGGATCTTACTCAATCCATAGGTAGGTATGGTGGACTGTCATGGCAAAACTGGGTTTAAGGATATTTGGAAGCACAAGTAGTATCTCTACTTGGTGCAAGGAATTTGGCTAGCATGAGGGGGAAAGGCAAGCTCAACATGTTTGGAAGGTGAATGACAATATACTTTAACTGAGATGTCGGAAAAACATAAACCATTACGTTGTCTTCCTTGTCCAACATCAACTCTTTTAGCATGTCATACTTAATGAGTGTTTCACAATCATAAAAGATGTCCAAGATAATATATTTATATGTGAACCCCTATTTCCTTATCACTTCCTATTAATTGCAACGATGACCAAGGCTACGTTCATCAACTCTCAACATTTTTTATGCCTCATACTTTCTATGTGTGAAGTTATCACTATCCATAAGATCAATATGAACTCTTTTATTCTTTCTACTTTCTCAGGATCATAGCAACAAAGCAAAGCCCTTGACTCAACACTAAACTTTATTATAGATAGCAGACGGACTCGATTACATAAAGAGAGCACAATGCAAAACTCAAAACTACTTGATATCAAAACTTGAATCTACTAGATCAAGATACTACTAAAAGGATCGAACTAAATAAAGCGGTAAAGATAGGAGTGTGATGGTGATATGATATCGGGGCACCTCCCCCAAGCTTGGCAGTTGCCAAGGGGAGTGCCCATACCCATGTGATTATGTCCTCAGAGGTGATGGAGTAGGGGTTGTTGCATTTTTCTTCTCTAGCTTGCGTCTGAGGCTAAAATTTTCTACCCTCAGATCATCATTCTCGAGCTCAAGTTTCATTATCTTTTTGCATAGTGCTGCCTTGCTGTCCTGCAAAAAATGTTGTGGGATAGATTAGACCTTAGGGAGGCTTGACTTCTTGAACTCCACATGCATATCACCAGGTTGAGGTAGTGGATAGTCTTCTTCATCAGAGCTTGTCTCCTCCTTCCCCCTTCGATCATGGTCTTCTTCTTCCTTCGTGGTCCAGCCATAATGTTCCACATCCCCATATACTTTTGTGTTTGCGGTATAATCAGCCATGTAGCTCTCCACCTCCGAATCTTGGGACGACATCTTGCTTTATTCTGCAAGAGGAACAACTCGAAACGAAAACAGAGGATATTCGCGTGATACGCTGGTCAAAACCTTCAGGAATATATATAATGAATTTTACCGACCAAAATACGTAACATACAAGAAAACGGAGTCCAGGAGGCACACGAGGTTCCCACGAGGCAGGGGGCGCCCTACAGGGGGGGTGCCCCACAGGGGGGTGCGCCCTCCACTCTCGTGGAGGCCTCGTGTCCCTTTTGGACTACTTCTTTCTTCCTAAAATTCTTAAATAATCCAAAACTGATAAAAATTGCCATTAGAGTTGTTTTGGAGTCGATTTACTTACCGTACCACATACCTATGCCTTTTCGGAGTCTGGAATGTTCTGGAAAGTGTCTCTTATGTATTCCTCAGGGGTTATGGTTTCAATAATATTAGTTTCAACATTGATAGGATTACCTGAAATATAATGTTTAATTCTTTGACCGTTTACCACCCTCGGATTGGTGCCTTCGAAGTTGTTGATTTTTATAGCACCAGAACAATAGACCTCCTCGATAACGTAGGGACCTTCCCATTTTGAGAGAAGTTTTCCTGCAAAAAATCTTAAACGAGAGTTGAATAATAACACATAATCTCCTACGTTAAACTCACGCTTTTGTATCCTCGTATCCTGCCAGCGTTTGACTTTTTCTTTGAAAAGCTTGGCATTCTCATATGCTTGGGTTATCCATTCATCAAGTGAGCTAATATCAAACAACCTCTTCTCACCAGCAAGTTTGAAGTCATAATTGAGCTCTTTGATAGCCCAATATGCCTTATGTTCAAGTTCAAGAGGTAAATGAAATGCTTTTCCATAAACCATCTTATAAGGAGACATACCCACAGGATTTTTGTATGCAGTTCTATAGGCCCATAATGCATCATCAAGTTTTTTGGACCAATTCTTTCTAGATCTATTCACAGTCTTTTGCAAAATTAATTTGAGCTCTCTATTGCTCAACTCTACTTGACCACTAGACTGCGGATGATAAGGAGATGCTATTCTATGACTGACATCATACTTAGCAAGCATCTTACAGAAAGCACCATGAATAAAATGTGAACCGCCATCAGTCATAAGATATCTAGGGACTCCAAACCTCGGAAAAATAACATCTTTAAGCATTTTGATAGAAGTGTATCACCAGCACTACTAGTTGGAATAGCTTCTACCCACTTAGTAACATAATCAACAGCAACTAAAATATGTGTATAACCATTAGAGGCAGGAAAAGGTCCCATATAATCAAAGCCCCAAACATCAAACGGTTCAATAACAATAGAATAGTTCATAGGCATTTCTTGACGTCTACTAATGTTACCTATTCTTTGACATTCATCACAAGATAAGACAAACTTACGAGAATCTTTGAAGAGAGTAGGCCAATAAAAACTAGATTGTAGTACCTTGTGTGTAGTTCTATCTCCAGCGTGGTGTCCTCCATAGGATTCAGAGTGACACTTGCGTAGGATCTGTTCCTGTTCATGCTCAGGCACACAATGTCTAATAACACCATCTACTCCTTTATAAAGGCGTGGATCATCCCAGAAGTAATGTCTTAAATCATAGAAGAACTTTTTCTTTTGCTGATATGTGAAACTAGGTGGTATATATTTAGCAACAATGTAATTAGCATAATCAGCATACCAAGGAGTAGTACAAGAAGCATTGACAATCGCTAATTGTTCATCAGGAAAGCCATCATTAATAGGAAGTGGGTCATCAAGGACATTCTCTAACCTAGACAAGTTATCTGCAACGGGGTTCTCTCCCTTTCTATCAATAATATGCAAGTCAAATTCTTGGAGCAAAAGAACCCATCTAATGAGTCTAGGCTTAGCATCTTTCTTTTCCATAAGATATTTAATAGCAGCATGATCAATGTGCATAGTAACTTTGGAATCAACAATATAAGGTCTAAACTTATCACAAGCAAACACAACTGCTAAGAACTCTTTTTCAGTAGTAGCATAATTTCTCTGAGCAGTATCGAGAGTCTTACTAGCATACTGGATAACATTCAATTTCTTATCGACTCTTTGCCCTAAAACAACACCTGCAGCATAATCACTAGCATCGCACATAATTTCAAAAGGTAAATTCCAATCAGGTGGCTGAACAATAGGTGCGGTGATCAAAGCTTTCTTAAGTGTTTCAAATGCTTCTACACAATCATCATCAAAGACAAAAGGAATATCTTTTTGCAATAAATTAGTCAGAGGCCTAGAGATTCTATAAAGGTCCTTAATGAACCTCCTACAAAAACCAGCATGACCAAGGAAACTTCTTATACCTTTTATGTCCTTGGGACATGGCATCTTTTCAATAGCATCAACTTTGGCTTTATCAACTTCAATACCTCTCTCGGAGATCTTGTGCCACAAGACAATGCCTTCATTAACCATAAAGTGACACTTTTCCCAATTCAGGACGAGACTAGTTTCTTCGCATCTCTGCAAAACTCGATCAAGGTTGCTCAAACAATCATCAAAAGAGGATCCATAGACAGAGAAGTCATCCATGAATACCTCACAAATCTTTTCACAAAAAATCAGAGAATATAGCCATCATGCATCTTTGAAAGGTAGCAGGTGCATTACATAAACCAAAAGGCATACGTCTATAAGCAAAAGTACCAAAAGGGCAAGTAAAAGTAGTTTTAGATTGATCCTTCGCTGACACAGGTATCTGAGAGAAGCCAGAATAACCATCTAGGAAGCAGAAATGAGTGTGTTTGGATAGCCTTTCTAGCATTTGATCAATAAAAGGTAAAGGGTAATGATCTTTCTTACTAGCTTTATTTAACTTATGGAAATCAATTACCATCCTATAACCTGTAATAATTCTTTGCAGGATCAATTCATCTTTATCATTGGGAACAACGGTAATACCTCCCTTTTTAGGGACACAATGGACAGGGCTTACCCATTCACTATCAGCAACTGGATAAATAATACCTGCCTGAAGGAGCTTTAGTATCTCCTTTCTTACCACTTCCTTCATCTTGGGATTTAATCGTCTTTGAGGATCTCTAACTGGTTTGGGATCTTTCTCCATTGAAATTTTGTGTTGACATAATGTGGGACTAATGCCCTTAAGATCATCCATAGTGTATCCAATAGAAGCTCGGTGCTTCTTCAGAGTTTTCAATAATCTTTCTTCTTCTTTCTCTGAAAGGTTAGCACTAATAATAACAGGATAAATTTCTTTTTTATCAAGATAAGCATACTTAAGATTATCAGGTAATGGTTTGAGTTCAAACAAGGGATCACCCTTGGGTGGAGGGGAACCCCCAGAATTTCAACGGGAAGGTTATGTTTCAGCATAGGTTCCTGTTTAAGGAACACTTCATCTATTTCTTCCCTTTCCTTCATAAACATATCGTTTTCATGGCCTAACAAATATTGTTCTAACGGATCAGTTGGGGGAACAACAATGGAAGCAAGACCAATAATTTCATCCTTACTAGGTGGTTCCCTTTCACGAGGTGTCTACTAAACTTAGCAAAATTAAACTCATGAGACATACCATCTATGTCAACAGTGACAATATTCCTTTCACAATTAATCTTAGCACTAGCAGTATTCAAGAAGGGTCTACCAAAAATAATGGGACAAAATCATCTTGTGGGGAACCAAGAACAAGAAAATCAGTAGGGTATTTAACCTTCCCATACAAAACTTCAACATCTCTAACAATCCCAATAGGTTTAATGGTATCCCTATTAGCAAGCTTAATAGTAACATCAATGTCTTCTAATTCAATGGGTGCAATGTCGTGCATAATTTCTTTATAAAGATCCTAAGGTATCGCACTAGCACTAGCACCCATATCACATAAGCCATGATAACAATGATCTCCTATTTTAACAGAAATAATAGGCATGCCTACAACAGGTCTACGTGTCTTAGTATCAGGTCTAGCAATATTAGCAGTCTCACCCAAAAAAGAAATAACATGCCCATCTAAGTCCTCATCCAAGATATCTTTAATCATAGCAATACTAGGTTCAACATTAATTTGCTCAGGAGGTGTATAAGTCCTAGTATTACTCTTACGAACAACAGCCGAAGCTTTAGCATGATCTTTTATCCTAACAGGAAAAGGAGGTTTTTGAACATAAGCAGTAGGAACAATAGGATCACTATAGGTATAGTCTTTTCTTCGACTGTAATAGGTGCAACTACTTTCACTTCAATAGGAGGATTATATTTAAACCACTTCCCTTTAGGGAGATCAACGTGAGTAGCAAAAGTTTCACAAAAAGTATCTACTATCTAAGAGTCAAGTCCATACTTAGCGCTAAATCCACGAAAAGCATCGGTATCCATAAAAGATTTAACACAATCGAACTTAGGTGTCATACCTGACTCCTTACCATCGTCGGAGCCCCAATCTTCAGAGTTGCGTTTAATTCTTTCCAATAAGTCCCATTTGAAATCAATAGTCTTCAGCATATAAGAACCAGCACAGGAAGTATCGAGGAGGTTGCGATTATCAAGAGAAAGCCGAGCATAAAAATTCTGAACAATCATTTCCCGAGAGAGCTCATGATTGGGGCATGAATATAACATTGGCTTAAGCCTCCCCCAATCTTGAGCGATGCTTTCTCCTTCGTGAGGCCAGAAATTCTATATATAATTACGATCACGATGAACAAGATGCATAGGATAGAACTTCTGGTGAAATTCCAACTTCAATCGCTTATAATTCCAAGATCTCGTATCATCACATAGCCTATACCATGTCAATGCATCTCCCTTCAAAGATAAAGGGAAGACCTTCCTTTTGACAACATCATTGGGAATACCTACAAGCTTAAATAATCCACAAACTTCATCCACAAAGATAGGGTGTAAATCAGGATGCAATGTTCCGTCTCCTGCAAATGGATTAGCTAGCAGTTTTTCTATATCATACCCGAAGGAATCTCAAAGTGAATATTTTCATAAATTTTAGTAGGTTGAGGAGCAACTCTTTGCTCTTCTGGTTGGGGTGAAGATACCCCAAACAAGCCCCTCAAAGGATTAGTTTCCATGGTGACAAGTAACAGAAAATTTGAGCACACTATATAAATGTTTCCTTACCAAGTTCCACTCACCAAAAGCGCTACATTCCCCGGCAACGGCGCCAGAAAAGAGTGTTGATGGCCCACAAGTATAGGGGATCTATCGTAGTCCTTTCAATAAGTAAGAGTTTCGAACCCAATGAGGAGCAGAAGGAAATGATAAGCGGTTTTCAGTAAGGTTTTCTCTACAAGCACTGAAATAGTAGGTGATAGATAGTTTTGTGATAAGATAAATAGTAACAGGTAACAATTAAATAAAGTAAATAAAGTGCAGCAAGGTGGCCCAATCCTTTATGTAGAAAAGGATAAGCCTAGACAAATTCTAATAATGGTAAAGGAGCTCCCGAGGACACATTGGGAATTATTGTCAAGCTAGTTTTCATCACGTTCATATGATTCGCGTTCGGTACTTTGATAATTTGATATGTGGGTGGACCGGTACTTGGGTACTGCCCTAACTTGGACAAGCATCCCACTTATGATTAACCCCTATTGCAAGCATCCGCAACTACAAAAGAAGGTATTAAGGTAAACCTAACCACAGCATTAAGCATATGGATCCATATCAGCCCCTAACGAAGCAACGCATAAACTAGAGTTTAAGCTTCTGTCACTCTAGCAACCCACTACTTATTACTTCCCCATGCCTTCCTCTAGGCCCAAATAATGGTGAAGTGTCATGTAGTCGACGTTCACATAACACCACTAGAGGAAAAGACAACATACATCTCATCAAAATATCGAACGAATACCAAATTCACATGACTACTAATAGCAAGACTTCACCCATGTCCTCAGGAACAAACGTAACTACTCACAAGGCATATTCATGTTCATAATCAGAGGAGTAATAATATGCATAAAGTATCTGAACATATGATCTTCCACCAAGTAAACCAATTAGCATCAACTACAAGGAGTAATCAACACTACTAGCAACCCACAGGTACCAATTTGTAGTTTTGATACAAGATTGGATACAAGAGATGAACTAGGGTTTTGAGAGGAGATGGTGCTGGTGAAGATGTTGATGGAGATTGACCCCCTCACGATGAGAGGATCATGGGTGATGACGTTGGTGATGATTTCCCCCTCCCGGAGGGAAGTGTCCCTGGCAGAACAGCTCCGCCAGAGCCCTAGATTGATTTCGCCTTGTGGCGGCGGAGTTTCGTCCCATAAGCTTGCCCATGATTTTTTCCAGGGTAAAGTGATGATATAGTAGAAGATGGATGCTGGAGGACCACCAGGGGGCCCAGGAGATAGGGGGGGCGCCCTATAGGGGGGGGGGGGCTGTCTCCTGTATAGGGTGTGGGCCCCCTGGCCTATTTCTTTCGCTCATAAATTCTTATTAAATCCAAAAAGTTGTTTCGTGGAGTCTCAGGACTTTTGGATCTGTGCAGAATAGGTTTCTAATGTTTGCTCCTTTTCCAGCCAGAATTCCAGGTGTCGGCATTCCCCCTCTTCATGGTAAACCTTGTAAAATAAGAGAGAATAGCCATAAGTATTGAGATATAATGTGTAATAACAGCCCATAATGCAATAAATATTGATATAAAAGCATGATTCAAAATGGATGTATCAGTAACAAGCAATGAAAGCAAATAAAGTGCCCAATTCTTTTTGTAGCAAAGGACAAGCCTGGACAAGTTCTTATACTGAGAAAAGCGCTCCCGAGGACACATGGGAATTATCATCAAGCTAGTTTTCATCACGCTCATATTATTCGCATTCGTTACTTTGATAATTTGATATGTGCGTGGACCGGTGCTTGGGTACTGCCCTTTCTTGGAAAAGCATCCCACTTATGATTAACCCCTATTGCAAGCATCCGCAACTACAAAAGAAGTATTAAGGTAAACCTAACCATAGCATGAAACAAGTGGATCCAAATTAGCCCCTTACGAAGCAGCGCATAAACTAGGGTTTAAGCTTATGTCACTCTAGCAACCCATCATCTACTTATTACTTCCCAATGCCTTCCTCTAGGCCCAAACAATGGTGAAGTGTCATGTAGTCGAGGTTCACATAACACCACTAGAGGAGAGACAACATACATCTCATCAAAATATCAAATACCAAATTCACATGACTACTAATAGCAAGACTTCACCCATGTCCTCAGGAACAAACGTAACTACTCACAAAGCATATTCATGTTCATAATTAGAGGGGTATGAATATGCATTAAGGATCTGAACATATGATCTTCCACCAAATAAACCAACTAGCATCAACTACAAGGAGTAATCAACACTACTAGCAACCCACAGGTACCAATCTGAGGTTTTGGTACAAAGATTGGATACAAGAGATGGACTAGGGTTTGAGAGGAGATGGTGCTTGTGAAGATGTTGATGGAGATTGACCCCCTCCCGATGAGAGGATCGTTGGTGATGACGATGGTGATGATTTCTCCCTCCCGGAGGGAAGTTTCCCCGGCAGAACAGCTCTGCCGGAGCCCTAGATTGGTTCAGCCAAGGTTTCGCCTCGTGGTGGCGGAGTTTCGTCCCGTAAGCTTGCTTATGATTTTTTTTCAGGGTAAAAGACTTCATATAGCAGAATATGGGCACCGGAGGGCTGACAGGTGGCCCACGAGGCAGGGGGGTGCGCCCAGGGGGGTAGGGCGCGCCCCCACCCTCGTGGACGGTGGGTGGCCCCCCTCAAGTGTTTCTTCCGCTGAATATTTATCATTAATTCCAAAAATGACTTTTGTGGAGTTTCGGGACTTTTGGAGCTGTGCAGAATAGGTCTCCAATATTTGCTCCTTTTCCATCCCAGAATCCCGGTTGTCGGCATTCTCCCTCTTCATGTAAACCTTGTAAAATAAGAGAGAATAGCCATAAGTATTGTGACATAAAGTGTAATACCAACCCATAGTGCAATAAATATTGATATAAAAGCATGATGCAAAATGGACTTATCAGCCTCCAAGTGTAGAGATTTGTAGGACAGTAGCAAATTTCCCTCAAATGGATGACCTAAGGTTTATCAATCCGTGGGAGGCGTATGATGAAGATGGTCTCTCTCAAACAACCCTGCAACCAAATAGAAGAGTCTCTTGTGTCCCAACACACACAATACAATGGTAAATTGTATAGGTGCACTAGTTCGGCGAAGAGATGGTGATACAAGTGCAATATGGATGGCAAATATAGGTTTTTGTATTCTGAAAATATAAAAAAGCAAGGTAGCAAGTAGAAAAAGTGAGTGAAAATGGTATTGCAATGCTTGGAAACAAGGCCTACGGTCCATACTTTCACTAGTGCAAGTTCTCTAAACAATAATAACACAATTGGATCATATAACTATCCCTCAACATGAAACAAAGAGTCACTCCAAAGTCACTAATAGTGGAAAACAAACGAAGAGATTATGGTAGGGTATGAAACCACCTCAAAGTTATTCTTTCCGATCAATCCATTGGGCTATGCCTATAAGTGTCACAAACAACCCTAGAGTTCGTAGTAAAATAAAACCTTAAGACACAAATCAACCAAAACCCTAATGCCACCTAGATACTCCAATGTCACCACCAGTATCCGTGGGTATGATTATATGATATGCATCACACAATCTCAGATTCATCTATTCAACCTACACAAAGATCTTCAAAGAGTGCCCCAAAGTTTCTACCGGAGAGTCAAGACGAAAACGTGTGCCAACCCCTATGCAGAGATTTCCAAGGTCACAGAAGCCGCAAGTTGATCACCAAAATATACGTTAAGTGGATCAATAGAATACCCCATTATCACCACGGGTATCCCACGCAAGACATACATCAAGTGTTCTCAAATCCTTAAAGACTCAATCCGATAAGATAACTTCAAAGGAAAAACTCAATCCATTACGACAAGATAGAGGGGGAGAAACATTATAAGATCCAACTATAATAGCAAAGCTCGTGGTACATCAAGATCGTGCCAAATCAAGAACACGGGAGAGAGAGAGAGAGATCAAACACATAGCTACTGGTACATACCCTCAGCCCCGAGGGTGAACTACTCCCTCATCATCATGGAGAGCGCCAGGATGATGAAGATGGCCACCGGTGATGATTCCCCCCTCTGGCAGGGTGCCAGAACGGTGTCTAGATTGGTTTTTAGTGGCTATAGAGGCTTGCGGCGGCAGAACTCCCGATCTAGGTTTCTTATCGGGGGTTAATGCATTTATAGGAATTTTTTGCGTCGGTATCACGTCAGGGGGGTCTTCGAGTCATCCATGTGGCAGGGGGGTGCTCCCAGTGGGGGTAGGGCATGCCCTCCACCCTCGTGGATGGCTCGGGACTCTTCTGGCCCAACTCTTTTACTTCAGGGGCTTATTTTGGTCCATTAAAAGTCCACAAAAATTGGCAGGTCAAATGGACTATGTTTGGTATTCCTTTTGTGTAAAAGGAAAAAAAAGGAAAAAACAGAAACTAGCTCTAGGCTCTAGGTTAATTGGTTAGTCCCAAAAATCATATAAAATAGCATATAAATGCATATAAAACATCCAAGATTGATAATACAATAGCATGGAACAGTCAAAAATTATTGATACGTTGGAGATGTATCAAGCATCCCCAAGCTTAATTCATGCTCGTCCTCGAGTAGGTAAATGATAAAAACAAAATTTTTGATGTGGAATGCTACCTAACATCAATGTAATCTTCTCTATTGTGGCAAGAATATTCAGATCCATAAGATTCAAAACAAAAGTTTAATATTTACATGAAAACAATAATACTTCAAGCATACTAACAAAGCAATCATGTCTTCTCAAAATAACATGGCCAAAGAAAGCTATCCCTACAAAATCATATAGTCTGGCTATGATCTATCTTCATCACACAAAATATTTAAATCATGCACAACCCCGGCTTCAGCCAAGCAATTGTTTCATATTTTAGTGTTCTCAAATTTTTTCAACTTTCATGCAATACATGAGGGTGAGCCATGGACATAGCACTATAGGTGAAATAGAATGTTGGATGTGGAGAAGACAAAAAAAGGAAGATAGTCTCACATCAACTAGGCGTATCAATGGGCTATGGAGATGCCAATCAATAGATACCAATTTGAGTGAGTAGGGATTACCATGCAACGGATGCATTAGAGCTATAAGTGTATGAAAGCTCAAAAAGAAACTAAGTGGGTGTGCATCCAACTCGCTTGCTCACGAAGGCCTAGGGCAATTTTGAGGAAGCCCATCATTGGAATATACAAGCCAAGTTCTATAAAGAAAAATTCCCACTAGTATATGAAAGTGACAACATAGGAGACTCTCTATCATGAAGATCATGGTGCTACTTTGAAGCACAAGTGTGGTAAAAGGATAGTAGCAATGCCCCTTCTCTCTTTTCTCTCTTTTTTTGCCCTTCTCTTTTTTTTGCCTTTTTTTATTTTTTGTCCGGAGTCTCATCCCGACTTGTGGGGGAATCATAGTCTCCATCCTTTCATCATTGGGACAATGCTCTAATAATGATGATCATCACACTTTTATTTACTTACAACTCAACAACTACAACTCGATACTTAGAACAAAATATGATTCTATATGAATGCCTCCGGCCGTGTACTGGGATATGCAATGAATCAAGAGTGACATGTATGAGAGAATTATGAAAGGTGGCTTTGCCACAAATACGATGTCAACTACATGATCATGCAAAGCAATATGACAATGATGAAGGTTGTCATAATAAACAGAACGGTAGAAAGTTGCATGGCAATATATCTCAGAATGGCTATGGAAATGCCATAATAGGTAGGTATGGTGGCTGTTTTGAGGAAGGTATATGGTGGGTGTATGGTATCAGCGAAAGTTGCGCGGTACTACAGAGGCTAGCAATGGTGGAAGGGTGAGAGTGCGTATAATCCATGGACTCAACATTAGTCATAAAGAACTCACATACTTATTGCAAAAATCTATTAGTCATCGAAACAAAGTACTACGCGCATGCTCCTAGGGGAAGGGTTGGTACGAGTTAACCATCACGCGATCCCAACCTCCACACAAAGGATGGCAATCAATAAATAAATCATGCTCCGACTTCATCACGTAACGGTTCACCATACATGCATGCTACGGGAATCACAAACTTTAACACAAGTATCTCTCAAATTCACAATGAATCCACTAGCATAACTCTAATATCACCATCCTCATATCTCAAAACAATCATAAAGAATCAAACTTCTCATAGTATTCAATGCACTTCATATGACAGTTTTTATTATATCCCTCTTGGATGCCCATCATATTAGGACTAGTTTTATAACCAAAGCAGATTACCATGTTGTTCTAAAGGACACCCAAAATAATATAAGTGAAGCATGGGAGTTCATCAATTTCTTCAAAATAAAACTACCTCCATGCTCTAAAAAGATATAAGTGAAGCACTAGAGCAAACAACAAACTACTCCGAAAGATATAAGTGAAGATCAATGAGTAGTCGAATAATTATGTAACTATGTGAAGACTCTCTAACATTTAATAATTTCAGATATTGGGATATTATTCAAACATAAAGAAAAACAAAATAAAATAAAATGACGCTCCAAGCAAAACACATATCATGTGGTGAATAAAAATATAGCCCCAAGTAAATTAACCGATGAACGAAGACGAAAGAGGGGATGCCATCCGGGGCATCCCCAAGCTTAGGCTCTTGGTTATCATTGAGTATTACCTTGGGGTGCCTTGGGAATCCCCAAGTTTAGGCTCTTTCCACTCCTGGTTCCATAGTCCATCGATTTTTTACCCAAAACTTGAAAACATCACAACACAAAACTCGACAGAAAACTCGTAAGCTCTGTTACTATAAGAAAATAAATCATCACTTAGGTACTGTTGTAAACTCATTCTAAATCCATATTGGTGTTATATCTACTGTATTACAACTTATCCATGGTTCATACCCTCCGGTACTACTCTTAGATTCATCAAAATAAGCAAACAACACATAGAAAAACAGAATCTGTCAAAAAACAGAACAGTTTGTAGTAATCTATAACTCTCGAATACTTCTGTAACTCCAAAAATCCATCCAAATTAGGAAAACCTGAGAAATGCGTGTACCAATCCAGAGCAAAAAGAATCAGATCAAAATCACGTTTCTGTGAATTACGAAAACTAATTTACTGAGCGCCAAAGTTTCTGATTTTCAGCAGGATCAACACAACTATCACCACAAGCTATCCTAAAGGCTTCACTTGGCACTTTATTGAAACAAAAGCTATAAAACATGATTACTACAGTATCTTAATCATGTGGACACACAAAAACAGTAGGGGTAAATATTGGGTTGTCTCCCAACAAGTGTTTTTCTTTAATGCCTTTCTAGCTAGACATGATGATGTCAATGATGCTCACATAAAAGATAAAAATTGAAACATAAAGGGAGCATCATGAAGCATATGACTAACACATTTAAGTCTAACCCACTTCCTATGCATAGGGATTTTGTGAGCAAACAATTTAAGGGAACAAGAATCAACTAGCATAGGAAGAAAAAACAAACATAACTTCAAAACTTGAAGCACATAGAGAGGAAACTTAATATTATTGCAATTCCTAGAAGCATATATTCCTCCCTCATAATAATTTTCAGTAGCATCATGAATGAATTCAAAAATATAACCAACACATAAAGCATTCTTTTCATGAGCCACAAGCATAGAAATTTTATTACTCTCCACATAAGCAAATTTCTTCTCATGACTAGTAGTGGGAGCAAACTCAACAAAATAACTATCATGTGAGGCATAATCCAATTGAAAATTAAAATCATGATAACAAGTTTCATGGTTATCATTGTTCGTTATAGCATACATGTCATCACAATAATCATCATATATAACAACTTTGTTCTCATAATCAATTGGAACCTCTTCCGAAATAGTGGATTCATCACTAAATAAAGTCACGACATCTCCAAATCCACTATTATCGAAATCGTGAAAAGATTCAACATCCTCCAAAATAGCGGGATCATTACTTCCTAAAGTTGACACCTTCCAAACCCACTTTCATCAATATAATCATCATAAATAGGAGGCATTCTATCATCAAAATATATATTCTCATCAAAACTTGGGGGACTAAAAATATCATCTTCATCAAACATAGCATCCCCAAGCTTGTAGCTTTGAATATCATTAGCATCAGGGATTTTCAAAGAATTCATAAAAACAACATTGCAATCATGCTCATCATTCAAATATTTAGTGCCAAACATTTTAATGCATTCTTCTTCTAGCACTTGGGCATAATTTTCCTTTCCATCATTTTCACGAAAGACATTAAAAAGATGAAGCATATGAGGCACCCTTAATTACATTTTTTGTAGTTTTCTTTTATAGACTAAACTAGTGATAAAACAAGAAACTATAAGATTCAATTGCAAGATCTAAATATACACCTTCAAGCACTAACCTCCCCGACAACGGCGCCAGAAAAGAGCTTGATGTCTACTACGCAACGTTCTTCTTGTAGACGTTGTTCGGCCTCCAAGTGCAGAGGTTTGCAGGACAGTAGCAAATTTCCCTCAAGTGGATGACCTAAGGTTTATCAATCCATGGGAGGCGTAGGATGAAGGTGGTCTCTCTCAAAAACCTTGCAACCAAATAGCAAAGAGTCTCTTGTGTCCCCAACACACCCAATACAATGGTAAATTCTATAGGTGCACTAGTTCGGCAAAGAGATGGTGATACAAGTGCAATATTGATGGTAGATATAGGTTTTTGTAATCTGAAAATATAAAAACAGCACGGTAGCAAGTAACAAAAGTGAGCGAAAACGGATTGCAATGCTTGGAAACAAGGCCTAGGATTCATACTTTGACTAATGCAAGTTCTCTCAACAATAATAAAATAATTGGATCATATATCTATCCCTCAACATGCAACAAAGAGTCACTCCAAAGTCACTAATAGCGGCGAACAAATGAAGAGATTGTGATAGGGTACGAAACCACCTCAAAGTTATTCTTTCCGATCAATCCATTGGGCTAGTCCTATAAGTGTCACAAACAACCCCAGAGTTCGTAGTAAAATAACACCTTCAGACACAAATCAACCAAAACCCTAATTTCACCTAGATACTCCAATGTCACCACAAGTATCCGCGGGTATGATTATACGATATGCATCACACAATCTCAAATTCATCTATTCAACCTACACAAAGAACTTCAGAGAGTGCCCCAATGTTTATACCGGAGAGTCAAGACGAAAATGTGTGCCAACCCCTATGCATAGATTCCCAAGGTCACGGAACCCACAAGTTGATCACCAAAACATACATCAAGTGGATCAATAGAATACCCCATTGTCACCACGGGTATCCCACGCAAGACATACACCAAGTGTTCTCAAATCCTTAAAGACTCAATCTGATAAGATAACTTCAAAGGGAAAACTCAATCCATTACAAGAAGATAGAGGGAGAGAAACATCATAAAATCCAACTATAATAGCAAAGCTCGCGGTACATCAAGATCATGCCAAATCAAGAACACGAGCGAGCGAGAGAGAGAGAGAGAGAGAGAGAGAGAGAGAGAGAGAGATCAAACACATAGCTACTGGTACACACCCTCAGCCCCGAGGGTGAACTACTCCCTCCTTGTCATGGAGAGCGTCGGGATGATGAAGATGGCCACTGGTGATGATTCCCCCTCCGGCAGGGTGCCGGAACAGGGTATAGATTAGTTTTTGGTGGCTACAGAGGCTTGCGGCGGCGGAACTCCCGATCTAGGTTTCTTTTCGGGGGTTTCTGTATTTTATAGGAATTTTTGGCGTCGGTCTCACGTCAGGGGGGTCTCCGAGTCATCCAGGAGGCATGGGGCGCCCAGGGCGGTAGGGCACGCCCTCCACCCTCGTGGATGGCTCGGGACTCTTCTGGACCATCTCTTTTACTTCGGGGGCTTCTTTCCGTCCATAAAAAATCCACAAAAATTGGCAAGTCAACTAGACTCCGTTTGGTATTCCTTTTCTGTAAAACTCAAAAACATGGAAAACCCCAAAACTGGCACTGGGCTCTAGGTTAATAGGTTAGTCCTAAAAATCATTTAAAATAGCATATAAATGCATATAAAACATCCAAGATTGATAATATAATACCATGGAACAATCAAAAATTATAGATACGTTGGAGACGTATCAATCGTCATGGCGGGAGGCTACAGGGGTGGCTGCGACGGGGAGGGACAAGGCATTGGCGTTAGGGCGCGCACCCACGTGCGGCCGCACACTCTCGGCGGGCTCGGTGCGCTCACACGGGGCGGCATGGGCCGCACTTTGGGACACATGGGGTGGGTTGCGACCGTGGCCGGCAAAAAAGGTTTGCCGACGCATGTTCTGCTCGTCCTGGAACCATGTATCCCAGAGGGGCGAGTCTCGACATACCTGCGGTCGGCTTGGAGCTCGCGCTGAATCTTGGCGCGAAGGCGGGTGATCTCCTGGAGGCGGGCATGGCCGGTCGCCGGGATGGGGGAATGGGCACCCGATCCGGGCTCAGATGCCACCCATTGGGGAGGTGCGCATCTGACCACGGCAGCACACTTCGACCTTGACGTAGGGAAGGAAGTGTGGCTGGCCGCGCTTCTGTACGAGGTGGATGACGACCCCACCTCGCGGTCGTGCTTGCACTTCTTGTCGGGTGCCACTTCCAGAAGCCCTTGACCGGCGGGGAGTGAGATGGACGGCGGCTAGGGTTTGCTGTCTCCGATGGAGGGGGCAATGGTGGGGAAGTGGATGGGGACGGGGAAGTGAAGGTGAAGTCCACGCCTTCGTCATAAAAAAGGATGTGGCCGGGGGCCGTCTGGGTGGCTAATTTGCGAGCCCAACCACATGTGCGCATTGATTAGGGTCGGTGGGAGGTAGTTGGACGGCCGACACGCAGGCCCAAGACGGACGCCGAGACGCCGCATGCCCGACGTTCGTTGTCCACGCGGCCGCAAAGCTCGCTCAACTATGCGCTAGGAATTGGTCGAGCCGGATAAAAAACGGACGCAATTTGGGAACGAGGTTGCGCGTTGGCATGCTCGTCTGTCCGTTTGAGCCCAAACAGACGCGGCCAGACCATTTGAGGGTCTGCGTTGGAGTTGGCCTAATATTCCCCATTGTTTAATATGCTTGGATCTAAGACTTTTGAAACTTTGCCCCGGTGCCTTCGCCCATCTAGATGGTCACCTGTGGCGTGGCGAGAAGATGGAAACAAAGGGCCTGCCACTACCAGACTCGCGGGCTATGCCTACGGCCCAGGGCCGTCGGCATAGGTCCTTTGTCGTCGGCATAGATCTATGCCTACGGCTGCCGTCAGCATATCCCCGTCGGCGTAGATCACATCAGCGTAGATGTGTCAGACCGTCGGCGTAGTATAGCCGTCGGCATAGGTGCATATGCCGACGGCCGTGGGATAGCCGTCGGCATAGTTTAGCCGTCGGCGTTGTTTTCCGTCTGACGGCAACGGACGGCGCCGTCAACAGCGCTGGCGATTCAGGGGACGACACATGGCGCAGGTATGCCGACGGCTGGGTCGTCGGCATAGATGGAAATCTATGCCGATGACCTAGCCGTCGGCACACCTGCGCCACGTGTCGTCCCCCGGCTTCTCCTGGCGGCAGGGCTATGCCTACGGTAAAGCCGTCGGCATAGATTTCTATCTATGCCGACGGCTTTGCCGTAGGCATATCTCTGCCACGTGGCAGCTCCTGGTTTCTCCTGGCAGCAGGGCTATGCCTACGGCAAGTCGTCGGCATAGTTTTTCATATATGCCTACGGCTTTGCTGTAGGCATAGATGTGCCACGTGGCAAGCCCTGGTAACTCCTGGGCGTATATATGCCGACGGCTTTGCCGTAGGCATAGTTTTTTTTGTTTTTTTTATTTTTCCCTGTTTTCTCTTTTCCAATTCATTTGACAGCATTTCAAAACAGAACAATATGAAATTATGCAGAAATATGACAATACATCATGTGAACATACTCAAGTTCACCATCATCATCTAAACATACTCAAGTTCATCACATCATCTAAAGATCATCACCGATGGAAGTTCATGAACATAAAAGTAGTGCAAGACATGAAACATGATAAAAGTAGGAATATGAAAGGCATGGCACGATGGCCACATGCACGAAATCATCAAGCAAGAGCACCCCCGCCAAAACCACCACCTCCGCCATAACCACCACCTCCTCCGCCAAAACCGCCATCGCGACCACCACCACTCTGCCAGATCGGAGTGACTGGGGTCGACAGAGCAGGAGTCGAGCCACCGGTCCCCTACATGTTTCAAAAAAGATTCTAACGGTAAATATGATATGATAGTGTTTCATGAACGAGAACTAGTTTGCTAGTAGTTAGGCAAATGTACTAACCGGACCATCACTGCCTAGTGCCACCCATTCATCGAACGTGGGCACGTGTGGGGGTTCTCCCGTAGGTGGTGGTGGGGGTCCCATTTGTGGTGGATCCGTGCGGTTAGTCCAAGACGCCAACATAGCCTGAATGTTAGTTAAACAAGCAAACTAGAAGATCAGAAGGAATGAAAGTGCAAAAATTTAGGTTGGTTTTAAGAGGGCAAAACTAACCGTCATCATCTGACGGTTGTAATCATTGTTTGCCTTCACTCGTTTCAAGTACTCCCGCACCTCGAGATTCCTATGCTCGACAAACTCCTTATATGCCTACATAATTTAGGTTGTTTCTAAGTGAGCAATGCTGAAAATAAACTGAGAATGCAAGATAGAAAAAGATAAAGACGGAGTACTTACAGCATGCTGGCGGGCTAAGGGAGTCTGTGAACGCCCCGTACTCTCTAACTGGCTCGGGTTGCTAGCCCGAAGCCGTGTGTACGAGATCGAAGGAGTGATCAAGCCACCGAAACACGGATACCGGCCATTCTTCTTCCCCTGGATGGCCACCCCGCCGTGTCGTCGATCTGAGACTGGGCGACCTCAGCAACAGGAACATCTGGATGCAACTCCTGATAGTGATGAATGTAAGACCCCAGGTGCTCCTCGGTCTTGCCGTAGTACTGGCTCTCGCCCTCCTTGCGATGACTCCGCTCGCGGGCCAGCTTCCACGACTCCATGTCTGAGAGCGGCCTCTTCAACTTGTCCTCCTACAACGTCAAATAGAAGTCAGCCATACATAAGAACATGACGTAAAGAAGAACAAAAATGCATCATGCACATAGATATACCTTCATGGCCTTGAAGCCCCAGTGGTTCCTGTTTCCTTGGCCGTGTGTCCCGTCGTCTCCACGGTTAGCCCGGGCCTTGATGCTCTTGGCAGCAAACTCTGCATCGGCGCCGAGCCACCTATCCACCAAACTCGCCCATCCGTCATGCCTTCCATAGCACCAACGAGGAACAACCTATGCAAATTTTGGAAGCATGACATGTGAGCACGAAACATATAGTTGACTGCTTGAAACAATGAAAAGTTAGTAATAGTTACCATCATGAACTACTCCTTGCTCAAGGTAAGTCGTAGCTTCTGCGCTTGAGTTTTGGGCATCTTTTGGTGCAGGTAGTAGTGGTAGTACTGTGAGACGGCAACCCAGCGCACCTCGTACTGCAACTGACGAGCTTTCTTCTTCGCAGCCGCAAGCAAGACCACGTCGGCTCTGGCCTTGTGCTCGTCAAGAACTCTATAGAGTTGCTGCAATCATGCAAAAACCAGAAGCAAACAAGGCATGAGTTGAGTGATTCAATGATAAACTATGAACGAAACTGAAGACAAGTGATTCAGAAGAGAACTTACCCAAAATTTGGTGATCACGGCCTTAGCGGTCGTCCCGTACTCCGCGTTGCTGCAAGCCTCGTAGTGGGCCCAGCTCGTGGCCAAAACCCGCTGCTGCGGGTCCCTGTCTGGCCGCGGGCAGAATAGGCCAGGCCAAAACTCCTTCAACAGGACAGTGATAAGGCCGTTCGGTTTACGGCCCTTTCTGTGAAGGATCCAGTTTCTGCAAAAGAATCAAATGATTGCCATGTGTACAATAAGAAAATGTTGTCATGTGTTGAAAATATTATTGAGAGGCACTTACTCTCTCCCCACAGGTTCAATGAGCCACTTGTGCTCCTCGATAGAAGGTGGTGTAGGTAGTCCGGCATTACCACGCAGCCACCCCTGCGAAGAACCCGGTGGCAAGTCACCCCACAACGCGGGATCAACCTCCCCTCCACCCTCCTCGGCCTCCTCCTCACCCTCCTCCTCGGCCTCCTCCTCCTCACCCTCCTCCTCGGCCTCCTCCTCCTCGCCATCAGGAACATACTCCTCCTCCTCAGACTCAGAAGGTGCCTCTGTATAGGAGGGCATCGAAGAAGACCCTCCTATTTCAGACACGGCCCGGAGTTTTTTGCCCCGGTTGCCTCTCCCCCCACCTCCTCCTCCTCTAGGGGCTCTCCCCCCACCGCCTCCTCCTCTAGGGTCTCCTCCCCCGACCCCTCCACCTCCCTGTGAGGTGTCATCCTCGCGTAGTCGGGAGGGAACCTTGTGGGCTCGTCCACTCCGAGTAAGTCATTTAAATTTACTGAGGAAACTAGCGTCGCCGGACTTGCCCATGATTATTAAACCTGCATTGAGAAGAGAATAAACAATTAGTAAGGATATCAATTAAACAAGCATACAAGAAAAACATTAATACCAGAAGAGCACATTAAGCATACTATGGTAATGATCATTAAAAGAACTTACATTTTCTAGAACCCATATGAATCATCACTATTGTAATCTATTTGTGGACCGGTCTCGTCATCACTATCACGCATATCTTCTTCGTTGTCTGACGGAGGTGGAGGCTCTTCCTCATCGTCAGCGTCTTCATTTAACTTTTCAAGCATAATTATGTCTCTTTGATTCACAACTGCCTCACCATCAATCCGTGCGTCCTCGTCGTTTGGGTCCAGGTCAACATAACCCAAGTCATCATCCTCGTTGTTTCGGACCACGTCATCATGTTCCTCTTGATAGAACACTCCCTCATATGTCATGGGGTTTATGTTGTAGTAATCATCATCGTTCGGGTCCGGTAGCTTACCATGCGGCGACACCTTGAACACAACTTCCCAACCCTTTAGGTACTCTTTCTGGCATGGGTAAGGCAGATAATATACTTGTGTGGCCTGGGTAGCGGCGATAAAGAGATCAGCTCCGGCAGAGACGGTTGATGGTTTAACTTCAACTAAACCAACAGAAGGCGTATGTCTCAGACCCTTTTTAGGGTCGAACCATCGGCATTTGAACACAGTGAGACTTAGGTGTTCGCGGCCACGTTTGAATGTAAGCTCGTATATTTTTCCTACCCTTCCGTAGTAATCTACTTCATTATCTCCTTCAGTGAAGACTCTGGTATTTATGGTTTTGGGATCAGGCCGACTGTTCTGGTGCTCCTCTGTATGGAAGCGATACCCATTCACATCATACTTTTCGCATGTCATGACGACAGGATCAAAACCCATGGAAACCCATCTCAATTCTTCATCCATTGATTCGGTCAGATCATTTCCCTGCAAGTTTAATTGAAATTATAGGGTGCATGAGTTTAATTGAAATTATAGGGTGCATGAGTTTAATTGAAATTATAGGGTGCATGAGTTTAATTGAAAGTGTGAAAAATTACTTTCTCGATGAACCACGCAACGAAATTTTTCCTTCCATCAGCACCCTTTCGGAGAAGAGCAAGTGCCTCCGCTTCAGAAGGAGGCAGCATTCCCATCCATTCTTCTTCAACGAATCGACTCATCCACTCATCCTCAACTTCCTTGATGTTGTGCAAGATATAGAACATGACATCCTCCCACTCATCTCGTGGCATGAGATAAGATTTCGAGCATCCAGCCCTACTACCTTGCCCGATGAATAGAGGCAACTTGGGTTTATACTTGGGTTCTTCTGTATTGTATCGAGACACCTTATTGTGCAACGTGGGAACATGGTCCGGATAGTAGGCTGTCCTGAGGTCTGCCACCTCCTCTAGGATAACTGCCTCAGCTATGGAAGCTTCAATCTTAGCTTTGTTTCCACATTTCTGTATCAGATGCTTGTTCTGTCTCTCAGGGCCGTACTACCAACGATTCTGCACAGGGCCCCCCCAACAATACCTCGTTTGGGAGGTGCAAAAGGAGATGTGTCATCGGAGTAAAGAAGCCTGGCGGGAAGATCTTCTCTAGCTTGCATATCAACTCCGGCGCCTTCTTATGCATTTCTTTTATCTTCTTAGGACATACTTCTTTAGCACAAAGCGTGCGGAAGAAATGGCTTAACTCCGCAAGCACACGCCAGACACGCTCGGGAACATAGCCCCGAACCATCACCGGCATAATCCGCTCAATCCATACATGATAGTCATGACTCTTGAGCCCGGTCACTCTGCCCGTTGAAAGATTGACCCCCTTACTTATATTCGACGCATAACCATCAGTGAACTTCACGACATGTTTCAGCCACTTGAATGTCTCCATCTTATGATCCTTTTTAAGTACGAAGTCAGCATCTGGCTTGAACCAAGATTTTCGACTGCCTGTGGGAGGCTGCATGTGTAGACGTGGTCTATCGCAAATATTCTGTTGATCAACCCTAGCATTAACATTATCCTTTGTCTTATCAGGAATGTTGAGGATCGTGTGAAAAAGGGACTCTGCGACATTCTTTTCGGTGTGCATCACGTCTATGTTGTATGGAAGTTTGAGGTCCTTAAAATAGGGAAGCTGCGTGAAGGGGGTAATGTGAGTCCAGTTGTGCGTCTCACCATATCCTTCAAAAAAATTCCCTTTACTTTTTCCTTTGCCCTCGCCCTCGTCTTCGCCTGTGGCTTTGCCTTTGCCTTTGCTTTTGCCTTTGCCTTTGCCTTTCCCCTCACCGGCAGGCTTAAGAGCTTTCAGCTGAGCAAGCACATCCGCACCAGAAAACGTTGGAATCTCGTTTACTTCATGGACAACTTTGCCTTTTGTGAAGTTCTTCTTGTCTTCCCTATCAGGATGGTCTGGAGGGAGGAACTGTCGATGCAGGTCAAATGCAACATACTTGCCACCCTTCTTCAGCCAAATGAAAATCAAGGCCTGCATGCACACTGGGCAAGGCATCTTTCCACTTGTACACCATCCACAGAACAAAGCATAACCGGGAAAGTCATGCATGCAATATTGTAGCCAAACTTTCATCAAGAAATTTTTCTGCAGATGTCGGTCGTATGTCAACCTCGGGAAGTACCAAGAATGGTGCAAATCATCCACCAACGGCTGCATAAACACACTCAAATTCTTCCCCGGATATTCAGGCCCCGGAATTATAAGCGACAGGAACATGGTCTTGCGTTGCATTATGGCGCCGGGAGGGAGATTCAGCGGAATAACAAATACGGGCCAATAGCTGTATGGATTAGACGACATACCATATGGATTGAACCCATCACCTGTTATAGCAATTCTGACATTCCCAGCCTCGGCTGCTTCCTCCGGGTACTCTATATCGAATGACTTCCATGCTTCACCTCCTGATGGATGTACAATTTTTTTTGGATAGTACCTTTTTCCTTCCTTGTGCCACTTCATCATTTTGGCAGACTCCTCGGTGATGAAAAGGCGCTGCAGTCTTTTTATAAAATCAAGATACCGAAGAACCTTCACAGGGATTTTTAGCTGCTGCTTCTGACCATGCTTATCGACCACCTCAATATACCGAGAGGAACCGCACTTCCTACAGTACTTGTCATCCACATACTCATGCCTAAACAAAAGGCAATTCTTTGGACAAACATGTATTTTCTCATAGTCCATCGAGAGCGCCTTCATGATTTTCTTCGTACCGTACATGGTTTTCGGCAGTTCATGGCCCTCAGGCAGGCTGTTAGCCCATACTCCCAGAAATGCTTCGAAGCAACCTCGGCTACAGCCGTACTAAGCCTTGACTGCCATCAGTTGCGAGATGGCATCCAGCACAGACAGCTTGGCACCCTCATAGAGAGGTTTCTTTGACGAGGCCAAGATTTCCAGGAAGGCCTTTGCGGTTTCCTCCGGCTCCTCCGGTTCATTCGCTGAATGTGACGGAGGTGTCGGCTGTGCAGCAAAGACATCATCTAGCATGTCTCTAACCCCATCGTCCTCATAACCAGCGACACGTTGTCGTATCACATCCTCTCTACCACGGTCCCGCTGGGCAAAGTTTATCGTCATATTAAAGTTGGGCATAAATCCATGCGTGCGAAGGTGCTTAGTCATCTCACTCTTATCTCTGCGGATACGCCTCTTACATCTGGCACACAGGCATTCTGGCACCATCCTCATTGGACTACGGAATATCTCTTTCAAAAACACATCAGTTTTCTCGACCCACTCTGTTGTTACTTGATTCCGACGGAAAAACCCACTATACATCCACTGATTATCTGCCATCTCTGCTTTATTGGAAGCCACACAACAAAATTAAGGATTCATTTAAATTACTCACATCAATATTTTATTTTTTACAAGGTTGACGAGAAATGACATTTAATCCACCTACATCTCTAATAGGTAAAGATGGGTCCTAATCCCACCCGAGAATGTGTAGATTGAGTACGTTGTCCATGCTCTACCCCATTCCGAGACAAAATTTCAGCAGCACCTCCCCGCTGTTCTCCAAATACACGTCTCGGCAAAATGCCGAGAGAATGTGCATCCGGAGAACAACAGGGAGGCGCCGCCAAAATCCTGTCTCGGAACGGGGTAGAGCATGAACAACGTACCCAATCTACACATCCTCGGGCTGTCCGTGGAAAGCACTGGACAATCCAAAAGAGCTGCGGTAATAAATATGCAATTGAATGCATATTTATTGATGCAACCCTTTCGGACGGGAGACCTAGTTTACGCGACTTTATGTGAAAATTTAATGTAGTGACATGGAAAAAAAGTGGACGAGGTCATGGAATTGTTGCTCACCCTCCGATGTAGTCGATCAAAGGAGACGGACGATCGTGGACCAACACCTCCAATGTCGACAATCACTCCACGAAGATGGAACACCACAAATCCTGTTAATTACACCGAGTGAAAAAAAAATTAGGTCATCACCTCACATTAAGCATTGATACTTTTAACTATGAAAAAAAATCATGTTTCGTCAAGTGTCAAATTTTGTCCTTCAATTTTTTTAGCAAGATCATCATGATTAAATAACCACTCATCATATCATAATTTTGCAACACATCTCACATAGCTACTTAACATTAAGCACTGACACTTAAAACTATGAAAAAAAATCTTATTTTGTCAAGTGTCAAATTTTTTCCGGTTCAATTTTTTTGACAAGATCATCATGATAAAAATAATCACTCATCTTATACCAATTTTAGAGCACATCTCAGATGACAAGATCATCATGATAAAAATAATGCAAACTAACAATCTAACATCCTAACATCCAACATTCAACTATATATCAACCTAACAACCTAACATCTAACATCTAACATCTAACCTAACAATCTAACATCCAACATCCATCCATGCATTCATTCATCCATACAACAGTAGAAAAAAATGCAAAAAAATAAAAAAAAACGTAGCTCACCGAGAGGGGCGTGGCAGGGGGCGAGGCGGTGGAGGGGATGGTGAGGCAGGGGCGGTCGGGGACGGGAGGGACGGGGCCGGACGGAGCCGCGGCCGGCTCTAGGAGCTGCACCGGCCGACGGGGTCGGGAGAGGCCGGGGCGCCGGGGTCGGGGGAGGCCGGCGCAGTGGCGGGGTCGGGGGAGGCCGGTGCAGCGCGTGGTCGGGGGAGGCCGGGGCGACGGAGGGTGGAGACGGCGGCGGCGGCCGGTGTGGAGGCGGGGGCAGCGACGCGGCTGTAGAGGCGGGGAGGGCAGCGGGCGTGGTGGAGGCGGGGAGGGCGGCGGCAGGGGGAGGTGGGGGGTGCGGCGGCGGCGGCAGGTCGGGGTGGGGGGTGCGGCGGCGGCGGCAGGTCGGGGTGGGGGGTGCGGCGGCGGCGCAGGTCGGGGTCGGGGGGTGCGGCGGTGGCAGCTCGGGGTGTGGGGCAGACAGTGAGTGGATGGGGGAGAACGCGAGTGGATAAGGTCAACTATGCCGACGGCTAAGCCGTCGGCATAGCTCAGGGCGCCACGTGGCACCTATGCCGACGGCTTAGCCGTGGGCATACTTTTTTTTCTTTTTTATTAACCACGTCACCGATCTGCGTACAAGCTTCCCTATGGCCGCAGCTGTGCCGACGGCTTTGCCGTCGGCATATTTTTATTTCTACTTTTCTTATTTTGTATAAATTTTGTAATGTTTTCTTATTTTTTATAAATATTTTAATGTTTTCTTATACATATTTTTTACATGCAGAACATTATTTAAAATGTACCATACATTTTCTTTAATGATTTCAAACATTATTTTTAATGACATGATCTTTTTTTATATTGTACAACAATTTTCTAAAATATCACGTATATTTTTTTCTATGGTCTCGTGAAAGGTGATACATAGGAGAGCAACTGACTGAAGGGTACCGTTACCGAGTGCCTGATCCGGTAACTATGCGAGTGCCTGATCCGTCTACTACCGTGTCATCGCCGTCCGTGAGGGGGGCATGCCCCGGAGACACGTGCCGCCTCTTCGGACATGCCACCACACCACCCCGCATGTATGAGGGCCCGGTGCGACGCTCCGGTGGCATTGCTATCCCCCCAGGGCCCCCGACCCGCCTAACCCTATAGCGTTTGACCACGGGATCTAGCCCTTTGACTTTGCACGGACGGGATTTGACCAGTGGACCTCTCCACCTGGTTGTGTTAGGTCAGCCCATAGGAACACTTTGGAGCAACATCCGGGCCAGACCCACAGCAAGATCCCCTCCGTGTAGACCCGACGCGTCCGTTTCCCCCCTCCAGGTGCCGGTGGTGGCGCCGTCCGTGAGGGGGGCCAAAACCCGGAGACGCGTGCCGCCTCTTCGGACATGCCACCACACCACCCCGCATGTATGAGGGCCTGGTGCGACGCTCCTGTGGCATTGCTACCCTCCTCCCCCCAGGGCCCCTGTCCTCCCTAACCCTAGAGCGGTTGACCACGAGATCTTGCCCTTTGACTTTCCACGGACAGGCTTTGAACAGTGGACCTCTCCACCCGGTTGTGTTAGGTCAGCTCAAAGGGACACCTGGGAGCAACATCTGGGCCAAACCCACAGCTACATCCCCTCCGTGTAGACCCGATGCGTCCGTTTCCCCCCTCCAGGTGCCGGCGGCGGCGCCGTCCGTGAGGGGGGGCACACCCGGACACGCGTGCCGGGCGTTTGCAACCACCACAACACTTCCAAACACATGAGAGGCTGCCTACGCAAGATTTGGCGGCATGCTAGCCCCCGGAGGCCGCCGGCCACAGCCGTAGACGCCCGAAGGGCAATCCGCGTAGAGGGGATTTTTTGGATACTTCTCCATCACCAAAAATTATGAAAAAAATATTATCGTTCCTATAGCACATGTGCACACGTCGTGCAAAAAAACTCATGATTTTATCGCGCTCCGAGTATTTAATAATATTCACGCCGCATCGTTACCGCAGAATGGCTACTACCGTGTCATCGCCATCCGTTAGGGGGTGCCACGCCCCGGAGACGTGTGCCGCCTCTTCGGACATGCCACCACACCACCCCGCATGTATGAGGGCCCAGTGCGACGCTCTGGTGGCATTGCTACCCTCCCAGGGCCCCCGTCCCGCCTAACCCTATAGCGTTTGACCAAGGGATCTAGCCCTTTGACTTTGCACGGACGGGATTTGACCAGTGGACCTCTCCACCCGGTTGTGTTAGGTCAGCCCATAGTAACACTTTGGAGCAACATCTGGGCCAGACCCACAGCAAGATCCCCTCCGTGTAGACCCGATGCGTCCGTTTCCCCCCTCCAGGTGCCGGCGGTGGCGCCGTCCGTGAGGGGGGCCAAACCCCGGAGACGCGTGCTGCCTCTTCGGACATGCCACCACACCACCCCGCATGTATGAGGGCCCGGTGCGACGCTCCGGTGGCATTGCTACCCCCAGGGCCCCCGTCCCACCTAGCCCTGTAGCGTTTGACCACGGGATCTAGCCCTTTGACTTTGCACGGACGGGCTTTGACCAGCGGACCTCCCCACCCGGTTGTGTTAGGTCAGCCCATAGGAACACTTTGGAGCAACATCCGGGACAGACCCACAACAAGATCCCCTCCGTGTAGACCCGACGCGTCCGTTTCCCCCCTCCAAGTGTCGGCAGCGGCGCCGTCCGTGAGGGGGGGCACACCCCGGACACGCGTGTCGGGCGTTTGCAACCACCACAACACTTCCAAACTCGTGAGAGGCCGCCTACGCAAGATTTGGCGGCATGCTAGCCCCCGGAGGCCGCCGGCCACAGCCGTAGACGCGCGAAGGGCAATCCGCGTAGAGGGAATTTTTCGGATACTTCTCCATCACCAAAAATTATGAAAAAAATATTATCGTTCCTATAGCACATGTGTCCACGTCGTGCAAAAAAACTCATGATTTTATCGCGCTCCGAGTATTTAATAATATTCACGCCGCATCGTTAGCGCAGAATGGCTACTACCGTGTCATCGCCGTCCGTGAGGGGGGCCACGCCCCGGAGACACGTGTCGCCTCTTCAGACATGCCACCACACCACCCCGCATGTATGAGGGCCCGGTGCGATGCTCCGGTGGCATTGCTATCCTCCCAGGGCCCCCGTCCCGCCTAACCCTGTAGCGTTTGACCAAGGGGTCTAGCCCTTTGACTTTGCACGGACGGGATTTGACCAGTGGACCTCACCACCCAGTTGTGTTCGGTCAGCCCATAGGAACACTTTGGAGCAACATCCGGGCCAGACCCACAGCAAGATCCCCTCCGTGTAGACCCGACGCGTCCGTTTCCCCTCTCCAAGTGCCGGCGGTGGCGTCGTCCATGAGGGGGGCCAAACCCCGGAGACGCGTGCCGCCTCTTCGGACATGCCACCACACCACCCCGCATGTATGAGGGCCTGGTGCGACGCTCCGGTGGCATTGCTACCCCCCCCCCCCAGGGCCCCTGTCCTCCCTAACCATAGAGCGGTTGACCACGAGATCTTGCCCTTTGACTTTCCACGGACAGGCTTTGAATAGTGGACCTCTCCACCCGGTTGTGTTAGGTCAGCTCAAAGGGACACCTGGGAGCAACATCCGGGCCAAACCCACAGCTACATCCCCTCCGTGTAGACCCGATGCGTCCGTTTCCCCCCTCCAGGTGCCGGCGGCGGCGCCGTCCGTGAGGGGGGGCACACCCGGACACGCGTGCCAGGCGTTCGCAACCACCACAACACTTCCAAACACATGAGAGGCTGCCTACGCAAGATTGGGCGGCATGCTAGCCCCCGGAGGCCGCCGGCCACAGCCGTAGACGCGCGAAGGGCAATCCGCGTAGAGGGGATTTTTCGGATACTTCTCCATCACCAAAAATTATGAAAAAAATATTACCGTTCCTATAGCACATGAGCACACGTCGTGCAAAAAAACTCATGATTTTATCGCGCTCCGAGTATTTAATAATATTCACGCCGCATCGTTACCGCAGAATGGCTACTACCGTGTCATCGCCGTCCGTTAGGGGGGGGGGGCACGTCCCGGAGACGCGTGCCGCCTCTTCGGACATGCCACCACACCACCCCGCATGTATGAGGGCCCGGTGCGACGCTCCGGTGGCATTGCTACCCTCCCAGGGCCCCCGTCCCGCCTAACCCTGTAGCGTTTGACCAAGGGATCTAGCCCTTTGACTTTGCACGGACGGGATTTGACCAGTGGACCTCTCCACCCGGTTGTGTTAGGTCAGCCCATAGGAACACTTTGGAGCAACATCCGGGCCAGACCCACAGCAAGATCCCCTCCGTGTAGACCCGAGGCGTCCGTTTCCCCCCTCCAGGTGCCGGCGGTGGCGCCGTCCGTGAGGGGGGCCAAACCCCGGAGACGCGTGCCGCCTCTTCGGACATGCCACCACACCACCCCGCATGTATGAGGGCCCGGTGCGACGCTCCGGTGGCATTGCTACCCCCAGGGCCCCCGTCCCACCTAGCCTTGTAGCGTTTGACCACGGGATCTAGCCCTTTGACTTTGCACGGACGGGCTTTGACCAGCGGACCTCCCCACCCGGTTGTGTTAGGTCAGCCCATAGGAACACTTTGGAGCAACATCCGGGACAGACCCACAACAAGATCCCCTCCGTGTAGACCCGACGCGTCCGTTTCCCCCCTCCAAGTGTCGGCGGCGGCGCCGTCCGTGAGGGGGGGCACACCCCGGACACGCGTGCCGGGCGTTTGCAACCACCACAACACTTCCAAACTCATGAGAGGCCGCCTACGCAAGATTTGGCGGCATGCTAGCCCCCGGAGGCCGCCGGCCACAGCCGTAGACGCGCGAAGGGCAATCCGCGTAGAGGGTATTTTTCGGATACTTCTCCATCACCAAAAATTATGAAAAAAATATTATCGTTCCTATAGCACATGTGCCCACGTCGTGCAAAAAAACTCATGATTTTATCGCGCTCCGAGTATTTACTAATATTCACGCCGCATCGTTACCGCAGAATGGCTACTACCGTGTCATCGCCGTCCGTGAGGGGGGCCACGCCCCGGAGACACGTGCCGCCTCTTCGGACATGCCACCACACCACCCCGCATGTATGAGGGCCCGGTGCGACGCTCCGGTGGCATTGCTACCCTCCCAGGGCCCCCGTCCCGCCTAACCCTGTAGTGTTTGACCAAGGGGTCTAGCCCTTTGACTTTGCACGGACGGGATTTGACCAGTGGACCTCTCCACCCGGTTGTGTTAGGTCAGCCCATAGGAACACTTTGGAGCAACATCCGGGCCAGACCCAAAGCAAGATCCCCTCTGTGTAGACCCGACGCGTCCGTTTCCCCCCTCCAAGTGCCGGCGGTGGCGTCGTCCATGAGGGAGGCCAAACCCCGGAGACGCGTGCCGCCTCTTCGGACATGCCACCACACCACCCCGCATGTATGAGGGCCCGGTGCGACGCTCCGGTGGCATTGCTACCCCCCAGGGCCCCTATCCTGCCTAACCCTAGAGTGGTTGACCACGAGATCTTGCCCTTTGACTTTCCACGGACAGGCTTTGAACAGTGGACCTCTCCACCCGGTTGTGTTAGGTCAGCTCAGAGGGACACCTGGGAGCAACATCCGGGCCAAACTGACAGCTACATCCCCTCCGTGTAGACCCGATGCGTCCGTTTTCCCCCTCCAGGTGCCGGCGGCGGCGCCGTCCGTTAGGGGGGCCAAGCCCCTAAGATGCGTGCCGCCTCTTTGAACATGCCACAACACCACCTCGCATGTATGAGGGTCCGGTACGATGCTCCGGTGGCATTGCTACCCCCCCCCCCTAGGGCCCCCGTCCCGCCTAACCGTGGAGCGGTTGACCACGAGATCTAGCCTTTTGACTTCCCACGGACGGGCTTTGACCAGTGGACCTCTGCACCCGGTTGTGTCAGGTCACCCGTAGGGACACCCGGGAGCAACATCCGGGCCAAACCCACAGCTACATCCACCGTGTAGACCCGACACGTCCATTTCCCCCCTCCAGGTGTCGGCGCCGTCCATGAGGGGGGCACACCGCGGACGTGAGGGGGGTCACACTCTGGAGACGGGTGTCGGGCGTTTGCAACCGCCACAAAACTTTTATCGGCATAGCTGTTTTTGATTTTAATAAAATATAATGATCTATATTCAAAAGAACATGACCGCACATTATTAACGTGCTCGAAAAAATATAAACCATATATATATATTCATAATATATGAAAAAAATACAAACTACATATATATTCATATGTATGTTTATATTTAACATGCTACATGTTAGTTTATATGATAATACATAAAAAAGCTTAAAAAATACATATGAAAAAAAAGTCTACCTATGCCGACGGCTATGCCGTCGGCATAGAGACGGCCAGGTTTTAGGCGGCGGGCGGCGTGCCGCGGATCGCTGACGTGGCACGTATGCCGACGGCAGCCATCGGCTTAGCTCATGGATGGTGCGCCGCGGATCTGTGACGTGACATGACGATATATGCCGACGGCCGGCCGTCCAGGCCGTCGGCATAGATTTGACGACGTTAGCCGCTGGTCACGGGCGGGGTCGCCGGGCCCACGAGTATGCCGACGGCCTGGGTATGCCGATGGCTGCTGTCGCCATGTTCGCAGCTGGGCCGACGTCATATGTATGCCGACGGGTGCCGTCAGCTTAGCTCGTGGTAGCCCGACGGCCAGGATACGCCGATGGCCAAGACCTGGCTGTCGGCATAGCGCAAAGTAGGCCGACGGCAGCCGTCGGCATTGATTTGGCCGTCGGGGTAGGGCCAGTTTCCGGTAGTGTGTGTGGATTGTGACTATATTTGCCACATATTGCCACACTATTTTACCCCATTTGCCTTACTTGAGTTGTTTAAATACTTAGCCACACTTTGCCTCGTCTTAGAGAATTTGCCACACTTTTTTTATCAATGACATGTGGGCTTTAGTGCTAACAAAAAAATTATCTTAGTTGTGACAAGAATCAAACACACACCTAACTTGATCAAATTTACCTAAATTAAGAGGTGGTAAAGTATGGCAAGTTGTGCCTTCGAACCAAACTCGCCTAAAGTGGAACCACTCATCATGGTGTCCGGAGCGGCTGGGCAGCCTGTGCATCTTAGGGATAGTGCGGTTTACACGTTCACCTTTGGATTTTTCTGTTCAAGAATCTGTTCAGGTTCCTCGATGAAAGAGCAGCTAGCGCTGCAGGCCCATTGTACCTTGACTATTGATTGAAAAGAGTAAATTGAAACGCTATACTATGACTGGTCACTGATTTGCCCAGCAGGCCAGTATGCCGACCATCGTCGTGTCCAATCCTATTCGTCCTCTCCCATTGGAGGTTCTCCTTGGATGCGATGCTACTAGCTACGGAAAAAAGTCTAGGGCCTTGGATGCTGCGGTGATGCCGGTGAATGAAGGAATTACTAGTACTACTGGAATAGACGGGGTGGAAGGTGTTCAAAGGTGTGTTTGGATGGTAGCCAATGTTTACCCTACCGACTTTCCGGTCATGATAAAAAAAATTGGTCTATGCTAAGTTGGTTGCTAAATTATTGACATGCCAATGGCTCAATAAACACTCTAGTTCAGTTTTTCATGTCAATTTTGACCAATTCATGGGCAAGCAAAGAGCTAACCATAATTTTGACAAACCAAATATTTGGTAGGGAAAATTTGGGCTAAAATCATACACACCCTAAGTATGAGAAGTTACCGAGTGTGTGGTACGGTTTGTAATGCGAATGCTTTGAATTTCCATTACAAATGGCCTGTTTAGATAGCCTCCAGGAAAACAACCTAACTCAGGCATGAATCTTAGGCGTCCGGTTTTGGAGACCTGAAGCAGCGATCTTTGCCTGACAGGCCTCATCCAAACACGCTTAAAAATAAGGCTGAATTCACTACTTTTACTTTAAAAAAAAATTAAGCATGATCAAACTCTGGTTCGAAAAAAATTATGATCAGATCTTTTTCCTACCGTCGTCGTGTTTGACGATAGAGTTACACAACCTGACACCGAGGTCAATGACGTTAGAATTTAACTACGCCGTCACGTTAGTTTGACGTAGAAAATACCCTATCATCAGGCCCTTTGATGTTAGAGCAACTCCAAAACACCAACCCAAATTGATGGCGATTTTCTCCGCTTTTCGTCCGTTTGGGTAGGCCGCCCGCTTGGCGTCCGTCCTGTTTTTCTTTTGGGTCGGCCATGCGTCCAACACCCGCGACCCACTTCGTGTATGCACACAAATTTGAAAGGCCCGCGACCATAGATCATGCCAACGGCCATATCGTCGTCCAAAGTTCACGCCAGCATCATGCCAGCGGCCGGCATATACAATGCTAGCCTTCAAAAAAAGCATAGATTGCTTGTACCAGCGTTCGTATTTCCACGAAGATGAGAGGATGATGCAACACAACAACGGTAAGTATTCCTCTCAGTTATGAAATCAAGGTATCAATCATGTAGGAGGATCCACCAAACTATGTAAGCAGTACCTTCACATAAATAACAAAAACTTGCAACTCAACGTGTAAGAGTTGTCAATCCCTCCTCGGTATTAACCTGGATTAAATTGTATGAGATTGTATAACTAGATCAAACAAAAACACAAAATAAAATGAATAAAGAAAAAGTGCAGCAAGGTACTTTTTGATTAATAGATCTCAAAATAATATGATAGAAAATAGACCAAGGGCCGTAGATTTTACTACAGGCTTCTCTCGAGAAAATAGCATACGGTGGGTAAACAAATTACTATTGGGCAATTGATAGAAAAGCAAATAATTATGACGATATCCAAGGCAATGATTATAAATATAGACACCACGTTCAAGATTAGTAGACCAAAACGATTCCGCATGTACTACTATTACTCCACACATCGACCGCTATCCAGCATGCATCTAATGTATTAAGTTCATGAAAAATGGAGTAATGCAATAAGAACGATAACATCATGTAGACAAGATCTATTCATGTAGGAATATACCCCGTCTTTTCATCCTTAATGGCAACAATACATGCATGTCATGTCTCTTTCTGTCACTGAGATTGAGCAAAGATCGAACCCATCACAAAGCACCTCTTCCTATGGCAAGAAAAATCAATCTAGTTGGCCAAACCAAACCAAAGTTTTGGAGATAAAATATGAGTCTTTAATAATCATGCATATAAGAGTTCAACAAAGCTCAAATAATATTCATAGATAGATTTGATCATAAACTCATAATTCATCGGATCCCAACAAACACACCGCAGAAAAGAGTTACATCAAATAGATATACAAGAACATCAAGGAGAACATTGTATTGAAGATCAAAAAGAGAGAAGAAGGCATCTAGCTACTGCCTACGAACCCGTAGGTCTGTGGTAAACTGCTCACGTATCATCGGAGGAGCAAGGGTGATGATGTAGAACCCCTCCATGATCGTTGACCCCTCCGGCAAGGTGTCGGCACTACTAGGGAAAACCCTAGCAGTAGCGCGGGTATTTTGCCTATCAGTAGCACGGGATGACGCGCTACTGATAAGGTGCTACAGCTAACGTATAGCAGTAGCGCGTGTCGTCCCACGCTACTGCCATACATGGCTAGCAGTAGCGAGCTTTAGTTCAGAGCGCTGCTGCTAATTTCTACAGCGCTTTTTAGCAAGAAGCGCTACTAGTAAGGGAGCGCTACTGCTAACTTTATTCCCCTCGCTACTGCTAGTTTTATTAGTTTCTGTTTTTTTCAGCATATTTGTTTTGTATTTAAATAGGCTTTATACAATAATCTTTAGCATATCATACACATACAAATGTAATCATAGCATATACATACAAATAGTCTCATCAAATCATGCCATCATCATAATCATCATCCAACACAAAGTGGTCTCTCGTCATCATCTCGAAAATAGCGATACAAGTCTCGATTACTTGCAACTACATCGTCATCCATCTAAACAATGATATACGCGAGAAGAGCTACCACTATGAGTGAGAGCGGAACTATGCAGTACATGAGTTCGTATCCCTCTCTCGCATTAGCGTAAACCTAAACTAACTACTGGTTGTCGCTCGGAAACCGAAAACCAGTACACCTGGGCCTGACACTCCGGCCACTCGTCGTGTACTCCTGGCGTAGCACTTCTTCGCCATCGATGATCTATGCACCTGCATCATCACATGAGTGGATGATATGCAACATATATAGTTGAGCAACAGAAAGAGACGGACTTGGCAAAAATAGAAACAACATATCATAAGCATAAATAACAAAGTTCATCGTACCCAAAATGCCCTAACTAGAGTGATCTTCGCTAGTCGAGGAAGACGGTTTAATTACATCACAAATAAAGTTTCATCGTGCCTAACTCAAAGTTTTGTCATACAGAAAGTATGAACTAAATGGACACATTGTCATATATCGACAATCACTCCAACATGTCATGTCATCCATCCATGTCAGGGAGATAGTCCCTGAGCTTAGTGAAAGGCTTCAGGTCAAGACGCTGGGGGGCTATGCGTGTTCGGACGTCTTCCCGCGACATTTGTCCTTCTTCGTAGAACATCCCTATTTTTTCGACGACCTCCTTCATGATGATTTGGGCAAGTTCGCGCTGGATGTGATAGAACTCAGCTCGAAGTCGATGATCCTCAATATCTCCTAACTTCTTTGCCCATTGCAGAACATGGGCATCGCCGGATCTAGGTGACATGTGAAGGTTCTGGTGATCCCGTCTGTACTCCAGCATTTGGTGTAGGACATAGAATCCATCATTAAGAGAATCACTCGGTTTCTGGATGCAGCAGAAGTCGGTCTTATGGCCGAAGGCAGGCCTGCCGTCCCTTCTCTTCTTGTCCTTGACCTCTCCACCCCGTGTGCCGTAGTAAAAGATAGCACTGTCGAGAACAGACTTGATGTGGGTGTAATCTTTTTTGTTAATGTTCTTCGACGAGTCCAAGTAAAGAGCGTGGGAGTATCAGGGGTAGAGGATGATGAGGACGGCGCGCCCGCCGCTGCGCAAAATAAGTACACCTCAAATTAATTAGCCTCCACCGTGCAAATGAATGATTGAAATCGAAGGAAGGATATCCGTGCGGATGACTTAGACGGGATGATAAGGAACGAGAATCGCCTCCTTGTCCTTATTGGCGAGCATGAAATTGATGAGGTAGTCCCTCGCGTATTCACAGTGCTTTGCGCAACCTGCCAAGAAGCCCTCGTGCATGAAGTACGGGTCAGCGACATAGGTATAAGGTATCTGTTCAAGCCCGATGAGGTAGTTCATGTGCAAGGCATAAAGGCGGACAAACGTAAAATCCAGCTTCTTTAAGTGAAACATGTCGAAGATGTAATCGAATCGAAGGAAGAACTTCTCCGCGGGGAATGTGTCAAAGTACGACAATCACCGCGACACGTTAACCACGTAGAGTGGGTATCCTGGATTTTTCGAGGCGATGAGCCCTTTCTCTATCCGCAGCACATCGTCATGAAGTCTGCTTACATCGCCCAATCTGGCCCCTATCGCTGCTTTAGGTAGGATTGGTTCACTGGGGATATGCCATTCTGCCGCACCGGGGATATCTATACGGTCTTGAACCCGAGGCTGCTGAGGCGGCTAGATCATAGAAGCAGCTTTGTTGCCTTTCCTCGGTCTCTTCCTAGACTTCTTTGCTACAAGAAGGTCGTCCATAATACATTCAGACTCCGGAGGGGGCAATTCAGGCGCCAACTCATGACGCTCAAACCCTAAGTAGGCGCCAGTATTGACATATTGTTGAGTGTCATTGTCATCCTCATCCTCATCTATGGCGACGTCGCCAGCAACTAATGGAGCCTCTTCCTCACCCCATCTGCTATCACCCGGCACGACAGCCGACGCTAATTGGGTAGGTGGGGTGTTGATGTTCATACCTAACTACGTGCTCGTGGGTGTGCTCCCGGCCGCCTCCAGACGAAGCAGACTCTTTGGCCACAACATGACCCACCCATTGCAATCACCAAGCCGCCGCGGGGTCTCGTCGTCATCCCCCCTAGTACCAGAGGAGCCAAATTCTCGTGGCCCGGTTTGACACTGGCCACGGAAACCTTAAAGGCGGCCAGGGGGATCGGCCGGCTGTGGAACAATGGTTCCTTCGGCTCAATTATCGTCGCCTTCCCCACATCCACCTTCTGGTCGCCGATGGTGTACAATATGGTGCACGGGGTTAGGTCGGCCTGCAAAGAAATGTCTGCGATGTGAGACATCCGAAAGGCAACGAAAACGGGAGATTATACATTTATTGAAGAGGGTCGGTGTGATAGATACCGTGAGGGCGTCGAGGTCAACCAAAGATGAAGCACCGCACGTCCGGTGCCGGAGCCAGTGCCGGAGCAGGTGCGGGAGCCGGTGCGGGAGCAGGTGCAGCTGCAGGTGCCGGTGCAATGCTAGTCGAGCTGCTCCCGAAGAAGCCAGCAAGGGGAAAGTCCGATGCATTTTTTCTGGATTTTGCCTGCTCCAATTCAATACGGCCGGAACCAAGACAGTAGACATATCAGCAACCACCTGTTTTGCGGCAGCTACCACTGTTGCGACTGTCTCAGATGATTTCTTCTCAACCGCAATCTCAACCTTCTTGTCGATGTTTTCTTTAGTTAACCTCCGTCTTTCCTTTCTCTCCTCCGTGGTCTCACGGTAGTACTTCTTCCACGTGGCGCTGTCTCAGACATCGTGCACGCGTCCCTACGACGGTCGAGTCTCCACCGGCAGTCCTTTCAATATGTTTAACACCCGGTTGAATGGAGTGTCCCACTTGGGCCTCGCCAATGCCTCAGACGGCGAGTCGCTTTCGGCCACAATCCTGTGCTGCTCTCTCTGCAAAAGGCACAAGGACTGTTTACAAATATGACTAACGTGCAGTCGAATTGATCAGAAACTAAAATTACCAGCAGTCTCATGAACTCCATCGTGACTGCGTTCGTCTCGAAAACCTTCTTCACTGGGTCCCAACGATGTCGGGCCCTGAGGACGCCACGCTCCTGTGGGACGTTGAACTCTGCCAAGGGGTCTGGGATGCCCAGACTCTCACGTTCCGCATCCTCCATGGCCCATATGGACCTCTTCCCGCTGTAACCACGACTTCCGAGGTGGTGGCACCCCATGTTCCTCTGTTGAAGCCCCTTCATGTACTTCGACTTTTTTTCGGCATCTTCGGCCTCGCAAGCCGCCTTGAATATTTCAAAGTGCTCTTCCGTGATTGTCGGATTATCCTTTACAATCTCGGAGTAGGGTTCCTTTTTGTTGACGATCCGATGTTTCGCCCTTGCTTTCCAGGCGGCCAATGCGTCGTTAAACTTGGTCATGGCGTGTTTGTTTATCTTCTTCATTGTCGGGTCCTTATCTAGATCTTTATAATCCTTTTCATTCCGGCCCGGGAACAAGAATATCTGGTGCAACTTCTTTAGAAGGGAGGGCCTCATATTATCTATCTTCTTTAATTTCTCATCATTGATGGTGGCGGTTGTCCGTATGATGCAGCCTATTTGATTATCGTAACATGCGCGCGCTTTCGCGGGCGCGTTTGGCTCAAAATTGCCGCCGTCCACCTCCGTGACCACCAGTCTAGTAGTCCTGAGCTTGTTAGGAAGTAGTTGCCTCTTTGCTTTCGGTTCTATACCGGCTCCGCTAGTCTCGGCGCCGGTCTCAGTCTCAGCACCGGTCTTGATGCCGGTCTCAGTCTCAGCATCGGTCTCGATGTCGGTCTCAGTCTCTGATGTGACAGGTGGACCCAGCTGTTGGGCAACGTAGTAATTTCAAAAAAAATCCTACACACATGCAAGATCATGGTGATGCAAAGCAACGAGAGGGGAGAGTGTTGTCCATGTACCCTCGTAGACCGAAAGCGGAAGCATTAGAACAACGCGGTTGATGTAGTCGTACGTCTTCACAGCCTGACCGATCAAGCACCTAAACTACGGCACCTCCGGGTTCTAGCACACGTTCAGCTCGATGACGATCCCCGGACTCCGATCCAGCGGTGGGTCGGGGATGAGTTCCATCAGCACGACGGCGTGGTGACGGTGATGAAGTTCTACTGACGCAGGGCTTCGCCTAAGCACCGCTACGATATGACCAAGGTGGAATATGGTGGAGGGGGGCACCGCACATGGCTAAGGAATGATCACGAAGATCAACTTGTGTGTCATGGGGTGCCCCCCTCCTCCGTATATAAAGGGGGGAGGAGGAGGGGGCCGGCCAAGGGGGTGGCGCGCCCTAGGAGGGGGAAACCTACTCCAAGTAGGTTTGCCCCTCCCTTTCCTAGTCCAAGAAGGAGGGGGAAGGAAGGAGTGGGAGAGGGAAAAGGCAAGGCCCCCCCCCTTCCTTGTCCTATTCGAACTCAAGGGGAGGGGGCGCACCTCTTGCCCTGGCCGGCCCCTCTCTCTGTCTCTCCACTAGGGCCTAACAAGGCCCATTAGTTCCTAGGGGGGTTCCGGTAACCCTCCGGCACTCCGGTTTTCTCCGAAATCACCCGGAACACTTCCGGTGTCCGAATGTAGTCGTCCAATATATCAATCTTTATGTCTCGACCATTTCAAGACTCCTCGTGATTTCCGTGATCACATCCAGGACTCCGAACAACCTTCGGTACATCAAAACATATAAACTCATAATGAAACTGTCAGCGTAACATTAAGCGTGCAGACCCTACGGGTTCGAGAACTATGTAGACATGACCTAGAACTGTTTCCGGTCAATAACCAATAGCGGAACCTGGATGCTCATATTGGCTCCTACATATTCTATGAAGATCTTTATCGGTCAAACCGCATAACAACATACGTTGTTCCCTTTGTCATCGGTATGTTACTTGCCCGAGATTCGATCGTCGCTATCTCAATACCTAGTTCAATCTCGTTACCGGCAAGTCTCTTTACTCGTTCCGTAATACATCATCCCGTAACTAACTCATTAGTTACATTGCTTGCAAGGCTTATAGTGATGTGTATTACCGAGAGGGCCCAGAGATACCTCTCCGACAATCGGAGTGACAAATCCTAATCTTGAAATACGTCAACTCAATAAGTACCTTTGGAGACACCTGTAGAGCACCTTTATAATCACCCAGTTATGTTGTGACGTTTGGTAGCACACAAAGTGTTCCTCCGGTAAACGGGAGTTACATAATCTCGTAGTCATAGGAACATGTATAAGTTATGAAGAAAGCAATAGCAACATACTAAACGATCAAGTGCTAAGCTAACGGAATGGGTCAGGTCAATCACATCATTCTCCTAATGATGTGATCCCGTTAAATCAAATGACAACTCATGTCTATGGTTAGGAAACTTACCCATCTTTGATTTACGAGCTAGTCAAGTAGAGGCATACTAGTGACACTATGTTTGTCTATGTCTTCACACATGTATTATGTTTCCGGTTAATACAATTCTAGCATGAATAATAAACATTTATCATTAAATAAGGAAATAAATAATAACTTTATTATTGCCTCTAGGGCATATTTCCTTCGGTCTCCCACTTGCACTAGAGTCAATAATCTAGTTCACATCGCCATGTGATTTAACACCAATATTCATATATGTATATGATTAATACCCATAGTTCACGTCATCATGTGATCAACACCCAAAGGGTTTACTAGAGTCAATAATCTAGTTCACATCACTATGTGATTGACACCCAAAGAGTACTAAGGTATGATCATGTTTTGCTCGTGATAGAAGTTTAGTCAACGGGTCTGTCACATTCAGAGCCGTATGTACTTTGCAAATATTCTATGTCTACAATGCTCTGCACGGAGCTACTCTAGCTAATTGCTCCCACTTTCAATATGTATCCAGATTAAGACTTAGAGTCATCTGGATCAGTGCCAAAACTTGTATCGACGTAACCCTTTACGACGAACCTTTTTTCACCTCCATAATTGAGAAACATATCCTTATTTCACTAAGGATAATTTTGACCAATGTCCAGTGATCTACTCCTAGATCACTATTGTACTCCCTTGCCAAATCAGGGCACAGTATACAATAGGTCTGGTCCATAGCATGGCATACTTTTATAGAACCTATGACTGATGCATAGGGAATTACATTCATTCTCTTTCTATTTTCTGCCGTGGTCGGGATTTGAGTCTTAGTCAGTTTCATACCTTTGCAACACAGGCTAGAGCTCTTTCTTTGACTGTTCCATTTTGAACTACTTCAAAAACTTATCAGGGTATGTACTCATTGAAAATCTTATCAAGCGTCTTGATCTATCTCAATAGATATTGATGCTCAATATGTAAGTAGCTTTACTGAGGTCTTTCTTTTAAAGAACTCCTTTCAAACACTTCTTTATGCTTTCCAGAAAAATTCTACATCATTTCTGATCAACAATATGTCACTCACATATACTTATCAGAAAGACTGTAGTGCTCCCACTCACTTTATTGTAAATACAGGCTTCACCGCAAGTCCGTATAAAACTATATGCTTTGATCAACTTATCAAAGCGTATATTCCAACTCTGAGATGCTTGCACCAGTCCATAGATGGATTGCTGGAGCTTGCACATTTTGTTAGCACCTTTAGGATTGACAAAACCTTCTGGTTGCATCATATACAACTCTTCTTTAAGAAAACCATCAAGGAATGCAGTTTTGACATCCATTTGCCAGATTTCATAAAATGTAGCAATTGCTAACATGATTCGGACAGACTTAAGCATCGCTACAGTTGAGAAAATCTCATTGTAGTCAACACCTTGAACTTGTCGAAAACCTTTTTGCGACAAGTCGAGCTTTGTAGATAGTAACACTACTATCAACGTCCGTCTTCCTCTTGAAGATCCATTTATTTTCTATGGCTTGCCGATCATCGGGCAAGTCCACCAAAGTCCACACTTTGTTCTTATACATGGATCCTATCTCAGATTTCATGGCCTCCAGCCATTTCGCGGAATCTAGGCTCATCATCGCTTCCTCATAGTTCGTAGGTTTATCATGGTCTATTAACATGACTTTCAGAACAAGATTAGCGTACCACTCTGGTGCGGACCGTACTCTGGAAGACCTACGAGGTTCTGTATTAACTTGATCTGAAGTTTCATGATCATCATCATTAGCTTCCTCACTAATTGGTGTAGGAATCACTAGAACTGATTTTAGTGATGAACTATTTTCCAATTCGGGGGAGAACGTATAGTTACCTCATCAAGTTCTACTTTCCTCCCACTCACTTCTTTCAAGAGAAACTCCTTCTCTAGAAAGGATCCATTTTTAGCAACGAATATCTTGCCTTCGGATCTATAATAGAAGGTGTACCCAACAGTTTCCTTTGGGTATTCTATGAAGACGCACTTCTCCGATTTGGGTTTGAGCTTATCAGGATGAAACTTTTTCACATAAGCATCGCAGCCCCAAACTTTAAGAAACAACAACTTGGGTTTCTTGCTAAACCACAGTTCATATGGTGTCGTCTCAACGGATTTAGATGGTGCCCTTTTAACGTGAATGCAGCTGTCTCTAATGCATAACCCCAAAACAATAATGGTAAATCAGTTAGAGACATCATAGATCGCACCATATCCAATAAAGTGCGGTTACGATGTTCGGATACACCATAGCATTGTGGTGTTCCAGGTGGCGTGATCTGTGAAACTATTCCACATTGTTTTAATTGAAGACCAAACTCGTAACTCAAATATTTGTCTCCGCGATCAGATCGCAGAAACTTTATTTTCTTGTTACGATGATTTTTCCACTTCACTCTGAAATTCTTTGAACCTTTCAACTATTTCAGACTTATGTTTCATCAAGTAGATATACCCATATCTGCTCAAATCATCTTGTGAAGGTCAGAAAATAATGATACTTGCCACGAGCATCAACACTCATTGGATCGCATACATCGGTATGTATTATTTCCAATAAGTTAGTAGCTTGTTCCATTGTTCCGAAGAACGGAGTTTTAGTCATCTTGCCCAAAAGGCACGGTTCGCAAGCATCAAATGATTCATAACCAAGTGATTCCAAAAGTCCATCTTTATGGAGTTTCTTTATGCGCTTTACACTGATATGACCCAAACGGCAGTGCCACAAATAAGTTGCACTATCATTATTAACTTTGCATCTTTTGGCATCAATATTATGAATATGTGTATCACTAAGATTGAGATCCAACAAACTATTTTCATTGGGTGTATGACCATTGAAGGTTTTATTCATGTAAACAGAACAACAATTATTCTCTGACTTTAAATGAATAACCGTATTGCAATAAACAAGATCAAATCATATTAATGCTCAACGCAAACGCCAAATAACATTTATTTAGGTTTAACACTAATCCCGAAAGTATATGGAGTGTGTGATGATGAGCATATCAATCTTGAAACTACTTCCAACACTCATCGTCACTTCCCCTTCAACTAGTCTTTGTTTATTCTGTAACTCCTGTTTCGAGTTACTAATCTTAGCAACCGAACAAGTATCAAATACTCAGGGGATACTATGAACACTAGTAAGGCACACATCAATAACCTGTATATTAAATATACCCTTGTTCACTTTGCCATCCTTCTTATCCACCAAATATTCAGGGCATTTCCGCTTCCAGTGACCATTTCCTTTGCAGTAGAAGCACTCAGTTTCAGGCTTTGGTTCAGCTTTGGGTTTCTTCGCGGGAGTGACAACTTGCTTGTCATTCTACTTGAAGTTCCCTTTCTTTCCCTTTGCCATTTTTCTTGAAACTAGTGATCTTGTCAACCATCAACACTTGATGCTCTTTCTTGATTTCTACCTTCGTCGATTTCAACATCAAGAAGTGCTCGGGAATCGTTCTTGTCATCCCTTGCATACTATAGTTCATCACAAAGTTCTACTAACTTAGTGATGGTGACTAGAGAACTCTGTAAATCACTATCTTATCTGGAAGATTAACTCCCACTTGATTCAAGCGATTGTAGTACCCAGACAATCTGAGCACATGCTCACTAGTTGAGCGATTCTCCTCCATCTTTTAGCTATAGAACTTGTTGGAGACTTCATATCTCTCAACTCGGGTATTTGCTTGAAATATTAACTTCAACTCCTGGAACATCTCATATCGTCCATGATGTTCAAAATGTATTTGAAGTCCCGATTATAAGCCGTTAAGCATGGTGCACTAAACTATCAAGTAGTCATCATATTGAGCTAGCCAAACGTTCATAACGTCTACATCTGCTCCTGCAATAGGTCTGTCACCTAGCGGTGCATTAAGGACATAATTCTTCTATGCAGCAATGAGGACAATCCTCAGATCACGGATCCAATCCGCATCATTGCTACTAATATCTTTCAACACAGTTTTCTCTAGGAACATATCAAAATTAACATATGAAAGCAACAACGCGAGCTATTGATCTACAACATAATTTGCAAAATACTACCAGGACTAAGTTCATGATAAATTTAAGTTCAATTAATCATATTACTTAAGAATTCCCACTTAGATAGACATCTCTCTAATCATCTAAGTGATCACGTGATCCAAATCCACTAAACCATAACCGATCATCACGTGAAATGGAGTAGTTTTCAATGGTGAACATCACTATGTTGATCATATCTACTATATGATTCACACTCGACCTTTCGGTCTCAGTGTTTCGAGGCCATATCTGCATATGCTAGGCTCGTCAAGTTTAACCTGAGTATTCTACATGTGCAAAACTGGCTTGCACCCGTTGTAGATGGACGTAGAGCTTATCACACCCGATCATCACGTGGTGTCTGGGCACGACGAACTTTGGCAATAGTGCATACTCAGAGAGGACACTTTTATCTTGAAATTTAGTGAGAGATCATCTTATAATGCTACCGTCAATCAAAGCAAGAAAAGATGCATAAAAGATAAACATCACATGCAATCAATATAAGTGATATGATATGGCCGTCATCATCTTGTGCTTGTGATCTTCATGTCCGAAGCACCGTCATGACAACCATCGTCACCGGCGCGACACCTTGATCTCCATCGTAGCATCATTGTCGTCTCGCCAACTATTGCTTATACGACTATCGCGACCGCTTAGTGATAAAGTAAAGCAATTACAGGGCGATTGCATTTCATACAATAAAGCGACAACCATATGGCTCCTGCCAGTTGCCGATAACTCGGTTACAAAACATGATCATCTCATACAATAAAATATAGCATCATGTCTTGACCATATCACATCACAACATGCCCTGCAAAAACAAGTTAGACGTTCTCTACTTTGTTTGTTGCAAGTTTTACGTGGCTGCTACGGGCTAAGCAAGAACCGTTCTTACCTACGCATCAAAACCACAACGATAGTTCGTCAAGTTAGTGCTGTTGTAACCTTCGCAAGGACCGGGCGTAGCCACACTCGGTTCAACTAAAGTTGGAGAAACAGAAACCCACTAGTCACCTGTGTGCAAAGCACGGCGATAAAACCAGTCTCACGTAAGCGTACGCTTAATGTCGGTCCGGGCCGCTTCATCCAACAATACCGCTGAACCAAAGTATGACATGCTGGTAAGCAGTATGACTTGTATCGCCCACAACCCACTTGTGTTCTACTCATGCAAATAACATCAACGCATAAAACCTAGGCTCTGATACCACTGTTGGGGAACGTAGTAATTTCAAAAAAAATCCTACACACAGGCAAGATCATGGTGATGCATAGCAACGAGAGGGGAGAGTGTTGTCCACGTACCCTCGTAGACCGAAAGCGGAAGCGTTAGAACAACGCGGTTGATGTAGTCGTACGTCTTCACAGCCCGACCGATCAAGCACCGAAACTATGGCACCACCGAGTTCTAGCACACGTTCAGCTCGATGACGATCCCCGGACTTCAATCCAGCAGGGTGTCGGGGATGAGTTCCGTCAGCACGACGGCGTGGTGATGGTGATGATGTTCTACCGACGCAGGGCTTCACCTAAGCACCGCTACGATATGCCCGAGGTGGAATATGGTGGAGGGGGGCACCGCACACGGATAAGGAACGATTACGAAGATCAACTTGTGTGTCATGGGGTGCCCCCTCCTCCGTATATAAAGAGGCGGAGGAGGAGGGGGCCGGCCAAGGGGGTGGCGCGCCCTAGGAGGGGGAAACCTACTCCAAGTAGGTTTGCCCCTCCCTTTCCTAGTCCAAGAAGGAGGGGAAGGAAGGAGTGGGAGAGGGGAAAGGCAAGGGGGGCACCCGCCCCCTTCCTTGTCCTATTCGGACTCAAGGGGAGGGGCACGCCTCTTGCCCTGGCCGGGCCCTCTCTCTCTCCACTAGGGCCCAACGAAGCCCATTAGTTCCTGGGGGGGGGGGGGTGCCGGTAACCCTCCGGCACTCCGGTTTTCTCCGAAATCATCCGGAACACTTCCGGTGTCTAAATGTAGTCGTCCAATATATCAATCCTTATGTCTCGACCATTTCGAGACTCCTCGTCATGTACGTGATCACATCTAGGACTCCGAACAACCTTCGGTACATCAAAACATATAAACTCATAATGAAACTATCATCGTAACGTTAAGCGTGCGGACCCTACGGGTTCGAGAACTATGTAGACATGACCTAGAACTGTTTCCGATCAATAACCAATAGCGGAACCTAGATGCTCATATTGGCTCCTACATATTCTACGAAGATCTTTATCGGTCAAACCGCATAACAACATACGTTGTTCTCGTTGTCATCGGTATGTTACTTGCCCGAGATTCGATCGTCGGTATATCAATACCTAGTTCAATCTCGTTACCAGCAAGTCTCTTTACTCGTTCCATAATACATCATACCGTAACTAACTCATTAGCTACATTGCTTGCAAGGCTTAAAGTGATGTGCATTACCGAGAGGGCCCAGAGATACCTCTCCGACAATCGGAGTGACAAATCCTAATCTTGAAATACGTCAACTCAACAAGTACCTTTGGAGACACTTGTAGAGCACCTTTATAATCACCCAGTTACGTTGTGACGTTTGGTAGCACACAAAGTGTTCCTCCAGTAAACGGGAGTTACATAATCTCATAGTCATAGGAACATGTATAAGTTATGAAGAAAGCAATAGCAATATACTAAACGATCAAGTGCTAAGCTAACGGAATGGGTCAGGTCAATCACATCATTCTCCTAATGATGTGATCCCGTTAAATCAAATGACAACTCATGTCTATGGTTAGGAAACTTAACCATCTTTGATTTACGAGCTAGTCAAGTAGAGGCATACTAGTGACACTATGTTTGTCTTTGTATTCACACATGTATTATGTTTCTAGTTAATACAATTCTAGCATGAATAATAAACATTTATCATGAAATATGGAAATAAATAATAACTTTATTATTGCCTCTAGGGCATATTTCCTTCACCAGCAACATGAACCGTTGATCGTCGGCTTCCCTCAAAAATTCCTCTGCCGCCAGGTAGACGTTGTCGCAGTCACCAGAACCCTGTCCTTCATCTTTGCTAGCCACGTTTCTATGATTAAATCTAGTCAATTAATTCTAGACCTAATAAAATGAATAATGACATAAAAAATGCCTATGCTTTGCAGGAACGTTGACTCCTTCCCGGTGCGGCAAATCCCGGGCACTCGATATGTCATAGTTTGTAGCACAAGTCATGCCAAAATTCACGACAAATTTCGGCATGCTTTTGCTAAAAAGTGGACAAATCCAGAAGTGGTGGCCGCGGGGAGGGAAACTGCTGGTTAAGTGAAACATAACGGTAGCGCGTTACTGAAAACGCGCTATAGCTAAGTTAGCTATAGCGTGTTTCCGTAAACGCGTTACTGCTATGCCTTCCTCCTTTTTCCCCTTTTTCATTTATTTTTCTTTACATTTTATTTTTTTCTTTCTCCTTTTTCTATTTATTTCACTTTCATTTACTTTTCTATTTGTTTTTTATTTTATTTTCTTTTGTTTAGCAGTAGTGCCTTACACCTAAACGCACTGCTACAACAATATTAGCGGTAGCGCAGTTTTCGAACGATCGCTACTACTATGTGTAGCCTATCGGCTTAGTGGTGGGAATTTTAGTAGTAGAGCTTTTACAATGAGACACGCTACTTCTATATATGTATCTGCAGCGCGCTTTTTCTGCATGCACTACTGCTGTGTAGCAGTAGCGCGCTTTTTTAACAAGCGCTACTGCTAAAGTTTTGTGTATAAGGTTTTCCCTAGTAGTGCGGAAAAGGCCTCTAGATTGGATCTCGTGGTTCTGGAACTTGCGGCGGTGGAAACTCCGATCTCTCGACTTCCCTAGGGTTTCTGGAATATTAGAGTATTCATAGAGCTGAGAGGCGGTGGAGGGGGTGCCTATGGGCCCCACTACCCACCAGGGCACGCCAGGGACCGCTAGCACGCCCTAGTGCCTAGTGGGCCGCTCTGGTGCACCTCTTGGGCCTCATGGGTGTCCTCTGGGTAGAAAAAATTCTACAAAATATTTTGCTACATTTGGACTTCGTTTGATATGGATATTCTGTGAAGTAAAAAACAAACAAAAAACATCAACTGGCACCGGGCACCATGTCAATTGGTTAGTCCCAAAAAAATGATAGAAAGTTGCTATAAAATGAATATAAAGCATCCAAAATTGTTAATATAACAGCATGCAACAATCAAAAAATATAGATCCGCCGGAGACGTATCAAGCACCACACAGTTCATGTTGGCTCACTTGCCAGCTGCCAGCACACATGCCAGGACACAAAAAGGGTCGGGAAACCACGCCATCTCGGCCGTGGTCATGCCAGCACACTTGCTAGTATACAAAAAATGGATGGCGCTCGCCACCATAGATCACTCCTCGTTGAACTTGAGCATGTCGGCCTGCATCTTCACGAACCATGGCCTCTTCCTCGGCGACACAGTGTTGAGGTCCACCTTGATTATCTCCACCCGCATCATCATGCTCGCGAGCGCCACTTCTTTCGCCTTGGTCTTTGCATTGGCGGCCTCGATCTCGAGCATCTTGGCTTGCTTCGCCGCCTCCATCAGAAGCATCATGGTTTTCTTCTCCGCGTCCATCTCAAGCCTCCTCCTTTGGATCTCCATGAAGGCATTCATTTTCTCTTCCTTGTCTTGTCGGTGCTTCTCCTCCCTTGAGTCCTTTTTGCTCATCATGTCCTCCACGGTCGCAAGCAAGGCGATCAACGCCGAATCCCGCTTGTCCTCCTTCTTGGAGTTGGTCTTCCCCCGCGGCCGTGGCTTTTCGCCCTCCCCAACCTCCTCCATGGATCCCCCCCCCCACCCCCACGCGCCATGAGGGCGTCATATTGTGCCTTGAACTTCTCCTCCCCGTTGATGACCATCTAACAATGGGAGAGGTTGAAGGATTTGCTGTCATGTTGGGCCTTGAATGCCTCCAAAGCTTAGAATGCCTACATATGAATACCATGCGAGCATATGAGCAAAATGGATATGGAAATGGACATGCAAGCATAACGGTAATGGAAACAAAGAGGGGCGCATATATCATATCTTGCATGCCGATGCCGCTCATGTGGCGTGCTTTGATGCTCTCAAGGATGTGATACGTCTCCAACGTATCTATAATTTTTTATTGTTCCATGCTATTGTATTACCTGTTTTGAATGTAGATGGGCTTTACTATACACTTTTATATCATTTTTGGGACTAACCTATTAACCGGAGGCCCAGCCCAAATTGCTGTTTTTTGCCTATTTCAGTATTTTGCAGAAAAGGAATATCAAACGGAGTCCAAACGGAATGAAACCTTTGGGAGAGTTATTTTTGGAACAAACGCAATCCAGGAGACTTGGAGTGGACTTCAAGAAGCAAACGAGGAAGCCACGAGGCAGGAGGGCGCGCCCCCCACCCTCGTGGGCGCCCCGTGGCTCCCCCGACCGACTTCTTTTGCCTATATATACTTGCATACCCTGAAAACATCCAAGAGCACCACGAAACCATATTTCCACCGCCACAACCTTCTGTACCTGTGAGATCCCATCTTGGAGCCTTTTCTGGCGCTCTGCCGGGGGAATCGATCATGGAGGGCTTCTACATCAACGCCAAAGCCTCTTCGATGAAGTGTGAGTAGTTTACCACAGACCTTCGGGTCCATAGTTATTAGCTATATGACTTCTTCTCTCTCCTTGAATCTCAATACAATGTTCTCCTCGATCTTCTTGGAGATCTATTTGACCGGTGTGTTTGCCGAGATCTGATGAATTGTGGGTTTATGATCAAGTTTATCTATGAGAAATATTTGAATCTCCTCTGAATTCTTTTATGTATGATTGGTTATCTTTGCAAGTCTCTTCGAATTATCAGTTTGGTTTGGCCTACTAGATTGATCTTTCTTGCAATGGGAGAAGTTCTTAGCTTTGGGTCCTTTCCCAGTGAGAGTGTCGATGACGTCTTGATCCTGCGAGCGGCTAAAAGTTCACAACATTTCTTTTCTTTCTCTCTCTCCTTCTCCATCAATCACATGCATATGACTGGACATATAAAGAAAAAAAATGAGAAACATAACTGCGTGAACGAAAAAATAGGGAGTCAAAGCGGACGCGTGGGGTTTGTGGTGGCAAGTGTGTTGTCTCCTGGAAGAGGGTATGTAGGCCCAAGCAGCTCGGAGGATTGGGGATCATTGATCTACATAAACATGGTATCGCGCTTCGACTAAGGTGGGAATGGCTAAGGAGGACCGATCCGTACAGACCATGGCAGGGCCTAAACCTCAAAGCGGATAAGCAGGTGATGCAGGCTTTTGGGAGTCTAGTCCAATGGCATGTTGGTAATGGTAGACGCGCCCTATTCTGGAAGGACAGGTGGCTTAGTGGAAGTACGGCAGGCGAGATCGCGCCCTTGGTGGTGGCCAAAATCAGGACGCAGGTGATTAACAAACGCCTGGTCAGAGACGCGCTCTACATGCATGCTTGGACAAATGACATCACGGGTGACCTTGACACAGACGCCCTTTCACAGTTCATCCGGCTTTGGGAGTTCCTGATGGAGATGCAGCTTGATCCTGAGGCGGATGACACTCCGGTCTGGGCCTGGAGCGAATCAGGCAGCTACTCGGCCTCCTCAGCATACAGAATGCTCTGCATGGGAGGGATACGTTTCCACTCCTTCACGGCGATCTAGAAATGCTGGGCGCCACTTTCCTGTCGTATATTCATGTGGCTCGCGGTACAATATCGGCTTTGGACCTCAGACAGGAGAGCTAGGCATGGGCTGCAAGATCATACTTCCCCATGCTACCTCTGCGACCAGGAGGAGGATACGGTGGATCACATCTTACTACAGTGCGTGTACGCTAGGCACGTATGGCATCTTTGCTTCGCCAGGATCGGCGTGGACCAAACCCTGTGTCCTACGACGCAGTCTCAGATCGCTAGCTGGTGGGCACGGGCAAGGAAGCGGATAGCCAAGAGGAACAGGAAAGGCTTTGATACGACGGTCATGTTAATATGCTGGTCCTTGTGGAAGCAAAGAAATGCTAGGGTTTTTGGTAGGAGTAGCGCGCTAGATGTATATGGTGTAACTGAGGCTGTCTTCCAGGATCTTCATAACTGGAAGACGGCCGGAGCTACCGGTGTGGAGTACGTAGACCAGTAGCATATCACGTCTAGGGAGTGGAGTGGAGGCAATGTCATGGTCGTCTTGTGACCCCATGACTAGCTACTAAATCTTTCTTGTACATATTTTTCTCCTCTTCTATAAAGCTATGGTACGTCTTTGGCATGCCCTCGAAAAAAAAAAGCGGACGCGTGGGCGTTTGAGGTGCCATAATTGTTCAGTCCAGCCCGGATTTAACAACTATGTAAAACTTACAACTTACCCTCCATTTACTGCTGGTGTGCTGTTTGGTCCCTGGTCCACATCTCTCGATAAGTTCAGAGGGCAAGCTCACACAGAGCTGGGAATAGTCGCATCCAGATCCACTATTGATCATCGACCTTTTGCCCTGATCCGGTGAGTTCCCAATTCTTCCATTACTTGATTTCTTCTCTCTCCGGTACAGGTAGAACAATATTTCTCTCCCCGCAAAAAAAGAAAAAATATATTCCTTCGTGTATGTTATTCGTCCATACCAATGTTGCTCTTAAGGAGAAACTAATAGTGTCTGGTTTGATTCGGTTCAGGAAGGAGTCCGGAGATGGAGGCTCCGGTCAGCGCTTCCCAGGGAGTCATGCGGTCCCTCCCTATGAAGATGGAATCGTTGCTGTCGGGACCGGAGCACGGTTTGCGGGCAGAGGAGAAGAAGCTCCGCATCCTCCAAGGCGAGCTCCAAGAACTAATAGACAACTACCTGCTGGAGCCATCGGAGGTGGAGTTCCCTGCCTCGACGGCCAGCACCTGGATGGGATGCGTGCGCGACCTGTCGTACGACATCGACGACTTCATCTACGAGCTCGCCCACGTCGCCGGCGGCGGTGCCAGGTTCAACGTCGTCCAGCAGAAACCCCCCCGATTCAAGATCTCTCGGAGGTTTCCGGAGAAGCCGATGCGGCGCCAGTGGATCGCCGTCGAGATATCGGGGTTCAGGACTCGCGTCAAGGAAGCGATTCGACGGCACAATGATTATCTCGGCCGTAACTGCAAGTGGCGGCCTAGCAGCAGCGGTCAGCCTCCTCCGTCACCACCATCCGGCGTGGCTGCCATTCACCTTGTCGGTGTGGACAGCTCCATCAAGCAGCTCTGCGGCTGGCTGGCGCTGGCTAACGCTGGACAGCCGGAGCACAAGGTGGCGTGCATTGTTGGACCTGGTGGGGTTGGGAAGACCACCCTTGCCAAACAAGTGTACCGTATGCTCGGAGGTCAGTTCCAGTGTCTGGCTTTCGTGCGGACATCGCGGAAATCAGACATGAAGGGCCTTCTCACCAGCATACTCTCCCAAGTTCGGCCGCAGCAGCTCAGGGACGACGTTTGCGACCTGCATAATCTGGTCCTCAGCATCAGGGCACACCTCCAAGACAAGACGTGAGTGTTTTCTTTTTCTGGAGGCATACGCTTTTTTTACTACACAAATGAAAAATTATATGTGTACTACTCCTAAATTAAGGCGCGATTTCGGATGGAAAAACTACATTTTCTACTAGATAAATGGAAAACTAATTTTTTTTGTCAGTTTTTTAAGGTGTGCATTGCCATTTGAACCGCTAGGTCCGCTACCACTCCATCTTGCCAATAGGTGGTTCTTCCATATTGCTTTGCATGGTTCAATGATACAATAAAATATTTTTGGCAGGTACTTAATTGTAATTGAAGATCTGTGGGCACTATCAACCTGGAACCTTGTTAATCGATCTTTGCCGAAGGGAAATTGTTGCAGTAGAATATTAACGACAACCGAAGTTGCAGTAATAGCCCAGACATGCTGTGCAGATAATTCCAAGTGTATTCCTGCAAAGAAAGAAGATAATTCCACCTATATGCCTTCCAAGAAAGAAGATGACTCCAGCTTTATCATCAAGAAGGAACCCCTTAGTGAAGATGAGTTAAGAGTGCTGTTTTTAAGTACAGCTTTTGGCGAGCAAGCTGAATGTCCTCAGCACCTCAAGGAAGTTTCAAATGAAATTATAAAAAGAAGTGGTGGCTTGCCGCTAACAATTAATATATTGGCCAGTCTCTTGGGACGCCAGCCAGCTAGCAGCATAGAGCAATGGAATTACATAAAGAATTCACTGAGTTCCGCTTTCGCCATAAATGCTAGTTTGGAAATGATAAATCAAATTCTTAACCTTGGCTATGACAACCTTCCTCATGGTTTGAAAGCATGCATGTTATCTCTGTGTATGTATGAAGAGGACTGCATAATCATGAAGGATGATCTGGTGAAGCAGTGGATGGCCGAAGATTTCATCTCCGCAGCGGAAGGGAACGACAGGGAAGAAGTTGCACACAGCTATTTTTGTGAGCTTGTTAACAGGGGAATGATCCAACCTGTGGATATCAACTGCAACGACGAAATTCTGTCATGTAGAGTGCACCACGTAGTACTTCAGTTTATTAGGGACAAGTCCATGGAAGAGAATTTCTGCATTGCAATAGCTCATTCTCAGACAACTATAAGGCTTGCTGACAAGGTTCGTCGGCTGGCCCTCCACTTGGGCAATGTGGAGGATGCCATGCCGCTGGGGCCCGAGAGTATGAGACTGTCAAAAGTTCGATCAGTTTCCTTTTCTGGATTTCTCAAGTGCATGCCTTCAGTTGTGGAGTTTCGGTTTCTTCAGGTTCTGATCCTTAAATTATTGGCTGATTCTGATCAAATGAGAGACAGCCATACTGCACCTGATGACCTGAGTGGCAATATCAGTGAACCTGATGATGACCTGAGCGACAACCTCACTGAACCTGATGAGCCGAGTTACAGCCTCACTGGAATTTCGGAGCTCTTCAGACTGAGATATTTTCATCTTGATGCATGCCATATGAGTGTGGAGCTTCCAACTCAGATGCAACAGCTGAAAGATTTGATGTCATGGGAAATTGATGCTGAAGTAGCTGCACTTCCAGCAGACATTGTCGATCTGCCGGGCTTGTTGTACCTCAGCATTCCTAGCGAGGCTGATCTGCCCGCTGGTATTGGCCGCATGACCTCTCTTCGCACTCTGGGAGTTTTTGATCTCAGCAAGAACTCAACAGAAACCGTTATGAGCCTCGCTGAGCTGACTAATCTCCAGGAACTTCGTCTATCATGTTCCACACTACAACCTGGTAACCTGGAAAAGAACCTGGAATGCTTGGGGACGATAGTTCGGAAACTAAGGAATCTCAAACGTGTAACTCTAGTACCTGCAGCCTCCTCTCTTGTAAAAAGTCAGGATGCTGATGCAAGTTCTTCAAACATGAGCATTTCCTGGCTTGGCTTCATCATCCAGCCCCTTCCTCCGGCCCTTCTTCAGACACTAGAGTTGTCACGGCGCTGCTGCATCTTCTCCACCCTACCTGAGTGGACCAAAGAACTTACCAACCTTTGCATTTTAAAGATCGCAGTTAGAGAATTGTCAAGAGAAGATATTGCTATTTTAAAAGGATTGCCTTCCCTAGCGGCTCTCTCGTTGTTCATATCGACTGCCCCTGCAAGCAGGATATCGTTTGATGATGAGGGATTCTCGGCTCTCAAGTACTTCAAGTTTGTGTGTGCTGCACCATGCCTGGCTTTTATGAATGGAGCAATGCCCAAAGTCCGAAAGGTCAAGATAGGTTTCAATGCCAATAGAATGAAAGAGTACGGCTTGAATGATGCTGGGTTTGAGCGCCTAATGAGCCTAACTGAGATCTCCTTAAAAATTAGGGGCACTGGTGCTGATCGACACAACAGAAGGTCTACACAGCTGGTCTTGACCGGCGCCGTTGGCAAGGATCCAAGAACCTCCACCATCAATGTGCAATGGGTGGGCTGGGATCCTTTTGGTGACGAGGAGATCTACATCGAGGCTCAAAAGGAGATGAGGAAGTGGACTTCGGCAAAACAAGGCATGACCGCTGGTGAGAGCTCAGATGAATATGCAATTGAAGAAAAGAACTTGGAGGAAGATGCGCAGAAGCAAACAGATACAAGGTATATACTGCTAGACTAAGTTTTCCTTGTAGTATATTTATTTATATATGCACTTTAATTGCCATTGAAATATACATCCTGATCCGGTTTTGACGACGTGTCAATGACTTGCTATCACATTGCAGGACTTATGCGCCACCAGAATCCACCTTGCATCCGCGGAATAAAGGTATTCTCTTGTCTTTCCCTCTCATTTCGCTGCTCGTCCCGAGTTTGTTGCTGCAAGTTTGGACCACCACTAGTCATAAAGTCAGGTGTAAGACTATTCACAATGGAGAATAACATACACATATCCCTAGACTATGTTACTATCTTTACAGTGGGTAGTAACATTAAGTGTGGTAACATGCAGAGCTTTATTTATTAGGTTATAGACTCGTATTGCATTGGGACATGTGATGTTACAGTAACTAGCTAAGTTACTCAAACTACCTCTCTGGTCATTAACTCATTGCCACATAAGCAAATTTGCTGAGTTGGACTCGATGTTACTGCTGAAGTTACTCCCACTGTGGCTAGTCTAAAGACTAGCTTTCAGCCTAGTTTTCTATACAAACTTCTTAAAATAAAACTGGAAAAGTACTTCTCCAAATTCCTCCCAAAAAGCACTCGTGTAGATACGAGTATACACCTTGAATCTACACTGTTTTGTGAAAAACATGTTCCCCTTTGTAGGGTCAAATGACAAACATGATGATTTTAAAACAATTTGCTAGAACTCATCTAAATGAGATATAATTTGGTCTCATTCACCTTTTATAGTCATTGAATGTGATGCTATAAGATGCGTGTGTCCTGACGTGGGTTGTAGCTGTTCTTGTTTTCCAGGTGAATGAGACCATATTATATCTCATCTAGATGAGTTTTAGGTACTCCCGATTTAAAATGGCAAATAGTAGTTCGTGATTTGAGTGTATCTATTACTCTTTTAACGAATTTGCTTTTAGTTACATCTCATTCACTTTTGTGACCGTTGGATGTAGATGCGCTGAGATTTTCGTACGTCTTCGTGTGTGGCTGCTTGTGCATCGGGCTGTTTGCGGTTTTGTGTTGTGGGCGTTTGTTGCTAGGACGGCAGGCTTTTCTTTGTAAAACAAATAAAAAATTCACTGGTTCAGGGACGTTCTATTTCTTGTTAGGTGAAACGAATGATTATTTTTCTTGTGAGTCGTAACACATTCCTTTTTCTTTTGTGTGTTGTCCTTTTTTTTCAACTGTTTTTAGTGGGGGTTTTCTTTTGCTTTTGTATTACCTTTTATTTCTTCATTTTTTTTGTCATTTTCTTTTTAATATCAAACTTTGAATGCCATTAAATTTTATTCTATAATTTTTATTTTTATTTATTTTAGACTCTAATAATGAAAAATGGACCATTAGTTGCATGCCCATCTACCCACATGCAATTACCCACTATTTTGTTCTTCTTTTTTATTGACTCATGACGTTTTATACTTCTTTTTCTTTTTGCTGTTTGTATTTTTCTGTTTGTACAATAACACAATTGTGCAATTTCATAGTTTTTATGTTTTTTTTCATCATGGAAATACCCAAAAGTGTGCCCCATGTCTGTCACTACACATGCAATTGCAACCGTTGTAAACCGACCGCAACTGCATGGGAACTGAATGAACGCAATTGGGCCGAGAGGAGTTGTCGGGCTAATTGCATATCCATCACTTGACATGCAACTTCAAGTGTTGTAATCCGACTGCAACTGCATGGGTACAAAGCGAGTGCAACTGGGGTCAGGAGGGGACTTGTCGGGACCAGTTGCATGTCCATCACTAGACATGCAACTACAAGCATTGTAATCGACTGCAACTGCATGGATACAAAACGGCTGCAACTGGGGTCAGGAGAGGAGTTGTCATAGCCAGTTGCATTCCACCACTAGAAGTATCCCGACTGCAACTCCAAGTGTTTGCAAGCGTTGTATCCCGACTGGAACTGCACATGCCACAATGTGACTGCAACTGAGGGTGCAAGGGGAGTTGTCGGGGCCAGTTGCATGTCAACCACTAGACATGCAACTTCAAGTGTAACCGGACTGCAACTGCATGGCCCCAACACGGTTGCAACAGGGGAAGGTAGGGGGGTTTTGCAGATCAGTTGCATGTCCACCACTAGAGTTGCAACTCCAAGCATTGTAACTTGATTGCAACTTCACAGGCCCAAACACAGCTGCAGCTGGGCTAGTAGGAGGGTTGCTGCCCATTTGCATGTTGAACATTAGACTTGCGACTGCAAGTGTTGCAACTTGATTGCAATCGCATGCCCACAGCATGACTCCAACTGTAGCCGATAGTTTTTTTGTTGGCCTGTTGCATGTCGACCACTAGAGTTGGTACTGCAAGTGTTGTAACATGGTTGCAACTGCATAACCCCCAAACATCGCAGCAAATGGGCTACTAAGTTTTTTGGTCAGTTGCATGTCCATACTACAGCTGCAACTGTAAGCGTTGTAAACCAATTGCAACTGTGTAGCCCCAAACACGGCTATAACTGGGCTGTCGGCCCAGTTACATGTCCATCACTAGACTTGCAACTGCAAGCATTACAACTCGACTGCAACTGCATGCCTCCAACACGACTGCACCTGGGACAGTAGGGTTTTTTGTCAGCTAGTTGCATGTTCACCACTGGAGTTGCAACAGTGTCACAACCCAATTGTAACTACACGCCGACCAATACGACCGCAAGGGTTGCAACCCTGAAAGCAGTTGTGGTGCCCCCAACACGACTGCAAGTACTGGTAATTTTTTTCATTTTTTAACAAAAGAATCATGAACTTTTTTAATTGATATTTTTCTAAAAACCTGTCTTTTGAAAATTCAATTTATTTTCATATTGTGATATTTTTTGAAGTCCATGACCATTGTTTGAATTCACAAACATTTATTTTCCAAATTCACAAACACTTTTCAAATATGAGATAAACATTTTTTTATACATGTGGTAAACATTTAGAAATAGACGATGACATTTCAAACAGTTTTGAATACACTATAAGCACTTTATGTGAATATTTCCTAAATGCATGACATTTTTTCTTTTAGATATGCGACTAATTTTCTTAGAAACACGTCGTGAGTTCCTTAAAATATGTTGGGGGCACGTAATGTTCATCAAGTATTTAAAGCATGTTTGTCGTGTATTAAAAAAATATTCATCGCGTATTTAAAATGGGTTCAGCCTAGCAATAAAGTACGTACATACAAAGGCTGCTTATACGTAAAATAGTTGCGGCCTGTTTGTTCACAAAATTACAAAGAAAGCACATTTTTTAAAGACAAAGAAAACACATACAAATGAGAAAACGGAAGCATTGTTGGAGCGCCAAATGCACCTCATGCCAGCCCATCTTACCAAGCCCACAACACACAACGCCCAACCCACAACAAAACAACACGAGCAAAGCGCTTTCCCTCTAACCATCCAATCACAGGTTGGTTCGTGCTCTCGTACCAAATAATATATTCAGCCTACCAATAAAGTACCTACATACAAAGGCTGCTTATACGTAAAATAGTTGCGGCCTGTTCGTTCACAAAATTACAAAAAAAAAACACAATTAAAAAAAAGAAAACACATACAAAATGAGAAAATGGAAGCATTGTTGGAGGGCCAAATGCACCTCATGCCAGCCCATCTTACCAAGCCCAACAGTGCACAATGCACAACCCACAACAAAACAACACGGGCAAAGCGAGCAGCCGACATATGTGATGACAATCCTGAAAAAAAAACATATGTGATGACACCCCTAAAAAAACATATGTGAAGACATCAGCCCAACATCAGCTGAATGAGACATAACTATATCTCATTAGGCAAGATGGGCTAGACGTATGGAGTGCCACCAACTTCGTGGAAATTTCACTAGCAGCACATGCGTGTTATACATCACGTTTGATGACCTTGAATGAATCTAATTTGGCGTGACATCGCGTTCGATGACCTTGAATGGATCTTTGAATTTGGCGTGGAAGCTTGTATCCTGGCAAATAGACACCCAAGAGGCTTTCAGTTTAATGGTAATATAAAATTTTAGTTAAGTGACAGAATGCCCTTGGGCTTGTGGTATGCAGCCAACCTCAAATTTATCAGTAACTATATCTGTTCTAGACTTAGTGTCTTAAAAACTGAAATTCAATTTATTTATTTTTGCTTATCTATGCAAAAGATAAACCATGGACTACAAATTCTTTTGTTTTTGGTCCTGAAAATTCATCATTCCCTGATCCTACTATATTTATATGATAATAATGCCATCCTTCATATCATGCTATGTGTTCTGTTCAAATTTTGTACGCTCGTTCTTCAAAAAGAAATGCCATCCTTCATATCATGCTATGCAAAAACTTCCATTTCAAGCTCATCTGCGGGATTTAGTCACGCTATGCCTGTTTGAGCATTTAATCCCCTTGGTTATATCTTGATTGAAACAGTAATGAACAATCATAACAGAGAATATATAAATTCAAAAAATGAAGTCAATCTGCCACCTCATCATCATCTAGACCACCGTAGCACTCTATATTTTTTAAGGATGAACTAGGCTTGGTTCTGTATTCTAGATGTTGGGGTGCATTGAAATAAAGCACACACCTGTACCACTAATTTGCTTCAAAAGCCTCTACTCGTTAAAAGCACTATCAATGTATAAATTATTAAATAGGGAGACTGCAATGAACATGGCAAGTCAAATAAAAAAGGAAATCAACTTTTCACTAGGTATTGGTCTCTGCAGAGGCCGGGGGTAATCCTCCTTTTCTAAAAAAAACTAGGTATTGGTCTAAATATTTCGAATGATGGCGACCAATATCATACTCTATAGTCTATACCTTGAAGTTAGATTCCAAGGCGTCTGGAGCTCATAAGCCTTCAGCACTTTGATTGTTAGTACATATCATCAGTTCACCCAAGTTCACATCTCAAACTAGTTTAGCTTGTCCAGAGCGTAACCTATTCTTACTCAATCCCCAAAGATTTTTAATCTTCACTAACCATGTCAGGGGAGACACTTGCTATAGGACTTGTTGGGGATATTTTGGACCCATTTGTCAAAGCAGCATCACTTAAGGTTCTATACAACGGCAAGTTACTAATCAATGGGTCTGAACTCAAGCCGTCGCAAGTAGCATATGAACCAAGGGTTGAAATTTCTGGGAGCGATCACGACATGAGGAACCTTTACACTCTGGTAAGTCATAGCTACATGCCTACATCATTACTTCAACAAACGATATTAAGTTTGTGGAAGCATCTTTCGGTTCAGCATCACAAGTCAAACAGCTTTACTATTTGTCTTCTAGAAAGTACGTAGTACACAATCTCCCATCCATAACATAAGCTTTCTGTGTCATTGCACACCAGTTGCTACCTGTACTTATATAGAACTGAAAGTAAAGAATCTCTATATTCTGTAATTTGTACAACCTCATCTATATGAACTGAAAAGAACTTTGCACTTCCATTTCTTTAGTTCATGTGAATCCTATAAAGATACTATTCTACTTAATTTCTGATGGATCCTGCACATATACCTGCATCTTTTCATTCAGTGATGATGACTGGTAATCAAAATTATGCACTTCATCGATGAAAAGTACAAGAATATTAATTACAACATGAATCTACACATTTTGCTTACGTCATGAAGATGCTCTCGCAGCAATACTACCACCGAAACTTACAAAGTAATTTGAGTTAACTTGGTTTATTTTTAGATTCCTTAAAATTTGTCTGAAAGGTATCCAGTTCATGGAAATATTTGTAGTTGATAATTTCTTAATACTGCTCTAAAAGGCGGTCGTCTAGCCCGCCTAAGCACCAAGGCCCCTCTTACCTAGCCCACATAGGCTCGCCTAATTGGTGATTATGTGCTAGGAAGTGATCTTCCTCCTGACTAGCATCCAGCGTCTTTGTGGGCACAGCTTCTTAATTACAAGGCAAAAGTACATTTCAGGAAGCGCATATCCATCTGTCTGCAAAAAATATCATCTTTTTGCTTCTGTGGTAACTAGTATGTTCTTAAGCTAACTTGATATTAGGTGATGGTGGATCCTGACGCGCCAAGTCCAAGCAACCCAACAGCAAAAGAATACCTTCATTGGTAAGACCTGAAACATATAATAACTAGTACAAGTTATTACTCAACTAAATTACTTTTCTATTTTTACAACGTAACACCTTCAGAGTTAAAAGTGATATTTATGGTTATATACATGCCACAGGTTGGTGACAGACATCCCCGAATCAACAAATGCCAGTTATGGTGGGTTCTTCATATTCTATTTCATTTACAAATTTGAATGTTTTATATGAGTTGAACAGTTGTCTAAGATTCTAAAATAAATGTATATTGAGCTGGTTCAGAAGTACAGACGAAGTTAACATGTACTCCCTCCGTAAACTAATATAAGAGCGTTTAGATCACTACTTTAGTAATCTAAACGCTCTTATATTAGTTTACAGAGGGAGTACTAGCTTGTTATATTCAAACATAACTATACCATCGGTGATTACTTAGGGGAGAAAAACTCGAGATGACAACTATAGTAACTGCTTAGGGTGCAAAATTAGAAGAAAAGGCACGTAAATAGCATACCAGGGTAGTAAGCAGAAAATTATCCTGTCTTTCACATTATTTCATGGCAGAAATTTCTTTGAATTTACATACTAGAATGACCTCACTTTAACAAGTTAGCACACATTTTGTTACAGGAAATAAACTCTTCAGTTATGAAAGACCAAACCCAACTGCAGGAATGCATCGCTTTGCTTTTGTACTCTTCCGCCAATCCGCCCGACAAACTATATATGCACCAGGATGGAGACCAAATTTCAACACAAGAGATTTCTCAGCAGTTTATTCTCTTGGACCTCCTGTGGCAGCAGCATTCTTCAATTGCCAAAGGGAGAATGGATCTGGAGGCAAGCGGTACATCAGATAAATATGGAAGCACTATCATCCTCTGTAGGCAGGGAAGCTATATACACATTTGTACAGTGTTTCTGTATAAGTGCGCACGTATCGGAAATTCGTTTTGGCACCCGGGTCCAAATGCTCCTACAATCTGTACCACAACCTTTTATCATGATCTGTGCTATGTCGGCTATGTCCTGTACAATGTGATGTATTCACGGACATATCACCATTTTGGAACAGTGACATGGCCCACGGCTGGCTACCATTTAATGCACGCATGAGCTCTGCCCGTCGTTGGTCCAGGCGGATATTGACGTTTCTGTGCTGTTTCCACGTCACCTGTGCCCTCCACCCCGTCACTACCTAGCCACCACCAGATTCAGAGAACTGGAAGGCCTGCACTAACGCACTAGCCTCCTTAAGTAGTGCACGCGATCGCCATGCTTACTCCTCAACAGGAACTGGTCTCCTGAGTGTGCCACTCTCAATCCATAAATACAGGGGGTTGCCTTGCTCCGTAATCTCCCCGGATTTCCCTCTCAGGCCTTGTTTGGCACAAGAGGTTTTCAAGCCCCAAGGGGGCTATGTATTGTAGGGGATTTGGTGAATCCCTCCCCTTCACCATTCCCTTACTTTCCCCTCTCATCCCCAATCCCCGTCCCCTTCACCATTCCCTTACTTTCCCCTCTCATCCCCAATCCCCTCTTTATCCCCAATCCCTATGTATTGTAGGGGATTTGTCACTTGGCTCATCGCTTTATCTTGACGGCTAATGCTTTAATACGACTCCCTAAGTTTGGGCTTCTTCTCTATCCTTATCAAAAAATAAGGATGTCAAAACAGAACTAAAATTATTACTGAGCCAGAGGTAGAATAATTTCATCCTTATTCATATAAACATAGAATAATGGCAGACCAAGCAGAACAAACCACTAGGTCATACAACAGAGAACTTAGATTACATAGTTATTAACATGAATAGTAGTTCAGCAACAACCTTATCTTTTGTCCAAAAAGAATTCTAAGGAAGCGAATGTAATCCTAGCAACAAAGTACATGGAACATCTCTTTCCTTTACATGGCATAAGAAAATATGGCATATTCTGTAATCTTTCAATAAATTACACACTAATTAACAGCAATTGTAATCATATTATGTAATTTTGGAAGCAACTAGAAGGCACAACCTAGCACTTATCATCATCATCCTGATGCTTTTTCAAGATTTAGTGGAAAAAAAGAATCTGGCATGAAAACCGAGCTGAACTGCACATAAATAAGTAAATAAGCAACATGGTGGAGATACATACCGGGGAAAATGCAAGCTTGCCAAGCAAAGAATGGAATGCGGCTTCTCCATCCTGTTAAATTAGGATATACTGCGCCCCAAAAAATACAAATCATCTATGTGAGATGTGGTGTCTAGCAAAGGACATTAATTATATATGGGAAAATTAACAAATCAGTTTGCCTCGTAGCAACATTAGCATTCTAGGTAGGTACTTGACAATCATTGCAAAAGACACAAATGTTCAACATGTGTGTGGCAGGTAGCTGATAGTCATTGCAACATTTGCTGATCAAAAATTAAGGTTACAAAAACAAGTCACACACTCATGTAAACACCAAGCTGCTGCTCGAGACAAGCTGATGTTAATAACTAACTGCAGAATAAATCACATGCCTCAAAACGGGTCTAATAATTCCCAGAAAAACTGTTCATGAACTCTTTTCCATCCGTAAATAGAACATAACTAATTTTATGTTTTGTCTGAGCACAATTAAGAGTTATTTCTTGTTGCCGCAATTTCAATTGGACAATCTGGCATCCGTATAAAAGAAACTTGAAACAGGAATCAGTTATCTATTAAAAAAGCAGTAACAAACTAACAATAAGAAACAAGTTTGGCTAGGGGAAGAACAACTTATTGTTGCATTTATCTGCACACTTACTAGAAAAGCAAGGCCCGTTTATGTCCACTGAAGCATCATCCCGAGATATTTATAAGTTTCGAACTAACAAATCAATATTACCAATTCTTTTGAGCATGTGAGCAATACACTAACTCTTGATAAACATCAGCCAACTGCAATTACTTCTGTACACCAAAAAAACTGCTGCTTCTTTTCATGTGGTAATTCACCTCCATGCATCCATGTATATTAGTAGTTAAATATATTCAGATTAATGCAGTAATCCATCACACACTTTAGTCTAGCAAGGTATGCTAACACTTGAACTCTCAACAAGAAAAGGAGGAAGAGGAAGCAGAAGTAGAAAAGGAGGAGTCCAAGAGCTCGTCTGCTTCGGTGCAGCTAGCGTCGTAGATGGCACCGATGGAGATGGGGCATGGCAGGTTAAGCAGGGGTCAGAGGAGAAGGTCCATTGTGAACTAGGGATAGGAGACGACGCTGCTGGGCGAGCTCGCCGGGGAGGACGAGGCGGTCAGAGGCAGATGCAAGTAACCCAAGGGAGGACTTACCTCCGGCGAGAAGATCAGCTTGCCGGGGAAGAAGAGGAAACCGCCGCTGGCGGCTCGCGCCAGCTATATCTTGCGGTGGCTCTTGCGGCGGTTTCGTCTCCCGTCTCGTCCGGCTCCACGCGAGCCGCGAGCTCACCCTCGATGCTCAGAAACCCCGTGGATTGTGGGGGATTTTCATGGGATCGAGAGGGGCAGCCCGGTCAAGCCTTGTGTGCTAAACGGTTGCTTCGGGAATTTTGAGGCTTTCCAACCCAACAGGGATAAACCCACCACCCCCCCCCCCCCCCCCCCCCCCCCCCCCCCCAGGCCTCAAGTGGCGGGATCCTCACAACAAGGGGGAGTCCTCCCTGGCACCATCTCCTCGATCAGGGACGACGGATCCTGCGTCGTCGTCGCGGATCCCACATTCTTCCGACAGAAGAACTGCCCTTTTGTCGTGAATCTGCTGATTGCTGGGGCATCCGATGATGTGCCAGTGGTTCCATCTAAGAAGTTCTTGGAACAAGAACTTTTCACATTGGTTCTTCAGGTGCAAGCAAATGGATATGTGCAACCAGTCAAATTTGAGACAAGATCTGTTGGAAATTTGGAGAATGTGTATGCTTTTATGTTTCCGCAAGAGGCTTTTTTCACGCCAACGAATTATTGTCCAGGATACATCATGTATTTTTTTGTTGACGGATCCAGGATACATTGTGTAAGCTTTACCATATCATCAAACTTCTTATATCCTTCATTTTTGTCAGATTGGAGAACTCTCATGTATTGTGTTTGTTTGTTTTGGGCAGCCACGGAGAAGAAGGCCTGTGGGGCAAATTCATATTTGATATCCCTTCTCATTCATATGCTCGTTTCGGATCACCTATATTCAACAAAAGTGGCCATCTTGTTGGGAACTTGGGATATCCTATCAAGATATGGAGGCATGGTCCGTGAGTTTCCTACGACAAGTTGTTTTTAGGGGAGCAAAGATCAGGAGGTACAATCTGATCCACACATGAATATAGTGTTACAAATATGTTGTACCACTTACTCAAAATACTAAAATTCGAATGGGTTACATAGACATAACTTTAACAGTATCAAGTATAGAATCAATACTATGTACCTAGCTAGTTATAGCTGTATAGATTAGTTCTACTTTTGATTTCAGTAAATTTGGTGACAAATTTTCCTTACATTTTTCTCTCTATATATAGCACATTGGGTAGTGTTTCCTATGTATTGGATGGGAATCCAATCCCACCTGAAGGACCAGTCCCGCCCGAAGGTCCTGTTATACCCGAAGGCTCAGTCCTACCCATCTAGGAGCAGCGAGATGTAAGTACTACTTGGATCAATTTTGGAATATACAGTTTGATAGGGGAAATCATTACTTGCTGCTACCAATTTTTAATCCAGAGTTGGCTGCTGTGCAGGACAGGAGATAGCCCCTCGGCGGCAGATGGAAAATATCAACATCCTCGGGCAGCTGCATGCACAGTGGAGTTGACTGTTCTTGCAGCCCAGCGTAGTTATCAGTTTAGTTTATATTGTTAAACTGTCGTCTGACTTGTTATTGCAGCCTAGTGTGTGCTTGTTGCTTTGGTTTCTGTACGTTGAACTACTGTGACTTGTTTGCAGCCTAGTGTAGTCGTCGATTTAGTCGCTAGTGTTGAAGTATTAATGTGATTTGTTGTTGCAGCCTAATGTACTTGTCGATTTAATTTCTGTTGCTGAACTTACATGTGTCTTGATGGAATTTTATCCTTGGAGGGACCATTTGTGTGTTGCCTTTGTGTTCCCTTGTTTAGATAATAGGTGATATGAAATTATTTGTTATATTTTGACTTGTACCATTGAAGGTTATTAATTTTTTGACAAGGATGAAAACGGTACTAGAGCTTTTTAGGGAAAAGCCATCATGGTGCACTTTATTACTACATTGTTCACAAGATGGTTGAACAGAAAGCTAGGGGGCTCATCGACCCAGTTACAAAGTAGGTTCATTTAAATAGTTATACCTAGCAATCTCGTGCGCCACGACATTTTCAGTTCTTGGACTATGTTTAAACTCAACACTTCCCATTTATATTTTCCAATCCATGCAGTCTGCAAATAGCTGCTGCATCTGACCACCAGGGGCTCGGTTCCTATACAAGCATCAATTTTTCTGTAGTCCGATTCTGCTATGATGGTATTGCACACCATTGAGTTTGCCATAGTACTAGAGGGAAGCGATGATTAGTCATATTCCGTGAGTAGCTCGAGCCAAATATTGTTCATGAAGGAAGTTCTCTCCAATTGCAAGGTTTTCTACTAATATTTGTTTTGAGTGATATTTATCTACTAATATTGTTCCACACTGGTAGCAAACTAGTAAAAAAAACAAGAAACCATCTCAAATTGCTGCTATAAATGGCGCCCTGGCATGTCCCTCCCTTCCTGACAATGGTGCCGCTGCACTTCATTGCCAGTCCGACATGGGGGCTTCTACCGCACAGTGCGGTCTTCGTCAACTCCCTGCAACCTCAGCCTTCACACATCCCTAGCATAGAACCAACCACTGGCACCTTGCTCTGGATTCATGGTCTCTTCTTCGTCTTCATCCCTTTTCGACTACACCTGTGTTCTAACAACTAGCGACATTCCCAGGGTAAATTTGGCATCGAAGGCTTCAAGCAAGCCTTCTGTTTTGTGAAAAAAACACTGATAATTTCACCGGTAGCTTCCACATGTACTAGCAAAGGGGCCAACAAAATAATGTAAGTACAACCGGTCACATTTGAGACAAGACCTGTTCTAACATTGGAGATTGTGTATGCTTTTATGTTCCAGCAAAATGCTGTTTCCACACCAACAGCTTACTGTCAACAATCCATCGTGTAAGCTTTACTAGCTATATCATCAAACTTCTTAACATCTTGCACTTTGATTATTTATTACATAAATAGCTGCAAGTTTTGTATATATTATATAGATAATCCGTAGATGGTGGCAGTATTGTGTTTTGCTTATTTTGTTTGCTTGGAGAATGCTTGAAGTTAGTAGGGCATGGTGCTTCTTTTAGGATAGCTGGAAGGTCGTGTTAACAGTGCCACACGGCTGAAACCTGTTGGTAGAGTGTCCTCTTTATGTGAATGATTATGTGTTGTTTATCAGTTTCATGAGACATGAAATTGGGGCATGATTATATATGTTCCTTTCCTCGAAAAAAGATAGCTCTAATGTTCTTTTGTGGTTGTGAGCAGCCATGGAGCAGAAGGCCAATGGGGCAAACTCAATATTGGTATTCCTTTTCAATCATACGGCCATTTCGGATCACCTATATTCAACATAACTGGTCATCTTGTCGGGATATCTCATCAACCTATGGAGGATTGGTCTGTGAAGTTCCTACAACAGTCTGTGTTTACGGGAGCAGACATCAGCAGGTACTATGTGATTCACTATTTATATACATGAATATAGTGTTACATTGTCAAGTACAGAAGGCAATGAGTATAGATCCATTGTTGAGAGAGATTACTTTGGCAATGCAATTTGATGTATTGATCGGTCCATAACGCACGTATATATGGGTGTACAAAGTGGGTCTCGACCTCGACTATACAATGACTAGGAGGTGGGCCAAGATATACAATATACATGCACAACCATATATTCAACACCCCCCGCAGTCGAAGCGTCGCCGGAGACGCAAAGACTGGAACTGAACTCCTCGAAAACGAAAGTAGGCAGTCCCTTCATCATCACATCGGCGAACTGTTGCGCCGTCGGGATGTGAAGGACCCGGATGCGCCCAAGAGCCACCTGCTCGCGAAAAAAGTGAATGTCGAGCTCAATGTGCTTCGTTCGATGATGATGGACTGGGTTGGCGGAGAGGTACACGGCAGAGACGTTGTTGCAGTAGACGAGCGTGGCCTTGTGAACTTCACAAAGAAACTCCTGGAGCAGCTCACGAAGCCAAGAGCATTCGGCAACGGCATTAGCCACTGCCCGATACTCTGCCTCGGCACTCGAGTGGGAGACCGTGGGCTGCCGCTTGGACAACCACGAGATCAGCGACGGCCCAAGGTAGACACGGTAGCCCAGTCCGCATCAGAGTAGGCGATGAGGTCGGTGGAGGCGGAGGCCGTCAACGTGAGTCCCAAGGACGGGGTGCCGCATATGTACTAGAGGATACACTTCACCAAGGTCCAGTGAGAGTCGCGTGGAGCGTGCATGTGAAGACAGACTTGCTGAACATCATACTGCAAATCGGGGCGCGTCAGGGTCAGGTACTGCAGAGCGCCCACGATAGAGCGATAGAAGGCCGCATCGGATGCGGGAGAGCCCTCCAGAGCTGAAACCTTGGCCTTGGTGTCGACAAGCGTGGCGGCGGGCTTGCAGTTAAGCATGCCAGCATGCTCAAGAAGCTCATGGGCATACCACTGCTAGTGCAGAAAGAACACATCTGGCCGTCGAACCACCTCGATGTCGAGGAAGTAGTGCAGGGCCCCCAAGTCCTTGAGGGCAAACTCATCGCGAAGACGAGCAGTGAGCCGCTGAAGGAGCTCGGCAGTGGATGCCGTCAAGATGTTGTCGTCGACATAGAGCAATAAGTAGGTCGTGGCAGCTCCCTGATAATAAACGGAGAGGGACGCATCAGAGCGAGTGGATGTGAATCCAAGCATCTGCAGGAACGCAGCGATGCCTTCGTACCAGGCCCGGGGCGCCTGCTTCAACCCGTAAAGGGAACGGGAGAGCAAGCACACATGGTCGGGATGCGCGGCGTCGACTAAGCCGGTGGGCTGCTCACAAAACACCTGCTCAGCGAGGTGGCCGTGCAAGAAGGCATTGGAAACGTCCAACTGATGCACGGGCCAGGCACGGGAGACGGCTAACTGGAGCATGGTGCGGATTGTGCCCGGTTTTACAACCGAGGAAAAAGTGTCGGTGAAGTCCACGCCCGCGCGTTGCCGAAAGCCCCGAACCACCCAGCGAGATTTGTAGCACTCGAGAGTGCCGTCCGGAGGAGTCTTGTGCCGGAAGACCCACATGCCCGTGATGATGTTGGCACGAGGCGGCCGAGGGACGAGCTGCTAGGTGCGGTTCCGCTGAAGAGCGTCAAACTCTTCCTACATCGCAGCGAGCCAATGAGGATCCCGAAGGGCGGCTCGAGCTGACGATGGGAGAGGGGACGGCTCAGAAGCGTAAGCAACGAGAAGATACTCATCGCTAGTATACCGTGTGCTCGGGCGAAGAGTGCCAGCCCGAGAGCGAGTCATCGGGAGGGGCAGCAGGTCCGGGGCGGCGGCGGGTGAGGATGATGAAGAACCCGCCGCCTCCGAGGCCAGGTGAGGCCGTGGGGGTCGTCGAGTGCGTCGTAGACGCCGAGCGCGCGAGGGGCGCCGAGGGCGCTGGAGACGCGGTAGGCGCCGGAGAAGCCGCGGGCGCCGAAGGCACCGGGGTCGGGGATGCCAACCGGAGGAGGGGCACGGCCCCTGAGGCAGCCAGACGGGGAGGGACTCGACCCGTGGTGCGAGGGGTGCTCTCAAAGCCGGAGGCAGCCCAAGAGATGCTCTCGAGCGGCCGTCACCGGGAAAGCTCACCGTAGAACCACTGGGAGCGGGCAAGGCCGCAACATCCGAAGGTACATGCTAAAACGGAAAAACCATCTCATCAAAGTAAACGTGTCGGGAAGTGATCACCCGATGTGAAATAGGATCATAGCAGCGGTAGCCTTTGGTGTTGGGTGGATAGCCAAGAAAGATGCAGGCCAAGGACCTAGGAGCGAGCTTATGCAGAGTAGTGGAAGCGATGCTAGGATAGCACAGGCAACCGAAGATGTGTAGCTCATCGTAGGAGGGTAGCGCACCGAACAAGAGGTGATGAGGTGCAAAATTCCTGCGAGTGCGACAAGGACGGATGTTAATGAGTAGTGATGCGGTGGCAAGCGCGTCGGGCCAAAACTGTGGTGGCACATTGGCATGAAAAAGAAGCGTGCGGACATAGTCATTAAGAGTGCGAAGCACGCGCTCAGCGCGCCCATTCTGTTGCAAAGTATACGGGCAAGTAAGACGAAAGATCATGCCGTGTGTGGTGAGAAGGTTGCGGATGGCAAGATTATCAAACTCTTCCCGTTGTCTATTTGCAACGCATGGATGGGACGTCCAAATTGCATGGAGACATAAGAGTAAAAGGCGGTGAGAGTGGCAACAGCATCCGACTTTCGCCGCAACGGGAAGGTCCACAGATAGTGCGAAAAATCATCAAGTATAAAAAGATAATAAAGATAGCCCGTGTTACTTGCAACAGGAGAGGTCCAAACATCACTATGAATTAACTCAAACGGGTATGATGCGACATGCGATGAAGTGCTGAATGGAAGACGAACATGTTTGCCGAGACGACAGGCATGACAAGTGTGATCGTCGATCTTATTACACGTGAAGGAAAAACTCTGGAGAATATGATGAAGGGTCGGTGGGTTGGGATGTCCTGGTCGAGCATGCCAAAGGTCCACTCCAGTGGAAAGCGCCATGGGTGCGGCGACGGAGGAAGTGGATGAGTGGACCAGGTAGAGCTCGTCGGGGCTATCACATCGGTGGAGCACCATTCGGGTACATGCATCCTTAACAGAAAAGCCAAACATGTCAAATTCAACGGTGACGGGATTTTCACGTGTAAAAGAACGAACGGAAACAAGGTTTTTAATAATGTCAGGAGAGACAAGTATATTAGAAAGGGATAACGGCATGGAGTTAGATGGAAAAGCAGCATGACCAACATGAGTAATGGGCACGGAAGAACCGCGCCCACGGTAATGCGAGCAGCGGTTTGAATGGGGTGGGCGAAAAGAAGGTTACCGGGGTTGGAGGCCATGTGAGCCGTGGATCCGGTGTCCATGTACCAGTTGCCACCACCGGTGTACTGCTGCGGCGTGGGAGTGGAGTAGAGGGCTGCTAGGAGCGCGGGACCCCAGGACGCCGGTGGAAGCGCTGGAGCCGACGGTTGCGGCTGTGGTGGTGGCGCCGCGAGGAGCGGGGGGTACCCACTAGCCGAAGGCGCCCAATAGGGCACAGAGTGGCCGTAAGGCAGCACGGGCGCGTACGGCTGAGGGGCCGCATGAAGCGCCTGATGAGTGGTCGGGCGGGTGCCGAAGAAGCCGGGGTCGGGGGCGCGTGGTACGGGCATGGAGTACGCGTGGACAACCCCCGTCCAGGGGTTTTGGCCGGTGAGGGAGTCCTGGACTAGGGGGTGTTCGGACAGCCGGACTATCATCGTTGGCCGGACTCCAAGACTATGAAGATACAAGATTGAAGATTTCGTCCCGTGTCCGGATGGGACTTTCCTTGGCGTGGAAGGCAAGCTTGGCGATACGGATATGTAGATCTCCTACCATTGTAACCGACTCTATGTAACCCTAGCCCTCTCCGGTGTCTATATAAACCGGATGGCTTTAGTCCATAGGGCACAACAACCATTACAACAATCATACCATAGGCTAGCTTCTAGGGTTTAGCCTCCTTGATCTCGTGGTAGATCTACTCTTGTAATACCCACATCATCAATATCAATCAAGCAGGACGTAGGGTTTTACCTCCATCAAGAGGGCCCGAACCTGGGTAAAACATCGTGTCCCTTGTCTCCTGTTACCATCCGCCTAGACGCACAGTTCGGGACCCCCTACCCGAGATCCGCCGGTTTTGACACCGACATTGGTGCTTTCATTGAGAGTTCCTCTATGACGTCACCGATAGGAAGGATGCCTCTTCCCATCTTCAAGGACGGTATCTTCACCAAAGGAGCCCTGGCCGCCGGCCAAACTATCCGGCTAGGTGGTTTTCTCATGACCGCCTGTTCGGCCACCGCTTCGACGATGACCTCTCGGGTCATCAAAAGCAATCTTCACGTCAACTCGGAATTCGCCGAGCAGCTAGATCCAACAGAGCTCTCGTCCGTAAACGAACTCTTGGATCGCATCGCCGCCCTGGGAGTCGCTACAGACTACAATCAGATCGGGCTTAAAACCAATCTGAGAGAGATTAACTCTCCCCAGGTTACCCACCACGTCGCGGTGGTAGAGGAACATCGCGGCGACTCTTCTCCTATATTGAAAACTAGTCGTGTCCGGGCTTCCGAACCCTCCATGCTAGATTCCCGCGGAAGGACGGACTTCGATCAAGCGCTGAACCTAAAGTCAGGCATCGGACCGGACTCGTTGGACAACGTTCCACTTTCCAAGCTTCCGAATTCGGAAACTTCTCGGCCCTTGAGCCTTGAGATGGGTAGGGTTCCGGACTCAATCAAACCCACCCACCCAGACATATGTGATCTATCTCTAATCCGGCAAGAGCCTGCTGAAACAGTACATCATTACTGGGCCAGATTCCTTCTGGTTATGGACAGGATAAAGGACTGTCGAGAGGAAAATGCAATCTCAATTTTTTGCAATAATTGCACGGACAAGGGAATCTTGAACGCCGTCAGCCGTCGTGAAATCACACGCTTCGCCGACCTGGCATCCATAGTACAAAAGTACTGTGCGATGGAGAGTTTCCGGAAAACCGAAAATAAGTTTTGGGACAATCCGGCTCCGAATACAACCCTAGTCTGCAACAAAAGGGTGCATTACACTCAGGCACCAGGTACAAAAACCAAAAAGCAGAAACCCCATAAAGGGCATGGAACCGTACTGGAGGGATGGCTTAGCGGACCCTGTACAATTCACAGTACAGAGGGCGCCACCCCAACACATAGCCTTCGAGCATGTTGGATATTACGGCAGGTGGCCAAAAGTGGCGAGGAGCTTCTAGCCCCGGAAAACCACACCAACAATACCGGTACGATATCAACAGTCTTCAAAACTTTCGCATCAAACAATATGCGGAAACGAACAATCCGCAGCCTCGCCGAAGTCTACCAAGTAGCAACAACAAATCCTTGGAGCGACGCAGCCATCACCTTCAACGCCAGCGACGAACCTAAATTCCGAACAGCCCGAGCACCAGCCGCATTGGTCCTCAGTCCAATAGTGGACGGCTTTCGACTTACTAAGGTACTCATGGATGGCGGCAGCGGATTAAACCTCATCTACGAGGAAACTCTTCAAAAAATGGAAATAGACTGGAGCCGCATTGAGCGAAGCAGCACAACCTTCAGAGGAATAATCCCTAGCCGGGAAGCGCGCTGCACCGGAAAAATCACACTTGATGTGGTGTTCGGCTCGCCGGACAATTACAGGTCCGAAGAAGTCACGTTCCAAGTGGCCCCGTTCAGCAGCGGATATCACGCTATATTAGGACGAGAGGCATTCACAATTTTTCAAGCCGTACCCCATTACGGGTACATGAAGCTCAAAATGCCTGGGCCTGGCGGAATAATCACTCTCGTTAGTGATCCGGACACAGCACTCCGCGCCGAAAACAAGACAGCCGCATTAGCCCTGGAGGCACTATCCGAAGCCCTAGCGGCAGAAGAACTCACCGCGCTGCGCTCGACGGTGCACAGGGACGATGTGATACTCGAGAAGAGATCCAAGTCCACCTCCTTTAAACCAGCGGACGAAATAGTAAAATTCCAGGTCCATCCAATGGACCCGACAAAGACGGCCTCCATCGGGGCAGAGTTGAACCCTGATGTAGACGCCGCACTGCGAGAATTCCTTCGGGAAAATTGGGACATTTTCGCCTGGCACCCTTCAGATATGCCGGGAATCCCATGCAGACTGGCAGAGCATAGCCTAAATATCCTAAAATGGTTCAAGCCAGTCAAACAGGCTCTTCGACGATTTTCCGAACCCAAAAGACAGGCAATGGGAGAAGAACTAGCCAAACTATTGGAAGCCGGATTCATCAGAGACATCAAACATCCGGATTGGCTAGCAAACCTAGTAATGATACCAAAGAAGGACAAATCCTGGCGCCTTGTGTCGATTTTAAAGACCTCAACAAGGCCTGCCCGAAGGATTCCTTCCCCCTCCCCCGCATCGACCAAATAATCGATGCTACCGCAGGGCACGATTCATTGTGCTTCCTGGACGCATACTCCGTCTACCATCAAATCAAGATGGCGGAAGCGGACCAAGCTGCAACGGCATTCATTACTCCATATGGACCATTCTTCTTCAACACAATGCCCTTCGGACTTAAAAACGCCGGCGCAACATATCAGCGCATGATTCAGACATGTCTGGCTACCCAGATCGGCAAAACAGTAGAGGCATACGTAGACGACGTAGTCGTCAAAACCAAACACGTCGAAACTCTAGTAGACGATTTGAGGGTCACATTCGACAACCTCCGAGCATATGACATCAAGCTGAATCCGGAAAAATGCGTTTTCGGCGTACCAGCCGGAAAGCTCCTGGGCTTCATTGTATCCGGTAGAGGAATTGAAGCAAACCCGGCCAAGATCTAAGCTCTGTCACAGCTGGATATTCCAAAAGACCTCAAACAGTCCAAAAATTGACTGGATGCATGGCGGCTCTCAGCCGCTTTATCTCCCGTTTGGGAGAAAAGGCATTGCCCCTCTATCGCCTCCTCAGACGCACCGAACACTTCGAGTGGACGGATGCTGCCACTACCGGACTCGAAGAAATAAAAGCCATATTGGCAACAAATCCGGTCCTGGCTGCGCCTAACCTGGGCGAACCAATGTTGTTATACATCACGGCAACACATCAAGTTGTAAGCGCGGTACTCGTCGTAGAACGAGAGACAGAAGGGCATAAATTCCCTCTTCAAAAACCAGTGTACTACGTATCCACTGTTTTAACTCCCTGCAAGTCCTGTTACCCGCACCATCAAAAGATAGCGTATGCGGTGTTCATGGCATCCCGGAAGCTCCAACACTACTTTCAAGAGTGTTCGATAACAGTGGCCTCCGAAGTACCCCTAAATGACATTATAAACAACCGCGACGCGACGGGCAGGATTGCAAAATGGGCCATTGAGCTCTTACCATTCGATATAACTTACAAACCCCGGCGAGCTATAAAGTCGCAAGTTTTGGCTGACTTTGTCGCTGAGTGGACTGAAGCCGAACTCCCTAAAGAGTACGGCGCATACTCCAATTGGATTATGCACTTCGACGGCTCCAAAATGTTGGCCGGATTGGGGGCTGGCGTCGTATTGACGTCCCCAACCGGGACATAGTCCAATACGTACTTCAGATAATGTACACGGACTCCAACAACGCAGCCGAATACGAGGCCCTCTTACATGGCCTCCGGATGGCAATCTCCATGGGCATTCAACGCCTAGAGGTGCGCGGGGACTCAAACCTCGCAATATCCCAAGTAAATGGAGACTTTGACGCCAAGGATCTAAAAATGGCAGCCTATCGTAACGCTGTCCTTAAAATGTCAGCTCGGTTCGAAGGACTTGAATTCCACCATGTAGCCAGGGATAATAACCAAGCAGCCGACGTATTGGCACGCATCGGTGCAAAACGTAACGCTGTCCCTCCAAACATCTTCCTGGAATGGCTGTTCAAGCCATCCGTACTATGGGAAGAGGAGTCCGGAAATAACAAACCGGAAGCAGCCGCACCAACCGACACAGAGCAATCTGACATAATCGGCGATTCAGCCGATGAAATAACACCTTCAGCCCACGACATAATGGCAGTTATTGCCCCGTGGACAGAGCCATTCCTAGCCTACTTGCTTAGGCAGGAACTTCCCGAAGACCAAAATGAGGCCCTCTGCATAGTTCGGCGATCTAAAGCCTACAAGGTCCATGAGGGCGAACTCTATAAGAAAAGCACAACCGGAGTCCTTCAAAGGTGTATCTCCGAAGAGGAAGGGCGAGACCTTCTGGCTGAAATTCACGCCGGACTAGGCGGACACCAGGCCGCAGCCCGGGCCCTTGTAGGAAAGGCATTCCGTACATGATTTTATTGGCCGACGGCCCGGGCAGATGCTCAGGACTTAGTCCAAAGATGCGTCGATTGTCAGCTCTTTGCTAATCAGAGCCATATGCCACCCACCGCCCTCAAAACTATACCCATTACCTGGCCGTTCGCGGTCTGGGGGCTTGACATGGTTGGACCACTTAAAGGGGGAACCCACAAGCAAAGGTACCTATTGGTCATGGTGGATAAATTCACCAAATGGATAGAGGCCAAGCCAGTTAAAACGACAGAGTCCGGACGAGTGATAGACTTCATATCCAGGGTAGTACACCGTTATGGTGTTCCCCACAGCATCATCACCGATAACGGCACGAACTTCACGGCCGACGAGGTTAAATCATGGTGCAAAAATATGGGCATTAAGCTCGATTACGCTTCAGTCTATCATCCTCAAACCAACGGTCAAGTGGAACGAGAAAATGGTCTAATAATGACCGGCATCAAACCCAGACTAGTGCGGTCCCTTACAAAATCTGACACGCACTGGGTAGAGGAGCTCGACTCCGTACTCTGGGGGCTGCGGACAACGCCCAACCGTACTACCGGATTCACACCATTTTTTATGGTATACGGCGCAGAAGCAGTTCTGCCCTGCGACATCATTCATGACTCACCTCGAGTGCGTATGTACGAAGAAAGAGAAGCCGAGCTGGATCGGCGGGACAGCTTGGACGCATTGGAGGAAGAACGCGACGTCGCCAAGGCTCGTTCCACATTCTATTAGCAGCAGGCTCGAAGATATCAAAGCAGAGAAGTACGGGCCAAGACTTACAATGTTGGCGAACTAGTTCTACGCCTGCCGGACAAGAAAAAGGACAAGCTCAAGCCCAAATGGGAAGGCCCCTTCATCATCGATCAAGTCTTGACCGGCGGAGCGTACCGTCTACGAAATGCGTCGGACAACCGACTCAAGCCGAACCCATGGAACGCAACCCGCCTCCGAAGATTCTATGCCTAGCGCCGGACTAAGAGTTCGTCCCTTTCCCCCGTCCAAATTTTTTACACTTCAGCTGTCTTTTGTTTATCTTTTTTCTCTCACCCCTATTCATCAAAGCCTTAAAAGGCTTACTTGCGCATCGTTCGCACGCAATTGATGTGCTATCCACACTCATTATACCTGGGGGCTTCCTTACCAGAAGCTTAATTATAAGGGCTTCATGCCCAACACGCGTGTCAAACTTCCACGTGTACCTTTTATTCACCAATATATGCATCGATATGACTTAAGTTTTGGCCAAGCTGGGTTGCCTGGCTCCTGTGCTTACCCCTACATTCCCGATTGTTCGGCTAGGAGGTAAAGGGAGCACCTCTGCGATTGTTACTGCCGGGTCAGCCGGATGTGTACCTCAGACTGGGTGAAGCCGAAAGCTAGCGTTCTTAAGGGAATATTCGGTCGGTGATTTGAAAGATGATTTTTTACCAATTTATTTATCTGCCCCCAGATGTTATCCTGCTCTTTTCGCAGTCCGGACATGCACTTTAGGGCATGCCTCCCAGAGGAAAGGAACCCTTAACGGAACTATTCTCCCTGGAAGATGTTTCTTACTAACCATGTAATATAACATAACTAGTTAGGCACTTGTCTGATAAAGCACTAATGACCCCTACGCCTGGTCTCCATGCATGCCCCGGTTGTTTCTTAACCGAGAAGGTATTCAGACACACTCCGGACTCTAGGGTCCCGAGGTTGAAGCAAAAAGGTCGGCAAAGACAAACGATCTACAATCCGGCTAGAAGGCATTTTACATGTCATTTTAAAATACATTGTCAAATTGACTGACTGTATTCCTCCTCAATCCCGTCTAACAGGCTGTCTAATTTACAGTCCCGTTGGGAAAATTTAGCGGCCAACTCTACTTGGCCGTATACTAAACTCACAGGGATCTCCTTCCCATCGGGCCCCACAGGTCCGACCTCGGCCATGTGGTTGGGATCCGCCTTCTTGTACCGCGTCTTCACCATGGCCCAGGCCTCCCTGGCACCTTGGCGGCAGGCTGAAATCTTCCATAAACGGAAGCGCTGCCGCACTCCCTGAAGCTTCTCCGCAAGCTCCCCAAGGTCCTCGGGTAGGGAGAGGCCTGGCCATAAAGCCTGGACGACGCCGCTCATTGCTTGCCGAACTCGTTCGAGCAGTTGCAACAGCTCGGGAAGTTGATCACCCGTTGATACGGGCATCTCCTCCGCAGGGCGACCTGTGAGTATACCTACAGACATATTTTGTCAATTGACTTCCTCGCCGAACTCTTCTTTTCAAAGGAGTTCGCTCAAGCACTTACTATAGATGCCGCGACGAATCCGCTGATTCTCCTTAACGGAGCCAGACAGCTCGGCCCGAACACCTTTCAGCTCTTCTCCAAGTTGGGCATGGGCATCCTGGAGCATGTTCCTTTCTGGCTGCACCTTATTCAGCACCCTCTCGCCGGCCTTCAGCTGGCGCAGTAGTTCTTGCCTGTCCGGATCTTGTCCGGCAGCACCTGCAACGTCATTATTAGACTTGCGCGCAGGCCGCACACCACTTATCTTTTTAAATAATGTGTTACCAGGAGGGGTCCCTGTGTTTCCTCCTGCGGCAGCAAGTGCGGCCTCAAGTTGGGCCTTACACTCTTGCAGCTCCTGAGACAGTTGGGTATTCTTCTTTGTAAGATCCTACAGTTCAAATGATCCTTAAATCAGTTAATATAACTACTTTAAGTCTCGGGGGCTATTGGCATATACAACTATTAAAATCTCTTACCCGTATGTCTTTTACATACTGCTCCGTGGCTCTGGTCAAACCATCTTGAGCGGCACGGAGGTGCGCGTCCCCCGCGTTAAAGGCATTCAACGCCTCAGGGGAGAAGCACGCGTCACGAAAATCTGTCCGGCGGCGCCTGTGGTTCATGGCGCTCTCCACCTCAGACTTGGTGGCGGACAGTCTGTCGGCATCCTCCGTTGTAGGAGTATCCGGCTCGCGCCTTGCGCTCGCCTCCCCCTCCAGACCAGGCGCTGGAGCTTGGCTAGTAGAGGCTGGGTTGGCAACCTCTACGCCCGTATTCCGGCGGGCGCTTTTTCTCCTACAAAAGTCATGAGCACTCAAACGCTTCCTAGGAACGTTGCTCTAAATAACGAACCGTGAGCTATACCTTTGCGGCGACGTTTCAATCCGCGCGCGCTCCTCTTCCGCCTGCTGAGCCGGACTGACCCTTGTTGGTCAGCCGCCGCGGGTTCGGCTTCCTGCCTTGAAGGCACCGCCTGCAAGACACCGTTGTGTACGGTGGTCAGAAATGCGCGAGGATGGAGTAATGGTGTTAGGAATTCGGTCATAAGTACCTGGGAAGCCGGTGACAAGCCGGGGTAGTCGGCCGTAATGGCGACTAGAGCGTTGTCCATGCTGAGTTGGTGGAACACCCCGTCAATTAGCTCCACCTTTATATCCGGATCCTCTTCGGAGGTCGGATCAAGGGATCTTCCCGGGTCCTCGGGTTGTGGAGCCGGACTATGAATGTCCTCCACATCCCGGCGCAGTTCCTGCGTCAAAATCACAGAGTAAGGCACTCAGCTTTGAAAGCACGGGTCGGATGAATAAACGTCCGCTTACCCAGCTCCGAGGGTTATTCATGGAGAACCCGTTCAATGGGCTCGTACGGAGGAAGTCCTCCTTCTCCCCCTTGTACAGGCCGGAGAGAATCTTCACCAGATCCTCGGCCGATCCCGGCCCCTTACGGCCATGACGGGTGGCATCGTCCTCCCTGTTGAAATCCCACATGGGGTGGCCCCTGTATTGCAGCAGCTGCACCCCCCGCATAATGCACGTGGCCATGACTCCAATCATGGTCAATCCGGAATGAGCCAGCAACCTTATCCGGCCCATCAAATAATGGACGCTCTTGTCTTCCTCCAGCTGAGGGCTCCGCGGGCGCCAACTTAGGCGTTTCTTCAGAGGAGCATTGCTAAACTCAGGGAGGCCGATCTGAACTGGGTCCGGCAGTGGAGCGTCTTCTATATAAAACCATTCTGAAGGCCAGTCTTCGGACGCCTTCTTAGGGGTTCCGGATAGATATCCGGTCCCGGCGATGCACCATATTTCGGCACCGCCCACTTGATATATTGACCCCTCGTGAGAGCGGGGTACGAGGCAGAATAGCCTCTTCCACAGCGCGAAATGGGGCTCGATGCCTAGGAATAGCTCGCAAAGAGCTACGAAATCCGCGATATGCAGAATAGAGGCGGGCGTTAGGTGATGGAGCTGGAGTCCGTAGAACTCCAGAAGCCCGCGGAGGAACGGATGTACAGGAAATCCAAGCGCCCTTATTAGATAAGGGATGAAGCATACCCGCTCCCCTTTAGAGGGACTAGGGGTGTCCTCCACTTGCTTCCCACCTTTGTAGGTGGCCAGCCCGGCTCGAACCGGAACCATAAAGGCCGGAGGAAGATATCCCTCCGCTTGGAGCGTCACCAGCTCGCTGTGCGGAACAGAACATCTCCTCCAATCTCCTGGCGGAGGACTGGGAGCACGAGAAGAGGAGCCGCGTCGACGGTCCATGATGGAATGGATTTTTGGTCAGAAGCGCTCCGATGAGTACTCGCGGGAGGAAGATGGTGTGATTTGGATCTGGATTCTTGCCTCTCTTATAGGCAGGTTATTTGCGCAGCTAGGGGGTAAAACATAAAAGATACCCTGGCTTTTCGCATTCGTGCAACGCGTGGAAGAAGGCCATTATTGGGCGTGGAAGCCAAGAAGCGCGACATTGATAAGGAAGCCGGACACTGTTCGGCAGGTACATGGAACTTAAAGGAGAACCCGCCTTGCAACGCCGAAGACTACATACGTGCTGGACTTATCGTCATTGAAGCCTGGTTCGGGGGCTACTGAGGGAGTCGTGGACTAGGGGGTGTCCGGACAGCCGGACTATCATCGTCGGCCGGACTCCAAGACTATGAAGATACAAGATTGAAGACTTCGTCCCGTGTTCGGATGGGACTTTCCTTGGTGTGGAAGGCAAGCTTGGCGATACGGATATGTAGATCTCCTACCATTGTAACCGACTCTATGTAACCCTAGCCCTCTCCGGTGTCTATATAAACCGGATGGCTTTAGTCCGTAGGACACAACAACCATTACAACAATCATACCATAGGCTAGCTTCTAGGGTTTAGCCTCCTTGATCTCGTGGTAGATCTACTCTTGTAATACCCACATCATCAATATCAATCAAGCAGGACGTAGGGTTTTACATCCATCAAGAGGGCCCGAACCTGGGTAAAACATCGTGTCCCTTGTCTCCTATTACCATCCGCCTAGACGCACAGTTCGAGACCCCATACCCGAGATCCGTCGGTTTTGACACCGACAGCCGGTCTGCCATGGCGCCGGCGGGAGCGGCTGCTGCTGCTGGCGGGGGGGGGGGGCGCCCTGGGCGGCCCGCTGTTGCTTGCGGCCAGGGCAGCCGCCGCGGCGGTGCTGGGCGGGGGCCGGCTGCTGCGCGTAAGGGAACCCAGGCGGGGGCGGCGCCTGGTAGGGGCCCGGGCCAGGCCACAGCTGAGGAGCCGGGGCGGCGGGCGGGGCACCACCACGGGTACTGGCGGTGAGGGTCGTGTGAGTGGCCCGAGTGCGTGACATCTTCATCCTCCGTTCCTCGAGCTTCAGGTACGCCACGACCTTGGGAAAAGTCGGATCAGTGATGAGGGGAAGGCTGGAGGCGGCGTTTCCGAAGTCGTCGTTCAGGCGGGCGATGAGCGTGCTGAGAAGAAGCTCGTCAGAGACCTTCTCACTGAGGTCACGGAGCTCGTCGACAGGCTTCTTGAGGCTCATGTAATAGTCCTCAATGGACGAGTCATGCTGCTGACATCCAAAAAACTCGCCGTGCAAGAAAACCTTGCGCTGAAGCGCGTTGTCGGTGAAGAGGCCGTTGAGCTTGGTCCATACGGCATGAGCATCATCCTCGCCGGAGACCACCGTGTGGAAGAGGTCCTTCGAGATGGTGGTGTAGAACTAACGGATGAGAGTGGCATCGATGGTCATCCACTCTTCATTGTCCTCCATGAACCGGGAGTCCACGGAGCCATCAACGTGATCCCAGAGATTGTACTCACGGAACACAAGGGAGGAATACGTTTCTAGGCATAGTAGGTGGAGGTGAGGTGATCGAGGATGACGGGAACCCGACCGAGGATATTGAGATCGTGGATGAGAACAGGGTCGGGGCCGGCGAACGGGTTGGTGCGGGTGGAGGCGGAGGAACCGGGGGACTCCATGCGGTGCGGGGGAAGGGGAGGTGCCGCGACTACTGGTGGAGGCGGCTAGGGGTGTCGGCACGGCTTGGTTAGGTTTAGGGGAGAAGGAGTGGAAGCAGGTAGGGGGAAGGGAGGCGGCGGCTGGACACGGGCAGCGGTGCGGCGGCGTGGGAGACGCAGCGGCATCGGCGGCAGGGTGTGGCAGCGGCGGCGGCAGGGTTTAGGGTTAGGATCGTAGGTATGATACCATGTTGAGAGAGATTACTTTGGCAATGCAATTCGATGTATTGATCGGTGCATAACGCACGTATATATGGGTGTACAAAGTGGGCCTTGACCTCAACTATACAATGACTAAGAGGTGGACCAAGATATACAATATACATGCACAACCATATATTCAACATTCACCATTTAGATACATGAGCCATGTCCAGGTTTACATATATGAAAGTAGGCCTTCTACATGTTTGACATCTAGTAGGACTAGGGTTCCTACCGGCTCTACTCCGTAGGTTATACGGGCAGAACAACAGAGGTCGGGGGCGAGCTCGCGAGCTCCGGCGCGTCGGCGCCGTCGCGAAGGAGGAGAAAGGCGGCGGCGGTTAGGGCAGGAGGCGGCTAGGGTTTCCGGCTCCTCTGGAGCCGGGCAATAGGATAGAAATATCTTTATTGCTTGATCTCAAATGATGTCTTACAACTAGTATTTATAACTTTAGCCTAAGATAACTTGCCTAAAATAACTTGCCTAAGATAACTTGTGGGTCAAGTCCCTAATACTAATGCCCGGTGGGCCTCTTTCGGGTATAGACCAAACCGGTCAGAACATCTCTCCCCACCTGTGCAAACAGCTCGTCCTCGAGCTAAAAGTCTGGATAGTGTTGGCGGAATTCTTCACGCTGCTCCCAAGTAGCCTCCTCCTCCAGAAGGCCTGCCCACTGAACGAGGATGAACCAGACGCCACGACGGAGCTGCGCCTGCAACACCTTTGCCGGCTCTGGAAGAATGCGACCATCGGCGATGGGAGGAAGCGCCGGAGGAGCCGCCGGTGGCTCACCATGGAAAGGCTTGAGCAGCCCCACATGGAAGACGTCGTGGATGCGAGCGCGGGCTGGAAGCTGAAGACGATAGGCCACCTTCCCAATGCGCTCCAAGATAGGGAAGGGCCCAGCATAGCGAGGGCCGAGCTTGTGCTTTGCGCGCGGGTCGAGTGACTGCGTAGAGCGGTGGAGAAGACACAGCCACACCCAATCACCCACCGCGAACTCCGCCTCGTGATGATGATCGTCGTAGTAGTGCTTGGCCAGCTGCTGGGCCTGAAGGAGACGCTGACGAACCTCAGCAATCATCTCGTCACGAGTGCGGATGAGGTCACCCGCAACCTCCGTCCGAGCTATCTCCGGATCCACCGGAAGTATAGGCGGGGGTGGTCGACCGTAGACCACCTCAACCGGCGTAGCGCGCAGGGCGGAGTGATAAGAGGTGTTGTAGCAGTACTCCGCCCAAGAGAGCCAGTCCACCCAAGCGCGAGGCCGATCACCTGTCACACAACGCAAATACATGGCAATGACCTTGTTAACCACCTCGGACTGACCGTCCGTCTGAGGATGGAACGCCATACTCAGGCGGAGCTGGACACACGCCATCCTGAAGAGGTCGCGCCAGACATGGCCCGTGAACACTGGGTCCCGATCACTGACGATCGAAGTAGGGAACCCGTGTAGACGGACGATGCCGTCGAAGAAGGCCCGGGCCACTGACGCCGCCGTGTATGGATGGCCGAGCGCGATGAAGTGGGCGTACTTGGAGAAGCGGTCGACCACCATGAGGATGACCGACTTGCCGCCCACCATGGGAAGGCCCTCAATGAAGTCCATGGATACATCTGCCCAGACCTGAGATGGTACCTCCAAGGGCTGGAGTAACCCGGCCGGCCTCAGGGTCTCTGTCTTGTTGCGCTGGCATGTCTGACAAGACCGCACCCAGTCACGGACCAGGGCACGATCGCCAGGGATGTAGAAGTCGGCGCGAAGACGATGGAGGGTTTTCTGCATACCCTCATGACCCGCCGAGTGGGCGAGCTGTAACACCTGGTGACGGAGATCATCCTGCGCTGGAACAAAAACCCGGCGCCCATGTAGGAGCAGTCCATCAGAGAAGCGCCAAGGCTCCTCCAGGTCGCCGGCCATGAGCTGCTGCTGAAGACGGACGGCGTCGGCGGCCGTCGCAGTGGCGCGGTGAATGTCGGCGAAGAGGCCGAATGTCGGCCCAGAGCGGATGCACAGGGCCGCCCCGGCGGACTCATCGGCGGAGGAAGCGAGGTCGGAGTCGCGACGGGACAGCGCGTCGGCCACGGTGTTAAGGTGGCCCAGCCGATACTCGACGGAGAAGTCGAAGCCGAAGAGCTTGTTGATCCACTAGAGCTGCGACACGGTCGACAGCCGTTGGTCCAGCAAAAACTTCAGGCTGTAGTGGTCAGTGCGAATGTGGAAGGACCATCCCCACAAGTACGGCCGCCAATGACGAACGGCTTGTACAGGGCCAATGAGCTCCCGCTCGTATGCCGCCAGCTTAAGATGACGCGGAGCGAAAGGCCGGCTGAAGAAGGCGAGGGGCCCATCACCCTGATGAAGCACGGCGCCGAACCCTGCGCCCGAGGCGTCACAGTCCACCAAGAACGGGTGGTCGAAGTCGGGCATCTGGAGCACGGGGCCCGTCGTGAGGGCCCCCTTGAGGGCCTCGAACGCCGTCGTCGCCTCGTCGTCCCAGGCGAAAGCGTCGCGGCGAAGCAACCGCGTGAGGGGCGCCGCGATGAGCCCGAACTCTCGGATAAATTTTCGGTAGTAGCCGGCGAGGCCGAGGAACCCGCGGAGAGCCCGCGGCGAGTGAGGCGTCGGCCATGCGGAAACGGCTGCCACCTTGTCGGCGTCCATAGCCACCCCGTCGCCCGAGATGACGTGGCCCAAGTAGGCCACCGAAGGCGTCTCGAACGAGCACTTCGAGCGCTTAAGGTGGGGGTGGTGCGCTCGAAGCTCGTTGAAGACGATGGCGACGTGCTGGAGGTGCTCGGCCCAAGACACACTGTAGATCAGAATATCATCAAAGAAAACGAGCACAAACCGGCATAAGTAGGGCCTGAGGATGTCGTTCATCAGAGCTTGGAAGGTCGTCGGGGCGTTGGTGAGGCCAAAGGGCATCACCAAGAACTCGAAGTGGCCGTGATGAGTCCGAAACGCCGTCTTGGCGATGTCATCCGGGTGCATGCGCACCTGGTGGTACCCGACCGGAGGTCGAGTTTGGTGAAGAAGCGCGCCCTGTGGAGCTCATCGAGGAGCTCGTCGACCACCGGAATAGGGAACTTGTCCTTAAGTGTGACATCATTAAGGGCATGGTAGTCGATGCAGAAACACCATGTGTCGTCTGACTTCCGGACGAGAAGCACCGGCGCGGTAAATGGCGAAGTGGAGAGCCGGATAATGCCTGCCGCGAGCATGAGCGCACACTGCCGCTCCAACTCATCCTTCTGCAACTGTGGGTAGAGGTAAGGCCGTACCGCCACCGGCGCGGAGCCTGGCAGAAGATGTATATGGTGATCGTACGTGCGGGCAGGCAGCAGCCCCTATGGCTCGGTGAAGATGTCAGCGTGCTGCTGGAGGAGGCTCTCCAATAGTGGGTGCTCGGCCGTGACGGTGGTCGCGGCCAGCTGGAGTGGAGTGGTTGGGGCGGCACCCCCAATGCCGTCCCACCGAATGTGGCGGCCCAACCGCCAGAAGGTCATCGTCAGTGCGTCGAAATCCCATAGAATAGGACCAAGAGTGCGCAAGAAGTCGACGCCGAGGATGAAGTCGAAGCAGCCCAAGTCGATGCCGACGCAGGTGATGGTGAAGTGTTCGTCGCCGATAGTGATGGGCACATCGCGGGCGAGCCTGTGGCAGCGGAGACGGTCGCCATTAGCGACTATGACTCATAACTGCTCACCGCCGGTTGGCTGTAATGCAAGGCGCCGCATGGTGGTCTCCGGCAGGAAGTTATGCGTGGACCCTGTATCCACTAGGGCCACTAGGCGCTCGCCCTGGATCATGACCGGTAAGAGCATCGTCCGTTCATCACGGATGTCGGCCAGCGCGTGTAGGGACACCACGAGGGCGGTGGCCGGGGCAGGCGCGGGTGCCGCTGCGGGCTCCGCAAGGGCGGGAGCGCCGAGGCCATCCTCCAGTGTCTCCTCCTCAGTCTCGTCTGTCGTCTCCAAGTAGAAGAGGCAGGGACAGACATGGCCCGGTGCATAGGGCGCATCAAAGTTGAAGCACAAGCCCAGGCGCCGGCATTCCAGCTGTTCCGCCTGAGTGAGGCGCCTGAATGGCCGCGTCGGTGTCGGGGTGGGTGCCGGGGCGGCTGTGGACGACGTCGGTGCTGCCGGAGATGGCCGGGGAAGCTGTCGGCCCCCACGTGGCGCGGATGGACGCGTTAAGGCCTGGGCGCGCTACTCGAACGCCCGGGCATAGTACATGGCCGTCTGAAGGTCTTGGGGCCCCTTCATCTCGACATCCACGCGGATGTGGTAGGGAAGGCCGCCGATGAAAAGCTCCGCCCGCTGTAAGGCCGTCACACCGGGCGCGTGGCACGCCAGGGCCTGGAAGCAGCCGGCGAAGTCCTGCACCGTGGAGGTGAACGGCAGGCGGCCCAACTCGGCCAAGCGGCTCCCGCGGACCGGTGGCCCGAAACGAAGAAGGCACAGCTCTCGGAAACGATCCCACGGGGGCATGCCGCCCTCGTCCTGCTCGAGGGCGTAGTACCATGTCTGGGCGGCCCCGCGGAGATGGTAGGAAGCCAGCCAAGTGCGCTCCGTCGCGGGTGTGCGCTGTCCGCGGAAGAACTAGTCACACTAGTTGAGCCAGTTAAGTGGGTCGTCGGAGCCGTCGTATGTGGCGAAGTCGATCTTGGCGAACCGGGGCGGCTGCTGGTGTGGCGCGCCCTGGCCCACTGCCTCGGTGGTGCCTAGGGCAGATGATGGTGCGCGGTCCATGGTGGAAGGCCCGGCGTAGTTCCCGGTGGCGCCCGACGCCTCGGGCTGCAATGGGAAACCGGACGGCGGACGGGCCTCCGGGTAGGCCGATGGCGACCCGTGAAGCCAGTCGGGGAGTGGCGATGGTGACGACGGAAAGCGGACCTCCTGGATCGGAAGCCCGCTCGGCGACGACCGGCCCAGGTTAGGGCTGGGATGGGGCGGTGGAGGACCCTGCTCCGTGGCCGCTGGAAGGGACGGCACGGCGGGAGACGGCGCGGCCGGCGCGGTCCAGGTGGGCCACTGCGGCCCCGTGGTGGCGGCGAGTGGCGCGGTTGCCGTCGCGAGCGGCGGCGGCCACTGTGGCCAAGGCGGCGGTGCGGCCGCCGGGGCGGGGAGCGCCGGGTAGCCTCCGGTGATGGCCCCCGGTACCGAGTACCACGGCAGCGCCTACGGACCCGCGGCCATGGCTGGATGGAGTGGTGGAGGCGGCCCGTACAGACTTGCCAGGTAGAGGCGGATGCCCTGGACCGTGGCGACGAGGTCGTTGAGGACGCCGGCCATTGCCTCCTGTGTGAATTGCTGCGGCTGCGGGGGAGGTGACGGCTGCGGCGTATGTTGGACGGGGACCGGTGGCTGCCCGTGGCCCGGCGCGGTGCCGGGTGCCGGGAGGGTCGGCGCCGAGAGCGACACCGTGGCGCCCGCCAAGAGCGAGGCCATGACGCCCGACGCGGAAGCGGCGGCGGTGGAGGAGTTGGCGGCAGCTGCGGTGGTGGAGTTGAAGGGCAGCGGCGGTGGTGGCGGCGGTGGCGGAATTGGAGGTGGCGAAGACATGGTCGAAACCCGGGTACCCGATACCAAATTGGTAGGACTAGGGTTCCTACCGGCTCTACTCCGTAGGTTATACGGGCAGAACAGCGGAGGTCGGGGGCGAGCTTGCGAGCTCCGGCCCGTCGGCGCCGTCGCGAAGGAGGAGAAAGGCGGCGGCGGTTAGGGCAGGAGGCGGCTAGGGTTTCCGGCTCCTCTGGAGCCGGGCAATAGAATAGAAATATCTTTATTGCTTGATCTCAAACGATGTCTTACAACTAGTATTTATAACTTTAGCCTAAGATAACTTGCTTAAAATAACTTGCCTAAGATAACTTGTGGGTCAAGCCCCTAATACTAATGCACGGTGGGCCTCTTTCGGGTATAAACCAAACCGGTCATAACAACATCACTGAATCAGGAAGGAAAAACATAAGGAAAAGGATGATCCGTCTTATGGGACAAAAGTCTCTAATTATGAAAATAAGCGATTGTTTTGTTAGACTCGTACTATCTACTAGACCCTGAAAAGTGTAGCTGAGTTAAAACTGAAGCAATATCCCTAGAAATGCTTTCATTCCTCGGTGGAGACTCACTCAATCAAGTCTTGTTCATACGATTTTGTGGCCAGACATTGATTTTGTGGCCTGCCAGCGATGGCATGGTAGTGTTGAAGTCAGTCTGGACTTGAGCAGGCTTAAACGTTCCAGACTAGAATTCCACCAGATTCTTTTTCTACAAGGTTGCTGAAGCTTTATACTAGAGTTTTCGACTTCAAACAACATATTACAGCAAAAAGAGACTGAATAGAGCATTAAGCACCACAAAAAGACATACCTTGTAGCATCTCCAGCAGATGGTGGATTATGATCATCCAAAATCGATTAAGCAAATGAAGGGCGAAAAGATTGCTCCGATGATCCATACGATCCTCCATCTATTGACATTGTCCTTCCTAAACTCCACATGGTCCAGGACTAGACCGACCCCTCACATCGTCTATGAAGCAACTGTCAGTCTCTGTCCGAGTTCAGGTGTTTGGTTGGTTGATGGTCACCAAGTCTTCCTCGTCCTTGCTGGACTTAGCTGGGAACTCGATTCTCACACAACCTGCTACAGGAAAATCAACGAACAGGTGGTGAGCAGAGTACGACACACACACACACACACACACACACACATAACAGAGGGGATTTTGCTGGGCCTTATCTTTTTGGTATTTTCTGGGGTTAGAGCTCTCCAGCTGCAAGAACAGAAGAGATATGCCATATGTTGTTGTACTAGTACAGAGCAAGTCGACGATTTGAGTACAGGGGCATGGCCCAGATTATTACAACACAAATAAAGAATGCTTGAAACTAAAACAAGGTTAACAAGTAGCAGTAATCCTACCATTGGTGAAGGAAAGAGGCGGCCGTTGGTAGGATTGGTGATTGGAAGCAGCGGCGTCAGGACGGCAGGCGGCATCCACCCTCCCTCCTCCCCTTTAGTATCCATCCTACTATAGCTGGGTCTAGTGGTACTCTGCATCCTCTTCTAGCTGCTGCTGTGGACGTGCTAGCGGAACTGAAACTTCAGAGAAAGTTTAGAGAATGGAGCTGCTACGCACTAAACGAGGCTGAATAAATGGTGTGAACAAACAAACATGGAAGCATGCTCCTTGCAGTACGGAAGGCTCTGGCATGACTGAACAACACGGGCGACTGGAAAGCAACACGTGAGGGGAGAACAATACAACCCAGATGAGGACCAAATGCAGCTCTAAAAAATCATCATGTGCATTGTGCTCTTCACAAATCAAGGGAGTGGCGAAAGCCTATTTCGGTAAATCAAGGGAGTGGTGCATCACAGAGTACGAGATTATAAACTGAAGTTTTGCAGGAATCTCCACGATTGATTTAGTCCAGACGACAGACCCATCGTGCAACAAATGAAAACACTAAACTGATTGTAACCGCAGAAAAAGTTGAAATTATTCAGTGAAAGACACCCATGATTACAGTCACAAAGAATAGTACATAAGTCTTACATGTATCGTAATAATTAAACAATATACGGAAGTCTTGCGTGTACTATAATAGCTAGACAGTAGTAAATAGCATCCGAAGAACTAAGCATCTTCATCCTTATTTAGAGGTATAAACAAGGCACACGAGATGCTGCTCAAGATATTCCTCGCCCAGGTTAACAGTCCAGAGCTTTCTGTCTATGGGTTGCAGCACGCACGCAGCCTCCTTCAGAAAGATAATGCTTATTCTGCAATTGTGTTTGTGAATCTTGCCCACTTGACAACCACAATTACATAGACTTGATCGTACACCTTGTCAAAGAGCCGGAAATAGGCAATTCTCCATGTCTTCTTGAACAAGAGTGCACAAAACACCGTCCAGAGCCCCAACACAAGTCCAAGCACAAGACCAAAATGAAAGGTCAGTGGATCAAACTCTTGCTCGCTGCTTCCAAGATTGCCGTGGATGATGAAAGAATCATTTCCTGAACAATTCTGTTGGAGAGGAGGCCCACAAAGTCCACTATTGCCCATGTACATAACTGACGGGTTGTCCGAATTGAGGGTGTCAAGTTGGCGACCAGATGGTATCCTTCCAGACAAATTGTTGTATGACAGGTTCAAGGCCTCCAATGATGCCAGACCTGACAAGCTTGATGGGATTTCACCAGAGAGCTTGTTCTCGGAGAGGTCAAGAGATACCAGTGACTTCATGGCCCCAATCAAGTTTGGAATTTGTCCACTCAATTTGTTGGACGATAAATTCAAATTCATTACTGCAGCAAGGGATGTGATGTTCGTAGGGATTTCACCAGTCAAGGAGTTACTGGATAAATCAATGCTGACAAGATATACAAATGTACTACTATACAAGTTGTTGTCCTTTTGTAACTACCGACATCTCTGCTGTCCTCTGGTAAAGACCAACTCCACCCTTGCCCGCGCGACCAATGTCCATGAATCCAAATTCAACATGTCTATCATATGTATTCATAAGTGTTAGGTTCGATAGATGCCAAGGTATTACACCGGAGAAATTGTTGCATGATAGATCCAAGAATTTGAGATACCCAAGGCTTGTTACGCCGTTTGGAATATTATCAAAAAATGCATTGTGGCTCAGTTTTACAACACGTAATTTCCCCAGATCTCCAATCCATGTAGGCATTCTTCCAGAAAATTTGTTCCATGCAAGATCCAAGAACTCCATATCTTTGTTATGCTGCAGAAATGCAGGAAATTTTCCTGATAGACTGTTGTTACTGAGCTGAAGATACTTCACATTTTTTATATCAAAACAATGAGGAATTTGACCCTCCAAAAAATTGTTTGCCAAATCCAGATATGACAATTGTTGTAATTTGCAAACAGATTCTGGAATAGACCCAGCAATTCGATTTGAATTGATAAACAACATGTAAAGTTGGGAGGCTCTAATATTTGATGGTATTACTCCCGAGAAGTTATTGTTAGAGATGTCTAACATAGTGATATTTGTCGGCAACGAAGGTATTGACCCGGTGAGCCGGTTTGAACCTAGATAAAGTTCTTCCAGAGGCATGCCATCCAGATGTGCTGGCAAGTTACCACTTATTTGGTTGTTAGAGATATCGAGATATGTTGTCTGCGAAAGTGTATACCAAAACCAATCAGGAAACTTGTCCTCTAAGCCGGTGCTTGAAATGTCAAGTGAATTTATTCCCTGCAGCTGCTGAAGCCAAGCTGGAAAGAAAGGACCAATTTGGCAAGATGCAAAAGCTGCAGACTCTAGCTTAAAGGGAGAACGCAAATCTGAATCCACTACAATCTTCAAATTATTGGAAGACAAGTCTATGAACTGTAAACTTTTCAAGTTTGCAAAGTGTTCTTCTGTGATCACACCGCTAAGGTTGTTGTTCCTTAGGCCCAGTACTTCCAGATTCTTCAAAGAACCTAATTCAGTGGGTAAACTTCCATCGAGAAGATTACTGGAGAGGTCTAGGGCGGTTAAGCTAGTTGAATGCATGACCTCTGGTGGTATAGGTCCAGTAATCTTGTTAAATGCGAGAAAAAGGGTAGCCAAATGCTTCAACTTTCCAAGCTCGGTTGGTATATTTCCGGTCAAGTTGTTGCTGCTCATGTCCAAAGAAGTCAGAGCAGTAAGGGCACCAATTTCAGTTGGTACATTCCCGTTGAGCTGATTCTCACTAAGATCCAGGATGGTTAAATTCACCAAATTCCAAAGCCCTGGCGGTAAAGGTCCAACAATGCTGTTGCTGTACAGGTAAAGCATGCTCAGGCTGCTGAATTCCCCTATAAAATTTGGCACAACCCCTGTGAATTTGTTTCCACCGAACTCTAGCTCCTGCAATTTTTCCCATGTGCATCGCGGCAACCCCTCCATCAAGACCATTATATCTCCATTCATACGATTTTCGGAGAGGCCAAGGATTTCCAAAGAGCAAATATTTTTAAGGTTTCCTGTCTTATTAAGATTGGTAGCTGACACATCAAGGACCTTGAGTGACGTCATGTTTCCTAGTGCATCGGGAAGTTTGCCAGATAACCAACTCGCAAAATAATTCTCACGAAGGCTTAGGTATTTGAGGCTTGTCACGTTCCAAAACCAACTTGATGCAATTGAGTCGCCTAAATTATTCAAGGACAGATCAAGCTTCTCAAGTTTCGTCAGGTTAAGGTAGAGAAGCGGCTGGCTTGCAGTATCAAGTGAACATCTAGCAAGATTGATAACCCTTAGAGATGGAATCATATTCAAGGTGCGAGGCAAGTCAGCTATCATCGAGAGATCTATACCGCTCAAGCTAAGGTGCTGCAACAATGGTAGCTTTGCTAACCAGGTGATGTCCGTTGAGGACATCCCGGAACTGTCAAGGTAAACCTGGTCAAGGTCAAGATGCTGCAACTTGGACAGATTACCAAGTTGAGAAGGAACTCTACCAGTAAATGGAATACCGGAGAGGTTAATATATTTCAAAGTCTCCATGGACCCCAAGAACTGAGGAATATGACCAGTTGGCCCTAGCAAACAGTTCATGCTAAGATCCATATGCTCTAGATGCTTCAAGGAAAGCAGAGAGGGACTTATCTCGCCGACAATGACTTAGCATAAGAGCACCCATCATAGTAATAGTCGTCAGGGTCCCGAACTGTACTGCGACGAAAGTGTAGCTTGATAACATGGCCTGTTCGGTTGCTGCAACCGACTCCCCTCCACCGGCAGCAATCCTGCCCGTGCCACGAGGTGAGAGCATGCGCGCCGTCAGTTGTGATGCCCTTCTTGAAGGAGAGCAAGGCGGCCCTCTCGGCTGGGATACAGCCGCCACCATGGGCATGCACAAGCTGGGGTTGGAGTGCTAGTGCATGCACCACTTGTGAAAAAGAAGCGATGCATATGATGATGAGGTTGGTTGTGCAACTGGAGACTGGTTGTGCGATGCATGATGGAAGAACAAGGGCTGGGTAGCTGGGGAAGCATCAAACGCACCCAGAGACTGGTTATGCTACAGGCTGAGTGTTACTAGTATTTAGCTACGTAGCAGAGCCATAGTACCAGAGATGTTTGGCCATACCACGGAGTAAACGGTCAAACTCCCGGTCCTTCAGGATTTCAAGAAGGCCCATTCAATCAAGTCTGGTTCATACAACTCTGTGGCCAGCTATGATGGAAGTTACCAGCCACTAGACTAGTAGCCTGCCTGCAACGACACGGTACTGTCAAAGTCATCACTCAGTTCTGCTGGATGTGGACGGTGCAATCTGGATTGAGGCACGCTTAAACATTCCAGCAGGCTGAAACCCTCTAGAGTTTTCAGACTTCGAACAAACATATGACAAGGCGGTCCTCGCGTCGTGTCGCGTCGGCAGACTACCTGAGTTGCAGGGGCGAACTGCTCCATACAACGTCCAACATCCGTCCTGCCTGGACTGAAACTTCAGAAAAAATAAGAACAACACCGCTATGTTTTTGGCACTAATGACAGACAAAACAAACTAGTCCAGTAGTACTTGACCATCCTGAATGCACTCTGAAATTTTGACGCTACTACTAATGCTCAATGCATCGGTATATTTCTGGATTCAGGGTGAGCAAGATCTCCAGCCTGTCTGCGACAAGCTCCCTGTTTGGCTGGAGACCGCCGCTGAGGGCACTGATGCCAACTGTCAAGGGGGAATTCAGTCGCTCATGTTGCTCACCATGTTTTTGCTTCTTTTGCTTTCTCTTTTCGGTTGCTTTTGGCTTGGCTAGCTTAGTTTTTTTTCTTTGCCTTCCTCTGGTTTGCCAGGCTTCTTTTTCAGTATGTGCAGACTATGTTTTAAAGATAGTTTTCATTTCAAACAGAAGCAACATTGGAATTTAATTGAAAAAATAGAAGTAGATTTAATTGGAAAGGGATATTAGTAATTAGTATCGACCAGAAAAGTATGCACCATTAATAATGGCAATAATTATGAAGATAGAAAGCGAAAGATCAGCATTACTTGGTCTCAGAAAGAAAAAAAACAAAAGGAAAAGGGCGATTCATCTTCTGGAACAAAAGTTTCATAAGACTATTTTGTAATTATGAAAATACGCGATAGTTTGTTCAGGGACCCTGGAAGGTCTCTCTAAATTAAAACTGAAGCAATATTCCTATAAGTGCTTCATTCCTCGATGGTCGATGCAGTACGTTGTCACAGAGGAAACCCGTTCAATCAAGTCTTGTTCATACGATTTTGTGGCCAGACTATGATGGAAGTCACTAGGCATAGGACTAGTTACCTGCCTGTGATGACACGGTAATGTCGAAGTCACTCAGTTATAAACATTCCAGCATAGTACTACACCAGATTCTTTTTCTACAACGTCGCTGAAACTTTGTACTAGAGTTTCAACTTCAGAAAACAACATATGACAGGAAACGTGAGAGATTGAAAAGAGCATATGAAGCAGCACAAAACAACATACATACCTTGTAGCATAAGGTGGACTATGATCCTGCAAAATCGATTTAGCAGATAGAGGCCAAAAGAACAGGCTCCAGCACGCAGATGGTTCGTACGACCCTCTATCAATTGACATCGTCCATCCTAATTTACTGCACATGGTTCAGGACTAACTGATCCCTCGACATCGTCTATGGAGCCAATTTTCTGGGTCTCTCTCTTCGTCCGGCCAATGCCTCCCATACGTCCAGACCACGTTCGCCGGCCGGCCAAAACGCCGACGCCAGGCAGGGAATCATCCTCCTCCCTTCGGCGATTTCATTTTATCTTATTTAGTTTCACCCAACCGGCCAGCGGCAGGAATCGTCCGTGTTTCCACGGCTCCGCCCTGGTCGACCGTCCCCATCTATCTCTTCTCCGACGAGGTCCGGTCCGATCCGGCCAAAACGACGACGCCTCCGCCCTGGTCGACCGGACCCATCTACCTCTTCTCCGACGAGGTCCGACGGATCCGTCCGGCAAATTCATCGTCGTAGCTGACAACAATGCAAGAGAGACAACAAACAAAATCAATAAACAAGCTCAATCTCAAGAGGAAGCAGACTCACTCACGGACAAAGAAAGGATGGCCTCTCGCCTCTCGCCCAAAGTCCAAGTCGCACGCGCACCCCGCACGCGGACAGCTGACTACCTCTTGTATATATAATGACGACATGAAGACTGAGCTCTATGGTTCATGGCGAAAGGAAAGGCATGGCGCGGATCGATGAGGTGGCACCATCCAATCCCTCTCTCCCTCGTTAATGGGCATCATCCGTACGCGCATGCAGCAGCCACTATTAAGAGCAAGTACAATAGAGCTGAGTCAGCGGGCTATAAGGAATAAACTAATATGTTTTTGCTTAGTTGGAGGAAAGAGAAGAGGAGAGAGAAAGTAAGCGGGCTCTTCGTGAAGAGCCGGCTTTAGCACGTCCTCCTAGGCACTTTATGAGAATGAAAGATGGGCCACATAATAAAAAAATAGTACACTCTTTTGATCTACTATTGTACATGCTGACTATAAGTTGAGTTGTAGATGATATGGCACTGCCTTATAGCCAGCAGCTGGCTATACTATTAACCATGCTCTAACCACGGAAGGGAAGGCGGGGCGTCAATTTCGCACGGTGATTGGCTCAAGCCCCTGCACGCCTCCTTAATCACCCAGGCATGCATATGCATTGAACGGCCAGCCGACATTAATTAACTAAAGATGTGTACCGAAGTTGGTTCCACATGTGCTCATCACATACATTTCATATAATGAAATCAAATAATTAGATCTTACCATTTTTTTTCCTTCTTTTTTGCTAGCACGTCTTTTTCAAGTAGCTGCTGCTACTGGTTTCGTTATGAGAATACTCTCCGGAATCGAGCCACAAGCCAAGGAGAGCCAGCAAGCAGCACTTGAATACAAAACAACCACCCACCAATCAGGCCCGAGTGCGAAACACCACCAGTCCCAATCATCTGTCCGTCTCTCGCGCTCTCCGCAAGATCAAACTTTCCTGTTGCTGCGGGTTCAGGCCCCTACCTGGGCAGAGAAAGAAAGCAGGATTATTATATCAGCCCACCCAAAACTTCACTGTGTCACAACAAAGAAAACAATGAAAGTTCCATCTTCACTCTCAAAGTCAGCCACAAGAAACATGATTATATATACACACACGATGCACTTGTTGTTTTCTACAATCAGGAGGGCGCCGAGTCCAAAAGCAACAACACAAGCAGTGGATGATTCAACATAAACTTAACATTGTACTATGTACATCTTTCTCGTTTAGAACAGAATTATATGTTAAATAAAAAATGATTGTGCATGTACATCAGGTACACAATCCAGCAAAATTGATATCAATCTACATGCACTTGCAGTTTTGGAATGCTCCAATTAGTTGCAGTCTCTTTACTGGACACAAACCATATCATCTAACATCTCTTTAATTACCATTGCTCTAACTAGCATGGAATCCATATTCATTCCCATGGGATGTGCATTAGTATGGACACACACACACAGAGAGAGAGAGAGAAACAGGACCATATATACATATATATGATGCACCTTGTTGTTTTCTACAATCAGGAGAGTGCCCAGTCCAAAAGCAACGACATAAACACTGGCAAGATGATCTAAATCTCCGCAAAATTGTCAACATCAAATTCAATCTGATTTCAGTGCGCAAAAAGCGACAAGAACTTGATGAGATGGTGCCCAAACAACATACAATTTCAGCAAGTATTGCAAGACATAAAACATACCCACCTATTCCTGTTTAGTTATTTGGATACTTCTAAGTTGGGAAAAAGTGAAATTTTACGCTAACTTTCGCATATGCACCAGATATGTCAGCCAGTTTAAACCTTCTGTCCTGGTCAAACTAAAAATTTCAAGAACCTGTGAATCACCAGACAATACACACTGTATGCAACAAGACTAATTCACACGCAGGTGCTAATTCCTATGCTACACTATTGTTTGAGCTCTGGATAGGACACAGTAATGGTAAGGTCAATGATATTCAGGTTCAGGAGGGCCTAGATTGAGAAGGAACCTGTGAATCATCTTGCAACAGATTTGACAGATTTGTAGCATCCATGGCAGAAACCAGCTACACCCTCTGCATGATAAACCTTTCAGAGTGTGCTCCCTGCTCTTGTAACCTTGATCAAACAACCTGTAATCAAAAAGCATATCAAAACATAGAAATCTAGAGTCACCAGCATGGTTATATGCTGTCAATAGGTTTCCATCACCCCATCAAAAGTTACCTGTATAGTCCATGGATACATTCCTCATGTGCTATTCTTGTCAATGAGCAAGGGTTGTGGCACAAGCTGTTACCTTTTTGATTGGCACTTGTGTATTCACCTTCTGGATCGCCAACTCCTGGTATTAGGGGGTGCCATCCTGCTACAGCCTGCGCCAGAGCATTTGCCATCCCCTGCTCCACCTTTGGCTTTAGACCTTCTGCCTTCCCGTGACAGACCTAGGGTGCAGGAGCACTGCAGTTCACAGACAAACAAGCCTAATTGGTATAATCTTCAAAAATTGGAGGCATTTTAATTAGTGATATAACTGAAAAAGACCAATATAATCTTAGCTATTAAAAGAGAGATAACATCCTACTGTATAAGCATTAATTAGAATATTGGACATTTCAAGATTTGAAAGGCCAGAAACGACTACCTTTGCAATGAAAGGAAGACAAGTGTCCAGAATATAAAAATGTCTAGCATTGATCTTTAGGGTTTAAAGACTTCTAAATTCATTTTACACATATTACACTTTTGTTATTTGGTTCATCAAGGCCTTTCCATTTGCTTCTGCACTTTGGTTCCTGTTGGGCCTTCCATCTGCTACTGGTCCTTGGTTCATCAGGGAGCTTCAATTTGCTAGCTAAGTATATTTATTCATGTGCTACAATATCACAGTACACTTCTATCTATGGGCAAAAAGAAGTAGCCCAACCGCGGCTGGTGGGTCATAAATACATACAGAATTGACACTTATTTTACAGCCTAATGGACTCTTCTAGCCAGCTGGGACGAAAAGTTTTGAGCTTGCAAGTGTTTGCTCCTTATTCTACGACCGACACATATGCATCTACCAATTCAACGTGTTTGCTAAACTTTTCCAGATTACTTTTGAGGGGGGCCAGACGGTTGTGGACGGGTACAAATTCATGAAGAAGCACCTGGACCAGTCACCGGCCTGGACTGATGCTGCTGACAACACAGGCTCATCGACTAAGCATAAGAAGAGCTTTGATTAAAACCTCAAGGACAAATTGTAAGGGATTGATTACGTACAACATTGACAAGCATGAGGTACTGCTGCTGTCCAACAAGTGTCACATATGAACGCCCGCCTGTTGGCCCAGTCCACGCCGTCGAGTACTTTCCGACAACTGGAGACGACCGACGACGAACGACGATAATGAACAGAGCTCGCTGACTATCTTGGTTTCAGCCCCAAGACGGCAAGACGTGCGTGTACCGAGCTAGCACACGAGCTGATTACTTTCCAGACGTGTACTACGTGCGATTAGCCAAAGCTAAGCTAGCAACCAGAATGATCCCTTCACTTGATCGATTCTAGCCAATACATACGCACGCACACGAAACCAATATTGATTGCCAACAGGGGCTTGTCGCTCCTGGCCTTTTCTTTATTGATCTCCACAACTCAAGGTTCAGATTACAGGGGCTATACACACGTATATATAGTAGTAGGACTACGAAGCTAACCTACTCGGCTAACAATTCTAATACTACTCGGTGACTGCTACTAGTCCGTCCCGGACAAGGACACCACGTCGTGGTTAATCCCAACAATCACCCCCCTAAACACGACATCATCATGTCACAGCTCGACACCAACCCAAGCCTTGGTTAGGATGTCCGCCAGCTGATCATCCGTGCAACCGTAGTTGACCTTCGTCATCCCTTCTTCCACGCAATCCTTTATGTAAAGATATATCTTATCAATGTGCATGCTCCTGTCATGCCGCACTGGATCCTCGCGTAGAAAAAATATAGACTTACTGTCAACGTTGAGCACCACTTGTTCTAGATCTCGATCCATGAGATTACTGTGTAGCCGTCCTAGCCACACACCTTGACACTCTGCTTCACTTGAAGTCGATGTCACCACTTTCTGCTTTCGTGATAGCCAGCTTACTATGCTTTCACCAAGGAAATATGCCACTTCCGAGGTACACTTACGGTCGCCAACAATTCCTTCCTTGTCACTACCACTGTAGCCAAGTAGTTTCACCATCTCCTTCTTGCTCATCTCAAGACGAGGTTCCATTGAAGCGACAATGTGATTGCAATCTTTCATGCCACGGCTTTCAAGTATCTTCCTTGCATATGCCTCCTGGCATAGTGTGATCCCCTTCGGCTTTTGATGTACCTCAATCCCGAGGTTGCAACTCAATAAACCTAGATCATCCATCTTGAAAAGCTCCTTCATTTGTAGCTTAAACTTTGCAATCACCTCTTCATCTGCTCCAGTTATCAACAGGTCGTCGACGTAGATGCCAACTAGTAGACGATCCCTTCCTTCACCTCTCTTGTACATCGCATGTTCTAGTGGGGCTTTCTCAAATCCAAGAGAAATCAATGTCCGATCAAGTTTGATGTTCCATGCATGAAGACCTTGCCGCAGCCCGTACAAGCCTTTGTGTAACTTCAGTACCTTGTGCTCTATTCCCTCTTTGATGAATCCCGATGGTTGGGTCACATAAACGTCTCCTTGTAACTCTTCGTTCAAAAAAATAGATTTTACATCCAAGTGATGTATCTTCCATGATTCCTGAACCGCGAGAGCGATGAGTAGTCTCACCGATTCCATCCTTTTAGTAGGAACGAACACTTCTTCGAAGTCCACACCTTCCTCTTGCACGTACTCTTTGGCTACTAGCCTCGCTTTGTGCTTCACGGACCCTTCGGCATCTTTCTTGATCTTAAATTCCCACTTGAGATTCATGACTTTTTCATTGTTGGGAAGATCCACAAGCTCCCATGCATTGTTGTCGTGGATCGACCTCAAGTCCTCTTCCATAGCGCGACGCCAACACCACTTCGTATTCGCGTCCTCGAAATCAGCCGGTTCCTCGGCGCTTAGACACAGCCTCCCACTTCTTTGCATCTTTTCCGGGTCTATTCTCGAAAAAATTTCTCCGGATGTATGTCGAACACCAGTCGTAGATGGTCGGTTGTAGGTAGACGTGTCTTTTCTTCCTCCAGAGGCACTAGCATTACCTCGCTGTTCCTATCTCTTCGTGTTGCAGTGGTCGTATGTGGCAAAACTGCACACACGATCTGTCCTAGACCTCCACTGAACGAACCACCTTGCAGTGGTAGCTCGCCACGTCCAGCTAGGCTTTCTGACTCTGTTGCAAGGCTCCTAGGTGGAGCACATCTTACTAGGCCTCCTCCTCCTTGCATACAAATCAGCGGTGCAGCAGGCACACATGGGCTACGATCCTGTAGCCGAACCGGCTGCGCTGCTGCTGCATCTTCTTGGTCTCCAAGCTGCTGTTCTAAGTAGCCACGTGGCATGAGTGATACGCACTGACCACCAACCATCATCAAGTTGGCCACGCTTCTAGTGCACACATGTGCATGTCTCAAGCTAGCTTCATGACTCGATGCACCATCTTCCTTCAGTACATCTGTAGTGGCTGCAACCATGTTCATCTTGGCATTAGCGAACTGTGCTTCGTAGACTTTTGGCGCCTCGTACGCCTTTGTTTTACAAAAACAGCTTCTCCATGGCCGAGCACACGCGGCAATTGCTGCATCCGCTCCAGCGAAGTTAGCACTTATATCCGTAACATCAATGTAAGCTTCAGAATCACCCCCCATGTCTGTAGCATCGACATGAGTTTCCGAACCATGATCTTGACAATGAACTTTTTCTTCACGGAGCACGACAATTTCTTTAGCCGACGCTTGAAGAACTGGATTCTCCTCGTCCACGAGTTCACACATCAACATCATGTCACCTTCGTCTCCTAGCTGGGCTATGAGCGCCTTCTCCTTCGGGGGATTCTTACACTCCGACTTGAAGTGTCCGAGCATATTACAGTTGTGGCAGCGGATCTTCCTCTTGTCAAACTTTTTCTTCCTTGGCTTCTCCGACTCTTCGTCGGTGTCCTTTGCGGGATGGTACTTTCCGCCACTATCGGACGCCTTGTCGAAATTGTTCTCTTTGGAAACCATTGCCTTCCATTGAGCACGCGTAAGCATCAGGTACTCATCCTGTTTCGCGTCGCCGTAACTCAACTTCATTCGCTCATCATGGGCCTTGAAGCGACCAACCAGATCATCCAAGGTGAGAGTCTTGAGATTAACACACTGCTCGATCGCTGACACAATCGGCATGTAGCGCGGTGGAGCGGCACGTAGGAAACGCCGAACCACGGAGATGTCCTCCAACTTCTCTCCGAGACTTCGAATCCCGTTTACCATTGTTGCAACCCTCGCTGCGAAGGCATCCACCGTCTCGTCTTCTCCCATCCTCAGATTCTCGTAACTTTTCAGCAAAGTTTGCAAGTTAGCCTCGCGCACACGCGAGTGCCCCAGATGCAATATCTTGAGCGTGTCCCACGCCTCCTTCGCTGATGTCTTCGAGATTAGATGTTGATGCACATCCACCGGCATCACCGAGCAGATGGCCGTGATAGCCTGGTGATCCTTCCGATACAAGGCACCACCCTTCAGGTACTCCTCACCGCCGGGGTCGACGGCTTCCCAGAGCTCATTGGCCTCGAGAGCCCACTCCATCATGGTCGCCCACACCACGAAGTTCCCACGGTCGAATCGTGGATAGTCCGATCTCACCGGAGCAGCAATTACTTTAGCCACACCGGAGTACTCCGCCAGCTGCTTGGTCTTCTCGTCGTCCGACATGACCTCCCGTTACTAGGAGATCAACCTTGCTCTAGATACCAATTGTTGGCCCAGTCCACGCCTTCGAGTACTTTCCGACAACTGGAGACGACCGACGACGAACGACGATAATGAACAGAGCTCGCTGACTATCTTGGTTTCAGCCCCAAGACGGCAAGACGTGCGTGTACCGAGCTAGCACACGAGCTGATTACTTTCCAGACGTGTACTACGTGCGATTAGCCAAAGCTAAGCTAGCAACCAGAATGATCCCTTCACTTGATCGATTCTAGCCAATACATACGCACGCACACGAAACCAATATTGATTGCCAACAGGGGCTTGTCGCTCCTGGCCTTTTCTTTATTGATCTCCACAACTCAAGGTTCAGATTACAGGGGCTATACACACGTATATATAGTAGTAGGACTACGAAGCTAACCTACTCGGCTAACAATTCTAATCCTACTTGGTGACTGCTACTAGTCCGTCCCGGACAAGGACACCACGTCGTGGTTAATCCCAACAGATGCACAGAAAAGAAAAAAATGCTACTAACAGAAAACTCCTTTTGTCTCCCATAACTCTACTCTTATGACCACTCTACTGTACATACAGACTGAAGACTTTGGAAAGAAATAGCACTAAACAGGAAGAGATACAAGATATGGTCATGTCCTAATAGTAACCCTTGTGTATTTACAAGTTTTTTTTACCTCTTGGATCGGTCCCGTTCTTGCTAGGCCAACGTCTAAAAGCTTGGCATCATAATGCTGCAATGGGTAACATAGAATGAAACTAAGACATATCTTTGAAACATAATATCACATCACCAAGTCTCTCCTATTTCCACAACAAATATGAGTGGTGATACAGGTAACTTGTGCAATTCTACCATTCTTTAAAAAAGAATAGCTTTCTTGCAATAGGGCGATCTTATACCTCCAGGAAACTCATCATAGCTGACACTTGACCATAGAATCTTACAACAACCAAACTGAACTAACAGAGTAGAAATGCAAAATCACTTCACCATTACACCAAAATAACAGACCACCGAATCCCAGAAAACAAGGTGTAATTTCAGTGGTCGATGTTCTTTTTTCAACACAAGTAATCCACTGGTGTTGGCCTTGAGCCATTAGCTGGCAAAATGCATAGCCTCGCCATTCAATAAAAGCTAGAATGGAGAAAGGTTGCAGCGCACTCAGTAACCGCAAGAACAACTTCACAATTTAACTTACTATTTCACTGCCTTAACTAACAAGGCGCAAACCATCGAATGTACAAGATTCGGGACATATGATTCAGTGGTATTATCTAGCAATAGCAACAATGCAATAGGTGGCGTCCTTTCAGGTCAAATAATTAAGTGGTGTTCGTTTTGAGCAATTAGCTAGCTAGCAGCATTGTAATAGGTGATTCTCATTTCGCTGTTCAATCAGAGCTAGAAAGGAACCAGGGTTGTGCCCAAGGATTTCTAAACCAAGACAGTGTAAAGAATCCAGCTACAGTAGATGATCAAGCAATCGTGAAAATGACCAAAGGAACAGTACATGGTCACAGGAACATTAGAATATCAGGAAATGCACTGTTCGGGTACCTAGGACACAACATTCCATAATTTCACAAGAAAAGAAGGGATCAAACAACCATATTATCACTAGTAGATAAAAACAGAGGTAAATTTTTTTAAAGAGAAGACCGTAAGGGGCTGCTTCAGAAGAAAGCGTGGAGTGGGAAGACTAGTGTAGAAGTTGTGGGTCATCAACCACCGCAGCCCGGTTATGAGGACCGGCCGGTGGACAATGATAAACCTAAGCGTAAGTGGAAGCGGAAGGTGTATCCAGCATCCGCGGTACGTAGAAGTGCTAGAATTCGTACGGCCAAAAAATTTCATGATGAATTATGAAAGGAATCTTTTGGAATAGCAGAGGTCTTAAGGACTTGGCTAAAAGAAGGTTCCTCGCTGAGGCGTCTCTGGAGCACCAATTAGATTTCATTGCTCTTTCCGAAACTGGAAGAGATAATTTTGCTCCTCAGTTTATTGCTTCTCTTGTGGGTGGTATCGATTTCGACTGGCATTGCCTTCCTCCGCGTGGACGATCGGGAGGTATCTTGCTGGGAGTGAGATGCGATTCCCTTGAGGTCCGGAATGTTGTGATGGGAGACTTTGCGGTTAAGTTTCGGGTTAGGTCAAAAGTTGATGGGTTCGACTGGGCTTTAGTGGCGGTCTACGGAACCGCACAACCGGAGCTTAAACCAAAATTTCTGGCGGATCTTGTTCGAATCTGTGGGTCCGAACAGCTTCCAATGCTGGTCGGGGGTGATTTCAATATCATTCGGAGGAGAGAGGAGAAGAATAATGATAACTTTGATGGGAGATGGTCGTTTATGTTCAATACCATTATTGAGAGCTTGGATCCGAGGGAGATAGAGCTTTCTGGTAGAAAGTTTACCTGGGCTAATGCTTTGCCAAACCCGACATATGAAAAGCTTGATCGTGTTCTAGCCAGCGTGGAGTGGGAACAGAAGTTCCCGCTTGTTACGGTACAAGCTTTATCGCGGGGCATATCCGATCACACACCACTGTTCGTGGACTCCGGGGAGTCCAACTATGTGGAAAACAAGAACACCTTCTCATTCGAGATGGCCTGGTTCGAACGTGAAGGGTTCTTAGACCTCGTTGCCAGGGAATGGGATAAGGGTGGTGGAGGTAGGACGGCGGTCGAACGTTGGCAGAATAAAATTAGGCACTTAAGAAGTTTCTTACGAGGTTGGGCTAAGCACCTAAGTGGGGTCTATAAGATTGAAAAGGATAAACTCCTTTCTCTTACACAGGCCCTAGATACAAAAGCTGAATCTACGATTCTGCTGCCTGCCGAGCTCCAGGTTAAAAATGAGGCTGAGAAGAGGTTGAAAGAACTTCTTCGCGAGGAAGAGTTGAAGTGGGGTTGCGCACTAAGGTCCGCAAAGTGGTCCAAGGGGATGCCAATACTCAATTCTTTCACCTGATTGCTAATGGCAAGCACCGTAAGAAGCGCATATTCCAACTTGAGCAAGATGAGGGTACTATTGTTGGGCAGGATAATCTCAAAACTTACATTACCGAGTATTATAGGCAGTTATTCGGACCACCGGAGGTTAATTGTGTGACCTTGGATGAGTCTAGGACTGAGGATGTTCCTCAATTGTCGGCTGCCGATAATGAGATTTTGCTAGCCCCGTTTACGGAGAAGGAGGTGTTTGATGCTATTGCACAAATGAAAAACAATAAGGCTCCCGGACCGGATGGGTTTCCGGCTGAGTTTTATAAAAAGTGTTGGCACATTATTAAGGGGGATCTGTTACCTATGTTTAATGATCTCTTCTCAGGACAGCTTCAATTATTTCACTTGAATTTTGGAACTATCACATTACTCCCTAAGAAAACGGAGGCTGTGCGAATTGAGCAGTTCAGGCCAATCTTCCTACTAAATGTTAGTTTCAAAATATTCACCAAGGTCGGGACTAACAGGCTCTCACAGATTGCGCTTTCTGTGGTGCAACATTCCCAAACTGCTTTCATGCTGGACAGAAACATCCTCGAAGGGGTGGTTGTCCTTCATGAAACGCTCCATGAAATTCACTCTAAAAAATTAGATGGGGTAATTTTTAAGGTGGATTTCGAAAAGGCGTATGATAAGGTCAAGTGGCCATTCCTACAACAGGCATTGCGTATGAAAGGTTTTGATGATGCCTGGCGCCATCAGGTCAAATCTTTTACGCAAAAAGGGAGTGTCGGAATTAAAGTAAATGACGATATAGGTCATTATTTCCAGACTCATAAGGGCCTCAGGCAAGGAGATCCAATGTCCCCTATCTTGTTTAACATTGTGGTGGACATGTTAGCAATTTTGATAGGAAGGGCTAAGGACAATGGTCAAGTGGGTGGCTTAGTACCTCATCTGGTTGATGGAGGTGTATCCATCCTTCAATACGCTGATGATACAATCATCTTTATGGAGCATGATTTGGCCAAGGTGAGAAATATGAAGCTGTTGTTATGCCTATTTGAACAATTATCGGGGTTAAAGATCAATTTTCATAAGAGCGAGTTGTTCTGCTTTGGGAGAGCCAAAGACGAACAGGAGTCTTATAGGCAATTGTTTGGGTGCGAGTTGGGAAGTTTGCCCTTCTCATACCTTGGCATTCCGATACACCATCGTAGGCTAACTAACAGAGAGTGGAAGTGTATCGAGGATCGATTTGAGAAGAAACTGAGCTGCTGGAAGGGTAAGCTCATGTCATACGGAGGCCGGTTAATCTTGATAAATTCGGTGCTCACGAGTATGCCTATGTTCCTCTTATCGTTCTTTGAGGTTCCAGTGGATGTTAGGAAAAGACTGGACTTCTATCGATCATGTTTCTTTTGGCAGGGTGATGAGCTTAAAAGAAAATACCGGCTTGCTAAGTGGGATATTATCTGTCGACCCAAAGACCAAGGTGGGCTTGGTATTGAGAATCTTGAAGTTAAGAACAGATGCCTTCTTAGTAAATGGTTGTGGAAGCTCGCTTCCGGCACTGAAGCTATGTGGGCGCAAATCCTACGCAACAAGTACCTCCAGACTAGAACGTTGTCCCAGGTATCAGTTAGGCCGACTGACTCGCCTTATCAGTTAGGCCGACTGACTCGCCTTTCTGAAAAGGCCTCATGAAAGTCAAACAATTACTGTTCAATAGGACAAAAGTTGTCCTTGGAAATGGTGCCACTACACGTTTCTGGGAGGATTCTTGGCTGGGTGACTCACCCTTGGCCATTCAATATCCGTCTTTATATCGTATTACTCAACGACGTGAGGTGTTCGTGGCAACGGTATTTCAATCTATCCCCCTTAATATTCAGTTTAGACGGTCGTTAGCGGGCAATCGTTGGGAGGTTTGGCTCCAGTTAGTTAGGAGACTAATGGAGGTTCAACTTTCTGACCAACCTGATGAATTACGCTGGAAGTTGACTAAGTCTGGCGTATTTACAGTGAGGTCAATGTATATTGATGTTATTAATTCAAGCTCCATTCCAACGTCCAAGAAGGTCTGGGATGTCAAAGTTCCTTCAAAAATAAAAGTGTTTATGTGGTTTGTCCATAAACAAGTTATTCTAACAAAGGACAACTTAATAAAGCGTAATTGGACAGGACCTACTAGGTGTAGTTTCTGTGATCGGGATGAGACAATTAAACATCTCTTTTTTGATTGCCCGCTGGCCAAGGTTCTTTGGCAGACGGTTCACATTGCTTTTAATATTACTCCACCGACTGCGGTTAACGCTTTATTTGGGAATTGGCTTAATGGGATTGACTCTACATTAGCAAGGCATATTAGGGTTGGAGTTTGTGCGTTGATGTGGACCATCTGGCTATGCAGAAATGATTTGGTTTTTAACAGAACATCACGAATCCATTTTTTGCAGGTCATATTCCGAGCTACGACATTGATCCGTTCATGGTCATTACTCACTCCGATGGAGGCCAGGGAGCATTTGGTTACTGGGTCTATCCGTTGGGAGATGGTTGCTCGGGATATCTTCAACCGGTTTGGATGGCGGTCATGTAATAGGATAGGCAATTAGTTTACCTACCTTCTATAGCCAGCCGGTTGTGGCATTTTATTTCTGGCTAGTCTGTGTTTCTAGCCTTCTGCGCTCTGTGTGGGCTGCTTTTTCCTTTATTTGAGCTTGAGACTATGGAACTTTGTATGCACATTTTGTTGCTTTGGTTAATAAGATGGCTGTATGCATCACTCTTGATGCAGAGGCCGGGGTGCTCCCCCTTTTCGAAAAAGAAAAGAAAAACACCACCACCTCCAATGGGGTGCTGGCGCAGCCTGATGCAAACATTGCACCTATAGGTACCTGCTCTGACCTAGTGGTCAGCCCAGTAAAATGTCCTTAAGATACTAGACAAAAGGGAGCATTTACAGAGGTGTGAGCTTTAGAAAGGATGGCCATGTTTGTTCGGCCCACACAAGCAAGCAGAGTCTACATCATCATTCACTCACAACCATTAAATGTTTTATCTCTAGATTCATCATTTTTGCAGAAAGAAAAAAGATCTCCACTTGATCCAGTATGCACCAGAGAAGTAGCAAAAGTAAACATTTATGTTAACATACATCGCCTCGCCGTTCAATAAAAGCTACTCCCTTCACACCATGATATAAGATGTTATTACAACCAATATATGAGTACATTGGTTGTAATAACATCTTATATTATGAGATGGAGGGAATAGAAAGGAGCAAGGTTGCAGCGCATTCAGTTGCACGCAAGAACAACTTCAAATTTCAAACTAATATTTCACTGCCTCAATTAACAAGGCTCAAACTATGTACACATGATTTATAAGGGAGCAGCGGCATCAAGAATGTAGAAGATTCAGTACATATAATTCAGTGGTGTTGGCGTGAGCCATTATCTAGCAACAATGCAATAGGTGGTGTCCTTTCAGGTCAAATAATTAAGCGGTGTCCACATTGAGCCATTAGCTAGCTAGCAGGGTCACAATAGGTGATTCTCATTTCTGGTAACACAGATACCACCTCGCCGTTCAATCAGATCTAGAAAGGAGCAAGGGTTGTGGCACGAGTTATTACCTTTTTGATTGGCACTAGTGTATTCACCTTCTGGCTCGCCATCTCTTGGTATTCAGGTGGTGCCATCATGCTACAGCCTGCGCCAATTAATTTGTTCGCATCCACTGCATTTCCCATCCCCAGTTCCACCTTTGACTTCAGACCTCACGACTTTCTGTGATGGACCAAGGTTGCAGGAATGCTGCAGTTCACAGACAAACAAGCCTAATTGGTATAATATTCAGAAACTCGAGGCATTTTTCCCCTGAGTGGGCAGAGCTAGGAGAGAACTCCAAGGTAGCAAGCTCACTGTTTACAAGCTAAATAACAATAAAGCTCGAATAAGCACTTGGTTTTGATAAAACAAAGAGGTGGAATTTCATTAGCATGAATGAAGTATGCACCTACGCAAAAAAGAAAGGCAGTAGCTTTGGTGAGGCCATGTCACCTAAAGGTGAAAAACATGGCTATATTTTTCCCCTGAGTTTTGCAGAGTAAGGAGCAATCAAGATAACCAACCATAAACCGCGTATGATTTTTTCCCTCCAGGACTTCAATGTACTTGAGAGTTATTTTCCATTACTAAAAATCAGCTAACTGGCACTGTAACTTTGAGGAAGAGCAAACCATTTGACAGTTATCATTGCAACAGCCCACAAGCATGCAATCCAATTCCTTTAGTATATATGCACTCAATTTGATTAAGCAATAAGAATCAAAAGGAAATCGCCACTGATTCAGAACTTGGTCTGAAATCCAGCACACCAGGAGTAGAGTAAGTACGATGCGTCACGCCAGCAGGAAAAAAAGAGGCTAGCAAAAATATTCATCGCACCATTGGTTTCGTCACCGCCCTCACCACTCATAATGATTTCCTGCACTGTGGCACCAAAGGCAACAGCCTCATCAGGGTTCACACCCTTGTTTGGCTACTTGTCGTCGAAGTAGTCCCTAAGGAGCTGTTGGACCTTTGGGAATACTGGTGCTGCCACCAACAAGAAACAACTTTGTGGATCTGGATGTTGCCTTTGATGCAGAACTGAACCTAAAACCACAGTCGGTTAGTAATTGAGCCATTATCAAATCTAGGTCACAAAACAGAGGTGCATGCTGACAAAAATAAGTGAGGAAAGGTCCATGGCTATAAAGAATGCGAACATAACAGTGACCAAACCAGAATTACAAACAATAGTTGCGTTATGGAACCTTTCAAGAGGAGAAAATCCCTGCTAAATCTAAGTAATACACATTGCACATCACCTGTACACTACACGTGACTTGGTAAAAAGGACTATAAATCAAATATCATCTACTCTCTCCGTTCCTAAATATTTGTCTTTCTAGAGATTTCAACAAGTGACTACATACGGAGCAAAATGAGTGAATCTACACTTTAAAATATGTCTATATGCATCCGTATGTGGTAGTCCATTTGAAATCTCTAAAAAGACAAATATTTAGGAACGGAGGGAGTAGTACACAGTACTAACTAGAAAACCCGGTAAGTTCTAGTACCACGGGTGTAAACTCTAGCATTAAGATCCACACAGACCAGTTGCATTAGTTGATGATCAAATCATAAAACTATGTATGCTTTAGAATTTGAAAGGCGTGAATGGATTAATTACCCAGATCGGTTTCAGCGTGTCGTCATCCATCTCGACCTCCTACACGAGCTACTAGTATACCGGCAGCTTGCCAAGGCCACCTGCGGAGTGGAGGGCATCCATCCCCATGTAGGTGGTGTTGGCCACTGTCACCTACCCGGGATCCCAGGCCCCTGCACGTCCAGCTCCTTTGCAAACTCTTCAGTTAACCAAAAAGAGGACACTTTTAGTTACGAATCGTGGCAGAAACATAGCTCTATAAGAGAGGCAGAAATTCAATAGGTGTTGTGGTCCCAGCTTCCACTCACTACTTTGCGGAAACAGCTCCAGAGGAACTATGCGGACACACAGGTGAAGAAGATATGGTTTGTATCCTCTTCAGGCCCGCAGAGCGGGCACCGCCCATCACCAGGGCCATTGCGCTTCAGGACCTCTACGCCGGACGGAAGGCGGCCGTGAATCCATTGCCACGGGAAAATCCTAATCTTTAAGGGGAGCCGGATCGCCTAGATGGTGGTGAGAACCTCGGGGCATGGGAAGGAGCTATGGCCCGGTAGAGGGATTTAGAGGAGAATTGTCTAGATGGCTCTAGCCGCCACCTAGTGCAGTCCTCTCCAATCTCCAGACCCATCTCGTGCAAAGCATGCAGTCAAGCAGGTCCTTCCACGCATCATTTTCCACTGGTCCAAATGGTCGCCGGAACACGAGGTGCCCTAAGTCAATAAGGGCCACCACTAGAGAAATCCGCGGGTCTACCGCGATGGAGAACAGGTCAGGGAAGCGAGCCGCGAAGGGAGAGTCCCCAGCCCATCTATCGAACCAGAACAGCGTGGCGGTGCCAGATCCAACCACAATCGAGGTCCCGATGTGGAGGACTGGTAGGAGCTAGAAGATGGATTGACAAAACTGGGACCCATCGAACCGCTGGCAGAAGGTGAGTGGCTGACCGCGGAGGTATTTCTACTATATGATGCGAAGCCACAAGCCACCCTCTCCGTTCGCAATTTGCCACAGCCACTTAGTCAGGAGAGCTATGTTCATGCATTTGGAGGACATGATCTCGAGACTGCCCTGATCGCGAGGTTTACAGATCTCCGACCACCAAACCATGTGGTGCTTCTACTTATCGCCCTCACCAACCTAGAAGAAGCATCCCTGGACTATGGCAATCTCATGGTGCAGAGTCTCAGGTAGGTTGTAGAAGCTCATAATGATTAGGAGCAAGCTGGAGAGGGACGAGTTAATGAGCACCGTCCGGGTGGCCTTAGAGAGCCAACGGCCCTGCCAAGGTTCAATGCGGTGCTGAAGCTTCCCCACCGTGGGCGCAGCTCGGCTACCGTGAGCCTCGTGTCGCTATTGGGGATCCCCAAATAAGTCATGAGGAAGCACCCAAGCTGGCAGTTGAGGCGGTCCTTGATGCTCTGTCGCTCATCTTGGGGGTATCCCAAGACCAGACCACACTCTTATTGAAGTTGATCCTGAGGCCAGACATCTGCGGAAAGCAGAGCAGGAGGAACTTCAAGTTTGTGATGTCGTTCGCTAAGCCTTCCACCGTTATAATGGTGTCATCTGCGTATTGGAGAAGGGAAATCCCATGCCCACCTACTAGATGCGGGACAATGCCCCTAATATGCCCTGCAGCCTTGGCTTTATCTAGGATGGCTGCCAGAGCATCAACAACCACGTTGAAGAGGAACGGGTAGAAGGGATTGTTGGGGAACGTAGTAATTTCAAAAAAAATTCCTACGCACACGCAAGATCATGGTGCTGTATAGCAACGAGAGGGAAGAGTGTTGTCTACGTACCCTCATAGATAGTAAGCGGAAGCGTTATGACAAAGCGGTTGATGTAGTCGTACGTCTTCACAATCGACCGATCCTAGTATCGAAAGTACGGCACCTCGACGATCTGCACATGTTCGGCTCGGTGACGTCCCACGAACTCACGATCCAGTAGAGTATCAAGGGACAACTTCGTCAGCACGATGGCATGATGACGGTGATGATGAAGCTACCGGCGCAGGGCTCCGCCTAAGCACTACGATGATATGACCGAGGTGGATTATGGTGGAGGGGGGCACCGCACACAGCTAAGGGATCAATGATCACCTTGTCTGTTCTAGGGTGCCCCCTGCCCCCGTATATAAAGGAGCAAGGGGGAGGCCGGCCGGCCCCGCGCCAAGGAGGGGGAGGAGTCCTCCTCCTAGTAGGAGTAGGACTCCCCCTTTCCTAGTCCAACTAGGAGGAGGAAGGGGAAAGGAAGGAGATGGAGAGGAGAAGGAAAGGGGGGTCGCCCCCCTCCCTAGTCCAATTCGGACTCCCTATAGGGAGGGGGCGTGGCAGCCCCTTGTGGGTTGCCTCCCCTCTTCCCTATGGCCCATGTAGGCCCAATAGTTCCCCCGGGGGTTCCGATAACCCTCCCGACACTCTGATAATTATCCATGACCGTCAGAACTAATCCGGTGTCCGAATATAATCATCCAATATATCAATATTTATGTCTCTACCATTTCGAGACTCCTGGTCTTGTCCGTGATCACATCCGAGACTCCGAACTACCTTCGGTACATCAAAACACATAAACTCATAATACCGATCGTCACTGAACTTTAAGCGTGCGGACCCTAGGGGTTCGAGAACTATGTAGACATGACAGAGACACATCTCCGGTCAATAACCAATAGCGGAACCTGGATGTTCATATTGGCTCCCACATATTCTACGAAGATCTTTATCGATCAAACCGCATAACAACATACGTTGTTCCCTTTGTCATCGGTATGTTACTTGCCCAAGATTCGATCGTCGGTATCTCAATACCTAGTTCAATATCGTTATCGGCAAGTCTCTTTACTCATTCCATAATGCATCATCCCACAACTAACTCATTAGTTACATTGCTTGCAAGGCTTATAGTGATGTGCATTACCGAGAGGGCCCAGAGATACCTCTCTGACAAACGGAGTGACAAATCCTAATCTCGATCTATGCCAACTCAACAAGTACCATCGGAGACACCTGTAGAGCGCCTTTATAATCACCTAGTTACATTGTGACGTTTGGTAGCACACAAAGTGTTCCTCGGGTATTCGGGAGTTGCATAATCTCATAGTCATAGGAACATGTATAAGTCATGAAGAAAGCAATAGCAACATACTAAACGATCAAGTGCTAAGCTAATGGAATGGGTCAAGTCAATCACATCATTCTCTAATGATGTGATCCCGTTAATCAAATGACAACTCATGTCTATGGCTAGGAAACTTAACCATCTTTGATTCAACGAGCTAGTCAAGTAGAGGCATACTAGTGACACTCTGTTTGTCTATGTATTCACACATGTACTAAGTTTCCGGTTAATACAATTCTAGCATGAATAATAAACATTTATCATGATATAAGGAAATATAAATAACAACTTTATTATTGCCTCTAGGGCATATTTCCTTTAGTCTCCACTTGCACTAGAGTCAATAATCTAGTTCACATCGTCATGTGATTTAACACCAATAGTTCACATCTTTATGTGATTAGTTCACATCTCCTTGTGACTAACACCCAAAAGGTTTACTAGAGTCAATAATATAGTTCACATCGCTATGTGATTAACACCCAAAGAGTGATCATGTTTTGCTTGTGAGAGAAGTTTTGTTAACGGGTCTGCCACATTCAGAGCCGTATGTATTTTGCAAATATTCTATGTCTACAATGCTCTGCTTGGAGCTACTCTAGCTAATCACTCCCACTTTCAATATGTATTCAGATTGAGACTTAGAGTCATCGGGATCAGTGTCAAAGCTTGCATCGACGTAACTCTTTACGATGAACTTTTTGTCACTTCCATAACCGAGAAACATGTCCTTATTCCACTAAGGATAATTTTGACCGATGTCCAGTGATCCACTCCTGGATCACTATTGTACCCTCTTGCCAAACTCATGGTGAGGTTCACAATAGGTCTGGTACACAGCATGGCATACTTTATAGAACCTATGACTGAAGCATAGGGAATGACTTTCATTCTCTTTCTATTTTCTGTTGTGGTCGGGTTTTGAGTCTTACTCAACTTTACACCTTGCAACATAGGCAAGAACTCCTTCTTTGACTGTTCCATTTTGAACTATTTCAAAATCTTGTCAAAGTATGTACTTATTGAAAAAACTTATCAAGCGTCTTTGATCTATCTCTATAGATCTTGATGCTCAATATGTAAGCAGCTTCACCGAGGTCTTTCTTTGAAAAACTCCTTTCAAACGCTCCTTTATGCTTTGCAGAAAAATTCTACATTATTTTCGATCAACAATATGTCATTCACATATACTTATCAGAAAAGTTGTAGTGCTCCCACTCACTTTCTTGTAAATACAGGCTTCTCCGCAAGTCTGTATAAAACCATTTGCTTTGATCACCTTATCAAAGCGTATATTCCAACTCCGAGATGCTTGCACCAGTCCATAGATGGATCGCTGGAGCTTGCACAATTTGTTAGCATCTTTAGGATTGACAAAACTTTCTTGTTTTATCATATACAACTCTTCTTTAAGAAATCCATTAAGGAATGCAGTTTTGACATCCATTTGCCAGACTTCATAAAATGCGGCAATTGCTAACATGATTCAGACGGACTTTAAGCATAGATAAGAGTGAGAAACTCTCATCGTAGTCAACACCTTGAACTTGTCGAAAACCTTTTGCGACAATTCGAGCTTTATAGATAGTAACACTACTATCGGCGTCCGTCTTCCTCTTGAAGATCCATTTTTTCTCAATGGCTCACTGATCATCGGGCAAGTCAATCAAAGTCCACACTTTATTCTCATACATGGATCCCATCTCGTATTTCATGGCCTCAAGCCATTTCGCGGAATCTGGGCTCATCATCGCTTCCTCATAGTTCGTAGGTTCGTCATGGTCAAGTAATATGACCTCCAGAACAGGATTACTGTACCACTCTGGTGCGGATCTTACTCTGGTTGACCTACGAGGTTCAGTAGTAACTTGATTTGAAGTTTCATGATCATCATCATTAGCTTCCTCACTAATTGTTGTAGGAATCACTGGAACTGATTTCTGTGATGAACTACTTTCCAATTCGGGAGCAGGTACAATTACCTCATCAAGTTCTACTTTCCTCCCACTCACTTCATTCGAGAGAAACTCCTTCTCTAGAAAGGATCCATTTTTAGCAATGAATATCTTGCCTTCGGATCTATGATAGAAGGTGTACCCAACAGTCTCCTTTGGGTATCCTATGAAGACGCACTTCTTCGATTTGGGTTTGAGCTTATTAGGCTGAAACTTTTTCACATAAGCATTGCAACCCCAAACTTTAAGAAACAACAACTTAGGTTTCTTGCCAAACCACAGTTCATACGGTGTCATCTCAACGGATTTAGATGGTGCCCTATTTAACGTGAATGCAGTTGTCTCTAATGCATAACCCCAAAATGATAGTGGTAAATCGGTACGAGACATCATAGATCGCACTATATCTAAAAAAGTATGGTTACGACGTTCGAACACACCATTATGCTGTGGTGTTCCAGGTGGCGTGAGTTGCGAAACTATTCCACATTGTTTCAAATGAAGACCAAACTCGTAACTTAAATATTCGGTTCCGCGATCAGATCATAGAAACTTTATTTTCTTGTTATGATGATTTTCCACTTCACTCTGAAATTCTTTTAACTTTTCAAATGTTTCAGACTTATGTTTCATCAAGTAGATATACCCATATCTGCTCAAATCATCTTTGAAGGTCAGAAAATAACGATACCCGCCGCGAGCTTCAACACTCATCGGATCGCATACATCAGTATGTATTATTTCCAATAAGTCAGTTGCTTGCTCCATTGTTCCGGAGAATAGTAGTCTTAGTCATCTTGCCCATGAGGCATGGTTCGCAAGCATCAAGTGAGCCATAATCAAGTGATTCCAAAAGTCCATCAACGTGGAGTTTCTTCATGCCCTTCACACCAATATGACCTAAACGACAATGCCACAAATATGTTGCACTATCATTATCAACTGTGCATCTTTTGGCATCAATATTATCAATATGGGTATCACTACGATCGAGATTCAACAAATCATTCACCTTGGGTGTATGACCTCAGAAGGTTTTATTCATGTAAATAGAATAACAATTATTCTTTGACTTAAATGAATAACCGTATTGCAATAAACATGATCCAATCATATTCATGCTCAATGCAAACAACAAATAACATTTATTTTAGGTTCAACACTAATCCCGAAGGTAAAGGGAGTGTGCGATGGTGATCTTATCAACCTTGGAATCACTTCCAACACACATCATCACCTTGCCCTTAACTAGTCTCTGTTTATTTTGCAACTCCTGTTTCAAGTTACTACTCTTAGCAACTGAACCAGTATCAAATACTGAGGGGTTGCTATAAACAGTAGTAAAGTACACATCAATAACATGTATATCAAATATACCTTTGTTCACTTAGTCATCCTCCTTATCCGCCAAGTAACTAGGGCAGTTCCACTTCCAGTTACCATTTCCTTTGTAGTAGAAGCACTCAGTTCCTGGCTAGGATCTAGCTTTGGGCTTCTTCATGGGAGCAGCAACTTGCTTGCTATTCTTCTTTGAAGTTCCTCTTTCTTTCCCTTTGCCCTTTTTCTTCGAAACTAGTGATCTTGTTAACCATCAACACTTGATGCTATTTCTTGATTTTTACCTTCACTGATTTCAGCATCACGAAGAGCTTGGGAATTACTTTCATCATCCCTTGCATATTATAGTTCATCACTAAGTTCTAGTAACTTGGTGATAGTGACTAGAGAACTTTGTCAATTACTATCTTATCTGGAAGATTAACTCCCACTTGATTCAAGCAATTGTAGTACCCAGACAATCTGAGCACATGCTCACTGGTTGAGCTATTCTCCTCCATCTTGTAGGCAAAATATTGTCAGAGGTCCCATACCTCTCGACATGGGCATGAGTATGAAATACCAATTTCAACTCTTAGAACATCTTATATGATCTATGGTGTTTAAAACATTTTTTAAGTCCCGGTTCTAAGCCGTAAAGCATGGTGTACTAAACTATTAAGTAGTCATCATACCGAGCTTTGCCAAACGTTCATAACGTGTGCATTTACTGCTGCAATAGGTCTGTCACCTAGCGGTGCATCAAGGACATAATTATTCTGTGCAGCAATGAGGATAATCCTCAGATCACGGACCTAGTCTGCATCATTGCTACTATCATCTTTCAATATAGTTTTTATCTAGGAAAAAATCAAAAAAACGGGGAGCTACATCGCGAGCTATTGATCTACAACATAGTTATGCAAATACTACCAGGACTAAGTTCATGATAAATTTAAGTTCAATTAATCATGTTACCTAAGAACTCCCACTTAGATAGACATCCCTCTAATCATCTAAGTGATCACGTGATCCATATCAACTAAACCATGTCCGATCATCACGTGAGATGGAGTAGTTTTCAATGGTGAACATCACTATGTTGATCATATCTACTATATGATTCACGCTCGACCTTTCGGTCTTAGTGTTCCGAGGCCATATATGCATATGCTAGGCTCGTCAAGTTTAACCCAAGTATTCTGCATGTGCAAAACTGGCTTGCACCCGTTGTATGTGATCGTAGAGCTTATCACACCCGATCATCATGTGGTGTCTCGGCACGACGAACTTTTGCAATGGTGCATACTCAGGGAGAACACTTGTACCTTGAAATTTAATGACAGATCATCTTACAATGCTACCGCCTAACTAAGCAAAATAAGATGCATAAAGGATAAACATCACATGCAATCAATATAAGTGATATGATATGGCCATCATCATCTTGTGCCTTTGATCTCCATCTCCAAAGCACCGTCATGATCACCATCGTCACCGGCGCGACACCTTGATCTCCATCGTAGCATCGTTGTCGTCTCTCCAACTATTGCTTCTACGACTATCACTACCGCTTAATGATAAAGTAAAGCAATTACATGGCGATTGCATTTCATACAATAAAGCGACAACCATATGGCTCCTACCAGTTGCAGATAACTCTGTTACAATACATGACCATCTCATATAATAAAATTTAGCATCATGTCTTGACCATATCACATCACATTATGCCCTGCAAAAACAACTTAGACGTCCTCTACTTTGTTGTTGGAAGTTTTACGTGGCTTCTACAGGTTGAGCAAGAACCATTCTTACCTACGCATCAAAACCACAACGAGTTTTCGTCAAGTATGTGTTGTTTTAACCTTCAACAAGGACCGGGCATGGCCACACTCGATTCAACTAAAGTTGGAGAAACTGACACTCGCCAGCCACTTGTGTGCAAAACACGTCGGTAGAACCAGTCTCGCTTAAGCGTACGCGTAATGTTGGTCCATGCCGCTTCACCCAACAATATGGCCGAGTCAAAGTATGACATGCTGGTAAGAAGTATGACTATTATCGCCTACAACTCACTTGTGTTCTACTCGTGCATATAACATCTACGCATAAACCTGGCTCGGATGCCACTATTGGGGAACGTAGTAATTTCAAAAAAATTCCTACGCACACGCAAGATCATGGTGATGCATAGCAACGAGAGTGGAGAGTGTTGTCTATGTACCCTCATAGACCATAAGCGGAAGCGTTATGACAATGCGGTTGATGTAATCGTACGTCTTCACGATCTACCGATCCTAGTACTGTAAGTACGACACCTCCGTGATCTGCACACGTTTGGCTCGGTGACGTCCCACAAACTCACGATCCAGCAGAGTATCGAGGGAGAGCTTCATCAGCATGACGGCGTGATGATGGTGATGATGAAGCTACCGGCGCAGGGATTCGCCTAAGCACTACGACGATATGACCAAGGTGGATTATGGTGGAGGGGGGCACCGCACACGGCTAAGGGATCAATGATCAACTTGTCTGTTCTAGGGTGCCCCCCTGCCCCCGTATATAAAGGAGCAAGGGGGAGGCCGGCCGGCCCTTGGGGCGCGCCAAGGAGGGGAGGAGTCCTCCTCCTAGTAGGAGTAGGACTCCCCCTTTCCTAGTCCAACTAGGAGGAAGAAGGGGAAAGGAAGGAGAAGGAGAGGAGAAGGAAAGGGGGGCGCCCGCCCTCCCTAATCCAATTCGGACTCCCTATACGGAGGGGGCACGACTGCCCCTTGTGGGCTGCCTCCCCTCTTCCCTATGGCCCATGTAGGCCCAATAGTTCCCCCGGGGGTTCAGATAACCCCCCGGCACTCTGATAATTATCCGGTGACCCCCGGAGCTCATCCAGTGTCTGAATATAATCATCCAATGTATCAATCTTTATGTCTCGACCATTTCGAGAGTTCTCGTCATGTCCGTGATCACATCCCGTACTCCAAACTACCTTCGGTATATCAAAACACATAAACTCATAATACCGATCGTCACCAAACTTTAAGCGTGCGGACCCTACGGGTTCGAGTACTATGTAGACATGACCGAGACACGTCTCTGGTCAATAACCAATAGCAGAACCTGGATGTTCATATTGGCTCCCACATATTCTACGAAGATCTTTATCGGTCAAACCGCATAACAACATACGTTGTTCCCTTTGTTATCGGTATGTTACTTGCTTGAGATTCGATCGTCGGTATCTCAATACCTACTTCAATCTCGTTACCGGCAAGTCTCTTTACTCGTTCCGTAATGCATCATCCCGCAACTAACTCATTAGTCACATTGCTTGCAAGGCTCATAGTGATGTGCATTACCGAGAGGGCCCAGAGATATGATACGTCTCCAACGTATCTATAATTTTTGATTGTTCCATGCTATTATATTACCTATTTTGGATGTTTATGGGCTTTACTAAACACTTTTATATCATTTTTGGGACTAATCTATTAACCGGAGGCCCATCCCAGATTGTTGTTTTTTTGCCTATTTCAGTGTTTCGCAGAAATGGTACATCAAATGGATTCCAAACGGAATGAAACCTTCGAGAGAGTTATTTTTGGAACGGAAGAAGTCCAGGAGACTTGGAGTAGATGTCAGGGAAGCAACGAGGAACCCACGAGGCAGGGAGGTGCGCCCTACCCCCCTAGGCGCACACCCCCCTCGTGTCTCCCCTGACCGACTTCTTTTGCCTATATATATCCATATACCCTAAAAACATCGGGGAGCATAATAGATTGGGAGTTCTGCCACCGCAAGCCTCTGTAGCCACCAAAAACCTCTCGGGAGCCCGTTCCGGCACCCTGCCGGAGGGGGAATCCATCACCGGTGATCATCTTCATCATCCCGGCGCTCTCCATGACGAGGAGGGAGTAGTTCACCCTCGGGGATGAGGGTATGTACCAGTAGCTATGTGTTTGATCTCTCTCTCTCTCATGTTCTTCAGGTGATACGATCTTGATGTATCGCGAGCTTTGTTATTATAGTTGGATCTTATGATGTTTCTCCCCCTCTAATCTCTTGTGATGAATTGAGTTTTCCCCTCGAAGTTATCTTGTCGGATTGAGTCTTTAAGGATTTGAGAACACTTGATGTATGTCTTGTCGTGGTTATCTGTGGTGACAATGGGATATTCATGTGATCTACTTGATGTATGTTTTGGTGATCAACTTGCGGGTTTAGTGAACTTATGCATAGGGGTTGGCACACGTTTTCGTCTTGAATCTCCGGTAGAAACTGTGGGGCACTCTTGAAGTACTTTGTGTTGGTTGAATAGATGAATCTGAGATTGTGTATGCATATCGTATAATCATGCCCACGGATACTTGAGGTGACATTGGAGTATCTAGGTGACATTAGGGTTTTGGTTGATTTTTGTCTTAAGGTGTTATTTTAGTACGAACTCTATGATAGAACGAACGGAAAGAATAGCTTCATGTTATTTTACTACGGACTCTTGAATAGATCGATCAGAAAGGATACATTTGAGGTGGTTATGTACCCTACAATAATCTCTTCGTTTGTTTTCCGCTATTAGTGACTTTGGAATGACTCTTTGCTGCATGTTGAGGTATAGTTATATGATCCAATTATGTTATTATTGTTGAGAGAACTTGCACTAGTGATAGTATGAATCTTAGGCCTTGTTTCAACGCATTGCAATACCGTTTGTGCTCACTGTTATCATTAGTTAGCTTGCTGTTTTTATATTTTCAGCTTACAAATACTCTTATCTACCATCCATATTGCACTTGTATCACCATCTCTTCGCCGAACTAGTGCACCTATACAATTTACCATTGTATTGGGTGTGTTGGGGACACAAGAGACTCTTTGTTATTTGGTTGCAGGGTTGTTTGAGGGAGTCCATCTTCATCCTACGCCTCCCACGGATTGATAACCTTAGGTCATCCACTTGAGGGAAATTTGCTACTGTCCTACAAACATCTGCACTTGGAGGCCTAACAACGTCTACAAGAAGAAGGTTGCATAGTAGACATCAAGCTCTTTTCCGGCACCGTTGCCGGGGAGGTGAGTGCTTGAAGGTATATCTTTAGATCTTGCAATCGGATCTTTTAGTTTCTTGTTTTATCACTAGTTTAGTTTATAAAAGAAAATTACAAAAAAAATGGAATTGAGTTTGCCTCATACGCTTCATCTTTTTAATATCTTTCGTGAGAATGATGGAAAGGAAAATTGTGCTCAAGTGCTAGAAGAAGAAGTCTATAAAATGCTTGGCACTAAATATTTGAATGAGGAACATGATTGCAATGTTGTTAGCATGAACTCTTTGAATATCCATGGTACTAATGATGATTGCACTAGTCATGATGAAAATGTCTCTTATAAGCATGTCAATTTTTGTGGAGTGCATAGACTTTGCAAGTACACACCAAATAGAGAAGATAGATTTTGCAAGAGGCATAAGTATTTAGAAACTAAATGGTTGCAAGAGAGGCTAGAAGTTTGTGCTGAAAATCTAAAATTTCTTTGCCATCCTTGTGAACTTTGCAATGAACGTGATCATTTAAATACCCAATGCAAATTGTTTCATGATCGAATCGTGTCCAAAAATTGCGATGACTTGCTTTCCCTTGCACATCATAATGAACTTAGTTTGCTTGTGGGTTATGAAGAAATGAAACGTATAACTAAGGATCTTCCTGAATTTGTCCTTGATAAAGTTCTTGATTTTGATCTAGAAGAAATTTTTATGTATTGTGCGGTTAATTGCATTGAACATCCTTATATTGCCAATTACATAAAGAAAAGAAAGCAAATAGAGGATGAAGAAAATTCTAATGAAGGGGAAGAGACTTCCCAATATCCTCCTATTATTTCTTATGATGAATCAGGTAACGAGGAGGAGCCTTCTATTCAACCAATCTCATTAATAAGGAGCTCCAAAAAGAGGGTTAACGCCACAAATGATGTGAAGAAGAAAAAGAAAAGATGGAGAAGTGAAGGTAAAAAGGTATCCCTCCCAAATGATGTTGCTCCTATTACGCATTGTTATGATGATCATTGCTATACTATTGGTGCTATCCATACTATTAATGATGAGAGTGATTATGCTTATGATATGAAAAGGCCCAAGCTTGGGGATGCTATGTTTGACGAGAATGACATGTTCGAGAATAAATTTGCTGCAATTAATGTTTGTCCCAAACTTGGGGATGCTATGTTTAATGAAGATGATATTTTTAGCCTCCCAACTTTTGATGTGCAAACTTATTATGATCATAGCATGCCTCCTATTTATGATGGTTATATTGATGAAAGTGGACTTGGAGAGGCCATGACTTTATTTAGTGATGAATCCACTATTTTGGAAGAGGTTTCAATTGATTATGATGAGAACAAAGTTGCTACTTATGATGATTATTGTGATGAAACTTATGCTATAGAAAGTAGTGATGATTATATTTATAAAACTTGTCTTGATTATGATTACCCTTTTTCTGAACATTACTCTTTTAATGTGGAAACAATTTATAGTATTCGAGTCTCTTATGATACTCCCACTATTCCGAATGAGAAGAATTTTGCTTATGTGGAGAGTAATAAAAATTCTATGCTTGTAGATCATGAAAAGAATGCTTTATGTGATGGTTATATTGTTGAATTCATTCATGATGCTACTGAAAATTATTATGAGGGAGGAATATATGCTTGTAGGAATTGCAATAATATCAAGTTTCCTCTCTATGTGCTTAAAATCTTGAAGTTATGCTTGTTTAGCCTTCCTATGCTAGTTGATTATTGTTCCCATAAATTTTTTGCTGAAAAAATCCCTATCCATAGGAAGTGGGTTAGACTTAAATGTTCTAGTCATATTCTTCATGATGCTCTCTTTATGTTTCAATTCTTATCTTTTTTGTGAGCATCATTGAAATCATCATGCCTAGCTAAAAGGCATTAAAGAAAAGCGCTTGTTGGGAGACAACCCAATATTTACCTTTACTGTTTTGTGTGTTCACATGATTATGCTACTGTAGTAATCATGTTTTATAGCTTTTGTTTCAATAAAGTGCCAAGTAAGACCTTTAGGATTGCTTACGGTGATAGTTGTGTTGATCCTGCTGAAAAGCAGAAACTTTTGCACCCAGTAAATTAGTTTTGATAATTTACAGAAGCGTGCTTTTGATCTGATTCTTTTTTTCTGGATTGGTACACAAATTTCCCTAATTTGGTAGAGTTTTTGGAGTTACAGAAGTATTCGAGAGTTACAGGTTACTACAAACTATTATGTTTTTGACAGATTCTATTTTCTCTGTGTTGTTTGCTTATTTTGATGAATCTATGAGTAGTATCAGAGTGTATGAAGCATAGAGAACTTGGAATACAGTAGATATTACACCAATATGAATTTAGAATGAGTTCACAACAGTACCTAAGTGGTGATTTAGTTTCTTATACTAACAGAGCTTACGAGTTTTCTGTTGAGTTTTGTGTTGTGAAGTTTTCAAGTTTTGGGTAAAGATTTGATGGACTATGGAATAAGGAGTGGCAAGAGCCCAAGCTTGGGGATGCCCAAGGCACCCCAAGGTAATATTCAAGGACAACCAAGAGCCTAAGTTTGGGGATGCCCCGGATGGCATCCCCTCTTTCGTCTTCGTTCATCGCTAACTTTACTTGGAGCTTTATTTTTATTCACCACATGATATGTGTTTTGCTTGGAGCGTCATTTTATTTTCTTTTGTTTTGCTCGCTGTTTGAATAAAATACCAAGATCTGAAATTCTTAAATGTTAGAGAGTCTTCACATAGTTGCATAATCATTCGACTACTCATTGATCTTCACTTATATCTTTCAGAGTAGTTTGTCATTTGCTCTAGTACTTCACTTATATCTTTTAGGGCACAACGGTAGTTTCATTTTGAAGAAATAGATGAACTCTCATTCTTCACTTATATTATTCTAAGAGTCTTTAGAACAGCATGGTAATTTGCCTTGGTTATAAAATTAGTCCTAATATGATGGGCATTCAAGATGGGTATAATAAAAACTTTCATATATAGTGTATAATAAAAACTTTCATATATAGTGCATTGAATACTATGAGAAGTTTGATACTTGATGATTGTTTTGAGATATGAAGATGGTGATATTAGAGTCGTGCTCGTTGAGAAATTGTGAAATTGAGAAATACTTGTGTTGAGGTTTGCAAGTCCCGTAGCATGCACGTATGGTAACCGTTGTGTAACAAATTTGAAGCATGAGGTGTTTCTTTGATTGTCCTCCTTATGAGTGGCATTCGGGGACGAGCGATGGTCTTTTCCTACCAATCTATCCCACTAGGAGCATGCGCGTAGTGCTTGGTTTTGATGACTTGTAGATTTTTGCAATAAGTATGTGAGTTCTTTATGACTAATGTTGAGTCCATGGATTATGCGCACTCTCACCCTTCCATCATTGCTAGCCTCTTCGGTACCGTGCATTGCCCTTTCTCACCTCGAGAGTTGGTGCAAACTTCGCCGGTGCATCCTAAACCCGTGATATGATACGCTCTATCACACATAAGCCTCCTTATATCTTCCACAAAACAGCCACCATACCTACCTATTATGGCATTTCCAGAGCCAGTCCGAGATATATTGCCATGCAACTTTCCACCGTTCTGTTTATTATGACACGCTTCATCATTGTCATATTGCCTTGCATGATCATGTAGTTGACATCGTATTTGTGGCAAGGCCACCATTCATAATTTTTCATACATGTCACTCTTGTTTCATTGCACATCCTGGTACACCGCCAGAGGCATTCATATAGAGTCATACTTTGTTCTAGTATCGAGTTGTAATCTTTGAGTTGTAAATAAATAGAAGTGTGATGATCATCATTAATAGAGCATTGTCCCAAAAAAGGAAAAAAGGGGAAAGGCCAAATAATAAAAAAAGGCCGAAAAAAACAAAAAAAAAGAAATAAAAGGGACAATGCTACTATCCTTTTCACTACAGGAATCTGCTACTTTGCCATCTGCCATGGCGGACGGCAAAGGCATGGATGGCGGACGGCAAAGGTCTTTGCCGTCGGCCGCGGGCGGCAAAAGTGGACGGCAATGTAAGGGACGGCAAAGAGCTACATTGCCGTCCGCTTCGGGCGGCTGACAGCAAAGGGTCCTTTGCCATCAGCTGCCGACGGCAAAGAATGCTGACGGCAATAATTGCGCTGTTACTCCGTTAGGTGGTTAACGGCAAGCATTTGCCGTCCGCCGCTGTAGGCAAAGTTTTTTTCCTCTTTGCCGTCCGCTGCTGTAGGCAAAGTTTTTTTCCTCTTTGCCGTCAGCCACTGTTGGCAAACTGACCAAATAGGTCAGCCTCCCAGGAAGCACAGTTGCCTGCCAAGTGGCCTCTTTGCCGTCCGCTGCTAATGGCAAAGAGCCCTTTGCCGTCGGTGGCAGACGGCAAAGAGCCTGCCTATTGTCTCTTTTTTTCTGTTTTTTTAAATCCAACAATTTTCACAGCAAATATATATGACATATATAGATATATTTCACAGGGCTATTTAACAGCACATAAGTTTCATCATACATACATATATAGTTCCATCCACTCATACATAGCAAGTTGCACATACACATAAGTTGCAACCATTAGGAGGTTGCACATACATATTACAATGCAAAGTTTCATCAACGTAGCAAGTTCCACCGTAGCATACACATAAGTTGCAACCATTAGAAGAATACTAGAAGAGAATGAAATAAAAATAAGCACTCCATAGCAAGCTAGCTTCCTAGAAGTGAATGAAATCTGCAAAATGGCAAATAAGAAAGTTAGGAAAAGGTGACTAGAAGAAGAAGACTAGAATAAGAAGCACGCCATCGTTTGTGAGGTAACTTAGGTGAAATGGATTGTTTATGAGCTAACTTAGGTAAAATGCATCATTTTAGAGCTAATGTAGGTAAAATGGATCGTTTATGAGCTAACTAAGCTAATTATGCCGTTTTTTACATAAGTAAGGTAAGTACATGTCATTATTGAGCAAACCTAGTTAACTAAGCATATTATAACTAACTTAGGTCATTTTGGAGGAAACAAAGCTAAGTATAGGTCGTTTTAGAGCTAACTTAGGTAAAATGGCTGGTTTTGGAGGTCAGTAAGCTTATTAAGTCATTTTGCAGGAAAAGAAGCTAACTCTAGGTCATTAAGGTAAGCATATTGGATGAAATAAAGCTAAGTCTAGGTCTTTATGCATTTGTTAAGCAAATAACTAGAGAAACTTACCTTGATCATGGAGGTGTGGGAGCGGGCTGGCTCATGCCAGTAGCTGGAGAAGGATCGTGTGATGCTTGTGTGGAGTTACGCTGCACCAAAGATCATTTCCAATGTTTCGTTAGCATGATGACACTAAAATGTTAAGACTAGCAAGTAACGTCCATTCAAATTAAACTCACCGTGGTCTCAGGAGCAATCTCTGGATCAATGGCTATGGAGCCATGGGACCTCCCGCCACTAGATATCATCACCTGCTCTGGATTGTAGGGGATCTGGCTCGGGTTAAACTTCTCCCCTTTCCTCACCTTCCCCTTGACTTGCTTGTCAGAGGCAGTCTGGGCCATGGCATACAGGTCGTACCCCTCTGGCACCTTATCCGTCTTATTGTAGCATGCCCAAAAGAGAGAAACAAAGTAAATTAGTAATTAAAGGGCTCAAGCTAGCATGATGAATGAATTGCATTAATCATGAAGCAAACCACATTACCCAATTCCGCCCGAACTGATATAAGCTGGAGCTACCTTGATGGTGTGGCACACCTTCAATTTGGGCACGTTTGTCCTTGGCCTCAGTCGGCTCCCCTTCCATCTTTCAACACCTGCCATGACAAAGAGTAAACGAAATTAGTACAACATAAAAAAATACCGACATGAATAATAATATGTATATTACTTAAGTGTATCATCATCAAGTACAACATAAGTGTATATCACTTCAGTCTGTTGGCCTGTCAACGCAGGTGGTGCAGAGTTTTTTACAACTCTACCTCTGATGAAGTTCTTCTTGTCTTTCCTGAACTTATGGCGAGGATCCAGGAACTGTCTATGCATGTCGAAGCAAGAAAACTTGCGACCGGCCTGAAGCCAACGAAACTCAAGAGCTCCCTTGCATGTGGGGCACGGGAACCTTCCATGCACACACCAGCCAACGAATAGCGCATACGCCGGCAAGTCATGCGTCGAGTACATGTACCAGACATGCATTATGAAGTTTCGTTTGCTATAGGCGTCGTATGTCTTGTACCCATTATCCCAGGCTTCTTGCAATTCGTCCTTAAGCGGCTGCATGTACACATTCATATTTTTTCCCCGGATAGTTGGGCCCTGGAATTATCAACGTCAGGAAAATGTTCTTTCTTTGCATAATCCGTCCGGGGGGGAGATTGAGTAGAAAGACAAATACGGGCCAACAACTGTATTGGGCTGCCGTCATACCAAACACACTGAACCCATCGGTGCTGATGCCGACTCGAGGATGCCTCGGATCTGCCGCTTTGTCGGCATGTAATTCATCAAACCTTTTCCACGCAACACCATCCGATGTGTGTACCATCATCAGTTTCCCATCTGCATCTAGTTCGGTTCTTTTGCCTGTTTTGTGCCATGTCATCTGTCTGACCGTCTCTTCGACCATGAAAAGACATTGAAGTCTTGGTACGATTGGCATATACCGAAGAACACTAACAGGGATTTTGGTCTGTGTCTTCTCACCCATACCGTTGTCTACCACAATATACCTGGAACACTTGCAAATGGGACAATAGTTCAAGTCCGCATAGTCAAGCCTAAATAAGGCACATCCTTTCTCACTATCTTCTCATAGGGCATCTTCAGTGCATGGAGGATTTTGTCCGACTGGTACAGGTTTGCAGGCATTACATGGCCTTTGGGTAGAAAGCATCCAAATACTGTCATAATTGCGTCATAGCATTCTCTGCCCAAGTTGAACTGAGCCTTCAAAGCCATTATTTGTGAGATGGCATCCAACTGACAAAGCTCAGTGTGCTCGTGGAGCGGACGTTTTGAAGACTCCAACATTTCATTGAAGGCCTTTGCAGATTCCTCCATCTCCTCATCCGAATCCCGAGCATCATCATAGTCTTGCACCATGTTTTCCATCCCGGTACCATGCTCGTCGGTGCGACGATGATCCACCTCAGCTCGGTCACGTTGGGCAGACTCACCATGAAATGTCCATACCGTATAATCGGGCGTAAAACCATTCTTCTGCAGGTGTTTACCCATTTCAGCCTCTGTCCTCTTTTCCCAATTGCCGCATCGGAAACAGGGGCACCAAGTTTTCCTCTGGCCATTTGCAAATGCGGCTTGCACAAACCCCTTGGTTTTTGTGAACCATTCAGCGCTCCATTTGTTCTGACCAGTGTGACCGGTATACATCCACGCACGATCACTCATCTTGACTTTCAGAGCTACTGGACACACAACAATTATATATATAATTCACCATGTATATATTCATCAGTTGATCTACTTTGTCAATTTTATTACGTCCATGCAACCTACACTCTAATAGGTAATGATAGGTCCTAATCCCACCCGAGTATGTGTAGATTGGGTTCATTTTCCCATATGCTATGCTCCGGATCCGACGCAAAATTTCGGCAGCACCTCCCCGCTGTTCTCCTGATACACGTCTCTGCAATAAACAGAGAGGATGTGTACCCGGAGAACAACAGGGGAGGCACTGACGAAATTTATGCGTCGGATCCGGAGCAAAGCATATGGGAAAACGAACCCAATCTACACATACTCGGGCTGTCCATGGATAGCGTTGGACAATTCGAAAGAATCAAGGTTATAAATATGCAAATGCATGCATATTTATAACTATGACGCTTTCGAACGGGAGACACATATTGGTTACGCATACTGATGATTCAAGACACATATATAGCTAGCTACCAAATTTCGTGTCATTTGTGCAAATAATTAATGGGGGAGAAGGACATGTCATTTGTGCTCACCCACGAACGAAGGGGTAGAGCTCGTCAAACGCACGGCGAGGTCGTCGAACACCAAACCTCGCAGCGATTAAACAACTGCACATTTAAATCTACCTGATCAACACAATTATATATGATGTTTTTCATAACAAAATCGAAAAATATATGACCTAACTAATAATTCACAAATATATAACCCCGTCGGCCTCTGGAAGGCCAAAGAGCACCTTTTCGGGAGGTTTAGGGGGTCGGGGTGTCATGTCGGTGTTGGGGTGCTGTTTCGGGGTTAGGGTGTCGTGTCGTGTCGGGGTGTCGGGGTGTGGTGTCCTGGTCTGTGTGTCGGGGTGTGGTGTCGGGGTCGGGGTGTCGGGGTCAGGGTGTCGGGATCAGGTGTCGGGGTGTGGTGTCAGGGTCGGGGTGTCGGGGTCAGTGGTCGGGGTGTTTCCTTCTATCCTTCTTCTTTCCTTCTCTTCTTCTTCTTTTTTCTTCTTCTTTCCTTTCTTCTTCTTCTTCTATCCTTATTCTTCTTTCCTTTCTTCTTCTTCTTCTTCTTCTTCTTCTTCTTCTTTCCTTTCTTCTTCTTTCCTTTCTTCTTCTTCTTCTTTTTTCATCTTTTTTCTACTTCTTTTACTTCTTTTCTTTTCTTCTATTCTTCTTCTTCTACTTCTTCTACTTCTTCTACTTCTTTTCTTCTTCTTCTTTTTCATCTTTTTTCTACTTCTTTTCTTTTCTTCTTTTTCATCTTTTTTCCACTTCTTCTTCTTTTCTCCTACATATTCTTTTTTCTAACACTAACACTAAATTTTCTTCTTTTCTAACACAAAATCTAACACTAACACTAACACTAACAATTAAACAAGAATTAAACAGCAAAAAAAAAGAAAAATAGAAAAAAAAACTCACCAGAGCAGGGGGCGATGCTGGCGCCGGGGTGGTGGGTGGGGGGGCGGCGGGGCTCCGGGGCAGTGGGATGGCCGGGCGGCGGGAGCGGGGGCGGCGTCGGGCGGGAGGGGCGGGGGCGGGGGCGGGGGCGGGAGGGGCGGGGGCGGGGCGGGAGGCGGGATGGTGGGGGAGGGGGTGGGAGCGGCGGCGGCGCCGGGCGGCGGGGGGCGGTGGCGGGTGCGACGAGGGCGGGGGCGGCGCCGGGCGGCAGGGGCGGGGGCGGCGGGGGTGGGGGCGGAGGAGGTCGCGAGGGAGAGAGATGAGTAACGGGCGGGCCGGGGGAGGGGGCTCGGCCGTTAGTTAGGTTAGATAGGTTTGCCTTTGCCGTCCGCCCTCCTTTGCCGTCCGCTTTTCTTCATATTTGCCGTCTGCGGCGGACGACAAAGAGGTGGAACGTTAAGTATTTTTCAACCAGCTCCTCAGTGGGCCCCCCTCCCTCTTTGCCGTCTGCTAGCGGACGGCAAAGATTCTTTGCCATCAGCTAGCGGACGGCAAAGAGCTGGCTGATGGCAAAGGCTTTCTTTGTCATTAGCTAGTTCTTTGTCGTCTGCTTTAGGGTAGCTGATAGCAAAGAGCTTCTTTGCCGTCCGCTAGCTGACGGCAAAGACCTGGCAGATGGCAAAGTAGCTGATTCCAGTAGTGTTTCCCACACTTGTGCTTCAAAGTAGCACCATGATCTTCATGATAGAGAGTCTCTTATATTGTCACTTTCATATACTAGTGGGAATTTTTTATTATAGAACTTGGCTTGTATATTCCAACAATGGGCTTCCTCAAATGTCCTAGGTCTTCGTGAGCAAGCAAGGTGGATGCACACCCACTTAGTTTCTTTTGTTGAGCTTTCATACATTTATAGCTCTAGTGCATGCGTTGCATGGCAATCCCTACTCCTCGCATTGACATCAATTGATGGGCATCTTCCTAGCCCGTTGATTAGTCGCGTCGATGTGAGACTTTCTCCCTTTTTGTCTTCTCCACACAACCCCCATCATCATATTCTATTCCACCCATAGTGCTATGTCCATGGCTCACGCTCATATATTGCGTGAAAGTTGAAAAAAACTTTGAGAATACTAAAGTATGAAACAATTGCTTGTCTTGTCATCGGCGTTGTGCATGATGAGAGCATTTTTATGTGATGAAAATGAAGCATGTCCAAACTATATGATTTTGTAGGGATGAGCTTTCTTTGGCTATGTTATTTTGAGAAGACATAATTGGTTGGTTAGTATGCTCGAAGTATTATTATTTTTATATCAATATTAAACTTTTATTTTGAATCATTTGGATCTGAACATTCATGGCACAATAAAGAAAATTACATTGGGAAGTATGCTAGGTAGCATTCCACATCAAAAATTCTGTTTTTATCATTTACCTACTCGAGGACGAGCAGGAATTAAGCATGGGTATGCTTGATATGTCTCCAACGTATCTATAATTTTTGATTGTTCCATACTATTATATTACCTGTTTTGGAAGATTATGGGCTTTACTAAACACTTTTATATCATTTTTGGGATTAACCTATTAACCGGAGGCCCGGCCCAGATTGCTGTTTTTTTGCCTATTTTAGTGTTTCGTAGAAAAGGAATATCAAACGGAGTCCAAACGGAATGAAACCTTCGAAAGAGTTATTTTTGGAACGGAAGCAATCCAGGAGACTTGGAGTAGACGTCAGGGAAGCAACGAGGAAGCCACGAGGCAGGGAGGCGCGCCCTACCCCACTACTAGGGAAAATCTTATACATAGAACTTTAGCAGTAGCATGGATCAAAAAAGCACGCTGGTGCTAAGTAGCAGTAGCGCGCATGTGCAAACCGCGCTACAGATAAAGTTCTAGCAGTAGCGCACCTTGTTCTAAACACGTTACTACTAAAATTCTCACGGCTTAACCGATAGGCTACACATAGTAGTAGCGATCTATATTGAACGGCACTACCGCTACTTTCTTTGTAGCAGTGCGTTTTATTCTAAACTCGCTACTACTAAAGGATATAAAATTAAATGGAAAGCAAATAGAAAGGTAATTGAAAATGAAAGAAATAGAATAAGGTGAAAGGAAAAAAAATAAATTGTGAAGAAAAATAAATGAAAAAGGGGAAAAAGAGAAAGGAGTAGCAGTAGCGTGTATCCCAGAACGAGTTGTAGCTAACGTAGCAGTAGCGCCCTTTCTGGAACGCGCTACTGCTACTTCTGACTTAACCACGGGGTTCGTCCTTCCCCACGGCCACTTCCCCCAAATCCAACTCCTCCGTTGCCGTCACCCGTCGGCCGCCGCGCACTCTTTGTACACTCTCTACACCGCCCCCGACCCCGGATTCAACGCCGCCTCCGCCCCCGACCTCAACGCCGCCCCGGACGCCGCCCCCGACCCCGACCTCGACGCCGCCCTCCGCCGCGCGCCCGAGCCCCGACCCCGACCTCGACGTCGCCTGCCCCTCCCTCGTCGCAGGCACCTGAGGTGAGCACGCCTGCTCCTCCCTCTCCCTACCTCTGCCTAGGGTTTCTTCATATTTTAGTTGCATCAAATTAGTTAGGGTTCATGTAAGGGTGGAAATGAATCGGATGCATATGCGGCTCAAATTAGTTAGGGTTCATGTAAGGGTGGAAACGAATCAAATTTCTAAGGTGAATCATAAAACGAGTAAAATTTGACCACTTATTTCACTTTTAAGTTGGATAATTGAAATATCCGCTACCACTTTCCACCCCTAGTTTCATCAAATTAGATGGTAATTAGGGCAGTAGTTCCTAGGTACTAATTAGTTAGTAAGAACTAGGTACTAATTAGGTACTAGTTTATTTTTATTTATAGTAAGTTTATTTTTAGTAAGAACTAGTTGAATTAATAGAACTAGTTAGTAAGAACTTGTTGTTACTTTTTGTTAAAGCAATTTTTCCCGCATCGACATGGACGATGCCTATCCTGCATCCTCGTCGTCGAGTCGGCGAAGGACACCTGCGTCACCAGATGGGCCATGTCCGGGACTGGGCTCCGCCGGGGTGGTACTTGGAGGTGCTACCTATCGAGTGCCGCAGGTTGGTGAGGAGCCAGCCTGTCGTTGACCCGAATCTTCTTTGGTGGCGGTCGCATGGGCCAGTGACGGTCCAGAGGCTCGAGGACCCCGCGGAGGTGGTGCATCACCGTGTCAGTGAGGAGGACGCGCACGCCCGTCGCTACTTGTTTGCGTTGGAGCACAGGTTCTCCAATACCTGGCAGGTTCTCCAGGGATCTCACTGAAGCTATGATCCTGTGATGGTTCCTTCTCTGTGGGTGTCCACCGCCCGCACCGATACCCGTCGTGCCCTAGGGTTTTAGTTGTATTAGTGATGTTATATGTATGATACTATTTGGGATGTATTAGTGATAATATTCGATGATGTACGGACGCATGAGATGATTTACTTTTGCTTATTGAATGCATGCTAATTTGAGTCCTATAAGATATTTTGAAATGTATATCTTGTGTTGCTCAAATAGGATATGTGCTTGCCCAAGTGGCCGGTCATGTTTGCAGGTTACACCTTCTAGTGGCCTATGTTTTGCTGGAGTGTTGATTCATTTCCGTTCCGGCAAATTTCAGGCGCTTGATATGTCCTATTTTAGCAAAGGTCATGCCGGATTTTTCCGTGAATTTTGGCATGACTTGTGCCAGGATATGTAGGAAATATCTAGGGCCCCGGATTTGTGTGTTGAGTATCCTGGTAGTTGTCTTCGATCGATTTTCAATTAATGTTTCAACTATGAACATAGGAAATGTCTGATGACGAAATGGATTTCGGTATTTGCAAATACTGCGAAGACGAGCGCGGCCTGTGTGACGGAATCTTCCTAGATGATGATAGGCGCTTCAGCATCAAGCTGGACCAGAACTTCCAAGTGGATACATTAAGTCACAACGACAAGTCTTTTTTCGTAATTAAGCATGACATCTGCTTCATTTGCTTCAACTTATAATTTATTTATTTTACTATTCTACTAGCGTATCCCCTGCCATGCAAGAGTTTTTGTATTGGATAAGATAGGTTTCAGTCATAATACGGAGGTAAAAAAGTTTACTTGAAGACCGAGCATCGTTATATTTTCTACGCAAAATTATACAACGCAGACAACTACACCTATTTTGGATGCACATGGCGAGCACTATGCAAGACTTATGCATTTGAGCCTGATATGGTTATCACCTTTGATATTCGTTCGGAAGATGATATTGAAGGTAATACCAACATCTGGGTCGATATGTAGACGCCTCCAATTATACCATTATGTGAGTTTCTCAATCATATTTATGTCTTTGATATTGTTTATTGAAAAATAGTTGACAACTAATTTCTATTGTCAGCTTATTTCCGTTGAAGCAAACATGTCCAGCGCTTGGTAGACAGGACCTACTACAGTCCCGGGGCTGAACTAAACTGCGAGGAGCTAAGTCATTATGTTTCATGGCTTGCGGATCTTGATACTGTCAAGACAAATTTTCTTCCTGCACTTAGAAATGTTAGTACTGAAAACGTGCGACCAATAGTGTTCGTAATCAACTACGGTCACATATATTTAGGAAAGATGGTAAGATTTTTACTATTTGTCATCAGTGCATCTTTTCCATACATTATTTTTTAAGCTAAACTTCATTGCTAAGTATGTTACCATACGATATTCTTCAACAAAGACTCCCAATGAATGTTGTGCCTCATGGGATCGAGACTAAAGGTACCATGAGTATTGTTAGCTTACGGCCAAGATATCCTACAATGCACTTTAGTGCATTCAAGATTAGCGACGGACTCTTACAAGTACAAGACTGGACCAAATTTGTGATGGAGGAGCGCAGAGAAGTACTAGGGGGCAGCAATCAGAAGCGCAACCCACGATTAGGAGACAGGTTCATCTGCATGCTCCAACTTGATGAAGGAGGAGAGCTACACATGTTTTATGTTATTTTACCTGAGAGATCAGCAGCAGGAGTGATTAGCTAGCTAGAAATGAGTTTGAAGATGATGATGTGCTACACTATGACTATGATGATTAAATAGCTAGTGTTGGTGGTAATGACTATGATGATTATTATTAGCTAGTGTTATTGGTGATTAGATAGCTACCGCATCTAGTGCTGGTGGTGATTAGCTAGCTAGAATGAGTTTGAAGATGATTATGTGCTACACTATGACTATGGTGATTAAATAAATATTGTTGGTGGTAATGACTATGATGATGATTAAATAGCTTGTGCTGGCGGATTAGATTCAAGTGGAGGCAACATGTGGTGCACATCGAAAGTACTACTAGTCCAAACTAGATCAAGTTTGGATTAGTAGTATACTTTTGACATGCATCACATATTGCCTTCACTTGTACCTAATCCACCTTCATTTGACACACTGTTATGGACATAATGATATAAACCTCATAATTGGTATTGTACAAAAATTTGTATAACGGCGTATAAATACACTAAAAATAAAAAAAGGAAAAAAAGAATACTAGAAGCGGTGGATAGTAAACACGCTGCAACTAGCTTGATTAGCAACAGCGTGGGAGAGAAGAAGCGATGCTGCTATGTGTCTTAGCAGTAGCGCGTGTCACACGCGCTACTGTTAAGTAATAGCTGTAGCGCCTTATTAGTAGCGCAGCAGCATGCGCTATTAGTGGGCTTTAAACCCGCGCTACTACTAGGGTTTTCCCTAGTAGTGCCCCCCTGGGCACGCCCCCCACCCTCGTGGGCCCCTCGTGGTCCCCTGACCGACTTCTTTCGCCTATATATATACCCTTAAAACATCGGGGAGCATAATAGATCGGGAGTTCCGCCGCCGCAAGCCTTTGTAGCCACCAAAAATCTCTCGGGAGCCCGTTCCAGCACCCTGCCGGAGGGGGAATCTATCACCGGTGGCCATCTTCATTATCCTGGCGCTCTCCATGACGAGAAGGGAGTAGTTCACCCTCGGGCCTGAGGGTATGTACCAGTAGCTATGTGTTTGATCTCTCTCTCTCTCTTTCGTGTTCTTGAGGTGATACGATCTTGATGTATCACGAGCTTTGCTATTCTAGTTGGATCTTATGATGTTTCTCCCCCTCTACTCTCTTGTGATGAATTGAGTTTTCCCCTTGAAGTTATCTTATCAGATTTAGTATTTAAGGATTTGAGAACACTTGATGTATGTCTTGCCGTGCTTATCTATGGTGACAATGGGATATTCACGTGATCTACTTGATGTATGTTTTGGTGATCAATTTGCGGGTTCAGTGAACTTATGCATAGGGGTTGGCACACGTTTTCGTCTTGACTCTCCGGTAGAAACTTTGGGGCACTCTTTGAAGTACTTTGTGTTGGTTGAATAGATGAATCTAAGATTGCGTGATGCATATCGTATAATCATGCCCACAGATACTTGAGGTGACATTGGAGTATCTAGGTGAAATTAGGGTTTTGGTTGATTTGTGTCTTAAGGTGTTATTTTAGTATGAACTCTAAGATAGATCGAACGGAAAGAATAGCTTCATGTTATTTCACTACGGACTCTTGAATAGATCAATCAGAAAGGATAACTTTGAGGTGGTTACATACCCTATAATAATCTCTTCGTTTGTTTTCCGCTATTAATGACTTTGGAGTGACTCTATGTTGCATGTTGAGGGATAGTTATATGATCCAATTATGTTATTATTGTTGAGAGAACTTGCACTAGTGAAAGTATGAACTTTAGGCCTTGTTTCAACGCATTGCAATACCGTTTGTGCTCACTTTTACCATTAGTTACCTTGCTGTTTTTATATATTCAGATTACAAATACTCTTATCTACCATTCATATTGCACTTGTATCACCATCTCTTCGCCAGACTAGTGCACCTATACAATTTACCATTGTATTGGGTGTGTTGGGGACACAGGAGACTCTTTGTTATTTAGTTTGTAGGGTTGTTTGAGAAAGACCATCTTAATCCTACGCTTCCCACGGATTGATAAACCTTAGGTCATCCACTTGAGGGAAATTTGCTACTGTCCTACAAACCTCTGCACTTGGAGGCCCAACAATGTCTACAAGAAGAAGGTTGCATAGTCAATCACATCATTCTCTAATGATGTGATCCGTTAATTAAATGACAACTCATGTCTACGGCTAGGAAACTTAACCATCTTTGATTCAACGAGCTAGTCAAGTAGAGGCATACTAGTGACACTCTGTTTGTCTATGTATTCACACATGTACTAAGTTTCCGGTTAATACAATTCTAGCATGAATAATAAACATTTATCATGATATAAGGAAATATAAATAACAACTTTATTATTGCCTCTAGGGCATATTTCCTTCAGGGATCGCCCTGACGGACCCCACAGAATGTGGGGAAGTGAGGACCAATCTCGCCATTTATGTTCATCGCAGTCCGGGCTGAGGAGACCATTTGCATCACACAGGTCACCCAACGATCGTCGAATCCCTTCCGGAGCAAGCATTCTCGAAGGAAGGGCCAACTGACCGTGCACTATGCCTTGTGGAAGTCCAGTTTCAAGAAAACTGTCTTGAGGTGTTTGGTGTGCAGCTCATGGAGTGCTTCGTGAAACACTAGGATTCCATCAAGGATATACCGGCCCTAGATGAATCCCGACTGATCCAGGTGTGTGATCCGGTCCGCTATTGGGGCCACCCTAATGGCATACCCCTTCGCAAGGATGCGGAAGATGACATTGATCTCCGTAATCGGGTGGAACTGGCCGATATCTGAAGCTCCAGTTACTTTGGGAATGAGGGTGATAATCCCAAAGTTCACCCTGGTAAGGTCGATGGAGCCAACATAGAACTCCTCAAAGAGGGCCATCACCTCCGGTTTAATAACCTCCGAGAAGGTCTGGAAGAACTTCACCGGGAGGCCATCCGGGCCAGGGGCCGACGAGGGATTCATGCCCTTAATGGCCGCCCAGACTTCTGCCTCGGAGAACGGGGCCGTCAGGGCCACGTTGTCCGTCGGCGAGACACGTCTGTGAGCTAGACAAATGTCGTGCGTGAGGGCCAGCCCTCCCCAAGAGGAGGCAGAGAATAGGTCTCTATAAAAGTCGTCTACATGGGCCCGGATGTCCTTCGGCTGCTGCAGGAGGGTCTCTCCATCCCATAGGAGAGGGGTGGAGTTACGGCGTTGCCTGCCGTTGGCGATGGCCTGGAAGTAAGCGGTATTGGCGTCCCCCTTGATGACCAAATTCTGAGTACCCCGCAAGCACCAGTAAGCCTCCTCATCTGTGTATATGACCGTGAGTTGGTCCTCTAATTCGAATCTAAGCATCCATTCCTCGGCAAATAAACCTGCGCCATCTGCGCGGAGATCGAGGGCCTGGATGGCCTCTAGGAGGGCTTTCTTGTGCTCCCGGATATCACGGCCCTCGTTGGCACCCCATCCTTTCATGAATTGTCATGACTGCTTTGCACAGAAGTGCCAGGAGTCAACGGCCGAGAGGGATCGATGGGGAGCCTCGTGCGCCTCTTGCCACCTAGCGACCACCGCAGGTGCAAACTGTGACGCCCCCGATTCAATCGTACACTAATCATACATAGAAACGTGTATGATCAAGATCAGGGACTCACGGGAAGATATCACAACACAACTCTAAACAGAAAATAAAGACATACAAGCTTCAAATTACAAGCCAGGGGCCTCGCGGGCTCGAATACAAAAGCTCGATACACAAGCGAGTCAGCGGAAGCAACAATATCTAAGTACAGACATAAGTTAAACAAGTTTGCCTTAAGAAGGCTAGCACAAACATCAACGATCGAAGAGGCAAGGCCTCCTGCCTGGGACCTCCTAACTACTCCTGGTCGTCGGCAGGCTCCACGTAGTAGAAGGAACCCTCTGGGTAGTAGTAGTAGTCGGCGGGGGTGGCATCTGGCTCCTGGAATCCACTATCTGGTTGCAACAACCAGAAAGAAGGAAGAAGGGGGGAAGGGGGAGCAAAGCAACTGTGAGTATTCATCCAAAGTACTCGCAAGCATCTGATCTATACTAAGTATGCATTGGTATCAAATGGAAGGGTTGTATATGTGGACTGAACTGCAGAATGCCAGAATAGAGGGAATGCCTAGCCTATCAAAGACTAGCATCTTCAAGCAGCTCCGAACATCTCTCAGCATGTAGAAGAGTAAAGAATAGCAGTTTACAATTAACAAGCATGTTGTAACATTAATGCCCAGAGATCCTTCCTCGACTCCCTACGAGAAAGCAATCCCGGAGCCACATATCCATCACATATCTCAAGTATCCATTTCTAGCTATATAAGATCAGGATATAAGTCTAAACGTCCATTACCGTGGACACGGTATTCGAATATATGTCTTCCCTGCAGGGGTGCACCACGTTTTCCAACACGCTTGATTACTCTGGCCGGACACACTTTCTTGGGTCATGCCCGGCCTCGGAAGATCAACACGTCGCTGCCCTACCTAGGCTCAGCAAAGAGGTCCCCGCCGGTCTACCTCCTAAGCACTCCAGGGTCTGGGCCCATCGCCCGTTGCACTCCGGGTCATTGCGAGCAGGGCGGACCAGGCTCCACCACTATAGGATGGTGTCGGCCCAACCGTGCCGCGCTGCTGAACTGGATGTCTGACAAAGCTTCGGCTGATACCACGACATCGAGGCCCGTAACTATTCACACGTGGTGGTTGGTGCGTAAAGGCCAAAGGCCAACTCAGATCAAATACCCAAACCTGTTAGTGCATTATTAAAAAGAAGTGACGGCTGTCAGGACAAGTCCGGAGGTATCACCCCCTCCCGGGTGATACCGCTAAACAGCCAGCCGCCACCGTCACATCGCACGGGTGCTCTCCGGGCTCGCCCGGCTTTCACAACGGTCTCAAGTGAAATCAAGGTATCTATGTGTCCAGACATCAAGGGGAAAACCCGAGGAGTCACCCACGAAGGATTCCACTCGATGTAATCATCAAGGTGAACATAAGAGGATCCACCCTCGAGGTTCACACTTGAGGTGTTGCACGATAGAGCCGTATCGGGAATGGTGAAAGAGGAACCACCCTCAATGACCACGTCCGAATAGCTACACTACAGAATTATCATCAGGAGTGCGTTATGAGGGATCACCCTCGGCACTCGATAGTAGCTCTGCAGAGTCGAGCAACAAAAGGGGCGTGATGTGATGTGAGGTGTCGGGCTCTGGTCGTCGATCACGTTGATCAAGGTATCGGTGATGAAGCAGGGGCAATAAGGACAAGGTGGGGGTCACTGATGGATCACTAACCAACCTATACTAAACAGTTTAGGATAAGCAGGTAGGTAAAAATAAGCAGGTTACAAAAGTAGGCTATGCATCAGAATAGGAGCAATCAAGAACAGTAGCAAAATCTAATGCTAGCATGAGAGAATGGAATAGGCGATATCAGGATGATCAAAAGGGGGGGGGGCTTGCCTGGAAGCTCCGCTGAAACGGAAGAAGGGCCGTCGTCGACGTAGTCGATCACAGGGGCATCAGCAGCGTTCTCAGGGTCTACCGGAAAGAAGAGGGGGAAGAAATAGTAAATACACGCAAACATATGCACAACATGATCATAAGCAGGGCTAGAGGTGTTCTAACGCAGTGCTAGGCGTTACTGGCGAAGGGGGAAACATCCGGGAAAGTTTTCCCGGTCCCGGACGTCTGTCAAACAGATGAACCAGAGGGGAAAGTTTGCAGGTTCGCTATGCTAGATACGTGAGGCAGACGAACGCACCGTGCATCCGGATTCGTCTCGAAATTCTGAGCAACTTTCATGTAGAAAACTCTATTAATTTTCAAAGTTTTATTAATATTCTGAAATTAATTTTAATACAAAAATAAATGCTAAAATGCTAGGCGCACCCAGCATAGTGTACACAAGAGTGTACCCATTGGCTGACAGGTGGGCCAGGGGGACCCAGTTGACCAATCAACGTTTGACTGGGACCAGTTAATGTTTGACTAGTCAACAGGGGTGGGACCCCTCTCATACACACATCTAACTAATTATTGACTAGTAAATGTGCACGTGCAATGCACGTTTTAAACGTTAAGAGCAACTCCAGTGCAAAGACTCATTTTGTCCGTTTGGATCATCCGGACACAAAACTTGGCCCAACGGGGCGACCCAAATGGACGCAGGTGTCCGCCTGCTGTCCGTCCCCGACCCACATTTGGCCCAAATCTGGGAACAAATGGGTAGGACGCGGACGCTCTGCTCGACCGCTGTCGTTCGCTCGTGTCCGCCCCTGGTCCCACCTAGGAGTGAGCGCGCACGAGCTGGCGCCAACCTCCACAACCACCGCGAGGAGGAGCGAGGCCACATGCGCAAGCTACCGCCGCGCTTGCCGCCCACCCCCACTTCCTACTACTCCTCCTGTCACTCAACGAGGAACTGCGGCGCCACCCGGCTGTGCTCGCCGCGATGGGGATCTGAGGGGGCACGGCGGCGCGAGGAGGAGGCCTGGCGCCGACAGGAGGTGGCCCGGCTCAACCGCGAGCAGGAGCAGCGCGCGTAGGAGTGCGCGGCGGCGGCTTCCCGCGACGCCGATGCAGGTCCAGATCCTGCCACCGCCAAAGAAACTGCTGATGTAGGCCGCTGGTCTGGGAGGAGGGAAGAGCGGCGGGGCCCGACGGCGCGAGAGGGGGCGGAAGGGCACGGCAGCGCGAGGGGGGAAGGCCGTGATGCGGCGAGCTCAGGGCCGGGTGACAGCGCGGCGGGCTGGGCCACAACTCGAGGCACACCGCGCTGGGCCGCCACGGAGGAGCTCGCCTGGCCGTGGCCGGACTGGGTCTGCGACCTCTACTGGGAGAAGTCCCCCCCCCCCCCCCCCGCTCCTGGCCAGCAGCGCCTCCGCCGAGGACTCCTCCTCGTCCTCCACGGTGTTGAGGTCGGGGGCTATGTGGAGCGGCCGGAGCGGGAGAGGAGTCGGGGGCTATGTGGCTAGGGGCGGCGCGGCGAGCGGGGGACGGCAAGCTGCGGCACGGGCCGCGGTCGCGGCGGGAGGAAAGGGGCTTCTCCACGCGGGCAACATTGCGTGTCCGCTTTTTGGTCTCGCGTTGGGTTCATCCACGGTCCATCTCATGTCCGCTAGGCGGACGAGCGACCCAAATGGACAAAATGCGGACAAAATCCGTGTCCGTTTGGGTCACTGCATTGGAGTTGCTCTAACCAATTAAAAATCATGCTAGTAAAAAATATAATAAATTTTTCAGAAGAACGTATAAATTGAAACTGAGACACCATTGTGTGATGTTGCAAATAAAAGTTAATGTTGCTTCATCCATCCTGTGAAAGAAGAAGATTACACCTGATTACGATTCAAAGCCAACCTTATGATGTGTTCAATTAGTGGAGATGCAATCCTAGAATTGGTCTTGATATCTTGGTGTAAGCTATTGACAAAAGCCGAGAAACAAAATATAAGGGAGTTAGATCAAAATTTAGAGATGAGGATGCTCAAAGAAATTTTTGGAGCACAAACTTACCTTCAATCATATTGCAATATTGGCAAAAAAATAACAACACTGGAAGTGCATCTCTCTTCCGGGGTGATCAAAAGCCTCTCCAATTCAAACACACTGCAATTGTACATGTACAAAGAGTCAGAATGCAGAAGTTGTATGCTGTTAATTTTCAATTAAGCAAAGCCATGCACGATTTATCATGCTATACATGTTGGTACAAGAAATACTTTCATAAGTGACTACACTAAATGTTTAGTACGTGAGGCAAACTGTCACACACACAGCAGGGAGGCACAATTCCCATTTGCAAGTGCGCACAAATTTTAGTTTGGAAGCATAGATTGATCTTCTCAAATAACTAATTATGAACAAGCCATGCCCATCAAGGGAAAAGCTCACAAGCCTATTCAATTGTCTCAAACACATTAAAATATTTGGAACCATTACAGAAAAAATAACAGGACAAATGTCAGTATAGCCATTTCATGGTTAACATATTATGCTCCCAAACTATGAAGCAGTGATATATATGTACGATGTACAAAACCTTGTACAAAAGGTTAGAATTACAGAGAAAATTTCCGAAGAAATGATAACAAGTGAAAGTGAAATTTGGTGACCTTCAGTACAATGTCATAAAGAAGCGGTAAGCAAACATAAACAAAGGGTTATCATATATGAGTATATGATATATGTTCAAATCATCCTGTATGGACAAGATAAGTAATTGCACATCACATTATTAGATGCTATAATTGGACTCACTGACCATGATAATTTGTGAAAATTTGGAGTATCATGTCGCTACTGTGCTCCGCCTGCTTGCTGTTCAAACAGAGCATGTTGTTGTAGTCCTCTGCACCAGTTCACTTACATCAAAATGTTACACACAGTTTTTTTTTGGCAAACTGTAGCCCTCAAGGAGGGCTAACCTTTATTAATTTAGCATCCTAAACAGTGTACAGAAATCAGATTTCCCACAGGGAAAGAGATGGCTTCAAGAGCCTTTTTGAAATTACATCTGGACACTTTGCTGCATTGGATAGGGCATCTAGAGGAAGATCTATTTGAGAAGGCTTTCTTTGCCAGAGAATGAGCTAGGATATTCTGATACCTAGGAATGTGAGAGACCTTGAAAGAGTTGAGACAAGAAGTAAGATTGAAGAACTTTGCAAGTATAGGCCTGATTCTCCAATGTCCAGGACTGTCAAGTAAGTTCCTAGCTTCCGCAACATTGACCAAGGTCCTGCAATCTGAGAAGAAGGAAGTAGAGTTTGAATCCAAGGCCTTGACCACCAAAGCCGCTAGAAGTAACGTCATTGCTTCTGCCTGCAAACTGAAAAAACATTCAAAGCCGCTGCTTGAATGAATATGGAGTGTTTAGTTGCTTCATTCCTGAGAAAAATTCCAAAAGAAGCTTCATTCTCTGCGACCAAAGGGTTAAAGGTTGCATCCACGCATGCCAAGGTACCTGCAGGTTGCAATGATAGGTTTACACATGAAAGTTTATTAGAAGGGTCAGTTGTTGAGATTGAGTTGTCGCCTTCAGAAGCCTCTATTAAACCTGCATTTAGCATTGCTCTTGTGGCGAAGATCACCTGCAAAGGAGTAAGATTTATTTTTGAAAAGAACATCATTTCTAGCTTTCCAAATGTTGAGCGAACAAGGTTAGGTGTATAATGGCAAGGTTTAAATCTGGATGATGAGCAGACAAGATTAGGTGTATAATGGGAGAAGGATAAAGGTTTGGGTCTAGTATATCAGATTTGAGTCCATAAGAAAACCAAAATGTTACACATAAGTTGAAAGAACATAGCATGATAAAACTTCTGCCTTTCAGGAAAATCATCACACACATACCATGCAAGCACCACATGAGACAATCAAGCCATATACCATGATTACGATATAAGTCCAAGAAAGCTTCCAAATACAACTTCCTGCTTATTCAGAGAGGACTCAAAACTGTCAAGTTGCAAAAACATAGGTTATGGTATATTCCTTGTTTGATGCAATTGCTAAAAAGATGAAAGGTCTGCCAAACATACATTGGTTAAATCAACTCGGATGATTCTGACGACGACCGCGGTATGACCGTCTGAGTGGTTCCATCGGACAGCAAGGATGGGCACCCATGGCAACGTCAGCGTCGGCGGTGGCAGGCTCCTCTCCTTGAAGAGCTGGACGTCGGGATTTTCTCACGAAATATGCACCTAATTGAACATGAATCAAACTTGAAAAGATCCATCACACACATACTGTTCCATGAAAGACATATTTATTTAAAGTAAGCTGATATGAATAAATAGCACTTATTATTGCCATTCTGGTTGTTCATGCAAGTGATTGTATCTACAACACATTACTACCTTTATCGAATTTAGGGCAACAACTGAAATCATTTTTACTAAGCTGATCCAATAAGAAGAAAGACTTAATAATGACATGACTTTGCCATAAACTTAACAGTCTTCCTATCTCTACTTATGACTAATGAAGATCGGTTTCCCTGCAAGTATTAAGATTGTACCAGAACTGAATTAGTCATTTTGGTGCTAACAAATAAGCATAGAATTTAGTAATGTACAAATGATTTAGGACACACTTGTGGAGAATAAATTACTGAAGCAAGTTCTGGTTGTTGTTTCTTCATATCAATTTTGTGAGTCTTTTTTTCAAACATGCATCTTGTATTAGAAGACCGCCAAGAAGGGAAGCAAAATAAAGAAATTAAGCAGAGTATTATCCATGTAATCCTCCATAGCATATTTAAATCAAGCAAGCCACCTAACATAGCAAAGGATACCATTAAAAATAGCTACAAACAATCTCATCCGCCTTTCATTATAAGGATACAAGGCCGACATGTCTCCAAATTGCTGAGAAAAGGCTAAATAGTAATCTGAGATTCTGACCAGTAAGTTTACTGGCTCAAGCATCTAAGCCTAGACCATTACTTAGCATGAATTACTGACTCTAGGGTAATCACGAATCGGCATACACAAAGGAGGATTACATGCGCGAAACCACATGTGCTATCATTGCATAGGCATACACACGAACACCTGCTGTGCTAGAACGAACATGGCAATGTATGTGACTGAAATCAGAAGACAACTGAAGAAGATTGTATCAAGCAAGATAAAAGATGCACCCCCAATTTAACTCACCTATGTTTGATCCATTCTGGCTAGCTCCAGCGACAGTGGCAGAAGCAGGAAGGAGAAACACGGTGACGGCAGCAGCAACGACAGAGGAGAGACGGTGTAGAACCGGGCGCTACGCCAGCTGGGGGAGAGGGCTTACCAGCACAGCGACGTTCTTGGTGCCCGCGATAGCACCGAAGGCCATCAGCGGCGCGCTCGGGTGAGCCGGCGGCGACACACTGGGAACAGGTGGAAGAGCGTGCTCCAGGCGCGCGGTGGCCGGCCGTGGGGTGCAGGCATGTGGCGTCCGCGGTGAACAGACTGCGGTGGCGATGGTGAACGACCTGGCACTGCCGCAGCGGATCCCCATCGAGAGAGCGGAGGCGGTCGGCCGCGTGGGATTTGGGCACGGCGCCGGCAGTGGGCGTGCTGCTGCGCCCGTCGGGGCCGTGGCCGCCAGCGTGAAGGGGCGGCGGCGAGGCCGAGAAGGGGCGCCGGCGGGGCGAGCGGCGGCGGGGTCGAGAGGTTGGAGCGGCGGCGGGGCGTGGTCGAGTGCAGGGGCGGAGCCAGGATTTAGGTATAGGGGGGCCAAGCTAAGTAGACAAAAAAAAATCCAGCACAAAAGTAATTATATAGAACAAGTTTGAGAACTTGGACATTATCCTCATTCACAATTTCAATAGGTTGAGAACTCAAAGGAACTGTCTAGAAAACATATTAATCTTTAACGGTGTTTGGCAACATTTCTCTCTTCGTAGCTACTGAATTGCAATCTCAGAATTAGCTATATAGTCTATGACTCTATGATCGACATAGGAGAATTTTCCATCGCAGATAGGAACTCGTACAAGATGGTTTTCATGATAATTTGTAGGGCAAGTATAGCATCTCAAATCTCGCAGCAAAGCAACTAAAATCTGATTTATACTATCAACACTGGTACAAGATGAGAACAGAGAAAAATTAGTATAGAGTGTGATGTGTTAACCTTGGCTAGTTCGTTGGCTGTGGCAGGAGAAGTAGGCTGCGTCGCCGACTCGCCGTACTAATCAGACCATGAACAGCGAGCAGGGAGATCAGATCAAAGGCAGCGGGCGGCAAAGGACAGCGAAGCCACACGACGGCGGCAGCGGCACCTAATCTCACCCACGTACACGCTAATCACGCTTCACGCTTCACGTACCGGAGAACGCAGCTCCAAGTTTGCCAATTAGGCCGCCGGTGGGCTTTTTACATGGGCTTCTTTTTTCTCCTTCCAAGATACACGAGATAGGAGTGTCTCAAAAAAAAAAGATACACGAGATAGGGGGGGCCAAGTATGCCCGTACGTGCGATTTTGTCGCTAATTACGTATACTTGTTCCTAAACTATCGCTCGGTTGGGGGGGGGGGGGGGGGGGGGCTGGCCCCTGCTCGTCCCCCCTTGCCTCCGCCACTGGTCGAGTGGTTGGTTAGGCGAGAGAGAGGCGTGGTCGAGCGGGCGTGCGAGAGAGACGTGCGAGAGAGAGGGGCGAGCGATGGGTACCGGGTTTGGTTAGCAAGTAGATAGGGTAATGGCAGGGTGGGTAATTAAAGCGTAAAACATGTTTAGTATGCTAGAGTGATGTAGATCATTAGATTGTATGTTTCGATGGATATGATGATCTGGTTCTTCGCACTCTCTCTTTTATAGTGGTAGTAGATTAGGTAGTTAATTAGCAGGTTAAGTTAATGAAGCAAACACTAATTAAGTTAATTAATTAATTATATATTTTTAAATCTTTTTTTCTTTTCTTTTCTTTTTTTTAAGTGGGTGGCTGGGCCGCTGTCAGTGGCCCACTCGGGCCTAACGGGGCGGGTTTACTGGGCGCGTGGGCGTGGGTGCCCATGCACCCGCACGGGGGGTAACGGAGGGCGCTGACGGAGGCCGTGGCCTTGGCGAGGCGCTGGCGAGGGTGGCCGCGGCTGCGGGGCGCCAGCCGGAGCGGCGAGGGGGCCGGCGAGGCGCGGCCCAGGCGCATGCCGCGAGGCGCAGGGGCGCGACCAGGCAAGACGGGTGCGGGGAGGGGCGTCAAGGGGCACGGTCGAGGGAAACGCGAGCAGTGGCGAAGCAGCAGGGGAGCGACGGGTGCGCGGGTGCACGCGAAGGTGCGGCCTGGGGCGTGGGGCGCGCGGCCAAGGTGCGGCCTGGCCACAACGAGGCGGATGCGGTGGGGATCACGGCGTGCAAGCGGCTAGGGTCGTGGGGAACGCGACGACCGTGAGCTCCTCAGGAGCTCGGGCGTGACGGCGGGAGCGCCCTACGGCGTCAAAACGGAGGGGAACGGAGGGAAGGGAGGCGGTAGCTCACAGTGGGGGCACAAGGTGGCCCTTCGGTGGCTTAGTAGCTGCAGGGCGTTGGCCGGAGTCGAAGGCGACGGCGGCGAAGACGAGGACGAGCTCGATCCCGTCGACGTAGATGAAGTAGGGGACGACGACAAAGTAGAAGGACGAGGCCTCAGGCGCCAGGGAGCACGGTGGGCACGTGGACAAGGTCGGCCATGGCGAGGGCGACGAGGTGACCACGGCGAGGACGAACGACGACGGGCTACGGCGTAGGGTGCGAGGGGGATTCCCCGATCCAGATCGAGAAAAAGAGGGGGGGAGTGATTTGGGGTAGCTAGGGTTCGAGGGCGCGAGGAAGAGGCGTTGGGGCCGCCTTGTAGCCCCGGGGGAGACGGCGATGGCCGGTGCCGTGGCAGGCATCGGCGCTGCCCACGATCCCATCCCCCCCCCCCCCCCCCCCCCGAAGAGGGAGGGGGGAGGCAGTGCGCTCGGGCCGCCTCTGGCCAGTTGGCGCAAGGCCCAGAGGAGGCACGGGGGTTTGCCCTTTTTTGTGTGTGCGTGGGTGTGTGTGTTTTTCTTTTTATTTATTTCTCCTTTTCTGTCTCATTTAATTCCCATACCTTTAAAGTTTAATCAAATTATGAGACCCCTACCTAAAATAGTGGTTTAGTTTAACCCTCTGTCACATGATGTTCGGACTCTATTAAAAGTGGTTTGCCATTTTTAGAAATTATAAAAGGCATTTATATAATTGTTTAAGCCACTATTTTAATTATTTTTGAGCACTTAAGCCTTTTATAAAAAAAATATTCCTTTACCAACAATACTTATGAATTATTTGCCACGGTATGAACACTTTTGTTTTGACACTTGAAAACTTTTATTTTTGACTTTGTTTTAAAATTTGAATTTTGAACCATTTTGAATCTAAACAAGATTAGCAACAGTAAAAATAATGACGTGGCATCATTAGCCGAGAATTACTATAGCTTAATTATCCGGACGTTACACAAACCTCGGCTGGCGCAACCAGAAGGTTTTGAATTGGAAGCAGGGCAGCAGGGGAGGACGTTCGTTCTCCGAAGAGAGAAGGATGCTCCATTATGAGACAATAAAATCCACCCTTTGTCGAGTTTGTTTGTTGCTAACTGATGAATGTTGCTCCGTATCAGTTTAGTTCACTCTCTATGCTGCTTGGATTTCTGCGCCGTGGCCCATGGGAGATTTGCACCTTCGGTTTGAATTGTTGGATCGTTGTTGGCTTGGCCCCTTTTTTTGCAGGATAATACTTGTATTACTCAATCACCCAAAAATTACAATCACGACCGACAATGTCTAGGAGTTCTTCTGGACCGGATCCAAGCCACACAACCGTTCGGCATCGTGATCGTCCAAAATTTGCCAAGAAATGACTAGCATTATTTTTGCTACGAACAATATGAGTAATACAAGAATTACGCTCGATCAAATGATTTTTTATCTCCTGTATCATAAAGGCATATTTTGATCTATTTGTTTCTGCACTTTGTACCATCTTCACTGCTTCTAGACTGTCTGATTCGACATCGATAGGTAGATTGCTCCATTATAGCGCAAGCAAAAGGCCCTCCTGAATGCCCATGATCTCCGTCTCAAGCACATCATCACAAGTAAACAAATATCTGCATGAACTAAAAATGATTCTGCCTCCGTTGTGTCTTAAAATCATACCTGTACCTGCTACACCATTCAGAACAGATCCGTCGGTATTCAACTTCACCCGGCCAGCCGATGGGGCAGCCCAAGAACTAGAGTCCAGTTTCCTTATATTGCATGAAGGAGCAGCCAAAGGGAAGCACACCTGAGCTGGGTACTTACCCTTTGAGTGGTCTGCCAGAGGGTCAGAAGCAATTGAGTTTTGCGAGGCGACATAACTATCAAGAAAGCGGCAGGAGACATCCACTGGTGGTGCAGGTTTATCATGAACCAACTCATTTCGGATGTGCCATATCCGCCAGAGAAGCATCATGAACCGTAGCCGGATAGGTTCGCACAACTCTGAAATTATTTGAACAAACCATTCTCTTCCTGTAGGCAGTATTTTTGTAACATCGCTCGGCGGCGGCGGCTGGAGGACAGCAGATTGAGGATCTTGTTTCTGTCTCTCCTGCGTCTCGATGGTACGCAGAATTCTGATGTGTATCGCCCCCATGCATGTGCCGGCCCATGCAGACGAGCAGGCCCGGCCTGGTCCGTTAAAACTTTAAATTTGAGACCTCGAGGGCCCTAGATATTCTGAAAGAAAAACTGAGTTTATTTTTTCTCAAAAAAAAAAAAAACTGAGTTTACTCCGATGCGGAAATTTCAGTGCCCGTCCTCAGTTTTGGTGAAATTTCACCACCCTAATCACTATAGAAAGCTAATTTATCTTGAGAACACATTGGTTTCTATTGAGTAAATAGCATAATAAAATTACTAGTTTACGGGTTAGGGTTTCAAAAAACTATCACATTTTTAATTTTTCTTAGAAAGCTACCAAACGAGCGGTTGGCTGTTTCAAAAAACCCAAACCCGCGGTGACTAGCGATTTAACCATTTTCATGACGGATTGGGCCCACCTGTCAGGGCACGTGGCCACGCACGCTCATGGTGCGGCCGTTGACGGCCGTTAGCCGACCGGCCCGGTCGGAACTGGGGTAAATATACCCCCTCGGTCGGTCGGGCGCACCTGCTCGCTCACTCCCCTCCTTTCCCTCCCGTGCTCTCACTCTCCTACTCCAGTACGAGCTCGCCGCCTGTCGCCATCTTCGAGGCCGGTCGTCGTCGACCTCCTTGCCACAATGCCTTCCTGGAACGACGAGGAAACGAGCTCGGAGGAGGAGTGCGAGGTCGTCAACATGGACATGGGACTTATGGTAAGTTCTTTGCCACCTAGGGTTAGGGTTAGGGTTAGGTGCTAGTAGGCCTAGGCTACCGTCATGAATCTTGCTGAGTGTAGTGTTGTTGTTGTGTGTATGATATTGTTCTTGATTAGTGAGGGTGGGGCTTGATTGTAGGATTGAGGTAACTTAGGGTTCATCCCTATACAGTGTTAGGGTTCATGCTGATTTTGGGATTTTTAGTGTTCAGGTTTAATGAACAGTGCAAGTTGATTCTGGTGTTGAGTGCAGATTGAAACCAGTGTTTGTTGGTTATTATGGTTGCAAGAGGAACCAGACACCACTGTGGAGCCCCTTTTCTGTGGCCAACTTGAGCTTGCTCATCCCAAGTGCATTTTGCACCAGTCCGCCCATGTCTCAACACATCACACTGGTATGGTTGTTCCCCATTCCCAATTTCACAAATTTCTTATGCAAACCTTATATTGATTTCATCTGTTGTTGTGCAATTATGATTGATAAAATGCAGGGACTGATTGGATGTATTTGTTTCTTGTAGAATTGTTTATGAATGAAGAGAGGGACGTCTTGAAGCTGTATTCTTCATGGTCTTTCTTCTCCAGCGAAGCAGAGCGTCCACGCACTCTCTCCCAGGAGGTATAAATCAAATCCCGCTCTGTCGTGCTAGGCCATTTCTGTTTGGGAGATTTAGGTATGTTGTCAACGATGGAAAATTCGAGCCAGATCAGTCTGGGGTGTGATATGGCTGAAAATTGAGGTAGAGATGGGATGGATCTTTTAGTTTCGTCACACTTTATTGGTGGAGTAGAAGCATCACAGATTCACAATGTATATTGGGAAGTAGTTGTTTTGTTCATGGTGTTTTTGATGGGTTTTTTCCTCTGATCTAACCATGTATAGGGGAAGTAGTTGTTTTGTTCATTGATGGTTGTCCATTGATGTAAATTGTCTATAATGTGATTTTGCCATGGCAACTCTTCAACATATCTTGCTATGGATAGCTCAAGATCGAGTTTGCCATGGCAAACTTAAAGATTTGTTGTCTTTCTGCCATTATTTGCAAACTTAAGATGTATTGACATGGGAAACTTAATATGAGTCTTTTTTCCATGGCCAATGTACATGCATATTAACAAGCATTCTTATAGGGAAATCACACTTTTGTCTAGATGGCATGGCAAGTTTGTTAGGACATGATAAATCATTTTGTGTCCTAAATTGGCCATGGCAAATTTAGTTTATGGACCACGATAATTTTTTTAATAATTAGCCATTGCGAATTTAGTTTATCATGGCAACTTTAAAGTGATTTTGCCATGGCAAATTCACTAGATGTCCCACGGCAAATTTAGTTTAATGCACATGGCAAGTTTCTTTTTTCAAGATGATCTCAACTTTTCTTTTTACCATGGCAATTTTTTAAAAGTGATTTTGCCATGGCAAATTCATAAGATGTCCGACGGCAAATTCAGTTTAATGCCCATGGCAAGTTTTTTTTTTCTGGAGGATGTCAACCTCTTTTTACCATGGCCATTTTAAAGTGATTTTGCCATGGCAAATTCACTAGATGTCCCACGACAAATTCAGTTTAATGCCCATAGCAAGTTTCTTTTTTCAAGATGATGTCAACTTTTTTTTTCACCATGGCAATTTTTAAAGTGATTTTGCCATGACAAATTCACTAGATGTCCCACGGCAAATTCAGTTTAATGCCCATGGCAAGTTTATTTTTTCAAGACAATGTCCACTTTTTTTACCATGGCAAATTTCACTAGATGTCCCACGACAAATTCAGTTTAATGCCCATGGCAAGATTCTTTTTTCAAGACGATGCCCGAAAGAATACAATTCACTAGATGCCCCATGAATTACAATTTTGGCAAGACGATGTCAACTTTTTTATTTTCCCATGGAAAATTTTACTTTGCATGCATGGCAACTTTTGGTTCATTAACCTTGTTAAATGTAATTCATGGAGCATGGCAATTTTTTGCACTATATGATTTTTGATATACCACGACAAATTGTCGGTGCATAGTTGCCATGATAGCTTTTGTTTAGTAAATAGTTGCCATGGCAAATTGCTATTCATTCTTTACAGATCATTTTTGCCATGTCAATACACTATATTTTGCATTTTTTATCTTTTTGTGTTGACATGGCAACTGTAATTACACCGCCATGGCAAATTCTTCATTTTTATTGCCATGGCAAATGTAGTCTTTCACTTGCCATGGCAAATTTACATTCATTACCACGACAAAAGTACCTACATTGACATGGCAAATTTCCTTTTATTTAATAGCGCATTGCAACTTTTTTGTTCTTCATGGTGCCATGGTAGTTCTGCCGTGGCAATTTTTATTTTGAGCATACATCATAGCAAAATTTGAAATATTTTCCTTGGAGTAGGCACATTAACAAATGTATGAATTTATATTTTCTTTCTGTTTTTATATTGCAATGGCAATTCTATCTTTGTTGGCATGGAAAATACAACTACACACCCATGGCAAATTCTACATTTTTATTGCCATGGCAAAATATAGTTTTCACTTGACATGGAAAATTAGCATTCATTTATCACGACAAATAGTACCTACATTGCCATGTCGGATTTACTTTTCACATGTCATTTTAATAGCTCATGGGAACTTTTTTTGTTTTTCGTGGATTGATGGAAGTTTTTTATATGCGAATTTTTACTTCAAATAAATTTGCGCATGTAAAATTCTTCATTTTTATTGCCATCGCAAAATGTATTTTCACTTGCCATGGCAAATTTACATTCATCACCACGGCAATTTTAATTGCCATCACACATGGCAAACTTAACTTTTTATCTCTCAGTTTTACATTTAAGAAGCATGTCAAGTTTACTCTTACTTTTTGCATGGTATAAATACTTCACATCCATGGAATTATTTTTGCGTTTTTGGCTCGTTCATGACATTTTTTCATGTTTTTTGCCATGGCAACATTTACCCTTTTCTATTTGTGTAATGGCATTTTCATCTTTTTTGTTGATGGCAATTGTGGCAATTTTTCATCGCTCACATCTTCATGTAAATATACCATATATTTTTTCAATCTACATTTTCGTTACCACCATGTACAAATATTTTTTTTGGCCTTGAACCTTTTCTTTTGTGCCATTTGCATTAAAAAGGAGCGATTTTTCAACAATTTAGTTTTTTTGGACCATTGCAAAATTTTCAGGAGCATGGCAAATTCTGGCCTTTATTAGTCACAGCCAAAATCAGGGCCAAGTGGGCTTTATGTTTTATTCTTATTTTTTTCGCCTGTAGGCCATGGGGAGAAGGTGTTCGGGCTGGATGGTTTCTCCTGCCGAACATCTTTCGTTCGATTTGATCGTTCGGTGGATGCCGCCCTGCTACCGAACAAAACGTTCGGTCTGGCACCTGTCCAGACCGAACGTGCAGGAGTTATTGACATCCAAAAGCTATCAAAACCGTCCGCTAGCTCTTTGATGTTTCTGCTTCTTTGGACCATCCCCAACACGTGTGTCGGTTTATGCAGAACTAGTTTTACTAAAATGAGGGTTAGTTACGATACCCAAACATACTCCCTCCGTCGAAAAATACTTGTCACTAAAATTAATTTTAAAAAAGATGTATTTAAAACTAAAATAAGTCTAGATACATTTCCTTTTATCCATTTTGATGACAAGTATTTTCGGACGCAGGGAGTATTTGTTATAAAACCATCCGCTAAAACAAGAACTCTAAAAACGCGGTAACCAAACAACCAGGTGCGCTTCTGTGTACAAGGTCCTCTTAATTACGGCTACGTACGATTGCACAAACAAACAAGCTAGGCACACCCAAAATATGGGAGAGGAATCGGGGGTAGATGGCGGCGCTGGCGGAACACTGCGACCTCCAGCTCCAGGGGCGTAGACGCAGGGTGGCCGACAAGCATCCACGACGATCTCTTCGACCTCATCTTCCTGCGCGTCGGGACGGCCGTCAGCCTCATCCACGCCGCCGCCACATGCAATGCAAGCCATGGCGCCGCGTGATCGCTGGCGACGGCTTCCTCCGTCGCTTCCGTAGCCTCAACTGGCCGCACATACTCGCACTAGTAGAAAAAGCACCTAATATGAGACATATTAGTGCCGGTTTGCTTTTGAGCCAGCACTAATGTGTTCATTAGTGCCGGTTCCAACGGCTAGCCGGCCGTTCTCATTAGTACCGGTAAGTGGCAAACCTTTAGTACCGGTTCGTGTCACGAACCGGTACTAAAGAGGGTGGTGGCAGGGTGTTGTCAGACTGGGGCCCCTCCAGCACCTTTAGTACCGGTTCGTGGCACGAACCAGTACTAAAGGTCGATGTACATAAACCCTTCGTCCACCCGAGCCACTCTGTTCTTCCCCTTTCCCCTCACTTCTCCTCTGTTCTTCCCCTTTCCCCTCGAGCTCCTCACAAATTTTACCCAAAATTTGTCAAGATTTGAAGGCCCCCATCCATTCAAATGATCACAAAGGTTAGCAACTTTGTCCTTTCAACTCTCATTGCTAGATTAGCTCTTGCAATGCTTTGTATTGTGATTAATTTGGGAGGAATTATATTTGCTAGTATTTGATTTATATGCAATCTGAGGTCAAAAATAATACTTAGTTTGCATATGTAGGTGTGGTTTACTTAGTGCCTTCTAAATCTCCGTCGTAACCATCGTCGATCGCCCGCACCGTCCCGTCGCCGGCACCACCTTGTGGTGAGACTCTTGTTCATAAATGTTTTACATTACCAAATTGATGTTTGTGTGATTTGGATATATAGTTACTCGTATAATCATCTTACCCGTACGTTGTTTGTTATACATAGTGCCATGGTTTTGATATCCGTCCCCGTCGACCCTCGTCCTTGTTATGATTCGGATGTGGTATATTCTCTTTTAAAACTAGTTCTTGCATTTTGTGTTTATGATAAATTATGCCCATCAAATTGACATAGATATTTTTATTTAAGAGGTATGTGAACCGGAAATTCCAACCGACCCTATTGTCGAGAGGTTAAATTTAGTTGAAAGAGAAAACGAGTATTGAAAGAAAAATTGAAAAGAATTGAGGGGGAGAAGATGGAATTGGAGTTGCATGTTGCTGATGTCGTCGATGATCACAAGATCAAGATGGAGAAAATGAGGTTGAAGATTAGAAAATATGCCATTGATAGTGTGGCTTGGTATCATTATGTTGTTGGATCAATTGTTACCTTAGTTGCGATCTTCATCGCATTTGTTGTTGCATTTAAATTCTTTAGCTAGAGAGTTATTTGTATGTTGCATTTAATTAAGTGCTGTATATGAACTTTATGTATGAACTTGTATTAATTTGGTCTATTTGGTGTTGTGTAATGAAGATGAGCCGACAATGGATGTATGATGACCGATGCTCTCCCGAGTTCATTAATGGCGTGCATACTTTTCTGCGGGCCGTTGAGGCAAATAAGCGTGCGAGTGGTTTTATGCCTTGTCCATGTGCTGGCTGTAAGAATGGTCATAGTTACTCTACAGAAAAACCATTCAAATCCACCTATTTAAGTCTGGTTTCATGCCCCACTATAATGTTTGGACCAAGCACGGAGAAATAGGGGTTATGATGGAAGACAATGAAGAAAAAGAGGACGACGACGGCTATCCTGGCCATGGGTTCCCTGAATACGATGATACAACAATGGGGGAAGAAGCTGAGCCGGCAATGCGGGAAGAAGCTGAAGAAGAGGCATCAGATGAGCCCGCTGATGATCTAGGTCGGGCCATTGCCGATGCAAAAAGAAACTGCGCAAGTGATCTGGAGAGGACGAAGTTGCAGCGCATGTTAGAGGATCACAAGAAATTGTTGTACCCGAATTGCAAAGCTGACAAAAAAAAAGTTGGGCACCACACTTGAATTGCTGCAATGGAAGGCAGAGACTGGTGTATCTGACAAGGGATTTGGAAAGTTGCTGGTAATGATAAAGAATATGCTTCCAAGGGACAACGAATTGCCCGAGAGTACGTATGAAGCAAAGAAGGATGTCTGCCCTCTAGGGTTAGAGGTGCAAAAGATACATGCATGCCCTAATGACTGCATCCTTTACCGCGGTGAGTACGAGGATTTGAACGCTTGCCCGGTATGCGGTGCATTGCGTTATAAGATCAGTCGCGATGACCCTGGTACTAAAGGGGGTGCGCTTCCCGTCGCTTGGCCTGGCCAAAACAAACCTTTAGTACCGGTTGGTGGCTCCAACCGGTACTAAAGGTCCATCCTATATATACAACACTTGAAAAAAATTCAGTTTCCCTCTGTTCTTCCCTCTGTTTCCTCCCTCCGTCGCGCCGTCCTGCCCCGATCGTTGCCGCCCCCGCCCCTCGTCGCCGACCCCGGCCGTACCCGCCCCTCGTCGCCGCCCCGGCCGTCCCCGTCCCCGTCGTCCCCGTCGCCGCGCCCCACCCCGTCGTCCCCGTCGCCGCGCCCCACCCCGTCGTCGCCGCCCCGTCCCGTCGCCCCGGCCGCCCCGCCCCGTCGTCGCCGCCCCGTCCCGTCGCCCCGTCGTCGCCGCCCCGTCCTGTCGCCCCATCATCGCCGCCCCGTCGTCGCCTCGCCGGTGAGCTCGCCCCGGCCGCCATGTCCAGTACTCACACACACACACTACACACACACACACACTACACACACACACTAGTTTGTTCGTTATAAATTTTTTCTGTTTTTAGTTATAGAAATGTTAGAAATTATTCTGTTTTTTAGTTATATAAATATTAAAAATGTTAGTTTTATAGAAATATTATAAATATTTTCTATTTTTTAGTTATAGAAATATTTATAGAAATGTTAGCAATTTTTCTATTTTTTAGTTATATAAATATTAGAATTGTTATGGAAATGTTAGTTATATAATCAGGAAATTTTAGAATTAGTTTTAGTTAGATGAATTAGATTAATGTCAAATTGTTAGAATTTGCATATATATAGAATTTTAGTTATCACAATCCAATCATTTAAAGAATGTTACTTTTTGCGGGCATATAGTATTTGTTCTCGACGATATGCCCGGCCCGCATCTTCGCCGTCGACCCGTTCGGGACGACGTCCTGCTTGGAGGGACCCATGTCCGGGACTGGGCTCCGCCTGGCTGGCACTGGGAGGGGATACCTGGAGGGGCGCGCCGCTTGGTGACGAACCCGACCTCAGGTCCCGTCGTCGACCCTGATCTTATTTGGTGGCGTTCGCGTGGGCCACATTCGGTGCAGAGGCAGCCGGCCCCGCCGGAGGTGGTGCGTCGCCGTATCAGGGAGGAAGATGAGCACGTCCATCGCTACATGGCTGCTATGGACGACATCAGGTTCTCCACTACTTGGCTGGTTCTTTGGGCAGATGACCGAAGATATGATCCTGTGATGGTTCATTCTCTTTGGGTGTGCACCGCCCGCGCCCCAGGAACCGCGAGTGGCGCCCTAGATTTTTCTGCAGTACTCGATCTTTATTAGGTACCTAGCCAGTGATGTATTCGATATATAATATTCGAGACGATGTATTCGAGATTATATATATTAAGACGATCGATGATGTATTCGAAATTATATATTCGAGACGATGTATTCGAGATTCAATTTTTTTAATTGATTAATTGCATCCATGCATTGTAATTTGAATACTAAATTGTTTTATATTTCTTCTGTATTAGTAAAGTAAAAGCTATGGCGGACAATACTGGCAGAGAGAGAGAAGAGGAATTGTTCGACATCATACGCAGCCCTCACAGGCTAGGTGATCTGAATGAAGCAGATGACGGCTCCCAATATCTGAACAATACCGGAGAGGGTGATGAAAAGATATTCGATCTCGACGACCGGGCTGATGAAGTCATGAACTATGATTATGATTATGACACAGACAATATTTGTGATGACACAGACAATGCTGATCTTCAAATAACAAAGACTACCGGCGAGGTATATTTATATAATTAAGCATGCATCATGGTGATCATCACATGTTTTTTTATTGAAGATATATTAACGATTCGATCTTTCTTCTTTCAGCCCTCCGGATCGAGCAAATCTGCTTCTACAGACAGCAAGACAAAGCGATGCCCGGGTAGATTGTTGAAGGATGGTGTAAAGTACCACATCGAATCCACCAAACTTAGTGGCGAACCCCTCACACCTAAGACCGTTGCGGACAAGTGGACTCGTCAGTGCGGAGTTCTTGTGAAGGACAAACTCCCGATCTCCATTCAAGAATGAAAAGAGCCAAATACTAAACGTCCAGGTGTTACTTGGGTCGATGACAGAGGCAAAAAAGACCTTGTGAAATCTCTGATGGAACATTTCACCCTACCAGATCATTTCACTGAAGCAGATGTGGAGAAAGTCAAGGCCGCTGCTCTTAAGAAGATGGCAATTGCATTCAACACCCACAAGAAAACTATATGGGCCAACTACCTCGCTAATGAAAGGAAGACTCCAGATTTCACGGGAACACTTGAGAAGCAAAGAGAGCACTGGGACGATTTAGTGACCTTCAAGGATTCAGAAATATCTAAGGATGATGAAAAACAAGGCAAATGCCGCAAGAAAGACGCAGTTCCATAGGATGGGTCCAGGTGGCTACGCGGTGGGATTGCCTAAGTGGGATAAGTCTGATCAAGAGATGGAGGATGCAGGGGTCACTCCGGTTACCCGGCACTGGCCCCCCAGGTGCAGAACTTGGTTCTATGCGCATGGGGGAGCGTTGGACCCGAAGACAGGCGAAGTTTCGCGAAAGGCAAGTCTAAAAGGAGCCGAACAAAAGATAATTGATGCAATAGATGAAGCTCGAAGGGGGGTGTTCACGCCCAACAGAGAGAACGACGAGCTTACGTGAGCCCTGGGAAATCCTGAACACCCGGGAAGAACACGAGGCATGGGCGTTATTCCCTGGTATGAGGGCTTTTCAGAATGGAACGAGGACTACAGGAGCCGTGCAAGAAGGAAGATGGAGGAGGAGAAGAAAACGAAGCTGGAGGAGGAGCAGAGGAAGCAGGACGCAGAATGCCTTCAAGGCCCAGAAGCAAGGCACGCGGACCTGGCACTCAAATTCCAGCAGCAGCAATAGCAGATCGACTCACTTAGCCAGGAAAGGGGGTCTCAGCAGCGGCAGCAGCAAGCGGATGATCGTCTAGCATTGGATAGCACCGTCCCATCCATGCCGAGAAGCAGCGTTGGTTCTGCCCCGGGCGACACACTGCTGGATACATACCCTGTGGATGAGATCATAGAGAACACTAACTGCGAGCTACACTCCAAAATGAAGAACATATCCATGAAGGTGGCGGACGGCGTTGCTTTTCCAGTTACCCCCAAAGCAACCTACCATTGCATCCCGATTCCAGAGGGCTATGCTCGTGTCATGGTTGATGAAGTGGTGGACCCATATCCGGGGCTAACGCTTGACATTCCTGGAGGTGAAGACGAGCGCACACTGGGAGAGGCCATACATCGTATCATCCTATGGAGAAAGGATTGCATCATCTTTCGAAGTCCACCGACACCGCGTTGTCTGCCGACTCCTCCTTGAAGTCCGCCACCGAGTCAGCAGACTCCCGCTCCTCCAAGTCCACGAATGCGTGAGACGACTCCTCCTCGAAGTCCGCCACCTCCTCCAAGTCCCCGAACGCGTGAGCTGACTCCTACGGTTTCAAGCCCGGCACAGCGTCATGCCACTTCTCCGGTTTCAAGTCCGGCACCGTGTCAGGCTACACCTCCTGCTTCAAGTCCGGCGCAGCGTCAGGCCACTTCTCCTGGTCCAACTCCACGTCAGCCGTCTCCGCTGGCTCAGCAATCGCAGAAGAGACATCCCGCAGCTTTGGTGCGTAGCGGTACGAGTGGAGGTAGTTCAGAAAGTACAGGCGGAGGCAAGCGATATAAATATGGTCCAAGCCTCTCTCCTCTTCCTTAGAGGCCTTATGACATGACTGAGGAGCAAAACATAGCCATAGTGCAAGCCCAATTGGATGCCCATTTTGGACCGAAACCGGCACCGCCGCCAAAGGAGAAAGTGCATGAGAAAGTAATTGACCACTTCATTCGTATGGCTAGAGAACCAGCTCCCAAGCCTGTTGACTCGGACTATTAGCGCCAAATCAGGAAGGCACATCGAGCATGACTACAGAAGGAAGCGAGCTCAAGCTCGATCCAACAAGCAGCTGGCAAAAAATGCGGGAAAACCGTTCCCCAGTTGGGAGAACAGGCGGCGCAAGCGATCCCCCCGCTTGTTGTGCCAACAATACATGAGAGGAGTAGTACGCGCGCCAAATATTATTGTGGGCAAACCGTTAGCATTCCCCAGCATGGCGATGTGGTAATAACAGAGGATCATATAATGCAGGCTCAAATGCTCAATATCTCTGTTGGACAACTCCTCGAAATTGAGCCCATGCCTACGCTTAAAGAATCCGAAATAGCATGGCAATATGTCCGGGGCAAACCTTTGGTCCATCCAGACAAGGTCAAGGACCTTCCAACGAGAATGTATCAATTGCATCAATGGTACATGAACATTACCAAGATTTCCAATCGAGAGTCCCTCATGGTGAATGTCAAGCATGAGCATTATTACCATGAGAAAGCTCTGACCATTGAGTATCCAGAACTATTTCAGTTATTTAATCAAGACGCACTCGACAAGTCTATCGTCAGTTGCTATTGTCTGTAAGTGATTTCTTTCTGTAATTTAAGTCTCAAGCTATAGTTATGTAGTGATAATTTTGATCAATCATTACATGTAATTATCCTCACTATATTCTTTTTCTGTGGTATTATATGCAGGATGAAGATGTATGAAATGAAAAAAGCTGGACGCTATGGCGTTGGGTTCATTGACCCAAATACCATTAATCAGGACATATGGGAGATTAAACATTGTCAAGCTGCTGTAGAGGAAAGCATGCTAGAGTTCTTGAAGCGTCTCAATACCAATGAAGATATACTACTTCCTTACAACTTTCCGTGAGTTACACTGTCTTGTACTACAAATTCTGTTTTTTGCTTACTAGCTAGCTACATGTTTATAATTAAGTGTATACGGTTTACGATAGTTTATTAATTTTATGCACATGCCCGCTTAATTAAGACATGCAAACGTGTGCGTATGCAGTTGGCACTGGGTCTTGTTAGACATTAAAGTTGAGGAAGGAAAAGTTGAATTACTGGACTCACTAACTAAAGAAGATAAAGACTACATCATCGTGAAGGGGATAGTCGACAGGTAATTTCAATCATTATTAACTGTATCTTCATTTCCTGATATGAACTATTTAATAACCCCTTTATTAATTTTCTTTGCCGGCGGGCAGGGCATGGGCAAAGTTCATCAAGGTGACTCCAGGCACGTGGCCAAAAAAGTTGTTTTGACATCGACCCTTGGTAAGTAATTAAGTAGTACTAGCTAGCTACCATCTCTTTAATTCTTGTTTCAATATCATTAATTAATTATCATGCTTGATTAATCATTATCTGATTCAATTCCATTCTCGTAAAGGTCCTGAGGCAGGCGCCGGGGAATAATCTGTGTGCATACTACGTTTGCAACAACATTCGCATGATGACGTGCGAAAGGAGCAGATCTGATAGACAGGACTGGGTACGTTTGTCAGAACACTATTCACACCATTATCGATATCTAGTCACACAACTAACACACATGCATATTGATCTCCTTCTTAACAGTTCAGATCGGTGCGGGATAAGCTCCTACCATCAGACCGCATACAAGCACTTCAAGAGGAAATAGCCGAATTTTTGCTCGACCAGGTCATAGATCCCAAAGAAGAATACTATTACCCGCTACCGCCCCCATGAACCACTTGTCATCGTGCTCCGAAGGCACCAAGGCAACATGTAGGAGAAATTGTATATGTATATACATGTGTATGTGTGAATAGTTAATGGTGTTGGCTGTGAGACATTTGATGATATATATTATATATATATGCGGTTCTACGTACGAGAAAATCTATTTATATATATGCATAACGTGTACAATTTATAGTATCGTGAAATACCAGCAAACAAAAAAGAATTAAATGTAAAATAAAGCCAAATTGAAAACACAAAATTAAAGAAAAAATTAAAAAAAACACCCAAACATTTAGAACCGGTTGGTGTTACCAACCGGTACTAATGTCCTACACGCACCCGGGCCTAGCTCGTGCCACGTGTTTGCACTTTAGCGCCGGTTCGTGACGAACCGGTACTAAAGGGGGGGGACCTTTAGTCCCCACTCTTTAGTGCCGGTTCGCCAACCGGCACTAAAGGCCGTCACGAACCGGCACTAAAGCCCGGTTCTGCACTAGTGTCAGGCGCTATCACTACTACGGCGATGGCATCAGGCCTATCTTTGCCCCCCTCGCTGCGTCGGAGGGGAAGCCTGCCATGGACCCCGAGTGCGTCTCATTCGACTTCTTACGCAGCAGTTATCGCCGGATCCCGGTGCTCCAAGACAGCCGGGGTGGCCTCCTTGCCTGCTACATCCCTTCAGTGTCATCATATGCAACCCCTTGACAAAGACCTTTTCAAAAAAAGAACCTTGACAAAGCAGCACAGGCAGATCTATGCCACTTGCCCACCTTGTCTGCACAGCCGCCAAGATCTATGGAGCATTGCCTCGGTGTGCTCCTGCTCGACGACGGCGACACGGGCCTTGGCATGTCGAACTTCAGGGTTCTATGGGTGTGTATCATCCATGATAAGCAGCAAGACGACAGCAAAACCGTCCAAGCATGCGTCTTCTCTGCAACAGACAGACACAACCGTTGGCTCCCGCTGAGCACCAGGGTCATTGGTGACGGCATCATTCCGGTGGGGGCACTTGAGTACTTACGGGTGCCCTTGGTGTTCCTGGGGCGAGCGGGGGGCTCCCTCTGCTGGTCCGTCCAAGGAGGCAGCAATGTCTTGCTACACCTCAAAGAGAGCACCGGCGAGTTCACCTACCTGAGGCTGCCCGGACAAGCCGGCATGAACAACAACAGGAGGAACCTCCGGGTCATTGGCACCATGAACCTTGTCCGGATCGTGGGGAACAACCTCGAGATACTCGGATTCGCCGTCCACGGCGGCGGGGCATGCACGGTTGAGAGGAGGATAAGTTTGTCCGACCAGATGGCAGGCAACATCGAGTCCGGGACCATGAGGACCTGGAGATTGTATTTTTCAGATAGAGCACCTCAGGCTGCAGCTCCAGGGTGTGTTGTACTGTGTGACAACGAATGCGGTGACGAGTACGTCTGGCTGTTCAACGTCGACACCCTGAACATGAAGCAGGAATGTGCACAGGGGCTGAACAAGGGTGCTGGTCGGGCGTTCCCTTATGAGCTCCCATGGCCGCCAACTCTCAGCGCATGTTTGGGTGATGATGCCACGCAGGAGGAGCCGGACAATGTATGGTATACTAGAATTTATTTTGCTTTAAAATCCATATTGGTTAAATTTATTACAACTTTGCAGTTACATGTCTGAATTTTGTAGTTCAATGCTTATGAGTATATTGAGCTAAAAAAAACCTTCTATGAGAAATATGTACTCTGGATGAAAATTGTATCTGCATATTTAAAATTTCAGGGCTTGTTCTTATATAACTTGCCGACCCGGGTTAGATTCAGCATGGGTGCTTACATTTTCGGTAAATTAGTTTTCTAGAGCCAGCCGTCTATGGTGACTCCGATGACCGGCATCGAGCCTAGGATGCAGGACCAGCCAGTGTATTTCTTGGATACAGTGGCTCATGAGTGCATTATTATGTTGTGTGACATCGAGTACGGTGTCGAGTACATATGGATGTTCTCTACAGGCCTACATGCATACGATCGATTGTTTGTTGACTATAATTTTGCGGTTTCGTGTTTGGTTTTTGTAGTTTATAAAGCAGATGAGATATCTATGGAACTAAAGGTTTTTTTTTCTGTGAGAAATATGGTATGGAAATATCTGTGTATTTAAAGTTTCAGGGCATATTTTCATAATCTCCTAACCCAGATTCCACTCAACATAGGTGCTCACATAGTTGTGGACCTAGAGATGCTCCATGCGAGTCTAGCGGTCGCCCACTATAATGCCCAAGCGAGTTAAGATTCAGCGATGAAATTCGGAGTATTGGGTGAGGAAATAGCAAAGCAAGTGGTAAGAAGTAAAGATAGCCCCGTGGATGAACAAATGTCTCTCCGTTATTAAGACAACGTCATGCTTTCTAAAAAAAGCAACACCACAGAATATATTCTTTTAAGAAAAGCACAATTATATTAAGATGTTATATATTGGTAATTTCTCTGATAAGATGGTATTTGAGCGATTCTCCTCCATCTTTTAGCTATAGAACTTGTTGGAGATTTCATATCTCTCAACTCGAGTATTTGCTTGAAATATTAACTTCAATTCCTGGAACATCTCATATGGTTCATGACGTTCAAAACGTCTTTGAAGTCCCGATTCTAAACTGTTAAGCATGGTGCACTAAACTATCAAGTAGTCATCATATTGAGCTAGCCAAACGTTCATAATGTCTGCATATGCTCCTGCAATAGGTCTGTCGCCTAGCGGTGCATTAAGGACATAATTTTTCTATGCAGCAATGAGGATAAACCTCAGATCACGGATCCAATCCGCATCATTGCTACTAACATCTTTCAACACAATTTTCTCTAGGAACATATCAAAATAAACATATGAAAGCAACAACGCGAGCTATTGATCTACAACATAATTTGCAAAATACTACCAGGACTAAGTTCATGATAAATTTAAGTTCAATTAATCATATTACTTAAGAACTCCCACTTAGACATACATCTCTCTAGTCATCTAAGTGATCACGTGATCCAAATCAACTAAACCATGTCCGATCATCACGTGAGATGGAGTAGTTTTCAATGGTGAACATCACTATGTTGATCATATCTACTGTATGATTCATGTTCGACCTTTCGGTCTCCGTGTTCCGAGGACATATCTGTATATGCTAGGCTCGTCAAGTTTAACCTGAGTATTCCGCGTGTGCAACTGTTTTGCACCTGTTGTATTTGAACGTAGAGCCTATCACACCCGATCATCACGTGGTGTCTCAGCACGAAGAACTTTCGCAACGGTGCATACTCAGGGAGAACACTTCTTGATAATTAGTGAGAGATCATCTTAAAATGCTACCGTCAAACTAAGCAAAATAAGATGTATAAAAGATAAACATCATATGCAATCAAAATATGTGACATGATATAGCCATGATCATCTTGCGCCTTTGATCTCCATCTCCAAAGTACTTTCATGATCTCTATCGTCACCGGCACGACACCATGATCTCCATCATCTTGATCTATATCAATGTGTCGTCACATGGTTGTCTCGCCAACTATTGCTCTTGCAACTATTGCTATCGCATAGTGATAAAGTAAATCAATTATTTGACGCTTGCATCTTATGCAATAAAGAGACAACCATAAGGCTTCTGCCAGTTGCCGATAACTTCAATAAAACATGATCATCTCATACAACAATTTATATCTCATCACGTCTTGACCATATCACATCACAACAAGCCCTGCAAAAACAAGTTAGACGTCCTCTACTTTGTTGTTGCAAGTTTTGAGCAAAAAACGTTCTTACTTACGCATCAAAACCACAACGATATTTCGTCAAGTTAATGATGTTTTAATCTTTGCGAGTACAGGGCGTAGCCACACTCGGTTCAACTAAAGTTGGAGAAACTGACACCCGCTAGTCACCTGTGTGCAAAGCACAACGGTAAAACCAGTCTCGCCTAAGCGTACGCGTAATGTCGGTCCGGGCCGCTTCATCCAACAATACCACCGAACCAAAGTATGACATGCTGGTAAGCAGTATGACTTGTATCGCCCACAACTCACTTGTGTTCTACTCATGCATATAACATCTACGCATAAAACCTGGCTCGGATGCGACTGTTGGGGAACGTAGTAATTTCAAAAAATTTCCTACGCACACGCAAGATCATGGTGATGCATAGCAACGAGAGGGGAGAGTGTTGTCTACGTACCCTCGTAGACCGAAAGCGGAAGCTTAGAACAACGCGGTTGATGTAGTCGTACGTCTTCACGGCCCGACCGATCAAACACTGAAACTACGGCACCGCCGAGTTCTAGCACACATTAAGCTCGATGACGTCCCTCGTACTCCGATCCAGCTGAGTGTCGAGGGAGAGTTCTGTCAGCACGACGGCATGGTGACGATCTTGATGTTCTACCGTCGCAGGGCTTCGCCTAAGCACCACTACAATATTATCGAGGAGGACTATGGTCGAGGGGGGCACCGCACACGGCTAAGAGATGAAGAGATCAATTGTTGTGTCTAGAGGTGCCCCCTGCCCCCGTATATAAAGGAGCCAAGGAGGAGGGGGCGGCCGGCCAAGGAGGGGAGCGCCAAGGGGAGTCCTACTCCCACCGGGAGTAGGACTCCCTTCTTTCCTAGTTGGAATAGGAGAAGGGGGGAAGGAGGAGGGAGAGAGGAAGGAAAGGGGGGGGCGCCGCCCCCTCTCCTTGTCCTATTCGGACTGGGGGGAGGGGCGCGCGGCCCAGCCCTTGCCTCCTCTCTTCCTCTCCACTAGGGCCCATGTAGGCCCATCAAGCCCCCGGGGGGTTCCGGTAACCTCCCGGTACTCTGGTAAAATTTCGATTTCATCCGAAACACTTCCGATATCCAAATATAGGCTTCCAATATATCAATCTTCATGTCTCGACCATTTAGAGACTCCTCGTCATGTCCATGATCACATCCGGGACTCCGAACAAACTTCGGTACATCAAAACACATAAACTCATAATAAAATTGTCATCGAAACCTTAAGCGTGCGGACCCTACGGGTTCGAGAACTATGTAGACATGACCGAGACACGTTTCCGGTCAATAACCAATAGAGGAATCTGGATGCTCATATTGGCTCCTACATATTCTACGAAGATCTTTTATCGGTCAAACCGCATAACAACATACGTTGTTCCCTTTGTCATCGGTATGTTACTTGCCCGAGATTCGATCGTCGGTATCTCAATACCTAGTTCAATCTTGTCACCGGCAAGTCTCTTTACTCGTTACATAATGCATCATTCCGTAACTAACTCATTAGCTACATTGCTTGCAAGGCTTATAGTGATGTGCATTACCAAGAGGGCCTAGAGATACCTCTCCGACAATCGGAGTGATAAAACCTAATCTCAAAATACGCCAACTCAACATGTACCTTTGGAGACACCTGTAGAGCTCCTTTATAATCACCCAGTTACATTGTGACGTTTGGTAGCACACAAAGTGTTCCTCCGGTAAACAGGAGTTGCATAATCTCATAGTTGTAGGAACATGTATAAGTCATGAAGAAAGCAATAGCAACATACTAAACGATCAAGTGCTAAGCTAATGGAATGGGTCATGTCAATCACATCATTCTACTAATGATGTGATCCCGTTAATAAAATGACAACTCATGTCTATGGTTAGGAAACATAACCATCTTTGATTAATGAGCTAGTTTAGTAGAGGCATACTAGTGACAATATGTTTGTCTATGTATTCACACATGTATCATGTTTCCGGTTAATACAATTCTAGCATGAATAATAAACATTTATGATGATATAAGGAAATAAATAATAACTTTATTATTGCCTCTAGGGCATATTTCCTTCAAGATAGTCCATGGTTGATTTATAGAATGCTCTTTGCACTTCACTTATATTTTTTGAGTATGGCTTTATAGAATGCTTCATGTGCTTCACTTATATCATTTGAAGTTTGGATTGCCTGTTTCTCTTCACATAGAAAACCGTCATTTGTAGAATGCTCTTTTGCTTCACTTATATTTGTTAGAGCGTGGGCATATCATTTGTAGAAAGAATTAAACTCTTTTGCTTCACTTATATCTATTTAGAGAGATGACATGAATTGGTCATTCACATGGTTAGTCATAAAATCCTACATAAAACTTGTAGATCACTGAATATGATATGTTTGATTCCTTGCAATAGTTTGCGATATAAAGATGGTGATATTAGAGTCATGCTAGTGGGTGGTTGTGGATTGTAGGAATACTTGTGTTGAAGTTTGTGATTCCCGTAGCATGCACGTATGGTGAATCGTTATGTAACGAAGTCGGAGCATGATTTATTTATTGATTGTCTTCCTTATGAGTGGCGGGCGGGGACGAGCGATGGTATATTTGTATGTTTACTATATGTTGCATCTAGTTGCTAACTCTTTCTTTTTCATGTTGCTCAAGTATATTTTGTTGCATATATGATTGTACATTCTCTTGATGAAGATGCATCTCTAACAGGTACCTAGATTCTTGATGGCGAAGAAGCAGTGCTATGTCGTGTACAAAGGGAAGGTTCCGGAGTGTACGACGAGTGGCATGAGTGTCAGGCGCAAGTGGAGAGGGTCTCGGGCGCCACCCATAAAGGCTTCAAAAGCAGACAAGAAGCAGGAGCTAGTTAGTTGAGGTTCACGCTAGCGTGAGAGCGGACTCATAACCGCCGCCTCATGTACTGCATAGTTCTGCTGTCACTCATGGTGATAGCTCTTCTCGCGTATATCATTGTTTAGATGGATGACGATATAGTTGCAAGTATTCGAGACTTGTATCGCTATTTTCGAGATGATGACAAGAGCCATTTTGTATTGGATGATGATTATGATGATGACATGATTTGATGAGACTATTTATATGTATATGCTATGACTACATTTGTATTTCTATAATATGCTAGAGATTATTGTATAAAGCCCTGAACAAAATTCAGAAGAACAAAATATGGAGCAAAAACAAAAAAGTCAGAAACTAATAACAGTAGCGCGGGGTATGGCCTTACCAGCAGCGAGGTCTTAGCAGTAGCGCTCTTTGTACTAGGGCACTACAACTATTAGCAACAGCGCGTGTTGGAGACTGACGCTGCTGCTAACCCTATCCCTAGATATCAATAGCGCCGTATCAGTAGCGCGGCCACCCGCGCTACTGCTAAGCATATAACCCGCGCTACTGCTCAAATAGTGCACAAAACTTTCAGCAGCATTTTTTTTTGGTGAGAGCTCCTCGGATGCTAATTTTCGATGAAACTTGGCAAGAATCTCAAACATATGATAAGGTTTGATGTAGCAAAATTTCAGATTTTTGGATTTTGTTTGATGAACTTTTTTTAAACTTTTTTGCTAGGTTTAGGGTAGAAAATCTAGTCTCTTTCCCTAGTAGTGGTAGTGGCTACAGTTAGCAAAAGATTGGAGAAATGTGATCAAACATTGTCCAAAAAATCTGAAATTTTAGGAAATGAAACATTATCAGATTTGCGAGGTTCTTGCAAAATTTCACCTAAAAATAACATTTGAATGCTCTCACCAGAAATAACAAAATCACTGCTCAAACAGTGCACAAAACTTTCAGCAGCGATTTTGTTTTTTTCAATGAGAGCTCCTCAGATGCTATTTTTGATAAAACTTGGCAAGAATCTCAAGCATATGATAAAGTTTGATGTCGCAAAAATTCAGATTCTTTGGATTTCGTTTGATGACCTTTTTTTAACTTTTTTGTTAACTCTGGTGTAGTACACCCGAGAATAGAAAATCCAGTCTCTTAGGAAGTTTGGAATGTAATTAATCCAGTGGCATCGCCTCGCTCCTGGAACTACTCGCACACAGATGTGCTATAGGTTATTTGCCCTCCCTACAAACATGCTTGATAGAAAAACTATCGAAACCCTCCGCTAGCTCTTTGATGTTTCTGCTGCTTTGGATCATCCCCAACACGTGTGTGGGTTTAATTATGCAGAACCAGTTTCACTAACACGAGGATTTGTGACGATACCCAAACATAGTTTACTATAAAATCGGGAGCAAATCAGTTCTGCTAAAACCGCGGTAACCAAACAACCAGGTGCGCTTCTGTGCACAAGGTCGCCTTAATTAATTTGGGCTGTGATTGCACAAACAAACAAGCTAGGCACACGCAAAATATGGGAGAGGAATCGGGGGGTAGATGGCGGCGCTGGCGTATCACTGGGACCTCCAGCTCCAGGGGCGTGGACGCAGGGTCCCACCAGAATCCACGACGATCTCCTCGAGCTCATCTTCCTGCGCGTCGGGACGCCCGTCAGCCTCATCCGCGCCGCCGCCACGTGCAAGCCATGGCGCCGCGTGATCGCCGGCGACGGCTTCCTCCGTCGCTTCCGCAGCCTCAACGGGCCGCACATACTCGGGCGCTATTACTACCACGGTGATGGCATCAAGCCTATCTTCGTCCCCCTCGCTGCACCAAATGGGAAGCCTGCCATCGACCCCGACCGCGTCTCACTCGACTTCTTACGCAGCAGTTATCGCCGGATCCCGTTGCTCCACGACAGCTGGGGTGGCCTCATTGCCTGCTACCTCCCTTTCAGTGTCATCGTATGCAACACCTTGACGAAGCAGCACAGGCAGATCTATGCCACTTGCCCACCTTGTCTGCAGCCACGAAGATCTGTCGAGCATTGCCTCGGTGTGTTCCTGCTCGACGACGGCGACACGGGCCTTGACATGTCAAACTTCAGGGTTCTATGGGTGCGTCTGATCCATGATAAGCAGCAAGATGGCAGCAAAAGCGTCCAAGCATGCGTCTTCTCTGCAACAGACAGAGACAAACATTGGCTCCCGCTGAGCACCAGGTTCATTGGTGACAACATCATTCCGGTGGGGGCACTTGAGTACTTACGGGTGCCCTTGGTATTGCCGAAAAAGGGTTTCCCGCGCTTTGTATACAAAACAACCAACCGAACATCCAATGACAGGTGTTGGGGCGGAAGCAGCACAGTCATGCCCAAAAGGAAAGAAAGAGAAAATAGAAAAGAAACTAATGCCAACAACGGCGGATCGACAAAAAAACGAAGAAGCCTCGAGGCCGCTGCAGCTGCACCCACCGGAGATCGCCCACCAAGCTCCGTGGTTCCGAAGCGCCGGCACCAATCAGCACCTCCAAGAAGGAACGCGACGATGACGACGCTGCTGCCAAGGGTTTCCCCCGGTACGCTGTGAGGAGAGAGGAAGGGTAGCCCGACGCCTTTCAGGAAGGTCAGGCGGTACCCACAAGCGCCACCGCGTCAGTGTCGGCCAAGCCAACAGAGATTTCTCCCGATCCCAACCACCACCTCAGGCACTCCAGAGCTCGCCACCTAACAGACCCTCACCCTGCGCCAACCCGGTCACGAAGCTTCTCACGCCGTCTCACCGCAGCACCGTGAAGCATGGTCCGCACAAAGAAGGAGAGGAGCCGGGACTAGGGCAGCAGCACCGTCGGCACGCGGGAGGGCCCCACCTCCACCATCTCGACGGTAGCTGACCGGACGCAATAGCAAGAACATACCAAGCCCGTGGCCGCACAGGCCCGGCCGGGATCTCCGAGGCCCGTAAAGTTCCCGCCTTCGCGCTGCAGCCGGCACGTCGTCGATGCCGCCGCCCCTGTCCAAGCCGCTCCCCTGCCTTCCCGCACAGAGAGCCGCCAAGTGGAAGGTGCCCTTGGTATTCCTGGGGCGAGCGGGGGGCTCCCTCTGCTGGTCCGTCCAAGGAGGCAGCAATGTCTTGCTGCACCTCAAAGAGAGCACCGGCGAGTTCTCCTACATGAGGCTGCCCGGACAAGCCGGCATGAACAGCAACAGGAGGAACCACCGTGTCATTGGCACCATGAACCTTGTCCGGATCTTCGGGAACAACCTTGAGATACTCGGATTCGCCGCCCACGGCGGAGGGGCATGCACGGTTCAGAGGAGGATCAGTTTGTCCGACCAGATGGCAGGCAACATCGAGTCCGGGACCATGCGGGCCCGGAGATCGTATTTTTCAGATAGAGCACCTCAGGCTGCAGCTCCAGAGTGTGTTGTGCTGTGTGACAATGAATGCGGTGCCGAGTATGTCTGGCTGTTCAACGTCGACACCCTGAACATGAAGCAGGAATGTGCACAGGGGCTGAACAAAGGCGCTGGTCGGGCGTTCCCTTATGAGCTCCCATGGCCGCCAACTCTCAGCGCATGTTTGGGTGATGACGCCACGCAAGAGGAGCCGGGCAATGTGTGGTATACTAGAATTTATTTTGCTTTAAAATCCACATTGGTTAAATTTATTACAACTTTGCAGTTACATGTCTGAATTTTGTAGTTCAATGCTTATGAGTATATTGAGCTAAAAAAAACCCTTCTATGAGAAATATGTACTCTGGATGAAAATTGTATCTGCATATTTAAAATTTCAGGGCTTGTTCTTATATAACTTGCCGACCCGGGTTAGATTCAGCATGGGTGCTTACATTTTCGGTAAATTAGTTTTCTAGAGCCAGCCGTCTATGGTGACTCCGATGACCGGTATCGAGCCTAGGATGCAGGACCAGCCAGTGTATTTCATGGATACAGTGGCTCATGAGTGCATTATTATGTTGTGTGACATCGAGTGCGGTGTCGAGTACATATGGATGTTCTCTACCGGCCTACATGCATACGATCGATTGTTTGTTGTACTATAATTTTGCAGTTCTGTGTTTGGTTTTTGTAGTTTATAAAGCAAATGAGATATCTATGGAGCTAAAGGTTTTTTGTTCTATGAGAAATATGGGTATGGAAATTTTATCTGTGTATTTAAAGTTTCAGGGCATATTTTCATAATCTGCCAACCCAGGTTCCACTCAACATAGGTGCTCACATTGTTGTGGACCTAGAGATGCTCCATGCGAGTCTGGGCGGTCGCCCACTATAATGTCCAAGCGAGTTAAGATTCAGCGATGAAATTCGGAGTATTGAGTGAGGAAATAGCAAAGCAAGTGAGAAGAAGTAAAGATAGCCCCGTGGATGAACAAATGTCTCTCTGTCATTAAGACGACGTCATGCTTTCTTAAAAAAAGCAACACTATGGAATATATTCTTTTAAGAAAAGCACAATAATATTAAGATGTTATATATTGGTAATTTCTCTGATAAGATGGTATTGCCGAGAATATTTAGATACTCCCTCTACTCCGATAATACATTACTCTTCTTGGAACGAGTGCTACCAGAAATTTTCAACTTCTATGTTAAAGGTTGTTGCCAACATAATATACAAAAAGTTAGTGGTCCAAGATGTTTATTACTAATCGGTCTCCACTCACCACTCCCGCAAGAGTCAACTCTGGTCAATCTTTACACTATGTGTTACAAACGCATGGAATCGATTGCACGACAAACAAGTAGTAATCTAAATGCTCTTATATTTTTTTTACAGAGGAAGTACCAAAGATCTCATCCAGCAGACTGATCGAGTAGTTATTTCGAAAGCAAAGATAGAGAGATATTCACAGCCATGACCATAGGCCGGGGTAATGGCCGGTATGACAGGCAAACATATGGAGAAGTACATATGTTTTCTAAACATGTAGACATATATAGCAGGTACAATACATGTGTCAGACGTACCCATGTAGTACATATCGTTTATTCGTAGTATAAGTTTATATGTATATGTTCATGTATGGTCATACCCGATACATATAGCTAGACATTATTTTAAGATATGTATGATGTATGTGTATAATTGTAAACCCCTCCATCGTACGATGCAAACTCCGGCCTACGGTCCTTCTGCTGGCGTGCCGTAGGAAGGTGCCGAAGGTGGGTATTCTCCATTGTAATTATCAGCTGAAAAGCAAACACAATTCATTATATTATTTGCGTGCTAATAATTCCAAGATGAGAGAGAAAGACAGAGAGAGAGGCACCTAGGTTTCTAGCAGCAGCATCAACCTCAGAAGCCACAAGAAAGAAGAAGAAGAATGCAACGAGCAGTAAGAGCTGAGTTTTGGACGCCATAGCTAGCCTTGGTTCCTCGAGACGTGAGATGTTTGTTGCTGCAAATTAGGGGGATGATGGATGGGTGTATTTTGTTGAGGGTGGGTGGCTTCTCTCTGCGACCCCATTTATGGTCAAAGTATCCGCGGAGTTGGAAACCGTTGTTAGCGACTCGAGTGTTGGTATTACACCATTTTTCCAAATTAAATAGTACCAGTTCCATGTGTAGATCGGGGCCTAGTCCTTAGTTTGGTACATGTTCAAACTTATCAACAAAGCTACATAGAAAATTAGGGTGCTTGACTGATCTAGTGTCCCTACACAGACCTAGAAGATGAAAACCCATTGGTCTGGAATGGTAGGCATATATAGGAAACAAACTTTTCATCTAGCACAGTGACCGTGCATCTGTTATGACCAAGTGTTTTTCTTTTTTTCTTGTAAGACTTTTAGGGAATACTACTAGTCTTCGCGCTAGTTCTCAGAAGAGAATGGTGGCTCCTATTTGATATGGCCAAGTTGACCATCAACATATCGTAAATTCTTTCTTAGTGGTATGTGCAATTCTTCCTAGCGAAATATCTTGGGTGAAATCATATATGTTTTTGCCATGAACCATGAAGCATGCTGAATTCGTATTTGTTGGATTTTTTGATTTTTTTGTTGTGTCTTTTTTGAAGTCATTACACAATTTTTTCTCCAGTTTTTTGCCATGAATCATGAGGCCAGGCTGAATTCATGTTTGTTGGACTTTTTCAAAAAAATAAATGTGGCCTTTTTTCAATTTTTTTTTGTTTGTCTGGATTCGTGCCTATTGGGGCAGGGGAAACAATCGTTTGTTGTGGACTCCTCTTTGGGGTGAACGAGATCGTTCGTGTTTATCGATGGTCCCACCCGAACGTCTCGTTGGGTATGGGGAACTCCTATATCGAATTTTTGGGTGTTATCAACGTCCTTAAATATTAAATTTGAGCATATAAAAAAGGAAAATAAACATGAACATGTTCTCTCACTCAATTTCCAGAAAATAAAAGAAAAAAAGTCATGCCGTTCGTCGTTGATGGTGTACCCCTTTGTCCAGGCTGCCATAGCCATCCAGTCTTCATGCTTCATGGTCCAAGTTGACCATCAACATTTAACTTCTAATATTTTCTTTTTAAGTGAAATCATAAATATTTTATTAGAGGGTAAAACTCTACAGTTGTTATCTATTTATACCAAATATTTTTACTTATTTAGATCAAATCATACAATATTAATTATTTGCTTGTCATTATATGAAAAACATCAGTCATATGTTGCCTTACTAATATTAAAAAATTCATTATTACACAACCAAAGTTCATTATTAAAAATATGAGTAAATATATTAGGTAGATATTTGTCACCCCCAATATGCGACCCTATCCAAAAGGAACTCGAAGGTCCCACCAAGGATAGACCCGCATATTGAAACGCTTTTGCAAGGTGGATATCATTACATCAACATTACATAATAGATGGGGATACATACAAAAGCATACAATGCCACATGAATACAACATCATCATACATAAGATCAATATCCGACTACGCATGAATCACAAACAGAAGCTCAAACGACATCCACCCTGCTAGCCCGGGCTGCCGACCTGGAACCTATCCCTTGATCGAAGAAGAAGCAGAAGAAGAACTCCAACACAAGTAAACATCGCTCTCACGTCAGGATCATCGCAAAACCTGTACCTGCAACTATTGTTGTAGTAATCTGTGAGCCACGAGGACTCAGCAATCCCATTACCATGGGTATCAAGACTAGCAAAGCTTAAATGGGTAAGGAAGGGGTAAAGTGGTGAGGTTGCAGCAGCGACTAAGCATGATATGGTGGCTAACATACGCAAATAAGAGCGAGAAGAGAAGCAAAGGAACGGTCGTGAAGCTAGCAATGATCAAGAGGAGATCCTGAACACCTACTTACGTCAAACATAACACAGAAACCATGTTCACTTCCCGGACTCCGCCGAGAAGAGACCATCACGGATACACACACGGTTGATGCATTTTAATTCGGATCTGGTGTCAAGTTATCTACAACCGGACATTAACAAATTCCCATCTGCCACATAACCGCGGGCATGGCTTTCGAAAGTTTATACCCTGCAGGGGTGTCCCAACTTAGCCCATCACAAGCTCTCACGGTCAACGAAGGATATTCCTTCTCCCAGGAAGACCCGATCAAACTCGGAATCCCGGTTTACAAGACATTTCGACAATGGTAAAACAAGACCAGCAAGACCGCCCGATGCGCCGACAATCCTGATAGGAGCTGCACATATCTCGTTCTCAGGGCAACACCGGATGAACACTACGTACAACTAAAACCAGACCTCGAGTTTCCTCGAGGTGGCGCTGCAAGTGGCTCTGGTTCGGACCAACACTTAGACAAGCATTGGCCCGGGGGGGCTAAATAAAGATGACCCTCGAGAGAGCGACTCCCAAGGGAAAAGTAGGTGGTGGTGAAGCAAATGGTAAAACCAAGGTTGGGCCTTGCTGGAGGAGTTTTATTCAAAGCGAACTGTCAAGGGGGTCCCATAAATCACTCGACCGCCTAAGGAACGAAAAATCCGGGAACATAATACCGGTATGACGGAAACTAGGGCGGCAAGAGTGGAACAAAACACCAGGCATAAGGCCGAGCCTTCCACCCTTTACCAAGTATATAGATGCATTAATAATATAAGAGAAATTGTGATATCCCAACATAACCCTGTCCACCATGGAGCAATCTTCAACTTCACCTGCAACTAACAACGCTATAAGAGGGGATGAGCAAAGCGGTAACATAGCCAAACAACGGTTTGCTAGGAAGGGTGTCAAAGGTTAGAGGTTCATGGCAATTTGGGAGGCTTAAGGAACAAGTGATAGGAAGCGCAGCATAGCGATAGAACGAAGCAACTAGCATAGCAATGATAGTAGTGAGATCCAGGGTAGCGGTCATATTGCCTGAAATCCCGCTAGGAAGAAGAACGAGTCCATGAAGAAGATGAACGGGCGTAGAAGAACCAAGCGTAGTCGAACGAATCCTCACGATCGCAACATTACCGGAACTAAGAAGCAACACCGGAAAGAAACAAACAACATGGTAAATGCACAAGCATAAACATGGCATGATGCACAAACAAGTATGATGCATGTCCGGTTTAAAGAGGCATGGCATGGCAAAGTGCAACAAACAATACTACAAGTTAAGTGGAGCTCAATATGCAACGAGTTGCATATTGACGAAACACCACATCCGAGTTATTTAGTTCGCTCTCGTTTAGGTACACAACAATGTTAAATGTTGTTAAACATGGTAAGGGGTGTAACAAAAGTAAACTAAATATTTAAGCAAGTTTAAATGAGGCCGGAACAACGAACAACAATTCCGGGAAAATCCTCATATGCAAATTATGAATTTGCTACTGTTCTGCCCTAAAACATATTTTAAAGTTGTTAAACAGGAAAATAAAGTGGACCATGTTAAACTAGGCATTTTTCCACCATATTTACATATAAAGTATATTTAAAACCGAGCTACGGTTATTTAGTTATGAAATAAATCATTTTAGCATGGCATTTAAGCAAATTAATGCAAACAGCAAGTTAAACATTTTTTAACACGGATGAAAGTGGCATATTATTAATCTATACAAAATTCTAAGCATTTTACATGTTTAAATCATTTTAATCCGATGCACCATTTGTGAGTTATTAAATGCATGATGTTTGAGGGTTTTTCTGTAAAACTGTAGTTCCTGGAAAAATAGCTAAAATCGTCCAAAGGAAAAAAAACATGTCACGGGCCGAAACTGGCTGGCCCAACAGAGAGGAGGGGCTGTGGGCGCTCACCCATGGGCTTTAGCCCAGTCGGTGGATGCGGCTGAGGCAGGATGGATCTGAAGGGGAAGCAGGCTGGATCTTGGCGGCGGCCTAGTCGAGGCGCTAAGCGAGCGCGTGGTCGCTGGAGCGGTCAACGCGGGGCACTGGAGGCATCGGGCCCCCTGGTTCGAAGTAGAGGCGAGGCGCCGGCCTCGAACGACGATGGCAGCAGCAGGAACCCCGGCCGGCGAGGGTGAGGCTTGGGGGAAGGAGAGAGGAAGGTCGGCGAGAGGTGCTGCTGAGCCTTTGCGGTCACGGGCTGGGGGGGCTGCTCGAGCAGTTCGACCAGGCGATGGCGCAGGTGTCCTCCTCCTCTGTTCGAAGCAGAGGATGGACTAGGCGGGTCGGGTGTAGAGGAGGTCGGGACGAGCGGTACGCGGCGGCAGGCGATGGCTTGGCGACGGAGGAAGGAGGTCTGGCGGAGACCCGAGGGCGCAGGGCGTCGGCTTGGCCTAGATCAGAGAGGCCATGGCATTCGCGGCTTGGCGCGGGGCCTTGACCACAGGGAGCTGAGGGAAGGCACGGATCCAGGCGGTGGAGGCCCTAGCCGGATGGCGGGTGACGAACTTGAGGCGCCATGGCGGCATCCATGTCCGGGTGGTGCTGTTCGGTTCCTGCAGAGAGAGGGAGCATGAGAGGGAATGAAACCAGGAGAAGAAAGGGAAAGGAAGGAGAGGCGCGAGCGTGGCTGGCCTGGCGGGTTAGCACGGGTACGATGTGAGGAGGCGCTCGGGCGCCTGCGCGCTGGACCGAGGGCTCGAGGTGCTGGACATGCACGGGAGCGGGGAACTCGGGGAAGAAGTTGGCTGCGTCGCTGCTGGAGAGGCGGAGACCGAGAGGATCGGGTGCTACTGCGCTGGGACCTATTGGTTCGGTCTCCGGCGGGGACGAACTGCTCGTGATCCCCTCGGGATCGAGCAGAGGAGGCTCTGGTTGGTGGAATGGGTGGATCGGGAGGGATCCTGATGAGGGTGTGGCTGGTTGGGCAGGGAAGAAATCGAGGAGAGACAAACTGGCGGCGACGGAGGAATGAGGAGGATGGGACAAGCTGCCTAATTTCTAGGGTTGGATCCCGTGTATATATAGCAGGTGGATTTGGCTAGGGACTATTTCATCCCTATGATCATAATCGGACGGTCGCGAATAAAATAGTTAGGGAGCCCAATTAACAAAACAGAGATGTTTTATAGATGTTAGGGGATGATCCAGATCCATCGGTAAGGACAGACCGGTTCGGGTTCGGGTAAGTTTCGGACACGCACACGAGGGGTATGAGAGAGGTCAACGAGGACAAGGGCCTGACAAAATGACAATGGAGGCAAAGAGAGAAAGGGCAACTGCAACCGGCTACGACTTTTATGAAAACATGCAAATGCAAAACGCATGATGCTATGAGATGAGATGCATGACATGAACAAAATGCAAAACAAAAGACAAAAAAACCAACCACGAAGGGAATAACATATCGCATCTCCGGAAAAGGCAAGAGTTGGAGTTACGAATATGGGAAGTTGCATCCGGGGTGTTACAACACTCCACCACTACGAGAGGATTTCATCCCGAGATCTAGGATGGCACCGGAGGGAAAAGGAAGAGGAAGAGAAGAGGTAAACTAAAGTTTCTTCTTTGACAAACGAGTGAAACCAACAAACCTTGAGAGGTTGAGCAATTTAAAAGAAAGAGTACAACAGAGATGAACGAGATTGCAAACAATCCCGTTAGAAAAGAGGAACAAGGAACATTACGAGAACTTGAAGGGTGCAAAGACATGAATCAAGAGTTTAATGGACAAGATAGAATTCGTAGCCACTCCGGTTAAAACAAGATGAGAGAGGAAAAATTCGGGCAGCACTCCGGTTGAACATGGAAGGAATAGAACATGAGCTTGAGAAGATGCGATAATACTTGATGAAATCAACAACACACTGCCGCTGGAACTATTGAAAGAATGGCACAAGGGGTAAGAAAGATTTCAGACAGCAGTCCGGTTCAAAAGAGAGGCAAAACTTAATAAGATGCAAGAACTTGAATGAAAACACAACACTCCGGTTAAATGGATGAGCAAGAAAATAACATGATCTTGACAAAACGAGATGATGGGTCAACGAGAGCAACATCACAATGCCTCTGAAAGAAAGAATAGAAGATAGATCATTGGAATAAAAGAATGGAGAAGAAAACAACATGTGCTACCTCAAATGAATTTGAGAGAGCATCTTTAAAAAGAAGGATTGAACGGAGTTGTTGGAAAACCAACAACGAAACGAAAAGAATAAGATTGCAGTGGGCTTATGGAAAGATCTCAAAATTATGAGGTGACAAATGGCCACTAACGGAAATAATTGATTTGATTGAGAGCACCAAAAAGATGAAAAACTTCTTCCACCAAGATGATAAAGAGATAACTTGGATCATTGTTAAGCACCACAATAGCAACATTCCTTAGGGAAGGCTGTAGGTGAAATCTCTACCAAGATAACTCCAACGAAGAGATTGATGGACTTAAAATACCTCATTCTTGACAACATGTGAATCATGAAACATGAATGGAAATTGTCAAGAGTGACATAACACCATCTCAAAAACTAAGGTAGAAAGAATTGCACTTCGAAATGCAAGAAGAAGAATACTTGAACGCCTCAAAACAAAACATTGTTGGGCACCATGTTTATTTTAGAGTATAGCTTGGCGGGTCATAACTTCGAGAGAAATCTTGAAGAACAATTGAAGAATGAAGAGAATCCTTGATGAACCACCATGTAGAGCCTCCATGGAGAACTCCGGTAATAGAAGGATGATGAAAACAAAGAGAAGTTGAAAACACAGGGTGAAGCCTTGCGATGATTTAGATGGAGCTTTTGACGAGATAAAGTGGAAAAAACTTGGAACTCTGGAAAAGAAAAGAATTGAATCACCTCAAGGAAATAAGAATAAGATTTATTGTATGCTTATCCTTCATCAAATTAAATTGATGACAAGCAATGGGTTTTGCATACTACTTATCCTTCTTGAAAAGGATTGAGAAGTGACATATCGCAAACTTGAGAAGGTCTTCATGAACCACCGGTAGGATTGAAAAGAACGAATGAATTAATATGATAATCAAAGAAAAGTATCTTGAACGAACCACCGTAAAAAATTCAGAAATGACTGACGAAAGAGAATGAATCACCAGGAAGAATTAGAAGAACAAATATTCTTGAGGGGATTTAGATAAATGAGAACGAAGAGGCCATGAACTGATTAGAGGTTATTTGAACAATTCACCGGTAAGATTTGTAGAACGATAGCTACATGCTGAGAATGAATAATTCTGAGATGATGGGCTCCGGAGAATCAAACTGAAAAGACTCCTGAATTGCTCTGGATGGGTGAAAAGAATTGTCACAATCAAAAACAATTATGAGGATGGCATGAAGCTAGAACCATGAATCTTCGAGAGAATGGACAAGATTTAGAGGAAACACTTCTTCGGTCTTCACATGCTGAGAATGACGATGAGAACCACCATGAATTGTTGAGATACTCCAGGAGAATTAAAAGAGGAAAGGTTGAGCCAAAGATGAAAAGAATTTGAAAGCAATCTTGGACAAGGCATATGACTGATGGAATCCATTCTTACGTCGCACTTTGAAATGAATTTGGGAATGGCTCCGAGAAAATTAGAAGAGTCAGGTAAGATCCTGGGGAAAAAACCTGTGGGTTAGGGCCCACTCAAAAGAGAACACCGTTGAACAATTTAGAAGAGAGATAGCACCGGTTGAATAAAATGGCTTGAATGAGATAACAACCTCGAAATATCTTGAGCGGATTGAGAATGGAACCACAAGTCTTGTGAGATATTTTCAGCACTTCAGAACAAATGAATAGGAAGAAGTGAATGATTAAGAGGTGCATCGGCATGAGAAAGCATTAGAAATGAGGAAAGGAATATGATGAATATCGAAAGCTTGAATTGGATCTACCGGAGAAGAAACAACAATGAAAGATGATGAACTTGAAACTGTTGAGCATCTTCATGGGAAATCACCGGATAAGAACATTGATTGAAAAGAGTGAAGAGACTTCACATGAATAAATGGATACTTGATTAAAAAAATCTGAGTCCTTGAAGAAAAAGGGTGGGAGGGCGGGAAAACAAAGACAACTTGGGGACGGATGAAACAAACACCGGTGAGAAAACTTAGAGTTGATCTTGCGGATGTTGAAAATGATCAGATCCACTTGAAGAGAAGCACACCGGTTGGAAAAGAGTTGACATGACAACCTCAGTGATCAAGAAGGATTAGTACTCCCATAGAAATATGAGAACACGGCTTGAAAGGTATGGAATCAACATCTGACTTCGAAGCAACTCGAATACCACAAATAAAACAAAACAAAGGATTTGGCTTGCAGAATAAGCCGGAACAAATACATATGATAGAGATTTACCCAATCCCATATCATGCATTTGTCGGAAAGATATTCTAGGAGCTACTTGAATTCCCACCTATAAAACTTCCGAAACTTTCTGGTTATGCAATCTGGTGTTGGGGATACAGGGGAAGCAATATATCTCACCCAAACTAACAATCCCTACATCCAGCTGTATCCATTCATCAACATATAACCAAGGAAACTCCGGAAATCGTGTACCTCAACCTTCAAAAAGCATCCGTTATACGAGCTATGGCAATACTCCCGAAATCCCCAGTACTGGGTGGCGTCGAGGTTATCTCACCAACAACTGCATAAAAGAGATTTTCGATGTCGGCAAAACTCAGGTATTCCAGAACTGCAACGATAAAATTATGACGACAACACCTCGGAGCTCAACTCCCCGGGACACTGCCACAACCCCTAAATGTCAGGAGGCACCAAGAACAATGTTCTCGTCATAAGAATATCGGAACGATTCCAAGATACCCGCGTGATCCTAAAATTTTTTTAGTGAAATTTGAGGAGAGGAAAGACAAAACATCTACGTCAGGACACCTCACCAGAGCGACGAAGGGGCTGAGGAGTAAAAAGAATTCCTACTCTCCGATATATATAATCCTAAGACTCAAAATAGTTTTTTTTCCTAGACTCAACAACGGCCAACAATCAAGGGGGCTCCTATGGTCGGTCGAGGCTTTGATACCCACTTGTCACGCCCAATATGCGACCCTATCCAAAAGGAACTCGAAGGTCCCACCAAGGATAGACCCGCATATTGAAATGCTTTTGCAAGGTGGATATCATTACATCAACATTACATAATAGATGGGGATACATACAAAAGCATACAATGCCACACGAATACAACATCATCATACATAAGATCAATATCCGACTATGGATGAATCACAAACAGAACCTCAAACGACATCCACCCTTGCTAGCCCAGGCTGCCGACCTGGAACCTATCCCCTGGTCAAAGAAGAAGCAGAAGAAGAACTCCAACACAAGTAAACATCGCTCTCACGTCAGGATCATCGCAAAACCTGTACCTGCAACTGTTGTTATAGTAATCTGTGAGCCACGAGGACTCAGCAATCCCATTACCATGGGTATCAAGACTAGCAAAGCTTAAATGGGTAAGGAAGGGGTAAAGTGGTGAGGTTGCAGCAGCGACTAAGCATGATATGGTGGCTAACATACGCAAATAAGAGCGAGAAGAGAAGCAAAGGAACGGTCGTGAAGCTAGCAATGATCAAGAGGAGATCCTGAACACCTACTTACGTCAAACATAACACAGAAACCGTGTTCACTTCCCGGACTCCGCCGAGAAGAGACCATCACGGCTACACACACGGTTGATGCATTTTAATTCGGATCTGGTGTCAAGTTATCTACAACCAGACATTAACAAATTCCCATCTGCCACATAATCGTGGGCACGGCTTTCGAAAGTTTATACCCTGCAAGGGTGTCCCAACTTAGCCCATCACAAGCTCTCACGGTCAACGAATGATATTCCTTCTCCCAGGAAGACCCGATCAAACTCGGAATCCCGGTTTACAAGACATTTCGACAATGGTAAAACAAGACCAGCAAGACCGCCCGATGCGCCGACAATCCCGATAGGAGCTGCACATATCTCGTTCTCAGGGCAACACCGGATGAACACTACGTACAACTAAAACCAGACCTCGAGTTTCCCCGAGGTGGCGCTGCAAGTGGCTCTGGTTCGGACCAACACTTAGACAAGCATTGGCCCGAGGGGGGGGGGGGGCTAAATAAAGATGACCCTCGAGAGAGCGACTCCCAAGGGAAAAGTAGGTGGTGGTGAAGCAAATGGTAAAACCAAGGTTGGGCCTTGCTGGAGGAGTTTTATTCAAAGCAAACTGTCAAGGGGGTCCCATAAATCACCCGACCGCGTAAGGAACGCAAAATCCGGGAACATAATACCGGTATGACGGAAACTAGGGCAGCAAGAGTGGAACAAAACACCAGGCATAAGGCCGAGCCTTCCACCCTTTACCAAGTATATAGATGCATTAATAATATAAGATATATTGTGATATCCCAACATAACCCTGTCCACCATGGAGCAACCTTCAACTTCACCTGCAACTAACAATGCTATAAGAGGGGCTGAGAAAAGCGGTAACATAGCCAAACAACGGTTTGCTAGGAAGGATGTCAAAGGTTAGAGGTTCATGGCAATTTGGGAGGCTTAAGGAACAAGTGATAGGAAGCGCAGCATAGCGATAGAACGAAGCAACTAGCATAGCAATGATAGTAGTGAGATCCAGTGTAGCGGTCATCTTGCCTGAAATCTCGCTAGGAAGAAGAACGAGTCCATGAAGAAGATGAACGGGCGTAGAAGAACCAAGCGTAGTCGAACGAATCCTCACGATCGCAACATTACCGGAACTAAGAAGCAACACCGGAAAGAAACAAACAACATGGTAAATGCACAAGCATAAACATGGCATGATGCACAAACAAGTATGATGCATGTCCGGTTTAAAGAGGCATGGCATGGCAAAGTGCAACAAACAATACTACAAGTTAAGTGGAGCTCAATATGCAACGAGTTGCATATTGACGAAACACCACATCCGAGTTATTTAGTTCGCTCTTGTTTAGGTACACAACAATGTTAAATGTTGTTAAACATGGCAAGGGGTGTAACAAAAGTAAACTAAATATTTAGGCAAGTTTAAATGAGGCCGGAACAACGAACAACAATTCTGGGAAAATCCTCATATGCAAATTATGAATTTGCTACTGTTCTGCCCTAAAACATATTTTAAAGTTGTTAAACAGGAAAATAAAGTGGACCATGTTAAACTAGGCATTTTTCCACCCCATTTACATATAAAGTTTATTTAAAACCGAGCTACGGTTATTTAGTTATGAAATAAATCATTTTAGCATGGCATTTAAGCAAATTAATGCAAACAGCAAGTTAAACATTTTTTAACATGGATGAAAGTGGCATATTATTAATCTACACAAAATTCTAAGCATTTTACATGTTTAAATCATTTTAATCCGATGCACCATTTGTGAGTTATTAAATGCATGATGTTTGAGGGTTTTTCTGTAAAACTGTAGTTCCTGGAAAAATAGCTAAAATCGTCCAAAGGAAAAAAAAACATGTCACGGGCCGAAACTGGCTGGCCCAACAGAGAGGAGGGGTTGTGGGCGCTCACCCATGGGCTTTAGCCCAGTCGGTGGATGCGGCTGAGGCAGGCTGGATCTGAAGGGGAAGCAGGCTGGATCTTGGCGGCGGCCCAGTCGAGGCGCTAGGCGAGCGCGTGGTCGCTGGAGCGGTCAACGCGGGGCACTGGAGGCATCGGGCCCCCTGGTTCGAAGCAGAGGCGAGGCGCCGGCCTCGAACGACGATGGCGGCAGCAGGAACCCCGGCCGGCGAGGGTGCGGCTTGGGGGAAGCAGAGTGGAAGGTCGGCGAGAGGTGCTGCTGAGCCTTGGGGTCACGGGCTGGGCGGCTGCTCGAGCAGTTCGACCAGGCGATGGCGCAGGTGTCCTCCTCCTCTGTTCGAAGCAGAGGATGGACTAGGCGGGTCGGGTGTAGAGGAGGCCGGGACGAGCGGTACGCGGCGGCAGGCGATGGCTTGGCGACGGAGGAAGGAGGTCCGGCGGAGACTCGATGGCGCAGGGCGTCGGCTTGGCCTAGATCAGAGAGACCATGGCGTTCGCAGCTTGGCGCGGGGCCTCGACCGCAGGGAGGTGAGGGGAGGCACGGATCCGGGCGGTGGAGGCCCTGGCCGGATGGCGGGTGACGAACTTGAGGCGCCATGGCGGTATCCATGTCCGGGTGGTGCTGTTCGGTTCCTGCAGAGAGAGGGAGCATGAGAGGGAAAGAAACCAGGAGAAGAAAGGGAAAGGAAGAAGAGGCGCGAGCATGGCTGGCCTGGCAGATTAGCACGGGGACGATGTGAGGAGGCGCTCGGGCGCCTGCGCGCTGGACCGAGGGCTCGAGGTGCTCGACACGCACGGGAGCGGGGAACTCGGGGAAGAAGCTGGCTGCGGGCGCTGCTGGAGAGGTGGAGACCGAGAGGACCGGGTGCTACTGCGCTGGGACCTGTTGGTTCGGTCGCTGGCGGGGACGAACTGCTCGTGATCCCCTCGGGATTGAGCAGAGGAGGCTCTGGTTGGTGGAATGGGTGGATCGGGAGGGATCCCGATGAGGGTGTGGCTGGTTGGGCAGGGAAGAAATCGAGGAGAGACAAACTGGCGGCGGCGGAGGAATGAGGAGGATGGGACAAGCTGCCTAATTTCTAGGGTTGGATCCCGTGTATATATAGCAGGTGGATTTGGCTAGGGACTATCTCATCCCTATGATCGTAATCGGAAGGTCACGAATAAAATAGTTAGGGAGCCCAATTAACAAAACAGAGATGTTTTATAGATGTTAGGGGATGATCCAGATCCATCGGTAACGACAGACCGGTTCGGGTTCGGGTAAGTTTCGGACACGCACACGAGGGGTCTGAGAGAGGTCAACGAGGACAAGGGCCTGACAAAATGACAACGGAGGCAAAGAGAGAAAGGGCAACTGCAACCGGCTACGACTTTTCTGAAAACATGCAAATGCAAAACGCATGATGCTATGAGATGAGATGCATGACATGAACAAAATGCAAAACAAAAGACAAAAAAACCAACCACGAAGGGAATAACATATCGCATCTCCGGAAAAGGCAAGAGTTGGAGTTACGAATATGGGAAGTTGCATCCGGGGTGTTACAATATTATAAAGTGTGCATATGTGTTATGCCGATTGTAATATTTGTGAACATAACGGTAGATGAATATATGGCAAAGAGTTCTAGCAAATATCCTAATGGAGGTTTGTAAAGTAGGAGTTTTTAGCTTAGTTGGACATTCTAGAGTCTATCCCTTCCTCTTGTCAAACAGGTGGTTTGTTCTCGAATCCCTTCCTCTTGTCACTAGTTATTGTTGCTCATTTTCTGTTAAGCATTCCATTCTCTCTTGGTTCAAATCATATTTGGTCTGCTTAGCCAAATTGCAATACTAGTGAGTTTGCCTCTAACCATTGGAAACCAACCCATCTTGTTAGAATTTGTGCGTTTCATGAACTATTTAAGAAACTAGTAGTACAAGAAGTAGTGGATATACAACTATGACAAGGTGCTTTGTGTCTGCATATATTGAACATGTTTGGGGTAGGCTCATACAATAAAGGGCCACAAGGTGGGCTTTCATATTAGCTAGCTTATATCCCCACGATGCTATTGAATGACAAATTGCATTCATGAAATGTGGTTGTCAAGAGAAAGATGAACAAAACAAGAGTTTGTTTTTCCTCTTAAAAGTTCTCTGGCACACCACTTTTTCTCTTCGCGATGTTGTAGTAGTAACTGTCATGCACTTGTTCGCTTGGTTGAAGGAGGCTCAGAAGGAGCCTAGATAGTGCATACACTTTCAGGAGCTGTCGACAGTTTAAATTACAAGTAAAAAGCATAGAGTAATGTTGAGAAGTTGTTGTGATTTACTTGAAGTTGAAGTTTTATTTTGTGGTTTGATTTGTGTACTGGAAGTTTGTAATACTGACAAGCAAAATCATGATTGTTTCTTGTCAAATGTCAAATGTAAAATCCTGATTGACAAGCAAAATCGTGTCTTGCTCCAATATGAGTAGCAAAAATTGCTGCAATTTTGTGAAGGAATGGTAGATTACTTAAGCACTAGTAGAAACAGAGTACACCCCCAGTGCCATTATATGAGTGGCATCTAGTCTTGAAGGTACTGTCACGGTGTCACCCCCAGTGCCATTATCATCTCAAGATAGATATCCAGCCATAATAAGATCACATAAATGTTCTCTTGATGGCACTGTCACCAAGAGTAGGAATGGCATATGAACACAGTACTGAAAAGGCATTGTCCTTTTGGAGATTCAGCAACAATTAGCCTTCAACAGTACATACAGGAATTGTTCTTCTGGAAAGAATACTTCTAAGTTCACATGACCTGTCTAAATAGGGAACACCCAACAACTCAATACATAACACAAATGGTTCCTCCCAAGGATAAAATTCCATAAGGCACATGATAGTTCAGCGACAGAAACCAAAACCACAAGTACATTACGCTGCCACAGCATATCAGATTACAGTTCAATATGAGTAGCAAAAATCGTGTCTTGCTCCAATATGAGTAGCAAAAATTGATGCAATTTTGTGAAGGAATGGTAGATTACTTAAGCACTAGTAGAAACAGAGTACACCCCCAGTGCCATTATATGAGTGGCATCTAGTCTTGAAGGTACTGTCACGGTGTCACCCCCAGTGCCATTATCATCTCAAGATAGATATCCAGCCATAATAAGATCACATAAATGTTCTCTTGATGGCACTGTCACCAAGAGTAGGAATGGCATATGAACACAGTACTGAAAAGGCATTGTCCTTTTGGAGATTCAGCAACAATTAGCCTTCAACAGTACATACAGGAATTGTTCTTCTGGAAAGAAGACTTCTAAGTTCACATGACCTGTCTAAATAGGGGAACACCCACCAACTCAATACGTAACACAAAACGGTTCCACTCAACGATAAAATTCCATAAGACACATGATAGTTCAGCGACAGGAACCAAATCCACAAGTACATTACGCTGCCACAGCATATCAAATTACAGTTCAACAAAGTGAATAAATCGACAACTAACTACGCTAGGCTGTAAATAACTTATGGTAGTTCAACGACAGAAATTAAATCAACAAGCACACTAGGCTAGGCTGCAATAACAAGTCAGATAGTAGTTTCATAATAGAAACTAAACTGAAAGATACTCTAAGGATGCAAAAACAGTTAACTCCACTGCGTATGAGATTCACTGTTTTGGGTACCGCTCGAAATTTCGTGATCCCGAGCGGTTGGCGCGTTTACCGCTACCCCATGAAAAGCACTCATACCGAGCAAAAAAATTCAAGTTTTTTTGAATATTTTGAATTCAAATGCTGGCCAAGTTAAATACGAGGCATCTCTGATGTAGCAACAGAGCTGGTGATGGCGTAGTGGCAAAGGCGTGCTAAATTAGAAGTTGTGTGATTCTGGGAGCGGCCAGGAATTGAACTCGAGATCTAAGAGCTAGCGGCAGCAATTGGTGCGTGTGAACAGCCACTACGCTAGGGGAGGATTACTGATATCAAAGAGTTAAAATTGTATCTATATCAACTTCAAAATATTTGAATTCAAAATTTGATTTTAAATTGCGTCCAAATTTTTTTCCAGTATTTCGTGGTTACCGTGGTAACCGTGAATCTCGGCGCCCCTCGAGAAAAAAGGACCGCTTGGTATCCAAAACCTTGATGAGATTACAGGATTCTCAATGTTTGATTTGGGACAGGATTAAGCGAGTTGATGGCTCAAACGATCGAGGTCAAAGAATATGTGAGGTGTGAGGGCAGAGCCTCTGGACAATTGTTGCACTTATGTTATAACCATGGTTTAATGATAATCTCCCATTCCACAAAACCTAACACAAAATCGATGTGAGATTTCACAAACACATTACAGAGAAGATGATGAGACCACTAGCCAGGACATTAAGCGTTCCACTTGTCTTTGCCTTTAACATGTAGCCAATGACTACCAAGATCCTAGTTTTGTCAAATAAACTGTGTCCTTGGTATTTAAATTGATACATGATGAGTTCCGGGATGGTTCATAGACAAAGGATCACAGTAGACAGGTTGAATGATTCTTACAAGTCTTTTCATTTTTCCTTGACAAAATAGTTAAGCGAAGGCAAATATACCTCCTGGTGCAAATTCTGAGCAGGGAACACATGAGTAGGGATAGTGACGATAGCACGTGACGCACCATGATAGATAGTCGTCCAGACCTAGGGGTTCATAAAGTGGCATGCCATCGATGCTATATTCGGATCGACGAGGCTCAAAGGTTCTATCCATGAGATTAATTGGGCTATTGTCCTGCATACCTGGAGTCTTCATATCAAATCCCAAGTAGATTGCGTCGGCGCCAATGGAGGGGAACACCGAAGGTGTGACAGATAGGGCATGTTCAAAGCCGATAAGCACCGCGCGTGCACCGAGCCCGTGGATGGGCACCATCTTCCTCAAATCCAAATCAACCCGGTACACCTCGTATTTCGTATCTTCATTATTGTCATTGTTGCCTTGCCCTCGGTACATGAATATGAGCTCCCCGCCATTATCCATGAGATGGAAATCATAATTCCTTGTCCTGTCTAATGATGTAGGCAGGTCGGCGGCGATAACCAGCCGCGGCGGTTGGCTTGCACTAGTCTCCAATACCATCACTGCCTTGTGGGTGAGGCCGTAGAAGCGGTCGGTGAAAGACAGGGACTGCAAGAAGTATGGGCAACGACGGACCACCATTGTCCAGTGGCTGTCGCCTGGCTTGGCGACGGCAAGTATTCCATACAAATTGAAATTGACCGCGATGGTGCTGTCATCGGCAAGGCCAGCGCCTGACACATGCAACACTTTCCTTGGTGTCTTGGGATCCCTCGGGTTCTGGTTTGGGAGGGTGGTGGCCGGTGGGAGGTCGGCCGTCTGGCGGGTGAGTGGGTTGAGCAGCCGGACCGCCCATGTCGCCCTGTGGAGGAGGACGAGGAGGCCCTCCATGGTGGGGCCGAACACGTCGTGCCCGTCGAGCTCCGGCAGGTCCAAGTGCCTCGAGCAGACGGTGGAGTAGTTGATGAGGCAGTGGCGCCCGCGGTGTCCCATGCCCCTGAGCATGATCCACTGGCGCGGGTGGAAGCGGCGGTCCAAGACGCTGTGCTCGCGCGGATCGGTGGAGCAGAGCCGCCACGGACGGCAGACGGCGCGGAAGCAGACGTAGTCGGCGACGTCGTTGGCGAGTGTAGAGGAATAGGACTCAATGTATTGATAGGTGCATATGCACAAGTATATATAGTACATAGGGCAAGTCATATCCTAAACTATACACAAGGAGGAGACTTGGAGTACAAGAATACATGTGCTAAATACATATCTCAACACCCCCCGCAGTCGAAGCGACACCGTTGCTGACGCAAAGACTGGACCGGAATTCCTCGAAAGACGTCGTGGGCAAGCCTTTGGTCATGATGTCGGCAAATTGTTGGGAGGTGGGAACGTGCAGAACACGTACATGGCCAAGAGCCACCTGATCCCGAACAAAATGGATATCAAGCTCAATGTGCTTGGTGCAACAATGATGAACCGGGTTGGCGGAGATGTTGTCGCAGTAGACGACCGTGGCCTTCTCAACAGGACACGAGAGCTCGTGAAGAAGCTGACGAAGCCAGGAGCACTCAGCAACAACGTTAGCCACAGCGTGGTACTCAGCCTCGGTGCTAGATCGCGAGACGGTGGGCTGCCGCTTGGACGACCACGACACCAGGGATGGTCCAAGGAAGATGCAGTAACCCGAAGTAGAATGACGGGTGTCCGGGCAGCCAACCCAGTCGGCGTCGGAGTAGGCGACCAGATCAGTGGCAGTGGAGGCGCGCAGAGTAAGACCAAGATCCATAGCACCGCGGATGTAGCAGAGAATCCGCTTGACGGTAGTCCAGTGAACATCTCGAGGAGCATGCATATGCAGGAAGACCTGCTGAACTGCATACTGATGCTCCGGTCGAGTGAGAGTGAGGTACTGGAGAGCACCGACAATGGACCGGTAGAAGCCAGCATCTGGAGCAGGAGTACCATCAGTAGCAGAGAGCTTGGCCTTCGTGTCGACAGGAGTGGAGGTCGGTTTGCAGTTAAGTATGCCAGCACGGTCAAGGAGCTCATGAGCGTATTCCGTTGATGAAGAAAGAAACCATCAGGACGACACACCACCTCAACACCCAGGAAGTAGTGCAATGGACCCAAGTCCTTGATGGCAAACTCAGCACGGAGACAATCAGTAAGCCGGCGAAGGAGCTCAGAAGTGCATGCCGTCAGGATGATGTCGTCAACATAGAGCAGCAAGTACGCGGTGTCGGTGCCCTAGTGATAAACAAACAGTGAAGCATCGGAGCATGTAGAGCAGAAGCCGAGTTGGTAAAGAAACGCTGCGATGCGCTGGTACCAGGCACGAGGAGCCTGCTTGAGCCCATACAATGAGCGTGAGAGCAGACACACATGATCAGGACACGCTGGGTCAACAAACCCCGTGGGCTGCTGACAGAAAACATGCTCCTCAAGATGACCATGCAGAAAAGCGTTGGAGACATCCATCTGATGAACTGGCCAGGCACGAGAGACCGCTAACTGTAAAACAGTGCGGATCATCCCGGGCTTAACAACCGGGGCAAAAGTGTCGGTGAAGTCCACACCGGCGCATTGCCGGAAACCACGAACAACCCAACGCGCCTTGTAGCGATCCAGAGTGCCGTCGGGACGAAGCTTGTGTTTGAAGACCCACTTCCCGGTGATCACGTTAGCGTGCCGGGGACGGGGAACAAGCTGCCAAGTCCGGTTCCGCTGCAAAGCGTCGAACTCCTCCTGCATGGCGGCCATCCAGAGAGGGTCGCGGAGAGCGGCCCGAACCGAGGACGGCAGCGGGGAAGGAGCGGACGTCGAGGCGGTGCAGACATAGTCATCCGCATAGCGGTAACTCAGTCGAAAAACCCCGATGCGCGAGCGGGTGACGGGCCCGGCCGCCGGAGCAGCCGCGGGTGGCAGTGAGGCTGTGGCATCCACGGCGTCCATGGGAGAGGCAGGGGCCTCCACATCATTGACGGGTGAGGCGGACCGAGCGGGAGTCGAGGCCGCGGTGTCGGGGGAGCCAGCCGACGGGGCGGGAGAGGCGGGCGACCAAGGCGGGGTCGAAGCCGCGCCCGTAGAAGCCGCACCAAGGGAGACGGCGCCAGGAGAGGCCGACCCAGCCGGCGGCCCAACAAGCGGCCTAGCATGCATGGCTGGGGCTCGGGGCGACGTAGGCGGCGTCGACGGGGCTCCAGGCGACGAGGGCATCGAGCCGGAGGAGGGAGCCGCGGATGGCCCCGAGCCAGAGGAGGGCGCCGCGGGCGGGGGTGCCGGAGCACCCAGGGCCGGCAGCTGGCAGCGGCGTGGAGAAGAGCCCGCTGCGGGAGGGGAAGACGGCACCACCTGGTCCTGAGCAAAGGGAAACACAAGCTCATCAAAGTACACGTGTCGTGACGTGATGACACGGTGAGACACAGGGTTGTAGCAACGATAACCCTTAGTGTTGGCCGGGTAACCAAGGAAGACACATGGAACGGAACGAGGAGCAAGTTTATGAGCGGTGGTGGCGGTGGTGTTGGGGTAGCAACGGCAATCGAAAATACGGAGACCATCGTAGGAGGGAGGAGTGCCATATAAGAGATGATGAGGCGCATAGTTCCAGTGCGGACGGCATGGCCGGAGATTGAGGAGGAGGGTGGCGGTGGCGAGGGCATCGGGCCAAAAACGAGAAGGCATGTAGGCATGGAAAAGAAGGGTGCGCACACACTCATTGAGGGTGCGTAGGATGCGCTTGGCACGGCCATTCTGCTGGGAGGTGTAGGGACACGTGAGATGAAACACGGTGCCATGGGTGGAAAGGAGATGGCGGATGGTGAGATTGTCGAATTCTTTCCCGTTGTCGGTCTGAAGTGCGAGTATGGGTCACCCGAACTGTGTGGAGACATAAGCATAGAATGCAATGAGAGTAGCGGCAACATCGGATTTCCTACGAAGAGGAAATGTCCACACAAAGTGAGAGTAATCATCCAGTATGACGAGATTATAAAGATAATCAGAATTACTGGGTACTGGAGATGTCCATACATCGCTATGAATTAACTCAAACGGAAAAGATGCAACTGTGGAAGAGGAACTAAAAGGAAGGCGAACATGTTTGCCTAACCGGCAGGCTTCACATGAGTGAGCGGCCGTTTTATTACATGAAAAGGAAAATCCTCTCATTATTTGACGAAGTGAAGAAGTGCTAGGATGCCCGAGACGAGCATGCCAAAGATCGACGCCGGCAGAAAGAGCTCGAGGACCACCCGGAGATGACGGCGACTGAACTGGGTAGAGGTCGCCGGGACTGTTACAGCAGTGAAGAATCATTCTGGTGCGAGCATCCTTAACAGAAAAGCCAACTTCGTCAAATTCCACAGTTACGAAATTATCGCGAGAAAGATTGCGAACAAAAACTAAGTTCTGAATGAGATGGGGAGAAACAATGACATTATTAAGAGAGAGGGGTCGAGAGTTAGAAGGAAAAGGTGCAGAACCGACATGGGAGATAGGAAGACCAACACCGTTGCCGATGATGATACGGGAAGGAGTGGAAGTGGGATGAACAGAGGAAAGGTTACCCGGATGAGCGGACATATGAGCGGTGGCACCGGAGTCCATGATCAAATTGCCACCACCACCGGAGTAGGGTGGCGGTTGCTGCAGCGCCGCTAGAAGGGCCGGGTCGCAGTAGGGGGCGCCGTATGCGCCGTGGGAGGGCGCGGCAGGAGGGGCGCCGTGGGCGCCGTTGGCGCCGAAAGGCGCGGCCAGGAGCGCCTGGTGGGCGCTCTGGCGGGGGCCGAGGATGCCCGGGGCGGGGGGCCGCAGCACGGGCATGCTGTATGCGTGCACGACCCCTGTCCAGGGGTTGTAGACACCGGCCCAGGGTGGCGGGGGCTGCTGCTGAGGAGCCTGACCACCGCCGCCGCCACATTTGCCTCCGCCTTGGCGGTTACCGCCGCGACCGCGGCGGCGGTTGCCGCCGTTGCCACCGTTGCGAGGTGGCTGGGGAGGCTGCGGCACCGGCGTAGGGTGCGGGACAGCCGGAGGACGAGGCGCCGAGGGTGGTGTAGAGGCGCCGATGGAGAGGCCGGCGGCGAGCGCGGTGTGGACGGCGCGGGTGCGGAGGTGCTTCATCTGCCGCTCCTCAAGACAGAGATAGGCCACCGCCCGCTCGTAAGTGGGGTTGGCCATGAGGGTGAGGTTGGAGGCGGCGTTGCCGAAGTCCTCGTTGAGGCCGGCGGTGAGCGTCGAGAGGAGAAGCTCATCGCCCACCTTGAACCCGACGTCATTGAGCTCGTCGGAGAGGGTCTTGAGCCGGAGGCAGAAGGCGTCGATGGTGGAGTCATTCTGGTGACACCCAAAAAATTCCTACTGCAAGAAAACAATGCGTTGAAGCTTGTTGTCAGTGAAGAGGCCATTGATCTTGGTCCACACCGTGTAGGTATCGTCCCCATCACGAACGACGGTGTGGAAGATGTCCGGAGAAACGGTGAAGAAGAACCACCGGATAAGGGTGGCGTCGATGGCGAGCCAGTTGGCGTCGTGGGCGTCGGTGAAGAAATTGGCGAGACCGTCCACATGATCACGAAGGTTGTACTCACGGAAGAGGAGGTTGAAGTAGGTTTTCCAGGCATAGTAGTTTGCAGAGGCGTGGGAGAGGATGATGGGAACGTGATCGGAGAGGTGGATGTTGCGGATGTCGGCGGCTTGGGGCTCATCGGACTCGGACCCATAGGAGGAGGCGAACGGGTTGCTGGGAGGGGCGCTGGAGGAGGAGGAGGTGCCGAGGGCCGACATGGCAGAGGGAGGGGTGGCGGCGCGGGATGGGATCGTGGAGGGGTTAGGGTTTTCGGGAGGGAGGCGGCTCGGGAGGAGCGGCGTGGGGAGGCAGGGAGGGTGGGGGCGCGGTGGGGTGGTGGGGAAGGGAGGGAGGAGGCGCGGCGGCGTGGTGGGGAAGGGAGGGAGGAGGCGCGGCACGGCGGCGCGGTACAGCAGGGGCGGCGGCGGCCTGGGGAGGCGACGGCGGCGCGGCTAGGGCTGGGGATCGAGGGTTAGGCTGATACCATGTAGAGGAATAGGATGCAACTCTCAATGTATTAATAGGTGCATATGCACAAGTATATATAGTACATAGGGCAAGTCATATCCTCAACTATACACAAGGAGAAGACTTGGAGTACAAGAATACATGTGCTAAATACATATCTCAACACCCCCCCCCCCCCCCGCGCAGTCGAAGCGACACCGTTGCTGACGCAAAGACTGGACCGGAATTCCTTGAAAGACGTCGTGGGCAAGCCTTTGATCATGATGTCGGCAAATTGTTGGGAGGTGGGAACGTGCAGAACACGTACATGGCCAAGAGCCACCTGATCCCGAACAAAATGGATATCAAGTTTTTGCTTTTTATTTTCCGCACGCGTTTTTGGCTTTTTAAGCGGGTTTTTTCGTACTATTAGTTTTCGAAAAAAAATTGGATGAAAAAACGTGTTTATCTTTTTTTTCTTTCGCGAAACGCACGGTTTTGCTTTTTCGAGAGGCTCGGTCGTGCCTTTCGAAAACTAAAACATGTGTTTTCTATTATTTTTTCTTCTGCAACATGCACGGTTTCGCTTCCGCAAGAGACACGGTTCTGCTTTCACGAAAGCATGGTCATGCCTCTCGAAAACAGGAAAAAAACGTTTTCTGTTTTTTTTCTTCCACGAGAGGCACAGTTGTGCTTGGAAACGAAAAAAAATATGTTTTCTATTTTTTTCCTTCCGCAAGAGGCATGGTTTTGCTTCCGCAAAAAGCACAACCGTGCCTCTTTCGGAACGGAAAAAAACCATGCTCCCGGTTCGGGCTTTTTTTCGATTTTTCGTCCTATTTTTTTCATGCGGCTTTTTTTGTCAAAATATATCAAAATGGGATCTAGTTTTGAAGATCTTGACACGAGGAATCCAACAGTGAAAACGGTTCGAGATTTAGACGCACGGTTTAAAAGATAAAACATTTAAATAAACCGATCTAAGAAAAAAAGGAAAAATTCCAGGATGCGACAGGTGGCGCACATGCAGTGGGCCACTTGTCACAACCTGAGAAAATGGGAGTGGTCTTTGCCAAACTCCCCAATTAACGATTTCGAAGCGTAGTAAAAAACGTTTCACACAGGAAAATCGCCTCCTGGGCCGGCCCATGCAGTAGGAACCTTTTATACTGCGCTTCACGCGCTAGGGGAAGAGACAGCACATCTATTTGGGCTGGCCCATGTAAGGAAGCCCTGTTTCTTAATTTCCATTTTTTCTTTTATTTTTTTTATTTTAAATAATTTGGGACTTCAAAAATATTTTGAAATTTATAAAAAATGAGAATTTTGAAATAAATATTTAATAATTCATGAATGTTTGTGGAATCAGAATATCGTCACGATTTAAAATATATATTTGCATACGTAAAAATGTTCGTAAATAAATGTTCGGAAAATTAAAAAATGTTCGCAATGTTTTAAAACAGTTCATGTGTTAAAAAATGTTAATGAAATTGGCAAATTTAGAAAATATTCATGAATTGAAAAATATCCTAAAAATTGACAAACTGTTCGTGACTTAGAAAATAGTTTATTGACTCATAAAATGTTCGCTCATTCAAAAAATGATCATGCATTTCAAAAAATGTTCGCTAAATCAAAAAAAGTTGTTCCCCTAATTTCCAGAAAGATGTTCGTCGATTCGAGAAATGTCTGCCTATTCAGGAAAAATGTTTTAAAAAGTGTTGACAATTCTAATTTTTTTTGCAAATAGTATGAAATGTTTATGAATTCAAAAAATGTTCATGATTTTGGAAAATGTTCAAAAATATGTAAAAAGTTCACGATTTCAGATATGTTCATGAGTTTAAAAAAATCTTCATAATTTTCACAAATTGTTCATGACTTCACGATGCATTTTACAAAATGTGTGGTTTCATGTGCTCCCCCATTCCTAAATATAAACCTTTTTAAAGATTCCACTAGTTACAAGATACGAAGTAAAATGAGTGAATCTATACTCTAAAATATGTATATATAAATTTGTTTGTAGTCCGTATTGAAATCTCTAAATGTCTGGTGTTCAAAAACGGAAGGAGTAGATGTGGAAGCCGCTTAACCTTCTCCAGGATCGTGGTGCCGTCGACTACTTGTTGGCCTCACGTTGCCGTCCGTTTGGCGCCATCACTCCCTCGCCCACCACTGGAGCTTGACTAGTGCATGAGCTCCATGTAACCGGCTTGTTGGCCTCTTTATTTGTGTTTTCTTTTGGGTTTATTGAATTGTGTCCTCAGCAGATTCTTTTTTATTTTCGTGTTTTTTGACTTTGTTATGGATGTTGTTCTCCTGAACCATCACTAACCCACCACGAGGGAGAATTTGTGGAACGCAAGGAGGGGGCACATTCTTTTTACGACTCGTACAGTCGCCTCATTAGCAAACTCGATCACCCCTGTGTTTAGGCCTTAATTACCTTTGACAAGGTCCATGTATGCAAATTTGGTAGAGACCGCATGCGTCACTCACCCCAACGTACATGCTTTTTCTTTTGACTTTTATTGCATCGGGGACTTGAGCGCTCAGCTTACGGTCATTTAGTTAGAGAGATCAAAGAGTTGCTGGTCAGTAGGGAGTTTTATCCTCAGAGAATTCATCGTAGCCAAAATGGTGTTGCAGATCGCCTGGCCAATTATAGTCGCACCGAGAGCACAACTGCGGTGTGGTTGACCTCGGCTCCACCTTGTATCGAGGAACTATGGCTTCTTGATTGTAACACTACTACTGAGTAATAAAACTCCTTTACTTCGCAAAAAAAAAGCAAACTTGATTACCCCCTGTATGTGTTTAGGCCTTAATTACCTTTGACGAGGTCCATGTGTGCAAATTTGATAGAGACCGCATGCGTCACTCACCCCATCGTACATGCTTTTTCTTTTGACTTTCATATTTTGAATCTATTATATTTTTTGAACTGAAAGTCTAATTTATTTTTAGTTTGCATTTCATGTTCTTTTTTAGGCCACTCTTGAATACATTTTGACAAGTTTTAAATTTTTTATCAAGTTTGAAGTGTTAAAACTTGATGCTAAAACAAAGGATACTTCACCAAGGTTAGGAGTACCAAAATTTACTAGTAAATTGTATGTGCTTTGCACAATATATAAAAGCATAGAAAAATACATTTGAATAAGTATTTCCTTTCGTAGCATCGTATTGGACAAGATCCAACCCGGTTCTTACTTCTTCAGATTATTCTAGTCTCTTTATTGTTAGAATATCAGATAAGCATGTGAAAAAGATGCTTTTAGAACACATGAGACGGTAGAGTTAGGGGTTCAATTAGAATGCCACGTGGTCTGAATGAAAAAATTCTCAAAAAAAAAAAAACTCGTCGTCGGCCGTCCTGACCACTGATGCTTCTCCCCATCGTCGGCCTCCTCCCGCTGGTCCGGCCTAGCCGACCTCGCCTCCACCAGACGCGCCGCCCCGCTCTTCTCCTCCATTCCACCAGACACGCCGCGCCGCCCCACTCCGCTTTGCTCCTCCATTCCACCAGCCACGCCGCCCCAGCCTGCTCCCCCCGTTCACAGATGCGACGACGCAGCACTTGGCCGCCCCTCACCTACCGACGGCGCATGCGGCGGCGCGGCGACCACATCCACGCGTCCTACCGACGGCCGCCTCTATCCCTCACCCACCCGACGGCCAATGACCTCCGGCTCCACTCTGACGGCGTATGTGGTTTTCGTCTTACCTGAACACGGCAGAGCCGAGGTCGGGGGTATGGAGCAGATTTGTTCAGGACAGTGGAAGGATCGGCGATGTCACCTGCTGGCTGCTGCAGCCAGAGATGCTTTAAGGTATTCTCGTTTTCAGTCTCATTTTGCTGTCATATGTTGTTTGAAAACTGTAGATAGTTTCAGCGACATTGTAAGAAAATAATTTGGTGGAATTCTAGCCATAAAACTGTATGAAGCAGACTTGATTGACATTCTAGCCAACGGCATAACTGAGTGATTTTGACAGTCTAGCCATAAAACTGTATGAAGCAGACTTGATTGACTTGAACGGATCTCCTTTGCAACAACATATCACATCAAGGACTCAAGTATTTATATGAATGTTGCTTAAGTTTTAATTCAGCGACATCTTGCAAGGTCTAGATAGTATGAATCCAAACAAACTATGGCTTATTTTCATAATTATTAGAAGATGGATCGCCGTTTCTTTACTTTTTTCTTTTCTTTCTGAGACCAAGTAATTAAACCGTAATCCATTGATGTCAATCATTTCTTGCCATTAATGGTAAGAACTGGCTCATCCTGCCAATACTGATATCTTTCGCTTTCTATATTGTTTATTCACAATTTTTGCCATTAATGGTGCATACTTTTCTGGTCAATACTCATTAATATCCCTTTCCAATCAACTTTTACTTTTTTCCTGAATTTGACCAAGTGTGATGTTCACCTAGATCTTTACTCTTTAGGTTATGATAATCAACAACTGTTTGAGAACAGCTTGCTCATATCTTTCTGATAGTAGACGTCTTGAAGAGAAGAATAGTGATCATAATATTGTGGACACAAAGTATGACTAAGTACTTTTCCGTGTACAACCTGAAATGTCAAAACTATATTTTACAGGGAAATTTCGTGTACTATAACTGATCTCTAAATAATTGAGTGACTTTGACAGTCCAGTGACCGGTAACTCCCACTCTCCCAGCACAGTCTGGCCACAAAACTGTATGAATGGGTCTCCTTGAGGCCACTTGACCATAGACCTCGTGGGCCATTAGTATGGCCAAACATCTCTGTAGTATGACTCTGGTACATAGCTAAATACTACTAACACTGAGCCTGTAGCATACTCTATTGCATATGCTGCTTCCCCACCTACCCAGCTCTTGTTCTTCCAGCATGCATCGCGGAACCAATCTCTTGTTCACCACCTTCATCATCATAAGCATCACTTCATCTTCAGAAGTGGTGCATGCACTAGCGCTACAACCACAACATGCCCATGACGGCGGCTGCATCCCAGCTGAGAGGGCCGCCTTGCTCTCCTTCCACAAGGGCGTCACAAGCGACAACGCTGGTGTCCTCGCCTCGTGGCACGGACATGATTGCTGCAGGTGGAGGGGCGTTCGTTGCAGCAACCAAACAGGCCATGTCATCAAGCTTCACCTTCGCAATACGAGTCCGGACCTTGACCCCTATGATGTGTGTGATGATGCTAATTCATTGGTCGGCGAGATAAGTCCCTCTCTCCTTTCCTTGAAGCATCTAGAGCACATGGATCTTAGCATGAACTGTTTGGGGCCAAATAGCGTTATTCCTCAGTTCTTGGGCTCCATGGAGAACTTGAGATATCTTAACCTCTCTGGCATGCCATTTACCGGCAGAGTTCCTTCTCAGCTTGGTAACCTATCTAATTTGCAGCATCTTGATCTTGGCACGAGTTCTTATGACGGGACATATTCAACGGATATCACTTGGTTAACAAAGCTACCATTGCTGCAGTACCTTAGTATGAGCACAATAAATCTCTCAAGGGTGGCCGACTGGCCTCGTGCCTTGAATATGGTTCCATCTCTAAGGGTTATCAATCTTGTTGAATGTTCACTCAATACTGCAAGCCAATCGCTTCCCGTCCTTAACCTCACGAAACTTGAGAAGCTTGATCTGTCCGGGAATAATTTAGGGCACTCAGTTGCATCAAGTTGGTTTTGGAAAGTGACAAGCCTCAAATACCTTGGTCTTGGTGGTACTTGGTTATTTGGAAAATTTCCTGACGCACTAGGTAACATGACCTCACTCAAGGTACTTGATTTGTCAGAAAACTCTCTGGATGAGTCTGGAAACCTTGAAAGTCTTCTTAAAAATCTTTGCTGTTTGGAAATCCTTGACCTCTCTGGAAATTTTATGAATGGTGATATACGGATGCCGATGGAGGGCTTGCCACGATGCGCATGGGACAAATTGACGGAGCTGCATTTCCATGGAAACAGATTCAACGGGACGCTACCAAATTTTATAGGGGAATTCAGGAGTTTGAGTGTGCTTGACCTGTCCAGCAACAACTTTGTTGAGCTCATACCAATTGAAATTGGTGCCCTTACTGCTCTGACTTATTTGGACGTGGGCCACAACAACTTGACTGGAAGTATACCAATCGAGCTTGGAAAATTAAAGCATTTGGCGTTCCTTTTTCTTGAAGACAACAAACTTACTGGATCAATACCACCAGAAGTTATGAATTCAACTAGCTTAACCTTCCTAGACCTCTCCAGTAATCACTTCAATGGAAGTGTACCCACTGAATTAGGTTCTCTGAAGAATCTGGTTGATCTGGACCTAAGCAAAAACAACCTTAGTGGTGTGATCACGGAAGACCACTTTGCAAATCTACAACGTTTGAAGACAGTAGACTTGTCTTCCAATAATTTGAAGATTTTAGTTGATTCAAATTGGTGCTCTCCTTTTAGCCTACAGATTGCAGTTTTTTCATCTTGCCAAATGGGTCCTCTCTTTCCAGCTTGGCTTCAGCAGCTGCGGGGGATCGATGCACTTGACATTTCGAGCACCGGTTTAAAGGACAAGTTTCCTGAGTGGTTTTGGCATACATTTTCACAAACAACATATCTCGACATCTCTAACAATCAAATAAGTGGCATCTTGCCAGCACATCTGGATGGCATGGCCTTAGAAGAATTCTACCTAAGTTCAAACCGGCTCACTGGGTCAATACCTTCGTTGCTGACAAATATCACTATGTTAGACATCTCCAACAACAGTATTTCAGTACTACCATCAAATTTTGAAGCCTCCCAACTTCAAATGTTGCTTATATATTCTAATCAAATTGGTGGGTACATTCCAGAATCCTTCTGCAAATTGGAACAGTTGTTGTATCTGGATTTGTCAAATAATTTCTTGAAGGGGAAAATTCCTGAATGTTCTGACATCCAAAATATGCAATATCTTCTGCTCGGTAATAACAACTTATCAGGAGAATTCCCAGCATTTTTGCAGAATAACACGGATATGGAGTTCTTGGATCTCGCATGGAACAAGTTGTCTGGAAGATTGCCTACATGGATAGGAGATCTGGTTAATTTACATTTTGTACTACTGAGTCACAATGCATTTTCGGATAATATTCCAGACGACATATCAAGGCTTTGGAATCTTCAATACTTGGATCTATCATGCAATAATTTGTCTGGTGAAATACCTTGGCATCTATCAAACCTAACACTTATGAAAAAAGAACAAAAGGAATTCCTGGAAATGGGTGATGGAGTCACTGGAAACGACACCACTATGGGAGCTACTCACCTTGGAGAAATATTGTCAGTAGTTACAAAAGGACAGCAGCTTGTATATGGTAGAACACTTGTATATTTCGTGGGTATTGATTTATCAGCTAACTCCTTGACAGGTGAAATCCCTACAGACATCACTTCCCTTGATGCGCTGATGAATTTGAATTTATCATCAAACAAATTGAGTGGACAGATTCCAAACATGATTGGTGCCATGCAGTCACTGGTATCCCTTGACCTCTCTGAGAACAAGTTCTCTGGTGAAATCCCGACGAGCTTGTCAAGCCTGGCATTGTTGGAGGCCTTGAACCTGTCCTACAACAATTTATCTGGAAGGATACCCTCTGGCCGCCAACTTGACACCCTCAATTCGAACAACCAGTCAATTATGTACATCGGCAACAGTGGACTCTGTGGGCCTCCTCTCCAAAATAATTGTCCAGGAAATGATTCTTTCATCGTCTATGGCGATCTTGAAAGCAGTAAGCAACAGTTTGATCCACTGACCTTTCATTTTGGTCTTGTGCTGGGACTTCTGGTGGGGCTCTGGGTGATATTTTGTGCCTTGTTGTTCAAGAGGACATGGAGAACTGCTTATTTCCGGCTCTTCGACAAGGTGTATGATCAAGTCTATGTATTTGTGGTTGTGAAGTGGGGAAGCTTCACAAAGAACACAGCCGCAGAATAAGCACTTTTTCCTCTGAATGGGAGCTCTGGACTATTAATTAACCATGGTGACTTGGTGAGGAAGATATTCAGCAACATATGTTTATCGTGTGCCTTGTTTATTCCTCTAAATAAAGATGGAGATGTTAGTTCTTCTGATACATTTATGACATCATTATTGTATAATTGTTGTGGTACATGCAAGACTTATGTGTTGTTCAAGTATCCTGATACATGTAAGACTTTACTATTTTTCTGGACTGTAATCACGAACATCGTTTGCTGAATATTTTGAACTCGTTTCTCCGATCGGGATGAGTTAATTTTTGTTGTTGTTGTTGCAATGGGTTCTTCATCTGGAGTAAATTAACCATGGAAATTCTTGCAAAATGTCAGTTTATAATGCACATGTACCCTGCTATGTACTCCCTTTGTCAAGAGTAGAATGCACATGATGATGTTTAGAACTGCATTTGGTCCTGACGTGCTGCTTTTTAATCGGTTGTGTGGAGCATTTGTTCTCAAGTTTTCTGCTTGTACATGGTATTGGCTGAACTTCTCCGTAGTAAGTACCTTCACTCCAAAACTTTGTCCCAGGTAACAATGAGGCCAATGGATTCGCCTTTCTGGAAAGGACTGATGAGAGTCAAATTGGTTTTTTTCAATAGGACAAAGTTTATAGTCGGAAATGGTACCACCACGAGATTCTGGGAGGATACATGGCTAGGGGAAACACCCCTAGCGCTTCAATATCCATCCCTGTATCGCATTGTTCAACGACGGGACGATTCCGTTGCATCAGTGCTTCAGTCCATCCCTCTCAATATTCACTTCAGGAGGATGCTTGCCGGCAGCCGTTGGGAAACCTGGATCCATCTTGTGAGTAGACTAATGGAGGTTCAGCTTTCTCAACAGTCCGATCAGTTGTGCTGGAAGCTTACTAGGAATGGAGAGTTTTCGGTTAAATCCATGTATATGGTGTTATCAATTCTAACTCTATTCCTAGTTCCAAACATGTTTGGAACGTCAACGCTCCTTTGAAAATTAAAGTGTTTATGTGATTTGTGCATAAACAAGTTATTTTAACTAAAACAACCTGGTAAAGCGCAACTGGAGAGGACCTACAAGATGCAGTTTTTGTAATATGGATGAATCCATCAAACACCTCTTTCTTGACTGCCCGTTAGCAAAAACTTTATGGCGGTCAGTTCACATAGCGTTTAACATTACTCCTTCGAATTCTGTTAGCACGTTATTTGGGACGTGGCTTAACGGGATAGATCCCGAAACAGCGAGACACATTCGCTTAGGAGTATGTGCTTTATTGTGGGCAGTTTGGAACTGCAGGAATGATTTGGTTTTTAATAGAACAACAAATATTCATTTTTTGCAGGTTATCTTCCAAGCCACTGCATTGATCCGTATGTGGTCGCTACTCACTCCGACGGAGGCCAGGGAGCGTTTCGTTACTGGATCTATCCGGTGGGAGATGGTAGCTCGGGCTATTTTCAACCGGTTTGGATGGCGGTCATGTAATAGGATAGACAATTAGTTTTTCTATCTTTCTTTTGCCAGCCGGTTGTGGCCTCATGTTTGCTTACTTTGTTTTGCTCTTTATGAGCTTTTTTTTTCCTGTCATTCAGACTGTAAGACCTTTGTTGAACCTATTTGCTTATTTATATAAGTTGGCTGTATGCATCTTTTTTATGCAGAGGCCGGGGAGTCCCTTTAAAAAAAACAATTGCAAAAACCAATTTATGCGTCTATTGGTTTCAACGATTGGGTTTTATCTGGCAATCAAGTGCTTGTACAGTTCTTCGGAATTTTTGCTGCACTAAAGCATATGGGTAAACGGAGTGTAACTGGTATTCTTAAGTAGTTCAGGTCTGTTACGAGTGCTTAGTACTATTTTTTTTGACATCACGATTGTTTAGTACTAAGTACTTCACAGAGCTTGTACCGGATCGTCAGACATAAATTTGTCACGATCAAACAAGTCTTAGGACAGGAAAACCCCGATATTTCTTTCCATAGGGATCTTTTGGGCACTCGTCTGGCAGCATGGAATGAATTACTCACTCGCCTGGGGGACATTCAACTGTCAAACGAGCCGAACACTTTTCGATGCAACTTGCATCAGAATGACAAATTTTCGGTCAAATCCATGTATGATGCATTGGTTCATTGTGATGTTCCAGTAGATAACATGAAATTGTGGAAGCTAAAATTTCCCCTAAGAGTGAAGATTTTCCTCTGGTTGCTTAACAAAGGTGTCATCCTAACTAGAGATAATCTGGCACGACGAAACTGGCATGGTTTCAAGATATGTGTCTTTTGTCAACATGACGAGTCTATCAAACACTTATTTTTTGAGTGCAAGTTCGCTCGGGCAGTTTGGGCTATGCACTAGTAGAAAAGGGGGCAATGGTCTAGGCCGGGCCAGCCCATTAGTCCCGGTTCAATCCAGAACCCGGACCAATGGGGGCATTGGACCCGGTTCGTGAGCCACGGGGGCCGGCCGGGCCACGTGGGCCATTTGTCCCGGTTCGACTGGACCTATTGGTCTCGGTTGGTTGGACGAACCGGGACCAATGGGCCTCTCTCCTGGCCCACAACCATTGGTCCCGGTTGGTGGCTTGAACCGGGACCAAAGGCTGCCCTTTAGTCCCGGTTCTGGCCACGAACCGGGACCAATTAGTTGCCTATATATACCCCTCGCCCGCGAGCAGAGCATTCCCACTGCTCTGTTTTTCGTGGCCGGCGGGGGAGAGCTTTGTGGTGCTCTAGCTCACCTCCTATGCACACGAGGTGTTTGATGGAATGCCCGAGCCACACTACTTAAGCTTTTTCCTCTCCAAGCTCGACCTCCAAGCTCCATTTTCCTCAATATTTGTCTAGGTTTATCGGTCCCTCACGTCCCGTCCCCGTCTTCACCGCCGTCGATCGCCCGCGCCGATCTTGTCGCGGCACCACCGTGGCGAGCCTCTTGTTCTTATCTTCTTTCTCAAAGGAAAAAAAATATTCTTACTTGTATGTTTATATAGATACTTGTATAATTTTCTTACTTTTATTATTGCATCTTATATAGTGCGATGGTTTTGGTATCCGCCCCCGTCGGCCCTCGTCCTGTCTATGATTCGGATGTGGTATATATTATCTTTTCATAACTATTGGTTCATTTATTGTTTATGACAATTATGCCGACCAACGTGACATAGATTTTATTTATCTAGGAGGTTGTTGAACTGGAAATTCCAACCGACCCTATTATCGAGAGGTTAAATTTAGTTGAAGAAGAAAACAATTTGTTGAAGGAAAAAATTAAAAAAATTGAGGAGGAGAAGATGATATTGGAGTTGCATGTGCGGATGTCGTCGATGATCACAAGATCAAGATGGATGCAATGCACTTGAAGATTAGAAAGATTAGAAAATATGTCATTCATACCGAGGCTTGGTATCATTATGCCGTTGGATCAGTTGTTACATTGGTTGCGATTATGATCGCATTTGTTTTTGCATTGAAATGTTTTACATAGTTTCAGTGTATGATTTAATTAATTTAGATGCTCTGTAGAGCTTTATGTTGTTAGATGAGAACTATGTATGTACTTTGGTTTTAATGTGATGATGAACTTCTATTAATTTGGTCACTTAATTATCTATTCATGATGTTCTGTAATGATTTTTGACACACTTAATTATATATAACGCACGCAAATGGACCGGCAATGGATGTACGGTTCAAGACACACCTCCGAGTACATTAAGGGCGTGCATGATTTTCTCGAAATGGCTGAGGCAAACAAGTAGAATGGTTTTATATGTTGTCCATGCCCTATATGTGGGAATACAAAGTCTTACTCTGACCGGAAAATCCTCCACACCCACCTGCTTTACAAGGGTTTCATGCCACACTATAATGTTTGGACGAGGCACGGAGAAATAGGGGTTATGATGGAAGACGGCGAAGAAGAAGAGTACGATGACAACTATGTGCCCCCTGAATACGGTGATGCTACTGAACATCAAGAGGAACCAGACGATGTGCACGATGATGCCGCAACGGGCGAAGCTGCTGAAGATCAAGAGGAACCAAACTATGTGCCCGATGATGATGATCTCCGCCGGGTCATTGTCGATGCAAGGACGCAATGCGAAAGTCAAAAGGAGAAGCTGAAGTTCGATCGCATGTTAGAGGACCACAAAAAAGGGTTGTACCCCAATTGCGAAGATGGCAACACAAAGCTCGGTACCGTACTGGAATTGCTGCAGTGGAAGGCAGAGAATGTTGTGCCTGACAAAGGATTTGAGAAGCTACTGAAAATATTGAAGAAGAAGCTTCCAAAGGATAACGAATTACCCGATAGTACATACGCAGCAAAGAAGGTCGTATGCCCTCTAGGATTGGAGGTGCAAAAGATACATGAATGCCCTAATGACTGCATCCTCTACCGCGGTGCGTACAAGGATCTGAATGCATGCCCAGTATGCGGTGCATTACAGTATAAGATCAGACGAGATGACTCTGGTGATGTTGACGGCGAGCCCCCCAGGAAGAGGGTTCCTGCGAAGGTGATGTGGTATGCTCCTATAATACCACGGTTGAAACGTCTGTTCAGAAACGAAGAGCATGCCAAGTTGATGCGATGGCACAGTGAGGACCGTAAGAAAGACGGGAAGTTGAGAGCACCCGCTGACGGGTCACAGTGGAGAAAAATCAAGAGAAAGTACTGGGATGAGTTTGCAAGTGAGCCAAGGAACGTATGGTTTGCTTTAAGTGCGGATGGCATTAATCCTTTCGGGGAGCAGAGCAGCAATCACAGCACCTGGCCCATGACTCTATGTATGTATAACCTTCCTCCTTGGATGTGCATGAAGCGGAAGTTCATTATGATGCCAGTTCTCATCCAAGCCCTAAGCAACCCGGCAACGACATTGATGTGTACCTAAGGCCATTAGTTGAAGAACTTTTACAGCTGTGGAATGGAAACGGTGTACGTACGTGGGATGAGCACAAACAGGAGGAATTTAACCTAAAGGCGTTGCTGTTCGTGACCATCAACGATTGACCCACTCTCAGTAACCTTTCAGGACAGACAAACAAGGAATACCACGCATGCACGCACTGTTTACTTGACACCGATAGTATATACCTGGCAAGCTGCAGGAAGAATGTGTACCTAGGCCATCGTCGATTTCTTCCGACCAACCATCAATGTCAAAAGAAAGGCAAGCATTTCAAAGGCGAGGCAGATCACTGGAAGAAGCCCGCCATGCGTACCGGTGATCACGTACTTGCTATGGTCAATGATTTACACATAATCTTTGGAAAGGGTCCCGACGGACTAGCTGTTCCGAGTGACGCTGGGGGACACGCACCCATGTGGAAGAAGAAATCTATATTTTGGGACCTACCCTACTGGAAAGACCTAGAGGTCCGCTCTTCGATTGACGTGATGCACGTGACGAAGAACCTTTGCGTGAACCTGCTAGGCTTCTTGGGCGTGTATGGGAAGACAAAAGATACAGCTGAGGCACGGGAGGACCTGCAACGTTTGCACGAAAAAGACGGCATGCCTCCAAAGCAGTATGAAGGTCCTGCCAGCTATGCTCTTACCAAAGAAGAGAAGGAAATCTTCTTTGAATGCCTGCTTAGTATGAAGGTCCCGACTGGCTTCTCGTCGAATATAAAAGGAATAATAAATATGGCAAAGAAAAAGTTTCAGAACCTAAAGTCTCATGACTGCCACGTGGTTATGACGCAACTGCTTCCGGTTGCATTGAGGGGGCTTCTACCGGAAAACGTCCGATTAGCCATTGTGAAGCTATGTGCATTCCTCAATGCAATCTCTCAGAAGGTGATCGATCCAGAAATCATACCAAGGCTAAGGAGCACTAGTAGAAAACCACCCATTAGTCCCGGTTCGTAAGGGCCTTTAGTCCCGGTTCATGAACCGGGACTAATGGGTCGTTACTAATGCCACCACCCATTAGTCCCGGTTCAAATACGAACCGGGACCAATGTGCCTCCACGTGACCCTGTGCGCCGAGCCCAGTCAGGGGGCCTTTGGTCCCGGTTGGTGGCTCCAACCGGGACCAAAAGTCATTTGTTTTAACAAAAGTGGCTGCTTTAGGGGTTTTGGGGGTTATTTTTAGGTTGTTATTATAGCTAGCTAATAGAGAGAAGTGTCCTCTTTTATCTTCATCCTTGGTTTATCAACGCTGCTGCTATGTTCATTGCACCCGCAGATATAACATGCTCATGCATGCTTTGCATCATACATCATATATATATATATATATATATATATATATATATATATATATATATATATATATATATATATATATATATATATATATATATATATATACATATATATATATACATATATATATAATAACAAGTCCTACTAATCATGCATCATCATACAACTTCTACTCGTTATTAATAATAAGTCATATGATCATCATCCTCATAGTCATCGAACCCAACCCTACATAATTGTTCTTAGCACATGATCATCAGTATCAGGTAGGACCTACACCCTTAAGGTAAAATAGCATAAAACAATATAGACCCCGACTCTCCATTATGAAGAATGGCGATCATCCTGTCTCCAATTCTTGCCCTTTGCTGCTTATTGCTTCCAAGAAGCTCCTTACGACTGTCCATATATTTTTTCCATTCTTTGATTGTTATGCCTCCATTTCTTTTAGAAACCCGGTATGGACAGTTGAGATTCGTAGGATGACCTGGTCGTATGTTCAAAACATGAAGGCTACCATGCGTATACATCAGATGAGGCACACAATCATTCGGGATTATCTGTTGAAAAACATAATAATAACTTCGTAGTTAGCAATGATGTACTAGTTTTAGAAGTGTGCAAAAAGATGCACGGATGTTGTAATAGTAAAAAATAATCTTACCAGGGTATCTCCATGGTAGTTACCATAGTTCAACACGTGCACTAGTGGCACGTATTGACCATAATGTTGAGGAGTTTGATTGTAGATATAGTAATTCTCAAGATCAGTACAAAATCCGACCAGATGATTTTTCTCCTGATAAGTTAATTCGGAGCCTTCGGTGTAGTACGTTCTGTCTACCATCTTCCGCACATTCTTTGAAGAATGAAAATAAGCTGTCAATGGAGATAAGTTGTCAACTATATATTTTGAAATAAACAATATAAATTACTTAATAACTATGTTTAGCTCACATGAGGGAAGAACTGGAGGTGTATCCACAAGGACCCAAATCGAAGGTGTCTCTTGCTCGATTGTAGGATCACCAAGATCCATGGTGACAAGCATACCCTCATCAAGACCATACATCTTGCAAAATGCATCCTAATTTTTGCAACCAAAATGGGTTACACTCTGAGCATTGTACAACTTTACTTGAAAATCCACACCATGATGGGTACTTAGGATAATTTTTTTGGTTTCGAAACTTTCATGGTCTTCAAAACCCATCCTCTCCGAGACATAGCGTCTTGCAAAGCATGGGATAAGCTAGTCGAATTGGAAAAGATGAAAAATACATGTTAAAATAGTTGAAGTCGTGCTTAATTACGAAAAAAACTATTGTCGTCGTTGCGTACCGTATGAACATCGCAGGTCTCCTCGAGCTTAATGCTGAAGCGCCGATCTTCGTCCAGCTCAATGAACCTGTCGCAGATACCTCGGTCGCCATGGCACCAGTCGCACTCCCCCGGGCGGTTTTCGTCGTCCGATGAGTACGACATTTCCGGCCTACGTTCATAATTCAAATATTAAACTAGATCATTATTATTAATCACGGGTTGACTATCGATGATCGATGTACGTACGTAGCTCCTCTTTCATTCCCGAATGCATTATTATACCAAATTGTGTAGCACACGGGAATGAAGGAGAACTTATCCAATATGAGCATTCAATAAGCAAAACCAAATCATAAAATAAGCAAAACCAAATCATAAAATAAACTATAGTATTCAAATTAGCACGCATTCAATAATTATAAGCAAAAGTACATCATCTCTTGGTGTCCGTACATCGTCGAATATTATCACTAATACAACTAGAACCGTTGCGCCCGGCAGGTATCGACGCGGGCGGTGGACACCCAAAGATAAGGAACCATCACAGGATCATAGCTCCGGTGAGATCCCCGAAGAACCTGCCAGGTATTGTCGAACCTCCCCTCCAATGCAACCATGTAGCGACGGACGTGCTCGTCCTCCTCGCTGACACGGTGACGTACCACCTCCGCGGTGTCCGGATGCCTCACCACCGTCACTGGCCCATGCGACCGCCACCAAACAAGGATCGGGTCAACAACGGGCTGCCTCCTCACCAACCTACGTCCCCCCGAACATGGCCCTGATCAAGCAGGCCTCCACCGCCGAGTCGACGACGACAAGGATGCGGGATAGGCATCGCCGACATCGACGCGGGAACTACTTCTATATATAGTTAAATAAAAGTAGTTTTATTAATTAAATCCACTATCTAGTTCAACTACTAAGCACTTACTATAAATAAATAAGTAGTACTTACTAAAAACAAACTACTTCTATATATAGTAAAATAAATTAGTTTATTAAATCAACTAGCTAGTTCAACTATATATAAACTACTTCTTCTTTTTTTCCTTTTTCTAAATACTATGAACAAAAAAATCATTAAAATTCTATGAACAAAATTAATTACACAATCTAAATATCACCAAAAAAAATCTATTAACAATAATATCACCAAACATGCATATTCAATAATAATATCACCAAAAAAATCTATTAACAGAAAAAAAATCTAACATAATATGAACAAATTAATTACTACACATATCTAATCTAACAAAAAAAATCTAATTAATCTAACAAAAAAATCTAACATAATATGAACAAATTAATTACTACACATGTAATCTAACAAAAAAAATCTAATCTAACAAAAAAAATCTATGAACTACATATCTAAATTACTACACATCTAACCTAACAAAAAAATCTATGAACTACAAAAAGAATCTAAAAAATTCTAACAAAAATAAAAAAATGCTCACGTCGGCGTTGAGGCGGTGCGGGGCAGGGGCGACGACGGGCTCGGGGCGGCGCGGGGCAGGGGCGACGAGGACAGCGGGCTCGGGGCCGCGACGGGGACGGCGGGCTCGGGGCGGCGCGGGGCAGGGGCGACGGCGGGCGACGACGTCGGGGCGGCGGCGCGGGACGCGGGCGGCGATGACGGGGCGACGCGGGACGCGGGCGGCGATGGGGGCGGCGACGACGGCGGGCTCGGGGCGGCGACGGGGACGACGGGCTCGGGGCGGCGCGAGGCGGGCTCGGCGGCGACGGCGACGAGGAGCAGAGGCGTCGGGGCGAGAAAGAGATGGGTTTCGGCGAAAACTGCTAAGTCCAGTATATATAGCAAGAGCATTGGTCCCGGTTGGTGGCTCCAACCGGAAGTAATGCCCCCTTTAGTCTCGGTTGGTGCCACCAACCGGGACCAAAGTCTTCGTTTCCCGCCCTTTGGGCTGCTGAAAAGAGGCCTTTGGTCCCGGTTGGTGGCTCCAACCGGGACTAAAGATGAGCATTCGTCCCGGTTGTTCCAACCAACCGGGACCAAAGAGCGGCATTGGTACCGGTTGGTGCCATGAACCGGTACCAATGGACCCGTGTAACTACTTTTTTATTTTCTGCAGCTATTTTTTGTTGATTCTTCCTGCAGCTGTTTTTTTAGTCCCACCTCGCCAAGCGAGAGGCACTCGCAGCTGTTTATAAGCCCTGAGTGTAGATACGATGACGAAGAGGCTCAATGCTCCTGCACGTTAGTTAGCTTCAAGCCTTGCGGAATACGGTAGACTGCATAGAGCTATGTGCAGTGCAGTTGACACTATTCCAAAAGGCTTGAAGCAAATTAACGAGCATTGCGCCTATTTTTTATTTTTGATGACTTATTACAACTCAGAAATAAAAAGAAAAAAAAATAAATGTAGCAGAAAAAAAAACTATATAAATAACCACTCAGAAATAAATAGAAGAAAGAATAATTTTGATTAACTTTTCTAAAAAAATAGCATAGATCAGATCTGTTCTGACCGTTGCAGCCGGCGATGGTGGTCATCTCTTCCGTCAGAGGTGGTCGGCCTGAGGCTGGGTGTTCGGATCTCGGGATCCGTCATCTGACACCAGCTGCGAGTCGGGGAGACGTAGTTGCCGGTGAAAACCGAGCTGATGGCGGGCGATGGCGGCGTTCCATGTCGTTACCATGATGAAGGCATCGTTGTGTGACTACCGTTAACCCACTCGTATTGCTCCGGGGGAAACCCTAGGATCTGGTGTTCCAGACCGGACGATGGCGGCAGTGCGGTGTTGTTTCTCTCTTGGGAGCATTGTTTTGTGGAGCAGCGCTGGAAGTCAGAGGAAGGAGGTGGAGCGGCTTCGTCTTGCACGGAGCTTCGGTGGAGCTGTCAAGTCATGCCTGGCCGACAGGTGCTATGCTTGGTCATCCCTGGTCAGAGGTGCTACGCACGACATATCCACCAAGGGCTTCAAGCTGTGTGGGCCGATGGTACTTGGCAGCATGGCGCTGAGGTGTATCATTGGCGACCGTGACGTGTTCAGCTGTTTGCGCGGGACTAAAGATGAGCATTCGTCCAGGTTGGTCCAACCAACCGGGACCAAAGAGCGGCATTGGTACCGGTTGGTGCCATGAACCGGTAGCAATGGACCCGTGTAACTACTTTTTTATTTTCTGCAGCTATTTTTTTGTTAATTCTTCCTGCAGCTATTTTTTTAGTCCCACCTCGCCAAGTGAGAGGCACTCGCAGCTGTTTATAAGCCCTGAGTGCAGAGACGATGACGAAGAGGCTCAATGCTCCTGCACGTTGGTTAGCTTCAAGCCTTGAGGAATACGGTAGACTGCACAGAGCTATGTGCAGTGTAGTTGACACTATTCCGAAAAGCTTGAAGCAAATTAACGAGCATTGCGCCTCTTTTTTATTTTTAATGACTTATTACAACTCAGAAATAAAAAGAAAAAAATAAATGTAGCAGAAAAGAAAAAAAACCATATAGAAAACCACTCAGAAATAAATAGAAGAAAAAATAATTTTGATTAACTTTACTAAAAAAATAGCATAGATGCTTATTTTTAATGACTTATTACAACTCAGAAATAAAAACAAAATTATAAATATAACAGAAAAGAAAAAAAATAGAAAACTACTCAGAAATGAATAGAAGCAAAAAATAGTTGTGATTAACTGTACTAAAAAAGGAGCATATATGCTTATTTTTAATGGCTTATTACAACTCAGAAATAAAAAGAAAAAAATAAATATAGCAGAAAAAGAAAAAAAACTATATAAAAAACTACTCAGAAATGAGCAGAGATGCGCTTATAGAGGAAATTCAACTTAAATTCATAACGAATTTCAAGAGAAATACGTATGAATTTATGCTAAATTCCCTATATAAGGGCATCTATTTTCATTTTCAGAGGAGCTCAATAAGGTAGAGGGGGAGGGGCTTATAAACCGGTCCGATTCCCCTTCGGTTGGCGAGGTGGGACTAAACTCTGGTCGCAACGAGGACCAACCCTTTAGTCCCGGTTGATGGCACGAACCGGGACTAATGGGCAGCCTTTGGTCCCGGTTCGAGCCACCAACCGGGACCAATGGTGTTGGGCCAGGAGCGAGGCCCATTGGTCTCGGTTCGTCCCACCAACCGGGACCAATAGGTCCAGACGAACCGGGACCAATGGCCCACGTGGCCCGGCCGGCCCTCGGGGCTCACGAACCGGGTCCGATGCCCCCATTGGTCCCGGTTCTGGATTGAACCGGGACTAATGGGCTGGACCGGCCTGGACCATTGGCCCCTTTTCTACTAGTGGAGTGATGTGGTGCAATGTCTTGTCAGTTTCGAGCTGGTGTTCCCACCATCCTTCTTCAATATCATGACGCACGTCCTAGTTCATCTAGTTGACGAGATTGTCATTCTGGGCCCCGTATTTCTACACAATATGTACCCCTTTGAGAGGTTCATGGGAGTCCTAAAGAAATATGTCCGTAACCGCGCTAGGCCAGAAGGAAGCATCTCCATGGGCCATCAAACAGAGGATGTCATCGGGTTTTGTGTTGACTTCATTTCTGGCCTTAAGAAGATATGTCTCCCTAAATTGCGGTATGAGGGGAGACTGACTGGAAAAGGCACGCTTGGAAGGGATTCAATAATATGCAGGGACGGATATTCTTGGTCGCAAGCACACTACACAGTTCTACAGAACTATACCTTGGTGACCCCGTATGTCGATGAACACAAGAACAGTCTGCGCTCCAAACACCCGGAGCAGTGTGACGACTGGATTACATGTGAACACATCAGGACTTTCAGCAGTTGGTTGGAAGCACATCTCAGAGGTGACAACACTGTTTGTGATGAGCTGTACTTGTTGTCCAGGGGACCATCTTTGACTGTATTGATTTGGAAAGGATACGAGATAAATGGGAATACATTTTACACGATTGACCAAGATCAAAAGAGCACCAACCAAAACAGTGGTGTCCGCTTTGATGCAACAACCGAGATGGGAAAGGACACATGTTATGGTTACATAGTGGACATATGGGAACTTGACTACGGACATGATTTTAAGGTCCCTTTGTTTAAGTGCAAATGGGTCAATCTGTCATAGATTTTTTTGGGTGATATTAATTATTGTAGAATATGAAAATGTTTGTATATTCATATGAACAATGCATTAGGCAAAACCTTTGTTTTTTTTGAAATTTCAACACGAGGGGGGAGGGGGGTACCGATACCCCCTCCCCGATAACATTATTTTCCCATGTATATGTATGTCGCGTCGTTGTCGATATAACCCCCTCGAGATAACTTCGACATGAGGGGAGGTCGATATATATACCCCCTCTCGGCCGTGATAACTTATACCACGGCAGCACCCCCCTCGGCCCTCTCGCTCGACCAAAACTCTCGAGGACACCCAAACCCTAGAGAGAAAATGATGTTGGTCTCCTACCCCCTCCCGCCGCGCCTCTACCCGACAAATTAACTCTCTCGAGGCCACCCGAATTTACCAAGTTAAAAGAGCGCAGTCGTCGAGGCCACCCCAAACCCTTTAAGCGTTGTGTCGAGGCGACCCCAAACCCTAAAGAAGCAGCGTCGAGGCCACTAACATGATTCCTTATTGTGATTAGCTAGCTAGTTCTACGTTTGCCACTAATATATATATATATATATATATATATATATATATATATATATATATATATATATATATATATATATATATATATATCCATCTGTACCATGTTTGAATAATAATTGACATGTTGTAAATATTTGCAGAAACTATGGAGCACTCCCGAGACGAAGAAACAGAAGCGATGTTGGGGGACATAATCGCACAAGGAAGTGATGAAGTTGCGTCATTTCTCAACAACAGCGATGGTCAAGAAGGACTGGGTGAAGAAGAGGGCTATGTTCATGATGGCTTCGGCCCATTGATGCCGGTACAAGAAGAGGACTATGTTCATGATGGCTCCGATGACACAATGGAGGTACAAGAAGGAGACCGTGCTGACTGCTCCAGTGACCGAACCAAGTCCGGCCAGGTATATATATATATTAGTTAAGCCCGTGCTAACTAGTTAATTGATGCATCCATTGTTTTGGTATATGTACACATATTAATTACTCTCGTCTTTCTTCCTTATAATTTCTAGCCCTCCGGATCGAGCACAACTTCGGTAAGGAGACGAGGCCCGAAGAAAAAGTTGAGCTCGGATGAAAAGTTTGAGATCATAGAAATCGCGCCCGACGGCGAACCGATTGAACCCATCCGGACAAAGCGCGCATTTTCTGCTCAATGGTTCTTGTTAGGGACAAGATCCCGATCAGCATCCAACAATGGTATAAGCCTAAGGAGGAAGACCCTGAGGTGTCTTATGTCAATGATATGCAGAAAGAAGATCTTTGGACTCAGCTGAAGGCAAATTTCACCCTACCGCCAGAGGAGGATCCGGAGAAGCCAGTTAAAGAGCAATTAATCAAGTCTTGTGCTCTTAAGAAGATGGCAACCCTATTCAGGAGGTGGAGGAAAGAGCTGAACAAGTTTGTCGACAAAAAAAAGACACCAGAATTCATCGGCAAATATGAGAAGATCAAAGATCACTGGCCCGCATTTGTGGCCCACAAGACATCGGAAAAGAGTAAGAAGATGTCGGCGACAAACAAGAAAAATGCTGCGAAGAAGATGCTTCACCATCGCACGGGGTCAGGTGGCTACCTCAAAGCCCGGCCTAAGTGGTCCAAGGCTGAGCATGATCTGCTTGAAAAGGGATCGAACCAGAGACAATGTACTGGCCAGACCGTTGCCAGACTTGGTTCTTCGGGGCTGGCGGAACCTTGGACCCTGTATCAGGGAAGTGCCATTGGACGGACGAGCAACTGCAAATACCAGTCAAGAACCTTCGGCACTATATCGATGCAGCGCAACGAGGGACGTTCGTTCCAGACAGGGAGAAGGACGAGCTCACAATGGCCCTCGGGAATCCTGAGCACCCTGGACGCACATGAGGCACGCCAGGCTCCATTCCGTGGAAGGTTGGTTTTCTGGACGCAGGGGGTTACAAAACCCATGAGAGGAGAAAGAAACTGGAGCAGGGCCAACTGCAGGCGCTGCACAAAAGGGTAATGGGGCTAGAGGAACGAGAAGCAGCAGATCGCAGCAAACGACCTACCGAAGCTTCCCCCGAAGCTACCCCGCCATCTCAGCAGAGAAGCAGCGTGGCTTCCACCGAGCTGCTTCAGCCAGAGCATGTCTTGACGGCTCCTGCCAGCTATCCCGTGGATGATATCATGGAGTCTCAAAATTACCACATTATGGCGCGATGGATGAATTTGAAGGTCAAGGCGGCTGTTGGCTCTGTTTATCCTAGTGGACCTGACACAACTTATCACTGCCAGCCGATTCCAGAAGGATATGCTAAGGTGATGGTGGATGAAATAACGGAGGGATTTGAGGACCTCCTGCTTGACCACCCTACCGGTGAAGGGGAGACTAGGCTGGGTTTTGCTCTGAAGACTCTATGCCTATGGTGGAAGGAGCTCATCAACCTTCCGAACTGGACGCCTCCGCCTCCTCCTCCTCCTCCGGCGAGTCAGGGCACTCCGCCTCCTCCACCGCCTCCTCCTCCGACGAGTGATGATCAGGGCACGCGTGGCGGCACTCCGCCTCCTTCTCCGACGCGTGGCGGCACTCCGCCTCCTTCTCCGCCTGCACCGGCGCTCCCGAGCAGCCAGCAGCCTCCTCCTTCTCCGCCTCGCCAGCAAGGGTGGAAGAGACCCGCCGCCGCCCCGGCTGCTCCGGCGCGTCATATTCCTTCTCCTCCACCTCGTAAGCAAGCACGAAAGAAGATAGACGCCGCAGCCGCTCCGTATGCTCCGGCATATAGCAGCACAACCAGAGGCGGGAGGCAATACAGATACGGTCTACCTCTCAAGCCTCTAGAGAAGTTACCGTACGAGAGGACCGAGGAGGAAAACAATACGATCGTGCGGACCCACGTGAAGGAGTTCTTTGAAGGGGTGAAAGCAAAGAGACATCCACCTCCGGAGGAGAAGGTAGATCCGGTGAAAGAAAAGAGCACTCTCGATGCCCTGAGGAAACCGGCAAAGTCTCCGCCGAGAACCAACTATGAGCGCATTACTGAACAGACATATCTCCAAGCGGAGCGGTCAGGAAGTACTGTCAGACATCAAAGAGCAAGAGAACGAGCAGCTGCGAAAAAATTGACCAGCTCGGCGAACAAGCAAACCAATCGTGCCCCCCGCTCAATGTGTCTAGCGGCAACATCGTCGCTAATGCTCCGGGGATGGTGGCCGGTTATGGAAATCCACAAGATTACCTACCTGACGATGCACTTCCTGATTTTATGAAGGTGGACGAACACAGATACGAGTACGGGAAGCCTCTCGTCAAAGATGAAAAATCTCTAACAACGATGATGCGAAGATTCCATACTTGGTACATGAAAACCTGCAGAGAGTCTGGGGGACGAATACTTTGTATCTGAGAATTAAAGAGGAGCACGACCTCGTTGGGAATGATCTGTTGCTTGTTCCATTTGAGGAGTTCTTCGAGTTCTTCAATCAAAAGGCCCTCGATAAATTAACGGTCTTTTGCTACTGCATGTAAGTACTATTTCTATCATTAAGTCTCTATATATAGCTCGGCTCTTTCATTGCATGTATTTATAATTAATTATCCTCAATATATTATGCAGATTGAAGATCGTCGAGTGCAAAAAACAAGAAATTTATGATATTGGGTTCATTAGCACAAATATCATAGATGAATTTCTGGTTGAAAAGGATGTCAAAGAGGCCGAGGACAACTTGCTACAATCGTTCATCAAAAATCAAAACAAAGATACCATACTCTTTCCTTACAACGGCAAGTGAGTGTTACTGTCGTGTGCATATTCGGTTTCCCTTATTACTCGAGAGAGGTTATAGTAATGTAATTGATGAGTTATGCATGCGCGCGCAGGTACCACTATATTCTTTTGGAGATTATGCTTGAGCGTGGACTAGTAACCATCTTAGACTCGAGACGGAAAGATCCCAAAACATATGCGAACATGACTGAAATGCTCAGCAAGTAAGTGAAGGAAATATGTCCTAGAGGCAATAATAAAGTTATTATTTATTTCCTCATATCATGATAAATGTTTATTATTCATGCTAGAATTGTATTAACCGGAAACATGATACATGTGTGAATACATAGACAAACATATAGTCACTAGTATGCCTCTACTTGACTAGCTCATTAATCAAAGATGGTTATGTTTCCTAACCATAGACATGTGTTGTCATTTGATTAGTGAGATCACATCATTATAAGAATGATGTGATTGACATGACCCATTCCGTTAGCCTAGCACTTGATCGTTTAGTATATTGCTATTGCTTTCTTCATAACTTATACATGTTCCTGTAACTATGAGAATTATGCAACTCCCGTTTACCGGAGGAACACTTTGGGTACTACCAAACATCACAACGTAACTGGGTGATTATAAAGGAGTACTACAGGTGTCTCCGAAGGTACATGTTGAGTTGGCGTATTTCGAGATTAGGTTTTGTCACTCCGATTGTCGGAGAGGTATCTCTGGGCCCTCTCAGTAATGCACATCACTATAAGCCTTGCAAGCAATGTGACCAATGAGTTGGTTACGGGACGATGCATTACGTAACGAGTAAAGAGACTTGCCGGTAACGAGATTGAACTAGGTATTGGATACCGACGATCAAATCTCGGGCAAGTAACATACCGATGACAAAGGGAACAACGTATGTTGTTATGCGGTTTGACCGATAAAGATCTTCGTAGAATATGTAGGCACCAATATGGGCATCCAGGTTCCACTATTGGTTATTGACCGAGAATAGTTCTAGATCATGTCTACATAGTTCTCGAACCCGTAGGGTCCGCACGCTTAACGTTACGATGACAGTTTTATTATGAGTTTATAAGTTTTGATGTACCGAAGTTTGTTTGGAGTCCCGGATGTGATCACGGACATGACGAGGAGTCTCGAAATGGTCGAGACATAAAGATCGATATATTGGAAGCTTATATTTGGACATCGGAATCATTCCGGGTGAAATCGGCATTTTACCGGAGTACCGGGAGGTTACCGGAACCCCCCGGGGGGTTATTGGGCCTACATGGGCCTCGAGGGAGAAGAGGGAAGGAGGCAGGAGGGGGCCGCGCGCCCCTCCCCTTCCTAGTCCGAATAGGACAAGGGAAGGGGGGCGGCGCCCCCCCCTTTCCTTCCCCTCTTCCTCCTCTTTCCCCCCTTCTCCTATTCCAACTAGGAAAGAAGGGAGTCCTACTCCCGGTGGGCGTAGGACTCCCCCCTTGGCGCGCCCTCCTTGGCCGGCCGCCTCCTCCCCCTGGCTCCTTTATATACGAGGGCAGGGGCACCCCATAGACACACAAGTTGATCTACGGATCGTTCCTTAGCCGTGTGCGGTGCCCCCCTCCACCATATTCCACCTCGGTCATATCGTCGCTGAGTTTAGGCGAAGCCCTGTGCCGGTAGAACATCATCATCGTCACCATGCCGTCGTGCTGACAGAACTCATCTGCGGAGCTTTGCTGGATTGGAGCACGGAGATCTTCATCGAGCTGAACGTGTGCTGAACTCGGAGGTGCCGTACGTTCGGTGCTTGGATCGGTCGGATCGTGAAGACGTACGACTACATCAACCGCGTTGTGCTAACGCTTCCGCTTACGGTCTACGAGCGTACGTGGACAACACTCTCCCCTCTCTTTGCTATACCATCACCATGATCTTGCATGTGCGTAGGAAAATTTTGAAATTACTACGTTCCCCAACAGTGGCATCCGAGCCTAGGTTTTATGCGTTGATGTTATATGCACGAGTAGGACACAAGTGAGTTGTGGGCGATACAAGTCATACTGCTTACCAGCATGTCATACTTTGGTTCGGCGGTATTGTGAGATGAAGCGGCCCGGACCGACATTACGCGTACGCTTACGCGAGACTGGTTTCACCGTTACGAGCACTCGTGCTTAAAGGTGGCTGGCGGGTGTCTGTCTCTCTCACTTTAGCTGAATCGAGTGTGGCTATGCCCGGTCCTTGCGAAGGTTAAAACAGCACTAACTTGACGAACTATCATTGTGGTTTTTGATGCGTAGGTAAGAACGGTTCTTGCTAAGCCCGTAGCAGCCACGTAAAATTTGCAACAACAAAGTAGAAGACGTCTAACTTGTTTTTGCAGGGCATATTGTGATGTGATATGGTCAAGACGTGATGCTATATTTTATTGTATGAGATGATCATGTTTTGTAACCGAAGTTATCGGCAACTGGCAGGAGCCATATGGTTGTCGCTTTATTGTATGAAATGCAAACGCCCTGTAATTGCTTTACTTTATCACTAAGCGGTAGCGATAGTCGTAGAAGCAATAGATGGCATAACGACAACGATGCTACGATGGAGATCAAGGTGTCGCGCCGGTGACGATGGTGATCATCATGGTGCTTCGAAGATGGAGATCACAAGCACAAGATGATGATGGCCATATCATATCACTTATATTGATTGCATGTGATGTTTATCCTTTATGCATCTTATCTTGCTTTGATTGACGGTAGCATTTTAAGATGATCTCTCACTAATAATCAAGAAGTGTTCTCCCTGAGTATGCACCGTTGCGAAAGTTCTTCGTGCTGAGACACCACGTGATGATCGGGTGTGATAGGCTCTACGTTCAAATACAACGGGTGCAAAACAGTTGCACACGCGGAATACTCAGGTCATACTTGACGAGCCTAGCATATACAGAAATGGCCTCGGAACACGAAGACCGAAAGGTCGAATGTGAATCATATAGTATATATGATCAACATAGTGATGTTCACCATTGAAACTACTCCATCTCACGTGATGATCGGACATGGTTTAGTTGATTTGGATCACGTGATCACTTAGATGACTATAGAGATGTCTGTCTAAGTGGGAGTTCTTAAGTAATATGATTAATTGAACTTAAATTTATCATGAACTTAGTACCTGATAGTATTTTGCTTGTCTATGTTTGTTTGTAGATAGATGGCTCGTGCTGTTGTTCCGTTGAATTTTAATGCGTTCCTTGGGAAAGCAAAGTTGAAAGATGATGGTAGCAATTACACGGACTGGGTTCGTAACCTGAGGATTATCCTCATTGCTGCACAGAAAAGTTACGTCCTGGAAGCACCGATGGGTGCCAGGCCTGCTGCTGATGCAACTGACGACGTTAAGAACGTCTGGCAAAGCAAAGCTGATGACTACTCGATAGTTCAGTGTGCCATGCTTTACGGCTTAGAACCGGGTCTTCAACGACGTTTTGAACGTCATGGAGCATATGAGATGTTCCAGGAGTTGAAGTTAATATTTCAAGCAAATGCCCGGATTGAGAGATATGAAGTCTCCAATAAGTTCTATAGCTGCAAGATGAAGGAGATGTTGAGAAACGTAGTAATTTCAAAAAAAAATTCCTACGCACACGCAAGATCATGGTGATGGCATAGCAACGAGAGGGGAGAGTATTTGTCCACGTACCCTCGTAGACCGTAAGCGGAAGCGTTAGCACAACGCGGTTGATGTAGTCGTACATCTTCACGATCCGACCGATCCAAGCACCGAACGTACGGGGCCTCCGAGTTCAGCACACGTTCAGCTCAATGACGATCTCCGGCCTCCGATCCTGCAAAGCTCCGGAGATGAGTTCCGTCAGCACGACGGCGTGGTGACAATGATGATTCTCTACCGGCGCAGGGCTTCGCCTAAACTCCGCGACGATATGACCGAGGTGGAATATGGTGGAAGGGGGCACCGCACACGGCTAAGGAACGATCCGTAGATCAACTTGTGTGTCTATGGGGTGCCCCCCTGCCCCCTTATATAAAGGAGCAAGGGGTGGAGGCCGGCCGGCCCTTGGGGCGCGCCAAGGAGGAGGAATCCTCCTCCTAGTAGGAGTAGGACTCCTCCTTTCCTACTCCTACTAGGAGGGGGAAGGAAGGGGGAGATGGGGGAGGAAAGGGGGGCGCCTCCCCCCCTCCTAGTCCAATTCGGACCAGAGGGGGGAGGGGGCGCGCGGCCCATGCTAGCTGCCCCTATCTCCTTTCCCCTAAGGCCCATAAGGCCCAATACTCTCCCGGGGGGTTCCGGTAACCCCCCCGGCACTCCAGTTTTCTCCGAAATCACCCAGAACAATTCCGGTGTCCGAATATAGTCGTCCAATATATCAATCTTTATGTCTCGACCATTTCGAGACTCCTCGTCATGTCCGTGATCACATCCGGGACTCCGAACAAACTTCGGTACATCAAAACTTATAAACTCATAATAAAATTGTCATCGTAACGTTAAGCGTGCGGACCCTACGGGTTCGAGAACTATGTAGACATGACCTAGAACTGTTCTCGGTCAATAACCAATAGCGGGACCTGGATGCCCATATTGGTTCCTACATATTCTACGAAGATCTTTATCGGTCAAACCGCATAACAACATACGTTGTTCCCTTTGTCATCGGTATGTTACTTGCCCGAGATTTGATCGTCGGTATCCAATACCTAGTTCAATGTCGTTACCGGCAAGTCTCTTTACTCGTTCTGTAATGCATCATCCTGTAACCAACTCATTGGTTACATTTCTTGCAAGGCTTATAATGATGTGCATTACCGAGAGGGCTCAGAGATACCTCTCCGATGATTGGAGTGACAAAACCTAATCTCGAAATACGCCAACTCAACATGTACCTTCGGAGACACCTGTAGTACTCCTTTATAATCACCCAGTTGCGTTGTGACGTTTGGTAGTACCCAAAGTGTTCCTCCGGTAAACAGGAGTTGCATAATTCTCATAGTTACGGGAACATGTATAAGTCATGAAGAAAGCAATAGCAGTATACTAAACGATCAAGTGCTAGGCTAACGGAATGGGTCATGTCAATCACATCATTCTTCTAATGATGTGATCCCACTAATCAAATGACAATACATGTCTATGGTTAGGAAACATAGCCATCTTTGATTAATGAGCTAGTCAAGTAGAGGCATACTAGTGACTATAGTTTTGTCTATGTATTCACACATGTATCATGTTTCCGGTTAATACAATTCTAGCATGAATAATAAACATTTATCATGATATGAGGAAATAAATAATAACTTTATTATTGCCTCTAGGGCATATTTCCTTCAGTCTCCCACTTGCACTAGAGTCAATAATCTAGATTACATAGTAATGATTCTAACACCCATGGAGTCTTGGTGCTGATCATGTTTTGCACGTAAGAGAGGCTTAGTCAACGGGTTTGCAACATTCAGATCCGTATGTATCTTGCAAATCTCTATGTCTCCCACTTGGACTTGGTCCCGAATGGAATTGAAGCGTCTCTTGATGTGTTTGGTCCTCTTGTGAAATCTGGATTCCTTTGCCAAGGCAATTGCACCAGTATTGTCACAGAAGATCTTCATTGGTCACGATGCACTAGGTATGACACCTAGATCGGAAATGAACTCCCTCATCCAGACTCCTTCATTTGCTGCTTCAGAAGCAGCTATGTACTCCGCTTCACATGTAGATCCCGCCACGACGCTTTGTTTAGAACTGCACCAACTTACAGCTCCACCGTTTAATAAAAATACGTATCCGGTTTGCGATTTAGAATCGTCCGGATCAGTGTCAAAGCTTGCATCGACGTAACCATTTATGACTAGCTCTTTGTCACCTCCATATACGAGAAACATATCCTTAGTCCTTTTTAGGTATTTCAGGATGTTCTTGACCGCTGTCCAGTGATCCACTCCTGGATTACTTTGGTACCTTCCTGCCAAGCTTATTGCTAAGCATACGTCAGGTCTGGTACATAGCATTGCATACATGATAGAGCCTATGGCCGATTCATAGGGAACATCTTTCATTTTCTCTCTATCTTCTGCTGTGGTCGGGCATTGAGTTTGACTCAACTTCACACCTTGTAGCACAGGCAAGAATCCTTTCTTTGCCTGATCCATTTTGAACTTTTTCAAAATTTTGTCAAGGTATGTGCTTTGTGAAAGTCCTATTAAGCGTCTTGATCTATCTCTATAGATCTTGATGCCCAGTATGTAAGCAACTTCACCGAGGTCTTTCATTTAAAAACTTTTATTCAAGTATCCCTTTATGCTATCCAGAAATTCTATATCATTTCCAATTAATAATATGTCATCTACATATAATATCAGAAATGCTACAGAGCTCCCACTCACTTTCTTGTAAATACAGGCTTCTCCAAAAGTCTGTATAAAACCATATGCTTTGATTACACTATCAAAATGTTTATTCCAACTCCGAGATGCTTGCACCAGTCCATAAATGGATCGCTGGAGCTTGCACACTTTGTTAGCACCTTTTGGATCAACAAAACCTTTTGGGTGCATCATATACAACTCTTCTTCCAGAAATCCATTCAAGAATGCAGTTTTGACATCCATTTGCCAAATTTCATAATTATAAAATGCAGCAATAGCTAACATGATTCAGACAGACTTAAGCATCGCTACGGGTGAAAAAGTCTCATTGTAGTCAACTCCTTGAACTTGTCGAAAACCTTTCGCAACAAGTCGAGCTTTATAGACAGTTACATTACCATCAGCGTCAGTCTTCTTCTTAAAGATCCATTTATTCTCAATGGCTTGCCGATCATCGGGCAAGTCAACCAAAGTCCATACTTTGTTTTCATACATGGACCCCATCTCAGTTTTCATGGCCTCTAGCCATTTTGCGGAATCTGGGCTCATCATCGCTTCCTCATAGTTCGTAGGTTCATCATGGTCAAGTAACATGACTTCCAGAATAGGATTACCGTACCACTCTGGTGCGGATCTTACTCTGGTAGACCTACGAAGTTCAGTAGAAACTTGATCTGAAGCTTCATGATCAATATCATTAGCTTCCTCACTGATTGGTGTAGTTGTCACAGGAACCGGTTCTTGTGATGAACTACTTTCCAATAAGGGAGTAGATACAGTTATCTCATCAAGTTCTACTTTCCTCCCACTCACTTCTTTCGAGAGAAATTCCTTCTCTAGAAAGGATACGACTTTAGCAACGAAAATCTTGCCCTCAGATCTGTGATAGAAGGTGTACCCAATAATCTCTTTTGGGTATCCTATGAAGACACATTTCTCCGATTTGGGTTCGAGCTTATCTGGTTGAATTTTCTTCACATAAGCATCGCAACCCCAAACTTTAAGAAACGACAACTTTGGTTTCTTGCCAAACCACAGTTCATAAGGCGTCGTCTCAACGGATTTTGATGGTGCCCTATTTAATGTGAATGCGGCCGTCTCTAAAGCATAACCCCAAAACGATAGCGGTAAATCAGTAAGAGACATCATAGATCGCACCATATCTAGTAAAGTGCGATTACGACGTTCGGACACACCATTTCGTTGTGGTGTTCTAGGTGGCGTGAGTTGCGAAACTATTCCGCATTGTTTCAAGTGTAGACCAAACTCGTAACTCAAATATTCTCCTCCACGATCAGATCGTAGAAACTTTATTTTCTTGTTACGATGATTTTTCACTTCACTCTGAAATTCTTTGAACTTTTCAAATGTTTCAGACTTGTGTTTCATTAAGTAGATATACCCATATCTGCTTAAGTCATCTGTGAAGGTGAGAAAATAACGATACCCGCCGCGAGCCTCCACATTCATTGGACCGCAAACATCAGTATGTATGATTTCCAACAAATCAGTTGCTCGCTCCATAGTTCCGGAGAACGGCGTTTTAGTCATCTTGCCCAAAAGGCACGGTTTGCAGGTACCAAGTGATTCATAATCAAGTGATTCCAAAAGCCCATCAGTATGGAGTTTCTTCATACGCTTTACACCGATATGACCCAAACGGCAGTGCCACAAATAAGTTGAACTATCGTTATCAACTCTGCATCTTTTGGTTTCAACACTATGAATATGTGTATCACTACTATCGAGATTCAATAAAAATAGACCACTCTTCAAGGGTGCATGACCATAAAAGATATTACTCATATAAATAGAACAACCATTATTCTCTGATTTAAATGAATAACCGTCTTGCATCAAACAAGATCCAGATATAATGTTCATGCTCAACGCTGGCACCAAATAACAATTATTTAGGTCTAAAACTAATCCCGATGGTAGATGTAGAGGTAGCGTGCCGACCGCGATCACATCGACTTTGGAACCATTTCCCACGCGCATCGTCACCTCGTCCTTAGCCAATCTTCTCTTAATCCGTAGTCCCTGTTTCGAGTTGCAAATATTAGCAACAGAACCAGTATCAAATACCCAGGTGCTACTGCGAGCATTAGTAAGCTACACATCAATAACATGTATATCACATATACCTTTGTTCACTTTGCCATCCTTCTTATCCGCCAAATACTTGGGGCAGTTCCCCTTCCAGTGTCCAGTCTGCTTGCAGTAGAAGCACTCAGTTTCAGGCTTAGGTCCAGACTTGGGTTTCTTCTCTTGAGCAGCAACTTGCTTGCTGTTCTTTTTGAAGTTCCCCTTCTTCTTTCCTTTGCCCTTTTTCTTGAAACCGGTGGTCTTGTTAACCATCAACACTTGATGCTCCTTCTTGATTTCTACCTCCGCGGCTTTTAGCATCGCGAAGAGCTCGGGAATAGTCTTGTTCATCACTTGCATATTATAGTTCATCACAAAGCTCTTGTAGCTTGGTGGCAGTGATTGGAGAATTCTGTCAATGACACTATCATCAGGAAGATTAACTCCCAGTTGAATCAAGTGATTATTATACCCAGACATTTTGAGTATGTGTTCACTGACAGAACTATTCTCCTCCATCTTGCAGCTATAGAACTTATTGGAGACTTCATATCTCTCAATCCGGGCATTTGCTTGAAATATTAACTTCAACTCCTGGAACATCTCATATGCTCCATGACGTTCAAAACGTCGTTGAAGACCCGGTTCTAAGCCGTAAAGCATGGCACACTGAACTATCGAGTAGTCATCTGCTTTGCTCAGCCAGACGTTCTTAACGTCGTCAGTTGCATCAGCAGCAGGCCTAGCTGTTGGGGAACGTAGCAGAAATTCAAAATTTTCCTACGTATCACCGAGATCTATCTATGGAGAGACCAGCAACGAGGGGAAGGAGAGTGCATCTACATACCCTTGTAGATCGCTAAGCGGAAGCGTTCAAGTGAACGGGGTTGATGGAGTCGTACTCGTCGTGATTCAAATCACCGATGATCCTAGTGCCGAACGGACGGCACCTCCGTGTTCAACACACGTACAGCTCGACGATGTCTCCCATGCCTTGATCCAGCAAGGAGAGAGGGAGAGGTTGAGGAAGACTCCATCCAGCAGCAGCAAAACGGCGTGGTGGTGATGGAGGAGCGTGGCAATCCTACAGGGCTTCGCCAAGCACCTACGGGAGAGGAGGAGGTGTCACGGGAGGGAGGGAGGCGCCAGGGGCTCAGGTATGGATGCCCTCCCTCCCCTCCACTATATATAGGGGCAAGAGAGAGGGGGGAGGCGCAGCCTTGCCCCTTCCTCCAAGGAAGGGGTGCGGCTAAGAGGGGGGGAGGAGTCCATCCTCCCCAAGGCACCTCGGAGGTGCCTTCCCCCTTTAGGACTCTCCCCTTTTCCTCCACTCTTGGCGCATGGGCCTCTAGGGGCTGGTTCCCTTGGCCCATGTAGGCCAAGGCGCACCCCCTACAGCCCATGTGGCCCCCCGGGGCAGGTGGCCCCACCCGGTGGGCCCCCGGGACCCTTCCGGTGGTCCCGGTACAATACCGATGACCCCGAAACTTGTCCCGATGGCCGAAACAGGACTTCCTATATATAAATCTTTACCTCCGGACCATTCCGGAACTCCTCGTGACGTCCGGGATCTCATCCGGGACTCCGAACAACATTCGGTAACCACATACAAGCTTCCTTTATAACCCTAGCGTCATCGAACCTTAAGTGTGTAGACCCTACGGGTTCGGGAGACATGCAGACATGACCGAGATGTTCTCCGGTCAATAACCAACAGCGGGATCTGGATACCCATGTTAGCTCCCACATGTTCCACGATGATCTCATGGGATGAACCATGATGTCAAGGACTCAATCAATCCCGTATACAATTCCCTTTGTCTATCGGTACGATACTTACCCGAGATTCGATCGTCGGTATCCCGATACCTTGTTCAATCTCGTTACCGGCAAGTCTCTTTACTCGTTCCGTAACACATCTTCCCGTGATCAACTCCTTGATCGCATTGTGCACATTATGATGATGTCCTACCGAGTGGGCCCAGAGATACCTCTCTGTCACACAGAGTGACAAATCCCAGTCTCGATTCGTGCCAACCCAACAGACACTTTCGGAGATACCTATAATGCACCTTTATAGCCACCCAGTTACGTTGTGAAGTTTGGTACACCCAAAGCACTCCTACGGTATCCGGGGGTTGCACAATCTCATGGTCTAAGGAAAAGATACTTGACATTAGAAAAGCTTTAGCATACGAACTACGGTCTTTGTGCTAGGCTTTGGATTGGGTCTTGTCCATCACATCATTCTTCTAATGATGTGATCCCGTTATCAATGACATCCAATGTCCATGGTTAGGAAACCGTAACCATCTATTGATCAATGAGCTAGTCAACTAGAGGCTTACTAGGGACTTGGTGTTGTCTATGTATCCACACATGTATCTGAGTTTCCTATCAATACAATTCTAGCATGGACAATAAACGATTATCATGAACAAGGAAATATAATAATGACTAATTTATTATTGCCTCTAGGGCATATTTCCAACAGTCTCCCACTTGCACTAGAGTCAATAATCTAGTTCACATCGATATGTGATTAACACTCAAGGTCACATCCCTATGTGACTAACACCCAAAGAGTTTACTAGAGTCAATAATCTAGTTCACATTACCATGTGATTAACACTCGATGAGTTCTGGGTTTGATCATGTTATGCTTGTGAGAGAGAGGTTATAGTCAACGGGTCTGAACCTTTTAGATCCGTGTGTGCTTTACAAATCTCTATGTCATCTCCTAGATGCAGCTACCACGCTCTATTTGGAGCTATTCCAAATGACTGTTCTACTTGGAGCTATTCTAAATTGTTGCTCCATCATACGTATCCGGTATCTCTACTCAGAGCTATCCAGATAGGTGTTAAGCTTGCGTCAACGTAACTCTTTACGTCGAACTCTTTATCACCTCCATAATTGGGAAAATTCCTTAGTCCACTAGTTACTAAGGATAACTTTGACCATTGTCCTGTGATCCATTCTTAGATCACCCTTGTACCCCTTGACTGACTCATGGCAAGGCACACTTCAGGTGCGGTACACAGCATAGCATACTGTAGAGCCTACGTCTTATGCATAGTGGACGACCTTAGTCCTTTCTCTCTATTCTGCCATGGTCGAGCTTTAAGTCTTAACTTCATACCTTACAACTCAGGCAAGAACTCCTTCTTTGACTGATCCATCTTGAACACCTTCAAGATTATGTCAAGGTACGTGCTCATTTAAAAGTACCATTAAGCGTTTTGATCTATCCTTATAGATCTTGATGCTCAATGCTCAAGTAGCTTAATCCAGGCTTTCCATTGAAAAACACTTTCCAAATAACCCTATATGCTTTCCAGAAATTCTACGTCATTTCTGATCAACAATATGTCACCAACATATACTCATCAGAGATTCTATAGTGCTCCCACTCACTTCTTTGGAAATACAAGTTTCTCATAAACTTTGTATAAACCCAAAATCTTTGATCATCATCAAAGCATACATTCCAACTCCGAGATGCTCACTCCAGTCCTCAGAAGGATTGCTGGAGCTTTGCATACTTATTAGCATATTTTAGGATAGACATAACTTTCCGGTTGTATCACATACAACCTTTCCTCAAGAAAAGTCGTCGAGGAAACAATGTTTTGACATCCTATCTGCAAGATTTCCTAAATGATGCAGTAATTGCTAATATAATTCCAACAGACTCTTAGCATCGCTACGAGTGAGAAAGTCTCATCGTAGTCAACTCCTTGAACTTGTCGAAAAACATCTTAACGACAAGTCGAGCTTTCTCAATGGTGACACTTACCATCATTGTCTGTCTTCCTTTCAAAATCCATATGTACCTAACAGCCTTACGACCATCAAGTAGTACTCCCAAAGTCTACACTTTGTTTTCACATATGGATCCTCTCTCGGATTATATGGCCTCGAGCCATTTATCGGAATCCGGGCCCACCATCGTTTCTCCATAGCTCGTAGGTTCATTGTTGTCTAGCAACATGACTTCCAAGACAGGATCACGTACCACTTTGAAGTAGTATGCATCCTTGTCATCCCACGAGGTTTGGTAGTGACTTGATCCGAAGTCTCATGATCAATATCATAAGCTTCCACTTCAATTGGTGTAGGTGCCACAGGAACAACTCCCTGTGCCCTGCCATACACTAGTTGAAGAGACGGTTCAATAACCTCATCAAGCCTCCACCATCCTCCCACTCAATTCTTTCGAGAGAAACTTTTCCTCGAGAAAGGACCCGATTCTAGAAACAATCCCTTATTGCTTTCGGATCTGAGACAGGAGGTATACCCAACTGTTTTGGGTGTCCTATGAAGATGCATTTATCCGCTTTGGGTTCGAGCTTATCAGCCTGAAACTTTTTCACATAAGCGTCGCAGCCCCAAACTTTTAAGAAATGACATCTTAGGTTTCTCTAAACCATAGTTCATACGGTGTCATATCATAGGAATTATGTGGTGCCCTATTTAAAGTGAATGTGGTTGTTTCTAATGCCTAACCCATGAACGATAGTGGTAACTCGATAAGAGACATCATGGTATGCACCATATCCAATAGGGTGCAACTATGACGTTCGGACACACCATCACACTATGGTGTTCCAGGCGGTATTAATTGCGAAACAATTTCCACAATGTCTTACTTGTGTGCCGAAACTCGTAACTCAGATATTCATCTCTATGATCATATCATAGACATTTTATCCTCTTGTCACAATGATCTTCTACTTCACTCTGAAATTACTTGAACCATTCAATAATTCAGACTTGTGTTTCATCAAGTAAATGTACTCAACATCTACTCAAATCATCTGTGAAGTAAGAACATAACGATATCCACTACATGCCTCAGCACTCATTGGACTGCACACATAAAAAATGTGTTACTTCCAACAAGTTGCTATCTTGTTCCATCTTACTGAAACCGAGGCTTTTCAGTCATCTTGCCCATGTGGTATGATTTGCATGTCTCAAGTGATTCAAAAACAAGTGAGTTCAAACGGTCCATCTGCATGGAGTTTCTTCATGCATATACACGAATAGACATGGTTCGCATGTCTCAAACTTTTCAAAACGAGTGAGCCCAAAGATCCATCAACATGGAGCTTCTTCATGCGTTTTATACCGATATGACTTACGTGGCAGTGCCACAAGTAGGTGGTACTATCATTACTATCTTTTGGCATGAACATGTGTATCACTATGATCGAGATTCAATTAACCATTCAATTTAGGTGCAAGACCATTGAAGGTATTATTCAAATAAACAGAGTAACCGTTATTCTCCTTAAATGAATAACCGTATTGCGATAGACATAATCCAATCATGTCTATGTTCAACGCAAACACCAATCTCGATGGTAGAGGGAGCGTGCGATGCTTGATCATATCAACATTGGAAACACTTCCAACACATATCGTCAGCTCACCTTTAGCTAGTCTCCGTTTATTCTGTAGCTTTTATTTCGAGTTACTAACACTTAGCAACCGAACCGGTATCTAATACCCTGGTGCTACTAGGAGTACTAGTAAAGTACACATCAACACAATGTATATCCAATATACTTCTATCGACCTTGCCAGCCTTCTAATCTACAAAGTATCTAGGGTAATTCTGCTCCAGTGGCTGTTCCCCTTATTACAGAAGCACTTAGTCTCGGGTTTGGGTTCAACCTTGGGTTTCTTCACTAGAGCAGCAGCTGAATTGCCGTTTCATGAAGTATCCCTTTGTTCCCTTGCCCTTCTTGAAACTAGTGGTTTCACCAACCATCAACAATTGATGCTCCTTCTTGATTTCTACTTTCGCGGTGTCAAACATCGTGAATATCTCAAGGATCATCATATATGTCCCTGATATATCATAGTTCATCACGAAGCTCTAGCAGCTTGGTGGTAATTCCTTCGGAGAAACATCATTATCTCATCTGGAAGATCAACTCCCACTCGATTCAAATGATTGTTGTACTGAGACAATCTAAGCACAAGCTCAACAATTGAGCTTTTCTCCCTTAGTTTGCAGGCTAAGAAAATCGTCGGAGGTCTTATACCTCTTGACGTGGGCACGAGCCAGAAATCCCAATTTCAGCCCTCAAAACATCTCATATGTTTCGCGACGTTTCAAAAAACCGTCTTCGGTGCCTCAACTCTAAACCGTTTAACTGAACTATCATGTAGTTATCAAAACGTGTATGTCAGATGTTCGCAACAACCACAGACAACGTTCGAGGTTCAGCACACTGAGCGGTGCATTAAGGACATAAGCCTTCTATGAAGCAATGAGGACAATCCTCGGTTTACGGACCTAGTCTGCATAATTGCTACTATCAACTTTCAACTAATTTTTTTTCTCTAGGAACATATCTAAATAGTAGAACTATAGCGTGAGCTACGACATAATTTGCAAAATCCTTTTGACTATGTTCAGGATAATTAAGTTCATCTTATGAACTCCCACTTAGATAGACATCCCTCTAGTCATCTAAGTGATCACATGATCCGAGTCAAACTAGGCCGTGTCTGATCATCATGTGAGACGGACTAGTCATCATCGGTGAACATCTTCATGTTGATCGTATCTTCTATACGACTCATGCTCGACCTTTCGGTCTCCGTGTTCCGAGGCCATGTCTGTACATGCTAGGCTCGTCAAGTTAACCCTAAGTGTTTCGCGTGTGTAAATCTGTCTTACACCCGTTGTATGTGAACGTTAGAATCTAACACCCGATCATCACGTGGTGCTTCGAAACACGAACTATCGCAACGGTGCACAGTTAGGGGAGAACACTTCTTGAAATTGATGTAAGGGATCATCTTATTTACTACCGTCGTTCTAAGCAAATAAGATGTATAAACATGATAAACATCACATGCAATCAAATAGCGACATGATATGGCCAATATCATTTTGCTCCTTTTGATCTCCATCTTCGGGGCTCCATGATCATCATCGTCACCGGCATGACACCATGATCTCCATCATCATGATCTCCATCATCGTGTCTTCATGAAGTTGTCACGCCAACTATTACTTCTACTACTACAGCTAACGGTTAGCAATAAAGTAAAGTAATTACATGACGTTTATGTTGACACGCAGGTCATAAATTAAATTAAGACAACTCCTATGGCTCCTGCCGGTTGTCATACTCATCGACTTGCAAGTCGTGATTCCTATTACAAGAACATGATCAATCTCATACATCACATATCATTCATCACATTCTTGTTGGCCATATCACATCACATAGCATACCCTGCAAAAACAAGTTAGACGTCCTCTAATTGTTGTTTGCATGTTTTACGTGGCTGCTATGGGTTTCTAGCAAGAACGTTTTTTACCTATGCAAGAACCACAACGTGATATGCCAATTGCTATTTACCCTTCATAAGGACCCTTTTCATCGAATCCGATCCGACTAAAGTGGGAGAGACAGACACCCGCCAGCCACCTTATGCAACTAGTGCATGTTTGTCGGTGGAACCGGTCTCACGTAAGCGTACGTGTAAGGTTGGTCCGGGCCGCTTCATCCCACGATGCCGCCGAATCAAGATAAGACTAGTAACGGCAAGCGTATTGAACAAAATCAACGCCCACAACTACTTTGTGTTCTACTCGTGCAAAGAATCTACGCAATAGACCTAGCTCATGATGCCACTGTTGGGGAACGTAGCAGAAATTCAAAATTTTCCTACGTATCACCAAGATCTATCTATGGAGAGACCAGCAACGAGGGGAAGGAGAGTGCATCTACATACCCTTGTAGATCGCTAAGCGGAAGCGTTCAAGTGAACGGGGTTGATGGAGTCGTACTCGTCGTGATTCAAATCACCGATGATCCTAGTGCCGAACGGACGGCACCTCCGCGTTCAACACACGTATAGCTCGACGATGTCTCCCACGCCTTGATCCAGCAAGGAGAGAGGGAGAGGTTGAGGAAGACTCCATCCAGCAGCAGCACAATGGCGTGGTGGTGATGGAGGAGCGTGGCAATCCTGCAGGGCTTCGCCAAGCACCTACGGGAGAGGAGGAGGTGTCACGGGAGGGAGGGAGGCGCCAGGGGCTCAGGTATGGATGCCCTCCCTCCCCTCCACTATATATAGGGGCAAGAGAGAGGGGGGAGGCGCAGCCTTGCCCCTTCCTCCAAGGAAGGGGTGCGGCTAAGAGGGGGGGAGGAGTCCATCCTCCCCAAGGCACCTCAGAGGTGCCTTCCCCCTTTAGGACTCTCCCCTTTTCCTCCACTCTTGGCGCATGGGCCTCTAGGGGCTGGTGCCTTTGGACCATGTAGGCCAAGGCGCACCCCCTATAGCCCATGTGGCCCCCCGGGGCAGGTGGCCCCACCCGGTGGGCCCCCGGGACCCTTCCGGTGGTCCCGGTACAATACCGATGACCCCGAAACTTGTCCCGATGGCCGAAACAGGACTTCCTATATATAAATCTTTACCTCCGGACCATTCCGGAACTCCTCGTGACGTCCGGGATCTCATCCGGGACTCCGAACAACATTCGGTAACCACATACAAGCTTCCTTTATAACCCTAGCGTCATCGAACCTTAAGTGTGTAGACCCTACGGGTTCGGGAGACATGCAGACATGACCGAGATGTTCTCCGGTCAATAACCAACAGCGGTATCTGGATACCCATGTTAGCTCCCACATGTTCCACTATGATCTCATCGGATGAACCACGATGTCAAGGACTCAATCAATCCCGTATACAATTCCCTTTGTCTATCGGTACGATACTTGCCCGAGATTCGATCGTCGGTATCCCGATACCTTGTTCAATCTCGTTACCGGCAAGTCTCTTTACTCGTTCCGTAACACATCATCCCGTGATGAACTCCTTGATCACATTGTGCACATTATGATGATGTCCTACCGAGTGGGCCCAGAGATACCTCTTCGTCACACGGAGTGACAAATCCCAGTCTCGATTCGTGCCAACCCAACAGACACTTTCGGAGATACCTGTAATGCACCTTTATAGCCACCCAGTTACGTTGTGACGTTTGGTACACCCAAAGCACTCCTACGGTATCCGGGAGTTGCACAATCTCATGGTCTAAGGAAAAGATACTTGACATTAGAAAAGCTTTAGCATACGAACTACGATCTTTGTGCTAGGCTTTGGATTGGGTCTTGTCCATCACATCATTCTTCTAATGATGTGATCCCGTTATCAATGACATCCAATGTCCATGTTTAGGAAACCGTAACCATCTATTGATCAACGAGCTAGTCAACTAGAGGCTTACTAGGGACTTGGTGTTGTCTATGTATCCACACATGTATCTGAGTTTCCTATCAATACAATTCTAGCATGGACAATAAACGATTATCATGAACAAGGAAATATAATAATAACTAATTTATTATTGCCACTAGGGCATATTTCCAACACTAGCACCCAGCGGTGCTTCCAGGACGTAACTGTTTTGTGCAGCAATGAGGATAATCCTCAGGTTACGGACCCAGTCCGTGTAATTGCTACCATCATCTTTCAACTTTGCTTTCTCAAGGAACGCATTAAAATTCAACGGAACAACAGCACGAGCCATCTATCCACAAACAAACATAGACAAGCAAAATACTATCAGGTACTAAGTTCATGATAAATTTAAGTTCAATTAATCATATTACTTAAGAACTCCCACTTAGACAGACATCTCTCTAGTCATCTAAGTGATCACGTGATCCAAATCAACTAAACCATGTCTGATCATCACGTGAGATGGAGTAGTTTCAATGGTGAACATCACTATGTTGATCATATCTGCTATATGATTCACGCTCGACCTTTCGGTCTCCGTGTTCCGAGGCCATATCTGTATATGCTAGGCTCGTCAAGTATGACCTGAGTATTCCGCGTGTGCAACTGTTTTGCACCCGTTGTATTTGAATGTAGAGCCTATCACACCCGATCATCACGTGGTGTCTCAGCACGAAGAACTTTCGCAACGGTGCATACTCAGGGAGAACACTTCTTGATTATTAAGTGAGAGATCATCTTAAAATGCTACCGTCAATCAAAGCAAGGTAAGATGCATAAAGGATAAACATCACATGCAATCAATATAAGTGATATGATATGGCCATCTTCATCTTGTGCTTGTGATCTCCATCTTCGAAGCACCATCGTGATCACCATCGTCACCAGCGCGACACCTTGATCTCCATCGTAGCATCATTGTCGTTACGCCATCTATTGCTTCTACGACTATTGCTACCGCGTAGTGATAAAGTAAAGCAATTACAGGGCGTTTGCATTTCATACAATAAAGCGACAACCATATGGCTCCTGCCAGTTGCCGATAACTTCGGTTACAAAACATGATCATCTCATACAATAAAATATAGCATCACGTCTTGACCATATCACATCACAACATGCCCTGCAAAAACAAGTTAGACGTCCTCTACTTTGTTGTTGCAAATTTTACGTGGCTGCTACGGGCTTAGCAAGAACCGTTCTTACCTACGCATCAAAAACCACAACGATAGTTCGTCAAGTTGGTGCTGTTTTAACCTTCGCAAGGGCCGGGCGTAGCCACACTCGATTCAGCTAAAGTGAGAGAGACAGACACCCGCCAGCCACCTTTAAGCACGAGTGCTCGTAACGGTGAAACCAGTCTCGCGTAAGCGTACGCGTAATGTCGGTCCGGGCCGCTTCATCTCACAATACCGCCGAACCAAAGTATGACATGCTGGTAAGCAGTATGACTTGTATCGCCCACAACTCACTTGTGTTCTACTCGTGCATATAACATCAACGCATAAAACCTAGGCTCGGATGCCACTGTTGGGGAACGTAGTAATTTCAAAAAAAAAATCCTCCGCACACGCAAGATCATGGTGATGGCATAGCAACGAGAGGGGAGAGTGTTCGTCCACGTACCCTCGTAGACCGTAAGCGGAAGCGTTAGCACAACGCGGTTGATGTAGTCGTATGTCTTCACGATCCGACCGATCCAAGCACCGAACGTGCGGGGCCTCCGAGTTCAGCACACGTTCAGCTCGATGACGATCTCCGGCCTCCGATCCAGCAAAGCTCCGGAGATGAGTTCCGTCAGCACGACGGCGTGGTGACGATGATGATGCTCTACCGGCGCAGGGCTTCGCCTAAACTCCGCGACGATATGACCTAGGTGGAATATGGTGGAAGGGGGCACCGCACACGGCTAAGGAACGATCCGTAGATCAACTTGTGTGTCTATGGGGTGCCCCCTGCCCCCGTATATAAAGGAGCAAGGGGGGGAGGCCGGCCGGCCCTTGGGGCGCACTAAGGAGGAGGAATCCTCCTCCTTTCCTACACCTACTAGGAGGGGGAAGGAAGGGGGAGAGGGGGGAGGAAAGGGGGGGGGCGCCCCCCCTCCTTGTCCAATTCGGACCAGAGGGGGGAGGGGGCGCGCGACCCATGATGGCCGCCCCTCTCTCCTTTCCCCTAAGGCCCATAAGGCCCAATACTCTCCCGGGGGGTACCGGTAACCCCCCCCCCCCCCCCGGCACTCCGGTTTTCTCCGAAATCACACGGAACAATTCCGGTGTCCGAATATAGTCGTCCAATATATCAATCTTAATGTCTCGACCATTTCGAGACTCCTCGTCATGTCCGTGATCACATCCGGGACTCCGAACAAACTTCGGTGCATCAAAACTTATAAACTCATAATAAAATTGTCATCGTAACGTTAAGCGTGCAGACCCTACGGGTTCGAGAACTATGTAGACATGACCTAGAACTGTTCTCGGTCAATAACCAATAGCGGGACCAAGATGCCCATATTGGTTCCTACATATTCTACGAAGATCTTTATCGGTCAAACCGCATAACAACATACGTTCTTCCCTTTGTCATCGGTATGTTACTTGCCCGAGATTTGATCGTCGGTATCCAATACCTAGTTCAATCTCGTTACCGGCAAGTCTCTTTACTCGTTCTGTAATGCATCATCCTGTAACCAACTCATTCGTTACATTGCTTGCAAGGCTTATAATGATGTGCATTACCGAGAGGGCCCAGAGATACCTCTCCAATGATCGGAGTGACAAAACCTAATCTCGAAATACGCCAACTCAACATGTACCTTCGGAGACACCTGTAGTACTCCTTTATAATCACCCAGTTACATTGTGACGTTTGGTAGTACCCAAAGTGTTCCTCCGGTAAACGGGAGTTGCATAATTCTCATAGTTACAGGAAGATGTATAAGTCACGAAGAAAGCAATAGCAGTATACTAAATGATCAAGTGCTAGGCTAACGGAATGGGTCATGTCAATCACATCATTCTTCTAATGATGTGATCCCACTAATCAAATGGCAACACATGTCTATGGTTAGGAAACATAACCATCTTTGATTAATGAGCTAGTCAAGTAGAGGCATACTAGTGACTATAGTTTTGTCTATGTATTCACACATGTATCATGTTTCCGGTTAATACAATTCTAGCATGAATAATAAACATTTATCATGATATGAGGAAATAAATAATAACTTTATTATTGCCTCTAGGGCATATTTCCTTCAGGAGAATAGTTCTGTCAGTGAACACATACTCAAAATGTCTGGGTATAATAATCACTCGATTCAACTGGGAGTTAATCTTCCTGATGGTAGTGTCATTGACAGAATTCTCCAATCACTGCCACCAAGCTACAAGAGCTTCGTGATGAACTATAATATGCAAGGGATGAACAAGACTATTCCCAAGCTCTTCGCAATGCTAAAAGCCGCGGAGGTAGAAATCAAGAAGGAGCATCAAGTGTTGATGGTTAACAAAACCACCAGTTTCAAGAAGAAGGGCAAAGGGAAGAAGAAGGGGAACTTCAAAAAGAACGACAAGCAAGTTGCTGCTCAAGATAAGAAACCCAAGTCTGGACCCAAGCCTGAAACTGAGTGCTTCTACTGCAAGCAGACTGGACACTGGAAGCGGAACTGCCCCAAGTATTTGGCGGATAATAAGAATGGCAAAGTGAACAAAGGTATATGTGATATACATGTTATTGATGTGTACCTTACTAATGCTCGCAGTAGCACCTGGGTATTTGATACTGGTTCTGTTGCTAATATTTGCAACTCGAAACAGGGACTACGGATTAAGCGAAGATTGGCTAAGGATGAGCTGACGATGCACGTGGGAAATGGTTCCAAAGTCGATGTGATCGCGGTCGGCACACTACCTCTACATCTACCATCGGGATTAGTTTTAGACCTAAATAATTGTTATTTGGTGCCAGCGTTGAGCATGAACATTATATCTGGATCTGGTTTGATGCGAGATGGTTATTCATTTAAATCAGAGAATAATGGTTGTTCTATTTATATGAGTAATATCTTTTATGGTCATGCACCCTTGAAGAGTGGTCTATTTTTATTGAATCTCGATAGTAGTGATACACATATTCATAGTGTTGAAACCAAAAGATGCAGAGTTGATAACGATAGTGCAACTTATATGTGGCACTTCCATTTAGGTCATATCGGTGTAAAGCGCATGAAGAAAATCCATACTGATGGGCTTTTGTAATCACTTGATTATGAATCACTTGGTACTTGCTAACCGTGCCTTATGGGCAAGATGACTAAAACGCCGTTCTCCGGAACTATGGAGCGAGCAACTGATTTGTTGGAAATCATATATGCTGATGTTTGTGGTCCAATGAATGTTGAGGCTCGCGGCGGATATCGTTATTTTCTCACCTTCACAGATGATTTGAGCAGATATGGGTATATCTACTTAATGAAACACAAGTCTGAAACATTTGAAAAGTTCAAAGAATTTCAGAGTGAAGTGGAAAATCATCGTAACAAGAAAATAAAGTTTCTACGATCTGATCTTGGAGGAGAATATTTGAGTTACGAGTTTGGTCTACACTTGAAACAATGCGGAATAGTTTCGCAACTAACGCCACCCGGGACACCAAAACGAAATGGTGTGTCCGAACGTCGTAATCGCACTTTACCAAAGTTGTCGTTTCTTAAAGTTTGGGGCTGCGATGCTTATGTGAAGAAACTTCAACCAGATAAGCTCGAACCCAAATCGGAGAAATGTGTCTTCATAGGATACCCAAAAGAGATTATTGGGTACACCTTCTATCACAGATCTGAGGGCAAGATTTTCGTTGCTAAAGTCGTATCCTTTCTAGAGAAGGAATTTCTCTCGAAAGAAGTGAGTGGGAGGAAAGTAGAACTTGATGAGATAACTGTATCTACTCCCTTATTGGAAAGTAGTTCATCACAAGAACCGGTTCCTGTGACAACTACACCAATCAGTGAGGAAGCTAATGATATTGATCATGAAAGTTCAGATCAAGTTTTTGCTGAACCTTGTAGGTCTACCATAGTAAGATCCGCACCGGAGTGGTACGGTAATCCTATTCTGGAAGTCATGTTACTTGACCATGATGAACCTACGAACTATGAGGAAGTGATGATGAGCCCAGATTCCGCAAAATGGCTAGAGGCCATGAAATCTGAGATGGGATCCATGTATGAAAACAAAGTGTGGACTTTGGTTGACTTGCCCGATGATCGGCAAGCCATTGAGAATAAATGGATCTTTAAGAAGAAGACTGACGCTGATGGTAATGTAACTGTCTATAAAGCTCGACTTGTTGCGAAAGGTTTTCGACAAGTTCAAGGAGTTGACTACGATGAGACTTTCTCACCCGTAGCGATGCTTAAGTCTGTCCGAATCATGTTAGCTATTGCTGCATTTCATGATTATGAAATTTGGCAAATGGATGTCAAAACTGCATTCTTGAATGGATTTCTGGAAGAAGAGTTGTATATGATGCACCCAAAAGGTTTTGTTGACCCAAAAGGTGCTAACAAAGTATGCAAGCTCCAGCGATCCATTTATGGACTGGTGCAAGCATCTCGGAGTTGGAATAAACGCTTTGATAGTGTGATCAAAGCATATGGTTTTATACAGACTTTTGGAGAAGCCTGTATTTACAAGAAAGTGAGTGTGAGCTCTGTAGCATTTCTGATATTATATGTAGATGACATATTATTAATTGGAAATGATATAGAATTTCTGGATAGCATAAAGGGATACTTGAATAAAAGTTTTTCAATGAAAGACCTCGGTGAAGCTGCTTACATATTGGGCATCAAGATCTATAGAGATAGATCAAGACGCTTAATAGGACTTTCACAAAGCACATACCTTGATAAAATTTTGAAAAAGTTCAAAATGGATCAGGCAAAGAAAGGGTTCTTGCCCGTGCTACAAGGTGTGAAGTTGAGTCAAACTCAATGCCCGACCACAGCAGAAGATAGAGAGAAAATGAAAGATGTTCCCTATGCTTCAGCCATAGGCTCTATCATGTATGCAATGTTGTGTACCAGACCTGACGTATGCTTCGCAATAAGCTTGGCAGGAAGGTACCAAAGTAATCCAGGAGTGGATCACTGGACAGCGGTCAAGAACATCATGAAATACCTGAAAAGGACTAAGGATATGTTTCTCGTATATGGAGGTGACAAAGAGCTAGTCGTAAATGGTTACGTCGATGCAAGCTTTGACATTGATCTGGACGATTCTAAATCGCAAACCGGATACGTGTTTTTATTAAACGGTGGAGCTGTAAGTTGGTGCAGTTCTAAACAAAGCGTCGTGGCGGGATCTACATGTGAAGCGGAGTACATAGCTACTTCTGAAGCAGCAAATGAAGGAGTCTGGATGAAGGAGTTCATTTCCGATCTAGGTGTCATACCTAGTGCATCGGGACCAATGAAGATCTTCTGTGACAATACTGGTGCAATTGCCTTGGCAAAGGAATCCAGATTTCACAATAGGACCAAGCACATCAAGAGACGCTTCAATTCTATTCGGGACCAAGTCCATGTGGGAGACATAGAGATTTGCAAGATACATACGGATCTGAATGTTGCAGACCCGTTGACTAAGCCTCTCTCACGAGCAAAACATGATCAGCACCAAGACTCCATGGGTGTTAGAATCATTACTATGTAATCTAGATTATTGACTCTAGTGCAAGTGGGAGACTGAAGGAAATATGCCCTAGAGGCAATAATAAAGTTATTATTTATTTCCTCATATCATGATAAATGTTTATTATTCATGCTAGAATTGTATTAACCGGAAACATGATACATGTGTGAATACATAGACAAACATATAGTCACTAGTATGCCTCTACTTGACTAGCTCATTAATCAAAGATGGTTATGTTTCCTAACCATAGACACGTGTTGTCATTTGATTAGTGAGATCACATCATTAGAAGAACGATGTGATTGACATGACCCATTCCGTTAGCCTAGCACTTGATCGTTTAGTATATTGCTATTGCTTTCTTCATAACTTATACATGTTCCTGTAACTATGAGAATTATGCAACTCCCGTTTACCGGAGGAACACTTTGGGTACTACCAAACGTCACAACGTAACTGGGTGATTATAAAGGAGTACTACAGGTGTCTCCGAAGGTACATGTTGAGTTGGCGTATTTCGAGATTAGGTTTTGTCACTCCGATTGTCGGAGAGGTATCTCTGGGCCCTCTCGGTAATGCACATCACTATAAGCCTTGCAAGCAATGTGACCAATGAGTTGGTTACGGGATGATGCATTACGTAACGAGTAAAGAGACTTGCCGGTAACGAGATTGAACTAGGTATTGGATACCGACGATCAAATCTCGGGCAAGTAACATATCGATGACAAAGGGAACAACCTATGTTGTTATGCGGTTTGACCGATAAAGATCTTCATAGAATATGTAGGAACCAATATGGCCATCCAGGTTCCGCTATTGGTTATTGACCGAGAATAGTTCTAGGTCATGTCTACATAGTTCTCGAACCCGTAGGGTCCGCATGCTTAACGTTACGATGCAGTTTTATTATGAGTTTCTAAGTTTTGATGTACCGATGTTTGTTCGGAGTACCGGATGTGATCACGGACATGACGAGGAGTCTCGAAATTGTCGAGACATAAAGATCAATATATTGGAAGCCTATATTTGGACATCGGAATCGTTCCGGGTGAAATCGGCATTTTACCGGAGTACCGAGAGGTTATCGGAACCCCCCGGGGGGTTATTGGGCCTACATGGGCCTCGAGGGAGAAGAGGGAAGGAGGCATGAGGGGGCCGCGCACCCCTCCCCTTCCTAGTCCGAATAGGACAAGGGAAGCGGGGCGGCGCCCCCCCTTTCCTTCCCCTCTTCCTCCTCTTTCCCCCCTTCTCCTATTCCAACTAGGAAAGAAGGGAGTCCTACTCCCGGTGGGAGTAGGACTCCCCCCTTGGCGCGCCCTCCTTGGCCGGCCGCCTCCTCCCCCCTGGCTCCTTTATATACGGGGGCGGGGGGCACCCCATAGACACACAAGTTGATCTACGGATCGTTCCTTAGCCGTGTGCGGTGCCCCCCTCCACCATATTCCACCTCGGTCATATCGTCACCGAGTTTAGGCGAAGCCCTGTGCCAGTAGAACATCATCATCGTCACCACGCCGTCGTGCTAACGGAACTCATCTCGGGAGCTTTGCTGGATCGGAGCACGGAGATCGTCATCGAGCTGAATGTGTGCTGAACTCGGAGGTGCCGTACGTTCGGTGCTTGGATCGGTCGGATCGTGAAGACGTACGACTACATCAACCGCGTTGTGCTAACACTTCCGCTTACGGTCTACGAGAGTACGTGGACAACACTCTCCCCTCTCGTTGCTATACCATCACCATGATCTTGCGTGTGCGTAGGAAAATTTTGAAATTACTACGTTCCCCAACAGTAAGTTCAATCGATCATTATCGCACCATATCGGCAACTTTTTGTTCATTTCCTGATATCTCAAGTAATAATAATTATTTTCTTTGTCTTGCCGGGTTTGGAAACAGTTCACCGCAGAAGCTCCGGGACTGCCGAAGGAGCTGCGATATACATACCCGAAAGTAAGTACTACCGGCTAGCTAGTTGCGCGCATCTCCCGTTGATTCTATAGCTATACTTTCATCAATGCCATTTATAATGCTTCATTATCAGTTTGATTGACCTCTATTTCTCGTAAAGTGCTTGTGGCAGGAACAAGGGAATGATTTCTGTGGATACTACGTGTGCGAGTTCATCCACACCGCGACTTTGAAAAACAAGAGGGGCTACTCTTAAAGACAATATGAAGTGCGTAAGCAATAATATTCACAATTTCATTTTATTACACCATCATTTCTGTTGAGTTTCGTTCATATATATGTATTAATTAACCCCCTTCTTCAAATTAGACGTGGCATATGCGGAATGAACTCCTAGAACCAGATCGCATGAAAGCAATTCAAGAGGAATTGGCGGGATTCTTTCTTGACCACGAATAAAGCCGGAGAATACCATGTGGAAGTTGATTTCAATTGCTAGGGTACTGTAATTGAGAGATCTTACATATTGTACATGTATGTAGCCAGTAGCATCGGATACATGATACGAAAACTTGTTGTTCGACCAATCTCGCGGAGAAGGAGAGGTCGATCGATCATTTCTCTCGGTATGCATGATGAACTTCTGTATTCAATGGTTCCCTTCATTTTCTTACTAGCTAGCGTGTCGAGGGCTATATGTATATAGTACGTAGCGTCGACCAATCACGGACATAAGAGAGGACACTTCTCTCTATTAATTAGCTAGCTAACACAATATATGAAACACCTAAATTAACCCCCCAAAACCCCCAACCCCCCCCCCCCCCCTTTCAAAAACAAAAACAAAAACCCCAGCCACTGGAATGCTGACGCGTGGATGCCTTTTGGTCCCGGTTGGTACCACCAACCGGGACCAAAGGCCCCCCTGCCTGGGCTCGGCGCACCGGCCACGTGGAGGACCATCTGTCCCGGTTCGTGTTTGAACCGGGACTAAAGAGGGGAGGTATTAGTAACGACCCATTAGTCCCAGTTCATGAACCAGGACTAAAGGCCCTTACGAACCGGGACAAATGCCCCCTTTTCTACTAGTGATGGTCCAAGTAGCTTCGAATTTATACCCACCACGTAGTGCACGGAATATGTTCGGCAACTGGTTGCGGGGTATAGATAATCAATTTTCTGCACATATTCTTGTGGGAACGGTGGCCTTACACTAGTGCAGAACCGGCCTTTAGTGCCGGTTCGTGACGGCCTTTAGTGCCGGTTCGTGACGGCCTTTAGTGTCGGTTCGCCAACCGGCACTAAAGAGTGGGGACTAAAGCCCCCCCCCCCCTTTAGTATCGGTTCATCACGAACCAGCGCTAAAGTGCAAACACGTGGCACGAGCCAGGCCCGGGTGCGCGTAGGGCTTTACTACCGGTTGGTAACACCAACCGGTACTAAATGTTTGGGTGTTTTTTTTATTTTTCCTTTAATTTTGTGTTTTCAATTTAATTTAGTGATTGTTTTACATTATAATGAGTTGTTAAATCATTAGGTGAAAGTACCACGGATTAGTTTCGACTGGATGCATTTGGATCTAGCTACTAGCTAAGTGATCAAGTATATGCCATATCCATATTATATTTGATCACCTAATTAGGTGATCAAGTATAATATATATGGATATGGCATAAATATACTTGATCACTTAGGTAGGATCCATCTAGCTGAAACTAATCTGTGGTTTCTTTCATTAAATGATATAATAACTCATCATCATCATCATATTAATATAAAAACTCTTGCATCATATCATCAACATGAGTATATATACTCTAGCTAGCTAGATAAAAATTATCATAGTCGTCATTATCACTATTTAATCATCATAGTCATTACCGCTATCTAATCACCACCAACAGTAGCTTAAAGAAGAAACATTCACTTGTACCAGAAGCAAAAATATCATCGAGTTCAACATGATTGTCATGATATTATAAGCGTTCATATATAACACCACAAAAAACAAACCACTCTTTCAGATTAAGTTCAGAACGAAGAACACAGACATGAAAGGATAAGTACTAAGAGCATGAACTAGCTAAATCACTCCTGCTACTCTCTCTCTCAGGTAAAATAGCATAGAACATGTATAGCTCTCCTGATTCATCGTACTGGAGCATGCAGATGAACCTGTCTCCTAATCGTGGGTTGCGCTTCTCATTGCTGCCCCCTATTACTTCTCTACGATCGTTAACAATTTTCCTCCAATCTTTCACTATTAAGCATTCATCGCTTCTAGAAATCCTGAATGCACTCATGTGCAATGCAGGATATCTTGGCCGTAAGCTAACAATTGACATGCGACCTTTAGTCTCGATCCCCTGAGGCACAACTGTCGTCGGGAGTCCCTATTCAAGAACATCGTATAATACTCACTACAACAATACCCCACCTATAGCAACACATTTTTCCGTATCTATAAGTCCATATATGCGTTGTAACTGTCTTTACCAACGGTTTGGGATGTGTAGCCTTATCCAGTGTTGCTAGCGCATAATGCAACGCTTATACCGTCGTTGGTAAAAGGGGCCGTTGCAAGAGTACAACACATAAAACCGACCTTTACAACACTTCTATATGTTGGTGCTTAATGTACAAGAATCCAAATCTCATTTCTGGCAACTAGGAATTTTCAACGCTTCTTGTGTTGTTACATATATAATGTAAATAATATTGCCAACAATTAAATTAATGCTCAACATAACAGCGGTAATTATGTATATGAAGTGTGAAAAAAAAGAATATACTCATTAGAGAAATAAATCATACATTGGATAAAGTTGTTGGATTACAATGGTTGATATTACAGGGGAAACATCGTCCAAATGTGATGCTTAATCTAAATATTTTCTTGACAGCAAAATTTAAATGGAAAGCATCCTTCAACATCCCTACAACTTAACTAAACTTAACCGGGGAACATCATCAGACAGGAACATCATCCCTACAACTTAACTAAAACTGATAGCATCCATCATCATCATCATGAACCGGAACATCATCATCATCATGAACCGGAACATCATCATCATTGCAATATACTTGCCATGCACCATTATAATCATCCATATATCCAACGTTTTTGAGTCGCTGACTAGTCGCCGACTAATCGCCGAGTCGTCGCAGCGTGGCTGGCTCGCGCAGGCGACTTGGCTCAGGAAGCGAGTCGCGCGACTCGCTGGCTCGCCCGCGACTTGCCGCGATTAGTCGGCGGCTAATAGCCGCCAGTCGCGTGGCTTGCTCCAGATCGGCCCACCTGCCAGAGATATTTTGGGGTGGGGGATAAATAGAGAGCCACGCGGGAACTACAGAGGAAGAGAGGGAAATGGAGGGAAACCGCGCGGGTCTCCTGACCTAGGACTCCAGATCGGCGGCCGCCGGTGACGTGCCCCTCCAGATCCGCCGGTGACGCGCGCCCCCAAGAGCTTCCTCCGCCGGTGACCTGCCCCCACTAGCCTCCTCCGCCTCCGCCTCCACCTTCTCCTGCGCCTGCGCTAGGAAAGACTGCAGGTATGGCTCGTCGCCCCCTCTGCCTCTCTTTGCTCTGCTTCTGTTCCTGCGTGCTCTGCTGCTGCTGCTGTGGGGACTGGGGAAGTAGAAGGACCGAAGGAAAGATAGCATGGGGTGGGCTCTATATTTACTCTGCTGTAGATCTATGTGCTCTGCTGCCGTACGTACTGATGTAGTGATGTGCTCTGCTGCTCTATGTACTGATGTGCCCTGCTACTCTAATAAGTAATTACTGATTACTACTTGTGCTGCTCTGTTTTTTCTGCAGGCACCTTGGCTGCAGCTAGAGGATGACTGACCAAATTGTCAATAGTGCAGCCGGCGGCAATGGGCCTGAGCCTGAGTAGTATGATCCATCCAAGGATCCTAAGTGGAAGGCAAAGTCGGGAGACCCTGGGTGGAAGTATGGGTATTGGCATGATATGAATAGGAGGGATAGGATACGATGCACCTTTTGCGGGACAGATGTGCATGCTGGAATAGCAAGGTTCAAGCGTCACCTAGCTGGGGCTAGTACTAAAGGGACGAAGAATTCTATAAAATGCAAGAAGGTGCCAGAGGCTATTTCAAAGGAGATCTTGGATTTCATGAAGGCCTACGCAAAGAAGCATAATATGCCAGGGGAGTTTGATAAAGAAGATACAGCAACTGGTGATGAAGAAGAGGATGCAACAGCAACTCAAACTAGTAGTAGGACAACAGCAAAAAGGAAGGCTGAGACTGTCCAAACTGAATTACCAACACAAAAGGCTTCAAGAACAATTGTCGGGATGATTAGGAAGACTCCGAAAGAAGTCATTGAGCTAAGGCACTCGAAGAATCCTTCTCAAGCCGCATTGAACGCAGGTTGCTTCAAAAGGACCACCGAGGATAAGGATAGAGTTGAAGATCATTGGGCAGCATTTTTCTATGCTAATTCCATTCCCTTCAATGTTACCCGATCAAGAGCCTTTGAGATTGCATTGGAGTCCACCGGGCAATATGGTCCAGGCTACATCCCCCCAACTATTCATGCTCTTAGGCTTCCACTTCTTGTGAAAGCAAAGAAGAAGACACATGCATTGAGAGAGCAACATGAGCTAGCTTGGCAAGAGTATGGCTGCACACTAATGTCCGATGGTGGACCGATGGGAGGACTAGGCACTTGGTCAACTTCCTTGTCAATAGTCCAGCCGGGACTTTCTTCATTGATAGCATTGACATATCAGCCCTAGTAGCCAGCAAAGAATTGTTGGCAGATTTGATGGAGAAAAGGATCAACGACATTGGAAGAGGCTACGTGGTTCAGATTTGCACGGATAATGGTGCTAACTACAAGGCAGCGGGTAGACTCTTAACGGAGAGGATCCCTACATTATGGTGGACCCCTTGTGCAGCCTATTGTTTGAACCTTATGTTGGAGGCCATTTGCAAAATCAAGCAATTCAGCGAGTGTATTACAAATGGAAAAAGGGTGTCTACATTCATCTACAGGCATGGAAAGGTTTTAGATGAAATGAGAGTGAAGACCGGCAACCGTGATCTTGTGAGGGCTGGAGCTACTCGCTTTGCCACAAATTTTCTCAACTTGCAAAGCTTGCACAAACATAGGCAAGCTCTCAAAGAATTGTTTGTGGGTGATGTTTGGCATAGCAATAAGAAGTTGTCAACCTCACCGGTGGGACAAAAAGTTCAAGAAGATGTGTTTTCCATTAGTTTTTGGAACTCGGTAGAGACTTGCATGAAAGTTTCTCTACCTCTTCTAAGGGTGCTAAGGATTGTTGATGGCGATGAGAAGCCGGCGATGCCCGAGGTTATGGCAGCAATGGATTATGCAATGGAGAGAATCAAGGCTGCGATAGATGACAAACCAACGTTGGTTAAGAAGGTGACAAAAATAGTAGAGGACAAGTGGGAATCTCAAATGGGGGTGAAGTTGTATGGAGCTGCACTATTCTTAAACCCAAATAGGATCTATGGTCTCAAAGCTAAGCCCGAGAAAGCACGATATTGTCAAAGGCTTAGGCATATGTTCAATGAGGTGCTATTGCACATGGAGCCCGATGATGATAAAGCAAGCGTGATAAGTAGATTGGTTGATGACTATGAAAGAGGTGAAGGTGAATGCTTCAGCTCTAAGTTGGCAACCAATGACCGAACAAAAAAGAGTCCTCGTAAGTTACTTCAGCTCTAGCCTTCTACTTTTTCATAAATTTCAGCACCTATCTTTTTTGGATTAAGAATTCTAACATTGTCTTCATTTGTACTCATGCAGTTCTTTGGTGGGGTGCTTATGGTGGCCTTGCTTATGAGCTGCAACATTTAGCAAAGCACATAGTTAGCCTTTGTGCTTCAGCTTCCGGTTGCGAACGAAATTGGTCTTGCTTTCAAAATGTAAGTAGTAAGTACCAACTTGATGTTCATTGTACTTCTGTTTCTGTAGTTCTTTGGTGGGGTGCTTATGGTAGCCTTTCTAATTGTTTTCTTGTATGTTGTTTTCAGATCCATAGCAAAAAGAGAAATAGGTTGGAGTTCCAAAGACTTAATGATTTGTCATATGTTCAATACAACCGGAAGAATGCCAATAGGTTCCAAAAGATTCGTGAGGAAGGCTCCAAAGGGACTAGGTCTGACCCATTAGTCCTAGAAGACTTACAATGGGACAATGAATGGGTTGACCATAATGCCCAGCCGGTTTATGAAGGGGCTGATATCACTTGGGCTCAAGTTGACGAAGCTGTCGGTGCATCTGAAGGTCCATTGCGCAACCTTAGAAGCCGTGGGAATGGGAGCCAGGCTGCTGTTACTCATGTCTATTCTCGATCTCGAGTGCACCAAGTTGGAGAAGATGAGGACGAGGAGGATGATGCAAATCAGGAGGTTGAGCTTGAAGATTATTCAACAAGTGAAGATGATCAAGAGGGAAATCGAAGTGAAGGTGAAGGTGGAGGTGAAGAGAGAGGCTCCATTGGCTTTGATGATGATCTGGATTACTAGGACGATTGATGGAACTTGGGCTGGTGTGGCTTCATTTTGGACATATGGAGTTGGGGGCTCTTGGGGCTGGTGTGCCTCATTTTGGACATATGGAGTTGGGGGCTCTTGGGGCTGGTGTGCCTCATTTTGGACATATGATTTGGGGCTGGTGTGGACCTTGTGGCTTCTTTTTGGACATATGGAGTTGGGGGCTTGGGGGTTGGGCTGGTGTGCCTTATCCCTTATTTTGGACATAGGATTTGGGGTCGATTTGGGGCTGGTTGTTAAGAGTTAAGAACTTGGTAGTTCGTAGTTAAATGTAATGAACTAATGCTTAATTTCTATTGTAATACTTGTTGCTGTGATCTGTGATGGTATTTATATGTAGAACTGCTGCTGTTTTCCTTATCTGAATCAGGTGATCAGGTGCAAAGAGAAAAGGATCATCAAGGAAAACAAATTGGGGCAGATGGACACACAAGAAGTAAGTTCTCCTCTTTATTTCAACTCAAATGTGCAAGTTACCTATTACATATATACTGCAAGGTGCATACAACTTGATGCTCATGCTTGCTATTACATTTATACTGCAAGGTGCACCTGCAATCAACAAAGACGAGCTTGCACAAGGTCAGAAAGGGATTTCCATTGCCAACTATAAAAGATTACAAGGTAATATCACTCCTAATTCTACCCCTAAATCCTATTCTAAGCCATGGCGACTTGGGGCGACTAATCAAGCCAAGTCGCTGACTCAAGCCAGCAAGCCACTAGCCACAGCCTCGGCGACTTGGCTTGACTCGGCGACTCAAAAATAGAGCATATATCTTTTGAATCTAGAAAGAAAATAACAAAATGAACTGTTAATACACAATGCATTGACATGATGAATGTAGTGATAGAGGCAGCAGGATATCAGGCACGTACAAAGGTTGAAGACCATGCATTCATTTTTTTTCTGCATTATCAAGAGTATTGTAGCTTTTGCGACTCTGTACCAAATCTTCAATTTTCACAAGTGCCATATCGACATGCACTACCAAGAATTCATTCGTAATTTTAGCATCATCAAGCTTAAATTTAGGATCACAACTTACAACTATAGCAAGAGCTACGTCCCTATTATGATTGTGAAAAGAGACCGGCATGAGTGTTAGTTGTCATTGATGATTAATCAAGACGCCACAATATATGACACAGCCTGCAGAAAAACATGGCTTAATAAAATTATATGGAGAGTACCCTAAGTGCTGATGTGCATTCAAGGGCAATGTGAGTGACAGTACCACTTCTTTTCTCTTCTCCATTTAGTTAGCAAACTGAACCAAAACGGTTTTAGTCATCTAAAACTGAACCAAAACATTTAGCTCTAGTTGGTTTCAGTCATCCAACAGGAAACAAACAAACCTAAAGGTGCTCACCACGCTTTGGAACAAAACTACAGCCCCAAATCCACTGAAACGAATTTACATAGTCATCACCAGCCTAGAGATCCATTGCTAATTCTGTACAGCTGCAGTCAAACTGTTTTGTGTGAACTAACAGAATTATTTATTGCTAAATAAATCCACTGAAACCTACAGCCCCAAATGCTATAAATTTGCATGGACTGCAGCATAGAACCTAGCACGACTCAATGGTCATGGACACAATGAGCAGTACAATGGTAGGGAGAGGGAGAGAGTATACCTTCCATGGCATCATCCATGACTTGCTCCACGAACTCGACTTGCTCCATGGAGTCGCCATACATCGAGTTGGTGCGTGTAGCTTCAAAACCAAGGGAAAAAGGTTACAGGTGTCTCATGCATCTCTAGAACAGTGCAAAAGAAGTAAAGCTTCATCAAGATCCATTCGTACTTAATAAAAGAAGAGCAACCTATATTCCTCCTGTTCTATGTGTACAAGTTACTACCTTGGCAACTTAACATCTGGCTCAATGAATTTATCCCTGAGTTAGTTAGACTAGTCATTAACCAGTGCGTCCGCATAGGCTAGACAGTTTTAGTTTACCATATATAACTGGAACATATTTATGTGAGAGAAAAATATTAGAACCATAAATTTTAAAAGAAGCATACTTTTGACTAACTGAGAAATATTACATGTGATATTGTGTTGGCTTCCATGTGGCTAAAGTAAGCTTAATTTTAGTAAAGGCATTTGTACATACTATTTATCATTCCTATAAATAAAGTTTCCAAATTATAATTTGTATGAAAAAGTCAGGAATCCAAGGCTAGAAAATATACAGAGAATATTGGTGAATGTTCTGATTTCCTTTAATTAAATAGCAGGAGTCTAAGTCTTGTGTGCTCCTAATATTAGCTATCTGGAAACCCCAAATGCATCCCATGCTTTAGTGATTTTGGTTAAAAAAAAGGAAACCACAGTTTCTAGTTAACAAACAAAACTAAAGCTAATGTACATGAATATCTGTCTTGTATATATGCAAGGCGTCATTGAGAAATGTTTTCTGAAATAAACACGTACATCATTCAAATCTTCTACATAAGATACACATCAAGTGATCATGTTAAACATCAAAGTGAAATGCTGGCTGGAGGCAGCAGTGCAGCACTACTGTTTGGAACTTTGATTATGTGGTGCTGCTGGAGGTGATCAGAGCTGCAGACCACCCCAACTGGATGCTTTCACTCCCTGCAACACAATCGAGTCAAGAGGAGTACTCATCAATACACGCATACAAAACATATTTTTTTCTCGATAAAACAATAGTGATCAAGTCAATTGCATAGTTCTTTCTTCTGTTATGACCTTAAAGGATGGAGAATAGAAAACGAATCGCCACACGACCAGTTCCTTCACTCAACAGCCTTGGCGCCAGAGACGCTTGCGGCCGCCTAATCTGCTTCAAACTACCATCGCTACACCTCCGCCGCCACATGGACTAGCGTTAGATTTATTCAGTAATTAACCTAAAAGAACATATGTTGGATTTTTGAATTGTAAAAACCTGAAAAGTAGAATACTAAAGATTGGAAAAGAAAAGGATTGGGACCTTGGGGAGATACTGTAATTAGACTCCGACCTGATTCCTAACCATATACCTGGTGTTTTCTGTACAAATTACCTCAAACACACTGGTTGCTACTTCAAGACGTAGATGGGCTTCAGAATAGCTTACTAGAAAGACAATCGTTCCCTACAATGTTGTTGCCCTAGAAAGAACATGCAACTCGGGGTTAATTTGAAGCCGCTACTGGTCCTGATGTGCTACGAACCAGAGCAGAGGGGAGGAGTGGACCAACTCACCCGAAGCCAGAGGAGTAGGAGGAAGCTCCATGACTGCTTTGTCCCGAGCAGCTGCAAGGATGTCCACTGGCGGTTCCTCCCTGCACATGTACAGAAGAAGAGAAGAGCAGGTTACAGAAAGGGGGAGAGAGAGAGAGAGGATGAAGCCAGAGGAGGGGATGCACTCACCGGATGGGAGGTGGACGATGGCCACCGGAGCCGATGCCTGAAACCCTAAGAGCCATGGGGGGAGGGTCGCGGGTGGGCTTTGGTGACCGCGAGCGCCGGATCTAACCTGATGGGAGGGCGCCGCGGTGCGAGGGGGGCTCGGGCTGTGGTTCACGGTGGCGGGGTTTGCCGGACGTCGCCTGAGTCAACCGCCGCAGGTGGCACAGAAGGAGCCGAGTGAAGAGAGGGAGATGGGACGCGAGAGGGATGAGTGGGTGGGGATGGCGGATCCGGCAGCCACTGGAGCTGCGAGGTGGGAGGAGTGGAGGGGGATGGCCGGCGGCGAGATGGGTCGGAGGAGGGATACAAGGCGATTGATGGCGGCGACTATGTTTCTCGTGTGTCTCTCTCTCCTTTTCTCTGTTTTTTTCATATATGTTCCATGAAAGGGTCATGGGCTGCAACTGTACAACGCATATGCTCCAACCCTTATATACGTATCTACTATGAATTTTACAACATATAGTCAAACTGTTGTATGCAAAAGATGCACTGAGGACAAATAGTAAAAATCTTATCATCATTCCTAAATAGATGTGACCGTAGTTCAATACCATCACTATTAGTCGCACGTTTTGAGTACTAATATTTCTAAGTGCAGGAAGAAAATTTGTCTTGACAGTATGAAGATCCTCAAGCCATGAAACATAATGACTTATCTTCTCACAGTTTAGTTCAGCTCCGGGACAGTAGTAGGTCCTGTCTACCAAGCGCCGGACATGTTTGCTTGAATGGAAATAAGCTGTCAATAGAAATTAGTTGTCAATTATTTTTGAATAAGCAATATAAAAAACAAAAATATAGTTGAGAAGAACTCACATAATGGTAGAACTGGAGGCGTCTGCACATCGACTCATATGTCTCTATTACCTTCAATATCATCTTCTGGACGAATATCAAAGGTGATAACCATACAAGGCTCAAATGCATAAGCCTTGCATAGTGCTTGCCAAGTTTTGCATTCAAAATAGGTGTACGTGTGTGCATTATATACTTTGACGTTGAAAGTATAACCATGCTCAGTTTTTAGGTAAACTCTCTTTACCTCCATAGTTTCCATATCATTGAAACCTATCTTATCCAAAACAAAAATTCTTGCATGGCAGGGGATGCGCTAGTAGAATAGTTAAAATTAAAAATTATAAGTCACGTAAATGAAGCATATATAAGTCATGCTTAATTACGAAAACAGACTTGTCGTTGTGACTTACTGTATCGAATTCGAAGGTCTCATCCAGCTTGATGCTGAATCGCCTATCATCAACAAGGAAATTTCTGTCGCACTGGCCCCGCTGGTCTTCACGGTATTCGCACATAATGAATTTTTTTTCGTCGTCGGACGACATTTCCTATGTTCATATAGACGAAACATTAAACACTTACTAATTCAATTAATTCAACTACTTTTATTAATTCGACTAAGCATTTAATAAAAATAAACTAGTTATATTAATTCAAATAATCTCATATACCTAAATTTTAATTAGTTCAAATAATCTCATATACCTAAATTTTCTTACTAAAAATAAACTAGTTCTATTAATTCAACTAATTCAACTAAGCATTTACTAAAAATAAACTAGTTATATTAATTCAAATAATCTCATATACATAACTTTTAATTAGTTCAAATAATCTCATATACCTGTAAATTTTCTTACTAAAAATAAACTAGTTCTAATAATTCAACTACTTCAACTAAGCATTTACTAAAAATAAACTAGTTCTATTAATTCAACTAGTTCAAATAATCTCATATACCTAAATTTTCTTACTAAAAATAAATTAGTTCTATTAATTCAACTAGTTCACATAATCTCATATACATAAATTTTCTTACTAAAAATAAACTAGTTCTAATTCATCTAACATTAACATTTCTAACATTCTAAAAATAAACTAGTTATATTAATTAATTCATCTAAACAATAGAAAACAGAAAATAAGTAAAAAATATGTGTGTGTGTGTACTACGATCGAGCGGGCGTATGGATGGCGGGGGCGGCGAGGGTGGCGGGGACGGCGACGAGACGGGCGGCGGGGGCGGTGACGACGACGGGCGGCGGGGGCGTGCGGCGACGACGGGGACGATGACGACGGGCGGCGGGGACGGCGACGACGTGCGGCGGGGGCGGTGATCGAGGGCAGCGGGGGCGACGGCACGACGGCGCGGCGGCGTCGGCGTCGGCGTCGGCTAGATCGATGTCTCGCGCGAGAAGTGGAATGAAGTGGTCGACGATTATTAATTTTTCGTAAGTGTAATATATATAGGGGGAGCCTTTAATACCGGTTGGAGCCTCCAACCGGTACTAAAGGCCAATTTTGGCCAGCCCAAGCGACGGGAAACGAGGGCCTTTAGTGCCGGTTTATGGCTCCAACCGGTACTAAAGGGCAACGCATTAGTACCGGTTGGAGCTACCAACCGGTACTAATGGTCGTGCGCTGCCACCCGCAGTGCGCTATTTTTAGTCCCATCTCGCCGAGCGAAGGGCAGCCTAACTGGTTTATAAACCCAGCCGCGGCTGCCCTTTCGAACTCCTCTATATAGCAGACTTCTGGGCCTAACTAGGGCGCGCTGCCCTGTGAGCCTGCTGGCCCTTCTGGGCCTGAATTTGCACACCCAAGGTCTGGCAGGCCCACCGGACAGCACCCCAACAATTTTTTATATAATTTTTTTCTTTTCTACATTATTTATTTTCTTCTATTTATTTTTGAGTAATTTTTTATATAGTTTTTTCTTTTCTGCTTTATTATTTTTCTTCTATTTATTTCTGAGTAGTTTTTTGCTGTATTTAGTTTCTTTGTGAATATTTTTGTTTTATATAATTTTTTTTCTTTACTGCATTATTTATTTTATTCTATTTATTTTTGAGTAATTTTTTATATAGTTTTTTCTTTTCTGCTTTATTATTTTTCTTCTATTTATTTCTGAGTAGTTTTTTTTGTTGTATTTAGTTTCTTTGTGAATATTTTTGCTATATATAGTTTTTTTTCTTTTCGGCATTATTTATTTTCTGCTATTTATTTTTGAGTAATTTTTATATAGTTTTTTCTTTTCTGCTTTTTCAGAGTTCGTTTTGCTGTGATTTACTATTTCACGGTCATTTAGCTCTCTAAACAAATTGGTAAATGACTGAAAAACAGAAGTGCCCGTGTAACTGATGAGTTCTCGTCCGAAACCCTGATACTTCGAAAGAGATTGTTCAGTTTGTACACGAAGTTCATCTAGTTTTTGCCGTGACCCTCTCCACTCTTTCGCACATGCTATGCGGGTGAAATGATGATACCTTCAACATTTTTAGAGTTTGTTTTGTAGTGATTTTCATTTTCACGGTCATTTAGCTCTGATCTAAACAAGTCGGTGACTGAATAACAGCAAATGATGTCAGAACGTGTTGGAAATTGATGACGTCGCTTCGAATACTGCATAATGCCGGCTCAAAAAAAGTCTGGAGTTCAAATAAGTTAAAAAAAATGAAATGCCTGTGTGACTGATGAGTTCTCGTACGAAACCGGTGAAGACTCATATTGAGTCCACAAATTATACACATAGAATTCAATGAAGACCAAATGCTTGTGATAGTTTGATAAGTAACATATTTAAATTGTGCATCTGATAGCAGAAAAAATACATTGATCAGTACCGCCTTTCAGCCAAAACGCGCTACTGCTACAGAGAAGTACATATAAAAAATACATTGATCATCAATGATCTTTTTATATAGAATCTAAATTGCCAATAGGAATCTACCACCGATTTAAGAACGGCGAAGACTCCTATTGCAGCCACAGATCCTACACATAGAGTTTAATGAAGACCAAATGCTTGTGATAGTTTGAGAAGTAACATATTTAAGGTGGTCAAATTCTTGCTAGGGGAGCGAGGTGGGACTAAAAATAGCCCTGCCACAACCTCTTTAGTACCGGTTCGTGCCACGAACCGGTACTAAAGATGCTGGTCGGGCACCAGCATCTTTAGTACCAGCTCGTGGCACGAACCGGTACTAAAGATTCGCAACGAACCGATACTAAAGATCTCCTCCTGCCTAGTCATTTGAACCGGCACTAATGGACACATTAGTGCCGGCTCATATGCAAAGTGGTACTAATGTTTCTCAGATTTGACCCTTTTTCTACTAGTCTTATGCTGGGTAATGTGGCTTATCAGGAATGATGTGGGTTTTAACAATAAATGTGTCTTATCTCCTATGCAGGTTATTCATGTTTGTACATGATGGCTTCGTACTTGGTCTATCCTGCAGAAGCCGGAGGACAGGAACTTTTTTATGATGGCGTCTACACGGCTGGAGCGTACGGCCAGGGAGGTTTTCTACCCCCATGGATGGCGGTGTGATTTACGGATAGGATCTACCACTCCTTAGGCTGGACATGATTTATTGCTTGGCATTGTATCTAATTATTTTATTTTGACAAAGTGCTCTGCGCATGCATCACCAACCAGACAAAGTGTGCTCTGGGCATAGGACATGCATCACCAACCATCAACGAACACTTTGTCTAATCTAGCTATGCAGAGGTCGGACTTTCTTTTGATACGATTGTATCACCTCGATATATCTATTCAATGAAAAGTCCTTTATAGAAAAAAGTACTTCACAGAGAACTAAATTAATTCCTCACCTGCGGTGGGATGGTAATGTACTGGTTACAAATTCACAATCATGAAACAGTTTGTACGGTCAGAGACAGTCAGAGTAGAGTACATTATGTGTAGATGCTAGTTTGTCGTCTCATTTTTCTCCTTAGGTTACGAGCTTCTCAGCATCAGGATCGTACGTGGTGGTGATGAAGATTCAGATCAAACAATTCATGTTTCAGTTCCTGGGCTTGAAAGTTCAATCCCACATCTCATGATGAGTACCACCAGGGAATGCATTGTTGACGTATAAATGTATTGCCTAGTCTCTTCCATCAGATCGGTCTTTTGGTTGCATTGGCTAGAGCATGCACTTCTACATGGTATCAGAGCCAAGAGGTCTTGAGTTCAATACCCGGCTGGCGCAATTAAATTGCAGCCCACTTTCGGTCCATGTTTAGGCCTGAGGGAGCCACACGTGAGGGGGAGTGTTGACGTATAAATGTATTGCTCAGTCTCTTCCATCAGATCGGTCTTTTGGTTGCATTGGCTAAAGCATGCACTTCTACATGCATCCCCTTTGGCATCCATGCCGCATGGGTATGAAATTTAGAAGGTCGTGTTCATTTTCCTACTGCAGATTTGCAAGTGTTGGTTGCTACTTCAACGCAAGATTTTTGCTTGCTTAGCAGTGCAGTACAGGCTCCGGATTTGAGATAGAAAGGCCGCAAGATTAAACTTTGCATGCTACGCCTCACAGACAGAGCTGGTTATGTACTAGCAGAGACAGGTGGCCTGGGTTCACCTTGATTTGATTCGTGCCCATGCTGACACAAGGGTGGGCTTCGGCAAGGTGATCCATTGTCCCCTTATCTATTTCTTTTTGTGGCTGATGGTCTCTCTGCTCTAATTGAGAAAGGCATTGTAGATGAACATATTTCCCCTCTAAAAATCACGAGAAGAGCCCCTGGTATATCCCACTTATTGTTTGCTGATGATACTTTGTTGTTCTTTAAAGCCACAGTCCAACAAGCTAATCATGTTTGCAATATTTTGGAAGTATATGGCAAAGCCACGGGACAACTTATAAATCAGACAAAGTGTTTGTTGCTGGTTGGTGATGCATGCCCGCAAGACATGGCTATGTTGGTAAAAAATGTTTTGCATGTTACCTCCTTTGGTTTTGAGGAGAAATATTTGGGGCTGCCCACACCTAATGGAAGGATGACAAAAGGAAAATTCCAGAATCTCCAAGTCAAGCTTTCTAAGAGATTGTTTGCTTTCGACGGCCACCCTACTCAAGCAGGAAAAGAGGTGCTCATCAGGTCTATTGCACAATCTATTTCTACCTATTTGATGAGTGTGTTTAAGCTCCCTTTGGGGGTCTGTGATGATCTGAACCGGATGGTACGTAATTACTATCGGGGAGCCGAGAAGGGTAAACGTAAGACACATTGGTATGGTTATGACAGAATGACAAGGCCGAAATCCCAGGGTGGTCTTGGCTTCAGGGACTTTCGTCTATTCAGTCAAGCACTTCTTGCCAGGCAAGCATGGAGATTAATCGGATTTCCTAATAGCCTTTGTGCTAGACTCCTGAAGGCAAATCATTACCCAAGTGGTCGACTTGAGGACACTGTTTTCACAGGTAATCCCTCTCCAACATGGCAGGCTATTAGCTATGGGTTGGACCTTCTGAAAAAGGGCTAGCTTGGAGGATTGCGAATGGCCAGAATGTCAGAATATGGGGGACAGATGGGTGATTCGGGAACCCACCGGTGGCTTAATTTCACATAAGGGGCGTTGTAGGCTCAAGTGGGTGTTGGAACTGATGGATTACAATGGATCATGGGACCTCACTAAACTGCAACAATACTTCCTTCCGGTGGACATATGTGAAATCTTGAAAATCCGGCCTTCTTCCCAGGTTGGTGACGACTTCCTTGCCTGGGCGCCAGAAAAATCGGGCGTCTTTTCAGTACGTAGTGCGTGTTAGATGTGTATAGTCTTTCTTGCACTTTGTCATACACATGTATATGTACTGGCCCTTGGCCCTCCTGTGAATGTGAGTTGCCCATTCCTAACATGGTATCAGAGCGCGAGCCGTCTCAAGTAGATAACGATGCTTACGTTCGGCAACGCCATTCTGAGCATGTGCACCCGGATATGAGAACTGGGCAAGAGTACCCTATTCTGCAAGAAAACCACGCAGCAGCTGGGAGATAAACTCACCAGCGAAGTCAGCACGAAAAGTGCGAATGGGCGTGGAAAACTGAGTGTGAACCATGGCAGCAAAACGTTTGTATATAGAGAGAGAACCTCGCTACGAGATTTCATGAAGTAGAGCCAAGTGTAGCGAGAGAAATCATCAATAAACAAGATGTAGTAGCGGTGACCACCTTTAGAATCAAAGGGAGCAGGACCCCATACATCAGAATGAACTAAGTCAAAAGGATGCTGAGATACCGACTCACTGGTAGGATAAGGTAACTGGGTCTGTTTGCCAAGTCTGCAGCCATTACAATGTAAAGAAACATCGCTAGATACTGACCCTAAGAGGCCCTGACGGACTAAAGAAGACAAGCGAGACCCACATATGTGACCAAGACGATGATGCCACTGCTGGAAGGACACAGACGAAGAGGCAGCAAGAGCATGGGAGCTGGCTGAAGTGGTGGCAGCGGAAGGAACACAAAGCCAGTCAACCTCCCAAAGGCCCTCGGACTCACGGCGCCGGGGGCCAGCACCAACCAAAGCCTTGGTGCGACGATCCTGATGGAGCAAGAGTCGGTATCAAGAATGACACGACAACCAGAATCAGTAAGTTGGGCAGCGGAAAAAAGGTTCATGGTGAGGCGAGGAACATGTGAAACACTAGGAACAGAAAAAGATGGAGTGGAAAGAAGACCACGGCTAGCAACAGGAAGAGATGTGCCATCAGCGGTAAGAACATTAACAGGCGAATCAAGCGGTCGGAGAGAAGACAGCACGGAAGAATCAGAAGACATATGAAAAGAGGCTCCAGAATCCAGAACCCACGAAGATGTACCTGACTGTGTAGATGCCTGCGGTGGTGGAGCAGTGGCTGCAGTCACAGCAGCAGAGGAACTGGTCGACGAAGAGCCTGAGGAAGCTAAGAGACGCTTGAGCCTCATAATGTCCTGGTCAGTGAGTGACGGGGTCGAGGAGGATCTAGGAGTCCCACTGAAAGAGGAGCGCCTCTGGTCTCGCTTCTTCTCACGGCAATCAGACTCTGGGTGACCTGGCCGTGAGCAGTAGCCACAGAAGGTGTCACGGCGCGACCGGCCCCTCTCGGCAGAAGGACGACCCACCCCCCTGAAGGAGTAGGCAGGAGCGGTGGAGCTGTGAGGCGAGCAGGTGGCATAGGAGCTCGGGTGGCCAACACTGATGGAACCACAAGTAACCCAGCAGAGCGAAGTCGAGTCTCTTCAGCACGGAGCTCAGCAAGTATCTCCGAGATAGGAACACGACCACGAGCAAGCAGGTGAGCACGGCTAGGCTCGAACTCAGAGCGAAGACGAGATAAAAACTCGTGAACCCACTGAAACTCCAAATCGGACCGTGTAGTCTGACAGCAACGGCAAGTTCCACAAACGACGGTCCGAAGAGAGTCAAGCTGACGCCAGATGGCAGAGCACTGTGAATAGAACTCATCAATAGAGGAATCACCTTGCCGGAGTGCATGCTCCTGACGCACCACAGATAGGTAGAGAGCATCACCAGAGGGCTGATAGCGCTGACAGAGATAAGACCACATCGCTACAACTGCGCCAAGTCCCATGAACTCTGAGGCGAACTGAGGAAGGACACTCGCAGTAAGAATAGCAGCAGCACGAGCATCATCATTGCACCATTGAGTGTAAGCAGACAGATCATCACGATAGGCAGAAAGGGCATCCGAATAAGCTGACATCTGCTGATCATAGGCATCAGCTGCAGTATCATCGAGAGCCTTGGCGGCATCGCGATCGGCCTGAGAAGCATCAGCAGCAAGAACCGGCGGTGCTGGCGGGGTAGGAGCCACAGGGGCAATAGGGCAAGGCGGACAAGGGACCTCGCCAGAGAGAACACCCCACAGAAGGAGACCGCGCATATGGATCCGCATGAACCCCGCAAACTTGGCATAGTTGGTGCCATCGAAGATCACCGAGCACCGAGGAACGACGACATAGCCCGAAGAAGACATGAGGAGCTCCTTTTTTTTGGTCAACCGCTACAGGGGACCCCGATCCAGATCGGGATCAGGCTCGCGCTGGCCCGATCCAACCCCGATGGAGGAAGCAGGGGGAAGGGCGAGCGTGGGAGGAGCCGGACCAGGGCAGCACCGGCTGCAGCAGGCAGCCAGAGGCGGCCGGGTGCAGGAGGTTGTGGCCGAGCGCAGGAGGGCGCAGGGAGGTGGCGGCTGGGTGCGGGAAGGTGCGGGGAGGAGGCTACCGGGCATGGGAAGGCGCGGGGAGGAGGCTGCCGGGCGCGGGGAGGCGCGGAGAGGTGGCTGGCGGCCGCGGCCGAGCACGGGGAGGTGCGGGGCGGCGCGAAGCGGCGAGGGTAGACCGCGGGCGCACTCGGGGCGGCGCGGGACAGCGACGACAGGCCGCGGCCGAGCTCGGGGCAGCGCAGACCGGGGGCGAGGGAGGAGGTGGCCGGCGCCGGCGACGAGGTAGAGGGAGGCCGGCGACGGAGGAGCGAGGCATGGAGCTGCGAGCGTGTAGGAGCGGGAGGGGAACCTAAGCATCTAATACCATGTTAGGAATGGGCAACTCACATTCACAGGAGGGCTAGTGATCCCTCTGATCGACGCTCGCTGTCTGCTTATTGTGTCTTTCTTGGTGGCTCTCTTATTGCCTGGAAGACAAAGAAACAGACTGCAGTTTCTCGCTCGAGTACAGAGGCTGAGTTGCGAGCCATGGCTATGCTGACAGCTGAGGTGATCTAGTTACGGTGGTTACTTGAGGACTTTGGTGTATCTGCTACTACCTCGACTCCCTTATTGTCAGACAGTACTGGTGCTATCAGTATTGCGCGTGACCCGGTGAAGCATGAGCTCACCAATCACATCGGTGTGGATGCCCATTTTGTACGTGCTGCTGTGCAGGATCAGACTCTCGCTCTTCACTATGTGCCCTCTGAGTTACAGTTGGCAGACTTCTTCACGAAGGCACAGACTCGAGCGCAGCATAGTTTTCTTCTTTCCAAACTCAGTGTTGTTGATCCACCATGAGTTTGAGGGGGGTGTTAGATGTGTATAGTCTTTCTTGCACTTTGTCATACACATGTATATGTACTAGCCCTTGGCCCTCCCGTGAATGTGAGTTGCCCATTCCTAACAGTGCGTACAGAAGTTGCGTCTAATGAGACGATGAACGGTGCTGTTGCTTCCTCCAGTAGGCACCCAGGTGGATCTCGGGATGGCTGGAAGTGTATCTGGTCCACTCCGGCCTCGCCTAAAGTACTGAATTTTGCATGGAGATTAGCTACAGACTTTCTTGCTACTTGCAAGAACAAACAGAAAAGAAATCTGGAAACAAGTGCTATGTGTCCGATTTGTAGCTGTGAAGAGGAAAATTCCTTCCATACCTTTTGCTCATGCATTAATGCAAAGCGTCTTTGGAAAGCAATGCCTGCTGAATGGGATCTCCCAGATGTTACAAAAATACTGCCTACAGGAAGAGAATGGTTTGTTCAAATAATTTCAGAGTTGTGCGAACCTATCCGGCTACGGTTCATGATGCTTCTCTGGCGGATATGGCACATCCGAAATGAGTTGGTTCATGATAAACCTGCACCACCAGTGGATGTCTCCTGCCGCTTTCTTGATAGTTATGTCGCCTCGCAAAACTCAATTGCTTCTGACCCTCTGGCAGACCACTCAAAGGGTAAGTACCCAGCTCAGGTGTGCTTCCCTTTGGCTGCTCCTTCATGCAATATAAGGCAACTGGACTCTAGTTCTTGGGCTGCCCCATCGGCTGGCCGGGTGAAGTTGAATACCGACGGATCTGTTCTGAATGGTGTAGCAGGTACAGGTATGATTTTAAGACACAACGGAGGCAGAATCATTTTTAGTTCATGCAGATATTTGTTTACTTGTGATGATGTGCTTGAGACGGAGATCATGGGCATTCAGGAGGGCCTTTTGCTTGCGCTACAATGGAGCAATCTACCTATCGATGTCGAATCAGACAGTCTAGAAGCAGTGAAGATGGTACAAAGTGCAGAAACAAATAGATCAAAATATGCCTTTATGATACAGGAGATAAAAAATCATTTGATCGAGCGTAATTCTTGTATTACTCATATTGTTCGTAGCAAAAATAATGCTAGTCATTTCTTGGCAAATTTTGGACGATCACGATGCCGAACGGTTGTGTGGCTTGGATCCGGTCCAGAAGAACTCCTAGACATTGTCGGTCGTGATTGTAATTTTTGGGTGATTGAGTAATACAAGTATTATCCTGCAAAAAAAGGGGCCAAGCCAACAACGATCCAACAATTCAAACCGAAGGTGAAATCTCCCATGGGCCACGGCGCAGAAATCCAAGCAGCATAGAGAGTGAACTAAACTGATACGGAGCAACATTCATCAGTTAGCAACAAACAAACTCGACAAAGGGTGGATTTTATTGTCTCATAATGGAGCATCCTTCTCTCTTCGGAGAACGAACGTCCTCCCCTGCTGCCCTGCTTCCAATTCAAAACCTTCTGGTTGCACCAGTCTAGGTTTGTGTAACGTTCGGATAATTAAGCTACAGTAATTCTCGGCTAATGATGCCACGTCATTATTTTTACTGTTGCTAATCTTGTTTAGATTCAAAATGGTTCAAATTCAAATTTTAAAACAAAGTCAAAAATAAAAGTTTTCAAGTGTCAAAACAAAAGTGTTCATACTGTGGCAAATAATTCATAAGTATTGTTGGTAAAGGAATTTTTTTTTATAAAAGGCTTAAGTGCTCAAAAATAATTAAAATAGTGGCTTAAACAATTATATAAATGCCTTTTGTAATTTCTAAAAATGGCAAACCACTTTTAATAGAGTCCGAACATCATGTGACAGAGGGTTAAATTAAACCACTATTTTAGGTAGGGGTCTCATAATTTTATTAAACTATAAAGGTATGGGAATTAAATGAGACAGAAAAGGAGAAATAAATAAAAAGAAAAACACACACACCCACACACACACAAAAAAGGGCAAACCCCCGTGCCCCCTCTGGGCCTTGCGCCAACTGGCCAGAGGCGGCCCGAGCGCACTACCTCCCCCTCCCTCTTCAGGGGGGGATGGGATCGTGGGCAGCGCCGATGCCTGCCACGGCACCGGCCATCGCGGTCTCCCCCGGGGCTACAAGGCGGCCCCGACGCCTCTCCCTCGCGCCCTTGAACCCTAGCTACCCCAAATCACTCCCCCTCTTTTTTTCTCGATCTGGATGGGGGAATCCCCCTCGCGCCCGACGCCGTAGCCCGTCGTTGTTCGTCCTCGCCGTGGTCACCTCGTCGCCCTCGCCATGGCCGACCTCGTCCACGTGCCCACCGCGCTCCCTGGCGCCTGAGGCCTCGTCCTTCTACTTTGTCGTCGTCCCCTACTTCATCTACGTCGACGGGATCGAGCTTGTCCTCGTCTTCGCCGCCGTCGCCTTCGACTCCGGCCAACGCCCTGCAGCTACTAAGTCACCTTGTGCCCCCACTATGAGCTACCGCCTCCCTTCCCTCCGTTCCCCTCCGTTTTGACGCCGTAGGGCGCTCCCGCCATCACGCCCGAGCTCCTGAGGAGCTCACGGTCGTCGTGTTCCCCACGACCCTAGCCGCTCGCACGCCGTGATCCCCACCGCATCCACCTCGTTGTGGCCAGGCCCACCTTGGCCGCGCGCCCCACGCCCCAGGCCGCACCTTCACGTGCACCCGCGCACCCGTCGCTCCCCTGCTGCTTCGCCACTGCTCGCGTTCCCCTCGATCGCACCCCTTGAGGCCCCTCCCCGCACCCGTCTTGCCTGGTCGCGCCCCTGCGCCTCGCAGCATGCGCCTGGGCCGCGCCTCACCCATGTGTGCGCTCGCCTGGAGCCGTGTGGCCTCCACCGCGCCGCGCCCTGCCGGCCCCCTCGCCGCTCCGGCTGGCGCCCCGCAGCCGCGGCCACCCTCGCGAGCGCCTCGGCGAGGCGATGACCTCCGCCTGTTGGAAATATGCCCTAGAGGCAATAATAAAAGTATTATTATATTTCCTTGTTCATGATAATTGTCTTTTATTCATGCTATAACTGTATTATCCGGAAATCGTAATACACGTGTGAATACATAGACCACAATATGTCCCTAGTGAGCCTCTAGTTGACTAGCTCGTTGTGATCAACAGATAGTCATGGTTTCCTGGCTATGGACATTGGATGTCGTTGATAACGGGATCACATCATTAGGAGAATGATGTGATGGACAAGACCCAATCCTAAGCCTAGCACAAAAGATCGTGTAGTTCGTTTGCTAGAGCTTTGCCAATGTCAAGTATCTCTTCCTTCGACCATGAGAGCGTGTAACTCCTGGATACCGTAGGAGTGCTTTGGGTGTATCAAACGTCACAACGTAACTGGGTGACTATAAAGGTGCACTACAGGTATCTCCGAAAGTATCTATTGTTTTATGCGGATCGAGACTGGGATTTGTCACTCCGTGTAAACGGAGAGGTATCTCTGGGCCCACTCAGTAGGACATCATCATTTGCGCAACGTGACCAAGGAGTTGATCACGGGATGATGTGTTACGGAACGAGTAAAGAGACTTGCCGGTAACGAGATTGAACAAGGTATAAGGATACCGACGATCGAATCTCGGGCAAGTATAATACCGCTAGACAAAGGGAATTGTATACGGGATTGATTAAGTCCTTGACATCATGGTTCATCCGATGAGATCATCGTGGAACATGTGGGAGCCATCATGGGTATCCAGATCCCGCTGTTGGTTATTGACCGGAGAACGTCTCGGTCATGTCTGCATGTCTCCCGAACCCGTAGGGTCTACACACTTAAGGTTCGATGACGCTAGGGTTATAAAGGAAGTTTGTATGTGGTTACCGAATGTTGTTCGGAGTTCCGGATGAGATCCCGGACGTCACGAGGAGTTCCGGAATGGTCCGGAGGTAAAGATTTATATATGGGAAGTCCTATTTTGGCCACCAGAAAATGTTCGGGATTTTTCGGTATTGTACCGGGAAGGTTCTAGAAGGTTCCGGAGTGGGGCCCACCTGCATGGGGGGACCCACATGAACGTGGGTAGTGGGGGCAAGGCCCCACATCCCTGGTCAAGGCGCACCAAGATCCCCCCTTAGAAGGAATAAGATCATATCCCGAAGGGATAAGATCAAGATCCCTAAAAAAGGGGGATAACAATCGGTGGGGAAGGAAATGATGGGATTTCTTTCCTCCCACCTTGGCCAATGCCCCAATGGACTTGGAGGGCAAGAAATCAGCCCCTCCACCCCTATATATAGTGGGGAGGCGCATAGGAGCTAAACACGAAGTTCTGGCGCAGCCCTCCCCCTCTCCCAAGTCCTCCTCCTCTCCCGCGGTGCTTGGCGAAGCCCTGCAGGATTGCCACGCTCCTCCACCACCACCACGCCGTTGTGCTGCTGCTGGATGGAGTCTTCCTCAACCTCTCCCTCTCTCCTTGCTGGATCAAGGCTTGGGAGACGTCACCGGGCTATACGTGTGTTGAACGCGGAGGTGCCGTGCGTTCGACACTTGATCATCGGTGATTTGAATCACGACGAGTACGACTCCATCAACCCCGTTCACTTGAACGCTTCCGCTTAGCGATCTACAAGGGTATGTAGATGCTCTCTCCTTCTACTCGTTGCTGGTCTCTCCATAGATAGATCTTGGTGACACGTAGGAAAATTTTGAATTTCTGCTACGTTACCCAACAGTGGCATCATGAGCTAGGTCTATTGCGTAGATTCTTTGCACGAGTAGAACACAAAGTAGTTGTGGGCGTTGATTTTATTCAATATGCTTACCATTACTAGTCCAATCTTGTTTCGACGGTATTGTGGGATGAAGCGGCCCGGACCGACCTTACACGTACTCTTACGTGAGACAGGTTCCACCGATTGACATGCACTTGGTGCATAAGGTGGCTAGCGGGTGCCAGTCTCTCCCACTTTAGTCGGAATGGATTCGATGAAAAGGGTCCTTATGAAGGGTAAATAGCAATTGACATATCACGTTGTGGTTTTGCGTAGGTAAGAAACGTTCTTGCTAGAAACCCATAGCAGCCACGTAAAACATGCAAACAACAATTAGAGGACGTCTAACTTGTTTTTGCAGGGTATGCTATGTGATGTGATATGGCCAACAAGAATGTGATGAATGATATGTGATGTATGAGATTGATCATGTTCTTGTAATAGGATTCACGACTTGCATGTCGATGAGTATGACAACCGGCAGGAGCCATAGGAGTTGTCTTAATTTATTGTATGACCTGCGTGTCATTGAACAACGCCATGTAATTACTTTACTTTATTGCTAACCGGTAGCCATAGTAGTAGAAGTAATAAGTTGGCGAGACGACTTCATGGAGACACGATGATGGAGATCATGATGATGGAGATCATGGTGTCATGCCGGTGACGATGATGATCACGGAGCCCCGAAGATGGAGATCAAAAGGAGCAAAATGATATTAGCCATATCATGTCACTATTTGATTGCATGTGATGTTTATCATGTTTATGCATCTTGTTTACTTAGGACGACGGTAGTAAATAAGGTGATCCCTTACAAAATTTCAAGAAGTGTTCTCCCCTAACTGTGCACCGTTGCTACAGTTCGTCGCTTCTAAGCACCATGTGATGATCGGGTGTGATGGATTCTTACGTTCACATACAACGGGTGTAAGACAGATTTACACAGCGAAAACACTTAGGGTTAACTTGACGAGCCTAGCATGTACAGACATGGCCTCGGAACACGGAGACCGAAAGGTCGAGCATGAGTCGTATAGTAGATACGATCAACATGAAGATGTTCACCGACGTTGGCTAGTCCGTCTCACGTGATGATCGGACACGGCCTAGTTGACTCGGATCATGTGATCACTTAGATGACCAGAGGGATGTCTATCTGAGTGGGAGTTCATAAGATGAACTTAATTATCTTGAACATAGTCAAAAGACTTTTTGCAAATTATGTCGTAGCTCGCGCTTTAGTTCTACTGTTTAGATATGTTCCTAGAGAAAATATAGTTGAAAGTTGATAGTAGCAATTATGCGGACAGTAGAAAGCTTATGTCCTTAATGCACCGCTCAGTGTGCTGAACCCCAAACATCGTTTGTGGATGTTACGAACATCAGACATACACGTTTTGATAACTACGTGATAGTTCAGTGAAATGGTTTAGAGTTGAGGCACCAAAGACATTTTTCGAAATATCGCGGAACATATGAGATGTTTCAAGGGCTGAAATTGGGATTTCAGGCTCGTGCCCACGTCAAGAGGTATGAGACCTCCGACGATTTTCTTAACCTGCAAACTAACGGAGAAAAGCTCAATCGTTGAGCTTGTGCTCAGATTGTCTGAGTACAACAATCGCTTGAATCAAGTGGAAGTTGATCTTCCAGATGAAATAGTGATGTTTCTCCAAAGTCATTACCACCAAGCTGCTAGAGCTTCGTGATGAACTATAACATATCAGGGATAGATATGATGATCCTTGAGGTATTCGCGTCGTTTGACATCGCGAAAGTAGAAATCAAGAAGGAGCATCAATTGTTGATGAAACCACTAGTTTCAAGAATGGCAAGGGCAAAAAGGGATACTTCATGAAACGGCAAATCAGCTGCCGCACCAGTGAAGAAACCCGAGGTTGAACCCAAACCCGAGACTAAGTGCTTCTGTAATAAGGGGAACAACCACTGGAGCAGAATTACCCTAGATACTTGGTAGATGAGAAGGCTGGCAAGGTCGATAGAAGTATATTGGATATACATTGTGTTGATGTGTACTTTACTAGTACTCCTAGTAGCACCAGGGGATTAGATACCGGTTCGGTTGCTAAGTGTTAGTAACTCGAAACAAAAGGCTACGGAATAAACGGAGACTAGCTAAAGGTGAGACGACGATATGTGTTGGAAGTATTTCCAAGGTTGATGTGATCAAGCATCGCACGCTCCCTCTACCATCGAGATTTGGTGTTTGCGTTGAGCATAGATGTGATTGGATTATGTCTATTGCAATACGGTTATTCATTTAAGGAGAATAATGGTTACTCTGTTTATTTGAATAATACCTTCAATGGTCTTGCACCTAAATGAATGGTTTGAATCTCGATCGTAGTGATACACATTTTCATGCCAAAAGATATAAGATAGTAATGATAGTACCACTTACTTGTGGCACTGCCATGTAAGTCATAATGGTGTAAAACGCATGAAGAAGCTCCATGTTGATGGATCTTTGGACTCACTCGTTTTTGAAAAGTTTGAGACATGCGAACCATGTCTATTGGTGTATATGCATGAAGAAACTCCATGCAGATGGATCGTTTGGACTCACTTGATTTTGAATCACTTGAGATATGCAAATCATACCACATGGGCAAGATGACTAAAAAGCCTCGTTTTTCAGTAAAATGGAACAAGATAGCAACTTGTTGGAAGTAACACATTTTGATGTGTGCAGTCCAATGAGTGCTGAGGCATGCAGTGAATATCGTTATGTTCTTACTTCACAGATGATTCGAGTAGATGTAGAGTATATTTACTTGATGAAACACAAGTCTGAATTATTGAATGGTTCAAGTAATTTCAGAGTGAAGTTGAAGATCATCGTGACAAGAGGATGAAATGTCTATGATATGATCATAGAGATGAGTATCTAAGTTACGAGCTTTGGCACGCAATTAAGACATTGTGGAAATTGTTCCACAATTAATACCGCCTGGAACACCATAGTTTGATGGTGTGTCCGAACATCATAACTGCACCCTATTGGATATGGTGCGTACCATGATGTCTCTTATCGAGTTACCACTATCGTTCATGGGTTAGGCATTAGAGACAACCACATTCACTTTAAATAGGGCACCACGTAATTCCGTCGAGATGACACCGTATGAACTATGGTTTAGAGAAACCTAAGCTGTCATTTCTTAAAGGTTTGGGGCTGCGACGCTTATGTGAAAAAGTTTCAGGTTGATAAGCTCGAACCCAAAGCGGATAAAATGCATCTTCATAGGACACCCAAAACAGTTGGGTATACCTCCTAATTCAGATCCGAAAGCAATAAGGATTGTTTCTTGAATCGGGTCCTTTCTCGAGGAAAAGTTTGTCTCGAAAAGTTGAGTAGGAGGATGGTGGAGACTTGATGAGGTTATTGAACCGTCACTTCAACAAGTGTGTAGCAGGGCACAGGAAGTTGTTCCTGTGGCACCTACACCAATTGAAGTAGAAGCTTATGATAGTGATCATGAAACTTCGGATCAAGTCACTGCCGAACCTCGTAGGACGACAAGGACGCGTACTGCTTCAGAGTGGTACGGTGATCCTGTCTTAAACGTCATGTTGCTAGACAACAATGAACCTACGAGCTATGGAGAAGCAATGGTGGGCCCAAAATTCCGACAAATGGTTAGAAGCCATGAAATCCGAGATAGGATCCATGTATCAGAACAAAGCATGGACTTTGGTGGACTTGCCCAAAGATCGGCAAGCCATTGAGATAAATGGATCTTTAAGAAGAAGACGGACGTGGATGGTAATGTCACCATCTATGAAGCTCGACTTGTGGCGAAGAGTTTTTCACAAGTTCAAGGAGTTGACTGCGATGAGATTTTCTCATCCGTAGCGATGCTTAAGTCCGTCGGATTCATGTTAGCATTAGCTGCATTTATGAAATCTGGCAGATGGATGACAAAACGAGTTTCCTTACCAGTCTTCGTATGGAAAGGTTGTATGTGATACAAATCAGAAAGTTTTTGTCGATCCTAAGGATGCTAAAAGGTATGCTAGCTCCAGCGATCCTTCCATGGACTGGAGTAAGCATCTCGGAGTTGGAATGTGCGCTTTGATAAGATGATCAAAGATTTTGGGTTTATACAAAGTTTATGAGAAACTTGTATTTACAAAGAAGTGAGTGGGAGCACTATAGAATTTCTGATGAGTATATGTTGTTGACATATTGATGATCAGAAATGATGTAGAATTTCTAGAAAGCATATAGGGTTATTTGAAAACTATTTTTCAATGGAAAACCTGGATTAGGCTACTTGAACAATAAGCATCAAGATCTATAAGATAGATCAAAATGCTTAATAGTACTTTCAAATGAGCACGTACCTTGACATGATCTTGAAGGTGTTCAAGATGGATCAGTCAAAGAAGGAATTCTTGCCTGAGATGTAAGGTATGAAGTTAAGACTTAAAATCTCGACCACGGCAGAATAGAGAGAAAGGACAAAGGTCGTCCCCTATGCTTTTATCATAGGCTCTCTACAGTATGCTATGCTGAGTACCGCACCTGAAGTGTGCCTTGCCATGAGTCAGTCAAGGGGTACAAGAGTGATCCATGAATGGATCACGGGACAGCGGTCAAAGTTATCCTTAGTAACTAGTGGACTAAGGAATCTTCTCGATTATGGAGGTGGTAAAAGAGTTCATCGTAAAGGGTTACGTCGATGCAAGCTTAACACCTATCCGGATAGCTCTGAGTAGAGATACCGGATACGTATGATGGAGCAACAATTTAGGATAGCTCCAAGTGGAACAGTTATTTGGAATAGCTCCAAATAGAGCGTGGTAGCTACATCTAGGAGATGACATAGAGATTTGTAAAACACACACGGTTCTGAAAGGTTCGGACCCGTTGACTAAAACCTCTCTCACAAGCAACATGATCAAACCTAAAACTCATTGAGTGTTAATCACATAGTGATGTGAACTAGACTACTGATTATAGTAAACTCTTGGGTGTTAGTCACATGGCGATGTGACCTGTGAGTGTTAATCACATAGCAATGTGAACTAGATTATTGACTCTAGTGCAAGTGGGAGACTGTTGGAAATATGCCCTAGAGGCAATAATAAAAGTATTATTATATTTCCTTGTTCATGATAATTGTCTTTTATTCATGCTATAACTGTATTATCCGGAAATCGTAATACACGTGTGAATACATAGACCACAATATGTCCCTAGTGAGCCTCTAGTTGACTAGCTCGTTGTGATCAACAGATAGTCATGGTTTCCTGGCTATGGACATTGGATGTCGTTGATAACGGGATCACATCATTAGGAGAATGATGTGATGGACAAGACCCAATCCTAAGCCTAGCACAAAAGATCGTGTAGTTCGTTTGCTAGAGCTTTGCCAATGTCAAGTATCTCTTCCTTCGACCATGAGAGCGTGTAACTCCTGGATACCGTAGGAGTGCTTTGGGTGTATCAAACATCACAACGTAACTGGGTGACTATAAAGGTGCACTACAGGTATCTCCGAAAGTATCTATTGTTTTATGCGGATCGAGACTGGGATTTGTCACTCCGTGTAAACGGAGAGGTATCTCTGGGCCCACTCAGTAGGACATCATCATTTGCGCAACGTGACCAAGGAGTTGATCACGGGATGATGTGTTACGGAACGAGTAAAGAGACTTGCCGGTAACGAGATTGAACAAGGTATAAGGATACCGACGATCGAATCTCGGGCAAGTATAATACCGCTAGACAAAGGGAATTGTATACGGGATTGATTAAGTCCTTGACATCGTGGTTCATCCGATGAGATCATCGTGGAACATGTGGGAGCCATCATGGGTATCCAGATCCCGCTGTTGGTTATTGACCGGAGAACGTCTCGGTCATGTCTGCATGTCTCCCGAACCCGTAGGGTCTACACACTTAAGGTTCGATGACGCTAGGGTTATAAAGGAAGTTTGTATGTGGTTACCGAATGTTGTTCGGAGTTCCGGATGAGATCCCGGACGTCACGAGGAGTTCCGGAATGGTCCGGAGGTAAAGATTTATATATGGGAAGTCCTATTTTGGCCACCGGAAAATGTTCGGGATTTTTCGGTATTGTACCGGGAAGGTTCTAGAAGGTTCCGGAGTGGGGCCCACCTGCATGGGGGGACCCACATGAACGTGGGTAGTGGGGGCAAGGCCCCACATCCCTGGTCAAGGCGCACCAAGATCCCCCCTTAGAAGGAATAAGATCATATCCCGAAGGGATAAGATCAAGATCCCTAAAAAAGGGGGATAACAATCGGTGGGGAAGGAAATGATGGGATTTCTTTCCTCCCACCTTGGCCAATGCCCCAATGGACTTGGAGGGCAAGAAATCAGCCCCTCCACCCCTATATATAGTGGGGAGGCGCATAGGAGCTAAACACGAAGTTCTGGCGCAGCCCTCCCCCTCTCCCAAGTCCTCCTCCTCTCCCGCGGTGCTTGGCGAAGCCCTGCAGGATTGCCACGCTCCTCCACCACCACCACGCCGTTGTGCTGCTGCTGGATGGAGTCTTCCTCAACCTCTCCCTCTCTCCTTGCTGGATCAAGGCTTGGGAGACGTCACCGGGCTATACGTGTGTTGAACGCGGAGGTGCCGTGCGTTCGACACTTGATCATCGGTGATTTGAATCACGACGAGTACGACTCCATCAACCCCGTTCACTTGAACGCTTCCGCTTAGCGATCTACAAGGGTATGTAGATGCTCTCTCCTTCTACTCGTTGCTGGTCTCTCCATAGATAGATCTTGGTGACACGTAGGAAAATTTTGAATTTCTGCTACGTTACCCAACACCGCCGGCGCCCTCCGTTACCCCTCGTGCGGGTGCACGGGCACCCACGCCCACGCGCCCAGTAAACCCGCCCCGTTAGGCCCGAGTGGGCCACTGACAGCGGCCCAGCCACCCACTTAAAAAAAAGAAAAGAAAAGAAAAAATATTTAAAAATATATAATTAATTAATTAACTTAATTAGTGTTTGCTTAATTAAATTAACCTGCTAATTAACTACCTAATCTACTACCACTATAAAAGAGAGAGAGGGCGGAGAACCACATCATCTTATCCATCGAAACATGCAATCTAATGATCTACATCACTCCAGCATACTAAACACATTTTACGTTTTAATTACCCACCCTGCCATTACCCTATCTACTTGCTAACCAAACCCAGTACCCCATCGCTCGCCCCTCTCTCTCGCACGTCTCTCTCACACACCCGCTCGACCATGCCTCTCTCTCGCCTAACCAACCTCTCGACCACGCCCCGCCGCCGCTCCAACCTCTCGACCCCGCTGCCGCTTGCCCCGCCGGCGCCCCTTCTCGGCCTCGCCGCCGCCCCTTCATGCTGGCGGCCACGGCCCCGACGGGCGCAGTAGCACGCCCCCGATGGTCGAGCGGCACCTCCACTGCAAGCCAAGCTCGTCTCCCACCCTTCTTCTTCCTGCACCCGGACACGTCGGGACTGGACGGACCTCGACGCCTGCGGGGCTGATCGCCGAGCGCCTCCTCGCCAACGATGTCGCCGACTACGTCTGCTTCCGCGCGGTCTGCCGCCCGTGGCGGCTCTGCTTCACCGACCCACGCGAGCACGGCGTCCTGGACCGCCGCTTCCACCCCCGCCAGTGGATCATGCTCAGGGGCACGGGACACCGCGGGCGCCACTGCATCATCAACTCCTCCACCGGCTGCTCGAGGCAGGTGGACCTGCCGGAGCTCGACGGGCACGACGTGTTCGGCCCCACCATGGAGGGCCTCCTCGTCCTCCTCCATAGGGCGACATGGGCGGTCCGGCTGCTCAACCCACTCACCCGCCAGGCGGCCGACCTCCCGCCGGCCACCACCCTCCAAAACCAGAATCCGGATCCCAAGACACCAAGGAAAGTGCTGCACGTGTCAGGCGCTGGCTTTGCCGATGATAGCACCGTTGTGATCGATGTCGATTTGTATGGAATATTCGTCGGCAAGCCTAGCGACGGGCATTGGACGGTGGTCCGTCGTGGCCCATACTTCTTGCAGTCCCTGTCTTTCGCCGACCGCTTCTACGGCCTCACCCACAAGGCGGTGATGGTGTTGGAGACTAGTGCAAGCCAACCGCCGCGGCTGGTCATCGCCGCCGACCTGCCTACATCATTAGACAGGACAAGGAATTATGATTTCCATCTCATGGACAATGGCGGGGAGCTCATATTCGTGTACCGAGGGCAAGGCAACAATGACAATAATGAAGATACGAAATATGAGGTGTACCGGGTCGACTTGGATTCGAGGAAGATGGTGCCCATCCACGGGCTCGGTGGACGCGCGGTGTTTATCGGCTTTGAACATGCCCTATCTGTCACACCTTCGGTGTTCCCGTCCATTGGCGCTGACGCAATCTACTTGGGATTTGATATGAAGACTCCAGGTATGCAGGACAATAGCCCAATTAATCTCATGGATGGAACCTCTGAACCTCGTCGATCCGAATACAGCATCGATGGCATGCCACTTCATGAACCCCTAGGTCTGGATGACTATCTATCATGGTGCGTCACGTGCTATCGTCACAATCCCTACTCATGTGTTCCCTGTTCAGAATTTGCACCAGGAGATATATTTGCCTTCACTTAACTATTTTGTCAAGGAAAATTGAAAAGACTTGTAAGAATCTTCAACCTGTGTAGCATGATCCTTTGTCTATGAACCATTTGGAACTCACGGTACCATGTATGAGTTTAAATACCAAGGACACAGTTTATTTGACAAAACTTGGATCTTGGTAGTCATTGGTTACATGTTAAAGCAAGGACCGCTCCACGCTTCGCAAAATTCCGGAGCGGGAGCGGAGCCAAAAGGAAAAGCCCCGAGAAGCTGGCTTCGGGAAGTTCAGCCCAATCGCATTGTAAAAATTCGAAGCTGCCTCGGCCCAGCTCCACCGAAAAGAGAAACTGGAGTCTGCCCAAATTACAGCCGTATGCCACCGCAAAACTTACCGATTCGTTCCCCTCCCCCAAATCCTATCGCTAGCTCTCCCCAGCTCGTTCCCCTCGAGCGGCGCTGACCCAATCCGCCGCCATGCCGTCGCCGGCCGCCGCTCCTTCCCGGCAACAGATCGAGTCGTAACAGGGCAATCCCCGCCCGTTCCCGCCGACGCAGCCCGGGGAAAGCGTCGGAAACGGGCCCACGGGCGTAGGCACCACAGCGGCATCCGGCGCCTGACCACGGCCGTGGCGCGGCTCTCCTCCCCGCACCAGACCGCCCCTTCCCCGTCCTGCTCTTCCCCTTCGCGCTCTCTTCCTCACCTCGCCGGAGTCCGCCTCACCTGACCTGTTGGACCGAATTTGGCTGCCTCCAGCCGGCCCAACAGGCCACAGCCCTCCCAGCTGGGCTGCAGCGCTGGGAGAAGCTTCCTATTTTCCCGAACGCTCCTGTGATCGCTAGGTCGAGTTAGAAGCGAGAAGAAGAAGCTGGATATGTGAAGTTTTGAGAAGCCAGAGGAGTTCAGAACAGGTCCTTAGTGTCCTGGCTAGTGGTCTCATCATCTTCCCTGTAATGTGTTTGTGAAATCTCACATCGATTTTTTGTTAGGTTTTGTGGAATGGGAGACTATCATTAAACCATGGTTACAACATAAGTGCAATAATTGTCCAGAGGCTCTGCCCGCACACCTCACATATTCTCTGACCTCGATCGTTGGAGCCATCAACTCGCTTAATCCTGTCCTAAATCAAACACTGAGAATCCTGTAATCTCATACGCAGTGGAGTTAACTATTTTTGCAGCCTAGTGTAGTTTTCTGTTTAGTTTCTATTATGAAACTACCATCTGACTTGTTATTGCAGCCTAGCCTAGTGTGCTTGTTGATTTAATTTCTGTCGTTGAACTACCATAAGTTATTTACAGCCTAGCATAGTTAGTTGTCGATTTATTCACTTTGTTGAACTGTAATTTGATATGCTGTGGCAGCGTAATGTACTTGTGGATTTGGTTCCTGTCGCTGAACTATCATGTGTCTTATGGAATTTTATCGTTGAGTGGAACCGTTTTGTGTTACGTATTGAGTTGGTGGGTGTTCCCCTATTTAGACAGGTCATGTGAACTTAGAAGTCTTCTTTCTAGAAGAACAATTCCTTATTTTTCGGGCAAACAAGATGCCAGAAGAATGGAGACGGAGTATATTAGTATCAATCTTCAAGAACAAGAGGGATGTTCAGAGTTGTACTAATTACCGTGGAATTAAGCTGATGAGCCATACAATGAAGCTATGGGAGAGAGTCATTGAGCACCGCTTAAGAAGAATGACAAGCGTGACCAAAAATCTGTTTGGTTTCATGCCTGGGAGGTCGACCATGGAAGCCATTTTTTTGGTACGACAACTTATGGAGAGATATAGGGAGCAAAAGAAGGACTTGCATATGGTGTTCATTGACTTGGAGAAGGCCTATGATAAGATACCGCGGAATGTCATGTGGTGGGTCTTGGAGAAACACAATGTCCCAGCAAAGTACATTACCCTCATCAAGGACATGTACAATAATGTTGTGAAAAGTGTTCGGACAAGTGATGTCGACACCGATGACTTCCCGATTAAGATAGGACTGCATCAGGGGTCAGCTTTGAGCCCTTATCTTTTTGCATTGGTGATGGATGAGGTCACAAACCACCTATTGACAAGAGGAAGGGATATACTCTAGAATGTCCAACTAAGCTAAAAACTCCTACTTTACAAACCTCCATTATGATATTAGCTAGAACTGTTTGCCATATATTCATCTACCATTATGTTCACAAATATTACAATTGGCATAACACATATGAACACTTTATAATATCTACTAAATATAATTACTCGTGTTTTTAATAATGAACTTTGGTTGTGTAATAGCAATTTTTTTAATATTAGTAAGGCAACATATGACTGATGTTTTTCATATAATGACAAGTAAATACTTAACATTGTATGATTTGATCTAAAGAGGTGAATAATTTTGGTATAAATAGATAACAACTGTAGAGGAGGAGACAAATCCGCCGGATGGGGAGGCCATCACCGTGGATGTAGGAGTTGGCCCTGGATGCGGAGGTCGATCCGCGACCAGCGGCCGCGATGGAGGGGAGGGGAGGGGAGACTCCGGTGTCCGGAGATGTGGTGGTTGGCGGCGGCGGCGCTTTGGAGGTGGAGATGGAGTGGGAAGCGGAGCAGGAGGTGGAGTGGATGTGAGATTTGTTTCGAGGTTCTTTTCATCTTCTCTCTTAATTTACCACCGAACGGATGGCTTTCTTCTCATTGGTCTAAAAGGTGCTCCCACGGATACAGCTCTCCTAAGTCCATCCTAGCCACCCAACTCTTAGCAATCGGACGGTCCGCTTCTAATCAATCACACATAGGTCATTTTTCTTTGTTGCTAGCTTGGTTAATCACACAATTAATGTGGTCACATGGATCGATATTGTTCCATTGGTCCGCCATGCCTCCCACGGATCAAGCCCTTCCGAATTGATCCCAGCCGGCCGCCCGACGCCTACCCATCCGACGGCCTGCGGCGTCTGAAAAATAAAACAATAATTTGCTCAGTTCATTCTTTTCCCCTCTTTTGTTCTTCTCTTTAGCGGCTCGCTTGTTCTTCTCTCTCTCTCTCTCTCATTTCATTTTAACTCTTGAACCGTCATATTTGCCTTTTGGGTCTCGAATAAAAATTCGGGCGGGGCAGACATATTTCAGCGGAATATCGAATGTGGATACTTGATTAAGGCTGAAACAAAGATTCATTATAACACCTGATTTGTTTACTAATTTCCATTCAAGTCATTGGAACATCATAATGTCATCTAACATATAAACATGGTATTCTCTCCGCTGTGAAACATGCAAGTCCATGAAAATAATTTTTCAATGTACAAGTGCAAAGTTCTATTCGTTGTAAAATCATCCTAACCAGTTGTGACATGCGTCACAACACTACCATCTCATTTCACATAAAATAATAAAGCGCAAGATCGCAGCGTTTTGTAGTCATGAGTCTTGGTCATTCCAAGACTGAATAACTTTTGTCTCATGTATCAGGATCCTACACCCGCAGTGGCGTACACCCAGAGCTTCACACAAGAGAACTCATCGGTGACCTCTTCATGGCCATCGACACAACCTTGAGATTATTGTTGTCTCTGTTGAGCTCGGCATTGAGACCGCGTGCATAACAGGCAAAACATGTTGCTGAGGTAGGCCTCAACGGCGAATAAGAACTCGCTTAGCTGGCCACTGGTCTGTGCTCCATTATCGTAGTTTCGATCACAGTCTAACATGCTGGGTGCGTCAGTGTTGTTGAGGCCCTACATGTTCTGACCAGATACATGACAGATGGGTCCTACATGTTTGTTTAACATCGTATATTACTGCGTCAACCCCACATGTCACTATGAGGACCCGATAGTGGGCGGTGGTAGGAGGCGAGACGAGGTCACTAGTGGGGGTGGGGTTGATGTAGGGTTTAGAGGCTGGCGGTTACCCGAATGTATTGGCTCAAGGGAAGGAAAACAAAAACTCAGCTTGAGGGAGGGAGGGCAGGGACCTTGATGGTGGGAGCAATATAATGGCGGAGGGAGGCGGCAACCGTGCGAGCGCGCGGACGAGGCGAGTGGTTGGGTCAACTCGAATCAAATCGCTGGGGGAGGAGCACTTGACTTACTACGGCCACAATCGAATACCAAGGCGACGTACGTACGGTTGGTTGGCTGAAGAAAAAAAAAACAGGTTTTTTTCCCACCCACTAACCCCGTGTGCGCACGCGCTCGCTCTCCAGATCCTGCTGTAAACGCCCGCGACGGCCTGCTTTTTACCCAAGACACCGTTGCACGTACGTGTGAGGCCAAAATTTGTATGGAATACTTGTCGTCGCCAAGCCAGGTGACGGGCATTGGACGGTGGTCCGTCGTGGCCCATACTTACTTCTTGCAGTCCCTGTCTTTCACCGACCGCTCCTACGGCCTGACCCCCAAGGCGGTGATGGTGTTGGAGACAACGGCGTGCGGGGATGCGAGGAGGGAGGAGATGCCGTCGTGGGCGGCGGCGGGGAGAGGAGGAGGCGGCGTGAGGAGCGAAAGGGATGTACTCGTTCTCTAGTTTTTATTTTCTAAAGTGGGCTTCACGCAAGACTGAGAGCCCAGTTAGCCACGGGCCTCCGATTCGACTACTGGAGCAGCTGCCCAACGGACAGTCGGCCCAGTTTCATCTAAATTCATATCAGACGACCAGGAATGATCCAAACCAGTGATCTGACGTCCGAAAATACCAAATGTGTGTAGTAAAAAGGAACAGAGGGAGTATATAACAACGTCATTGTAGGTAAAAATCTATACATGAAAAACGGTTCGATTCTTTTGATATCGTTTGTACTTTGGCTTTCTATTTGTAAAGATAAGATAGTTCCATTAACATGACATGTGTGTAGGTAAAATGTACATTTTTTTGGTGAAATTCATGAATAGTTCCATGCAAGATAAACATCCGCTCTTCGATACTTGTCTTCCTGGCATACCAACCGTTTGGGTAGTTCTAATAAATGAATATATAGCTTCCACTCCAGTGTATAAATTCTCATCGTATAACTCTTGTCAATCTTTTCACTACGTGTTACGAACGAAGCATCAATTGCACAACACGCAAGCACCAATGATAACACCCAGCAAACTGATCGACTAGTTTCGTAAGTAAAAGATGGAAAATATACATGGCCATACATGAGGTTCAGCTATTATATTGACTATATGAATATGACAGGTACTCGATCACATGGAGAAGTGTACATATATACTCCAGTAACATATGTAGATAGATAGCAGGTACAGTACATGCTGTGCGTCGACGTACCTACCTAGTACATGTCATTTATTTGTAGTAGTTCTTATTTATGTGTAATGGTCGTACACGATGACACATATGTATATTGTATAATTGTAAACCCCTCCATGGCTCCATCGAACAATGCAAACTCCGGCCTACCTAAGGTGATGCTGGTGGAGGTATGCCACCATAGGAAGCTGGAAGTCCCCCAGAGTAATTATCAGCTGAAAAGCAAACATATTCCACTATATTATTTACGTGCTAAAAATTCCAAGATGAGAGAGAGAGAGAGAGAGAGAGAGAGATTCACCTAATATTCTAGCAGCATCAACCTCAGAAGCCACAAGGAAGAAGAAGAAGAATGCAAGAAGCAGGCAAAGTAAGAGCTGAGTTTTCGACGCCATAGCTTGCCTTGGTTTGTCCCGGCGCGAGCTGTTTGTTGCTGCAAATTAAGGGGATGATGGATAGATGTATTTTGTTGAAGGTGGCTGCTCTATCACTCTGCGACCCTATTTATGGGGTAGCGCGTGTGCCTGGATCGTTTCCAGCATGCACCCTACCTAGTTAGGGAGCATACTAGCCCTGGTCGAAGTATCCGTGGAATCGGAAACCTTTGCTAGTGACTGGAGTGTTTGTATTACACCATTTTTCCAAGTTGAATAGTATCAGTTCCATGTGTCGATTGAGGCCTAGTCCTGTTTGGTACATGCTCAAACTTATCAACAAAGCTACATAGAAAATTAGGGTGCTTGACTGACCCAGTGTTCCTCCACAGCCCTACAAGTTGAAAACTCGTTGGTCTGGAACGATAGGCACATATTGGGAACAAACTTTTCATCTAGCACAGTGGCCGTGCATCGATTATGACGAAGTTTTTTTTTTCTTGTAAGACTTTTAGGGAATACTACTGGTCTTTGCACTAAATTTCAGAAGAGTGGTGGCTCCTATTCGATGTGGCCAAACTGACCATCAAGATATCCTAAATTTTTTCTTAGTGGTATGTGCAATACTTCCTGGCGAAATATCTTGGGTTGCTGCTCTTGGTAAACATGTTAACAGCTGGGTGGGATTCGGATTCGGGACATCATGAGGACTTCTAATGGTTCTCACAAGTAAAGGAAATCTCATATAACTAAGAGTGTCCTGGTAACTCCCACCCGTCCCCCGCGTCGCCCTCCCTGGCAGCGACGGGGGAACCCAGATCCGGCCGCCCTCCACCCTTCCCATCTCCCTCCCCACCTCGCCGCCACCGGAGGAACGGCCCGCGAAGCCGGCGCCGGTTCCCGGGATGGTGGCGGCGGGGCGAGGCCGCTCCCTTACGGTGGTGAGAGTCCGGATCTGAGGCGGCGGCCTCGCTGGTGCGGACGGCGCTTCCCCGACGGCGGGGAGTGCTCGTCGGTGAGGTAGGCCGGGTCCCCTCGGCTGCGCGGGCAGCGAGGTCCCGGTGGGCACAGGTCATGGCACGGGGAGGCCCCGGGCTCCCCGCGTCAGATCGGAGGCGATCCTCGTCCGCTCGTGATGCATGACCTCCAGCCGGCCTGGATCTCCGGCGTACTAGCGCCTGCGGATGTTGTGGCTGGTACGAAGGTGGCTGCAGGGTGCTTGGCCGGGGGAAACCCTTGGCCGCCGGTGGCGGTCACGGCATCGATGGCGTCCCGGACGCCATTCCCTCCTTGGTGGCGGCGCCGAGGCTAAACCTCCCCTGCCTCCCCCCTTCCCCTGCGCCCGGGTGAAAACCCTAGCCCCGGTGGCTAAGTGGCGGCGGTGCCACAGCGTCGTCACCTTCTTGAAGGCGCCGACTTGGGCATGGGGATGCTGGGTGTGCATGGCGAGCTTGTCTGGTTCCTGGTGGCGGCCCGCCTGATCTGCTGCGTCGCAGCTCCGGGCAGTGTCTCGGGGCTGCGGTGCTTCTCTTCCGGCCGTGTCTCCGATGGGGACCTCACCCTTCCTCACCTTGTACATGCCGTGGTGGAGCGGTACTTCATCTCACTCATTGATGGCGGAGAAGATCGGCGGCATGGCGCTGTGGAGGCTCGCCGCCCGATGCGCGGAGATGGACTCGCGCAGGAGGAGGTTGCTGTCTGGCGTCATGGTGACGTCGATGGCAGAGTGGCCAGACAAGGTAGAAGCCTCAATATGATCTGAAGACGGACCTGTGGAAGATGGTGGCGACGACACACGAGTGCGTCTGACCGGATTGTGCCCCAGACCCGGTATGTGGCTCGGCTGGGGCTTCCGAATAGGTTTCGGTTTCCGGCTTTTTGATGTTAGGCTTAGGTGAGTGGTTTGGGTAGTGGCCCAGCTAGCACCCCTTCGTCATTTTGGATAGGAGTAGCGGCATGTGTTGCCAAGATGGTGGATTCAGACTCATTGTTGTAATACTTTGTAAGTTCCTCGAGAATAATCAATAAAGTGGCCGTATGCATCTCCCAGATGCAGAGGCCGGGGGTCATCCTCCTTTTCAAAAAAAAACTAAGAGTGTCCGACCCTTTCAGAATCGCCACAGATATGGCAAGACTAGAGCCTAGAGGAGTTGCTTACTTCGAGGCGGCTGCATCCTTATGAAGCCTTGTAAAACTCCTCACCTTGATATCTCAAACGAGTTTGTGAAAGAAAAAATAAGTGTAAATTTGTATATGAGAAAAGGCAAGTCTGGAGTTCCTTTCTATTCTAAAGGCCAAAATCATTTATAAACTAAAACAATTTGAAACACAAGTCTTTATATCATAGGTAATCTGTTCTGCAGATGATAAACCAAGAAAATGACAGCTTGAGGGGAACTTGTGTCATCAGTCTGCACATTTGCTTCGGCTCGAGTAGATCTCCTTCACCTCTACCTGATCAGCCCGCAGCTAGTCGATCTGCCTCGTTGCCCCCCCCCCCCCCCCCCCCACACAACAAAATGAGTTGACTCTTGTTATATGGTACGACAGTAAAATACATCAACAACCCTGAAACCTAAAGCACGTTCAGAACCAATTGAATATGACACAATAACATCTATATCCGTGAATTACTGAAAACACAAGCATTTTATAATCATATTCGCTGTTGAACTGTCAGTTTAGAATGATACTCGCTATTCTTCATACATTAACTGTTGCTAGGGCCAAAGAGCCATATTCCTCGGCTCTTGGGCTCCATGAAGAACTTGATATATCTTAACCTCTCTGGTATACCATTATTGAAAAAGGGTTTCCCCCCGCTTTGTATTCCAAAGAAACCAACACCGATACACAGACAATGCTGGGGCGAGCAGCACAACAAGCCCAAAAGAAAAAAAGGAAGAGAAAACAAATGCCAACAACGGCAGCTCGACAAAGCGAGGATGACCCGCCACCACAGCGCCCTCCGGAATCAGCCCACCACGATACAAGGCTCCGATCCACCGCGAACCAAGCAGCACCTCCAAGAAGGAATGCGACACCGACGACGCTGCTGCCCGGAACGAGTCCTCGGGTTTCCTCCGGCACGCGGAGGGGAGTGAGGGATGGATACCACCGACACCCTCCAGGAAGGACTGGCGGCACCCGCAGGCATCACCGCGTCAGAGCCAGAAGATCCGGCAAGGATTTCTCCCGTACTCCATACCACACCGCCCAACCAGACCGGAGCCAACCAGCCAACTCGCCGCCCACCAACATGCGCCAACACGGTCGCGACGCCACCCAAGCCGCCTCACTGAGATCACCACCACGAGGCCAAGAGGACTAGGAGAGAAGCGCCGGGTGACGGGAGCAGCAGCACCGGAGCCGCGCGGGAGGGAACCACCTCCACCGCTGATACGTCTCCAACGTATCTATAATTTTTGATTGTTCCATGATATTATACTACCCCTTTTGGATGTTTATGGACTTTATTCTACACGTTTATATCATTTTTGGGACTAACCTACTAACCGGAGGCCCAGCCCGAATTGCTGTTTTTTTTTTTTGCCTATTTCAGTGTTTCGAAGGAAAGGAATATCAAACGGAGTCCAAACGGAATGAAACCTTCGGGAGCGATCTTTTTGGAACAAACGCAATCCAGGAGACTTGGAGTGGACGTCAAGAAGCAGCCGATGCAGCCACGAGGCAGGAGGGCGCGCCCCCCACCCTCGTGGGCCCATCGTGGCTCCCCTGATCTACCTTCTTTGCCTATATATATCCACGTACCCTGAAAACATCTAGGAGCACCACGAAAAACTATTTCCACCGCCGCAACTTTTTGTATCCGCGAGATCCCATCTTAGAGCCTTCGCCGGCGCTCCGTCGGAGGGGGAATCGACCACAGTGGGCATCTACATCATCTCCAAGGCCTCTCTAATGAGTTGTGAGTAGTTTACCACAGACCTTCGGGTCCATAGTTATTAGCTAGATGGCTTCTTCTCTCTCTTTGAATCTCAATACAAAGTTCTGCTCGATCTTCTTGGAGATCTATTCGATGTAACTCTTTCTGCGGTGTGTTTGTCGAGATCCGATGAATTGTGGGTTTATGATCAAGTTTATTTATGAGAAATATTTGAATCTCCTCTGAATTTTTTTATGTGTGATTGGTTATATTTGCAAGTCTTTTCGAATTATCAGTTTGGTTTGGCCTACTAGATTGATCTTTTTTGCAATGGGAGAAGTGCTTAGCTTTGGGTTCAATCTTGCGGTGTCATTTCCTAGTGACAGCAGGGGCAGCAAGGCACGTATTGTATTGTTACCATCGAGGATAAAAAGATCGGGTTTATATCATATTGCTTGAATTTATCCCTCTACATCATGTCATCTTTCTTAATGCGTTACTCTGTTCTTATGAACTTAATACTCTAGATGCAGGCAGGAGTCGGTCGATGTGTGGAGTAATAGTAGCAGATGCAGAATCGTTTCGATCTACTTGTTGCGGACGTGGTGCCTATATACATGATCATGCCTAGATACTCTCATAACTATGGACTTTTCTATCAATTGCTCGACAGTAATTTGTTCACCCACCGTAATACTTATGCTATCTTGAGAGAAGCCACTAGTGAAACCTATGGCTCCTGGGTCTATCTTTTATCATATAAGTTTTCCATCTACTTTTATTTGCATCTTTTACTTTCCAATCTATATCATAAAAATACCAAAAATATTTATCTTATCATATTATCTCTATCAGATCTCACTTTCGCAAGTTACCGTGAAGGGATTCACAACCCCTTTATCGCGTTGGTTGCGAGGTTCTTGTTTGTTTGTGTAGGTGCGTGGGACTTTTGAGGAGTCTCCTACTAGATTGATACCTTGGTTCTCAAAAACTGAGGGAAATACGTACGCTACTTTGCTGCATCACCATTCCCTCTTCAAGGGAAAAACCAACGCATGCTCAAGAGGTAGCAACTGCCGTCGTGCGGGAGGCCCGTGCCTTTGGCACCGTCGCGGTCGCCGTTCGGACGCGGCGGCAGGGCATACCAGGCCACCCCTGGCCCGGCCAGGCCCGAATCGGGCCTGCTAAGCCCCACCGGCCACGCTGCAGCAGGGCAGCAGCAGCGCCGCCAGCACCCCACCGCCCATCGCCGGTCCCCCGCCTCTCAGAAGTCGCGCCATAGACCCGCCTTGCCGTCGGCCTGCCCAGACCCAGATGGGCCCAAAAGGGCCCAGATCTTGCCCGAGCGGGCGCTGCCAAGCTGTGCCGCCGCGCCACCCCCGCCGCCGTCCAGTTGATCTCCCATGTCGCGCCAGGAAGCCCCAGCGCCACGCCGGACCGTCGCCGCCGAGGAACACCTCCCGGAGCCGCTCCGCCCCGCGCCGGAGAGCATCCGAGAGGGGAAAGACCAGGGGGCCGCCGCCGCCAGCTTCGGCCGGGCCAGGCCCAGCAGTGGGCGCCGGCACCGGCGGCGGGGAGGGAGGGGAGGGGGGCTGGGGGAAGAGGGGCTGGGGCGCGGCCGGTCGCCCGCGGGGGCGACGCGGTCACGCGAGAGGTGGTTTCCTTCTTGCTGGTGGAGTTCATTCTCAGCTTGGTAACTTGTCCAAGTTGCAGCATCTTGACCTTAGCCGGGGTTATTATCGTAATGATCATTATGAGATTTACTCAAGGGACATCACCTGGTTAACAAAGCTACCATTGCTGCAATACCTTAGCATGAGTGCAATAGGTAACTCAGGGGTAGCTGACTGGCCTCGTACCTTGAATGTGCTTCCATCTCTAAGGGTTATCAATCTTGTTGAATGTTCACTTGATGCTGCAACGCAATCACTTCTCTACCTTTTTGAGAGAATCACTTCTCTACCTTAACCTCACGGAATATAAGAAGCTTGATCTGTTTGGAAATTGTTTAGGCCACTCACTTGCATCGAGTTAGTTTTGGACACTGACGGGCCTCAAATACCTCAATCTTGCTACGGAACAATTATCTAGAAACTTTCCAGACGCACTAGGAAACGTGACGTCACTCAAGGTACTTGATTTGTCAAGCAACAATCTGGATATGATTAGAAACCTGAAAAATGTTCTTAAAAATCTTTGTTGTTTGGAAATACTCGACCTCTCTGAAAATTATTTGTATGGAGATATAGCGGTGTTGATGGAGGGGTTGCCGCGATGCGCATGGGACAAACTGCAACAGCTGCATTTCAGTCAAAGCCAGTTCATCGGGACCCTGCCAAATTTTGCAGGAGAATTTAACAGCTTGAGCATGCTTGATCTCAGCTGGAATCAGCTCAACGTGACTGTACCAGCTGGATTTGGTGTCCTTAGTTCTCTGACTTCTTTGGATATGTCAAACAACAACTTGACTGGACAATGATGCTCGACGGTCAGGCTTCCTGGCGGAGCTGAGGTGGGTCAGATATTAGGCAATGATGCCCGCGCAGCATTCAATGTATGCAGTGTTGGGCAAGAAGGGCATGATCTTGGATGCGTCGAGGAAGTAAAACACACATAATCTTTCATGTTTTTCTTCTAATAATTTTCACTGCCATGAGTTTTAACAACATGTATCCTCGTTGCAACACACGGCAATTTTCTAGTCGAGATATAAAGGATGACGTGCATCAGGGCGTTACACCGGAACCGACTTGCAATTTTATTTTATTTTTGACAGAGGAACCTTAGAGCATCTCCGCCCACGCCCCCAGGAAGCCTCCCCAAGCCACTTTTTGAGCGCCGGCGGGCAAAAAACGCCCCAGTCAGTCCCCAGAGACCCGTTTTTCGCCGGATTTTATGAAATTTACGGCCGGCACTACCACCCCAAACCCAGCCCCCCGGGGGGCAGCTGGGGACGCCGGCGCCACTTTTTCCCCTCGTGTGGCCCACCTGCAGCCTCCCCTCCCTCCACGCTCTCTCTCCCCCGTCGCTTTCTCCTCGAGCCCCACCTTCTCTCTCCCCATCCGCTTCTCTCTCCCCGCCCGCCCGACCCCGCCTCGGTGCCTCCCCGCCGCAGCTCCAGCCCACAGCGCCCGGCCTCCCGCGCCGCCCCCGCCGGCCCTCTGCGGCCGCGCGCCCGCGTCGGATCGCCGCGCGCCCGTGTCGGATTGCCGCGCCCGGCCTCCCGCACCGTGCCGCCCCGCCAAACGGAGAGCTCGCGGGCTTGGCGAGGCTGCGCTCGAGCTTGTGCGCGTTCCTCATGGCGCTCCTGCGCGCGGTCCGCTCCGCTCCAGCCCCATTCCCGGCGCACTTCGAGGCCCCACTTCTCCTCCCCTTCGCCCTCCCGGTCGGCCGGTGCTGCGGCCAGATCAGCAGTGACGGCGACGACAATAACAGGCTATCGGAGGCGGAGCTGAGGTGGCTTGGCGTTGTCCAGGCGGAGGCCGCAGTCGACGACGAGGAGGAGGTGCTCTGCCCCATCTGCCTCGACGCCATGGATCCGGGCCGCGTCGTGCGCGTCCTCCCCAGCTGCAACCGCGCCTTCCACCAGGACTACATCGATCGGTGGCTGGCCATCTCGCCTGGGTGGCCGCCCTGCTCAGCCGCTCGGGCCGCACGGTCGAGCTCGTCCGACCGGACAGCGCCATGTCCGCCTCCTGCAGGACCATGGTGCGCGCGCTCTCGTGCTTGCCTGTGCGTGGTAAGGAGGACGGCGGCGAGTTCGCGTGCAAGTCCATCCCCAAGCGCAAGCTGCTGGCGCGAGTTGGTGCTGTCGCGCGCGCTGCTCTGCTGTTGTCGGTGCTCATCAAGGCGGGCGAGCGACGGGGCACGGCGAGTCGCGCGAGATGGCGAGGACTGCGGTGGGATCATCGTGGCGTCTTCCTCGCCTCGCCGTCGAGCTAGTGGGGGCACAACGAGTGGGAAATTTTTGCCCCCCAGGCCAAAAATTTCGCCGACAGCCCCCCAGGCGGCGAAAAATATGCCTCCTGGGGAGGCCAACGGCTGGAGATGCTCTTAGGCTGGCCATAGTGGGGGTAACATAAGTAGTATCATGCACTTGAGACTCGCAAACATGCTTATGTGGCAGAGAATTAAAAAAGAGAGAGATGGTTATAGTAACATAGATAGATACCGTAAGATAATAAATGTGATGCTACTATGTGTAATGCATGACAATAAATGAGACCACTTATGATACTAATCTATAATACTATGCGCTATAGATACTGCACTAGTATCATATGCATTATTATACTAGTATATGATACTTCCCACTATGATCAACGTTAGTGATTGTTTCGTGTAACACCCTCGTCTCGGTATCCTTGCCTTGAAATACGGTGTCATTAAACTGCAAGCAGTTATAACTTCTTTCACAATTGGCTGCACTCGGCATCCTTTCCTTGAAATAGGTGTCATTACCGTTTTTTTTAAAAAGGAGGAGGACCCCCGGCTGCTGCATCTTGACGATGCATGCAGCAACTTTATTAATTATTCGCACAAAATCTTATAAAGTCATACAACAGTAAGACTAAAGCCACCGTCTAGGCAACATGCGTCGCTACTCCTATCCAGTTAATGAAGGGATGATCATAGTCTGGGCCTAATACCAAACAGACCTCACAGCCGAACCTAACATTTAAGACCTAAGGTCCCAACCAGGACATCTGCCGGGTATAGGGCACCTACCAGTCTGGCGCACTCCTCAACTAGGACGCCTGCCGGGTATGAGGCCGCCGCAGCCACCTGTCACCAATCCATCTTCAGTATTGTACTGCTGCATCTACCTTGCCCGGTCTAGTTGTCGTCAACATGACCACGACGCCAGACAACGCCACCATCCTGCGCTCGTCCATCATCACATGCCCACCAGCGAGACCCCGATGCTCCATGCCACTGAGACCCGCCGATGTCGACATGCCACATGCCACACCGCTCCTCCATCGCGAACACCACCTGCTGCCACTGGTCTCATCCCCTCCGCCTGCATTTCCTCTAACCGAGCACCCAAACGCCCCAGGCGGTGCCTCCAAGTCGCCCAATCTAAGGAGATTTTGGGTTTTCACCCGGCATGGGGTCGGGGTAAAGGGCAGGGACCTCGACGGCGACCATGGTCATCGCCACCGTCGGGATGAACGAGTCATCCAGAGTTTCCTCCGGCCCGATGTCACCTCTATCAGCCCCCGCGAATGCACCGGGGCCAACGACCGCGATCGGAAGCCACCAAGTGCAGCGGGAGAAGGCCTGCAGCGCGAAGGAGATCCACCGACAACTCACCACCCATGCGGTCAAGATGCCGTCCATCCACCCCCCGTGAAAGTCGCCAGCCGAGGGCGTCGTTGCCATGCCTAACGAGGCCGCCGCCTCAGATCCACCACGAGCGACGAGATCCGGCACCGCGCGGCCGACGCCATCACCCAAGCTCGTCGTCGACCGATCCCGCCGCCACGGGAGCCCGCACGCTGCCGGGAGTCCCACACCCATAGATCTGGGCGCCCATGCACCGCCACGAGCCCGCCGCCTCCGGGATCTGCCACACCGCCGGGAGGGCCGCACCCCGCGGATCAGGATGCCCGCGCCGCCGCGGATCTGGGAGAGAGAGCAAAGACCCTCCGCCGCCGCCGTCGCATGCACGGGCTTTGCCCGGTGCCAACCATCGGCAGCGGGGGATGGGGAGAAGGGCGAGGGAGGGAAACTAAGCGGCGACGGCGGCTAAGCCCTCCCGAGCCGTCTACGTGGGTGGCAACGCGAGAGGGACCATGGCTGGAGGAATCGTGACCAGGTGTCATTAACTGCAAGAAGTTATAACTCCTTTCACTATTGGCTGCACGGCGCCTATGGATGATGCCCATCAGCAAGGGAGGGCTGGGACTGAATGGCGCCACCTCATCGATCCGCGGCAGGCCATCCCTTTTGCCATGAACCATAGACTAGCCACACCCTTGTAGAGCTTCTTCTCTCCACCATGCCGACATCTCTTCATTATTTAAAAAATGTGAAACTTATTATTTGAAATTAATTTTTAAAAGGAGTGAAATCTAGTTTTGAAACTAGTGATTTTTTAAATGATATTTTTTTATATAAGTGAAAATAGTTTTCTGAAATAAGTAAAACAAAAGTTTTGAAATGAGTAAAAACTAGTTATTTCGAACATGTGAAACTGGAAAAAAAAACTGGTGCTCGCTGCATAGCAAGATCTTGACTATTAGCGTTATTTTATCCCATCATTATATTTGGAAATGCAACCGTGTTGCCAACCAAGAAATTCAACTATATTATATGATCCACTTACATTTAGCTTTGCTGCTTGGACTCCATGAACCTCACTTTCAGATCCATGAATATTTGATGCACTTCAGAATGCTAAGTCAGTGCCAAGTACGAACGATCCCTCAAGGCAATATATAGTACTTGAAACTCTTCTTCTGCAACCGAAACATGTACAACCACGGAACTGTGAAGTGCCATGAGCCTAAAAGGAGTCTGAAATTACACAAAGGAGTGCAGTTTCTTTTTCAGGGAGTCTGGACTAAAAGAAACAATTATTATTTTTTGAAACGAGGACTAAAAGAAACATTAATTTCCACACAAATTGAAAAGAAAAAAAAACCTAGGCAATGAACTGAAAGAAATGATAGACTGAACAATCACTGAACTGCATTATATACATTGAATCCTATTAACTTTCACAAAATTTTGTTTGTATGGAGCCAACATAAAGGTAAAAAATTGATGACTGGACATTTACTGGACTGAATTATACACATAATACATTGAATCCTACTAACTTCCACTGAATTTTGTTTACTCGCAGCATAAATGGAGAAACAAACTGATTGACTGAACATAACACCTGGGGCTATCTACATGAAAAAACATTAATTACCTAGGTGATAATTACACATTCAGCAGAAGCAACCTGAGAAAAAAAAAACGAATGCCCTGCTGCTGAACATAGCTAGTATATTCAATGACTAAGACCCAAAAGTTCTACCTGCAAGATCTATTATCCCTCGTGCTAATGAATAGCACATACACTGCACAAAATTGACACTGAACTAACAAAAATGGCAGAAGAAACCCCACCACTTTGGGCCCAATAAAACACATGCTGCCACAGCCCCCCTCAGCTGAATCGATGAGCAATAACTCATTTTCCATCACTGACAAAAGATTTCTCATGTAAAAATCGAAACAAATCATTCATATACTACTCTGGAGTCGGGTAGACAAATACCAATGCTACCTTATAAAACTCCTAACCTTGATATCTGAAATGAGATGGTGAAAAAGAAAATAAGAGAAAACTCATTATTTTGTGTACACAAAAAGGTATAGACTGAAACCATTTGAAACACAAGTCTTTGTATCATAAGCATGTATTGCAGCCAAGAAAATAGCGGCTTGGGCGCAACTTGTGCTCACTCGATGAGGACGTCATCGCCACAGTTGCTCCGCTTGTCGACAAGAAGCCTAAGTACCTACTCATAAAGAAAAATAACTTCTTATTTGATGCACTTAGCATAACAACCTGCACACCAACAGAAAGGTCCTCTTGGCGATCCTGCTTCCACCATGCTAACAAGAGCACGACGATTTGTACATCACATACGAAGAGAAAGACAGGGGTACCAGAGCAGTTTGTATTAATTTTCTTGCCCTGGTCGTCATCTTGTTCTCAGCTTGCTGTTCTTTGCACGGAGATCTTCTACCTGCATTATCAAAACAATGTCCAGAATGAATCAATGAGTATGCCTTTCGATAAAATATAATAATCAGGCCAAAGAATAATAAAATCCCCAGTTACTCAGTTCACACATGCAACCATGCGTTCTTATAACTTCTACATGGAGTTATCAGACGAAATTAATGTGAACCTGTCATAGGAAATACAATACAAAAGAACAGTGGTACATATAATAAACATATATCCCTCAATGCAACTGAAAAACAGCAGCAATTTGCATTCATGCTTGCCCTAGAATACTGAAATCCTTTTCTTGGTTTTAATTGTCTTGCATACAACAGCAAGCAGTCACAGAGATCAGAGATGGCAAGTCAAGTACTAACTGAATGAGTGAACAACACTGACAAAGGGGAAGAGTTGGAACACATCCATCTCATAGGAGCAGCTGCTCATCAGCTCCAAACAACAACACCGCTGGTCCAGAACAGCAGCTTGCAAATGTTCTAGTGATCATCACAAGTTCACAACTGACAAATCACCACAAAACAAGCATAGCGAAGTTCTTATTTCTCTGACTTCTCCCAGGAGTCATAAAAAGACACAACCACACACACACACATCAGTTACAAGACATGATAAATTTGCAAAGTCCCACACACGATACAACAAACACGTCCATGAAGCTTAAACACTTGATAAATGATAACTTGACAGCACGATACATCACGCGACCTCCTGAATCATCAGTCAATTGATGCCAGAATTTGTAATTGTGTTGTCGAAACCAGCCTCCTCCTACTCCTGCACATAGTCCTAAGCAATGCAATCGCCCTCCATCTCGCCTACATGCGCCTAGGCGGGCGAGCGTCTTATTAAGCCTTCTTGAACCCGCACTATTTATTCAACGACAGTTTCATCATTGTAAGATTGGGTGTAATCCACACAGGAGCAGGCCAGTTGGACCAAAGCTGAGGAAACACAAGGCTTTCCCAGCTATTATTACCCAAGCGAAGTACTCCTATATCGCGACGATTATCCTTATGTACAGTTATGTACTCATTATCGTCAGTGAAGTAGACCCGATTTTCCTTGAGAGCAGGGCATTCTTTAGTGCTGAGACAGAGTGACTGGTTATGACCAAGAAACAGCACATGGCCGTGCAGGCAATCAATTTCCACAAGCTTCTTGGCAGCAACATCAACCTCATGTATTTTAATTCCCTTGGTGTGCAGTGTAAGTGATGAAATATCATCATGATTACCACTATACACTTTCAATCTCCAAATAAGCAGCAAACCACCCCATGGAGCTTCAAGAATGTATGCTCCCTGAATCTCAAAATCGTCATCATCCACACCTATAATAATGTTCATTGTAACAGCAGTCTCACTAAGATCAAAGGTGTGAATTTCTCCCATTAGAGTCACTGCATACAATAGCCCATCCTTGTAGGTGCAGTCAAAATAATCAGTGCGAGGTGGCAGCCAGGTCCACTTATCGTCCCCTACCCTTGCAAAGGATAGCTGACCAAACGGCATGTGGATGAGCACCACTATGTAGCTCCCTGTGGGTGTATCGTAAAACACAAGAGCCTTCTGATGGAAGACTTCCCGCAGGGCAGCTGGAGCAATTATCTTTGGAGGGCAGATAACTTGCTTTGCCGTGTGCCTTGAGTATGCATACTTGTGGACAACACCCGAGTCATCACAAATGGGCTTCACGTGCTGCATGGTGGTCACTGAAGGGAGAGCAATCTGTTCACCAGTGATCGGATTGACAAGGTGCATTTCAGATCTCTCATCGACGGTGACCAGCAAGCCGAGAGAGGACCCAATCAGAAACCTACTGTGGAGAGGCGGCTCCGGGAGAGTTAGCCTGTAAACCCTCTTCTCCACAAGGCTGTAGAGACAGGCAACATTCTCGCTGGAAGATTCAGAGCAGTAGAGCAGGCACGGCGTCTGGGGCTGCTTGTGTGTGCCAAGTTTGCGCAGGGCAGTGTAGGCAGAGCGCCAAAAGGTGCAGACAGCACCAGCACGTACGAGGTCAGGGATCTCAAGGGTGGCAAAGACACGCATCATGATGTCCTCTGGTAGCTCCAGGAGTGTAGTGCCTACCGTAGCCTCAGTCGGTGATGGTCTGGAGAGTACATGATCCCATCCACTGAGCCAACGGTCATTCGATGGCAGTTTCATCACCGTAAGGCTGGGTGTAAGCCACACTGGAGAAGGCCAGTTGGACCAAAGCAGAGGAGACACAAGGTCCACCTCGCGATTATTGCCCAAGCCAACTACTCCAATATCACGAGGACTACTCTTACGGTTTTTATTGTACTCATCATCGCCAGTACAGTAGGCATGATTTCCCTTGAGAGCAGGGTAATCTTTGGCACTCAGACAAAGTGGATCGTTGTGCCCAAGAAACAGCACATGGTCAGGCAAGCAATCAATTTCCACAAGCCTCTTTGTGCCATCATCAACTCTGTGTAATCTGATTTCAGGGTCATATATTTCAGACAAAGTAGTATGTGGAACATATATTTCAGGGTCACCATCTTCAGCAGGATCCTCAAACTCTTTAAATCTTGAAACAAGCAGCAGACCACCCCATGGGGCCTCAACAATGTATATGGCATCGGGATAAAAATCCTCGTCGATCCCCCTGATAATCTTCATTGTAAAAGCAGGACCGTTAAGATCAAAGGCATGGATTTCTCCCTTTATATCCACCGCGTACAACAACCCATCCTTGTAGGTACAGTCCTGATAGTGATGGTGTGGTGGCAGCAAGGTCCACTTTTCATCCCCTACTCTTGCAAACGACAGGTGGTTGAATGGCTCGTGGATGAGCGCCACGATGTAGCTTCCTGTGGATGTATCATGAAACACAAACGCCTTGATCTGGAGTTGTTCTCGCAGCTTACAGCGAGTGACGATCGATGGCGCAAAAAAGGCCCGTCTTGCAAAATGACTTGGGTATTCGTACTCGTGGACAGCACCCGAGGCATCAAAGATGGGCTTCACGTACTCCATGGTGGTCACTGAAGGAAGAGCAATCTGTTGACCCGTGATCGGATTGATGAGGTGCATTTCAGATATATCGTCGACGGTGACCAGGAAGCCCAATGAGGACCCGATGATGAACCGGTGGCGGAGAGGCGGCTCCGGGAGAGTCAGCCTGTAAACCCTCTTCTCCACGAGGCTGTAGAGGCACGCAACACTGTCACCAGCAGATTCAGAGGTGTAGAGCAGGCACGGCGTCTGGGCCTGCTTGTGTTTGCCGAGGCTGCGCAGGGCGGCGTAGGCGGAGCGCCACGAGGTGCAGACGGAAGCAGCGCGTACAAGGTCGGGGATCTCGAGGGTGCCGAAGATGGTCATCAAGAGTTCCTCCGGTAGCTCCGGCGGTGTGCCCGCCGTAGTCTCTGTCCGTACTGTATTCTTCAGTGAACTGGGAGAGAAACCTAGCAGCTTAGGTGAAATTCTCAAAGATGTGAGAGCCAGGGGAAAGGAAGAGGAACTCACCGGAGGCTGCCGACGCGAGAAGTATGGCTGGGCCATGGGGAGGAGGAGCCCTGCCGCGGAGCGCCGCCGGCGCGTTCCACGAGCGGCGTGTCCGGCGGCGGCGATTCGATCTGTCCACGCTCCTGGCCGGAGAAGGGAGGCGGTGGTGATGCGGGAACCATGTGAAGACTGCGCTTCTACCCTGCGGCGGCGGGAGCCTGGAGACGGCGGCGGCGGCGGCGGCGGCGGCGGCGGGAGCCTGGAGACGGGAGAGGCGGGTTGGAGATTTGGGGGTCGGATTTCTGGTTTTTATTGATTTTTCACTTGTCAAAATAGTAGTATGATTTGTACAGTGTACTTCTACTTATATCCCTATTCAGCCTTTTACTTGAAACGATTACTATTTCAAGTTACCGCGTAAATGATTTCGATCCATATCTTAGATTTTGTAACCAAAGAAATAAGTCTCGCTGCACTGATAAACGGAAATAATAAATCTCGAACGTTCGGGATTTGATCATTGCAAATCTATCTAATAATAACTACCACACATGTGATAAAAATAACATTGTCCTGACGTTTTTATAACTAAAATTGCCATAAAAAAACCTCAAAAAATCTGAAACTTATCCGTTGGCATCAAAAAACGTCCGGGCGAAATTGCTTCGTGCCACAGCATGTGACACTTGCCCAAATCTGGCTGATGTACAAGAAATATAGATAGTTAGGGCATCTTTAATGGCAACCCGTAAAATTTCTTCCGCATCCGTCTGCGAACAGGAGGGGCCATACCGCAGAAATGGATGTGGGAGGACTCCATCCAACCCCAGCCGCATAAATTGCAAAGTCTATTTGAACAAACCAGATGAAATTCAGTCAAACCGAACGAATTTCATTCAAGATCTAATATTTCGACCGTTTTACTAAAAACTATTAAAAAAATATTAAACCCTATATCGGATGACCACCTTGTAAGCGTGGCCGCCTTGTCCGACGCCGGCTCGTCCTTCATGCGGCGGATGCGCTAGGGGATCCCAGATCCTGCTTCACTCGACCCCCGACATGGAGGCCGCTCACTACTAGGAAAAAGCCTATACATAGGATCTTACCAGCAGCGCGTTTTAAAATAAGATGCTGCTGCAATGTAGCAGTAGCGCGCTTCAGCAGAACTCGCTGCTGAAATAAAAGTAGCAGTAGCGCGCGTCCACTAAGCCGCGCTACTGCTATAATTCCCACGACCCCGCCGCGAAGCTAGTTATAGTAGCAGCGCATTAATTCGAAGTGTGCTACTGCTAGGTAGTTTAGCAGTAGCGCCTTTACCTATAGCGCGCTACTACTAAAACTAGCTATCTCCCACCACCCATGCTCTCCTCTATCCGATCCACACTCACACTCACTCGATCTCCCCCTCAACCCCTCCCCCCCCCCACGCCGGTCCTCCCCCGCCAGCCGTCGTCGCCTACCCCTCCTCCCTCTGCGCCGCCGTCACCTCCTCCTCCTTGCTGGACTCGGTACCGCCCTCCTCCTCCGTCCTCCCTCGACTCACCGCCGGCCGGCCCCTCCTCGCTCCGCCCTTCCTCCTCCGTCCTACTCTCTCCTCCCTCCTCCAGTCGCCCCTCCTTCTCCCTCCTCCCTCCTCCATCCACAACCCCTCCTCCCTGCTACATTTTGATTTAGTAGGCTAGTTCATATGCAACATTTTGATTTAGTTCATATGATTTAGTTGATTTAGTAGGCTGATACGTCTCCAATGTATCTATAATTTTTGATTGTTCCATGCTATTATATTACCCCTTTTGGATGTTTATGGGCTTTATTTTATACATTTATATCATTTTTGGGACTAACCTACTAATCGGAGGCCCAACCCGTATTGCTGTTTTTTTTGCCTATTTCAGTATTTCAAAGAAAAGGAATATCAAACGGAGTCCAAACGGAATGAAACCTTCGGGAGCGTGATTTTTGGAACGAACATGATCCGGAGAACTTGGAGTGCAAGTCAAGAAGCAGACGAGGGCTCCAGGGGAAAGGAGGGCGCGCCCCCTGTCTCCTGGGCCCCACAGGCAGCCACCGACGTACTCCTTCCTCCTATATATACCTACGTACCTCAAAAACATCTAGGGAGCCAACGAAAAATAATTTCCACCGCCGTAACCTTCTGTATCCGTGAGATCCCATCTTGGAGCCATCGCTGGCGCTCCGCCGGAGGGGGAATCGACCACGGAGGGCTTCTACATCAACACCATAGCCCCTCTGATGAGTTGTGAGTAGTTTACCACAGACCTTCGGGTCCATAGTTATTAGCTAGATGGCTTCTTCTTTCTTTTTGGGTCTCAATACCATGTTCTCCCCCTCTCTTGTGGAGATCTATTCGATGTAAACTCTTTTTGCGGTGTGTTTGTCGAGATCCGATGAATTCTGGGTTTATGATCAAGTTTATCTATGAGAAAAATTTGAATCTCCTCTGAATTCTTTTATGTATGATTGAGTTATCTTTGCAAGTCTCTTCGAATTATCAGTTTGGTTTGGCCTACTAGATTGATCTTTCTTGCCATGGGAGAAGTGCTTACCTTTGGGTTCAATCTTGCGGTGTCCTTTCCCAGTGACAGCAGGGGCAACAAGGCATGTATTGTATTGTTGCCATCGAGGATAAAAAGATGGGGTTTATATCATATTGCTTGAGTTTATCCCTCTACATCATGTCATCTTTCTTAATGCGTTACTCTGTTCTTTATGAACTTAATACTCTAGATGCAGGCAGGAGTCGGTCGATGTGTGGAGTAATAGTAGTAGATGCAGGCAGGAGTGAGTCTACTTGTTACAGACGTGATGCCTATATACATGATCATGCCTAGATAATCTCATAATTATTCGCTTTTCTATCAATTGCTCGACAGTAATTTGTTCACCCACCGTAATACTTATGCTATCTTGAGAGAAGCCACTAGTGAAACCTATAGCCCCCGGGTCTATCTTTTATCATATTTGCTTTCAATCTACTTTTATTTGCATCTTTACTTTTTACATCTATATTATAAAATACCAAAAATATATTTATCTTATCATACTATCTCTATCAGATCTCACTTTCGCAAGTGGCCGTGAAGGGATTGACAACCCCTTTATTGCGTTGGTTGCGAGTTCTTTGTTTGTTTGTGTAGGTGCATGGGACTTTTGAGGAGCCTCCTACTGGATTGATACCTTGGTTCTCAAAAACTGAAGAAAATACTTACGCTACTCTGCTGCATCACCCTTTCCTATTCAAAGAAAACCAACGCAAGCTCAAAACATAGCATAGGCTAGTTGATTTAGTTGATTTAGAACATTTTGATTTAGTTGATTTAGTAGGCAAGTTGATTTAATAGGCTAATTGATTTAGTTGATTTATAGAACATTTTGATTTAACAACTATTTTCTTTCGTGTGAAGTGGATCATTAATCCTTTGCTCATATTGCTTTATGAAAATGGCGCCACCACCACCACCACCATGTCGATTGTACAAGTCAAGGTGCGCCAGCAGCCTTGCAACTGGCAAGTTGTTCGACATCTACTTCCAGCAGAGTTTTGGTCATGCGGTGGTAAGAAATTATATGAAATGTAACAACTATTTTATTTTTAGTGTTGGCATTACTGCATTGTGTCATTTTGCTTTTTACATAGATCATCCCATGCAATGTGAGGTTGAAATTCAACAAGCTGGCAGGAGACACTGTGATATTTGAGGCTCCTAGGGGCCCGTACACTATGGAGGTCGAGAAAGGACGCAATATGTCGCAGATTGGAGGAGATGGATGGGCCCGTTTCCTCTCCCGCATGCGTCTTACTGGTGGTGAGTTGATCAGCTTCTCCTTCAGAGCAGAAAGACCCAAGCTGGCTGTCATTTATATCAACCTGGTGGAAGATGATGAAGATAATGAGGACCCACTCGATGAAGATGATGAGAACCCACTTCATGAAGCCATCGTAACTCAAAGAATGAGGCTGAGCGAGGAGGAGGTGTGCAACCTATGGGACATAATTCCGCCATGTGTTGACTTTGTCGGGGTGCCATTCATGACCCGCCTGACAAGTACCATGGTCGATCGACATGATATGGTATGTTATACTTACAAATGCAAATTATCCGATGATATGCTTAGTGTAGAGTCCAATGATATGTTGCGTGGAATCTAGTCGATGATATGCTTTAGTGTAGAGTTCGATCACATGCTTATGAGTGTAGAATCTAAGGAACTATTAATAGTGTAGATAATCCATATATACTTATTTGCAAGAGTATGTGCGAGGCTATTTATCAATTGATATGTTTTTCTTATTCAGAAATTGGCAAAGAGCCTATCTGTGAGTTATGGTATCGAGCCTGATGAAGAAGGCTCAGCTGGACTACGCCTTACCGCAAGGGGCTCCGTCACAACCTGTACTTACCGCGTGGATACGGACGATCGCACACACTTAAACTCGGTTGGGTGGAAGAAATTCCTCGATGGCAAGAATCTTCGTGTTGGACAGGCCATCCTAATTACTATCAGGAACACCCACCGCCCCAGGCTTGAGGATGATGATCGTCTTTGGTATCATCTAGAACTACATATGTGTGTGTGGCTATATCATCTAGAACTACATATGATGATCGTCGTCGATATCATCTAGAACTACATATGATGATCGTCGTCGATATCATCTAGAACTACATATGATGATCGTCGTCGATATCATCTAGAACTACATATGATGATCATCGTCGATATCACCTAGTACTGCTTGAGTATGCATGTTGACTATATATGAAATTGTTATTGTCACAGCCTGATTTTTGGTCCTTTCTTTTTCTTTTGTTTTCCCGAGGTTTTTGCCTGAGTTTTCTTTTTCCGTGGCTTTGTGGTCTGGAAACTGAAGAAGATGACCTCTTCTTTGTTTCTAGAGTGGCTTGTCATATCCAAATCCAACCCTAGACCTTTCCATTTCCATCCTAGCCCAAATCCCAATATTCTTTTTATTGGGAATATTCATTTTCTATTAAAGGAATAACTCCAATTGCCCTAGGTTGTGAAGCAACCTATATTTCCCTCACTCCAAAAATTCCCAAATAATTCTAGTAAATTGTTTGGGTCATATCTTGATCATATATGGCAAAACTTTTCATTGCCATATTCAAAAATAATTCCCCAATAATTCATTTCCTATTCTGCTCTGAATGGCACTTTGTGAAGGAAGTGTCATTTATATTTCTCCTTTTGACTCCCAAACTTTTTGGGAATGTTTATATGTCCAAATAATTGCCTCATGCACAAGTTCAAATTTATTTGCCTAGCCAATCTTCCTCAGTGAATTTTCAAAGTTTCTGTCAAACAGAAAGCTTTGTGAAGGAAGTACTAGCTAGGAGTACCCCAATGAGTTGAAATTTTGCACACTTCTTAATATGATCATATTAACCCCTTTCACCCATTTTCAGACCCATCCAATCATCTATGTGAGAACAGGAGAAAATCTTTGTTTCTGGCAAAATTTTCAGGTTGTGAAGTAAGTATATTTTATATTGCGTAAAAAATCCTGATAAATTACCAGATAATTCTTATGCCCATAAAACATCTCTCCACCCAATTTGGAATCATTTCATTGAGCCATTTTACCACCATAATTATTTCAAGTTTCTGGTCAGCGGAGACGTTTGTCAAGCAAGTGCTATTTTGGTATGTCCATTTGGCATGAGCTTTTTACAGCATCATCATATGACCATATTACTAAGCTTTTCCAAATTTGAGCTCAAGTGGACACTCCATGTGAGTGCATCTTGATGATCTCCATTTCTGGACCAAGTATGCAGTTGTGAAGCAACTGCAGTAAATCTTGATCATTTTACCCTCAACCTCCCCAGGACTGTGGTCCTTCCTATCCTAAACAATCTAAACATCTTTTTTGGCCTCCAGAAATTCCCTGTTGACCGCATTGAGCTGGTAAAGTTTACTGCAGTAAACTTCAGAGGGTTATTTCTTTTTAACCAGAGTGCCTTTAACCTAGTTACCACCTCATTGCAAACCTATCTTCGAAGGACTTACCACTAGACACCGTTTTGGGTGCTGTAGAGCATTTAATGCGCCATGTCTCGTGGTGACCATGCAGCTGGCATGTATGTTGGCGCGCTCTGTGCGCTGTGGCATACTGTTTGTGCTCGGGTCCCTCTCCCTCTCGTCGTCTTCGCGCTCGTAAGAGTGTCTAACAGTTGGCCCTCGTCATCGCCGTTCGCCTGGACCCCTCTGCTCCTCCGGAAGCTAGCTCACCGACGCTCACCGACGAGCGCCCACGGGAGCAAAGTGCTCCGACATGTTTTAATGGCGTTCGGCCGTTTCTCCTCTGCGTCCCTCGACCCCTTATACCCCGTGAGATCCTCCCTGTGCGTCTCCGTCGCCTTCCCCCGACTCCATGCACGAGCACACGCGTCCGCGGTGCCGGACACGCGTCGGCGGCGATGCCAGCTCGGCCTCCCTCTCGCCCGGCTATATATAGCCATCCCCGCGGCCTCTCGAGCTCATCAGCCTCCCTACTCCCTCCACTAGCCCTCCCTTACCTCTAGCTCGAGCTCTTGGAGCTCCCGTTGCCGCCCATGGCCGCCATGGCCGCCGTCTCTGTCCTCCCCGATTCCGGCGATGGCGAGCCTCCCCCTCCTCTTCTCCACCTCCTGTAGACTCCCCAAGCCCCCTGGAGTCGCCCCAACTCCCTTTCCCTCGTCGGAGACCCCCTGCATCGCCGTCCCCAAATCTCAGCCGCCGCCGGCCGCTCCTCTGTAACCCCTCGCCACGGCCACCCTAGCCTTCCCCAACGCCGCCCTTCGCCGGGAACGGCCGCGACTCGTCTCTGCCGTCCCGCCGGTGCCCTCAGCCGGGCGGGAGACGGCTGGAGCAGCCCGCCCCATCGCCGACAGCGCGCTCCTCCGGTGCCTCCTCTGTTCCTGTCGGGGGCAGGGAGAGGAGGAAGAAACACGAGCCAGGTGGGCGTTGACCTTGCGCGTGGGCCCCAGGGCCCTACCTGTCGGCGACCCTGACGCCCGGCCCCACCTCTGCCCGTTTTGACCGGTCCACGCCACGTCAGATAAGTGAAGGCGCATTTCCACTTTATGTTTTCACTGATCGAAAGCGTATTTCTAACTTTGCACTTCTGCCTTATCTACTCAGGGACCTGACTGTGAATATATTTTTTGCAGAAAAGTTCCTGAACTTCAACCCCTCATAACTTTTCAACCGTGACTGCAAATGAGGTGAAACCAACGCTCACTTCTTCGTTTCGTCGAGCCCGTTCTGTTGGTCACCCTTTCACTATGGTTTGACACTGTGAAAATGACCTTTATGCCCTTGCCCTTAATCAGCCCGCTCCGAGAGAGAACATTTTCCGACGAATCTTTCCGCGGCTTCACCGCACTTCTTCCCGGTGCCTTCTTCATCCCAGGCAAGCCACAATACCCACTTGCATGATAGTCATGCAGTAGCCATGGTTTTCAACTTGAATCTTTAATAAATGTTTGCTTGTTGAAAAGATGGTTATCGTTGTTCCGATGATGTTCAGTTTTGCATGTTCACTGTTATGCTATGTTGTCTTATACTCTGTGATCATGTTATACCTGCTAGTATTACCTTTCATATGAGTATGCTGGTTAGTAGTACATGTTGATGTTGGATATGGTCATGCTAGTCAGTATGCGATGTTCAGTGGATATGAGTTCTTATTGATATGGTGGATAGTTATGTGATACCCTCATGATGATGTTGATATCATGTTCTAGTATTATAGTTGGCATCATGTATTTTATCATGACTCAGCATATTTGCATTCAAGTTAACCGGATTAAATCGAACTTGAACACTTGTTGGCTGAGTCATGGTGCCGCTGAATCGATGCTGACCAGTGCAACCACGCTTAACGGTATGGGACAATCCTAACTGGGTCTATTGTCGTACCTCTGGTCGGTACCTCAATTTAGGGAAGGTTATGGGCGCGTGCTACCCTGATCAGGTAGGCGGAGCATAACCTTGTGAGCCCGTTGTTAAGTTAATTTTGTACCGGATCCCAGTGTGGATCGTGGCCAGGATGGTGGTCGAGGTGTCTGGAGGTAGACACGAGGCCACCCAGGACTAGCCCGGTGGGGTCTAAGTCGGAAGGGCCGAGAGAGTGTCATGACAATAGATCGGTTTTGTCGGAAAGCCGTTGGTCCACCCGAATGGGAGGGCGAGGCCATGGGTTCCGTAGTGTGGGTACAGTGTACTAACCTCTGCAGAGTGTATATTAAATCTATCGATAGCCGCGCCCACGGATAAGGGCCCAGGTCGAGAGAAGGTCACACCATGAGTCAACAGTAATAAGAATAATGTGCTTAATAACAGTGAGATAAGTTGGGTGGTGATCGCCGTAAGGATCACGGGCCATGTATTGGTCGGGTTGTGATCGCCGTAAGGATCACGGTTTGGGACCTAGTGTTGGTCGTGGTTATGATCGTCGTAAGGATCACGATGGTATCAAGGATACCGAGTTGTTGTATATTCGTGATGTTGCACGAGAGTCGTGGGTAAAGATCAAGCTCCTTGTGGTTATTTAATGATTGCTACGGTATTGTTTATGCCAAGCTTGATTTGATCCTGAGATGATCGTGTGATGTCCGAGGTTGGTAAGTGATGCATGTGATGGTTGCGAGGTAACCCGAGCAGAATAAGTGGTGCATGATAGTGTCATCATGTTGCATGCTAGTATTGTCGGATTAATATGTTCATGCTATGTTCAGGTTGAGTTAGCTGTATCATGTTTATGATGGTCATGCCATGTTATTCTGATGATATCATGATAATTCCTATTTAACCTGTAATTGCCATGTTGTTGTCTGTCTTGAATGCTTCTGGTTATTGTGAGCTTGCAAGTACATTCAATGTACTGACCTGGCATGTCATGCCAGCTTGCAGGTCATGCCGGATTTGATTGCTTGCTTGTCGTGGTTTCCGTTCGTGCGATCTAGGATAAGCGTTCCAGTCAGAGTCCCCGCGAAGTGGAGTTCACCATCTTCGTTGTTCCGCTGCTAGAGTTATTCGGCTGCTTCGAGTTGTTATGCTGCTTGCATAGAGCAACCGAGGATGGCGTAGTGTCGCCATACCGATGTTATTCATTATAATATCGGAGACCTTGTATTCTTATTCGTGTAATAATAGAAAGCTGGTTTGTTCTATGCTAAGCAGTGCCGTATTCCAGAAGACTTCTCCTCGATCTCTGGGATGGAATATGGGGCGTTCTGGTTTTCTCTGAGCCGGGGTGCCACAGTTATCTAGTACTCCATTCGTTCCAAATTAGTCGTTGTGGTTTGAACTAAAACCACGACGAGTAATTTGGAACGGAGGGAGTACTACCTAGTGAAGGAAATATGCCCTAGAGGCAATAATAAAGTTATTATTTATTTCCTCATATCATGATAAATGTTTATTATTCATGCTAGAATTGTATTAACCAGAAACATCATACATGTGTGAATACATAGACAAACATAGTGTCACTACTATGCCTCTACTTAACTAGCTCGTTGATCAAAGATGGTTGTGTTTCCAAGCCATAGACATGGGTTGTCATTTGATTAACGGGATCACATCATTAGGAGAATGATGTGATTGACTTGACCCATTTCGATAGCTTAGAACTTGATCGTTTAGTATGTTGCTATTGCTTTCTTCATGACTTATACATGTTCCTATGACTATGAGATTATGCAACTCCCGTTTACCGGAGGAACCCTTTGTGTGCTACCAAACGTCACAACATAACTGGGTGATTATAAAGGAGCTCTACAGGTGTCTCCAAAGGTACATGTTGAGTTGGCGTATTTCGAGATTAGGATTTGTCACTCCGATTGTCGGAGAGGTATCTATGGGTCCTCTCGGTAATGCACATCACTATAAGCCTTGCAAGCAATGTAGCTAATGAGTTAATTACGGGATGATGCATTACGTAACAAGTAAAGAGACTTGCCAGTAACGAGATTGAACTAGGTATTGAGATACCGATGATCGAATCTCGGGCAAGTAACATACCGATGACAAAGGGAACAACGTATGTTGTTATGCGATTTGACCGATAAAGATCTTTGTAGAATATGTAGGAGCCAATATGAGCATCCAGGTTCCGCTATTGGTTATTTACCGGAGACGTGTCTCGGTCATGTCTACATAGTTCTCGAACCTGTAGGGTCCGCACGCTTAAAGTTCGGTGACGATCGGTATTATGAGTTTTTGTGTTTTGATGTACCAAAGGTAGTTCGGAGTCCCGGATATGATCACGTACATGACGAGGAGTCTCGAAAAGGTCGAGATGTAAAGATCGATATATTGGATGACTATGTTCGGACACCGGAATGATTTCGGATGGTTTCGGGCATATACCGGAGTACCGAGGGGTTACCGGAACCCCCCGGGGGGCTTATTAGGCCTCACGGGCCCTAAGTGGAGAAGAGGAGGGGCGGCCAGGGCAGGCCACATGCCCCCTCCCCCTCTAGTCCGAATAGGACAAGGAGGGGGGGCGGCGCCCCCCTTTCCTTCCTCTCCCCTCTTCCTTCCTTCCTCCTCCTACTCCAACTAGGAAAAGAGGGCGGTGGGAGTAGGATTCCTCCCTGGCGCGCCTCCTCCGAGCCGGCCGCCCCTCCCCCTTGTTCCTTTATATACGGGGGCAGGGGGGCACCTCTAGACACAACAATTGATCTCTTGATGTCTTAGCCGTGTGTGGTGCCCCCTCCACCAGATTCTACCTCCGTAATATCGTAGCGGTTCTTAGGCGAAGCCCTGCGTTGGTAGCATCATCAACACCGTCAACACGCCATCATGCTGACGAAACTCTCTCGCAAAGCGTTGCTGGATCGGAGTTCGTGGGACGTCATCGATCTGAACGTGTGCTGAACTCGGAGGTGTCATACGTTCGATACTTGACCGGTCAGGTCGTGAAGATGTACGACTACATCAACCGCGTTGTGCTAATGCTTCCGCTTTCGGTCTACGAGGGTACATGGACAACACTCTCCCCTCTCATTTCTATGCATCACCATGATCTTGCGTGTGCGTAGGAATTTTTTTGAAATTACTACGTTCCTCAAAAGTGGTATCAGAGCCAGGTTTTATGCGTAGATGTTATATGCATGAGTAGAACACAAGTGAGTTATGGGCGATACAAGTCATACTTCTTACCAGCATGTCATACTTTGGTTCGGCGGTATTGTTGGATGAAGCGGCCCAGACCGACATTATGCGTACGCTTACTCGAGACTGGTTCTACCGACGTTCTTTGCACATAGGTGGCTAGCGGGTGTCAGTTTCTCCAACTTTAGTTAAACCGAGTGTGGCTACGCCTGGTCCTTGAGAAGGTTAAAACAACACTAACTTGACGAACTATCGTTATGGTTTTGATGCATAGGTAAGAATGGTTCTTGCTCAGCCCATAGCAGCCACGTAAAACTTACAACAACAAAGTAGAGGACGTCTAACTTGTTTTTGCAGGGCATGTTGTGATGTGATATGGTCAAGACGTGATGCTATATTTTTGTATGAGATGATCATGTTTTGTAACCGAGTTATTGGCAACTGGCAGGAGCAATATGGTTGTCGCTTTATTGTATGCAATGCAATCGCCCTGTAAATTGTTTTACTTTATCACTAAGCGGTAGCAATAGTCGTAGAAGCAATAGGTGGCGAAACAACAATGATACTACGATGAATATCAAGGTGTCGCGCTGGTGACGATGGTGATCATGACGGTGCTTCGGAGATGGTGATCACAAGCACAAGATGATGATAACCATATCATATCACTTATATTGATTGCATGTGATGTTTATCCTTTATGCATCTTATTTTGCTTTGATTGACGGTAGCATTATAAGATGATCTCTCACTAAATTTCAAGGTATAAGTGTTCTCCCTGAGTATGCACTGTTGCGAAAGTTCTTCGTGCTGAGACACCACGTGATGATCGGGTGTGATAGGCTCTAGTTCAAATACAACGGGTGCAAAACAGTTGCACACGCGGAATACTCAGGTTAAACTTGACGAGCCTAGCATATACAGATATGGCCTAGGAACACTAAGACCGAAAGGTCAAGCGTGAATCATATAGTAGATATGATCAACATAGTGATGTTCACCATTGAAAACTACTCCATCTCACGTGATGATCAGATATGGTTTAGTTGATTTGGATCACATGATCACTTAGATGATTAGAGGGATGTCTATCTAAGTGGGAGTTCTTAAATAATACTATTAATTGAATTTTAATTTATCATGAACTTAGTACCTGATAGTATTTTTCTTGTCTATGTTTGTTGTAGATAGATGGCTCGTGCTGTTGTTCTCTTGAATTTTAATGTGTTCCTTGAGAAAGCTAAGTTGAAAGATGATGGTAGCAATTACACGGACTGGGTCCGTAACTTGAGGATAATCCTCATTGCTGCACAGAAGAATTTCATCCTGGAAGCACCGCTGGGTGCCAGGCCTGCTGTAGATGCAATTGACGACGTTAGGAACGTCAGGCAGAGCAAAGCTGATGACTACTCGATAGTTCAGTGTGCCATGCTCTACGGCTTAAAACTGGGACTTCAACGACGTTTTGAACGTCATGGAGCATATGAGATGTTCCAGGAGTTGAAGTTTATATTTCAAGCAAATGCCCGGATTGAGAGATATGAAGTCTCCAATAAGTTCTATAGCTGCAAGATGGAGGAGAATAGTTTTGTCAGTGAACATATACTCAAAATGTCTGGGGTATAATAATCACTTAATTCAACTGGGAGTTAATCTTCCTGATGATAGTGTCATTTGCAGAATTCTTCAATCACTGCCACTAAGCTATAAGAGCTTGTTGATGAACTATAATATGCAAGGATGAACAAGACTATTCCCGAGCTCTTTGCAATGCTAAAAGTTGCGGAGGTAGAAATCAAAAAGGAGCATCAAGTGTTGATGGTCAATAAGACCACCAATTTCAAGAAAAGGGGTAAAGGGAATAAGAAGGGGAACTTCAAAAAGAACGGCAAACAAGTTGCTGCTCAAGAGAAGAAACCTAAGTCTGGACCTAAGCCTGAGACTGAGTGCTTCTACTGCAAAGGGACTGGTCACTTGAAGCAGAACTGCCCCAAGTATTTGGCGGATAAGAAGGATGGCAAGGTGAACAAAGGTATATGTGATATACATGTTATTGATGTGTACCTTACTAATGCTCGCAGTAGCACCTGGGTATTTGATACTGGTTCTTTTGCTAATATTTGCAACTCGAAACAGGGACTACGGATTAAGCAAAGATTGGCTAAGGACGAGGTGACGATGCGCGTGGGAAATGGTTCCAAAGTCGATGTGATCGCGGTCGACACGCTACCTCTACATCTACCTTCGCGATTAGTTTTAGACCTGAATAATTGTTATTTGGTGCCAGCGTTAAGCATGAACATTATATCTGGATCTTGTTTGATGCGAGATGGTTATTCATTTAAATCAAAGAATAATGGATGTTCTATTTATATGAGTAATATCTTTTATGGTCATGCACCCTTAAAGAGTGGTCTATTTTTGTTAAATCTCGATAGTAGTGATACACATATTCATAATGTTGAAGCCAAAAGATGCAGAGTTGATAATGATAGTGCAACTTATTTGTGGCACTACCATTTGGGTCATATTGGTGTAAAGCGCATGAAGAAACTCCATACTGATGGACTTTTGTAATCACTTGATTATGAATCACTTGGTACTTGCGAACCATGCCTCATGGGCAAGATGACTAAAACGCCATTCTCCGGAACTATGGAGCGAGCAACAGATTTGTTGGAAATCATACATACTGATGTGTGTGGTCCGATGAATATGGAGGTTCATGGCGGGTATCGTTATTTTCTCACTTTAATAGATGATTTGAGCATATATGGGTATATCTACTTAATGAAACATAAGTCTGAAACATTTGAAAAGTTCAAAGAATTTCAGAGTGAAGTGGAAAATCATCGTAACAAGAAAATAAAGTTTCTACGATCTGACCGTGGAGGAGAATATTTGAGTTACGAGTTGGTCTACAATTGAAACAATGCGGAATAGTTTCGCAACTCACGCCACCTGAAATACCACAACATAATGGTGTGTCCGGACGTCGTAATCGTACTTTACTAGATATGGTGCGATCTATGATGTCTCTTACTGATTTACCGCTATCATTTTGGGGTAATGCTTTAGAGATGTCCGCATTCACGTTAAATAGGGCACCATCAAAATCTGTTGAGACAACGCCTTATGAACTATGGTTTGGCAAGAAACCAAAGTTGTCGTTTCTTAAGGTTTGGGGCTGCGATGCTTATGTGAAAAAACTTCAACCTGATAAGCTCGAACCCAAATCGGAGAAATGTGTCTTCATAGGATAGCCAAAGGAGACTATTGGGTTCACCTTCTATCACAGATCCGAAGGCAAGACTTTTGTTTCTAAATTTGGAACCTTTCTAGAGAAGGAGTTTCTCTCGAAAGAAGTGAGTGGGAGGAAAGTAGAACTTGATGAGGTAACTGTACCTGCTCCCTTATTGGAAAGTAGTTCATCACAAAAACCGGTTCCTGTGACATTTACACCAATTAGTGAGGAAGTTAATGATATTGATCATGAAACTTCAGATCAAGTTACTACCGAACCTCGTAGGTCAACCAGATAAGATCCGCACCAGAGTGGTACGGTAATCCTATTCTGGAGGTCATATTACTTGACCATGGCGAACCTATGAACTATGAGGAAGCGATGATGAGCCCAGATTCCGCAAAATGGCTTGAGGCCATGAAATCTGAGATGGGATCCATGTATGAGAACAAAGTATGGACTTTGGTTGACTTTCCTGATGATCGGCAAGCCATCGAGAATAAATGGATCTTCAAGAAGAAGACTGACGTTGATGGTAATGTTACTGTCTACAAAGCTCAACTTGTTGCGAAAGGTTTTCGACAAGTTCAAGGGGTTGACTACGATGAGACTTTCTCACCCGTAGCGATGCTTAAATCTGTCGGAATCATGTTAGCAATTGCCGCATTTTATGATTATGAAATATGGCAAATGGATGTCAAAAACTGCATTCCTGAATGGATTTCTAGAAGAAGAGTTGTATATATGCAACCAGAAGGTTTTGTCGATCCAAAAGGTGCTAACAAAGTGTGCAAGCTCTAGCGATCCATTTATGGACTGGTGCAAGCCTATCGGAGTTGGAATAAACGCTTTGATAGTGTGATCAAAGAATATGGTTTTATACAGACTTTTGGAGAAGCCTGTATTTACAAGAAAGTGAGTGGGAGCTCTGTAGCATTTCTGATATTATATGTAGACGGCATATTATTGATTGGAAATGATATAGAATTTCTGGATAGCATAAAAGGATACTTGAATAAAAGTTTTTCAATGAAAGACCTCGATGAAGCTGCTTATATATTGGGCATCAAGATCTATAGAGATAGATCAAGACGCTTAATTGGACTTTCACAAAGCACATACCTTGATAAAGTTTTGAAAAAGTTCAAAATGAATCAAGCAAAGAAAGGGTTCTTGCCTGTATTACAAGGTGTGAAGTTGAGTCAGACTCAATGCCTGACCACTGCAGAAGATAGAGAGAAAATGAAAGATGTTCCCTATGCTTCAACCATAGGCTCTATCATGTATGCAATGCTGTGTACCGGACCTGATGTGTGCCTAGCTATTAGCTTAGCAGGGAGGTACCAAAGTAATCCAGGAGTGGATCACTGGACAGCGGTCAAGAATATCCTGAAATACCTGAAAAGGACTAAGGATATGTTTCTCATTTATGGAGGTGACAAAGAGCTAGTCGTAAATGGTTACGTTGATGCAAGCTTTGACACTGATCCAAACGATTCTAAGTCGCAAACCGGATACGTGTTTATATTGAACGGTGGAGCTGTCAGTTGGTGCAGTTCTAAACAAAGCGTCGTGGTGGGATCTACATGTGAAGCAGAATACATAGCTGCTTCGGAAGCAGCAAATGAAGGAGTCTGGATGAAGGAGTTCATATCCGATCTAGGTGTCATACCTAGTGCATCGGGACCAATGAAAATCTTTTGTGACAATACTGGTGCAATTGCCTTGGCAAAGGAATCCAGATTTCACAAGAGGACCAAGCACATCAAGAGACGCTCCAATTCCATCCGGGACCAAGTCCAGGTGGGAGACATAGAGATTTGCAAGATACATACGGATCTGAATGTTGCAGACCGATTGACTAAGCCTCTTCCACGAGCAAAACATGATCCGCACCAAGGCTCCATGGGTGTTAGAATCATTACTGTGTAATCTAGATTATTGACTCTAGTGCAAGTGGGATACTGAAGGAAATATGCCCTAGAGGCAATAATATAGTTATTATTTATTTCCTCGTATCACGATAAATGTTTATTATTCATGCTAGAATTGTATTATCCGGAAACGTAATACATGTGTGAATACATAGAAAAACATAGTGTCACTAGTATGCCTCTACTTGACTAGCTCGTTGATCAAAGATGGTTGTGTTTCCTAGCCATAGACATGGGTTGTCATTTGATTAACGAGATCACATCATTAGGAGAATGATGTGATTGACTTAACCCATTCTGTTAGCTTCGCACTTGATCGTTTAGTATGTTGCTATTGCTTTCTTCATGACTTATACATGTTCCTATGACTATGAGATTATGCAACTCCGGTTTACCGGAGGAACACTTTGTGTGCTACCAAACATCACAACGTAACTGGGTGATTATAAAGGAGCTCTACAGGTGTCTCTGAAGGTACATGTTGAGTTGGCGTATTTCGAGATTAGGATTTGTCACTCCGATTGTCGGAGAGGTATCTCTGGGCCCTCTCGGTAATGCACATCACTATAAGCCTTGAAAGCAATGTAGCTAATGAGTTAGTTACGGGATGATGCATTACGCAACGAGTAAAGAGACTTGCCAGTAACGAGATTGAACTAGGTATTGAGATACCGACGATCGAATCTCGGGCAAGTAACATACCGATGACAAAGGGAACAATGTATGTTGTTATGTGGTTTGACCGATAAAGATCTTCGTAGAATATGTAGGAGCCAATATGAGCATCCAGGTTCCGCTATTGGTTATTGAGCGGAGACGTTTCTCAGTCATGTCTACATAGTTCTCGAACCCGTAGGGTCCGCACGCTTAAAGTTCGGTGACGATCAGTATTATGAGTTTTTGTGTTTTGATGTACCGAAGGTAGTTCGGAGTCCCGGATATGATCACAGACATGACGAGGAGTCTCGAAATGGTCGAGACGTAAAGATCGATATATTGGGTGACTATGTTCGGACACCAGAATGGTTTCAGATGGTTTCGGGCATATACCGGAGTACTAGGGGGTTACCGGAACCCCCCGGGGGGCTTATTGGGCCTCATGGGCCCTAAGTAGAGAAGAGGAGGGGTGGCCAGGGCAGGACGCGTGCCCCCTCCCCCTCTAGTCCGAATAGAACAAGGAGGGGGGCAGCGCCCCCCCCCCCCCCCTTTCCTTCCTCTCCTCTCTTACTTCCTTCCCCTCCTACTCCAACTAGGAAAAGAGGGAGTCCTACTCCCGGTGGGAGTAGGACTCCTCCCTGGCGGGCCTTCTCCTGGCTGGCCGCCCCCTCCCCCTTGATCCTTTATATACGGGGGCAGGGGGGCACCTCTAGACACAACAATTGATCTCTTGATCTCTTAGCCGTGTGTGGTGCCCCCCTCCACCAGATTCCACCTCAGTAATATTGTAGCGGTGCTTAGGCGAAGCCCTGCGTCGGTAGCATCATCAACACCGTCAACACGCCGTCGTGCTGACGGAACTCTCCCGCAAAGCTCTGCTGGATCGGAGTTCGTGGGACGTCATCGAGCTGAACGTGTGCTGAACTCGGAGGTGTCGTACGGTTTGGTACTTGATTGGCCGGATCATGAAGACGTACGACTACATCAACCGCGTTGTGCTAACGCTTCCGCTTTCGGTGTATGAGGGTATGTGGACAACACTCTCCCCTCTCGTTGCTATGCATCACCATGATCTTGCGTGTGCGTAGGAAATTTTTTGAAATTACTACGTTCCCCAACACCTAGTACCTATAATGCGTTATGAAATTGATATCTAGTAGTACCTAGTATATGGAAATTGCAGTTTATTGAAACCGAAACGGGGTAGGAAGCGGGGGGAAATGGTGAAAGATATAACAGTAGCGAGGGGCTAGGAAATCGCTACAGCTAACTAATAGTAGCACGTTCCAGAAAAGCGCTGCTGATATAGTCAACAGTAGTAGCGCGGGTGCGGACCGCGCTACTACTAACAGTTTGCTGTAGCACCGTAGTAGTGGCGCGGTTGTCGTACTGCTGCTAGCCTCAAAACCCGCGCTACTACTAGGGTTTTCCCTAGTAGTGGCTGTTGCGCGGCGGGGACACCGGCTCATCCTTCACCTACCGGAGTGGGGATGCGGACTCCCGCTTAACGCAGACCTGCGACGGGGACGGTGGCTCCTCCTTCACGCGCACCAGCGATGGTGGAGCCGGACCCATCTGACAGAGCGAACGCTCCGCCGTGATCTCCATCTAACGGACGAATTCTTCATCCATCAGAGCCACCTCTGAGAGGAGACATGGCCTCTGTTGCGGCTGGTCCTCCTCATCGTTGGAGGAGCCCGACACTGTGGATGCGGATGGTCCAGGTGAGCGGGGCGACGACACCATGATCCGCCTAATGACGAACTGCCACCGTGGTCGCCGACCGGCGGGGAGAACCAGGACTTCGGCATCCCCGCTGGGCTCTGAGAGGAGGGAAGGGCTCGGCGAGGGGGAGGAGGACGCTCGAGATGATGCGGTTTTGGATGGCAAATGTAGCATGGTAGTTTTTCGCGAGTTATGACACGAAAGTCATTGTAGGGTGAAACCCTAGGGGAGATCTTTTCACACTTGGAGGGGGGAAAGGAATGAACTCACAAGAACACAAGGGGAAAATCACTCAAACAAACCCAATTACACATCCACTAGAGTAGTACACATGAGATCCACAAGCATACAAGAACAATTCAAGGAAAATAGCACTAGGGTAAAGTTCTTCCCACTCCAAAGGAGGTGGTGTCTTGATGATAGTCTTCTCCAAGAGGAGTTCTTGAAATCCACAAGGGAATCTACTCCTTGGAGGTATTGATCTTCAAGAGGAGTGGAAGATGAGCAAAGCTCTCTCAATGTCTATCCAATACTTTGCTAACCCTCGAAATGAGCTAGAAGGGGGGGGGGTACTTATAGCCTAGGGACGAAATGAGAGGAAAACGGGGGTACAAGTGTCTTTCAACCCAAAATGCACGCTGGCATCGACTGGACGGTCCAGGCACCCAGGGTAAAGGGGTCCGGGCACCCGGGAGTCACTGGGAACATGGGGACCGGGCACCCAGGGCTGTGAGGCCCGGGCACCCGGGGTGGACAGAGGGGTCGCGGCCCTGGCGGCAGAGGAGGCCGGGCACCCGAGGGTGCGCCCAGGTGGAGGGGTCGGGCACCCGGGGTGTCCAGAGGGTTTTCCCACCCCTTAACCGCATGTCCGGGCACCCAGGGTCCTCTTGTCCGGGAACCCAGGGTCCTCTTGTCCGGGCACCCGGGTGTCCAAAAGGTCTCCGGTCGCGCTCGTCTTGGGGTTCCTTTTCCTCCTCCTTCCCCTCTGGACGCCGTGTGGACTTGGTGATCCCTCCACGCTTCCTCATGATCTTCTCCTTGGTACCTAAGAATGCGTAGCATTTCCATTTGAGGTAGAACTCAACTCTCATGTGAATCTGAATGAAGCTTGAAGAGGAAAGAGTTAACCTGGGTTTTGATGGCACGTGCGTGGTCTCTTGTCATTGGTCCTCCTCGTGGTGCTTGATGAGTTGTAGTAGAGTCCATGGGGATGATGGAGGGATGGTGGGGAGATGATAAGGATCGCCGGACATATTCACTGGTTGAGCTGGGAAAAACTCACACAATGCAAAAACCAGTGAGGTATGGGGTTCAAGGACCTTAGAGTATTTAAGCAGGCTCTCCTTGCTAGGCAAGCTTGGCTTCTTATTGCATATCTTGACAGTCTGTGTGCAAGAGTACTAAAGGAGAAATACTATCATGATGCAGATCTACTTGACACGGCGTTTATTCACAACGCGTCACCGGATTGGCAGAGTATCATGCATGGTTTAGAACTTCTTAAAAAAGGATGTGTATAGCGTATATGCAATGGGAAAAGCGTTCGCATCTGGAAAGAGAACTGGATCCCAAGGGGAAATATGAAAATTAACACAAATCTAACAAACTCCCGAATCCATTGGGTCGCGGATCTCATTGACCAGGAGACTCACTCTTGGAAGCAGGATAACATAAGACATATTTTTACACAACAAGATGCGAATGATATCTTGATAATTCGACTCCCAAACTTTGAGGAGGACGATTATATTGCTTGGCAGCCGGAAAAGAATGGAATTTTCACTGTGCGGAATGCATATAGGCTAGCCATGGATGAAAAGAGATCTGAAATTATTGGACCAAGCCACAATATATCGGGGGACTAGAGTATTTGGAACACTATATGGAAAACAAATGTCCCCCAAAAGGTACGTATTTTTACGTGGAGGCTAGCAACAGAATCCCTCGCGGTTCAAACAAATAGATTTCGACGTATTCCGGGCCTCACTCCAATTTGTAATGTTTGTGGCACTGATGACGAAATGGGATTCCATGTTGCACACCGATTTATGTTTGCGAGATCCCTCTGGCATGAGTTGAAGGACGTGTGGAACCTTTCTCTTGAGCATGAAATAAGCTACACAGGAAAGGATTGGGTTCTTGTCCTACTAGATAAGTGACTGAAGACTTACAACAAAAACTTATGCTATTCTGGTGGGGTGTTTGGCATCATAGAAATGATGCGATTTTCGCGAAAGGTAAAGCCAAAAATCTCCCACTTTGCTCGGTTTTTGCAAAACTACCTTGCAAACATCCGTTTGATTGAGAACGGAAATTCCGAGATTGATCGTAACGGGAAAAGCCCTATGATCAAATTGCCAAAATTGAAAGAACATGATAAGACAAAGGACAAAGCTTGGCAAAAGCCTGACCACGGGTGGGCCAAGGTCAATGTGGATGGAAGTTTTTTGCAGGAGAATAGCAGTGGAGCATGGGGAGCTGTGATTCGAGAGCATGATGAGAGAATTATATTGTCGGCCTGGGACTACATTCCGCGATGCAAAGGAGCAGACTTCGCAGAAGCTACGACTTGTCTAGAAGGACTACGGGCAGTGATGTCGGGCACGGATCTACCTTTAATTATTGAGACGGACAGCAGCGTTGTGGCAAAGGCACTTGACCCCTCATGTGTGGATAAATCGGAAATCGGAGTGTTTGCGAAGGAATTCCAGGCCATCAAGCAAGGAAACAGAGAAGTTAAAGTTCAGAGAGTAGATAGAAGAGTCAATAGTTTAGCCCATAGTCTTGCCCAATTTGGCCGTAAAGAGTTGTGTGGTAGTGTTATGCAAGGGACAGTGCCAACCTGTGTGTTGAGCGTGGCCTTGCAAAATTGTAAGAACAATGTTTCCTCTTTTAATTAATTCAACTCTCTATTTTCAAAAAAAAAGAGGTGATAAGCGCTTCCATGTGAAATATTGACGTGACGTGGGATGAAACGGAAGGAGGTAATGTGTGGAGGTGTGATCAAGTTTTTTTTTATCTATCAATTTTTACATTGTCTCTATATTTAAACATTTTTTCCTGCAGCTTGAAGGCTAGAAACCAGGAACGTACCAAAAAAAGGAAAATCTATTGATACTGCCTTGAGCGGTTACTTTACTTTTACTTTGGCAATGAACTTTTTATAATCATCAGTGTGATGACATTATCTTATGAGGAAATATATGACTTTGCTTCGTACACACTATATGTATACTTGTGTGGTCGGTTTTCTAAATGATCTAGTCATTAGTATGTAAGAGCGCTTGCGTCTGATACTGTGTTAAAAAAATAGTCCTTAGTACGTATAGATGTCTCTGGAAATAAAAAGGTTTACATCTTTGCCCCCTCTCATACTTCATCCTGGCGCTGCTGAGGCTGTTTTCCTCTCGTACCTGGCGGCTACAATCCTAGCCGCCGCCAGGGGCCGATCTTCCAACGCCGTTCTCCGGCGGCTCCCCTCCGCCGGCGGCTTCGGTCGTCGGTGGTGAGGGGGGTCGCCGGATCCACGCGTGTGGATCGTTTTTACTCATCCGTAGTCTAGGTTTTTAGGTTGTTCGTCGTCTTTGCTTCGACGGCGACGATGACGACGCTGAATAAATATTCTTCGGATCCTTTCCTGACGAGGCCATCGGTCCTATGGTTGGGGATGGATCTGGAAATCAGTCTGTTCAAGCAAGGATAGCGTGGCGGCTGCGGCATCCTCGTGGTGGACCTGTGTCCTCGGGCTCCGTCGTTGCGACGACGTTTGCTCCAGCGTCGGCGTGGAGCTTGGGAGGTAGTCCAGGAGCGGATGCAGATTGTGGTCTGCATCGACGACATCTGGAAGACGGAACGTGTGCTGGGTTCGTGGTTCGTGGATGGCAGGTATGGTTTCCTCCTTCGGCGTCTTAGTCGTGGTGGGGTGCCAGATCTGGAGTTTGATGGCGTGTCCGGGGTGTTGCCCCGGTCTGATTCGTTCAACGGCAATGGCTTCACTTTTGGTGAGCCACCTTGGAGATCCGCAAAGCTGAATATCAGCGATGGAGACGCGTCGAGCTCGGGTGAGGAGGTGATCCGTCATTCTTTTTTTCGGTGGCTGCTGTGGTGGTGCCGGAGGCAGGTGACGGGCGTTAGTGTCAAGCTCAGAGATGTTCTGCTATCTTTTCAGTTTTGTCATGTCGGTTCTTACGTGACTTGTACTTTGTTCTTTATGATATGAATGAGACACGTATTATCATACTTCATCCTGGCTCCGCCCCTAGTGAGAATGGCAAGTTTAGCTAACATGCACGGCAATTTTCTGGCAAAAAATCCACTGAACACGGATTTGCCACCGTCTAGAAGGAAGCAAAACCGAACATTTGTATATTACTTCCTCCGTTTCAAAATAGATGACCCAATTTTGTATTAACTTTAGTACAAAGTTGGGTCATCTATTTTGGAACGGAGGGAGTACAACTTACTACCACCGGTCTTTTTATTCTATCTATACCACGCAAAGCAAAAGAAGAATCAAAGAAGAAGGATAAAGAAAAGGCTGACAAAGTGCATCCGCAATGTGCAAGCAAGGAACCAGTATCGGCCATGCTTTGGGAAGAGAGAAAGCAAAGCAATGTACGTACGTAGCTCGCAGCAGCAGAGCACCATTGCTCATTAGACACCATCTATCTTTCTATCTGCCATAGCATTCTCTCCTTTGCTACCGGCCCCGGCACGAGTGAAATTATCTTCGATTTTGATACAAGTTACTACACGTGGTTTCTTTGGGTATCAAGGTCAAAATGGATGGTTACCCGATACATCTGGTTAGTACCTCTCTTCATCCTGACCTCGTGTCAACACAGGAGTTGTTGTTCAAAACTAAATAGAATTGATTTATAATCTGCTACCTTGTATATATTTGTTTCTTTTTTTTTCTTTCCAAGCTACACAGAACACACACTCTAGCAAACCCACGATGTATTATTGGATTGTGTGCACCTGCCAGATCACCCAAAAGCTCAAGCTCATGGGGAAACACAGGCAATGCACTTATACTTCAACGGATACAAAACTGGGGTCGACAAACTAGTCATTTTGTGCTTATTATCTAATGAAGAAGCTATCTTGTGTACTTATAGGTTATTTTCGTTGGTCCTATATTTAAACTTCCAGATCGGATGCTTTACTTGACTGGCCTTATACATTAATATTGCATCATTCATCGTGCGCGTTTAGTCAAGTCAAAAGTTGTAGCTATTGAAACTATCTTACCAATCTATGTACCACAAAGTCATATCTAACAACTTCTCATTACTACAGCTGATACACGGTTTTGAGGACGCCCCCAGAAAGCTGATTGATCATCTCTCAGAGTCATATGATAATCAGGCAGCTAAATCATTCTTCTTGGCTGGCTGGTGCAGCGAAGGTGTAGGAGCCTCTGCTGTTCTTAAGGCCACAACCGAACTCCTGAAATCGAGAAGAACTGATCCTGACACAAGAAAGCATTTTGGCAAAATTATCCATGTAGACTGCTCTCTATGGAAAAGTAGAAAATCCTTGCAGAGGGCAATCGTGGAGGAGTTAAACCTTGGCATTTACTGCCCATGTTTGATAAGGAGGATGAGGATGATGATTTTAGAGGGATAAAGATCGGCTCTAGACTAGAGATACCACACATCGGAAGTGAGATCAACGTGTCTCTAAGAAATGAAAGATTTTTGATGATTTTTCATTATGGGGGAGAAGAAGTCGTTGATCTAGCAGAGTGTGGCATTCCTAATCCTGAATTTGGGACATATGCTTTAGGGCAACTGTTATGGAGTGGTTATGGAAGATTTCAACTCTCAGAGAGAAAAGACAAGTTAAAGTTAAGTCTGCATATTTCAAAGTAATTGGTTTATATCATGTGGGCAACCTAAACGTGGATGGTATATTGCTTCATTCATTGCGGGAAGAAGCCGCTGAAGTGATTGGTTTCACTGGCTTGGATGACATCAACCCAACAATAGTTTTCGATTGCTTCTCGTACTCACTGTTCCTGACAGAGCAACTACGCGGAATGCCTAGAAGCATCTATGATATCGATGCACAGGTCGAGCTTAAGAAAAGATTCCAGAATCTAAAAATAAGAAAGCCAATACGCGGAAAACCTTTCAGTCTTGACTTTGCTTGGGATACGCATGTTTGCAACTACTGGATATGTGATGGGATCCTTCAAGGGGACAGAGCCTACGAGGTTGGCAGTGCATTGTATGAAGTGATACTTCGGATGTTGTGTTATCCATCTAACAGAACACAACTATTGACACGTTTCGATCAACAAAGATATAACCGCTGGATTTCAATATCCTCCAACCAACTAGGGCCACAAGATATCTCAACAATTCCTGTCATTACAACATCATGTTTCCTAACATCGGGGGGAGATTCTCAACTACAACTACCAAATGATCTTTTTTTTATTAGCCAGCAACCTCCACGTGCTAAAACTCTGCAAGTGCAGCTTTGATTTTGTATCCCCTCCTTTCCGATATTGTCACAACCTAAGATTCCTCTGGCTTGACCATTGCACAAATACAAGGGAGGATCAAGGTGGAGGGCCATGTTTCCCAGATCTGTTGGTGCTTGACATACGCTTCACGGAATTTGTCTTGTTGGCAAAGATGATAGATTTGATGACCAATCTTAGGGAGGTAAATACCAAGGGTGTCTCGTGGAGGTATGTAAGTCAAGCCTGGGAAAAGCTATAGAACATTCACAAGCTCCGGGTAACCAAATCCTCAGATGTGATCACGATGGACACATGCTCTTCGGTAGATATGATGAATATGGAGCTCCTTGACTTGTCGGGTAACATTCATTTGGAATCATTGCCAGCAATGACAATGGCACGGTACTTGAAGATGCTAGTTCTTGATGGTTGTTCCAGCTTGCAGCATGTTGTAATCGGAGGAGCCCCTCAACTGCTCGAGAGTTTTAGCTTCGGTGGTTATGGCCCGGCAGAGAAGTGGATACATCCCATACAACTGCCAGACAAAGAACTGCGTCCCAAGTCTCGCAACGTCCCAGAAGCCAAGGTGAGAAGGATCTCCCTAGAGGGTTGCACTCGATTACTCAATGTGTTCTTGCATGCATTGCCCAATCTTGAGGAGTTGGACCTTTCTAGCACAGCCATTAAAACACTTGACCTCGGTGCAATGGATGTTGCACGGCTCAAGAAGCTATTCCTGTTGGGTTGTGAGCAACTCCGTAGCCTACTCTGGGATGGAAGAAACCCTTCACTGGAAGTTCTACATGTAGACACTCGTGGGAAGACTAGACCAATGATCCACTATGGAGAACAGAGGCCCTCTGTCTTTGAGGGACACATGGCTTTTACAGATGGAAGGTTCATTTGGTCTGTCATAAAGGGACTCGATCGGTATGACCCCAAGGTGCACCTCCATATCTCTACTATGATCCAGAGCCAAGTCAACATCTCCAAAAGTATTGAGGATATTGGGACTACCCTAGAGGGTTTGGTTCCAGTAGGGCCCTTCTTACCTTACATCGATATTGTCATTAACAAGGATACTGTCACACGCTCTTCCTTGGTGTGGGACCACCAACGACTTTATCCTTTGAGTGTCCATATAGAGATTGGTGAAGGAAGCCACCATTTAGATAGTATGAATGTCAATGCAGATTACAGAAATTTCATAGAGTATAGAGTGAAATCATTGCATGTGCATGACAATATCTCAATCACAGCTAACCTTCCAGCATAGATCTTGGCTGCTTTTAGAATGGTGTCATGTTGAGAGGTGCCCCAACCTTCACACTCTCTTCCCAAGTTGGGCTGGAAATGAAAGCTTTAGTAGAATAAGGGTATTTTCTGCATCTGATCTCCCGATGGCCTATTGCATCTGGGGTAGAGATATTACATTACCCTTCTACAGCTTTCAAAACCTACAACACATATACTTGCACAACTATCCTAGGCTGGTGTTTGTCCTCCCTATTTCCTTCCCAATGCCAAACTTAGAGACCATTCAGATCGCATACTGCCAAAATCTCCAATATGTTTTCCCGCTGGCCACCAATGAGCGCGCTCAAGAGATAGCATCCGGTGTCACATTAGAGAAGCTAAAACACATCAGGTTATATCATCTCCACAGGCTAGAGCGGATATGCGGGGTCAGATCACTGGCCGCGCCGGTGCTGGAGACAATCACCCTAAGGGATTGTTGGGGCCTCAGACGGCTACCAGCTGTGCCGCGCCAAGGCCCCAAGCCGGTGGTGGACTGCGAGAAGGACTGGTGGAATAGGCTTGAGTGGGACGGCCCCAAGGCCGACCATGAACCTTCACTTTTTGAGACGCGCCACTCGGCTTACTACAAGGAGACCCTCCCGAGGGTCTCCGTCCTGAGGTACAGTTCGCTCAGACATGGATTTTGTTTCGCGCGCTGATAGATTGAGCAAGCATGTGTCATCGATTTTGATTTACTATGAGATTAATTAATGTTTTCTCTTCACATTCTTCATTTCCTAGGTAATCTTGATGCAAAAAGAGGTCGGGCGCTTACAATTAAGTTATGACCTCACTCACCACTCTCTGGATTGTTTCCCATGGCATGTCTGTGTTTGGCAATTAAGTGTGTCAGTACAACCTCCATATGCTTTTGATGGAGGAATAAATGGTGTGCTTTCTTCACCAAGCTATGCGTGATGTGGGTATGCTTGATTGGATTGGATTGGATTGGTTTGGATTGGTGTGTGAAGCAATGGGTATGCTTGATTGAATTGGATTGGATTAGTTTGGATTGGTGTGTGAAGCAACACTAGTAGAAAAGGGGGCATCAGTCCCAGTTCATAAGGGCCTTTAGTCCCGGTTCTTGAACCGGGACTAAAGGGTCGTTACTAATTCCTCCCCCCTTTAGTCCCGGTTCAAACTAGAACCGAGACTAAAGGTCGCGGCCACGTGGAGCTCCACCTTTAGTCCCGGTTGGAGCCACGTGGAGCTCCACCTTTAATTTTTTTTCTTCAAATTTCTGAATTATTTTAACCCCTAATCTCTAATCACCACCCCTCATCACTGCTCAGTTTATCCTCTAATGTCTAATCACCCCTCATCATTCCTAATCATCTAACTTCCCGAACGGTCACCCATCCTCCCACTCCCCCAGCCTGAGCACGCCTAACTTCCGGGTTCTATTCTCCCTCGTTTTCAAGTCTACACTTGTTGTTTTCCTGACAATAATAAGATGTCAATCCTATTAACCCTCAGGAATTTTGCGTGAGCATGAAGTGACACATTTCACTTTTTGAGTTTGAAACTATTGTTTTAAAAAACAATAATTATTTAGTAACACTATTTTTTCTTGAATAATTAGTTTGACCATTATTTGACCAATGTTTTACCATAGTTTGACCAGATTTGACCAAAATTCAAAATAACTGAAATAGTTATTTAGTAACACTAATATTCTAGAATAATTAGTTATACCATTGTTTGACCACAGTTTGACCACACAGTTTGAAATTTTTTCGATTTTTTCCATTCTAGATCTTAAAAGCCCCGTAACTTTTTTTCTGTTGGGTTTTGAGGATTTTAAAAATGTTTAACGGGGTACCCCCAGTTAAATTTGGATGTAACTTTTCGAGTAGATGATTTTTTATATAAAAAACTTTTTCATCCGAGTTAGTATGCAAAAGTTATGCCCATTTTACTAAATTCTAGAGAGATTTTACAAATAAAGTCGAAATTCACATTTGCAAATTTTCCCAACAACTAGACCACATATCACATGAGAAACTTATTTTCTTTTATTTTTTTGACATTTTCATCATTTTCTTTTATTTTTTTGAAAACTGAAAAGGCGATCCACGGGGGGGGGGGGGGGGTGGGGGTGGGTGGTAGAGTTTGAAAATTGGATTGGACCTTTAGTACCGGTTCGTGCCATGAACCGGTACTAATGCCTCGAACCCCATTAGTACCGGTTCGTGGCACGAACCGGGACTAAAGGTCTAACCCTTTAGTCCCGGTTGGTGCCACGAACCGGTACTAATGGGCATCGCACCCTTTAATCCCAGTTCGTGGCACCAACCGGGACTAAAAGGTCCAGACGAACCGGGACAAATGGCCCACGTGGCCCGGCCAGCCCCCTGGGCTCACGAACCGGAACTAATGCCCCCATTAGTCCCGGTTCTGGATTGAACCGGGACTAATGGGCTAACCCAGCCTGGACCAAAGCCCTCTTTTCTACTAGTGCAAGTAGCACTGGATTGCTTGCTTGGTTCCTCTAGCTTGGTGTGCTGTTCACGATCAAGCTGGACGGCTTGTCTTGGTGTTTTGTAATAAAAACAAAGAAATGGTATATTTTCATGAGTGCTTTGTTAATTATTTGGTTAGTAACTAGTGGATGATCTTTTTCCATAAAAAATAGCAGGATTTCTCATGCTGCATAATATTTTTTGGAATAATAATAGTAATACGTCTAGATACATCTATTTGAGCGTCAACTAATTCCGGACGGAAGAAGTACAAGCTAACCAAATATCTAGCAAGAAAAGAAAACAAAGACTAGGGTGCAACAAAACCAACTCTGAAAACCACAGAATTTGTTCGTTTTTGCTCTATGGATTACTGGTGGAACAAAAATGGTGGTTTTATGAATCTGTTTGCAGCAACTATGAATTATTGGGGAAAATAACCACACACAAAAAATATTAATATTATGTTCTCATTCATAGAGCAACAACAAACCAATGAATGCGCGGACTATGAACAAAACAGTGAGGAGTTTGGACGAAAATTTATCCACAAGCAGTTGTAACAAAACTAGTTTGCAGAAACATTAGAATTTCTTTGTCAATCTAGCTTATACTCCCTCCGTTCCTAAATATTTGTCTTTCTAGCTAGAGATTTCAACAAGTGACTACATGTGGACCAAAATGAGTGAATCTACACTCTAAAATATGTCTATATACATTCATATGTAGTAGTCTATTTGAAATCTCTGAAAAGACAAATATTTAGGAACGGAGGGAGTACTACATTGGATACTTGTATCCAGATGATAATGAAATTGGGTGAACAAGAGCAGTAGTATACTACTCCATCCGTTCCTAAATAAGTCTTTCTAGAGATTCCACTATGAATCACATACGGATGTATATAGATGCATTTCAAGTGTAGATTCATTCATTTTGCTCCATATGTAGTCAATAGTGAAATCTCTACAAAGACTTATATTTAGGAACAAAGGGAGTACATGCCACTCAAGTATCTGCGACAGTAGCTGCATATACTCTGTAAAACAAATGCTATAAAGTAGAGTAATTCGGAAAATGCAGCAAAGGTATATTATGTGCTACGCTTCAGCTTCACACTGAACACAAAACTATCATGGTATTCATGCCAACAATCAGAATGTACAATCCAGCAAACTATCACTATCGTCTATCGTTCGACTAAATCGACACAACTTCTCAACCTTTACCCCACTTTAACTTGCAATCTACACCAAAGCCAACGCACATCGAAGAACAACCTGCATACGGGCAGAAAGACGCTACTACGTGGGTACAACATACAGCTCCCTCTGATCCTCCTTCCACCAAGCTAGCAAGAGCGCAACAACCGGTATCACCACAGCACAGACAAGGAGAAAAAGTAGGGTGCCAGAGCAGTTTCCGCTCCTTTTCCTGACTGTGGTCATCTTCTCGTTGTCAGCTCGACATTCTTCGCTTCGAGATTTGCCTGCACTGTCAGAACGCTCACTGCTGGTTGGTGGTAGCTTCAGATCTTCTATCGAGGTATCATTGCTCTGTACATGACACTGGCTGTCATGCTGAACAGAATCACAGTAGCCGTTCCTTTCCTCAACTTCACCATTTGTACATTGTCCTGAACAGTGCCGTATCCGTCTCAGAGATGGGCTGTCGGGTAATCTGTGAGTATCTCTTTTTGATTCACTGCTAGAGCTATGAAACTGGAGCTGCTTCCTTGGAGTTGACTGCATCCAAACGTCTTCTGAGAAAGTTCCTCGCCTTGAGATCTGAAACAAGTCCATGAAAGAGAAAGAGAAAGAGCTGTAAATTTATTTGTACCAAAAAAGGTCAGGCTTCTGCAATTTCGTTCTGCAAACCACTAAGAAACAGTTCTTCAATGCATCAATGGAAATACCATAAGCAATCTACAAACATATATGTGGAGGGTCTGTTTTGTATACGTGGAGGATATCTGTTTTGCGCATGAAATTAGTAAGTTCCTTTTGTACCATACATCAAAAAGTTTGTTATTCCTATCATTTGAAAGTTACCATTCCAGAACAGAGTACAAACGCTAACTCAGACACCATATCTTGACATGATAAGCCCAAAAGTTACTATAATTGCTCGTACATATGAGAAAGCAACCAAGTCATCAATCAATTAAGATGTGATGTATACCTGACAGCATCGATTAGTAGTTCGGGGTGTTAAACACATAGGGCATGGATCAGCAATCCTTGTTGATACATCTGAACATCTCCTCACTGATTTATCTAGCAGACCAGCAGAACCATATTGTGCTATCACACCGACACCATCACGATAATCAGATACAATAGTGCGAGGAAACTCATCACTCGACATTTGATGCAGTCTGTCAGAACCATTACTCAACAGTCGCCTCCTTACCCGTGCACTTACAGGTACACCTGAGTATTGCCCCACTGAAGGTTGGGAATCATGGTCTCTGAACCGATTAACAGATTGTGTATCATCGTACAGAGATTCATTTGAACCGCAGTCTCTTATCTCCGCATCATCCATAACAGAATGTGAATATGATCCCCTCCTCCTATGTCTTCCATCATGAAATTTTGCCAATGGACTAACTTTTTTGCCATGTCCACACTCTTCCTGCTTGTACAGTTTATTAGCAGTCTCAGCTGCCTGAAAAGCTGGAGTGCTGATCTCTGGCATGCGATTATTCTGCAATTGCTCCATAGCTTGGATAATGCTACTGATCTCAGAAGATATGATGCTCAAATCCAAAGTCTTCATGATGGAGTGTATCATTTGAATGGATGATATCATCATCTGAGAATTGCTTGCTTTAGTACTCTTGTCCAATATACTTAAGCCTGATCTTATCAAAGACCGCCCATAAGGCTCAAGTGTCAACCAGTTCTGTTCTAATAGAGCAACCACTAAGCCTAAGTGTGAAATGGTCTGGCAGCATACCTCCTCTAAGGCCCCTGAGACTTTTAAGCAGATGTCGTTAACTAACTCATGAGATGCAAATTGCCAATTGTTGGACTGGATAAGTGCAGTGACGCAGAGAGCAGAACCAGAAGATACACTCTCCTTGGTGCTCATCAAGCAACCAGAAAAGGGACTACAGAGAGAGCTGACGATCCCACTTTTCTCTTCTTCTGTTCCCAGGGGATCAATGACATAGCGTGATAATGTGCGTATCACCTTGGAGCAACCAACACTATGCAAGGACCCTGTGACTGATGACATGATTCTAATGATGGCTGAAACGATCTGGCTGATATGTGGCACAATGTTGCAGCCATGGACTTCGGCAGCAGTCTCAAACACGCATAAGAGCTCCTCCTCAGAGTATGAGCATGGCTTGTCAGGGTCACAAAGGCGGGTTAGAAATGGTGGAAGTGTGTTCGAGTTGAGTTCTTTCACATACTGCTTCCACCCTCTGAAGGCTTGCTTTTCGCTGACAGGATCTGCCACAGAGTCTTCCAGTTCTGCATGGCGTCCCGCTCTTAAACTCCTCCCCATTGCATACACTGGATATATTCATGAAACAGAAGAAAAATCCATGAATACAAAGTAAAACCAGAAGCCAGAAGTGGAAGTAAGTGAATAACCTTAACTGATCAACAAAGGATAGTCTATTCAATTTCAAAGTACCAAAATACAACATCATTTATTGAAAACACTTCACTTGATTCGTCACCACCCACATTCTACCAAAAAGCATATACAACGCAAAAGAGAGCACAGATTCCACAACCCATAAAAGGAAATGCACAACAAACTACCAAGCTGAAGACAGGATCCCTACATTTCTGTGTTATAAAAATGTTCCCGACGTAGCGCAGAAATGTAGAGCGATAAACCGACAAGATGCGCTCTTTTATTTCTAAACAAACTTCTGAGATACTGTTCAAAGAGATCATGAGAAGCATCCTATACATGAAAAACAAATCTCCAACATATTATTAACAACACCCCATAAAATTCAAAGAACACCTGTGTGAGTGCTACTATAAATTACAGCAGTAATTCTGCAGCAACTGCTGATACCCTTGTGTGGTACCTTCCTGCAAAATCCCCCATTTTTTCAGTACTTCCCAAAAAAGAAAATCCCCAGTTTTCAATCCAAACCACCCTATGCAAGTCGGAGGTCTTGGGTCAAAAGACGCCGTGGTCTTCTCACTACTCTCCATCGGATGCCCGGATCTCCCGTACCAACGGCTCAAGAACAGGGGGAATTTTAATTACACGGAGCGACCAAATCTTCCCCCCAAAACAAACCGCAACCCGCGCTACAGGTTGACTAGTCGAGTGTACCTGGGCCACGGGGAGAGCCGAGCCCTACCGGCGGAAACTAGGTTCGAGATCACGGAAGGAACACGCGGCCGGATTCGGCGGTCCGCGGCGTGGCAGAGGCGGGGGAGCAATCCAATCCAAGAAAGGTAGGGCTTGCTCACCAGCGGGGCGAATCCTCCCGGGTCCGGCAGAGGGGAGGAGGAGGGGAACGCCGACGAGGGAGGGCTTCCTCCGCTCGCTTGCTCCGGTGGGAGGAGGCGGGGGGCGGGGAGCGGTTACGGGCGGGGGCGGCGGCGCCGGTGGGGGTTTCTTGTTTCTTTCCTTTTTTTCTCTTTCCGGTGACTGTGTGGGGGAACGGACCGGCCGACGAAGAGGGGGAGCGGGAACCAAATTTTATTGGGTCCACGACTGGGTCTGGGGTGTGGGTAGTCAGCGGGCCTCGTTTGGGCCCAGCCCGTGACAAGAGCAACTTTTAGGAGGGTGTTTGTTTCGGGTTTCTCAAAAAGAAAAAGGAGGGTGTTGTTTCGGAAATTGCTCTTGGTTTGTCTCAAAAAAGAAAAGGAAATGCTCCGATTTTGAAAAAAAGGATCAAAAATATGATTTTTAAACTTTAAATAGATCTGGAAAAAAACTGCGCATCCTTGCGAAGTTTTATGATTATAATTTCATGTTTGAGCGACAAAAAAAACATGTATTTTTAGCACATGAACTGTTCACTGTGAAGGTCCGTCAATTTTCGTGTACCTCACACCCAAATGTATTTCCTGGTAAACAAGTAGTACTAGTATACATCCCAATGTAGGTGCGTGCGTTTTCCAAATTTGTTTGAAACATAAAATGTTGATTTTTGCTTCTTCTTCTTTTTTCATTCTGTTTATAGTGCATCTCATTGATAGATACTCCCTCCATTCCAAATTAGTTGACTCTCATTTGTCTAGATATGGATGTATTTAGACACTAAACAAGTATAGATACATTCAAATCTAGACAAGTGGGGGTCAAGTATTTTGGAACGGAGGGAGTAGAACATATGTTTCATGCATCCGCTGGAACCGATGGTCATGAATGCTTGCCGCACCTTGATTTCGGAACTAACTAATTGCCAGTGCGGAAGCATACATATTCTCGTGATCCTTTCATCCAATGTTCGATGATACTCTTCATAATAACGTGATCCTTCTGCCCAAAAAATGATATTCTTCATAATTAACGTGATCTTCCCTTCCAATGAATGATATTCTTCATAATTAATATTATCCTCTCGTCCAATGCTCGATTATACTTTTCATAATTAGCATGATCCTCTCGTACAGAGAATGATACTCACCATAAGTATCATGAAACCAACAAGTGTGTGAAATCAAACCAAACCACGACGTACATCATGACCACAGAACCCCTAGTTGTACAGATATGCACGTAAACTAAAAGGATGATATCATCTAAGTAACCAACCCTAAACCATTCTGCCTCCCCCAACTCGTCAATCAAGACCGTGCAACAATGTGTGATCACCTTTGAGTTAGTCTGAGCCATAATCACGGGGGGGGGGGGGGGGGGGGGAGGGGGGGGGCGAGGAATAGGGAAAGGTTTTCAAAATCGTCGTCGATAGGAGATACACCCTAAAAGAAGGGGAAAATTTATACATGCATATAATTATACACAGCTAAGAGTTGAAAGGGCATTTCCCTACCTTATGTTTTGGATGATGATGAAAACCCTTTGTTGGTCTAATCATGTGCTAAATGTTTCAGGTTCTCGATGATTAGGCTTACATCGGATAGTTGTTCTCTCTCGAAGGAAACGGTTGAAGACGGAGTCCTCTACGCTTTTTATCTCTTTGGTCGTAGGGAACCCGTACTATCAAGAGGGAATCCACATTGGAAAGAATAGGGGTATCCGTTCACGTACACCTCCATCACCCCTCTTTTGTCTTCCTCTGGTGTGAGAGAGAGTGCATCCCTTTTGGTTTGACTTCTGCTGTGTTTTCCCAGCGGTAGTACCGCTCGTTCGAGCGGTTGTACCGCTGGCTCTTGGCGCTTTCCTGTCTTTGTCGAGTGGTGGTACCGCTGCCTCCGGGCGGTGGTACCGCCACTAGGCTCTGCAAAGACCTGTGGCGGTTGTTCCGGCCATGCACCGCCCATGTACCGGTCAGGCTTCTGTTTTGATGCGGTTCCCAGGCGGTGGTGGCCCGGTTGGTCCAGTTGTTCCTCATCAACCGGTACTACCGGAGGTTCGAGCGGTTCTTTCGCTCGTACCTTAGCCGCTCAAGCGCTCAAGGCCAAGCGGTTGCACCGGCCCCACATCGCCCAACTACCGCCCTTAAGGGTGGCTCCGTTCTGTTTCAGTGCGGTAGTTGTGCGGTGGCTAGGCGGTTGGTTTGGTTATTTTCTAATAACCGGTACTACCGCCTGGTGGCCCGGTTGTACCGTCTGGTAGGGTTCTGCCGCTACATCGTGAGCCCCGGTTGTACCAGGGCAAGGAGCGGTTGTACCGCTGCAGTGCTGAAAACGCAGTAACGGTTGGATTTATTAGGGCTACTATATAAGGTGGTTCTTCCACCTACCACTCTCACCTTTTACCTCTCTCACTCCACCATTAATGCTCTCAAGCTCTCTTGCCCGATCTCTCTCTCTAGCCACTCAAACTTGTTGATTTGCTAGGGATTGAAGGAGGAGACCTAGATCTACACTTCCACCAAAGGATATTTGCTTCCCCCATACTTTCTAGTGTGGATTTTGTTACTCTTGGCTGTTTGAGCACCCTAGACGGTTGAGGTCACCTCGAAGCCATATTCCATTGTGGTGAAGCTTCGTGGTTTCGTTGGGAGCCTCCAATTAAGTTGTGGAGAGAGCCCCAACCTTGTTTGTAAGGGTCCGGTTGCCGCCTTCAAGGGCACCAATAGTGGAATCACGGCATCTCGCATTGTGTGAGGGCGTGAGGAGAATACGGTGGCCCTAGTGGCTTATTGCGGAGCATTGTGCCTCCACACCGCTCTAACGGAGACGTACTTCCCTTTAAAAGGAAGGAACTTCGGTAACACATCCTTGTCTCCACCGGCTCCACTCTTAGTTATTTTGTGCCTTTACTTTTGCAAGCCTACTTGTGTTGTATCCCTTGCTTGCTTATGTGCTAGTTGTTATTGCATCATATAGGTTGCTCACATAGTTGCATATCTAGACAACCTATTTGTTGCAAAGTTTAAATTGGTAAAGAAAAGCTTAAAAATTGTTAGTTGCCTATTCACCCCCCCTCTAGTCAACCATATCGATCCTTTCAATTGGTATCAGAGCCTCGTCTCCGTATTAAGGACTTTGCCATCCGAAGAGTATGGTTGACACCACAGACGGTGCGGAGGAGCACTCCGGTGTGAATCCTATCTCGTCTACGGCCGATGGGGGAACCTCGGTCTCTCGTGAGGAATTCAATGTGGCTCTAGACACATTGAAAGACTCCATGACGACCAAGGTTGAAAGCATGCTTACTAAATTTCTTGAAGGGCTTAAACTATCCACCTTGTCGACGAAAGTGGGTGATCCCACTAACAAGGTGACGGATGCTACCCCCAACAAGGAGGAAGCTAACAGTGAAAAGAGTCCTTCTTCTAGTGGTAGAAATGGCACCGGCATCTTTGCCCATGTGGAACCCCCAGTTTATGGAAGACCGATTCCCTCTACTCATTTGAATCATGCCGGTCCTCCTCCTAAGTATGTGAAAAATGAAGATTTTGATTCTTGGGTTTATCGTTTCAAGCGTCATTTAAAACATGTGAATACTAACCTTTGGAGAATCATTGAAGAAGGTTTCTATCCCCATGACCCAAGCAACTTCACCCCTCGAGAAGCCGTGGATAATCAATTCAATGAGAGTGCTCTCTTCATCATCCAAGATGCAATCCTTCCCGAAGATCTCCCTCATCTTCGTCCTCATGCCGTGGCTAAAGACGCATGGCAATGTGTTGTGTCTCTCTATCGAGGAAGTGCTAGCATTCAACGCTCCAACTATGAAGTGGTGCAAGATGAAGCCGATGAGTTTGCAATGAAAGAAGATGAAGAACCTCGTGAGCTCTTTCGAATAGTGACCAAACTCGCGGTATCACTCTGAGATCATGGAAGCAAGGACACGGATGACAATTGGATCAAGAGCAAGTTCCTCAAGGCCATGATGCCCTACAACAAGGCTATGTCCTCCGTCATCCGTCAAAGACCAAACTTCCACTCCATGACCTCAAGTGAAGTGTTGGATGAGTTCGTTGCAATGAGCATATTGGACAAGACCGCCGACAATGCGGTGATCCGTTATCAAAGGGAAAAGAAGCCCAACCTTGCTTTGAAGGCAAAGGTTAATATGGAAGAAGAGGAAGAAGTGGAAGATGAGGAGAGCAACCCCGAAGACACCAAATATGATTATCATGAGCACATGGCCCTTGCTTCAAGACAATTTTGGAGCAAGAAGAATACAAGACCCAACTTCAACAAGAACAACTTAAGTGGCGTCAAGGGCAAGCAACGAGTTAGAACTTGCTTCAACTGTGGCAATGTGAGCCATTTCGTTGCAGATTGCCCTTACGAGAAGCGGGAAGACAATGGTGGCAAGTTCATCCGAAAAGACAAAGCCAAGTCCTTCCCCAACAAGAACAACTTCGCCAAGAAGACTCCCACTCGTGGGTTGGTGGTTCAAGAAGAATACCAAGAGGATGACAATGATGATGAAAATGGAGAAGAAATGGCCATGGCGTCCGTTGCCATTGCTACAACTCTCCAGGTGTCTCTCTTTGATTCACCCAACGAGAACATCACCGCCAAGTGTGTCACGCCCAATATGCGACCCTATCCAAAAGGAACTCGAAGGTCCCACCAAGGATAGACCCGCATATTGAAACGCTTTTGCAAGGTGGATATCATTACATCAACATTACATAATAGATGGGGATACATACATAAGGCATACAATGCCACACGCATACAACATCACAATACATCAGGGCATCATCCGACTACGGATGAAACACAAACAGAAACTCAAATGACATCCACCCTGCTAGCCCAGGCTGCCGACCTGGAACCTATCCCTGATCGAAGAAGAAGCAGAAGAAGAACTCCAATACAAGCAAACATCGCTCTCGTGTCATGAACATCGCGTAACCTGTACCTGCAACTGTTGTTGTAGTAATCTGTGAGCCACGAGGACTCAGCAATCCCATTACCATGGGTATCAAGACTAGCAAAGCTTAAAGGGAAAGGAAGGGGTAAAGTGGTGAGGCTGCAGCAACGACTAAGCATGATATGGTGGCTAACATACGCAAATAAGAGCGAGAAGAGAACAAGCGGAATGGTCGTGAAGCTAGCAATGATCAAGAAGTGATCCTGAACTCCTACTTACGTCAAACATAACCCAGAAGCCGTGTTCACTTCCCAGACTTCGCCGAAAAGAGACCATCACGGCTACACACACGGTTGATGAGTTTTAATTCGAATCTGGTGTCAAGTTATCTACAACCGGACATTAACAAATTCCCATCTGCCTATAACCGCAGGCACGGCTTTCGAAAGATTATACCCTGCAGGGGTGTCCCAACTTAGCCCATGATAAGCTCTCGCGATCAATGAAGGATATACCTTCTCCCAGGAAGACCCGATCAGACTCGGAATCCCGGTTTACAAGACATTTCGACAATGGTAAAACAAGATCCCGATAGGAGCTGCACATATCTCATTCTCAGGGCAACACCGGATAAGCGAAGCGTACAGGAACCGACGTAACCCAAGTTGCCAAGGGATGGCCCCGCACGGTGCTCTAGTTTGGACCAACACTTAGACAAGCATTGGCCCGGGGGGGCTATAATAAAGATGACCCTCGAGAGCGCGACTCCCAAGGGAAAAAGGGCTAGGTGAGGCAAATGGTAAAACCAAGGTTGGGCCTTGCTGGAGGAGTTTTATTCAAAGCGAACTGTCAAGGGGGTCCCATAAATCACCCGACCGCATAAGGAACGCAAAATCCGGGAACATAACACCACAATATGAAAATAAAAGGCATGGACATGATATACAGGTAAAGCATAACAAAACATGAACACTGAGCTATCTCCAGAAATCACTAGAACATGCTCAAACACACATGGTAAGACTGCAAATAATAACAGTTCAGACTTTGCAGAAAATAACATCAGGTTGCAATGTTTAGAGCTATCAAACAACATGTTACAGGAACTTATAATAGCAAAACAAGACATGGCATGGTTCTACTCAAAGCATAGATCAAAAGTCCCTTAGTGACCATAAGCCAAAAAGGACCAGAAAATATGATGGCACCCATGTAAACATAGCAAGTTATAATACAGATTCAAACATGGCAGAAACAGAATTATGAAGGCATGTAGCTGAGCTTGTACCACTCACCACAGAGCAATATATAGCATGGCAAGGCACCCAACAGTAAGAAGACATGTTTGTGAAGCTAAGCATGGCAAGAGCAAGGCCATAGGGTGCATGGAACACTAGCAACAATCATGATAACAACTGAACTTAACGTTAACAGGCTAACAGTAACATTATGAAGCAACTTTGGAGCAAGATATGAACAATCTACAGCAAGCTATAAATGCAACCAGGGGCATGGATGGATAGAGCATGACATGTAGAACAAGACATATTTAGTGAACATCTCCAGATTATGCATAGAATGATTAGTAGAAACATGTTTATATAGCATCACGAAATAACAGATTCAGCCTAGCGAAACAGCAACATCATGTACCCTACTTAACAAGCTCGAATCACTCACCACAAGTCATTGCATGACAAGATAAGCATAGCATCATCAAGAAGACATGTTTATGAAACAATCCAAGGAAAGAACAAGTCCATAGCATGCAAGGATCAACTATAGCAACCTTGGCAAAATTGAATAACTTGTAAACAATCTGCCAGGAAACATTTTGAAGCAAAAGTAGAGCATGAAAATGACATGCTACACTACTCCATAATTTCAAACAAGGGCATGAATGGATAGACAATAACCACATGTTCAAAACACCCTTACTGAAGTATCTCCAAATATGCATGGATCTCTCTGTAGCATCAAGTTTACATGGCATCAAAATAACAGCAGAACAGGGACTAAAATCAGCAACATCACGATGCCTAGTTTGCATGCTTCTGCTAGTCACCATATTGATCACAAAAATACATGGTAAGCACCTCTGTAAGGATGGCATGGCATAGTTAAAAACACATGTAGACAACAACCTCATAGGATGCACACATCAATCAAGGCAAAAATGACAAAAGAGTGTTGGGGAACGTTGCAGAAAATTAAAAATTTTCCTACGGTTTCACCAAGATCCATCTATGAGTTCATCTAGCAAAGAGTCATGGGAGAGTGATTGCATCTACATACCACTTGTAGATCGCGTGCGGAAGCGTTCAATGGAACGGGGTTGATGGAGTCGTACTCGCCGTGATTCAGATCACCGATGACCTAGTGCCGAACGGACAGCACCTCCGCGTTCAACACACGTACGGAGCGGATGACGTCTCCTCCTTCTTGATCCAGCAAGGAGGGAGGAGAGGTTGATGAAGATCCAGCAGCACAACGGCGTGGTGGTGGATGCAGCAGAACTTCGGCAGGGCTTCGCTAAGCAACTACGGAAGGAGGAGGAGGTGTTGCAGGAAGGAGGGAGGCGCCAGGGCTTATGGGTGCGGCCACCCCTCCCTCCCCTCCCTTTATATATATGCAAGAGAGGGGGGAGGGCGCAGCCATGCCCCTTCCTCCAAGGAAGGGGTGCGGCCAAGAGGGGGAAGGAGTCCATCCTCCCCAAGGCACCTCGGAGGTGCCTTCCCCCTTTAGACTCTCCCCTCTTTCTTATCTCTAGGCGCATGGGCCTCTTGGGGCTGGTGCCCTTGGCCCATATAGGCCAAGGCGCACCCCCCTACAGCCCATGTGGCCCCCCGGGGCAGGTGGACCCCCCCCCCCCCCGGTGGACCCCCGGACCCCTTTCGGCACTCCCGGTACAATATCGATAATGCCCGAAACTTTTACGGCGACCAAAATAAGACTTCCTATATATAAATATTTACCTCCGGACCATTCCGGAACTCCTCGTGACGTACGGGATCTCATTCGGGACTCCGAACAACATTCAGTTTGCTGCATACTCATATTCATACAACCCTAGCGTCACCGAACCTTAAGTGTGTAGACCCTACGGGTTCGGGAGACACGTAGACATGACCGAGACGGTTCTTGGGCAATAACCAACAGCGGGATCTGGATACCCATGTTGGCTCCCACATGCTCCTCGATGATGTCATCGGATGAACCACGATGTCGAGGATTCGATCAAACCCCGTATACAATTCCCTTTGTCAATCGGTACGTTACATGCCCAAGACTCGATCGTCGGTATCCCAATACCTTGTTCAGTCTTGTTACCGGCAAGTCACTTTACTCGTACCGTAATGCATGATCCCATGACCAAACACTTGGTCACTTTGAGCTCATTATGATGACGCATTACCGAGTGGGCCCAGAGATACCTCTCCGTCATACGGAGTGACAAATCCCAGTCTCGATCCGTGTCAACCCAACAGACACTTTCGGAGATACCTGTAGTGCACCTTTATAGTCACCCAGTTACGTTGTGATGTTTGGTACACCCAAAGCACTCTTACGGTATCCGGGAGTTACACGATCTCATGGTCTAAGGAAGAGATACTTGACATTGAAAAAGCTCTAGCAAAACGAACTACACGATCTTGTGCTATGCTTAAGATTGGGTCTTGTCCATCACATCATTCTCCTAATGATGTGATCCCGTTGTCAATGACATCTAATGTCCATAGTCAGGAAACCATGACTATCTGTTGACCAACGAGCTAGTCAACTAGAGGCTCACTAGGGACATGTTATGGTCTATATATTCACATGTGTATTATGATTTCCGGATAATACAATTATAGCATGAATAAAAGACAATTATCATGAAGAAGGAAATATAATAATAATGCTTTTATTATTGCCTCTAGGGCATATTTCCATCAGTCTCCCACTTGCACTAGAGTCAATAATCTAGTTACATTGTGATGAATCGAACACCCATAGAGTTCTGGTGTTGATCATGTTTTGCTCGCGAGAGAGGTTTAGTCAATGGATCTGCGACATTCAGATCCGTATGTACTTTGCAAATATCTATGTCTCCATCTTGAACATTTTCACGGATGGAGTTGAAATGACGCTTGATGTGCCTGGTCTTCTTGTGAAACCTGGGCTCCTTGGCAAGGGCAATAGCTCCAGTGTTGTCACAGAAGAGTTTGATCGGCCCCGACGCATTGGGTATGACTCCTAGGTTGGTGATGAACTCCTTCACCCAAATTGCTTCATGTGCTGCCTCCGAGGCTGCCATGTACTCCGCTTCACATGTAGATCCCGCCACGACGCTCTGCTTGCAGCTGCACCAGCTTACTGCTCCACCATTCAACATATACACGTATCCGGTTTGTGACTTAGAGTCATCCAGATCTGTGTCGAAGCTAGCGTTGACGTAACCCTTTACGACGAGCTCTTCGTCACCTCCATAAACGAGAAACATGTCCTTCGTCCTTTTCAGGTACTTCAGGATATTCTTGACCGCTGTCCAGTGTTCCTTGCAGGGATTACTTTGGTACCTTCCTACCAAACTTACGGCAAGGTTTACATCAGGTCTGGTACACAACATGGCATACATAATAGATCCTATGGCTGAAGCATAGGGGATGACACTCATCTCTTCTTTATGTTTTGCCGTGGTCGGACATTGTGCCGAGCTCAATCTCACACCTTGCAATATAGGCAAGAACTCCTTCTTGGACTGATCCATTTTGAACTTCTTCAAAATCTTATCAAGGTATGTGCTTTGTGAAAGACCTATGAGGCGTCTCGATCTATCTCTATAGATCTTGATGCCTAATATATAAGCATCTTCTCCAAGGTCCTTTATTGAAAAACACTTATTCAAGTAGGCCTTAATGCTGTCCAAGAATTCTATATCATTTCCCATCAAAAGTATGTCATCTACATATAATATGAGAAATGCTACAGAGCTCCCACTCACTTTCTTGTAAACGCAGGCTTCTCCATAAGTCTGCATAAACCCAAACGCTTTGATCATTTCATCAAAGCGAATGTTCCAACTCCGAGATGCTTGTACCAGCCCATAAATGGATCGCTGGAGCTTGCATACTTTGTTAGCATTCTTAAGATCGACAAAACCCTCCGGCTGCATCATATACGGTTCTTCCTTAAGATGCCCGTTAAGGAATGCCGTTTTGACGTCCATCTGCCATATCTCATAATCATAGTATGCGGCAATTGCTAACATGATTCGGACGGACTTAAGCTTCGCTACGGGAGAGAAAGTCTCATCGTAGTCAATCCCTTGAACTTGCCGATAACCCTTAGCGACAAGTCGAGCTTTATAGATGGTGACATTACCATCTGCGTCCGTCTTCTTCTTAAAGATCCATTTGTTTTCTATCGCTCGCCGATCATCGGGCAAGTCAGTCAAAGTCCATACTTTGTTTTCATACATGGATTCTATCTCGGATTTCATGGCTTCTAGCCATTTGTTGGAATTTGGGCCCGCCATCGCTTCTTCATAGTTCGAAGGTTCACCGTTGTCTAACAACATGATTTCCAGGACGGGGTTGCCGTACCACTCTGGTGCGGAACGTGTCCTTGTGGACCTATGAAGATCAGTAGCAACTTGATCCGAAGTACCTTGATCATCATCATTATTTTCCTCTTCAGTTGGTGTAGGCATCACAGGAACATTTTCCTGAGCTGCACTACTATCCTGTTCAAGAGGTAGTACTTCATCGAGTTCTACTTTCCTCCCACTTAGTTCTTTCGAGAGAAACTCCTTTTCCAGAAAGGATCCGTTCTTGGCAACAAAGATCTTGCCCTCGGATCTTAAGTAGAAGGTATACCCAATGGTTTCTTTAGGGTATCCTATGAAGACGCATTTTTCCGACTTGGGTTCGAGCTTTTCAGGTTGAAGTTTCTTGACATAAGCATCGCATCCCCAAACTTTTAGAAACGACAGCTTAGGTTTCTTCCCAAACCATAATTCATACGGTGTCATCTCAACGGATTTAGACGGTGCCCTATTTAAAGTGAATGTAGCTGTCTCTAGAGCGTATCCCCAAAATGATAGCGATAAATCGGTAAGAGACATCATAGATCGCACCATATCCAATAGAGTGCGATTACGACGTTCGGGCACACCGTTACGCTGAGGTGTTCCAGGCGGCGTGAGTTGTGAAACGATTCCACATTTTCTTAAGTGTGTACCAAATTCGTGACTTAAATATTCTCCTCCATGATCCGATCGTAAGAATTTTATCTTTCGGTCATGTTGATTCTCTACCTCATTCTGAAATTCCTTGAACTTTTCAAAGATCTCAGACTTGTGTTTCATCAAGTAGACATACCCATATCTACTCAAGTCATCTGTGAGAGTGAGAACATAACGATATCCTCCACGAGCCTCAACACTCATTGGACCGCACACATCGGTATGTATGATTTCCAACAAGTTGGTTGCTCGCTCCATTGTCCCGGAGAACGGAGTCTTGGTCATTTTGCCCATGAGGCATGGTTCGCATGTGTCAAATGATTCATAATCGAGAGACTCTAAAAGTCCATCAGCATGGAGCTTCTTCATGCGCTTGACACCAATGTGACCAAGGCGACAGTGCCACAAGTATGTGGGACTATCGTTATCAACTTTACATCTTTTGGTATTCACGCTATGAATATGTGTAACACTACGTTCGAGATTCATTAAGAATAAACCATTGACCATAGGGGCATGACCATAAAACATATCTCTCATATAAATAGAACAACCATTATTCTCGGATTTAAATGAGTAGCCATCTCGTATTAAACGAGATCCAGATACAATGTTCATGCTCAAACTTGGCACTAAATAACAATTATTGAGGTTCAAAACTAATCCCGTAGGTAAATTTAGAGGTAGCGTGCCGACGGCGATCACATCGACCCTGGAACCATTCCCGACGCGCATCGTCACCTCGTCCTTCGCCAGTCTCCGCTTATTCCGCAGCTCCTGCTGTGAGTTACAAATATGAGCAACGGCACCGGTATCAAATACCCAGGAGTTACTACGAGTACTGGTAAGGTACACATCAATTACATGTATATCAAATATACCTTTGGTGTTGCCGGCCTTCTTATCCGCTAAGTATTTGGGGCAGTTCCGCTTCCAATGACCCTTCCCCTTGCAATAAAAGCACTCAGTCTCAGGCTTGGGTCCATTCTTTGACTTCTTCCCGGCAACTGGCTTACCGGGCGCGGCAACATCTTTGCCGTCCTTCTTGAAGTTCTTCTTACCCTTGCCCTTCTTGAACTTAGTGGTCTTATTGACCATCAACACTTGATGCTCTTTCTTGATTTCAACCTCTGCTGACTTCAGCATAGAAAATACTTCAGGAATGGTCTTTACCATCCCCTGCATATTGTAGTTCATCACAAAGCTCTTGTAGCTTGGTGGGAGCGACTGAAGGATTCTGTCAATGACCGCCTCGTTTGGGAGGTTGATCTCCAACTGGGACAGGCGGTTGTGCAACCTAGACATTTTGAGTATGTGCTCACTGACAGAACTGTTTTCCTCCATCTTACAACTATAGAACTTGTCGGAGACTTCATATCTCTCGACCCGGGCATGAGCTTGGAAAACTAGTTTCAGCTCCTCGAACATCTCATATGCTCCGTGATGCTCAAAACGCTTTTGGAGCCGCGGTTCTAAGCTGTAAAGCATGCCGCACTGAACGAGGGAGTAATCATTAGCACGTGTCTGCCAAACGTTCAAATCGTCTTGCAGTGCTGGGAGAGCAGGTGGGTCACCTAACGGTGCTTCTAGGACATATTGTTTCTTGGCAGCTATGAGGATGATCCTCAGGTTTCGGACCCAGTCCGTATAGTTGCTGCCATCATCTTTCAGCTTGGTTTTCTCTAGGAACGCGTTGAAGTTCATGTTGACATGAGCGTTGGCCATTTGATCTACAAGACATATTTTGCAAAAGTTTTAGACTAAGTTCATGATAATTAAGTTCATCTAATCAAATTATTGAATGAACTCCCACTCAGTTTTGACATCCCCTTAGTCATCTAAGTGTTACACGATCCGAGTCGACTAGGCCGTGTCCGATCATCACGTGAGACGGACTAGTCATCGTCGGTGAACATTCTCATGTCGTATCTTCCATACGACTCGTGTTCGACCTTTCGGTCTCCGTGTTCCGAGGCCATGTCTGTACATGCTAGGCTCGTCAAGTTGACCCTAAGTGTTTTGCATGTGTAAAACTGTCTTACACCCGTTGTATGTGAACGTAAGGATCTATCACACCCGATCATCACGTGGTGCTTCGAAATGACGAACTTTAGCAACGGTGCACAGTTAGGGGAGAACACTTCTTGAAATTGTTGTAAGGGATCATCTTATTTACTACCGTCGTTCTAAGTAAACAAGATGCATAAAACATAATAAACATCACATGCAATTATATAAAGTAGTGACATGATATGGCCAATATCATATAGCTCCTTTGATCTTCATCTTCGGGGCTCCATGATCATCTTGTCACCGGCATGACACCATGATCTCCATCATCATGATCTCCATCATCGTGTCTTCATGAAGTTGTCACGCCAACGACTACTTCTACTTCTATGACTAACGCGTTTAGCAATAAAGTAAAGTAGTTTACATGGCGTTCTTCAATGACACGCAGGTCATACAAAAATAAAGACAACTCCTATGGCTCCTGCCGGTTGTCATACTCATCGACATGCAAGTCGTGATTCCTATTACAAGAACATGATCTCATACATCAGAATATATCATTCATCATTCATCACAACTTCTGGCCATATCACATCACATGACAATTGCTGCAAAAACAAGTTAGACGTCCTCTAATTGTTGTTGCATCTTTTACGTAGCTGCAATTGGGTTCTAGCAAGAACGTTTTCTTACCTACGAATAACCACAACGTGATTTTGTCAACTTATATTTACCCTTCATAAGGACCCTTTTCATCGAATCTGCTCCAACTAAAGTGGGAGAGACAGACACCCGCCAGCCACCTTATGCAACTAGTGCATGTCTGTCGGTGGAACCGGTCTCACGTAAGCGTACGTGTAAGGTTGGTCCGGGCTGCTTCATCCCACAATACCGCTGAAGCAAGATAAGACTAGTAGCGGCAAGCAAGTTGACAAGATCTATGCCCACAACAAAATTGTGTTCTACTCGTGCAATAGAGAACTACGTATAGACCTAGCTCATGATGCCACTGTTGGGGAACGTTGCAGAAAATTAAAATTTTTCCTATGGTTTCACCAATATCCATCTATGAGTTCATCTAGCAACGAGTCATGGGAGAGTGATTGCATCTACATACCACTTGTAGATAGCGTGCGGAAGCGTTCAATGGAACGGGGTTGATGGAGTCGTACTCGCCGTGATTCAGATCACCGATGACCTAGTGCCGAACGGACAGCACCTCCGCGTTCAACACACGTACGGAGCGGATGACGTCTCCTCCTTCTTGATCCAGCAAGGGGGGAGGAGAGGTTGATGAAGATCCAGCAGCACGACGGCGTGGTGGTGGATGCAGCAGAACTTCGGCAGGGCTTCGCTAAGCAACTACGAAAGGAAGAGGAGGTGTTGCAGGGAGGAGGGAGGCGCCAGGGCTTATGGGTGCGGCCACCCCTCCCTCCCCTCCCTTTATATATACGCAAGAGAGGGGGGAGGGTGCAGCCTTGCCCCTTCCTCCAAGGAAGGGGTGCGGCCAAGAGGGGGAAGGAGTCCATCCTCCCCAAGGCACCTCGGAGGTGCCTTCCCCCTTTAGGACTCTCCCCTCTTTCTTATCTCTAGGCGCATGGGCCTCTTGGGGCTGGTGCCCTTGGCCCATATAGGCCAAGGCGCACCCCCCTACAGCCCATGTGGCCCCCCGGGGCAGGTGGACCCCCCCCCCCCCGGTGGACCCCCGGACCCCTTTCGGCACTCCCGGTACAATACCGATAATGCCCGAAACTTTTCCGGCGACCAAAATAAGACTTCCTATATATAAATCTTCACCTCCGGACCATTCCGGAACTCCTCGTGACGTCCGGGATCTCATCTGGGACTCCGAACAACATTCGGTTTGCTGCATACTCATATTCATACAACCCTAGCGTCACCGAACCTTAAGTGTGTAGACCCTACGGGTTCGGGAGACACGTAGACATGACCGAGACGGTTCTTGGGCAATAACCAACAGTGGGATCTGGATACCCATGTTGGCTCCCACATGCTCCTCGATGATGTCATCGGATGAACCACGATGTCGAGGATTCGATCAAACCCCGTATACAATTCCCTTTGTCAATCGGTACGTTACATGCCCAAGACTCGATCGTCGGTATCCCAATACCTCGTTCAGTCTTGTTACCGGCAAGTCACTTTACTCGTACCGTAATGCATGATCCCGTGACCAAACACTTGGTCACTTTGAGCTCATTATGATGATGCATTACCGAGTGGGCCCAGAGATACCTCTCCGTCATACGGAGTGACAAATCCCAGTCTCGATCCGTGTCAACCCAACAGACACTTTCGGAGATACCTGTAGTGCACCTTTATAGTCACCCAGTTACGTTGTGACGTTTGGTACACCCAAAGCACTCTTACGGTATCCGGGAGTTACACGATCTCATGGTCTAAGGAAGAGATACTTGACATTGAAAAAGCTCTAGCAAAACGAACTACACGATCTTGTGCTATGCTTAAGATTGGGTCTTGTCCATCACATCATTCTCCTAATGATGTGATCCCGTTGTCAATGACATCTAATGTCCATAGTCAGGAAACCATGACTATCTGTTGACCAATGAGCTAGTCAACTAGAGGCTCACTAGGGACATGTTATGGTCTATATATTCACACGTGTATTACGATTTCCGGATAATACAATTATAGCATGAATAAAATACAATTATCATGAAGAAGGAAATATAATAATAATGCTTTTATTATTGCCTCTAGGGCATATTTCCAACAAAGAGCTCGTTATGTTAACAGACAATAGAAAACATTATGAAGCACTCTTTCAACGATGATTCAGGCATCAAGATGACCTCAAATGAATATGATGCAATGGAATGAAATGATGTACTCGATGAGACGAACAATTTGACATATTACACGCACGAAACAGAGCTACATGCACAGAGATATGGCATGAACATGGCATGAAAATTACTGTAGATCTGGGACTTAGACGAATTTCAGAGGGGGGAAAGTCAACCTTGCACAGAAATCGAGGCACGTCAGAGATGCTCGCCGGAGTTTCGCCGGAGAGGACGGGGAAGACGTCAGGAAGGCAGATCCGGGGCCGGGGAGATCTCCTCCGGCCAGATCTCGCCGGATCCGGCGCGGGACGGCGAGGGGGCGCGGGGGAGGCGAGGCGAGCCGGCGCCGGAGGCGAGCGAGCGGGGCGGCGCCGGCGTGCTCCGGCGAGGCGGGGAGCTCGGGGCCGCGGGGTCGGGGAGGCGCGAAGGCGACGTGGTCCGGCGAGGAGCCGGGGACGCGAGGCGGCGGCGGCGGGTCGCGCTCGGGCGGTCGGGCGAAGGGCATCGGCGGAGGAGGCGCGGGGCGGCGGCGATCCGACGCGGGGGCGGAGGCGCCCGACAGCGGCGGAGGCGGGCGCGGGCGGCGGCGGGGCCGCGGCCGGCGGCGGCGGAGAGGCGGGGCGGCGCGCGGGGGCCGGGGCCGGGCCGCGCGGGCCGGCGGCGCGGGGCGGCGGCGGTCGCCACATGGCGCGCCCCGATTGGCGCGGGCGGCGGCGGTTGGACGGAACGGACATGTTCGGCCGTCGGCGGACATGTCCGGCGGCGCGGAGGGGAATTTTTAGAGTTAGGGTAGGAAAACATCCGCCAATTTCAGGGGAGAGGGCATATTTATAGATAGAGGGAGCTAGGAGAGTCCAAATGAGGAGCGGTTTTCGCCCACACGATCGTGATCGAACGACCAAGAGCATGGAGGGGAGTTAGATGGGTTTTGGTCCACTTTGGAATGGTGTTGAGCTGCAAAGATAAGGAGGCTTTTACGGTTACCTGGTTAACCGTTGGAGTACCAAACGACCACCAAATGGCACGAAACTTGACAGGCGGTCTACCGGTGGTGTACCAAGGCCACTTGGCAAAACTCGGTCCATTCCGAGAACGTTTAACACCCACTCATGAAAAGAGAGAAGAGGGGGACGCCGGAGGACATAGGAGTGCCGGATTGCAAAATGGACAACGGGGAAAAGGCTCGGATGCATGAGAGAACACGTATGCAATGCAATGCACATGATGACATGATAAAATGCAACACGCAAGCAAATGACATGGCAATGACAGCAAATAACTGGCAGACACCTGGCGCATCGAATCCGGGGCGTTACAACACTCCTCCACTAACAAGAGATCTCGTCCCGAGATCTTAGGACCGAGACGGAAGAGAAAAAGGAAGAGGTGAAACAAGAACTGAAGAGAAGAAGCAAATAATCGAGAGCACTCGAGAATAAGAGAGGAACAACGAGAATCGAAAGCTCACAGAATCAGATAGACTATGAAACCACTCCGGTTAGAATGAGATAAGAAATGAATAAGACTGAAAAGGATTTAGGCAGCACTCCGGACGAAATATGGAGGAATAGAACACGAGCTTCAGAAGATGGAACGACACTTGACGAGATAAACAATGCAATGCCTCCGGAAGAATTGAAAGAATTTGAATGAAAAGAACTTGGAAGGATTGAATGGGGTTGTTGAGAAAATCAACAACGAAAGAATAAGCTTGTTGTGGACTTATGGATAACATCTCAGAAATTATGAGGTGGTAACCGACCACAAACGGAAATTATTGGATAGCTTAGAAGAACGAAGAAATGCAAAACTCCACTTCAAAAGAATACAGAGGATTAATTGCACTTCGAAAATCAAGAAGGAAAGATAGTTGAGCTCCTTCGACAAAATCTTGATGAACTCTTGAAGAAAATATTAAATCATGAAGAACCACCGTGAAGAACTCCGGTGACAAAAAGGATGATGAGATAGAATGAAGGATGAAAGAATAAGATTAAAGCTTGCGATGATTTAGATGGAGGTTCCGACAAAATAACCGAGGAAAATTGAACTCCGGAAAAGAAAAGATGAAAACACTTGGAACTAGAATTTATTCATCACGAATAAACTCCGAAGGAAAGGATTACTCGCTTGGATGAAATAAGAATAAGATTTATTGTATGCTTATCCTTCATCAAATTAAATTGATGACAAGCAATGGATTTTTGCATACTACTTATTCTTCTTGAAAAGGATTAAGGGGAATATGGTGCAAAACTTGAGAAAGTCTTCATGAATCACCGGTAGGACTGAAAAGAATGGATGGATTGAATGATAATCAAGGAAAAAGAATCTTGAATGAACCACCGTAAGAATTCGAAAATGACTGATGAGAGAGAATGAAACACCGGGAAGAATTAGAAGAACAAATATGCTCGAGGGGATTTAGATGCAAAAGAACAAAGAGATCATGAGCTGATTAATGAACACTTGAACGAAGCACCGGGATAACTCGATAACGGTAGCTGAAATGTGAGGACGAGAATTCTTCTGGAATAATGGCCTCCGGTGAAAAGAAATGGGAGAACAACTTCTGAAATACTCCGGATGGGTGAAAAGAATAGCACGACTGGAAACAATTTGATAGGATAACATCGAGCTAGCACCGTGAATCTTCAGGAGAACGGGCAAGATTTAGAGGAAAAACTCTTCTTCGATCTTCAAATGACGACGAGAAACACCAACAAAATTGCTGAGATACTCCGGGAGAATGAAAAGCGAAGGGGGGTTGAGCCAACAATGAAATGATTTGAAATCGATCTTGAAAAGCATGTGGCTGATGAAATTCATTCTTACGTCACACTTTGAAAAGAATTGAGAATAACTCCGCGCGAATTAGAAGAGTCAGGTAAGATCCTAGAAAAAGACCTGTGGGTCAGGGCCCACTAATAGAAAACACTGTTGGAAAGGGATGTTGAACAGATAGATGATGCACCGGAACAATTGAAATATTTGAATGAGGTGACAACCTCGAATTAATTGGAAGACAGACAAATCTCCTGGGATGTCTTCCGAACTCCAGAATGATTGAATGGCGAGAGGAGAACAAGCAAGGAGAACACTTGAGCTGAGGGAAAGAATATAATCACTACCGAAAATTGGAATTGAATCCACCGGAGAAGAAAAGAGATGAAGAATGTCAGACAAAAGAGAATTCACCGGTTGAAATGATTTACGAAAGACTGAAGAGGCTCCACACGAATGAAATTGATTGTCGAGAGAGACTCAGACTCCGGGAAGAAAAAGGGTGGGAGGGCGGGAAAACAAATGCAACTGGAGGGGAGGATCGATGAATATCTTGAAGAGAAAAACACCGGTTGAAATCATTGAGGAAAGAAAGCAAAGGCTTCGCACGAGTAGGATGGATACTCGATTACAGACTCCGGTTCCGATTAGAAGAACAGGGAGGGCAGGTGGGAAAGAAAACAACTGAGGATTGAACTCAAAGATGAAGAGGCTCGAGTCAACTTGACGAGAAATGCACCGGATGAAAAGAGATGAGAACCAACGACCGGAAAACCAACTGCGTGATCCTAAAGAAAAATTTGAAAGGGAAGAGGAATAATTCAAAACACCTATGTCAAGATTCCTCACCAGAGTGACGAAGGGGATGAGGAGTAAAAAGAATTCCTACTCTCCGATATAACTTAGACTCTGACAGTTTTCTTCTAGACTCAACAACGGCCAAACTACACGATCAATCAAGGGGGCTCCTAAGGTCGGTCGAGGCTCTGATACCAACTTGTCACGCCCAATATGCGACCTATCCAAAAGGAACTCAAAGGTCCCACCGAGGATAGACCCGCATATTGAAACGCTTTTGCAAGGTGGATATCATTACATCAACATTACATAATAGATGGGGATACATACATAAGGCATACAATGCCACACGAATACAACATCGCAATACATCAGGGCATCATCCGACTACGGATGAAACACAAACAGAAACTCAAACGACATCCACCCTGCTAGCCCAGGCTGCCGACCTGGAACCTATCCCTGATCGAAGAAGAAGCAGAAGAAGAACTCCAATACAAGCAAACATCGCTCTCGCGTCATGAACATCGCGTAACCTGTACCTGCAACTGTTGTTGTAGTAATCTGTGAGCCACGAGGACTCAGCAATCCCATTACCATGGGTATCAAGACTAGCAAAGCTTAAAGGGAAAGGAAGGGGTAAAGTGGTGAGGCTGCAGCAGCGACTAAGCATGATATGGTGGCTAACATACGCAAATAAGAGCGAGAAGAGAACAAGCGGAATGGTCGTGAATCTAGCAATGATCAAGAAGTGATCCTGAACTCCTACTTACGTCAAACATAACCCAGAAGCCGTGTTCACTTCACGGACTTCGCCGAAAAGAGACCATCACGGCTACACACACGGTTGATGCGTTTTAATTCGGATCTGGTGTCAAGTTATCTACAACCGGACATTAACAAATTCCCATCTGCCTATAACCGCAGGCACGACTTTCGAAAGATTATACCCTGCAGGGGTGTCCCAACTTAGCCCATGATAAGCTCTCGCGATCAACGAAGGATATACCTTCTCCCAGGAAGACCCGATCAGACTCGGATCCCGGTTTACAAGACATTTCGACAATGGTAAAACAAGACCAGCAAAGCCGCCCGATGCGCCAACAATCCCGATAGGAGCTGCACATATCTCGTTCTCAGGGCAACACCGGATAAGCGAAGCGTACAGGAACCGACGTAACCCAAGTTGCCAAGGGATGGCCCCGCACGGTGCTCTAGTTTGGACCAACACTTAGACAAGCATTGGCCCGGGGGGGCTATAATAAAGAGGACCCTCGAGAGCGCGACTCTCAAGGGAAAAAGGGCTAGGTGAGGCAAATGGTAAAACCAAGGTTGGGCCTTGCTGGAGGAGTTTTATTCAAAGCGAACTGTCAAGGGGGTCCCATAAATCACCCGACCGCGTAAGGAACGCAAAATCCGGGAACAAAACACCGGTATGACGGAAACTAGGGCGGCAAGAGTGGAACAAAACACCAGGCATAAGGCCGAGCCTTCCACCCTTTACCAAGTATATAGATGCATTAATAATATAAGAGATATTGTGATATCCCAACCAAAATCCTGTTCACCATGGAGCAATCTTCAACTTCACATGCAACTAGCAACGCTATAAGGGGGGCTAAGCAAGGCGGTAACATAGCCAAGCAACGGTTTGCATAGGAAAGGTGTCAAAGGTTAGAGGTTCATGGTAATATGGGATGGCTTGAAGAGCAACAGATAGGTAATGCAGCATAGCGATAGAATGAAGCAACTAGCATAGTAATGATAGTAGTGAGATCCAGGGTAGCGGCCATCTTGCCTGAAATCCCGCTAGGAAGAAGAACGAGTCCATGAAGAAGATGAAGCCACAAAGACGAACCAAGCGTAGACGAACGAATCCTCACGATCGCAACGAAACAGGAACTATCGAAAAGAAGCACACAACATGGTAAACACACCACACATGAACAAGACATGATGCACAACAAGCATGATGCATGACAAAGCTACATGAAGCTACTCATGGCAATAGAAGATGCAAACAAGAGCAACACATCAAGGCAAGTTTAAATTAGGCCGGGAACAACATATAACAATTCCGGTAAGTCCTCATATGCATATTTCGAAATTGGTCCAGATCTGAATAAACCTTATGTTCAAGTTGTTAAACAGCAAGTTAAGATGCACAAAGATGATCTACACGAGATTCTAGTCAAGTTACATATAAAGTTCATTTAGTTCGGAGCTACGGCCTAGAAGATATGAGCAAAGCAAGTTAAACATGGCATTGATGCAGAATGCACCCAAACATCAAGAAAACACCTCAAAACAAGGATGCAACATGATAATATGAAACTACATGCAATTCTAAGCAAGTTTCATATAAAGCACACTCGAAACGGAGCAACGGTTCAACACACACACATGAAACAAGTTATAGCAACAATCTGTCTAAAACAGCAACTAGGCATATTGCAAGCATCAAAACAACATGCTACAGCACCACAATATGAAAACAAAAGGCATGGACATGATGTACAGGTAAAGCATAACAAAACATGAACACTGAGCTATCTCCAGAAATCACTAGAACATGCTCAAACACACATGGTAAGATTGCAAATAATAACAGTTTAGACTTTGCAGAAAATAACATCAGGTTGCAATGTTTAGAGCTATCAAAAAACATGTTACAGGAACTTATAATAGCAAAACAATACATGGCATGGTTCTACTCAAAGCATAGATCAAAAGTCCCTTAGTGACCATAAGCCAAAAAGGACCAGAAAATATGATGGCACCCATGTAAAGATAGCAAGTTATAATACAAATTCAAACATGGCAGAAACAGAATTATGAAGGCATGTAGCTGAGCTTGTACCACTCACCACAGAGCAATATATAGCATGTCAAGGCACCCAACAGTAAGAAGACATGTTTGTGAAGCTAAGTATGGCAAGAGCAAGGCCATGGGGTGCATGGAACACTAGCAACAATCATGGTAACAACTGAACTTAATGTTAACAGGCTGACAGCAACATTATGAAGCAACTTTGGAGCAAGATATGAACAATCTACATCAAGCTATAAATGCAACCAGGGGCATGGATGGATAGAGCATGACATGTAGAACAAGACATATTTAGTGAACATCTCTAGATTATGCATAGAATGATTAGTAGCAACATGTTTATATAGCATCACGAAATAACAGATTCAGCCTAGCGAAACAGCAACATCATGTACCCTACTTAACAAGCTCGAATCACTCACCACAAGTCATTGCATGACAATATAAGCATAGAATAATCAATAAGACATTTTTATGAAACAATCCAAGGAAAGAACAAGTCCATAGCATGCAAGGATCAACTATAGCAAACCTTGGCAAAATTGAATAACATGTAAACAATCTGCCAGGAAACATTTTGAAGCAAAAGTAGAGCACGAAAATGACATTCTAAACTACTCCATAATTTCAAACAAGGGCATGAATGGATATACAATAACCACATGTTCAAAAACACCCTTACTGAAGTATCTCCAAATATGCATGGATCTCTCTGTAGCATCAAGTTTACATGGCATTAAAATAACAGCAGAACAGGGACTAAAATCAGCAACATCACTATGCCTAGTTTGCATGCTTGTGCTAGTCACCACATTGATCACAAAAATACATGGTAAACACCTCTGTAAGGATGGCATGGCATAGTTAAAAACACATGTAGACAACAACCTCATAGGATGCACACATCAATCAAGGCAAAAATGACAAAAGAGCTCGTTCTGTTAACAGACAATAGAAAACATTATGAAGCACTCTTTCAACGATGATTCAGGCATCAAGATGACCTCAAATGAATATGATGCAATGGAATGAAATGATGTACTCGTTGAGACGAACAATTTGACATATTACACGCACGAAACTGAGCTACATGCACAGAGATATGGCATGAACATGGCATGAAAATTACTGCAGATCTGGGACTTAGACGAATTTCAGAGGGGGGAAAGTCAACCTTGCACGGAAATCGAGGCATGTCGGAGATGCTCGCCGGAGTTTCGCCGGAAAGGACGGGGAAGACGTCGGGGAGGCAGATCCGGGGCCGGGGAGATCTCCTCCGGCCGGATCTCGCTGGATCCGGCGCGGGACGGCGAGGGGGCGCGGGGGAGGCGAGGCGAGCCGGCGCCGGAGGCGAGCGCGCGGGGCGGCGCCGGCGTGCTACGGCGAGGCGGGGAGCTTGGGGCCGCGGGGTCGGGGAGGCGCGAAGGCAGCGTGGTCCGGCGAGGAGCCGGGGACGCGAGGCGGCGGCGGCGGGTCGCGCTCGGGCGGCCGGGCGAAGGGCATCGGCGAAGGAGGCGCGGGGCGGCGGTGATCCGACGCGGGGGGGGGGGGGAGGCGCCCGACGGCGGCGGAGGCGGGCGCGGGCGGCGGCGGGGCCGCGGCCGGCGTCGGCGGAGAGGCGGGGCGGCGCGCGGGGGCCGGGGACGGGCCGCGCGGGCCGGCGGCGCGGGGCGGCGGCGGTCGCCACATGGCGCGCCCCGATTGGCGCGGGCGGCGGCAGCTAGACGGAACGGACATGTCCGGCCGTCGGCGGACATGTCCGGCGGCGCGGAGGGGAATTTTTAGGGTTAGGGTAGGAAAACATCCGCGAATTTCGGGGGAGAGGGCATATTTATAGATAGAGGGAGCTAGGAGAGTCCAAATGAGGAGCGGTTTTCGCCCACACGATCGTGATCGAACGACCGAGAGCATGGAGGGGAGTTAGATGGGTTTTGGGCCACTTTGGAAGGGTGTTGGGCTGCAAAGAGAAGGAGGCTTTTACGGTTACCCGGTTAACCGTTGGAGTACCAAACGACCTCCAAATGGCACTAAACTTGACAGGCGGTCTACCGGTGGTGTACCAAGGCCACTTGGAAAAACTCGGTCCATTCCGAGAACGTTTAACACCCACTCACTAAAAGAGAGAAGAGGGGGACGATGGAGGACATAGGAGCGCCGGATTGCAAAACGGACAATGGGGAAAAGGCTCGGATGCATGAGACGAACACGTATGCAATGCAATGCACATGATGACATGATAAAATGCAACACGCAAGCAAATGACATGGCAATGACAGCAAATAACTGGCAGACACCTGGCGCATCGAATCCGGGGCGTTACAAAGTGCCTCATGGCTAAAGCTTCAAACAAGGTAACCCCCAACATCAAAACCACCATCATTACTAATTCCTCCTTGGAGGATTGCATTGATGAATATGATGGGTCTAATGAGGAAGTGAATGAATTTGAGTCTTTTATGAGTAAGCTCAAGGGCAAGTCCAAGAAGCATTTTGTTGCTCTCTTGGAACAACTTGGTGAGGCCAATTACATGATCGAGGTTCACGAAGAAACCATCTCTAAGATGGAAGGTCATAGTCATGACTATGCCGATGAGATATCAGATCTCTCTAATGCTCTTGAGGAAGAGCGTGTGCATCGTTTGACTTTTGAGGAGTCATACAACGATGACCATGCTAAGTTAAAGAAAGATCTTGATCATGCTCTTGTCGTGTCTCGTGTGCTAACTTCCGAGAAGGCTAAACTTGGGGTTGATCGTGCTAGACTCAAAGAGGAGTTTGAGATACTTGACAAGGCCCACAAGGTCTTGAAGGGTGCTCACGCTAACCTCAAGGAGTCCCATGCTCAACTCCAAGTTAAGCTAACCAAGGAAAAGGCCACCTTCGCTCATATGGTATTAATTGATAATGCATGTGCTACTAACCCGTGTTGTGAGCATGTGCACCTTGTGGAGGAGAATGCCAAGTTGAAGGATCAACTTGAGAAAGGGCTTGTGACTTGCATTCAAGGTGAGAAGAACCTCGACGACCTTTTGAGCAATCAAAAGGAAGTTGTGGCCAAGAAGGGAATTGGGTTTGCACCCAAGTCCAAGAGCAAGAAGAAGAACGACAAGACCAAACGTCCTCCTCCTCTCAAGCAAACTTTTGTGAAAGAGGGAGAGGGTGCTCCTAAGGAGAAGAAGGAAAAAGTAAAGGGAGTTGATGTCCAAAAGGGCAAAAGCATTTCCTCCAACAAAGCCAACGACTTTAACCCGTCATATGTGTTGTGTCGTGCTAGTGATGGACATGTTTATGCTAAATTTGTTGGTTCTCCTTATGAGTACATTGAATGGTCTATTTGGGTTCCTAAGACCCTTGTTACTAACATCAAAGGACCCATTACTAAATGGGTACCTAAAACCAAGCATTGATCTCTTGTAGGTGTTTGCTTCCGGTGGGGGATCATGGTTGCTCGATAGTGGAGCAACAAATCATATGACCGGAAGCAAGGACTTGGTGGTGGACGTGCAAAAGATTCCATCTATGCCCACCAATGTCGAGTGGGGTGATGCCTCACATTCTAAGGTATTGGGTCTTGGCAAGGTTGTCATTTCTCATGATCTAACGATCGAGAAAGTCATGCTTGTTGAGTCCCTTGCATACAATTTGCTTTCCGTTCGTTAACTTGCACTCATGGGTTTTGCTACCTTCTTTGACATTGATACCGTGGCCCTCTTGTAGAGCAAGACTCTTAAAGTAGCCTTTGTTGGGCATGTCAAGAACGGTCTCTATGTGATTAACTTTTCGGAGCGACCCACTAAGACCGCGACATGCCTAATGGCTAAAGTTGACGTGGGATGGCTTTGGCATCGCCGTTTAGCCCACGTCAATATGAGATCTTTGCAAAGTCTTCTCAAGGGGGACCATGTCCGTGGACTAACAAATGTTACTTTTGGCAAAAATTGTGCTTGTAGTGCTTGTATTGAAGGAAAGCTCCATGAGAAGGCTCACCCTCCCACGACCATCATCTACTCGAAGAGACCCTTGGAGCTCCTTCACATGGATCTCTTTGGGCCTCCATCTTTTGATAGTCTTGGAGGTAGAAAGTATTGCTTGGTGATTGTGGATGACTATTCAAGATACACTTGGGTATACTTCTTCAAGAGGAAGAGTGAGACTCAACAAACCGTCATCGACTTTGCAAATGAAGCTCAACGTCAACATAATGCAAAGATCTTGACAATAAGAAGTGACAACGACACCGAGTTTAAGAACTACACCCTGGATGAGTTTATTAGTGATGAGGGGATCAAGCATCAATATGCTGCACCATATACCCCTCAACAAAAATGGTGTTGCGGAGAGGAAGAACCGGACGTTGATGGATGCGGCAAGGACCATGATGGCGGAGTTCAAGTCTCCATACAACTTTTGGGCCAAAGCCATCAACACAGCATGTCATGCATCCAATCGGCTCTATCTCCGCAAAGGCTTGAACAAGACTCCTTATGAGATACTCACCGGCAACAAGCCCAGTCTCAAGTACTTCCGGGTGTTCGGGTGTAGTGTTTCATTCTCAAGAAAGGTGTTCGTTTGTATAAATTTGAGGCTAGAGCTTATGAGGGCATATTTGTTGGTTATGCTACAAACTCTCATGCTTACCGTGTTCTCAACAAGTCCACCAGACTCATTGAGGAGACGTGTAACGTGGAGTTTGACGAAAATAACGGCTCCCAAGTGGAGCAAAGTGGTACTTGTGATGCAGGTGATGAAATTCCTCCTCAAGCCATAAGAAGAATGGGTATTGGTCATTCTACCCATTGAGGAACCCCTTGTGGCCGAAGGAGAAGGACAATGCTCCACTCAAGTGGAGCCTTCACCTACTCAAGACCCACACGCTTCCGAAGAACAAAGTGAAGGCCCTCAACCTCGTGAACAAGACCAAGGGCAAGATCAATCTCAAGATGGTGGTGAACCTACAAATGATGCCCAAGGTCAAGTTCTCCCCCTCGAGCAAGTTCAAGACCATGAGAAAGCTCAAGATCAAGAACAAGCTCAAGACGGCGCTCAAGATGATCAAGTTAACCCTCCTCCTTCCACATCCGAGGAGGAATTAGAGCGTCGTGCCGCGAAGATTGCTTCCAAACTCACCACCAAAGGCCATCTCATGGAGAATGTGGTTGGAAGCTTAAGAAAGGGGGTAAGCACTCGTAGACAATTAGCAAACTATTGTGAACATCACGCGTTTGTCTCTTGTGTTGAACCCCAAAAGGTCTTTGAGGCGCTTGAAGACTCGGATTGGCTCAATGCTATGCATGAAAAACTCTACAACTTCGAGTACAACAAGGTGTGGAGATTGGTGCCAAGCCATCGGGGAACCACAACGTCATTGGAACCAAGTGGATTTTCAAGAACAAGCAAGATGCTCATGGGAACATCATTCGCAACAAGGCAAGATTGGTAGCACAAGGCTACTCCCAAGTCGAGGGTATCGACTACGGTGAAACCTTTGCTCCCGTTGCTCGCCTTGAATCCATTCGTTTGTTGATTGCTTATGCTTCCCATCACAACTTTAAGTTGCAACAAATGGATGTGAAAAGTGATTTTCTTAATGGTCCTATTAATGAGTTGGTCTATGTCAAGCAACCCCTCGGGTTCGAGGATCCCTACTTCCTGGATCATGTGTATCAACTCGATAAGGCACTCTATGGCCTTAAACAAGCCCCACGTGCGTGGTATGACCACCTTACCGAGTTGTTACAAGATCGTGGATTTGAAGTAGGGCAAATCGATCCCAGTCTTTTTACTAAGAAGGTCAAAGGGGAGTTGTTTGTATGCCAACTTTATGTTGATGATATTATCTTTGGTTCCCCTAACAAAGCTTTCAATGAGGAATTTGCCGCTCTCATGACCTCCAAGTTCAAGATGTCTTCGATGGGAGAGTTGAAGTTCTTCCTTGGTTTTGATATCAAACAAAGAAGAGAAGGAACCTTCATCAACCAAGCCAAATATACTCAAGACATGCTGAAAAGATTCAACCTAAGTGATGTCAAGCCGGCTACTACTCCAATGCCTACCAAGTGCCAACTTGACATTGATCTCAATGGTAAAGCGGTGGATCAAAAGGTATATCGCTCCATGATTGGCTCCTTGCTTTACCTTTGTGCATCTAGACTGGATATCATGTTGAGTGTGGGGATGTGTGCACGGTTTCAAGCCGCACCGAAGGAAAGTCACTATGTGGCGGTCAAGCGAATCTATCGATATTTGGCTCATACCCCAAACTTTGGCTTATGGTACCCAAGAGGGGCAAACTTCAAGCTTGAAGAATTTACGGATTCCGATTGGGCGGGAGACAAGGTGGATAGGAAGTCCACTTCCGGAGGGTGCCAATTTCTTGGGTGCTCTTTGGTGAGTTGGTCTTCCAAGAAGCAAAGTTGTGTGTCTCTCTTGTCCACCGAAGCGGAATATGTGGCTGCCGGTAGTTGTTGTGCACATGGATGAGGCAAACTTTAAAAGAATACGGTGTCATTTGTGACAAAGTGCCTCTTTGGTGTGACAACGAAAGTGCCATCAAGATTTCTCTCAACCCGGTGCAACACTTCAAGACGAAGCATATTGGGATTCGGTATCATTTCATCCGGGATCACATTAGGCGAGGGGAGATCGAGCTCAAATATGTCAACACTCATGATAACCTTGCAGATATTTTCACGAAGCCCTTGGATGAAGCAAGATTTTGCAAGTTAAGGCATGAGCTAAATATCATTGATTCGAGCAATGTGACTTGAACCCTTGCACCCCTCACCTCACTCAACTTGTTGTCTAGTTTAGATGTAGGCACGGACATAGGGGGAGTGTTGTTCTCTCAATGAACTCTCCCTCCCCTCATTATGCATAAAATGATCAACTCTTTCACATTAGCCATTTTTGATGGTACTTGTGTTTCAAAGACGAGTTTTGGTCATGGGCCCAAGGATAATTCTACACAATGCCATACCAATTGACTCAAACATAGGTGGCTCCCGCCGCCACCCTCTCTTGAGAGAGGCCTGAGCTCGCTCTGCTTTCGTGTGGTTGTTTTGTTTTCCTTTCGTTCTTTTCTCTGTTCTAAGTGTTGGTTTCCCTAAGTTGTTGTCCCGTTTGTTTTGTTCCCTTCTCCTTGGTTTGGGCATTGGTGTTCGGGCGGTACAACTGGGGTCACGGGCGGTTCTACCGCTGATACCTGGTTATGCTGCCCCAGTAGGTTTGCAATCGGTACTTGGGCAGTTTTACCACTCATTTTCACTGGGCTTCCTTCGTCCGATACTACCGGTTGTTTCCGGGCGGTACTACCGGTGCCCTTCAAGAAACGGAAGTACCGCCCACAACCATCTGTCAGCACCTGACCTGCGGTACAACCGGTCCTCGGAGCGGTTCTACCGCCGCGTGGCTATGGGCCTATTTATATCCGACGGGGTGAAGGGTTTTCTTCTTTTTCCCTTTCGTCCCCGTTTGACTTTTCCTTGCCCTAGCCGCCGGTCACCTCTGCCCCGCCCCGGAGTGCGTCCCGCGCTTCGGATCCGTGGGCTCTCCGTGGATTCTCTTCGTGGAGGCCTTCCGATCTCCTCCCATGGATGGTGGTAATGCCCTTGTTCTTCGTTCCTTGTTCTAGGGTTTCTTTTTTTTGTCTAGGGCATTACTTAACCCTCCAAGTTTAGTGTTTGATCTTTGGTTGGGAGCGATCGTTGTTTTTCTTCTATCTATGCAGTACCTAGAAATCAGAATATTGCTTGTGTGATTCGCATGTCTTGGTTAGATCTATCCCACCTGGTAGTGCCACCGTCAGCGGTTCTACCGCCTATACGGGCGGTACAACCGGTGGGGCGGTTCTACCGGTGGGAGATATGGTACAACCGGGATATATGAACCACACAGCACTGTTCTGGTTTCTCTGCTGTTGCATTTATCGTGTGCTTTCCTCTCATTCTTGCTGGTTTTCGTGTGTTCTCTTCGTGTGTGTTTTTAGGTGGCTCTAGTTCTCGCTCTGCTCCTCGCAAGACCAAGAAGAGGGCTCGAAGGATTGCCCGCCCGGCTGTGTCTACTGATGAAGAGGAAGTCGTGGTTCCCACCAAGCCACTCGCCGTGAAAAGTCTGCCGCTGCAAAGCAACGTGTGGTAATTCCACTGCACCATTGGAAAGCCAAGGATTGGGAAGCCTTCCACTCAAAGAATCCTTATGTGGTTCCCGTAGCTCCTCGTTGGACCACTGTTCAGTTTCGGAATGAGATGCAAGTGCGGATTGTTCATGAACTCTTTGAGCACAACAAGAACAGATATGCCAAGCAGTGAACCATTGATCTTGACCATTGGAGGAACAACCTGGAGTATTTTGGTGAGGCTTTGGCTCTCTGTGAGGAGTTTGATCTTGTCAAGCTCATGTCCGTCAACTGTGACTTTGATGTTCAACTCATCCATCAGTTCTATGCCACCGTTCACTTTGGAGAAGATGACGCGCGCACCCTCACTTTCATGTGCCGTGATGAGCTCTTTCAAGTTCCCTGGAGGACCTTTTGCAATGCTATTGGGTACGATGATACCGGTCTGGAAGGAAGGGGTGGCATTCGCCCCCATGACCATCCTGACTCCATGCCTAAGGAGAAGCTTGCCCCTCTGTACATTCGGGGCCGTGGTATTATTGGTGAATCTAAGGATTTGGTGAAGGTCTATGACATCATGCATCGTGTGTTTCACAATGTGCTTCTGCCCAAGGTGGGGAATCAAGATAAAATCCATGGCTATCTTGTTGACTTGATGGTTGCTATGAAGACCAAGGTGGGATCTGGGGAGACGTTTGATGTGTCCAACTGGCTGTGGCACGAGATGTACAACATGGTCATCTACAGGAAGGTCCCCATTTATGCTCCTTTTGTCATGTGCTTTCTGAACTCCGTGTGGGAGGTTCGCCGTCCTGGAAAGACCCTCACCTCTCCTGATAATCTCACCATTCATGAAGTCAAGCTCCTTAAGAAGAAGAAGCACGCCGAGCCTCGTTTCCCTGCTAATGCTCCTGAGGATGTCTATGCAACTTCTGACGATGAGGATTTTGAGCTGGAGCCAGGGGCCAAGCCTTCGTGGGTGGACAAGCTTGCTGCCAAGGTGAAGAAGACTTTCTGCCTTCAGTCTGACATCCAGAAGAGGATGTATGAGGCACATGTCAATGAGAAGCTTGGCCGGCATCGCCAAATTGCAATGATGAGGCACCTCAACATGTCGGTTCAGAGTGGCTCTGAGAAGAGCATCATACCGGAGGACCGTTGGATATCTTCCCACAGCACCTGGACTGATGATGAAGCCCCCCCTCAGCCCTCCACCACTTTTACTGCTGCTGATGATATCATGGAGGACTCAGATCGGGACGATGATGAAGATTCTGATAATGGTGAAGATTCTGATAATGATGAAGATCCAAATTCTACCAAGGAGTCAGAGGAGGACGACTGAGCCTGGGGCGCTAGCTTCGCTCTCTTCCTTTTTGGTGTCTTAATGCCAAAGGGGGAGAGAGTGGGATAGGACTCGGGAGTTGCATGTGTGTTTGCGTGGTGTGTGTTTCGTGTTGAACTTTGTCAGTGGTCTCCAGTTGAACTTTGTGGTGTGTGTTTCGTGTTGAACTTTGTCAGTGGTCTCCAGTTGAACTTTGTTCGTTTCTCGGTTTGCTTTGTGTGGATCTTGTGCCACTCCTGCTATCTTAATTTCTTGTTTGTTGGATATTATTGGTAGTATTGCTCTCGTTCCATTATGTTGTCTACATTCATATTATGTGCTTATAGTGGCGGGTCTATAAAATCTAGGGGGAGTCTCGACCTTAAAGTATGCCCATGCTCTCTAACAGCTAGTTCAAATTGGGGCACACATCTAGGGGGAGCTCCAACTAGATTCTATAGATTTCTATCTTAAATCGTGTTGTTGTCATCATCCACCAAAAAGGGGGAGATTGAAAGGGCATTTCCCTACCTTATGTTTTGGATGATGATGACAACCCTTTGTTGGTCTAATCCTGTGCTAAATGTTTCAGGTTCTCAATGATTAGGCTTACATCGGATAGTTGTTCTCTCTCGAAGGAAACGGTTGAAGACGGAGTCCTCTACGCTTTTTATCTCTTTGGTCGTAGGGAACCCATACTATCAAGAGGGAATCCACATTGGAAAGAATAGGGGTATCCGTTCACGTACACCTCCATCACCCCTCTTTTGTCTTCCTCTGGTGTGAGAGAGAGTGCATCCCTTTTGGTTTGACTTCTGCTGTGTTTTCCCAGCGCTAGTACCGCTCGTCCGAGCGGTTGTACCGCTGGCTCTTGACGCTTTCCTGTCTTTGTCGAGCGGTGGTACCGCTGCCTCCGGGTGGTGGTACCGCCACCAGGCTCTGCAAAGACCTGCGGCGGTTGTTCCGGCCATGCACCGCCCATGTACCGGTCAGGCTTCTGTTTTGATGCGGTTCCCGAGCGGTGGTGGCCCGGTTGGTCCGGTTGTTCCTCATCAACCGGTACTACCGGAGGTTCGAGCGGTTGTTCCGCTCGTACCTTAGCCGCTCAAGCGCTCAAGGCCAAGCGGTTGCACCGGCCCCGCACCGCCCAACTACCGCCCTCAAGGGTGGCTCCGTTCTGTTTCAGTGCGGTAGTTGTGTGGTGGCTGGGCGGTTGGTCCGGTTATTTTCTAATAACCGGTACTACCACCTGGTGGCCCGGTTGTACCACCTGGTAGGGTTCTGCCGCTACATCGTGAGCCCCGGTTGTACCGGGGCAAGGAGCGGTTGTACCGCTGCAGTGCTGAAAACGCAGTAACGGTTGGATTTATTAGGGCTACTATATAAGGTGGTTCTTCCACCTACCACTCTCACCTTTTACCTCTCTCACTCCACCATTAATGCTCTCAAGCTCTCTTGCCCAATCTCTCTCTCTAGCCACTCAAACTTGTTGATTTGCTAGGGATTGAAGGAGGAGACCTAGATCTACACTTCCACCAAAGGATATTTGCTTCCCCCATACTTTCTAGTGTGGATTTTGTTACTCTTGGCTGTTTGAGCACCCTAGACGGTTGAGGTCACCTCGAAGCCATATTCCATTCTGGTGAAGCTTCATGGTTTCGTTGGGAGCCTCCAATTAAGTTGTGGAGAGAGCCCCAACCTTGTTTGTAAGGGTCCGGTTGCCGCCTTCAAGGGCACCAATAGTGGAATCACGGCATCTCACATTGGGTGAGGGCGTGAGGAGAATACGGTGTCCCTAGTGGCTTCTTGGGGAGCATTGTGCCTCCACACCGCTCTAACGGAGACGTACTTTCCTTTAAAAGGAAGGAACTTCGGTAACACATCCTCGTCTCCACCGGCTCCACTCTTGGTTATTTCATGCCTTTACTTTTGCAAGCCTACTTGTGTTGTATCCCTTGTTTGCTTATGTGCTAGTTGTCATTGCATCATATAGGTTGCTCACATAGTTGCATATCTAGACAACCTATTTGTTGCAAAGTTTAAATTGGTAAAGAAAAGCTTAAAAATTGTTAGTTGCCTATTCACCCCCCCTCTAGTCAACCATATCGATCCTTTCAAGAGTAATGCTAGACCTGTGGAAGATAACCTATGGATTTAACGGATGGGCAAATGTGAGATGTATAATTGGAAAACAGGGATGGAGAGGACCACCCCCAATGAAAACCAGGGGAGGAGGGGAGTAGAACATGTGTAACTCGTGTGTGGGTGTAGGATTATTGCGCATGTAATGGCTACATAATTGTACACATGTAATCTCTTAGAGATCTCTCCTGCAAAAATAATTCCTGAGGTCTAAACAATAAAGAAAGAACCAACTTATCAATATCAGGATCTATAAAAAAACACGTCATCATGAAAAGACTATTAAGATACGATACACAACAATGAAGCTGATGGAGGCTCAGTGCCGACCACCACAACGTCGCCATCGACACCATCGCACCAAGGCGATTGACTAAACTACATCGGCGATCTCGTGTGCTAAAGATGAACATCGATGCCTTGTTCTCGGAACTGAATGAGCATGGGGGATGGGGCTAGCGATTCTAGACCACCTTGGTACTCTCATCTATGCTCCTAATAGGTGGTACAAATAGGAGGGCCAGCGCGCCGGCTCCTTCCGCGATGGAATGGCATCGGGGCCCGGCTTTGCTTCTGCCGCCGCCACAACCCTTCTCGTTGGAACTGTGAAGCGGGGGAGAGGGCGAGGGACGTGTCGTTCTTGCAGTCGAAGCAGCCCCTCCTCCCCGTTGTTGCCATTGAGTTCGTCTGTCAATCTGGTGCTTTTTTTAGTTCGTTCGGTTCCTCAACTATACTTGCTGAATCAGTTCAGTGGAGCCGCTCCTCATTTTTGCTGCCTCTTGACTCTATCCAGATCCCTGTGGCATACACTCCTTTTCTATGTGCAGGACTCTGTCCAAATCCTACATTTTTCGTTTTACATCTGATATGCTTTTGGATCATGTGTTTGACATGGCATTTTTTGTTTCATTTATCTGAAATTTCCATGTAATGTCCCTATGAGTAGTTGCCATGGCAACATTTATGGAGTAGTTGCCATGGCAAAATTCTGTAGGTTGCCATGGCAGAATCGCTATGAGTAGTTGCAATTGACATAATTGTTATGAGTAGTTTCCATGTCAAAATTTTGGAGGAGTTGCCATGGCATATTTGTGGAGTAGTTGCCATGAACGGAATTGGTATGACTTTTTGCTATGATTTTTTATATACCCTGGCGACATGTTTGACAAAGCTGCCATGATAGTCTACCACTTTTTTGCCATGGCAAATTGTTATTCAGTCTTTGACAGACCACCTTTGGCCTTTGTCAATCCACTATCTTGTCTAAATTTGCCATGTCTTTTTAGAGATACGTAAATTTGCCATGACAAATTATGTATAGTTCATACCAACTTTTTCATACATTTCTCATGAATTAGCATCATTTTGTTTCATATACCATGGGAAATCACTATGAATTTAGATACCATTTCGCCATGGCAAATTATCATTAATTGACCTGACAAATTTATAATCCTTTATAGTCACCATCTTTTCGTTTAGTAAATAGCTGTCATGGAAAAAAATCATATGAATTTGCCATGATTTTTCACAGACCATGGCAACTTAAGTTAACAAAGCATGGCAAAAGCAATTTAAAGGGCATGAACTTTTTTTAGTAAAAAATGGCAACAAATTACTTTCTTTTGTGCGACTATGGCAAATTTATTTGCATTCATGGCAAAGAGAATTATACAAAGCATGAAAATCATAACTGCCATGATAATTTTTAACATGCATCTACCATGACAGTTTTTTAACAACTCAAGTGGTTTTACCATGCCAACTTTTAGATTTCCATTTTCTACATGAGTTTTTTAATATGAATTTTATTTGGGCATGGCAAAATTTACTATTTTAACCACGAAAATGTTTATTTTCTGACCATGGCATTTTTTATTGCTTGGCCATGGCAAATTCATACTCCATGCCCAAAGTTGCCATGGCAAATTTACTGTTTTTAGCAATGGCAAAGTTTAATCCAAGTTTAAACATGTGTACATCATAGGAAGCCATCTTTTGTTTTTACACATAATAGCTTTTCTATAGTTTTGTTTTGGCATGGTAAAGTTTTGTTGGTTATAGACACAAACATAAATGACCAAACTAGTGGGCAACTCTTTTTTCCTTCGTGTGTCCATGGCAAATCCATTACATAGATCATGGCAACTTTTTTGTTTAAACATCCCATGCCAAATTCTTTTTTACTCATCTAGCTTGGCAACTTCACATATGCGACCGTTTCCATGATATACAAAGAGCCATTTTTTCCAATGATATTTACTGTTTTAAAATAGTTTTTTCTTCATTTGCCATGGGTTAATTAGGTCTTTTTTGTAGTACCCATGACTTCTTTTCTATTTATTTGCCATGATCTACAAAGATTTTTTTCTAACTTTTTTTAATTTGTGTTGTTTGCCATAGCCAATGGCAAATATATCACATGGACCATGGCAAATATATCACATGAATCATGGCAAATTTATTTAACAACCCATGGCAGAATCATACTTCCTCTGTAAACAAATATAAGAGTGTTTAGATTACTAAAGTAGTGATCTAAATGCTCTTATATTTGTTTACGAAGGAAGTACTTCATAAAACATGGCACTTTTGTATATGCACCGATGCCATGATCTATGGAGCTACTTCTGCCATGCTTTTAACATATCATGGCAATTTAGCTCATTTTTTCATTTTATTAATGTTCTAAAAAGTATCATCAAATGGCTATTGGCAAATTATTTTTTGCCATGGCAAATTATGATGAAAAAGTAACAATTTATAATGAAGAACGCCGTCAGAATTTTCATGACAAGTTATTCTTTTTAAGAATAAGTTGCCATGGCAAATTATACCTTTTAGAATAATTTGCCATGAAAAATTATTCCTTTCTAATAATCTGTCTTAGAAAATTATAAAAAACACAGGAAAAAAAGATGCCAAATTTACTTTCTATTTTCCACGGCAATTTTACCTAAAACGCCCCGTCAAATTCTTTTTTTAACTTTTTTTTGCTATGAAAAATTTCACTTCTATATTTGCCATGGCAATTATACCTTCTTTTACATGGAAAATTTACCCATAACAGATTGCAAATTCTTTTCGCCCTTTTTTCCTAGATTTTTTTACTTCTTAATTTGCCATGGCAATTTTTACATTAATTTGTCATGGCAAAATTGCCTATATTTTGCCACGGCAATTTTTAACCTTTCCATACATGTCACTAGAATCGCAAGTTACCTACATTTTCCCTTGTGATGATTTTTTATCCACAAGTTTGTCATGATTTTTATATAACAACATGCTTAGTTTTGCAATCTTATCCTCACATTTTTTTTTGTAAAAGTTGCCATGATTCGCAAAACAAATTGCTTTTCCATTTTTTCCATGTGGTAAGTAGAAGCTTTACCATGACAAATATGTATCATGCCCCAGTTTTTTTAAGAACAAGTTGATGTATAGCATGGCAAATATAAATTTAGTTATAACATGGCAAATCTACTATTGTATACATTGTTCTTTTTTGCTTTCATAAGCCCCCACTATTATTGCAATGTATCCTTTTTTTGTTGTTTTGATATTCGTCATGGCAAATTTCCAACAAGTTTTTGTCTATGTACATTTTTCCTACATCGCAATTTTAAATATGCATGTTTTTTTGGAAATGCACTAAACCTTGGCAAAGTTTTTGTATATAAGGTTGGCAATTGATTCTTTTTGTACAATTCACGGTACTGCCTATGGTACATGCCAATTTTTTGTGATTTTTTTCTGTAGTGTAGGCAAAAAAAAAAAGGTTTAAGTAATGACAATTTTCGTGTGCACCGTTGGAGGCCCATTGAAGCGGCCTGTGTCTGGGCATTCGCGCTGGGGATGTGTCAAGTAAAACCGAGGAAAAAAAAAATCTCCAACTCCCAAGCCGCCGCCGCCGCCGCCGCGGATTCCAGCCTCCGTCCGCCGCGGTCGCCTCATCGAGCCCTCCGCCGCGGTCGCCTCATCGAGCCCTCCGCCGCCGCCACCTCCACCGCCGCGTCTGGGAGCGACCAGATGGCGCCCGCGGCTCCGTCGTCCCCCTTCCGCCGTCCGCGCCATAGCCAAATCGACCTGCCGCCGCGGGACCCTCTGCTCGCGGGATGCGCCGGCGGCGCTCGGCGGGCGGGATCCTCCTCCGCAAGCCCCAGCCAGTCCGCTCCCGTCGACTGCCGCCGGTGAGTCCTTTTGCTCTCTCGTCGATCTCTGGTTTTTTAGTTTTTTAATTTATTCATAGTTTTACTGAAAAAATATTCTACAGAGGACCTGTCTCTCCACCGGGGTCTGAGGTTGCGCCGGCCGCATCGCCGGAGCTTCCGGAGGACATCCTGATGATGGTCCTCGCCACACTCGAGATCCCCGACCTCGTGCGCGCCGGCGGCGTCTGCGCCTCGTGGCGCTCTGCGTACACCGCACTGCGCAGCCTCGGCAAGCACAAGCAGGCCCAGACGCCGTGCCTGCTCTACACCTCTGAATCCGCCGGTGAGCATGTGGCGTGCCTCTACAGCCTCATGGAGAAGAGGGTCTACAGGCTGACCCTCCCGGAGCCGCCTCTCCGCCACCGGTTCATCATCGGGTCCTCGTTGGGCTTCCTGGTCACCGTCGACGACCGGTCCGAGATGCACCTCGTCAACCCAATCACCGGCCAGCAGACTGCTCTCCCTTCAGTCACCACCATCGAGTACGTGAAGCCCATCTTCGACGAGTCGGGTTCGGTCCACGAGTATGAGTACCCGAGCCACTCCGCAAGACGGGCTTTCTTCACGCCGTCGATCATGCCTCGTTGTGAGCTGCGGGAACGCTTCCAGTTCAAGGCGTTTGTGTTCCATGATAATACATCCACATGAAGCTACATCGTGGTGCTCATCCACAGGCCGTACACTCACCTGTCATTTGCAAGGGTTGGGGATGAAAAGTGGACATTGCTGCAACCACACTGTGACTACCAGGACTGCACCTACAAGGATGGGTTGCTGTATGCAGTGAGTACGATGGGAGAAATTCATGCCTTCGATCTTAGTGGTCCTGATGTTACAATGAAGATTATCAAGGGGAGGGACGAGGGCTTTGAGCCCGATGCTGTACACATTGTTCAGGCGCCATGGGGCGGTCTGCTGCTTGTTTCAAGATTAAAGGAGTTTGAGGATCCTGATGAAGACGCCGACCTTCAAATACCTGTTCCGAATACTAGGGAAATTAAGTTACACAGAGTTGATGATGGCGCAGATAGGCTTGTGGAAGTTGATTGCTTGCCTGACCACGTGCTGTTTCTCGGGCTTAACGACTCACTCTGTCTCACTGCCAAAGATCACCCTGCTCTCAAGGGGAATCATGCCTACTTTACTGACGATCAACAGTACAATCAGGGACGTAAGAAGAGTCGTCGTGATATTGGAGTTGTTGAATTTGGCAATTATAATAGCAAGGAGGACCTTGTGTCTCCTCAGCTTTGGTCCAACTGGCCTTCTCCCGTGTGGATCACACCCAGTCTTACTGTGATGAAACTGCCGCCGAATGACCATTGGCTCAGTGGACCGTTGCGTGGACTCCCGAAGATAGAAGAGGGCACCTTGAGGGGTCTCTTTGCCAACCTTGGGATCCCAATCAGCATCGGTCCAACTGGCATGCTCCAGTGTTTGAAGAAGTAGGTCACCTAGGCATGCTGGGGGGCAAGCTCATTGCCTAGGCTCTAATTAAGCTGTGGAGGACCATGTGCAGCAGAATGAGGAATGGTGGCATTGAAGGGCTGATGATTTAGGAGGCCGCATGATAGCATTATGCTGCCAAATTATCATTCTTATCAAGTATTTTTAAGTTCCATGAACATGTCGCTTTTGTTATGTGTGGGATTCTGGAACTTAGTTACGTCGTGTGGATGATGATGTGTCTTCTATGACTTTTGAAGAGAAGTCGGAGAAATAAGAACTTTGTTAGTAACTGTTGTGTTTGTTTTGTTGTGATTTGTCATTTGTGAACTTCTGATGATCCCTGAAACGTTGTCAAGCTGCTGTTATTGCTCCTTTGGAGCTGATGTGCAGCTGTTCTTATGATTCTAGTCTTCCCTTACTGTTGTTCATTTATTCAGTTAGTCTGACTCACCATCTCTGATGTCTGTGACGGCTAGCTGCTGTATGCAAGACATTTATTCAGTTATTCATTTTACTTTTTCTGATAGTGATTTTTCCCCTTTTGTTCTTTTGCGTGCAGGCACTTAGGCCTATTGTCGACAAGAGGAGCATTTGCGCTACTGACATCTTCGTTGGTGAGTGCGAGTTCCCCTCAAACCATTGTTTTCTAGTAGCTTGTATCCTATTAAGGCATCAGTTTCTTCTGATAGCTCCACTGAGAAGTTATTAATAAACATAATTGCATATGTGGTAAATCGACTAATTTGGGACTTCATTAAACGTGGCTTGATTATTATATTGTTTTGTTGAAAGGCATACTTGTTGGTTCATTTTACTTTTTCTGATATATGCTAACCATATACCAGCTTTCTAATGGTCTGCACTACAGTAAACACATTAGTGTGTCCTTGAGTCCTAGCTTATTCATATGACAGAATTGTTGTCAATGTCTGATCTCGTGTCTGGCCGCATGGGGAGATGGCGCGGCGCGGCGCTTGCAGATGGTGTCATGGCAAGGTTGGGATGGACCAATGCAATCAGGTAGAGATGAAGAAAATCCGGCTTGAGGCAAAGCAAATTCGCGTGCTGCTGCGCAAAGAGGTAACCACAGGTGAGATGTCATGACTGGGAGATGGTGCTCCCCATTCTCTTCCTTGTCCGTTTCTTGCTTGAGAAGTGATTATGTTTCCGTCTGTTATTTTGTGTATAGGTACTAATTAGGCCTCCTGTCGGCAAGAGGACCGTTTTGCGTCAGTGACGTCTCCATTGAGTGAGGTCTTTAATCTTCGTTGGTGAGAGTATGTAGGTACTAATTTGGTTGTAATTTGTCATATCTGAATTTGTGATGATCACTAAAATGTTGCCAGTGCTGTTTTGACCTGCCGTGTTACTGTTTGGAGCTGCTGTGCAGCTGTTCTTATGAGTCTAGTCTTACTGTTGTTCATTTATTCAGTTAATTGAGCTTGCCATCTCTGAAGCCTGTGACTGCTAGCTGCTGTATGTAAGACATCAAGAAGCCAATGGAATGGAAGTCAGTATTTAAGAGCGGGTATGAATCTAAGATGCTGTTGTTTTTAGTTACATTGATGGAATACTTGTAGGATGTATCATGTTTACTATTTGTACCATTGTTCTTTTGTGTTTTATGTGCCATGCTCACTTCAATTTCTGCTGATAGCTCCGCTTACAAGTTATTAGAAAACATAGTTGCATATGTGGTAAATCGACTAATTTGGGATTTCATTAATCCGTGGCTTGATTATTACATCATTTTGTTGAAAGGCATACTTGTTAGTTCATTTTACTTTTTCTGATATATGCTAAACATATACCAGCTCTCTAATGGTCTGCACTACAGTAAACACATTTAGTGTGTCCTTGAATCCTCCCTTATCCATATGAACAAAATGTTTTGATGTCTGATCTCGTGACTGGCCGCAAGGATGGCCCGGCGCTTGCAGATGGTGTCGCAGCAAGGATGGTTGGACCAATCAGGTAGAGATGAAGAAAATAGGCTTCAGGCGAAGCAAGTTGATAATCACAGTTTCCATGCAAAGAGATAATCACATGTGAGATGTCATGATTGTTTTTCCTCATCCTCTTCCTTCTCAGTTTCTCACTTGAGAAGTGGTTGTTTTTCCTTCTCAGTTTCTCACTTGAGAAGTGATTGTTTTTCCTTCTGTTCTTTTGCGTGTAGGTACTTAGGCCTGTTGTCGACCAGAGGAGCATTTTGCGTCAGTGACGTCTCCATTGAATGAGGTCTTTAATCTTCATTGGTGAGAGTGAGTTCCCCTCGAACTATTATTTTCTAGGTTTGTACTGTATCAAGTTTGTACATGATTTTGGCCTTCAAGGACGGAGTGAAATTCCAGACCTGTCCTTCACCGATACAAATAGGTTCACACATTTTTTTTTCTTTGTCATGAACTCATTTGAGATATCAGTCTTGCAATTTTCTGCAGCGGTTCGGAAAGGGATATTGAACAGATGGTGAAATTACCTGACGGCCCAGCTCTGAGACAGACAAGGGCGGTGCTGTTGAGGATACTGAACAGATGGTGAAATCGAGCAAACGAAATGGCTACTGAGATACATCTTTCTCTGTAGTGATTGCCGCGCTCTTGCCAGCTTGTTGCAAGGAGTTGGTCTGCGATGTGCATTGGCTTGCTGCAATCATTGAATGGTGTACATTGCGGGTTCTGTCAGTGAGCATCGGTTTGAAAAAAAATTCGGTTAAACCAGGCTCATGGACTAGTTCAGTTACTCTGAAGTATGGTTCACAAATGAGCACATAATCAACTAACTCGTGATGATTCCGTGCTTCAGTTTGTTAGGTGGGTGCAAACCTATAAAGTCGTACTTCACATTAGCAGTTGCTGGCTACTGGATTTCCTGAGCAGAGATTATTTAATCCGAGGGTCCATGAACTGTTAGATGAGATCATATTTCTCACGGCCTTTTCTCGCAAGTCCAAGATATCATATTGTTGCTGAATTCAAGAAATGTTTACAAATTCAAATTTGTCCATCGAACTAAAAAAATGTTCATGAATTTTCAAAACAATGTTCATCATATTCAAAAAATGTTCATTAAAATCGGAAAATGTTCTTGAATTGAAAATTTGTTCATCAAATAAAAAACATGTTCACTGAAATTAAATTTTGTACATCAACGCGTAGGTTTTTGAAATCACAAACGTATTTTGTATCGGTGAACTTTTTTGAATCAATGAGCATTTTTGTGAAATTCATGAACATTTTATGTGCAATCATGAACATTTTTTAAACCACGAACATCTTATGATATCTGGATCCTTTTTCCAAAATTCACTTTTTTGACATTTGGAACTGTTTTAAAATTTAGAATTATTTTAAAGAAGAAAAACATAAAAAACAAAAGGCAAAAAAAAAAAGAAATAAAAAACTGGGGCGTCCAGCCCCGCTCATGGACCGGCCCAATAGGGGCGCACTGGAGGAGAGGGTTTCCGCGCTGGATGTTCGTCAGTGCCTCCCAAACAGGAGCTCCCTTGTTCCCCTAAAGAAAAGGATCTCCCTTTTTTTAAGAGCTCCCTTGTTTGAGCATCTACATATTTGTTCCACATTTTATTTGGGCTGGCATCCCCTTGTCATAGAGGTGTTGTCTAACAGATATACTCCCTCCGTTTCGATTTACTCGTCATGGTTTTAGTTCGACCAGTAAATCGGAACAGAGAGAGTAGTTGCAAAGAGATTGAGTAATGTTTTTCTGTCCCGCAACTCAGTCATCCAACACCCGCTCGACCGGCCGGTGCCGTGGTGGGACACCGTGCTTCGGTCCGGGACCGAGGTGTTCGACAGCGCCATTGCAGAGCCGGCGAGCAGTGACGAGCGCTCCCTATTGTAGCGTCGGCGAGCGATCCATTTGCAGAGCCGGACGACCCCGTTGCAGCACTCCTACAGCAGAAAAAAAAGCGGCAAGTAGTAGCCGTTCCCTTTTTACTTCGCAGCAGCGGGCAGGGGCAGCAGCCGAGGGCGAGCGGAGCTTGCCTCAGCGGTGCCCGGTGTTGGTATTGATCTAGATGAAGGGCAAGACCTCGATGCGGCAGGAAAAATGCATGGTTGCGGCTTCCTGCGTTGGCGGATAAGGATGCTAATTAAGCGGTGCGTGGGCCCGGCAAGAGATGCGGTGTGTGGGCTGGGCAGTTGACCGAGGAAGCACAATGTGGGTGGACGCGTGGCACGCAGATGACGCGGTTTATTTCTCCAGAAAAATCAGCCGGATGGATTTAAGGGTTTTCCTGTATTTTAATATTTCCGGGACTCCAATCCTCCACGACAATCTGTACCATCTCTGTTTGATCCGACGGCCAGAATCAAAATTTCTAGTGTCATTATTTTCTATTACCACAAACCCAGATTCTACTCCCAGGTTTCGGCGACGCTCTCAGAAAATAAAAAGAAAACACCCGAGCCGGAGCCTCCTCTCTCGATCTGTTCCTCCCTCCCTCCCACATCGGCGCCGACAGCACCCCCACCCCCCGCCGGCGACCCCACCCTCTCCCGCACCGCCGCCGCACTCCGCCCTCTCCCTTCACCTTCTCTCCCTACCCCAGGCCGGGCCGCGGATCAAGCTTCTCCCCCCACCCTAGGTCGGCGGGGGGTGGCCGCAGATCGAGCAGGTCAGGCCCGATCCGTGCCGTCGCCAAGGGCTTCGAGCAGGGCCGCGCCGGGAGAGGAGCCTCTTCTCCTCTCTCTGCCGCCGGGAGAGGAGCTCGTCAAGCCAAGGTCCCCCCACTTCTCCTCTCTCTGCAGCCGCCCCTAGCTTCGCTCGACTCCGTTTGCTCTTCTTCACTGACGCGGTTTCCTCTCGCAGGCGCGCAGGAGACCGCCGCCGTGTGGTGTGCTGCCGCGCGGGGGATTCTTCTTCCACTCCGACGCCTCCGGCCCTGCCTCTCCGGTGGCCGATTCTTCTTCTTCTTCTTATACTCCGGCACAGGTGGTAAGCTACTTGTTCCTCTCCTATGCTCTCTCCCGTGCTCTGTGTGCCCACGGCCATCGCGCCGTGGTAGATTTTGTGCTGGCCATCGCGCCATGGATTGCAATTTCTAGGGTTTTGTTTGGGCAGTGGGGATGGAGTGTGTCCTGGTATTTATGGAGCAAAATTAACCACTGGTGATGCTGGAGTAGAAGCTTTTAGAAATCCTGATATTTATGGAGGGAGATTATCACTCGAACTTGCTCGTATTGCATCAATAATTGAAGAGTTTAAATACCATATTGATGTACTTATGCTACTCCATCTGATCCAAAATAAGTGTCGCGGTTTTGAACTAACTTTGAACTGAGGTTAGTTCAAAACTGCGAGTCTGCGACACTTATTATGGATCGGAAGGAGTATATTATATGGCCATACGAAAATTCCATTGAGACACCTAAGCCTGGTGTATGTTTTGACTATGCATGATTTACATATTCGAGTTTCACAAAATTAACACTACTGCTATCTTATAGGCGACCAAAAGGTATTTTGTAAGGCCTACAAGATGGATACAGTGACCACATTGATAGTTACTTATACATGATTTACTGTCAAAGATTGAAACGCCTTGTGTAATGACCAAGCTATCTACTTGTTGATATGGAAATTAGATTTATAGTACCATTTACATTCCTTGCGGACATGTGTTGCATGTTCTAATAAGGAACAACATAAGGTTTACTTTTTATTGATAATTGGCTTTCCAACTGCAGAAATTGAGGGGCACAGAATAACACAAGCAAATTGAACCTCTCCTTCCTATGGGGGATTGTTTTGATTTCAACTATGGCTTTCATGAAATGCAGAACCTGACTGGAAAAAAGCCTAACTTAGATTGACACAATGGTAAAAATGCCAGTGGACTTATCTTTTAATTTTATTATATAGAACCATTCGAATTCAGTGGTAATTTCCTTAGCTATGCATCTTTGATTGGCATGAAGGCATATTTTCCTTTCTATTTCTAATTTAATTCAGAACAAGTTACAAGTTTGTGAGGTCAAAATTGTGGTCCTTGTGTACATATTCTGCATGATAAAGCAAGGGACAACATAAGGTTTGTATTTTAATGGATAATTGGCTTTCCAACTGCAGATATTGAGGAGTACAGCAGTAACACGAGCAAATTCAGCCTTTCTTCGTATGGAGGATCGTGTTGATTTCAAGTATGACGGTGTCAACAACGAGAGCAAAGAGCGTAAGGGAGGGCATGGCATCCCAAAGGTTTCCATGGTCCCACTTGTCTTCCTCATATTCTATGAAGTCTCAGGGGGTCCCTTTGGGATTGAGGATAGTGTCAAGGCTGCTGGACCACTCCTGGCAATTGTGGGGTTTCTTCTGTTTGCGCTCATATGGAGTATTCCAGAAGCCCTAATCACTGCTGAGATGGGTACTATGTTTCCTGAGAATGGTGGCTATGTCGTCTGGGTCTCTTCAGCTCTTGGGCCCTTTTGGGGTTTTCAGCAAGGCTGGGCAAAGTGGCTCAGTGGTGTCATAGATAATGCTCTCTATCCAGTCCTTTTTCTTGACTATGTCAAATCCAGTGTTCCAGCTCTCGGGGGTGGGCTTCCAAGGACTTTTGCGGTGCTTATCCTCACAGTTGCCCTTACTTACATGAACTACAGAGGATTGACGATAGTTGGCTGGGTGGCAGTCTTTCTTGGGGTGTTCTCCCTGCTCCCTTTCTTTGTAATGGGATTGATAGCAATTCCACATATTGAACCTTCAAGATGGTTTGAGATGGATCTGGACAATGTGAATTGGGGCCTGTATCTAAACACTCTGTTTTGGAACCTCAACTACTGGGATTCAATCAGTACATTGGCTGGAGAGGTTGAGAATCCGAAGAGAACCCTCCCCAGGGCACTTTCCTATGCTCTTGTTTTAGTAGTCGGGGGATACCTCTACCCTCTGATCACCTGTACAGCAGCAGTTCCGGTTGTTCGGGAGTCGTGGACAGACGGATATTTTTCAGACATTGCAAAAATTCTTGGTGGTTTCTGGTTGCACTCATGGATTCAAGCGGCGGCAGCATTGTCAAACATGGGCAACTTCGTTACTGAAATGAGCAGTGATTCCTACCAGCTTCTCGGGATGGCTGAGCGTGGCATGCTCCCTGAGTTCTTCGCCAAGAGGTCACGCTACGGGACCCCGCTGATCGGCATCCTGTTCTCGGCGTTCGGCGTGGTCCTGCTGTCCTGGATGAGCTTCCAGGAGATCATTGCGGCGGAGAACTACCTCTACTGCTTCGGGATGATATTGGAGTTCATCGCCTTCATCAAGCTGAGGATGACCCACCCTAGCACCTCCCGGCCTTTCCGGATCCCGCTGGGCACCGTTGGCTCCGTCCTGATGATCATCCCTCCGACCATCCTGATCGTCGTGGTGATGGTGCTGGCTTCCTTCAAGGTGATGGCTGTGAGCGTCCTGGCGGTGCTCGTCGGGTTTGCGCTGCAACCGGCCCTGGTGTACATGGAGAAGAAGCGGTGGCTGAGGTTCTCCGTCAGAGAGGACCTGCCCGATCTGCTGGAGTCCTCGTGCGGCGCCGCCGAAGATGACACCACCCCCCTCGTGGTATGATTTATGATGCAAAGTGTAATAAAAGGATAGGAACATGCTGCCCTGTATAATGCCATGCGGCAGCATATCTGCTGTTGTTGTATACCAACGGGCTGTTGTCATCAGAAAGAAAGAAATAGAAGAGCATGCTGAGTGCATTTAGAAACATCAAAAGGAGCACCTCAGACTTTATTTGGCCTAATCTCACCTGTGACTGCATGTAGACTTCGGTATGCATGATAGACATCGGATTAACTTAGAGGAGGTTTGGCATTGGCAGCCAAAATTAATTGCTGGGATATATGTAGTGCATGCCGTTGTGGCGTTTGATTAATTCAAAGAAATTTTATATATCTACTACGTACGTACGTGAAGGGGAGCCTTGACGCAGTGGTAAAGCTGCTGCCTTGTGACCATGAGGTCATGGGTTCAAGTCTTGGAAACAGCCTCTTACAGAAATGTAGGGAAAGGCTGCGTACTATAGACCCAAAGTGGTCGGACCCTTCCCTGGACCCTGCGCAAGCGGGAGCTACATGCACCAGGTTGCCCTTTTTTTTTTTACTACGTACGTACGTCCTTGCCTTATTCTCGCAATATGAAAAAAGGGTGGTAGATTGATCTATTACTTGCTTAAAAACACCATGGCTGATATTATCTGCAGTATACATATTCATTATGGCTGATATTACTTGGTACTATTTCTGAACTTGTGCATTTAAATGATGTCGACAAATTAGAAACCTCATGGCAATATTCTTCCAATTCGGCTGAGAGGGTGATATTAGGCTATTAGCACGCAGGAGTAGTCTACAGATGCTACGTTTTATCCACAACACAACCATTGTTCATGCATATGTACATATGTGGTAGTATGTGCTTACTGTTAGTACCATGTTATAAGATTCCTGTGAATATTGATAAGTGATACCACATAATGTGCTAGGCAATCCTGAACCCTCCGATCTGGACGTGGCAGCCGATATAGTGTGAATTCTCACATGATTTTCGTTATACTGTTCGGAGCTAAGTTAGCGTATGATATCTGCGAAACTTTATTCGCCGTTGATGATCGCGTACAGCTGCATTTCACGACATAACAACTTGAGGTTGAATAGACTAGTTACGGAGCCCATCAATTCATTCTTCTGCATCACTTTTCACCAGCTTCTGTTTCCAGAAAACAATTCAATGCCGGAGGTACTACATACAATTAGTATGCATCCTCGTTTTTCTTGCATCACCACTTATTTTTTTTCTTTTCTTTCAGTGACCTAAATTAAGTGGACTGATTCAAGTATATAGTCTTAATTTTGCAGCAGCCCAGTGGACTGACCCAGAACTAGTATTATAACAATCCTCATGGAGAGTTTCATTGTTGTGGAGTTGCATTTTGTACACAATTATGCTCCGCTTCTGTTTTGTTTGTTCCTTGTTAGTTGTTAGTACCTTGAGCACCGAGCAAGTGATCATTCTGTTTTGTTCTCCATCCTTCCTTTTCTTAGTTATTTTTGATGCCGCTCCCTGACAGGTTGTAATAAGTAGCACTTCCTCCGTCCCAAAATAAATGACTTAAGTAGTGGCTTGTTTATGAGAGCGAAGTTACTGAGAGTGGTGACATCTGAACATGTTATCCTGGTCGTAGGTACGTGTCTAGGGATCTGGTCCAGTGGGACCGTTGGACATAATACATGAGTATGAAAATCGATTCGTCTGATGCTATACGAAGATGAACGGCAGCCCGCGGGCTACGGGTACGAGCTGAGCCAAGGCTCGCCTCCGTCACGAAAAGCTGTGCGTGGGATCAGAATCATATGTTCACCGTCAAGGGGCTGCGTGTAAACCTTGCCAAGAGTGCGGCATATACCCAATATGGTGTTCCGTGGAGACCATGGAGGCAGTGGAGCGTGCACTTGGCTGCCAGAGAGGAGTCTTTCCGTGCAAGTACCTAGGATTGCCACTAACCCTAAGGAAACAATCTCATGTTCAACTATCCAGCCTAGTGGAACAGCTTGCCGCAGCTCTACCAAAGTGGAAGGCGGCCAAGATGCCGAAAAGCGGAAGAATGCTACTGGTCCAATCCGTGCTATGTGCAATTCCACTCCATGCGATGATGGCACTTGATCTCCCACAGAAGACGATCACAACAATGAAGAACCTTGGAGACTGCTTACATATTAGGCATCAAGATCTATAGAGATAGATCGAGACGCCTCATAGGTCTTTTACAAAGCACATACCTTGATAAGATATTGAAGAAGTTCAATATGGATCAGTACAAGAAGGGGTTCTTGCCTGTATTGCAAGGTGTGAAATTGAGCTCGGCTCAAAGCCCGACCTCGGCAGAAGATAGAGAAAAGATGAGTGTCATCCCCTATGCCTCAGCCATAGGGTCTATTATGTATGCCATGCTGTGTACCAGACCTGATGTAAACCTTGCCGTAAGTTTGGTAAGGAGGTACCAGAGTAATCCCGGCATGGAACATTGGACAGCGATCAAGAATATCCTGAAGTACTTGAAAAGGACTAAGGATATGTTTCTCGTTTATGGAGGTGACGAAGAGATCGTCGTAAAGGGTTATGTCGATGCTAGCTTCGACACAGATCTGGATGACTCCAAGTCACAAACCGAATACGTGTATATTTTGAATGGTGGGGCAGTTAGCTGGTGCAGTTGCAAGCAAAGTGTCGTGGCGGGATCTACATGTGAAGCGGAGTACATGGCAGCCTCGGAGGCAGCACATGAAGCAATCTGGATGAAGGAGTTCATTACCGACCTAGGAGTTATTCCCAATGCGTCGGGCCCGATGACGCTCTTCTGTGACAACACTAGAGCTATTGCCCTTGCCAAGGAGCCCAGGTTTCACAAGAAGACCAGGCATATCAAGTGTCGCTTCAACTCCATTTGTGAAAATGTTCAGGATGGAGACATAGATATTTGTAAAGAGCATACATATCTGAATGTCGCAGATCCGTTGACTAAACCTCTTCCACGAGCAAAACATGGTCAACACCAGAACTCTATGGGTGTTCGATTCATCACAATGTAACTAGATTATTGACTCTAGTGCAAGTGGGAGACTGTTGGAAATATGCCCTAGAGGCAATAATAAAATGGTTATTATTATATTTCCTTGTTCATGATAATTGTCTATTGTTCATGCTATAATTGTATTAACCGGAAACCGTAATACTTGTGTGAATATATAGACCACAACATGTCCCTAGTGAGCCTCTAGTTGACTAGCTCGTTGATCAATAGATGGTCATGGTTTCCTAACCATGAACATTGGATGTCATTGATAACAGGATCACATCATTAGGAGAATGATGTGATGGACAAGACCCAATCCTAAGCATAGCACAAGATCGTGTAGTTCGTTTGGTAAAAGCTTTTATAATGTCAAGTATCATTTCCTTAAACCATGAGATTGTGCAATTCCCGGATACCGTAGGAATGCTTTGGGTGTACCAAACGTCACAACATAACTGGATGGCTATAAAGGTACACTACAGGCATCTTCGAAAGTGTCTGTTGGGTTGGCACGAATCGAGACTGGGATTTGTCACTCTGTATGACGGAGAGGTATCTCTGGGCCCACTCAGTAATGCATCATCATAATGAGCTCAATGTGACTAAGTAGTTAGTCACGGGATCATGCGTTATGGAACAAGTAAAGTGACTTGCCGGTAACGAGATTGAACGAGGTATTGAGATACCAACGATCGAATCTCGGGCAAGTAATGTACCGGTTGACAAAGGGAGTTGTATACGGGATTGATTGAACCCCCGACATCGTGGTTCATCCAATGAGATCATCGTGGAACATGTGGGAGCCAACGTGGGTATCCAGATCCCGTTATTGGTTATTGGCCGGAGAGCCGTCTCGGTCATGTCTGCATGATTCCCGAACCTGTAGGGTCTACACACTTAAGGTTCGGTGACTGTCGTGGAAATATCACGATAGATGTCCTAGCAGAAGGACTTAGTCATGGAGCCATCACAACGAGATTAGCCTGAAGGGGTTAAACCGGACAAGGGACACGAGAGTTTATACTAGTTAGGCCCCTTCGATGAAGGTAAAAGCCTACGTCTAGTTGTGATGGAATTATTGGGGTTTCGATGACCAGGGAGCAAATACGCTTTGCCTGAGTCTCGAGTTGTTGTCTGTTGTCCTTGAACCGCCGCCGGGTCGTCCCTTTATATACACAGGTTGACGCCCAGCCGGTTTACGGAATCCCGAGGCCGACTCATACAAGTGTTCGGCTCGGTCTCTCCCTTTCCCTAACTTACAATACAAGTTATACAATTATGGCGATTTACTACTATGGACCCTAATCCTCCTTTGGGCTCTGAGCCTCTAAGCTTTATCAGTAAAGCGCCATCTTCTTGTCTTCACGGGCTTCAATATAGTTGAGTGTGAACCGGCCCCTCCTGGGCAGTTTACACTCAATAGTTACATCCTCAACATTAGGCCCCAGATTGATTTGAACCTGTTCATGCCAATCTTCAACACTTAGAAAAATTCCACGAGTGTCTTTTGATGATTCTTGTAAACCGCCATGTTGGCATCTCCCTGTAAACTTTGGTAAACCGCCATGACGTCATCTTCTGACACTGCAGTAAATCGTCATGATGTCATCTCTGCATAAAATATTGATGAAGATTCCCTTCTTTTTAATTAATTCTCAAAGATCGAGGCAACAGCTACGCCCCCTTTTGCCGCTTCAGGCCCCTTGATCTTCGCGCCTGCCGTTTTATCCCCTTTTCTTTATAAATAGGGCCGAGGGGTCTTTGCATTTCCCCCCTTTCCTCTCATCTTCCTCCTCGCGACCCGAAGAGCTCCAGCGTCGCCGCCGCCGCCGTCGATCCTCGAATCTGCACCGACCAGGCCGCTGCATCACCTTGTTTGTACCAGAGCTCCTGCGATACTCCTCTGCTGCTGCGTGGCCCTGGTAAGCCTTCTTCCCGTAACCCTAGATCTCCATTAGAGCTTCCTGTTCTTCCCTGTTCGTCGACGTTCATCAGTGCTTCTCCGCCTTTCCCTTATTCTCTTTACTGAATCTAGCTATGCCTGATAGGTTTCTTTGCGGGTAGATCCATAACTGTAGTCTGTCGCACCACAGCGTCTTGCTGTTCCTAGAAAAAACTCCATCTGGACCTTCTCTGTTCCTCTTAGCGCCATTGTAGGGCTCAGATAAATTTTCTTTATTGAACTACGGTATATTGCCATATTGTGAAATCTGTTTTTGTAAACACTTAGCAGATTTCCGCTCTGCCTCTTCTGTTTTTCGGTGGTTTAACTTTTAGTAATTGATAATCCGCCATATGTCATTAGCCCTCACTTAAACCGCCATCTTGACTTGAATAGTAATTGCCAGATTAACTCACATATATGCCTTGATCAAATTCCCCGGTTTAACACTGACTAGTGCACATCAACCTTCAATCGTAAACCGGCCTTTATTTTCCTTTTACAGTTTGTTTTCCAAGATGACCAAGCAATTCTCTGCTTGCAACTGGGCTCCTTCCCGAATTACAGAAACGCAAATCAATGGATATGTTGTAACTAGCGCTTTAGCCTAAAAATGTCCTTCATTGGCGTGTCCCTGGCCCTGAGTGTCCTCCTGAACCTCAAGATGGGGAAGTGATCGTGTTCATGTAACACCTAGACCGGGGATTCAGCCCTCCCGGATCAAAGTTTTTCCGGGATGTACTTGCTAGCTTTCAACTCCATCCACAAGATATTGGACCAAATTCTGTGTCCAACATATGCAACTTCCAAGTATTCTGTGAAGTTTATCTTCAAGAAGAACCATCTGTTGAGCTCTTCCGAGACCTTTTTCATTTAAACCGCCGAACTGAGTTCTCTGATGGTCCCAACACTGAACTTGGTGGGGTTTCAATCCAGAAGAGGAAAGAAGTTGATTTCCCTCATGCAAAACATCACAACCACCCCAAGGACTGGAACCTAACATGGTTTTATTGTCAAAACACTGCTCCTGCTGGAGTAAATCCTTTGCCAGGTTACCGTGCTCACCGGCTCAGCAATGGCCATCCACTGCCTCAACGGCTCACTGCCAAGGAGTGACAAGCTTATGCACCTCAACTCACCAAGCTCCGGGCTCTCGTAGCCAATGGTTTGACTGGTGTTGACCTCGTTCGCTGCTGGGTTGCATGGCATATCCTTCCTTTAAGCCGCCGCTCCGGATTGATGCACGAGTATACCGGCGATGCCAAGGATCCTCAATGGTTTAATGAGATAGAAATGACTGATGATGAAGTCACTGAATGTGTGAAGAAGATGCTTGACGAACCAATCGCCGCATGCAGCCAAACTGGGCTGCGCCCTTTTTATGCCTCCAATAAACCGCCAGCGGTAAAATTTTAACCTTGTGCTTTTCTTTGATCCATCTCCGCTTTAACACTACTATAATAATCCTTTGTTTTAATTTTTACAGGCCAAAGATACCTTCTGGAAAAGGAAAGCTCAAGATAAACCGGCGAGGGCCCCTCGTTCAAAAAGCAAAGTCATAAAGAAACCGGCCAAAAAGAAAACCGGCGAGTCTGCTGATCCGCCCGAAGATATCGAGGAATCGGATCAAGAGGTAGAACTTGACTCCCTTGGCTCCTTTTTAATACACCTTATTAACAATGACTATTACCAGGATGATGCGGAGGCCAGCCGCGCTGATCATGTTGAGGTAATCTCCCTTTCCTCCGGTTCAGATCACGTGCCGGTTCAAAAATTTCGTCGTGCAGTTCGGAAAGTAAAACGCTCTCACCCTCTTGCTCATTTGGATCCACAATTTTCTTTGAAGACACAACAACATGAAGGTCGTCGCACAACCCGGCACAGTGGCCAACAAGTCACTTCCTCCGGTTTACCAGACACTCCACCTCGGAAACGTCGTCCAGAGGTCTCTTCCTCTTTTAATAAACCTTGTACCTTGGCGGGTTGCTTCTGATACCCACTTAATCCGTCTGATTCAAATTATCAGGTAACTTCTAACTCTTCATCTGGCGACTCATCAACCACACAATTGCCTCCCCTCAAGACCGTCGTTGGGTAAGCATACTGCCCTTTAACTTTTTTTCTTCATGCGTCGGTTTACCATACTAATCTTCTGTTTTGATATTATAGTGCCAAGGCCCGGTTGAGCAAGAAAGCCAAGACCAGTGGCCCCACTGATAAAGTTGAACTGGAGAAGACCCCAGAAGATGCTGGTAGAGACACTGAGGTTGTCATGGGTGACTCTGCCCCACAAGATCCAACCACTGATGCTAATCCGCCGGAAGCTGATCCGGCTATGCATATTGATCCATCAAGCCCGCATGCTACACCTCCGAGTCCAGCTGCTGATCCGCCGAGCCTAGCTGCCAATCCGCTGAGCCCAGCCAGGGATACCGTCAATCGGCCAAGTCCGTCAAAAGGTGGCGATGATGATGTTATTATCACTGGCACAGGTCACACCAGTCCTGGCAATCCGGTTGTCCTGGCAAAGCATAGCGCCAAGGAAGAATTTGCTGCTATGGGCAAGGGGAAAGAAAAGACAGATTTATCCAGCCATGTCAACTTTTCTGCCGAAGAGCTTCATTCCGGTTTCTTACATCGCCTCTACACAAGCCGAGATTATGAGGCCGGTTTGGTGAACATGATGAAGGAGCACTATGAGGTAACTCTCGACATACTTTAATCTTGCTTTGTTCTGTATATCTCCATTGTAGCCCCCAAGGGTCAGTTTGTCTCTTGAAGACAACCGGGGACTTGTAAATAAAGTGTTTCAAATGGGTATTCCCCTAGGGCCGGTTTAACCTTATCAAGGTGACCCGGGACTTCATGATCCAATATGCAGTTTGCCAACTCCTTTTGTCTTTGTACTTTTTGATCAAATATGCATTAGCCCCAAAGTGCCAAGATTCATACTTGTATTGAGCCTTGGGACTTTTAAATAAATAGTAGGAGAAAAGCATTCCGCATTAGCCCCCAAGTGCCAAGTGTATAACTGGTTATATGCTTGGGACTTTTGAAGAAAATATCATCATCATCTGATCTTTGTAGGCCAATATAAACAACAAAGACTCCAAAATTGCCGACCTTCAAGAGAATATCAAATCCCAGCAATCAGAGACTTCCAAGACCAAGGATGAGCTTAAAACCGCTTTGACAACCATGGAACAACTTAAGGAAGGGTTCAAGAATGATCGTGCCAGCTGGGAAACTGAAAAGACAACATTGCTGAAGCGGGCTGAGGACGCCGAGTCAGCTCTTAAACCGGTGGCGGAAGAGCTAACTGGGTTGAAGCGCCGAGTAAATGCCATGACCTCTGCAATATTTGGTAAATATTCTTGTCAAGATCTCTTGAATAACCATCTTTGAAATTGCCGGTTTAACATCAATGTCTTAAACCGTTATAGGTGGTCGTGTTGCTCATCTGGGCGCTGATATGCGGATGAAACTGAAGGCAGCATATACATTGATAGAGCAACTGTATACCGGTGCCCAACGGGTTATCTATGCAGTCTCATACAACAAACCGGCACCAACATTGATCAAGGACACTCTAGCAAGTTTATTAATGGTGCCGGCGCAGATAGAGGAGATGAAGCGATCCGCTGCCAGGGCTGGCGCTTTGTTGGCACGTACTCGAGCCAAAGCATGGATAGATGACCTGGATCTAGTTGATATTGCCAAGGGCTATCCCGGTGAACAAGAAAATAGGGCAGAATTTGATAATGAAGCCCTCAAAGCCCTAACAAAGGAGATGCATCCTTTGGCAAGTCAATTGGCGGAAGAGGCTAATTTGACTGTTCATCAGTCCTTCTATGATGCCAACAACCAACGGATTGTCACTGCTGTGAAGGAAGTGCAAAATCTTATCCCGCCAATCCGTAAGCACACTTACGCCCCTGACGTTGATCCGTCCGAACTTATAAATGAGGAGGCTGTCTTTCAAGCTTTAACCCGGATTGACTGGACCACCATTGACTTCCAGCCACTGGATGGGGAGGAGGAGGCTGAACCAACACCAGAAGATCCATCAACCTATCGTCAACCCGGCAATGAGTCTTGATCCGGCAACTGGATTGATATTCACAGATTGTGTTCTGTGTAAAGAACAATAACTTGTTTTGGGCCTTAAAGCGCCTTGTAATGGGCTAGCTGGCATACTTTGATTTGCTGCCATTGTGCAATGCCCCTTGATATTTTAATCCAGCATGATATTGCGATGCTTTATTTGTCTTGATATGCTGTATAAATCCTGCTATCTGCATGTTAAATACTTAAACATGTCCTGGCGGTTTACCACCAGACGGGTTATGATGCCCACTACAGAAACAAAATCCTCATAACAAAGGTGATAAGGTAATGAAATATGAATCATATCATACCTGTGATATTAAATCACTGTTGTTGGTCTGACAACTTATTTAGTAAGGGTAAAAACCTGAACTTTGGGTGTTGGAAGGTTTGGTTATTGACCGGAAACGTGTCTCGGTCATGTCTACATTGTTCTCGAACCCGTAGGGTCCGCACGCTTAAGGTTTCGATGACAATTATATTATGAGTATATGAGTTTTGATGTACCGAAGTAGTTCGGAGTCCTAGATGAGATCAGGGACATGACGAGGAGTCTCGAAATGGTCGAGACGTAAAGATCGATATATTGAACGCCTATATTCGGACTTCGGAAAGGTTCCGAGTGATTCGGGTATTTATCGGAGTATCGGAGAGTTATGGGAATTCGCCGGGGAGAAGTATTGGGCCTTATTGGGCCATACGGGAAAGAGAGAGGGGCTGCCTAGGGCAGGCTGCGCGCCCCCCCAAGGCCTAGTCCGAATTGGACTAGGGGGAGGGGCCGCACCCCCTCCTTCCTTCCCTTCTCTCTTCCCCTTCCTTCTCTCCTACTCCTACTAGGAAAGGAGGAGTCCTACTCCCAGTGGGAGTAGGACTCCCCCCTTGGGCGCGCCTCCTCCTCCTTGGCCGGCCCTCCTCCCCTTGCTCCTTTATATACGGGGGTAGGGGGGCACCCCATAGACACACAAGTTGATCTTCGTGATCATTCCTTAGCCGTGTGCGGTGCCCCCCTCCACCATATTCCACCTCGGTCATATCATAGCGGTGCTTAGGCGAAGCCCTATGTCGGTAGAACATCATCACCGTCACCACGCCGTCGTGCTGACGGAACTCATCCCCGACACCCTGCTGGATCGGAGTCCGGGGATCGTCATCGAGCTGAACGTGTACTGAACTCGGAGGTGCCGTACGTTCGGTGCTTGGATCGGTCGGATCATGAAGACGTACGACTACATCAACCGCGTTGTCATAATGCTTCTGCTTACGGTCTACGAGGGTACATGGACAACACTCTCCCCTCTCGTTGCTATGCATCACCATGATCTTGCGTGTGCGTAGGAATTTTTTTGAAATTACTACGTTCCCCAACAGGTATTCCTTGCCAGCCTCCTTGCGCTCCACCACAATGGCAACACTGATAGCTCGGGCGTTAGCAGCCACATATAACAGCAGCGGCTCCTTATCAACTGGAGCGGCAAGAACCGGCGGTTCAGCCAACTGCTTCTTCAAGTCTTCAAACGCCGCATCAGCAGCCTCGCTCCAGACAAAATTGTCTGTCTTCTTCAACATCTGATAGAGAGGGATCGCCTTCTCTCCCAACCTGCTGATAAACCGGCTCAAAGCCGCAATACGACCCGCCAGACGTTGAACATCATTAATACATGCCGGTTTAGCCAGAGACGTGATAGCCTTGATCTTTTCCGGATTAGCCTCAATGCCTCGATTGGACACCAGAAAACCCAAGAGCTTGCCAGTCGGTACACCAAAGACACACTTAGCTGGATTGAGCATCATTTTATAAACTCGCAGATTATCAAAGGTTTCTTGCAAATCAGAGATGAGCGTCTCTGCTTTCCTGGACTTGACCACAATATCATCCACATAAGCATGAACGTTGCGCCCAATCTGAGTATGAAGACAATTCTGCACACAACGTGGATAAGTTGCCTTGGCAGTCTTGAGCCCAAAAGGCATGGATACATAGCAGAAGGCTCCAAAGGGAGTAACAAAAGTTGTCTTCTCCTGGTCCTTAACTGCCATCTTGATCTGATGATAACCGGAATAAGCATCCAGGAAACTCAAACGCTCACAACCCACTGTAGCATCAATGATTTGATCAATACGGGGGAGGGCAAAGGGATCAGCCGGGCAAGCTTTGTTCAAATCTGTGTAATCCACACACATACGCCAAGTGCCTTTTTCTTAAGTACCAGCACCGGATTAGCCAACCACTCTGGGTGAAATACTTCCACGATAAACCCTGCTGCCAGGAGCCAGGCTACCTCTTCTCCAATGGCCTTGCGTCGTTCCTCATTAAAGCGGCGAAGAAGCTGTTTGACCGGTTTGAACTTCGGATCAATATTAAGAGTGTGCTCAGCGAGTTCCCTCGGTACACCTGACATGTCAGAAGGCTTCCATGCAAAGATGTCCCGGTTCTCACGGATGAACTCGATGAGCGCACTTTCCTATTTGGGATCCAAGTTGATGCTGATGCTAAACTGCTTGGTTGAATCGCCAGGAACAAAATCAACCAATTTGGTTTCATTAGCCGATTTAAACTTCAAAGCCGGATCATGCTCTGTAGTGGGCTTCTTTAAAGAAGTCATGTCTGTCGGATCAATGTTGTCCTTATAAAACTTCAACTCTTCTGTTGCACAAACCGATTCGGCGTAGGCCGCATTACCTTCCTCACACTCCAGAGCAATCTTACGGCTGCCATGAACCATGATGGTTCCTTTGTGACCCGGCATCTTGAGCTGCAGATAAACATAACACGGCCTCGCCATGAACTTAGCGTAAACCGGCCGTCCAAATAAAGCGTGGTACAGACTTCTGATCTTGACCACTTCAAAGGTCAGCGTCTCGGACCTAGAATCATGATCATCTCTGAAAACCACCTCCAGAGCTATCTTTCTGACTGGGTAAGCTGATTTACCAGGCAGCACTCCATGGAAAACGGTGTTTGACGGCCTAAGATTCTTATTTGTCAACCCCATACGCCGGAAGGTTTCATAGTACAAGATATTGATACTGCTCCCTCCGTCCATGAGCACCTTAGTGAACTTATAACCTCCCACCTGCGGTGCAACTACCAAAGCTAGGCGACCCGGATTGTCAACCCGGGGCGGATGATCCTCCCTGCTCCAGACAATAGGCTGCTCAGACCAGCGCAGATAACAGGGCACCGCCGGTTCAATAGAGTTCACTGCCCTTTTATGGAGTTTCTGATCGCGCTTGCACAAGCTAGTAGTGAAGACATGATACTGTCCACTATTTAACTGCTTTGGGTTGCTCTAATAACCCGACTGTTGTTGATTCCCCTGATTACCCTGTTGATGATTACCACCTTGGTTATTCTGATTGGCCTGACTATTCTGAAACCCTGAGTTTGAACAGCCGCCACCGTAACCCGACCCATGAAAACTTGGACCGGAACCACCAGACGGTTCCTGATCATACCGAAAAAGATCAGAGTTTTTGAATTCCCTCATGATGTGGCAATCTTTCCAAAGGTGCGTGGCAGGAGCCTCCTTTGTCCCGTGCTTTGGGCAAGGCTGGTTTAACAGGCGTTCCAGATTCATTCCTCCACCACGCTGGGGCGGTTTACCCTTGCGACGCTGCATATTACCCTGCATACTGGTGTTAGCTGCTATGTCTTGAGCTTGCGTTGGTTTTCCTCAAAGAGGAGAGGGTGATGCAGCAAAGTGTAGCATAAGTATTTCCCTCAGTTTTGAGAACCAAGGTATCAATCCAGTAGGAGGCTCCTCAAAAGTCCCACGCACCTACACAAACAAACTGAGAACTCGCAACCAACGCAATAAAGGGGTTGTCAATCCCTTCATGGCCACTTGCGAAAGTGAGATCTAATAAAGATAGTATGGTAAGATAAATATATTTTTGGTATTTTTGATATAGATTCAAAAAGTAAAGATACAAATAAAGGTATATGGAAAGCAAATATGATAAGAGATAGACCCGGGGGCCATAGGTTTCACTAGAGGCTTCTCTCAAGATAGCATAAGTATTACGGTGGGTGAACAAATTACTGTCAAGCAATTGATAGAAAAGCGCATAGTTATGAGATTATCTAGGCATGATCACGTATATGGGCATCACGTCCATAACAAGTAGACCGACTCCTGCCTGCATCTACTACTATTACTCCACACATCGACCGCTATCCAGCATGCATCTAGAGTATTAAGTTCATAAGAACAGGGCAACACATTAAGCAAGATGACATGATGTAGAGGGATAAACACATGCAATATGATATAAACCCCATCTTGTTATCCTCGATGGCAACATTACAATACGTGTCTTGCAACCCTTTCTATCACTGGGTAAGAACACATCAAGATTGAACCCAAAGCTAAGCACTTCTCCCATGGCAAGAAAGATCAATCTAGTAGGCCAAACCAAACTGATAATTCGAAGAGACTTGCAAAGATAACTCAATCATACATAAAAGAATTCAGAGAAGATTCAAATATTATTCGTAGATAAACTTGATCATAAACCCACAATTCATCGGATCTCAACAAACACACCGGAAAAAGAGTTTACATCGAATAGATCTCCACAAGAGAGGGGGAGAACATTGTATTGAGATCCAAAAAGAGAGAAGAAGCCATCTAGCTAATAACTATGGACCCGTAGGTCTGTGGTAAACTACTCACAACTCATCGGAGGGGCAAGGATGTTGATGTAGAGGCCCTCCGTGGTTGCTTCCCCCTCCGGCAGAGTGCCGGCAAGGGCTCCAAGATGGGATCTCGCGGATACAGAAGGTTACGGCGGTGGAAATTGTGTTTCGTGGTGCTCCTGGATGTTTTCGGGGTACGTAGGTATATATAGGAGGAAGAAGTACGTCGGTGGCCGCCCGAGGGGCCCACGAGACAGGGGGGCGCGCCCTACAGGGGGCGCGTCCTCCTATCTCGTGGGGCCCTCGGAGCTTTCTTGACTTGCACTCCAGGCTCTCCGGATCAGATTTGTTCCAAAAATAACGCTCCCGAAGGTTTCATTCCGTTTGGACTCCGTTTGATATTCCTTTTCTTCGAAATACTGAAATAGGCAAAAAAACAGCAATATGGGCTGGGCCTCCGGTTAGTAGGTTAGTCCAAAAAATGATATAAATGTGTAAAATAAAGCCCATAAACATCCAAAAGGGGTAATATAATAGCATGGAACAATCAAAAGTTATAGATACGTTGGAGACGTATCAAGCATCCCCAAGCTTAATTCCTGCTCGTCCCCGAGTACGTAAATGATAAAAAAAGAAATTTTTGATGTGGAATGCTACCTAGCATAATTCATAATGTAATTTTCTTTATTGTGGCATGAATGTTCAGATCCAAATGAATACAAAATAAAAGTTCATATTGACATAAGAAATAGTAATACTTCAAGCATACTAATCAAAGTAATCATGTCTTCTCATAATATCATGTCTTCTCATAATACATCAACTAGGCGTATCAACGGGCTATGGAGATGCCCATTAATAGATATCAATGTGAGTGAGTAGGGATTGCCATGCAACGGATGCACTAGAGCTATAAATATATGAAAGCTCAACAAAAGAAACTAAGTGGGGTGCATCCAACTTGCTTGCTCATGAAGACCTAGGGCACTTTTGAGGAAGCCCATCATTGGAATATACAAGCCAAGTTCTATAATGAAAAATTCCCACTAGTATATGAAAGTGACAACATATGAGACTCTCTATCATGAAGATCATGGTGCTATTTTGAAGCACAAGTGTGGAAAATAGATAGTAGGATTGTCCCTTCTCTCTTTTTCTCTCATTTTATTATTTTTTCTTTTCTTTTTTCTCTCTTTTTTTTCTTTGGCCTTCTTTTTTTTCTTTTTGGCCTTTCTCCTTTTTTTCTTTTTTTTTTCTATTTGCAAAGTCCGAAGTCTCATCCCGACTTGTGGGGGAATCATAGTCTTCATCATCCTTTCCTCACTAGGACAATGCTCTAATAATGAAGATCATCACAGTTTTATGGATTTACAACTCAAAGCTAGAACAAGATATGACTCTATATGAATGCCTCCGGCGGTGTACCGGGATATGCAATGAATCAAGAGCGACATGTATGAAAATTATGAAGGTGGCCTTGCCACAAATGCAATGTCAACTACATGATCATGCAAAAAGCAATATGACAAAAGTGATGTGTGTCATATGAACGGAACGGTGGAAAGTTGCATGGCAATATATCTCGGAATGGATATGGAAATGCCATAATAGGTAGGTATGGTGGCTGTTTTGAGGAAGGTAAATGGTGGGTGTATGGTATCGGCGAAAGTCTCGCGGTACAAGAGAGGCTAGCAATGGTGGAAGGGTGAAAGAGTGCGTATAATCCATGGACTCAACATTAATCAAAAGAACTCATATACTTGTTGCAAAAATTTAGAAGTCATCAAAAACCAAAGTACTACGCGCATGCTCCTATGGGGATAGATTGGTACGAAAAGTCCATCGCTCGTCCCCGACCGCTACTCATAAGGAAGACAATCAATAAATAAAATTGTGCTCCAACTTCATCACAAAGCGGTTCACCATACGTGCATGCTACGGGAATCACAAGCTTCAACACAAGCATTCTTTAAATTCATAATCACCCAACTAACATGACTTTAATATCACTACCTCCATATCTCAAAACAATTGTCAAGTATCAAATTGATCATAGCATCCAATTCACTTTCTATGATAGTTTTTATTATACCCAACTTGGATGCTCATCATTCTAGGACCAACTTATGATCATAGCAAATACCATGCTGTTCTAAAAGACTCTCAAAATGATATAAGAGAAGCATGAGAGACTAGCAATTTCTTCAAAATTAAGACACCACCGTGCTCTAAAAGATATAAGTGAAGCACTAGAGCAAAAACTATCAAGCTCAAAAGATATAAGTGAAGCACATAGAGTATTCTAGCAAATTCTAATCAAATAGGCTTCTCCCAAAAGGTGTGTACAGCAAGGATGATTGTGTTAAACTAAAAATCAAAGACTAATATAATACACGACGCTCCAAGCAAAACACATATCATGTGGCGAATAAAAATATAGCTCCGAGTAAAGTTACCAATGAACGAAGACGAAAGAGGGGATGCCTTCCCGGGGCATCCCCAAGCTTAGGCTTTTGGATATTCTTGAATATCTTGGGGTGCCATGGGCATCCCCAAGCTTAGGCTCTTCCACTCTTTATTCCATAGTCCATAAAAGCTTTACCCAAAACTTGAAAACTTCACAACACAAAACTCAACAGGAAATCTTATAAGCTCCGTTAGTGAAAGAAAACAAAACCACCACATAAGGTACTGTAATGAACTCATTCTTAATTTATATTGGTGTTAAACCTACTGTATTCCAACTTCTTTATGGTTTATAAACTAATTTACTAGCCATAGATGCATTGAAATAAGCAAACAACACACGAAAAACAGAATCTGTCAAAAACAGAACAGTCTGTAGCAATCTGTAACTAACGCAAACTTCTGGAACTCTAAAATCCTACCAAAATAGGAAGTCCTGGACAATTTGTCTATTGAACAGCAGCAAAAAGAATAAATGCAAAAGCACATTCCTGTGATTTAACAAAATTATATTCGTGCGTGCAAAGTTTCTGTTTTTCAGCAGAATCAAATCAACTATCATCGTAGGTTATCCTATAGGTTTTACTTGGCACAAACACTAATTAAAAGATAAAACACATCTATCCAGAAGGTAGATGCAAGATTTATTACTAAACAGGAGCAAAACCTAAAAACATAAAGAAAAATTGGGTTGCCTCCCAACTAGCGCTATTGTTTAACGCCCCTAGCTAGGCATAAAAACAAAGATAGATTTAAGTCGTACCGTAATAATAAGATAGATCTTGAAAGCTCATCTCATATTCTCTACGTTCGACAGCAAGTTTCCTTTGAGGCAAGCAAAAGAAATCAAAAGGGCTAAATTTAGTGGGACAAAGATCCCCAAGATCAATCACAGGAGGAACGGGTTCCTCCCTTGGCCCTTCATAGTGCACAACTACTTCATCACTAAAAGCATTCTTTTGGCAAAATCTTGTGAGCCTATACTCAAGAGAGTATCCTAGCTCATTGTTTCTAAGGGCAAAATCATTATTAAGCTCGTTAATGCAATCAACCAAGACATTGATGGGAACCTTTTTTCTAAGGTTTTCATTGAAAGCGACATAGTCTGAAGATTGAAAACGTCTAATTTCCTCTTGATCATAGAGGATCGCCTCTATGGGTGGACGACCGGCGTCCACCCTATAGTGCGCAAAGATCTCTTTGGCCTCTCTTATGATAAATCGAAATTCATGAGCCAAAAAGATAGTAACAGCGTGCTTAACAGAAGAGTGCTCAATATTAGAGAATTCTAAGAAAATTCTCTGTATGCAAGGATGCATATGCATAAATTGCCTTTCAAGTTCAACTACAAGCATAGCGATAGCATCCGCAAGACTACTTGTTCTATGAAGAATAGAACAACCCGTGGAAGGTAAAGCACCGGCACAAGTAAAGAAATCTTGAATAACACCTTTGCCAATGATGTTACCACTACCGATTCGAAACTTTTTAGTATGCAAGATAGGGGGTTCATCGGCCGGAGCCTCGGGATTTTCTGTGTTATCATTGTCATCCATATCGATGATAATCTCCCCAATTTCAGACATAGCGACAAACAGAAGCACAACGGAAAGGAGCAAGTGAAAAGAGAGGAGGAGATTGGGAAAGAGAGGGCGAATAAAACGGCAAGGGTGAAGTGGGGGAGAGGAAAACGAGAGGCAAATGGCAAATAATGTAAATGCGAGGGAGATGGGTTTGTGATGGGTACTTGGTATGTCTTGACTTGAGAGAAGACCTCCCCGGCAACGGCGCCAGAAATCCTTCTTGCTATGTCTTGAGCTTGCGTTGGTTTTCCTCAAAGAGGAGAGGGTGATGCAGCAAAGTGTAGCGTAAGTATTTCCCTCAGTTTTGAGAACCAAGGTATCAATCCAGTAGGAGGCTCCTCAAAAGTCCCACGCATCTACACAAACAAACTGAGAACTCGCAACCAACACAATAAAGGGGTTGTCAATCCCTTCACGACCACTTGCGAAAAATGAGATCTAATAAAGATAGTATGGTAAGATAAATATATTTTTGGTATTTTTGATATAGATGCAAAAAGTAAAGATGCAAATAAAGGTAGATGGAAAGCAAATATTATAAGAGATAGATCCAGGGGCCATAGGTTTCACTAGAGGCTTCTCTCAAGATAGCATAAGTATTACGGTGGGTGAAAAAGTTACTGTCGAGCAATTGATAGAAAAGCGCATAGTTATGAGATTATCTAGGCATGATCATGTATATAGGCATCACATCCATAACAAGTAGACCGACTCCTGCCTGCATCTACTACTATTACTCCACACATCGACCACTATCCAGCATGCATCTAGAGTATTAAGTTCATAAGAACAGAGCAACGCATTAAGCAAGATGGCATGATATAGAGGGATAAACACATGCAATATGATATAAACCCCATCTTGTTATCCTCGATGGGAACAATACAATACGTGTCTTGCAACCCTTTCTGTCACTGGGTAAGAACACCGCAAGATTGAACCCAAAGCTAAGCACTTCTCCCATGGCAAGAAAGATCAATCTAGTAGGCCAAACCAAACTGATAATTCGAAGAGACTTGCAAAGATAACTCAATCATACATAAAAGAATTCAGAGAAGATTCAAATATTATTCGTAGATAAACTTGATCATAAACCCACAATTCATCGGATCTCGACAAACACACCGCAAAAAGAGTTTACATCGGATAGATCTCCACAAGAGAGGGGGAGAATATTGTATTGAGATCCAAAAAGAGAGAAGAAGTCATCTAGCTAATAACTATGGACCCGTAGGTCTGTGGTAAACTACTCACAACTCATCGGAGGGGCAAGGATGTTGATGTAGAGGCCCTCCGTGGTTGCTTCGCCCTCCGGCAGAGTGCCGTCAAGGGCTCCAAGATGGGATCTCGCGGATACAGAAGGTTACGGCGGTGGAAATTGTGTTTTGTGGTGCTCCTGGATGTTTCCGGGGTACGTAGGTATATATAGGAGGAAGAAGTACGTCGGTGGCCGCCCAAGGGGCCCACGAGACAGGGGGCGCGCCCTACAGGGGGGTGCCCTCCTATCTCGTGGGGCCCTCGGAGCTTTCTTGACTTGCACTCCAGGCTCTTCGGATCAGATTTGTTCCAAAAATAACGCTCCCAAATTAGGTTTCATTCCGTTTGGACTCTGTTTGATATTCCTTTTCTTCGAAATACTGAAATAGGCAAAAAAACAACAATATGGGTTGGGCCTCCGGTTAGTAGGTTAGTCCCAAAAATGATATAAATGTGTAAAATAAAGCCCATAAACATCCAAAAGGGGTAATATAATAGCATGGAACAACCAAAAATTGTAGATACGTTGGAGACGTATCATTAGCCACAAAATCAGAATTGTCTGCTTTACGCTTACCATTATTCCCGTGGCCCGCCTGATTATGATGTCCCTTTGAACCGGCATTCTTCTTTCCTTTCTCCTATTTGTCTTCATCAGAATCAGGGTCCTTGGTATTATCAGAATCAACATATTTAACCAGAGCCGCCATGAGTGTTCCCATATCATTGTAGTGACGCTTGAGTCGTCCCAATTTCATTTTAAGTGACTTAAACCGGCAATTGCCCTCCAACGTCACAACTGCTGTATCCGGATTGATGCGACCTGACGAGTGCAAAATTTCTGAAACCCGGCGCACCCAATGGTTGTTGATTCATTCTCCCCTTGTACACAAGCCGCCAGATCTATAATGGACATAGGCTGCTTGCATGTGTCTTTGAAGTTTCCTATGAACTTGGCCTTCAACTCATCCCATGAATTGATCGAGTTAGCAAGCAGGCTCTTCAACTAGGTGCGAGCCGTTCCTTCTAGCATCATGGTGAAGTACTTTGCACACGCCGTTTTATCCACATCTAGCATCTCCATCGCCATCTCATAACTCTCAACCCACGCCTCGGGGGGCTGACCAGCGGTATAATTAGGCACCTTGCGTGGCCCTTTGAAATCCTTGGGCAACCGCACATTACAGAGAGCCGGGATGAGACACGACACTCCCCAAGAGCTGAAAGCAAGCCCTGTCCCTCGCTCTACTGACGCCGCTGGCTGAATCAGGGCGGGTTGATGACGACCCGCGTGTTGTGCTGCTAAGGCGGCCTCCCTTAGCGCTCTGCCATTATCCACCACATCCTGAGCATTCAAATCGCCATTCGCCGGATTAGGTCCTCGAGGGGCATCACGACGCTGCACACTGCTTGACACGGCCGGTTCGTCCATGTGCCTGCTATAACTCTTACTCGGACGAGGGGTCGAATGTATTATGTCTCGGCTGTAAGAATAAGCCTGTTGTTGTACAACGGCGGTTTGAAGAACATCCCTGGCTCATCGAGTCTCAATCGCTGCTAAGGAATCACCCTCCATCGGAATAGCCGCCAAACGTGATGCTGCTGCAATCATGTTATCCAAAGGACTGGAAAAGTGACCCGGTGGTGTTGCGACATACTGTGGCGGGTTGTCCGTCCATCGAGGCGGGTCCATCGTCCATGGCTGATCCGGCGCCGCCCCAGGTGCCTCGGTCCGGTTTACTCCCACCGGATTGCTAGGCCCAGCTCCTGGTGTACTGAAGAGATTCAGACCCTCGTAAATTTCCGACAGTCGAGACCGGTACTTCCTTCTCATGACATCGTTTGATGCGTTCTGATCCAACATAAGCCGGTAATTTTGTGCCTGGATCTGCTGTGATTGGGCATCTAAAGCGGCTCGCTCTTCATCCATCCTAGCTTCCTCAGCTTCCAAGTCTGCTTTGGCCTGAGTTATCTGATCCCTTAGCTTCGTGACATCCGCATTGTGCTGAACTTGAGTCTCTGGAGTCACCGTTGTGGTCAACAATGCTGTCAAATCGTCCAGTAAACCGGCAAGAACTTGAGCCGGCCGGTGCGCCGGGCCTCCTGCCGCGGCTACCGATCCGAAGACCATTGCTGCTGTAGATGAAGATTGCACGGTGGGCTGCGTACCGGCCATGAAGATCACAACCCGGTTTGGCAGTTCAAGGGGACCCGGAATACTGTCGCCATCGGAGTATCCCTCAAACCGGCCATCGTGCAGTTGGTATAGCGACTCGGTTTCGCCAGTGGACGATCACCATCTGAGTAGACGGCCGTCTCACCATCGGACACCGTTTCAAATTCCGCTCCATGGGTGAATCCTATGAATGCACGCTTCACGGCAGGCTGAACCCGGGCATGACTTGCATGCTGAGCCGTCTCGACGAGGTCGGTGGAGATGTCCGGCTCAGGGCCTGATTCACCGATCTTGCCAATGAAAACGTGAATCCCACCAAAGGGGACCCGGTACCCGTACTCAATTGAGCCGGCCTCGGGGCCCCATCCTGCATCGTCGATGTAGAGCTTGCCGTGACGACTCTTGGTCATCCGGCCGACCACGTACCCCTTGAGTCCTTCAAAGCTGCCCTTCAAGAACTCAAAACCATCGTGCGATAGCCCCATGGTGGGCGCCAACTGTCGTGGAAATATCACGGTAGATGTCCTAGCAGAAGGACTTAGTCGTGGAGCCATCGCAACGAGATTAGCCTGAAGGGGTTAAACCGGACAAGGGATACGAGAGTTTATACTAGTTCGGCCCCTTTGATGAAGGTAAAAGCCTACGTCTAGTTGTGATGGAATTATTGGGGTTTCAATGACCAGGGAGCAAATACGCTTTGCCTGAGTCTCGAGTTGTTGTCTATTGTCCTTGAACCGCCGCCGGGTCGTCCCTTTATATACACAGGTTGACGCCCGACCGGTTTACGGAATCCCGAGGCCGACTCATACAAGTGTTCGGCTCGGTCTCTCCCTTTCCCTAACTTACAATACAAGTTATACAATTATGGCGATTTACTACTATGGGCCCTAATCCGCCTTTGGGCTCTGGGCCTCTAAGCTTTATCAGTAAAGCGCCATCTTCTTGTCTTCACGGGCTTCAGTATAGTTGAGTGTGAACCGGCCCCTCCTGGGCGGTTTACACTCAATAGTTACATCCTCAACAGTGACGCTAAAGTTGTTATGGGAATTAGTATGCAGTTACCGAATGTTGTTCGGAGTCCCGAATGAGATCCTGGACATCACGAGGAGTTCCGGAATGGTCCGGGGGTATATATATATATATGGGAAGTCCAGTTTCAGTCACTTGGAATAATTTCGGGGGTTACCGGTATTGTACCGGGACCACCGAAAGGTGTCCGGGGGTCCACCTGCCACGGGGGACTCAATGGGCTGAACAAGGGTGGGAACCAGCCCCTGGTGGGCTGGTGCGCCCCTCCAAGGGCCCAAGGCACCTAGGGTTGAAAACCCTAGGTGGTGGGGGCGCCTCCCACCAACTTGGGGGGCAAGCTCCCCCCTTGCCCCCCCCTAGATGAGATCTAAGGGGGCCGGCCCCCTCTCCCCTTCCCCCTATAAATAGTGAGGGGGGGGGGGGTGGGAGGGCTGCCACACCCTTCCCCAGGCGCAGCCCTCTCCCTCCCCAACTCCTCCTCCTCCTCCGTAGTGCTTGGCGAAGCCCTGCCGGAGAACTGCAAGCTCCACCACCACGCCGTCGTGCTGCCGGAGCTCTCCCTCACTTCTCCTCTCCCCTTGCTGGATCAAGAAGGAGGAGACGTCCCTGGGTTGTACGTGTGTTGAACGCGGAGGCGCTGTCCATTCGGCGTTAGATCGGATCTTCCGCGATTTGAATCATCACGAGTACGACTCCCTCATCCGCGTTCTAGTAACGCTTCCTCTTAGCGATCTTCAAAGGTATGAATATGCTCATCCTGTCCCTCTCTTGTTGCTAGAATCTCCATAGATTGATCTTGGTGATGCGTAGAAAATTTTGAATTATTGCTACATTCCCCAACATGGTGGGCTACCCATATCGGCCCGGAGGTAACAACAGCATTGCTACGTGAATACCTGCAACTGTGGTCTGCAGTTCAGAGAGTGGAGCTTGACCCAGTGCAACGGGACATCATCACCTGGAAATGGGAAGCAAATGGCTGCTACTCGAGGACGGCCTACGCCGCAAAGTTCTGGGGCAGGCAAATCACTCCAATGGTCGACTTCACTTGGAAATCCAAAGCGCCAACACAATGCCGCTTCTTCACATGGCTCGCAATCCAAAACAGGTGTTAGGCGTCCGACCGATTGGCAAGAAGAGGACTTGATCATCAAGATAGCTGCCCATTATGCAACCAAGCGGAGGAGAGCATCAATCATATCTTACTACAATGTGTTGTGGCGCGCGAGGTGTGGACGTCGATTTGCCAACCCCTAGGCAAGCCGGAGTGGATACCGACACCGGACGACAACCTATCCATATGGTGCCAGGACAAGGGAGGATGAGGATGAGCTAAGAGAGATGCCAATGCGATCATTATCCTAGTTGTGTGGCAACTATGAAAGCACCACAACTCTATCATCTTCTACGGAGCCACGCCATCCAAGAATCTAGTTATCCTTGCCGTCGCAAGAGAGGGTCGTGTATGAAAGCAAGCGGGACTACTAAAGGGAGACATGGACATGTTCTTTGCCGAAGTGGAAGGGTGGGCTACTACGAGAAATTAGCAATAGGCAATGACGGTGGAGAGTGGTGTTAGTGTTCGGAATGTACATATGTAACCTGTAACACTAACGTGGACGGGCTCTTTACCCCGGCCCCCTTTTTATAATATATTAGACCCAACCTCCCTGGCGGAAGGCGAAACCATGGCGACGGCAAAACGGTATGGCGGAGTTTGCAGGCCTACGCCACAGCAGGCTCAATTTCTGCAAGATCCGGTAGATAGGTAATGTCTGAACTGTATAAATTTCTTCAATTCGATCCGGACACACTCAAGCACAAATATATGTTTGACTGGTATTTGATTTCTTTGATTCCCGCTGAGAGAGGTCACTGCCGGCGATGGGCAGCCAGATCCATTAGTTTTGATGGCCGTTGGCCGTCGGCACCAGCAAGAGCACACTCGTCATGCGCGGTTCTGGTGGGAGAACTCGGCGGCACTGCTGAGCAGAGCAATTCACCAGGAAAAGGAAAAGGAAAAGGAAGCAGTCTCCAACTCAATCCGTCAGAGTCCACCAGGATGGTGAACCCAGATGCACCAGGCTGGACCAGAAGGCATACATAACAATGAGTGTTTTTTACTCTGGATCCATGGTTCTGATTTTTTATTGCCAAAGTCTGTGTCTATTGGGCATGAGTACTATTGTCAACAAGCTGATCCTATGATTTTTTTTTTGAAATAAGCTGATCCTATGATTCTGGTAATATGCAATTATAGCATATATAATGCTTCCCGATCAGACCATGCCAACCATGTGCGAAGTTAGAATAGTTAGAATACTTAGTATTCTATGGGCGTAGCATGCCATCCGTATGTAAATTTAAAAAAAACACGGTATCACTATCGTATGAAAAATAACTGCAACATCTCGGAAACTGTTACTTTGAATTTAAAAAAAAAGGTCAGTGACTGCTCTTTGATTTGTTGAATTTGCCACAGATTTTAGTACAGAGAGGTCAGTGCAGATGTTGAGCAGCCACATCCATTCGTTTTGATGGTTGTTGAGCCATCCACACCGACACACGCTGAGTCATCGTGCGCGGTTGTGCTTGGACAACTCGGCAGCACTGCTGAACAGAGCAAATCTGCCGGCAAGAGGAAGGAGTCTCCAACTCAGTCCGCCAAATCCACCGGGAAGGTGAACCCAGATGCACCAGGGTGGACCAGAAGGTATACATATAATTGAGTGTTTTTTTACTCTGTATATATGGTTCTGATTTTTATTCCCTATGTCCATAGATGTCCAGTGTGCATTAGTACTACTGCCAAGTAGCTGATCCTCTGACTGTGGCAGTCATCCATGCATGCAATTTAGCTTCCCAAATGGTTTCTGCAGTAGATCATGTCATCCTCACAAGGAATTGCCATACATATTGTTTTCTGGGCAGATCATGTGAACGATTGTAATGAAACTCGAAAGAACATGCCCTCCAGGCTGTTGAATAAAATACTATTGCATCATCTAAATGAATGTGAATTTAATTTCAGGTTAAGAGTCCCTCCAGATAGGGCACCCTGTCCAAGCAGACGGACTCCATTAGAAGAAACAATCAGGATATATGCTGATAAACCCTTGGAGAATGTGGTGAAGCCAAAGATTGGGATGAGTTTTGACTCACTTGGGCAAACATACGATTTCTGTAACATGTATTCTTGGGAGCTTGGATTTGGTATACGATATGGAAAGAGCCGTCTGAATGTTGAGCAGACAAAGTGTATGCAGGAGATCATTTGCGGATGCTCGGTTAGCACTTAATACCATAAATAAAAAAGTTGGCAGTTTTTTTACATATTGCTTGGACTGGATTTCTTTTCACATACCTGACACAGAGGGAAAAAAATCATTTTGCAGGGGAAACCTGAACAGCAGAATAGCCGGTCTCGTCAGTGTGAGTGTCCTGCAATGATCAGATTGCTTAGAGTTGCGGACAATGGATGGTACATGCTGGGCATCGCTCTAGCCACAACCATTCATTGTCTCTAACCTGTGGTGAAAAAGTTCATTGGCTATCGCACAAGCACATATATGTGTACATGAAGGATTTGGTGAAGCAGCTAAGGGCAAACAATCTTATATCTTATATTTACTAATCGGAGGCATCATACGAGACACCACGTTAATCCTAGAGTTAAGAAATTTCATCCATCAGATTAACAAGTAATATGTTAGTAGCCGTCCGATGAAACAAGAGATGTGTTAGCTAAACCAACGTACGGGCCATCCTCCAAACCCAGCCGTACACCCCTAGGCCTCTCCACCTTACTTTTTTTAAAGAAAAAACAACAACAAATCTGATCGTACCATCCTCCACATCCCAGACGTACACCCATTGGCCTCTCCCCTTTTCCTTCTAGGAGGAAAAACTAACAACAAATCTGTTTGTCATCTCTCTTAAAAAGAAAAAAAAGGATACCCCAAATATGATTAGAGAAGAAGATGTTGTCTTCCCACATGGCCTTCCCGTAATACAGTCTGGTAGGTGTGGTGAGCTATCCGACATGGCAGGAACGGCTAACAATATTGGTGGTGCGGGTTGGGCAAAGTCGCCGCTGACATAATCTCCCGGTTGTCATGTACAACTTCGTGCAGTTGCATGCAGTTCTAAAAACTACGTCGCGCAACCACTTCATCTGCTTAGGCGACACCGTCCATCATCTCAGCCACCAACACTGACCTCACAGGTTTAACTGATGACTACTACTAAGATCATGCTCGGCACCTCAGCCGACCCATCCGGCGTAATTTATGAAGGTTTCTCTAGCATGGATGATGCGTCCGACAAGAGTTAACTTATTAGATATCTGTGTATGTTCAATCCCTAAACAATTCTCCCTACACTCATCAGGTGCTTCTCCTTAAATCTTCTGTTTTTTAATGGATTCAAAAACCTGACCGTAAAAGCTAAAGCTAGATTAGATTGGTGTTTTCCAAGCAAGACTGAGTATCTCCATCCTGCTTTTACTCATTGGCCAGTCCATATAATGTTTTTTGCAAGATCCTTCAAGTTCTGATAAAAAATATTAATATATTTTGTGCTTCAGTTGATTTTTAGAACCCTTGCATTTATCAGATAAATCATGTAAACTGGATTCCTTCGGATTAATTTTGTTTCCCCAAGCATACAAATCTTGAATACCATCAGCTTTCAGGTTTTGGCCATGTTGTAACCAGGCATCTATGTTTGTTCCATTAGATGAATTTATCCCACGATGGTTAATGCGGCGAAAGAAAATGTATGTAGAATGGCTGTTTGAAGGAGATTAGATGGCCGTCGCTGTCGACGGGGCAGCCGTGTTAACATATTATGGAGATCCGATGGCCAAGCTATTCAGCTGCCTGACAGCATTAGATTTTGTACGGTCGTCTCGATGACTACCCAGCAGGAAAGCATTTTGGCATCTTGAATTTTCTGCTCATTTATCTATAGTTTTATAAGGTTCATTTGTCACAAATGCATTGCATATTTAAGTAAACTAGGCTAGACTAACGTTAAGGTCTTCGATCAACCTTATGTACATTGTGGTAGTGCTTTGATAACTTGCATCACTTGGCTTGAAAGGGGTACATATATCTTTGTTATAGATAGGAAATAAAACAACCACATCAATCTTAGAATTTTTCGGTAATCTTAGAATTTTCTAAGAATTTATTGATTAAGAGAAGTCAAGTAGAAATACATTTAATCTAACCCAGTTACGCCAATTAGAAAATTTCATATTACGTTGCTAGAAATATCACATATGCTCTTGAAGGAACACCATGCGTGGGTTAAGTATTTCAAACAACCTGTTTTATAATTAAAATAGATTAGATGGAACTTAAATTCTATACTATGTTCCTAATAGTATACTTATGCATGGATGCTCTACCCAGTAATAGTAAACCACATTGGGTGATCAGTGTCTCTGCATATATGAAGATCAAACTCTCTCGGGCTTTCACGACAAAAGGGAAAATATATGCTACACCATCGCATCCATTTTTGGAGCCTACGTACAGATATTTTTAAGTCATGAATAAACAGAACATATAGTCATAGTTTTGCATTTCAAACCATGTTGTCTAATTATATAATGCATCTAAACTTAATGAAGTATGTAACCTTATTTCCGTATCATTGTTCAATCTGAGGTTTGTTGACATGACCTAACAAAATTGTGTGTGCCATTAAACATAACTAAATCTCAAATTAGGAAAATGAAGAAAAAGTCTTTGATCCCTCTGCATAACCAAGAAAAATTTCTACATGCATGTTTACTAATGATCCATGAAAACATGTTCACACCATTGACCAATATTTCTAATCCGTAGAAATATTAGCTGAAAATGAATATAGGCTAGCCCGTGCAGGTGCACGGGTTGCCGACTAGTGTGAACCTAAACAAGGTGTACAACATAGTTTGCAGCTTCCTCGGTGTTGATACCAGATTTTGGCACAGTCAAGAACTTATTTAAAATGGCCTCAAATGGTGAAGTGTTCTACATGAAAATGTTTCGTATTGTCGATACGAACATCTTTGAAGTTTGGGTCATCGCCATCTGATCTCATCTCGAAGGCCGAAGTTGTGTTCGAAATACTGAGATTTTGTATTCAAAATACTATTCGGCACATTACGCCCCCAAGACTGCCTCGTATGGAAAAATGATCTACATGGATTATCTTCGTCTCGTCGAAACGATCGATTTTGATATAAGAATCGTTCCAATCCGAGTTCGTATGCAAAAGTTAGAGCCATCCGAATACATCACTATCACGAGCCAAAAGTGGCGCGCCCCACCAGACACCCTGTCTGATGGGTAGCGCGAATAACAGTCTGTGTTGCACGAGCGATTTGACCCTCAAGATAAACTCTAATCTAAAAACGTTCAACATAAAAGTTGTCCGTCTCGTCGAAACGGTCAAGATTGCTTTTGGGCTCGTTTCCATCCGAGGTCATTTACCACCTCAAAAATTACCCGCAAGGTGCAGCCAGTTTAAACCGAACAGTTTTGGAAAGTTCGGACAAAACCAATCCGAATTTGACTAGGGTTTTGGACGTGAATCCAAGCCTTTTCCTTGCACGGGAAGTCCAGCCGCCTCTTATATACCTGAGGGGTGATGGCCGATTAAATAACACACAATCGATCAATCAATCTACTACTTTTCCGTGTTCATCTACTTTTATCTCTCCCCTTGTATCTTTCTTCTCGTTCTTCGTCGTTCTTCAAGATTGGAGGCTGCGGATCCACGAGGCTCTAGGGGCGGTAAGACCGACCTCGAGCAGCCAATCGTCGCCGCGAGCCCTGACGGGGTCCCTCCCGGGCGAGCGGGGCGTCTGGTCCCAAAAGCGCCGGCTTGCTGTCTTGCGTATCGCGCTGGAAGTCGGCCTCCCGCGGTGTGAGTTGCGGAGCATCTCCCTCGGCGCCACGGGTACACATCGACGTGTTCGTGTGACGCGTTCCAGCGTCAACACACTTTTTGGCGACTCCGCTGGGGACGAAGCTTCGAACGGTCTCCGGCACATTCTTGCTACAAAGAGATCGTCATCTAGGGTTTGCAGTCTACAAAGGTAATATGAATACCCAATCCTTTTATGTAGATGCAAGTAATTCATATGGTGTTACTAGATCGTTCAATGAGTATACTCTATCGGCCAACCCTAGTTTTTTCAATCATGCAACTAACTACGTGCAAGGGCCGATTCAAAGTAATTTATATATTTCAACTTCTTATGATATTAGTAACATGCACCATATGTATCCCAACTCACATGCATCGGCAACCCAGCAAATTCATATGCCGATTAATCAATTTGAAACACTCCAAGTTAGAATTTCCAATGCCATACAAGAAAGTGTTTCACCCTTTTATTCATTGGCAGCTAATGTGCAATATAGTAATCCAACCATGCCGATGAATGAGAGAATTGGCCATGCTACTAGTGGCTATTCGGCCAGTTACTCTCAACCGTCATATGCTACACCTTATGTTACTAATTCTTTGGCACCATACACAACTGTAGATGCTCATAATTCGGCTTCACACCTTCCTGGTTATAGCCGAATGAATGTAAATTTTACAGGAGCGGTTGTGCCCAACATTATAGAAGATGAGGTAGTGGTGGCTGCATTGAAGAGTTTAGCCCAAAATAAGAGAATTAATGTTCTTTGCCTTGAACAACATGAAAAGGAGCTATTTCCTGATTATGCCGCAATAAAAGCTAGAGTTTTGCAAGAAGATGAATCTTTGCCAATTGATAAAGTTGGCGAGCAAAAGGATGGTCTTACAACAATGCATATGCCTTCACCTAGTACTATATCATATTATACACCCCCTACACAATTGCAAAATTTCGGCAACACCCGTGTGTCATTGCCGAAAGAATCTAAAAGCATTGGGGGGCAATCATATCCGGAGTGGGCTGAAATTGAGAAAATGCTTAAAGCTAATTTTGCGGCTCGCCGTCAGAAACAAATAGAAAAAGAATTGGCTCAGATAAAAGAATCATTGCCAATTGGTAGTATTAATGAAAAGAAGGATGATTCGGAACATGAAAGTGCTTCGGTTGAAAAATCCGAATCAAGTAGTATATATTCTGAATCCATCAAATCCAACGAGGCAAGCATTATTGAGAAAGGGCATGGCAAGCATAGGAAAACAACGGTGCTTGATTTTTCTGAAGTTAATGGAACCTACTTCCTGCCCTATGAGTTTCGTGCCATAGAAATTGACAAGCTTCAAGGACAAGAACAAGTAGCCGAACAAAGTTCGGCCGACAAAAATCTTCAAAGCAATGATGCATGGATTCAAGAAAAAGATGATGACAAGGTGTTGAGGAGCCATCCAAAGACGGAGCAAGATGTTCTTCAAATGGCACCACCATCATGTTCTCCCAACATATTTGAAGAGGTATGCATAGCGAGTAATTTACCCATTTTCAGATTTGGTCGCAACTTCATTATTGATGCATATATAAAAAATTTCTCATAAGTAATTTTGAAAGACCAATGAAGAAGGGTAATTTACTTGTTAGCAATAAAATTGTTATGGAACATATCGGTCAAACCATTGCGCCATTTATAAAGACCGATAATGACTTATTGTTACAGCCAAAGCTTTCCCCGTTGCTTTATCTAAAGTTTATATCTAGTTGGGTAGCTTTGCTTATTTCATACTTGGCTTGCACTTGGTCTGAACTGAGACATGTATGTTCTAAATATCTTCGTTTCAGAAATTTAAAGCCAAGGTTAAATTCTATTTAGAAAATCGATGCTAATACAATATCTTATCCAAAGACATCGGAGATAGAGTGGAAAACACAATGCATAGCCGAATGGGGAGATTCCAAATCTGAACCATTCGTTTGCTTATCTCCAAAGCCGTTCAAACAGCAAGATCGGCTAGAAAACAAGAAGTATACCTTCAGTTCAAGCATGTGTGATCAAATATTTGATTTGTTGCTGAAAAATAATTACATTACAATTCTCGATCACCATGTTAAGCCATCAATCCAAGGACGAATGTATTGTAAGTTGCATGATTCGTCCAAACATAATTTTGAGGATTGCAACATGTTTCGGCAAATAGTTAAATCGGCCATTGAAAAAGGACGATTGAAGTTTGTTGAAACACCAAGGGATGACCAGTCTATTCCGATTGGTCCCGATGGCAAAAGGTTTTTGCATCGGCTGCTTCAAGCCGATCCATTTAAAGAGAATGTAAAAACTGCAGGTGATGGGATCAAGGTTTCAAGTAAAGAAGTTGTTGAAGAGCATAATGAACATAATCTTGAGGGCGAAAATTCCATCGAAGCTACAATGGAGACGCCAAGGACTGGGGGGGCATCAAGCAAATCCAATGATCGATGAAAGCAAACCAAAAGAAAACAAAGGCCGAAATAAGAGCAAGTGTAAGAGATCAAAAATCACCTTTGCTGAACTATTGGATAAATATCAAAAGACGAGTGAAGAGAAGAATGCTCATCGGCCAAATCATGCAAAGAAACCAAGATCACCCCCAAGGCACAAATATGAGGATTGGTATTGGCAAAGTGATAATTTTAGTGCAACATATTCATATCCTTATTTTGGGCTGCCAATGCCAATGCCGTGGATGCCTCCCTATGCTCATATATATACATATTCATCATGGGACAGGTATGGTACACGGGCACATTCTCCATCTTATTCTAGACCATCTCACCAATACTATGCAGCTCCAAGAAGATCAACATTTGAACAATCACGTATCAAAGACCGTTTCAATCATAAGGAATCGGTCCAGAGCTCAAGGAAGAAGAAAGAGATGGTAAAGCAAGTTTACCGCGTGAAAAGAGATGGTCATAAGTGTGCTACTTCAGATTTGATCTCAAAAAACAAAGAGCCAATTAAAGTGTTGACATTGGCTACAAAAGGCAAAGAAGTGAAGCAATCAATTGATAAAAATCAGAGTGCCAAATCTGAAGAAAATAAGTTGAGGGTGCACAAGGCCCAGAAAGAGTTGCCATTGGTTGAAACAAAATCACAGTCGAGGTGCTCACTTGGCTTATCATATTGGCAAAAGAAGGAATTACAAAATCTTAGTGCACAAGAGCTTAGAAAGAGGAACATGGCATGGGTTTCCAAGAGGATCAATCAAAACAAAAACGATGTGCATGCTTCAATTGCAACAAGTACAATAAAAATGAAGAAGGAGAATGATGGAAGCAACAAACAATTAAGCCGAAGGTGTGCATCACAACATCAAAATCTTCGGTTAGCACATCATCCATTTTCTTCAACAATGCCATTGATGCCTTTGCCATGGAATTCATCCACAGGTATGATCAGTTACCCTCCATGGATTTATTTTGATCCATGGATGCAACATAATTTTCTATATGATGACAGAGTATTACCAAATCACTATACATTTGGTTAGTTACATTTTTGTTGCTAAGACAAAGGAGCCAAAAATATTTTATTGCTATTTTATTTTTTTATTTCGGCTATACATGTTTTAATGGATGAATTCTACATTAACCTCATGGTAATGGCCGATACTTAACTATCGTCCTAAGAAACTATCTGATCATGGCCGGTGTGGAATTCTAACACCGTCCTTAGTTCAATTGGAACCGAGACAAGGTACATGTTAAGTGATATTAGCTTTGTCTCTTTAGTACTATGGAGATTATATTTTGATGGTTCAATTTGTAGCAATGGCCAAAGTGTTGGTGTTGTTTATTTATCTCCATATGGAGCTAGTTTGTGAAGCCTCATGCCGCTTAACATATTTTTGCACAATGATCAAAGCCGAATATGCATTGTTATTCGGATTTTTGCCTTGCTATAGGTGCTATACATATTGAGGCTTCCGGTGATTCGTTATTAATAGTGCAACAAATGTCCAAGGGTTATCAATGTTTTGACGAATCACTTATAGTTTATCTTTTGATATGACTAGATGCAAGATTTACCTTGGGTTGCTTTAAAGTTGTTCATATATCTAGACATGACAATTTGAAAGAGTTGGCACAGCAAGCATATGGCTACTATGTTAACTATGGTGTATTGTATTTCTATCAATAGCCGATGCTAGGTTTTGTCAACATAGGTAAGGCCGAACCAAAGCCCACCGCTTCGGCCACTAATGAAACTTTTATGCAGGTGAAGTAAGGATTGGAGGAAGTTCATTATTGATTATCTGCAAAGTCCTAGTGAAAGGGTGAACAATATGGTTCGGAGGATGGTTTTGATCTATGGAACCTTATCACTGGATTGTTATTGAAGTTGGGAAAGTTTCACCCAAACTTGCATCGAAATATTCACACAAGCAATGGCTGATATAAACTTATCGTCCTAAGAATATGCCAAAATGGCCGATGGAGTGTTAACATCGTCCTTAGAGCAAGCTATGTGCAAGTTATTTTTCGGCACACAGGCTTTGCCGAAAAACAGGGGGGCATGTGTTGACACCAGATTTTGGCACAGTCAAAAACTTATTTAAAATGGCCTCAAATGGAGAAGTGTTCTACATGAAAATGTTTTGTATTGTCGATATGAACATCTTTGAAGTTTGGGCCATCGCCATCTGATCTCATCTCGAAGGCCGAAGTTGTGTTTGAAATACTGAGATTTTGTATTCAGAACACTATTCGGCACATTACGCCCCCAAGACTGCCTCGTATGGAAAAATGATCTACATGGATTGTCTTCGTCTCGTCGAAACGATTGATTTTGATATAAGAATCGTTCCAATCCGAGTTCATATGCAAAAGTGGCGCGCCCCACCAGACACCCTGTCTGATGGGTAGCGCGAATAACAGCCTGTGTTGCACGAGCGATTTGACCCTCAAGATGAACTCTAATAAAAAAACGTTTAACATAAAAGTTGTTTGTCTCGTCGAAACGGTCAAGATTTCTTTTGGGCTCGTTTCCATCCGAGGTCGTTTACCACCTCAAAAGTTACCCGCAAGGTGCAGCCAGTTTAAACCGAGCAGTTTTGGAAAGTTCGGACAAAACCAATCCGAATTTGACTAGGGTTTTGGACGTGAATCCAAGCCTTTTCCTTGCACGGGAAGTCCAGCCGCCTATTATATACCTGAGGGGTGATGGCCGATTGAACAACACACAATCGAGCAATCAATCTACTACTTTTCCGTGTTCATCTACTTTTATCTCTCCCCTTGTATCTTTCTTCTCGTTCTTCGTCGTTCTTCAAGATTGGAGGCTGCGAATCCACGAGGCTCTAGGGGCGGTAAGACCGACTGAGGGAGTCCTGGACTAGGGGGTGTCCGGACAGCCGGACTATCATCATCCGCCGGACTCCAAGACCATGAAGATACAAGATTGAAGACTTCGTTCCATGTCCGGATGGGACTTTCCTTGGCGTGGAAGGCAAGTTTGGCAATACAGATATGTAGATCTCCTACCATTGTAACCGACTCTGTGTAACCCTAGCCCTCTCCGGTGTCTATATAAACCGGAGGGTTTTAGTCCGTAGAACAACACAACCATTACAACAATCATACCATAGGCTAACTTCTAGGGTTTAGCCTCCTTGATCTCGTGGTAGATCCACTCTTGTACTACCCATATCATCAATATCAATCAAGCAGGAGTAGGGTTTTACCTCCATTGAGAGGGCCCGAACCTGGGTAAAAACATCGTGTCCCTTGTCTCCTGTTACCATCCGCCTAGACGCACAGTTCGGGACCCCCTACCCGAGATCCGCCGGTTTTGACACCGACATTGGTGCTTTCATTGAGAGTTCCTCTGTGTCATCCCCGATAGGCTTGATGGCTTCTTCAATCAACAACAACACCGTCCAGGGTGAGACTTTTCTCCCCGGACAGATCTTCGTATTCGGCGGCTTCGCTATGCGAGCCAATTCGCTTGGCCTTTTGGAGCAGATCGAAAGCTACGCTCCTGGCCGTTAGGTCAGATTTGGAAGCCTAAACTTCACGGCGGATATCCACGGAGACTTGATCTTCGATGGATCCGAGCCACAGCCGAGCGTGCTGCACTGTCACGATGGGCATGATCTAGCTCTACCGCCGGACAGTACCTTGGAGGCCGCACACGAATCCGCTCCGACCCATAGTCCGGAGCCGATTGCATAGATCAAGGACGGGTGGCTGGACACCGCCTCGGGAGCTGCGACCTCCACGGCGATGGAGCCAAACACCGACCTTGTCCCTTATAAAGCTCGTGATTCCGAGGTGCCGGACTCCCTGTCGGACTCCGAACCTCCTGCGCCCCTGCCAGTCGAATCCGATTGGGCGCCGATCATGGAGTTCACCGCCGCGGACATCTTTCAGCACTCGCCCTTTGGCGACATCCTAAATTCGCTAAAGCATCTCTCGCTATCCAGAGAGCCCTGGCCGGACTATGGGCAGGATGGTTGGGATTCGGACGATGAAAAGATTCAAAGCCCACCCACCACCCACTTTGTAGCCACTGTTGACAATCTAACCGACATGCCAGACTACGACTCTGAAGACATCGACGGTATTGACGACGATGCCGGAGACGATCAAGAATCAGCGCTCACCGAGCACTGGAAAGCCACCCTGACCCATGGTGTATATATGGTGGACACCCCAAAAGGAAGCGATAACGAGGATCAACGGGGCGCGGCAAAGGATAATCCCGCTGACAAACAACCAAAACGGCGACACAAACGCCGCCCTAAGTCCCGCCTCGACAAAAGCAGCGCTCCTAATGACCCAGCAATAGAGCAGGGCAAACCAGTGGACGACGAACATGCAACCAAGCAACCGTCCGAACAGGACGAATCGGATAATCAATCCATGCCCGGCGAAACAAACAGTCCAGACGACCTCACGTCGGACACACCATCGGAGCATAAGAGCCTCCACAAAAGACTCGTCGCCACTGCAAGAAGTCTGAAGAAGGAAAACGGAAGCTCAAAACAGCGAAAGACATACTCAGAATGAGGTGGAGCAAAGTGCTCAAAACCGCAGACAAATACGGCAATGGCCATCACTCAAAGAGCTACCCGAAGCGCAAGCTGCTGCCAGAATTTGACGAGGAAGCCATAGAGCCACCACAGTCAAAAATTAAAGAAACCGCCTGGCCGGATAGACGACCAGATGACAGGCCAAAAGCGACAAACGGCGCTACACACAAGCCAACTCATGATCCTGGGAAAACAGACGGCCCAGCCAGGTCCATTTACGGGCCAAAACAGAGGGGCCCAGGAAGCAACACAACACGCCAAGTATTCGAAGACAGCGGCACACCGAAATACAGGGGCGCCGCACACCCACTATGTTTCACCAATGAGGTGCTGGATCATGAATTTCCAGCAGGGTTCAAACCCATAAACATAGAGGCTTACGATGGAACAACAGACCCTGGAGTCTGGATAGAGGATTATATACTATACATACACATGGCTAGAGGAGATGATCTCCACGCCATAAAATATCTACCCCTCAAGCTCAAAGGGCCAGCTCGGCATTGGCTCAAAAGCCTCCCAGAAAACACTGTTGGAAGTTGGGAAGAGCTTGAGGACGCGTTTAGAGCAAATTTTCAAGGGACTTATGTCCGCCCTCCAGATGCAGACGATCTAAGTCATATAACTCAACAGCCCAGAGGGTCAGCTCGCAAATTTTGGAACAGGTTCCTTACCAAAAAGAACCAAATAGTCGACTGTCCGGACGCCGAAGCCTTAGCATCTTTTAAACACAATGTCCGAGACGAATGGCTCGCCAGACACCTCGGCCAAGAAAAGCCGAGAACAATGGCCGCACTAACAAGCCTCATGACCCGCTTTTGCGCGGGGGAAGACAGCTGGCTAGCAAGACGCAGCACCAGCGACCCGAGTACATCCGAGATCGGAGATGGAAACGGAAAATCACGGCGCCAAAAGGATCAGCGCCGGAATAAAGAAAAAAGCCCAAAGAACACGGCGGTCAACGCCGGATTCAAAAGCTCGCGGCCAAACAACAAAACACTGCCTCTTAAGGACAACAGTGATGAGCTATCTGACTTAAACAAAATCCTGGATCGGATATGTCAAATCCACAGTACCTCCGGAAGACCTGCAAACCACACCCACCGAGATTGTTGGGTTTTCAAACAGTCCGGCCGACTCAACGCCGAACACAAGGGGCTCGACGCACCAAGCGAGGATGATGACGAACCCCACCAGCAGAGCACCGGAAAGCAAAAGACTTTCCCACAAGAAGTCAAAGCAGTAAACTCACTTCATGTGATATTACGGAAAAACAATGTGGCACCAGCTATAATAACTGCCGCACGATCCACCCCAGCAGAACATCGAAGCTGGATGTCAAAACCGATAACTTTCGACCACCTGGATTATTCTAGAAGCATTCGAAACGCAGGATGGACTGCTTTGATATTGGATCCTATAATCGATGGACTACAATTTACACAAGTCCTGATGGACGGCGACAGCGATTTAAACCTGCTATATCCGAACACAATCCGCAAGATGGGGATAGACCTTACTAAAATTCGATAAAGCCGCACTTCCTTTAAAGGAATGACGCCAGGCCCTTACGCCAAGTGCACAGGCTCATTATTAGAAGTTGTGTTCGGGTCACCGGACAACTTCCGACGCGAAAAGCTAATCTTTCATGTCGCCCCATTCAAAAGTAGCTATCAAGCACTATTGGGACGTGAAGCTTTTATCCGCTTTAACGCAATACCACATTACGCGTCTCTTACACTTAAAATGCCCGGTCCACGTGGCATCATTTCATTAAAAGGTCGTTCAAAGACCCCGAACACGGCTAGACGAGTCTGGCATAAATAAGCTAGGGGCTCCCTAGTCGCACACCCCTTCACAAGGGGCTGTGCATATAAGCAATAATGAGCTAATATAGGCTCAGCTTTATTAATTTATTAATATTTAGTTTTTTTATACACTTTTCGCACGATTTCTTTTCAAACTAAGTTCCTCTCTTTTTACAGATGAACAACGTGCATACCCGTCCAGGATACGGCACAACGGAGACACAGGCGCAGACATGCAGTAGGGACCCGTTGCAAGGATTCTTTTCAGATTAAGACCCTGCGTAAACCTTTTTTACTGTCTCTTGTTGCTATAATCCCCTGGTTTTTCCTGATAACCAGAGAGGAGACTGACGTTTTGGCATTAGCCGCGTCAGAGGACCTCGCCCGTACCTGGACACTAGGGGCTTAGGGCTTCCGCCCGTTATTATAAAGACCGAACACCTCAGGGAGTGTTCGGCGTCTCGAGTTAGGCCTTATATGCATCAGCTCTGAATCATGTCTTTGGTCAAAATTTGGGTTTGCCCAGCTCCTATGTTTTGCTGCCTTACGTTCCGTATCATCGGCTAACGCGGCACCAGGAGAACTACTGCGATTGTGCCCCAGTTCGGCTGGGCGAGCACATCAGTAGAGAAAGCCGAAAACTGATTGTCATGATACAGCGAGAGACTGGTCAACCACTCGATCGACCACCGGAATGATTAGAATTCCTCCGCTTTGACGAAGGACCGTTTCCCGGTCAGGCACATACGCGCCCCGAGTTCGGAGAGCGCGGTGCCCCCAGGGGCTATATCGTAGTCCCACCCTCGAACTCCAATGGCTAAGTGAAAGTGATAAAGCATTATAGTCCGATTGCCTCGTTTGCTACGCTATCACCTCCTTAACAGGACCGAGATGTCGGATTAAGTGTGAAAATGCACTATTTTTGCGAACACCCCCGCACCTTGTGCATGGAGGCCGAAGCTGACGACTGCCATCTTTCAGGTTATACATACGTATACATAAACGGCTGCACATGAGATATTTCAATACTTGAACGCACAAGTACAAAAGCGCCTACATCATAAACATTGTTTTATAAATTTAAACGTTCATTCGAACGTGACATTTTTCGAGCACTGCGACTCTATTACACGAGCACCACGCAGAACTTCCCCAAAATAGTGCTCGGCGGGTAACCGGCCTTCGTTCGAACCCTGGGTCACAACAGCGGTGGCGTCCATCTCCGTCCAATGTGTCTTCACACGGGCGAGTGCCATCCGCGCACCCTCTATGCAGGCCGACCGCTTCATCTCCTTGATATGCGGCACAGCTCCAAGAAATTGCTGCAATAAGCCAAAATAGCTCTTCGGCTTGGACCTATCCGGCCAGACATGAGTCACGATATCCGTCATGGCAAGTCCGGACAACCTATTCAGCTCAGCCCATTCGGCCAACCGATCGGTCAGCGGAAGTGAACGATCCGACTATGGAATTGAGACCAAAACAGCTCTTCCGTCTTGTGATCCTTCTGACTTTGGAAGTGCACAACGGCATCCGCCGCACTCGCCGCTAAGTCCATATAAGGATCCTCCGGACCCCATAGCTGGCCAAGCTGGGCATACTTTGGATCCGTAAACCTGCAGCGCAGCAGAAAAGGCTTGCCAGCCACAATGTCTCCAGCCTGACGCAGCTCCTCCTTTATAGCCCGCATTGCAGAACGGGCATCCTTGGCTTCGGCGGTGGCCTTCCCCAGGTCTTCTCGCTCTGATAGGCGCTCCTTTTCAAGAGCCTCATTGCGGTCGGTAGCATCCTTCAATTTAACGGCCAGTTCGGCCATCTCTTCCCTGCTTCGGCAGTGTGCAGCCCTTTCGGCTTTTAACTCCTCGGCCGCCCCTCGAGGCAGCCGCATCACTCCTTCTAGCTTGCTCCTTGGTTTGAGAAAGTTCTGCCCGAAGGCTCTCCACAGCAGTGGCACCATCTGCGTCAAGCACAAATATTGTAAGAGGTGGGATTTGTCTCCCTTAATAGGTGACTGCGGAGAAACAACTTACCTTGCGACTCGTCAAGTCGCTTGTTGATTAGCGCGATGTCCGCATCCGCAACATCGAGTTGCCGCTTTAATTCAGCAACTGCATCAGTCCGGCTAGCCCCCGGACTATCCGCCACCTGCATAGGAAAGGCGACACTCAATACCTGCGATTTTGATCCTCGGTACGCTGTCGCTTTCGACAACCTACCAAGTCTCAGGGGCTACTATCTATACAGGGTGCACCTTATGTGCAAAATTGTCAAAAAAGGGGTGTCATTTTTACATACCTCAAACCCCGCCAGCAAACTTCTGACGGCATTATGCAATCCGCTTTCGGCGGACAAAATCCTTCCAATCACCATACTCATCAATGCATGGTGATCTTTTGAGATGGACGCCCTCTCAAGCAGATCCTTCAGCTCCCCCGGCCGAACACTATTCGGCGCCGAACTCTTCGGCTCTGCCGGGCTCGGGGATACCCTCCGTGATGACACTTCAGGCTCGTCCGCCCTATCTGACGGCGCAGCGGACGGAGGCGTCTCGGTCTCGACCATCTCCGGACGAAGGTCCCCCGAAGATGAGCTCATCTGAGAAGGTCGAAGATCTGAACTACAAGGTAAAAATTCGGTTATCCTCAGAAGCACAAATAGGGATGTCTCTTATTACCGAACTCTCTTTTTTCTACTTACGGCTCGCTGGAGGGTTGATGCTTTGGGGGAGACTGTGCGGCCGGGGCCTCCCCGGGCGCAGGACCCTCTGGTGAAGACTTCTTCCCCCGCTTAGGGGCTTTGGCCTCTGGGTCTCCAGAGGCGGTCCTCTTCCCCCCTTGGAGGGAGGGACTCTCCATCCCCCCTCTTTCAAGAGCCTCCTTGGATGAGGCAGTAGCTCCTCTACTTCCCCCTTCGCTTTCTTCTGAAGGCGCAACCTCCAGCATCTTGACCAGCACGGGATCCGGCGCGGTCTCTGGGAGGGGGGCCGGACACCGTATCAGCTTTGCTTGCGATATCCACTCCTGTTGAAGGATAACGGGTTAAAAGGCGAATTGTAGAAAGGCAAACAAACGGTACTTCCGAACACTGAGCTACTTACTTGAGTATCCGGGCGATTGCAGCTTAGGCCGGCGTCCTCGGTCAATCCCGACACACCGCCCGTGATCCGAAGAACAACTCGTACATCTCCATGGGTGTCGTACCCATAAAGTGTTGGAGAATCCGTGGTCCCTCCGGATTAAACTCCCATAGCCGAAGAGGACGGCGCTTGCAGGGCAGGAGACGCCTAATTAGCATAACCTGCATCACTACGACCAGATCGATCTCCCTTGCCTGGAGGTCACGAATCCGGCCCTGCAATAGGAGCACGTCTTTTGACGGCCCCCAATTGAGCCCTTGGTTGACCCACGACATCAACCGTCGTGGAGGTCCCGAGCGGAATAAGGGCGGCGGTTTCTGCCTGCTGCCCTTTGGAGCGGTGATACAGAACCACTCCTGCTGCCACAAGCCAAGCTCCTCTTGGAAGGAGCCCTCGGGCCACGGGGCATCGACCCTCCTGCTTACGGCCGCCCCGCCACACTCTGCTTGATGCCCCCCGATCATCTTCGGCTCCACATTGAAGGTCTTCAGCCACAGGCCGAAGTGGGGGGTGACACGGAGGAAGGCTTCGCACATGACAATAAATGCGGAAATATGGAGGATGGACTCCGGAGCCAAGTCATGGAATTCCAGCCCATAGTAAAACATGAGCCCTCTCACAAAAGGATCCATCGGGAAGCCTAAACCCTGACGGAGGTGGGACACAAAGACGACGTACTCGCCGGGCTCGGGGGTGGGGATGGCCTGCCCTTCGGCGGGTAACCTGTGGGAAATCTCGTAAGACAGGTACTTGGCCTCTCGCAGCTTTAGCACGTCCTCCTCCGTGATGAAGGAGGGCATCCACCGGCCGTGAAGGTCGGAGCCGGACATTGTTGAAGGTCCGAGGCGCTCGAATCTGGGGCTCTGGGTGTTGGAACTCGGGGCAAGGAGAAGATTCGATGTAGGATTGAAGAAAAGAAACGAGCCTTGGTCCTGTTATAAAGAGGAAGAATACCAAGAGCCGTCTCCGTTACCGTTCGAGACTCGCCTTCGATAGAGGAGGCGTGGCGACGGGCGCGGTAGGGTTACCCACGTCCGTATTGATGAGAATCCCAGAATAAGGGGAACACGATCTCTGCTTCGACAAGACGTGCCAAGGAAACCGCTTCGCTAAACGCGCTGAGGTGGTATAATAAAAAAATCAAGTAAAGGCTTGGTAGTGGCATGACGTCATGCTACATAATACGTCAGCAGATTGAGCTTGTGTACATAATATTCTCTCTACGGTGGCGTGGAAGGCAAGCTTGGCAATACGGATATGTAGATCTCCTACCATTGTAACCGACTCTGTGTAACCCTAGCCCTCTCCGGTGTCTATATAAACCGAAGGGTTTTAGTCCGTAGAACAACACAACCATTACAACAATCATACCATAGGCTAGCTTCTAGGGTTTAGCCTCCTTGATCTCGTGGTAGATCCACTCTTGTACTACCCATATCATCAATATCAATCAAGAAGGAGTAGGGTTTTACCTCCATCGAGAGGGCCCGAACCTGGGTAAAAACATCGTGTCCCTTGTCTCCTGTTACCATCCGCCTAGACGCACAGTTCGGGACCCCCTACCCGAGATCCGCCGGTTTTGACACCGACACTGACCTCGAGCAGCCAATAGTCGCCGCGAGCCCTGACGGGGTCCCTGCCGTGCGAGCGGGCCGTCTGGTCCCAAAAGCGCCGGCTTGCTGTCTTGCGTATCGCGCTGGAAGTCGGCCTCCCGCGGTGTGAGTTGTGGAGCATCTCCCTCGGCGCCGCGGATACACATCGACGTGTTCGTGTGACGCGTTCCAGCGTCAACACTCGGTTCAACCCAGAATGTGCCTTTCTTCGGTTCAACCCAAAATGTGCCTCTCACAAAACGGACAATGCACAGTCTTTGTGGTTGGATAAGTAGAGACCAGGAAACTATCGGCGACGAGCAACTTTGAAGCAGTCTCTGCCATGCCTGACTGGAGCTCCTGCTGGATTCATTAGACATGTACTTGCTCAGGCCTACTCTGATGTTATTTCTCGCTTGCGCTTACGCCCTTCGCTGATGCCGGCGGCGGGCTTTGTTTGCCAATCGCGATGCAGGTTCCCTGCTGAGAGAGGTGATTGTGGACGTTGAGCAGCCAGATCCGTTGGTACCAAGGGGGGTTTTGCCACCAGCTACGCCCGGCGGCGACTCTTCGTGCACTGTTGTGGTGGAGCACCTTGGCGGCGCTGCTGACCAGCGTGACACATGCAGCAAGAGAAAGGAGTCTCCGACACATTCCGTGGAATCCACTGGGAAAGTGAACCGAGAGGCCCCTGGGTGGATTAGGAGGTGAGATTGACTCTGCAATTTACATGCCTATGTCATTTTAGGAGATGTCCGAATTTGTGCTCACTAGGGTCGATTGGTAGCCCCTTAGAACCCCATGCCTCGGCAAAATATTAATTTATTTCACTTTATAGCTAATTCATGGTGAGGTTTTAAATCCTAAACCGTGTGACACAGATAGATTGGTCTATTTGTAGGTAAAAAATCATTAGACAAAATCAAGGAGTTGGGTGCCCTGCTAGAATTGTGATATGAAATTGGATGCCTTGGATGCCCTGCCACGTAATCCCTCCGTACCAAAATATAAGATATTGAACTGCAAAAACATCCTATATTTTGGTATGGAGGTAGTAGTTGTAAAATGCAATGCTGATCCGTTTGTGGCAGAAAGCATGGTCTGTTCTCTGGTGGGTTGTGTCACTGATTAGTAAAATGGGGTTTTGCCATGATAAAAAAGGTGTTGCTATAAATTGAGATATCGTCTGCAAAACTTGGGATATTTTTCACTTGCAGGTTGAGTGTTGGCCGTGCACCCGCTGACAGATAACCATGCCCTGGGGGAGTTACTCCATTGGAAGAAACAATCAGGACGTACGCTGATAAATCATCAGACTGTATGGTCATGCCAAAAATTGGAATGTGTTTTGACTCTCTCAGTGAAGTATATGATTTCTACAACCTTTAATTATTTGTGGGTGCTCGAATTTGCTATAAGATATGGCAAGAGCCATCTGAATGTCGAGCAGACAAAGTGTATGTAGGAAATTGTGTGTGGATGCTTGGACAGTACATATGACTCAACACTCGCAAGCACTTACATTTTATTTTAATCTGCTTGATCATTGGCTATGTGTTTGTCATAACTGCAGCTGGTAAATTCCTCTTTTACAGGGGAAGCCTGAGAAGCAAAACAACGGGTCTGCCGGTGCGAATGCCCTGCCATGATTAGGCTTCTGAGAGGATCTGACAATGGATGGTTCATTGTTGAGCATCGGGCTAGCCATAACCATTCATTGTCACGGACTTGTGGTGAAAAGGTTCACTCTCCATCGCACAACCACATAGATGTCTACACAAAAGATCTGGTTAAGCAACTTAGGGGAAATAACGTGTCAACAAGGTTCCGTCGCCGCAGCCGCTACCACTGCCCGGCGCGACACCGCAGCAGCCGCTGCAGCTGCAGCAGCCACCGCTGCAGCTGCAGTAGCCACCGCTGGTCAGCTCCACCACCCAGTATGGGATGCCCTATGACGGGACTGCGACGATCTTGTTCCCATCAGTGCCGCCGCCATCCCAGGGCGTCCACATCCAGCAGATCAAGTCCCCGCCGTCGCCGTCACCGCTTCCGTCTTGGATCGCTACCCGCCACGTGTCGGCGGCGGTGAGGCTGCAGGCTGCTGCGCGCGGCCTCCTAGCGCGTCGGCGTGTGCGGAAGATGCGTGGTCTACAACTGCCGCTCCTTCAAGTTGCCCTTCCCTTCGCAAAGGATCTCGATCTCGTCCGCTGTGTCAGGGATCTTGGGCATGCGGTTTCCCCCACAGGCGGCGGGCATGCTGTTTTCCCCGCGGGCAGTGACCTCAAAGTCTGTGACATCGGCGGTTGGGGGGCGCACCCCTCCTCGTCATTCTCCATCGCAAGCCCTCCACTCTTTCCTGTGCGGTGCAGACCAATAGCCGTCCAACGGGGAGAAGGGAGGGTGTCACCGACAGGAGCGCACCGCGTAGCACCACTGCTTTCCGTTGCCGGCCGCCGCGAGGGCGCCTCTGCTGGTTGACATGTCTCCAATGTATCTATATTTTTTATTATTCCATGCTGTTTTATTATCAATCTTGGATGTTTTATAATCATTTTATAGTTATTTTATATCATTTTTTGAACTAACCTATTGACATAGTGCCAATTGCCAGTTGTTATTTTTTGTATGTTTTTTACATCGCAGGAAATCAATATCAGATGGAGTCCAAATGCCACGCCAATTTACGATGACTTTTTATGGGCCAGAAGGAACACAACGGGCCGTGGTTACACCTGGGGGCAGTCTCGAGGAGGGAACAACCCACCAGGGCGCGCCAGGAGGCTCATGCGCGCCCTGGTGGGTTGTGCCCACCTCGGGTACCCCCTGGACCGACTCTTTGCTCTATAAATACCCCAATATTCCAAAAACCCTAGGGGAGTCAACAAATTTTTCATCCAGCCACCACAGAGTTCAAAACCATGAGATCCAATCTAGACACCATCACAGAGGGGTTCACCACTTCCATTGGTGCCTCTCCGATGATGCGTGAGTAGTTCTTTGTAGACCTTCGGGTCCATAGTTAGTAGCTAGATGGTCTTGATGACCCACAAGTGTAGGGGATCTATCGTAGTCCTTTCGATAAGTAAGAGTGTCAAACCCAACGAGGAACAGAAGGAAATGACAAGCGGTTTTCAGTAAGGTATTCTCTGCAAGCACTGAAATTGTAGGTAACAGATAGTTTTGTGATAAGATAATTTGTAACATGTAACAAGCAATGAAAGTAAATAAGGTGCAGCAAGGTGGTCCAATCCATTTTGTAGCAAAGGACAAGCCTAGACAAATTCTTATATAGAGAAAAGCGCTCCCGAGGACACATGGGAATTATTGTCAAGCTAGTTTTCATCACGTTCATATGATTCGCGTTCGTTACTTTGATAATTTGATATGTGGGTGGACCAGTGCTTGGGTACTGCCCTTTCTTGGACAAGCATCCCACTTATGATTAACCCCTATTACAAGCATCCGCAACTACAAAAGAAGTATCAAGGTAAACCTAACCATAGCATGAAACAAGTGGATCCAAATCAGTCCCTTACGAAGCAACAGATAAACTAGGGTTTAAGCTTCTGTCACTCTAGCAACTGATGTCTACTACACAATCTTCTTCTTGTAGACGTTGTTGGGCCTGCAAGTGCACAGGTTTGTAGGACAGTAGCAAATTTCCCTCAAGTGGATGACCTAAGGTTTATCAATCCGTAGGAGGCGTAGGATGAAGATGGTCTCTCTCAAGCAACCCTGCAACCAAATAACAAAGAGTCTCTTGTGTCCCCAACACACCCAATACAATGGTAAATTATATAGGTCACTAGTTCGGCAAAGAGATGGTGATACAAGTGCAATATGGATGGTAGATAAAGGTTTTTTGTAATCTGAAATAATAAAAATAGCAAGGTAACAAGTGGTAAAAGTGAGCGTAAACGATATTGCAATGATAGGAAACAAGGCCTAGGGTTCATAGTTTCACTAGTGCAAGTTCTCTCAACAATAATAACATAGATATATCATATAACAAGCCCTCAACATGCAACAAAGAGTCACTCCAAAGCCACTAATAGCGGAGAACAAACGTAGAGATTATGGTAGGGTACGAAACCACCTCAAAGTTATTCTTTCGGATCAATCCATTCAAGAGTTCGTACTAGAATAACACCTTAAGACACAAATCAACCAGAACCCTAATGTCACATAGATACTCCATTGTCACCTCAAGTATCCGTGGGCATGATTATACGATATGCATCAAACAATCTCAGATTCATCCAACCAACATAAAAGTACTTCAAAGAGTGCCCCGAAGTTTCTACCGAAGAGTCAAGAACGTGTGCCAACCCCTATGCATAGGTTCATGGGCGGAACCCGCAAGTTGGTCACCAAAACATACATCAAGTGGCACATGATATCCCATTGTCACCACGGATAAGCACGGCAAGACATACATCAAGTGTTCTCATAAAAGACTCAATCCGATAAGATAACTTCAAAGGGGAAACTCAATTCATCATAAGAGAGTAGAGGGGAGAAACATCATAAGATCCAACTACAATAGCAAAGCTCGGGATACATCAAGATCGTGCCATAGAGGGAACACGAGAGAGAGAGAGAGAGAGATAGAGAGAGAGAGAGAGAGATCAAACACATAGCTACTGGCACATACCCTCAGCCCCGAGGGTGAACTACTCCCTCCTCGTCATGGATAGCGCCGGGATGATGAAGATGGCCACCGGTGATGGATTCCCCCTCCGGCAGGGCGCCGGAACGGGCTCCCGAGAGGTTTTTGGTGGCTACAGAGGCTTGCAGTGGCGGAACTCCCGATCTATCTTGATTTCTGATGGTTTTAGGGTACGTAGGGTTATATAGGCGAAAGAAGTCGGTCGGGGGGGTGCTCGAGGGGCCCACGAGACAGGGGGGCGCGCCCTACAGGGGGGGCGCCCTCCTATCTCGTGGCTGCCTCGAGGATCTTCTAACGTGAACTCCAAGTCTCCAGGATCATATTCTTCCAAAAAATCACGCTGCCGAAGGTTTCATTCCGTTTGGACTCAGTTTGATATTCCTTTTCTTTGAAATACTGAAACAGGCAATAAAACAACAATATGGGCTGGGCCTCCGGTTAATAGGTTAGTCCCAAAAATGATATAAATGTGTAAAATAAAGCCCATAAACATCCAAAATGGGTAATATAATAGCATGGAACAATCAAAAATTATAGATACGTTGGAGACGTATCAAGCATCCCCAAGCTTAATTCCTGCTCGTCCTCGAGTAGGTAAATGATAAAAACAGAATGTTTGATGTGGAATGCTACCTAGCATAATTCTCAATGTAATTTTCTTTATTGTGGCATGAATGTTCAGATCCAAATGATTCAAAATAAAATTTCATATTGACATAAGAAATAGTGATACTTCAAGCATACTAATCAAAGTAATCATGTCTTCTCAAAATAACATGTCCCAAGAAAGTTATCCCTACAAAATCATATAGTTTGGCTGTTGCTCTATCTTCATCACACAAAGTATTTAATCATGCACAACCCCGATGACAAGCCAAGCAATTGTTTCATACTTTAATAATCTCAAACTTTTTCAACTTTCACGCAATTAATACATGAGTGTGAGCCATGGACATAGCACTATATGTGGAATAGAATGGTGGTTGTGGAGAAGACAAAAAAGGAGAAGATAGTCTCACATCAACTAGGCGTATCAACGGGCTATGGAGATGCCCATTAATAGATATCAATGTGAGTGAGTAGGGATTGCCATGCAACGGATGCACCAGAGCTATAAATATATGAAAGCTCAACAAAAGAAACTAAGTGGGTGTGCGTCCAACTCGCTTTCTCACGAAGACCTAGGACACTTTTGAGGAAGCCCATCATTGGAATATACAAGCCAAGTTCTATAATGAAAAATTCCCACTAGTATATGAAAGTGACAACATATGAGACTCTCTATCATGAAGATCATGATGCTATTTTGAAGCACAAGTGTGGAAAAGAGATAGTAGCATTGTCCCTTCTCTCTTTTTCTCTCATTTTCTTTTTTTTTCTTTTTTTCTTTTTCTTTTCCTTTTTTTCTTTGGCCTTCTTTTTTCTTTTTGGCCTTTCTCTCTTTTTTTTTTCTTTTTTTTCTTTGTAAAGTCCGAAGTCTCATCCCGACTTGTGGGGGAATCATAGTCTTCATCATCCTTTCCTCACTAGGACAATGCTCTAATAATGAAGATCATCACACTTTTATGGATTTACAACTCAAGAATTACAACTCTAAGCTAGAACAAGATATGTCTCTATATGAATGCCTTCGACGGTGTACCGGGACATGCAATGAATCAAGAGCGACATGTATGAAAAATTTGAAGGTGGCTTTGCCACAAACACGATGTCAACTACATGATCATGCAAAGAGCAATATGACAAAAGTAATACGTGTCATATGAACGGAACGGTGGAAATTTGCATGACAATATATCTCGGAATGGCTATGGAAATGCCATGATAGGTAGGTATGGTGGCCGTTTTGAGGAAGGTATATGCTGGGTGTATGGTGCTGGCGAAAGTTGCGCGGCACAAGAGAGGTTAGCAATGGTGGAAGGGTGAGGTGCGTATAATCCATGGACTCAACATTAATCAAAAGAACTCATGTACTTGTTGCAACAATCTAGAAGTCATCAAAAACCAAAGCACTACGCGCATGCTCCTAGGGGGATAGATTGGTAGGAAAAGACCATCGCTCGTCCCCGACCGCCACTCATAAGGAAGATAATCAATAAATAAAATTGTGCTCCAACTTCATCACAAAGCGGTTCACTATACGTGCATGCTACGGGATTAACACAAGTATTCTTTAAATTCATAATCACCCAACTAGCATGACTTTAATATCACTACCTCCATATCTCAAAACAATTATCAAGCATAAGTTGATCATAGCATCCAATTCACTTTCTATGATAGTTTTTATTATACCCAACTTGGATGCTCATCATTCTAGGACCAACTTTAAAACCATAGCAAATATCATGCTGCTCTAAAAGACTCTCAAAAGGATATAAGTGAAGCATGAGAGACTAGCAATTTCTACAAAATATAACCACCGCCGTGCTCTAAAAGATATAAGTGATGCACTAGAGCAAATGACAAACTACTCCGAAAGATATAAGTGAAGATCAATGAGTAGTCGAATAATTGTGCAACTATGTGAAGACTCTCTAACATTAAGGAATTTCAGATCTTGGTATTGTATCCAAGCAGCAAGCAAAACAAAATAAAATGACATTGCAAGGGTAGCACAATTCATGTGAAGAAGCAAAAACTTAGGCTCAACCGATACTAACCGATAATTGTTGAAGAAGAAAGGTGGGATGCCTACCGGGGCATCCCCAAGCTTAGATGCTTGAGACTTCTTGAAATATTATCTTGGGGTGCCTTGGGCATCCCCAAGCTTGAACTTTTGTGTCTCCTTAATTCCTCTCATATCATGGTTTCTTCTTTTTATCAAAAGCTTACACCAAACTCAACAAGAACTCGTGAGATAGGTTAGTATAAACCAATGCAAAACCTTATCATTTTCTACTGTAGCAAATCACTAAAATTATTATTCAACATTGCATACTAAATGCCTCTGCATATTTAATACTCCTATCCTCAAATAGAATCATTAAACAAGCAAACATATGCAAACAATGCAAACATAACAGCAATCTGCCAAAACAGTACAATCTGTAAAGAATGCAAGATTCATCATACTTCCCTAACTCTAAAAATTATGAAATAAAATTCCCACTGTAATAAATTTATCAGAGCTCATTTTGCAAAAAGTTTCAACGTTATATCATTCTCTGAGTTTTCTAGGGAATTTTTGCAACAGCAGTAAACTTTCTGTTTTCAAACAGCAACATGTATAATAGCAAAATAAGCATGGCAAAGGCAATCCTTGACTTTTTATTGAAATTAAAGATGCAAAACACTATTCTAAATAACAGCAAGCAAATACTAACAAAAGAAAATGACGCTCCAAGCAAAACACATATCATGTGGCGAATAAATATAGCTCCAAGTAAAGTTACCGATGAACGAAGACGAAAGAGGGGATGCCTTCCCGGGGCATGAAGGAAATATGCCCTAGAGGCAATAATAAAGTTATTATTTATTTCCTTATTTCATGATAATTGTTTATTATTCATGCTAGAATTGTATTAATCAGAAACATGATACATGTGTGAATACATAGACAAACAGAGTGTCACTAGTATGCCTCTACTTGACTAGCTCGTTAATCAAAGATGGTTATGTTTCCTAGCCATAGACATGAGTTGTCATTTGATTAATGGGATCACATCATTAGGAGAATGATGTGATTGACATGACCCATTCAGTTAGCTTAGCACCCAATCGTTTAGTATGTTGCTATTGCTTTCTTCATAACTCATACATGTTCCTGTAACTATGAGATTATGCAACTCCCGTTTACCGGAGGAACACTTTGTGTGCTACCAAACGTCACAACGTAACTGGGTGATTATAAAGGTGCTCTACAGGTGTCTCCAAAGGTACATGTTGAGTTGGCATAACTCGAGATTAGGTTTTGTCTCTCCGATTGTCGGAGAGGTATCTCTGGGCCCTCTCGGTAGTACTCATCACCTAAGCCTTGCAAGCATTGTAACTAATGAGTTAGTTATGAGATGATGTATTATGGAACGAGTAAAGAGACTTGCCGGTAACGAGATTGAACTAGGTATTGGATACCGACGATCGAATCTCGGGCAAGTAACATACCGATGACAAAGGGAACAACGTATGTTGTTATGCGGTTTGACCGATAAAGATCTTCGTAGAATATGTGGGAACCAATATGAACATCCAGGTTCCGCTATTGGTTATTGACCGAGAATAGTTCTAGGTCATGTCTACATAGTTCTCGAACCCGTAGGATCCGCACGCTTAACGTTATGATGACAGTTTTATTATGAGTTTATAAGTTTTGATGTACCGAAGGTTGTTCGGAGTCCCGGATGTGATCACGGACATGACGAGGAGTCTCGAAATGGTCGAGACATAAAGATTGATATATTGGATGACTATATTCGGACACCGGAAGTGTTCCGGGTGTTTTCGGAGAAAAACCGGAGTACCAGAGGGTTACCGGAACCCCCCGGGAAGTAATGGGCCTTGATGGGCCCTAGTGGAGAGAGAGAGAGGCCGGCCAGGGCAAGAGGCGCGCCCCCTCCCCTTGAGTCCGAATAGGACAAGGAAGGAGGGGGGGGGGGGGCGGCGCCCCCCTTGCCTCCCCTCTCCCACTCCTTCCTCCCCCCTCCTTCTTGGAATAGGAAAGGGAGGGGGCAAACCTACTTGGAGTAGGTTTCCCCCTCCTAGGGCGCGCCTCCCCTTAGGCCGGCCCCCTCCTCCTCTTCCCCTTTATATACGGGGGAGGGGGCACCCCATAGACACACAAGTTGATCTACGGATCGTTCCTTAGCCGTGTGCGGTGCCCCCCTCCACCATATTCCACCTCGGTCATATCGTCGCGGCGTTTAGGCGAAGCCCTGCGCCGGTAGAACATCATCATCGTCACCACACCGTCGTGCTGACGGAACTCATCCCCGACGCTTCGCTGGATTGGAGCCCGGGGGACGTCATCGAGCTGGACGTGTGCTGAACACGGAGGTGCCGTACGTTCGGTGCTTGGATCGGTCGATTCGTGAAGACGTACGACTACATCAACCGTGTTGTCATAACGCTTCCCCTTAATGGTCTACGAGGGTACGTAGACAACACTCTCCCCTCTCGTTGCTATGCCATCACCATGATCTTGCGTGTACGTAGGAATTTTTTTGAAATTACTACGTTCCCCAACAGTGGCATCAGAGCCTAGGTTTTATGCATTGATGTTATATGCACGAGTAGAACACAAGTGAGTTGTGGGCGATACAAGTCATACTGCTTACCAGCATGTCATACTTTGGTTCGGCGGTATTGTTGGATGAAGCGGCCCGGACCGACATTACGCGTATGCTTACGCGAGACTGGTTCTACCGACGTGCTTTGCACACAGGTGGCTGGCGGGTGTCAGTTTCTCCAACTTTAGTTGAACCGAGTGTGGCTACACCCGGTCCTTGCGAAGGTTAAAACAGCACCAACTTGACGAAGTATCGTTGTGGTTTTTGATGCGTAGGTAAGAACGGTTCTTGCTCAGCCCGTAGCAGCCACGTAAAACTTGCAACAACAAAGTAGAGGACGTCTAACTTGTTTTTGCAGGGCATGTTGTGATGTGATATGGTCAAGACGTGATGAGATATAAGTTGTTGTATGAGATGATCATGTTTTGTTGAAATTATCGGTAACTGGCAGAAGCCCTATGGTTGTCTCTTTGTTGCATAAGATGCAAGTGCCAAATAATTGCTTTACTTTATCGCTATGCGATAGCAATAGTTCCAAGAGCAATAGTTGGCGAGACGACCATGCGACGACACATTGATATAGATCAAGATGATGAAGATCATGGTGTCGTGCCAGTGACGATAGAGATCATGACAGTACTTTGGAGATAGAGATCAAAGGTGCAAGATGATCATGGCCATATCATGTCACATATTTTGATTGCATATGATGTTTATCTGTTATACATCTTATTCTGTTTTGTTTGACGGTAGCATTTTAAGATGATCTCTCACTAATTATCAAGAAGTGTTCTCCCTGAGTATGCACCGTTGCCAAAGTTCGTCGTGCCCAGACACCACGTGATGATCGGGTGTGATAAGCTCTACGTCCATCTACAACGGGTGCAAGCTAGTTTTGCACACGCGGAATACTCAGGTTAAACTTGACGAGCCTAGCATATGCAGATATGGCCTCGGAGCACGGAGACCGAAATGTCGAGCGTGAATCATATAGTAGATATGATCAACATAGTGATGTTCACCATTGAAAACTACTCCATCTCACATGATGATCGGTTATGGTTTAGTTGATTTGGATCACGTGATCACTTAGATGACTAGAGAGATGTCTGTCTAAGTGGGAGTTCTTAAGTAATATGATTAATTGAACTTAAATTTATCATGAACTTAGTCCTGGTAGTATTTTGCAAATTATGTTGTAAGATCAATAGCTTGCGTTGTTGCTTTCATATGTTTATTTTGATATGTTCCTAGAGAAAATTGTGTTGAAAAATGTTACTAGCAATGATGCGGATTGGATCCGCGATCTGAGGTTTATCCTCATTGCTGCACAGAAGAATTATGTCCTTAATGCACCGCTATGTGACAAACCTATTGCAGGAGTAGATGCACACGTTATGAACGTTTGGCTAGCTCAATATGATGACTACTTGATAGTTTTGTGCACCATGCTTTATGGCTTAGAATCGGGACTTCAAAGATGTTTTGAACATCATGGACCATATGAGATGTTCCAGGAATTGAAGTTAATATTTCAAGCAAATACCCGAGTTGAGAGATATGAAGTCTCCAACAAGTTCTATAGCTAAAAGATGGAGGAGAATCGCTCAACTAGTGAGCATGTGCTCAGATTGTCTGGATACTTCAATCGCTTGAATCAAGTGGGAGTTAATCTTCCAGATAAGATAGTGATTGACAGAATTCTCTAGTCACCATCACTAAGTTACTAGAACTTCGTGATGAACTATAGTATGCAAGGGATGACAAAAACGATTCCCGAGCTCTTCGTGATGTTGAAATCAACGAAGGTAGAAATCAAGAAAGAGCATCAAGTGTTGATGATTGACAATACCACTAGTTTCAAGAAAAGGGCAAAGGGAAAGAAAGGGTAACTTCAAGTAGAATGGCAAACAAGTTGTCACTCCCATGAAGAAGACCAAAGCTGGACCAAAGCCTGAAACTGAGTGCTTACACTGCAAAGGAAATGGTCACTGGAAGCGGAAATGCCCTGAATATTTGGTGGATAAGAAGGATGGCAAAAGTGAACAAGGGTATATTTGATATACAGGTTATTGATGTGTGCTTTACTAGTGTTTATAGTAGCCCCTGAGTATTTGATACTTGTTCGGTTGCTAAGATTAGTAACTTGAAACAGGAGTTACAGAATAAACAAAGACTAGTTGAAGGGGAAGTGACGATGAGTGTTGGAAGTAGTTCCAAGATTGATATGATCATCATCGCACACTCCCTATACTTTCGGGATTAGTGTTAAACCTAAATAAATGTTATTTGGCATTTGCGTTGTGCATGAATATGATTTGATCATGTTTATTGCAATACGGTTATTCATTTAAAATCAGAGAATAATTGTTGTTCTATTTAAATGAATAAAACCTTCAATGGTCATACACCCAACAAAAATAGTTTGTTGGCTCTCGATCGTAGTGATGCACATATTCATAATATTGATGCCAAAAGATGCAAAGTTAATAATGATAGTGCAACTTATTTGTGGCACTGCCGTTTTGGTCATATCAGTGTAAAGCGCATGAAGAAACTCCATAAAGATGGATTTTTGGAATCACTTGGTTATGAATCATTTGATGCTTGCGAACCATGCCTTTTGTGCAAGATGACTAAAACTCCGTTCTCCGGAACAATGGAACAAGCTACTGACTTATTGGAAATAATACATACCGATGTATGCGATCCAATGAGTGTTGATGCTCGTGGCAAGTATCGGTATTTTCTGACCTTCACAAGATGATTTGAGCAGATATGGGTATATCTACTTGATGAAACATAAGTCTGAAATAGTTGAAAGGTTCAAAGTATTTCAGAGTGAAGTGGAAAAATCATCGTTACAAGAAAATAAAGTTTCTGCGATCTGATCGCGGAGACGAATATTTGAGTTACCAGTTTGGTCTTCAATTAAAACAATGTGGAATAGTTTCACAGCTCACGCCACTTGGAACACCACAACGTTATGGTGTGTCCAAACATCGTAACCGCACTTTATTGGACATAGTGCGATCTATGATGTCTCTTACTGATTTACCACTATTGTTTTTGGGTTATGCATTAGAGACAGCTGCATTCACGTTAAAAGGGCACCATCTAAATCCGTTGAGACGACACCATATGAACTGTGGTTTAGCAAGAAACCCAAGTTGTCGTTTCTTAAAGTTTGGGGCTGCGATGGTTATGTGAAAAATTTTCATCCTGATAAGCTCGAACCCAAATCGGAGAAGTGCGTCTTCATAGAATACCCAAAGGAAATTGTTGGGTACACCTTCTATCACAGATCCGAAGGCAAGATATTCGTTGCTAAAAATGGATCCTTTCTAGAGAAGGAGTTTCTCTCAAAAGAAGTGAGTGGGAGAAAAGTAGAACTTGATGAGGTAACTGTACCTTCTCTAGAATTGGAAAATTGTTCATCACTGAAATCAGTTCCAGTGATTTCTACACCAATTAGTGAGGAAGCTAATGATGATGATCATGAAACTTCTGATCAAGTTACTACAGAACCTCGTAGGTCTTCCAGAGTACGGTCCGCACCAGAGTGGTACGGTAATCCTGTTCTGAAAGTCATGTTACTAGACCATGATAAACCTACGAACTATGAGGAAGCGATGATGAGCCCAGATTCCGCAAAATGGTTTGAGGCCATGAAATCTGAGATATGATCCATGTATGAGAACAAAGTATGGACTTTGATGGATTTGCCCGATGATCGGCAAACCATAGAAAATAAATGGATCTTCAAGAGGAAGACGGACATTGATAGTAGTGTTACTATCTACAAAGCTAGACTTGTCGAAAAAGGTTTTTGACAAAGTTCAAGGTGTTGACTACGATGAAATTTCTCACTCGTAGCGATGCTTAAGTCTGTCCAAATCATGTTAGCAATTGCCACATTTTTATGAAATCTGGCAAATGGATAAACAAAACTACATTCCTTAATGGATTTAAGGAAGAGTTGTATATGATGCAACCAAAAGGTTTTGTCAATCCTAAAGGTGCTGACAAAATACGCAAGCTCCAGCGATCCATCTATGGACTGGTGCAAGCATCTGGGAGTTGGAACATACGCTTTGATAAGTTGATCAAAGCATATAGTTTTATATAGACTTGCGGTGAAGCCTGTATTTACTAGAAAGTGAGTGGGAGCACTACAGCATTTCTGATAAATATATGTGAATGACATATTGTAGATCAGAAATAATGTAGAATTATTCTGCAAAGCATAAAGGAGTGTTTGAAAGGAGTTTTCCAAAGAAAGATCTCGCTGAAGCTGCTTACATATTGAGCATCAAGATCTATAGAGATAGATCAAGACACTTGATAAGTTTTTTCAATGAGTACATACCTTCACAAGATTTTGAAGTAGTTCAAAATGGAACAGTCAAATAAAGAGTTATTGCCTGTGTTACAAGGTGTGAAATTGAGTAAGACTCAAAACCCGACCACGGCAGAAGATAGAAAGAGAATGAAAGTCATTCCCTATGCCTTGGCCATAGGTTCTATAAAGTATGCCATGCTGTGTACCAGATCTATTGTATACCCTACACTAATTTTGGCAAGGGAGTGCAATAGTGATCTAGGAGTAGATCAATGGATAGCGGTCAAAATTATCCTTAGTGGAACAAGGATATGTTTCTCGATTATGGAAGTGACAAAAGGTTCATCGTAAAGGGTTACGTCGATGCAAGTTTTGACACCAATCCAGATGACTCTAAGTCTCAATCTGGATACATATTGAAAGTGGGAGCAATTAGCTAGAGTAGCTCCATGCAGAGCATTGTGGACATAGAATATTTGCAAAATACATACGGCTCTAAATGTGACAGACCCGTTGACTAAACTTCTCTCACGAGCAAAACATGATCATACCTTTGTACTCTTTGTCTGTTAATCACATAGCGATGTGAACTAGATTATTGACTCTAGTAAACCCTTTGGGTGTTGGTCACATGACGATGTGAACTATGGGTGTTAATCATATACAGATATGATTATTGGTGTTAAATCACATGGCGATGTGAACTAGATTATTGACTCTAGTGCAAGTGGGAGACTGAAGGAAATATGCCCTAGAGGCAATAATAAAGTTATTATTTATTTCCTTATTTCATGATAATTGTTTATTATTCATGCTAGAATTGCATTAATCGGAAACATGATACATGTGTGAATACATAGACAAACAGAGTGTCACTAGTATGCCTCTACTTGACTAGCTCGTTAATCAAAGATGGTTATGTTTCCTAGCCATAGACATGAGTTGTCATTTGATTAATGGGATCACATCATTAGGAGAATGATGTGATTGACATGACCCATTCAGTTAGCTTAGCACCCGATCGTTTAGTATGTTGCTATTGCTTTCTTCATAACTTATACATGTTTATGCAACTCCCGTTTACCGGAGGAACACTTTGTGTGCTACCAAACGTCACAACGTAACTGGGTGATTATAAAGGTGCTCTACAGGTGTCTCCAAAGGTACATGTTGAGTTGGCATAATTCGAGATTAGGTTTTGTCACTCCGATTGTCGGAGAGGTATCTCTGGGCCCTCTCGGTAATACTCATCACCTAAGCCTTGCAAGCATTGTAACTAATGAGTTAGTTATGAGATGATGTATTACGGAACGAGTAAAGAGACTTGCCGGTAACGAGATTGAACTAGGTATTGGATACCGACGATCGAATCTCGGGCAAGTAACATACCGATGACAAAGGGAGAAGAACAACGTATGTTGTTATGCGGTTTGACCGATAAAGATCTTCGTAGAATATGTGGGAACCAATATGAACATCCAGGTTCCGCTATTGGTTATTGACCGAGAATAGTTCTAGGTCATGTCTACATAGTTCTCGAACCCGTAGGATCCGCACGCTTAACGTTACGATGACAATTTTATTATGAGTTTATAAGTTCTGATGTACCGAAGGTTGTTCGGAGTCCCGGATGTGATCACGGACATGACGAGGAGTCTCGAAATGGTCAAGACATAAAGATTGATATATTGGATGACTATATTCGGACACCGGAAGTGTTCCGGGTGTTTTCGGAGAAAAACCGGAGTACCAGAGGGTTACCGGACCCCCCCCCCCCCCAGGAAGTAATGGGCCTTGATGGGCCCTAGTGGAGAGAGAGAGAGGCCGGCCAGGGCAAGAGGCGCGCCCCCTCCCCTTGAGTCCGAATAGGACAAGGAAGGGTGGGGGGCGCCCCCCTTGCCTTCCCCCTCTCCCACTCCTTCCTTCCCCCTCCTTCTTGGAATAGGAAAGGGAGGGAGCAAACCTACTTGGAGTAGGTTTCCCCCTCCTAGGGCACGCCTCCCCTTAGGCCGGCCCTCTCCTCCTCTTCCCCTTTATATACGGGGGAGGGGGGCACCCCATAGACACACAAGTTGATCTATTGATCGTTCCTTAGCCGTGTGCGGTGCCCCCCTCCACCATATTCCACCTCGGTCATATCGTCGCGGAGTTTAGGCGAAGCCCTGCGCCGGTAGAACATCATCATCGTCACCACGCCGTCGTGCTGACGGAACTCATCCCCGACGCTTCGCTGGATTGGAGCCCGGGGGATGTCATCGAGCTGGACGTGTGCTGAACACGGAGGTGCCGTATGGTCGGTGCTTGGATCGGTCGATTCCTGAAGACGTACGACTACATCAACCGCGTTGTCATAACGCTTCCGCTTAATGGTCTACGTGGGTACGTAGACAACACTCTCCCCTCTCGTTGCTATGCCATCACCATGATCTTGCGTGTACGTAGGAATTTTTTTGAAATTACTACGTTCGCCAACAGGGCATCCCCAAGCTTAGGCTCTTGGTTGTCCTTGAATATCTTGGGGTGCCTTGGGCATCCCCAAGCTTTGGCTCTTGCCACTCCTTATTCTACAGTCCATCGAATCTTTACGCAAAACTTGTAAACTCCACAACACAAAACTGAACAGAAAACTCGTAAGCTCCGTTAGTATAAGAAAATAAAACCACCACTTAGGTACTGTAATGAACTCATTCTAAATTCATATTGGTGTGATATCTACTGTACTCCAACTTATCTATGGTTCATACCCTCCGATACTACTTATAGATTCATCAAAATAAGCAAACAACACATAGAAAACAGAATCTGTCAAAAACAGAACAGTCTGTAGTAATCTGTAGCAAAAGTATACTTCTGGAACTCTAACAATCCTACCAAATTAGGAAGTACTAAGAAATTTGTGAACCAATCCGTAGCAAAAAGAATTAGACCAGAAGCACGTTTCTATGAATTAACAAAACTAATGTACTGGGTGCAAAAAGTTTCTGATTCTCAGCAGGATCAACACAACTATCATCGTAAGCTATCCTAAAGGTCTTACTTGGCACTTTATTGAAACAAAAGCTATAAAACATGATTATTACAGTAGCATAATCATGTGGATACACAAAAACAGTAAGGGTAAATATTGGGTTGTCTCCCAACTAGCGCTTTTCTGCTTTTCTAGCTAGGCATGATGATGACAATGATGCTCACATAAAAGATAAGAATTGAAACATAACGGGAGCATCATGAAGCATATGACTAGCACATTTAAGTATAACCCACTTCCTATGCATAGGGATTTTGTGAGCAAACAACTTATGGGAACAATAATCAACAAGCATAGGAAGGCAAAATAAGCATAGCTTCAAGATTTTCAACACATAGGGAGGAAACTTGACATTATTGCAATTCCTACAAGCATATGTTCCTTCCTCATAATAATTTTCAGTAGCATCATGAATGAATTCAACAATATAACCAGCACCTAAATCATTCTTTTCATGATCTACAAGCATAGAAAATTTACTACTCTCCACATAAGCAAAATTCTTCTCATCCAGAATAGTGGGAGTATCATAAGAGACTTGAACACTAAAAATTGTTTCCACATTAAAAGAGTAATGTTCAGAAAAAGGGTAATCATAATCATGACAAGATTTGTAAATATAATCATCACTACTTTTTATAGCATAAGTTTCATCAATAATCATCATAAGTAGCAACTTCGTTCTCATCATAATCGATTGAAACCTCTCCCAAGATAGTGGAATCATTAAATAAAGTTGACACTCTTCCAAATCCACTTTCATATTCATCACAATAAGATTCAATGTCCTCCAAAATAGTGGGATAACTACTTCCTAAAGTTGACACTCTTCCAAACCCACTTTCATCAATATAATCATCATAGGTAGGAGGCATGCTATCATCAAAATAAATATTCTCATCAAAACTTGGGGGGCAAAAAATATCATAATCATCAAACATAGCTTCCCCAAGCTTGTGGCTTTGCATATCATTAGCATCATGGATATTCAAGGAATTCATACTAACAACATTGCAATCATGCTCATCATACAAAGATCTAGTACTAAACATTCTAATGCATTCTTCTTCTAGCACTTGAGCACAATTTTCCTTTCCATCATTCTCACGAAAGATATTAAAAAGACGAAGCGTACGAGACAAACTTAACTCCATTTTTTTTGTAATTTTCTTTTATAAACTAAACTAGTGATAAAATAAGAAACAAAAAGATTCAATTTCAATATCTAAAGATATACCTTCAAGCACTCACCTCCCCGACAACAGCGCTAGAAAAGAGCTTGAAGTCAACTACACAACCTTCTTCTTGTAGACGTTGTTGGGCCTGCAAGTGCACAGGTTTGTAGGACAGTAGCAAATTTCCCTCAAGTGGATGACCTAAGGTTTATCAATCCGTAGGAGACGTAGGATGATGATGGTCTCTCTCAAGCAACCCTGCAACCAAATAACAAAGAGTCTCTTGTGTCCCCAACACACCCAATACAATGGTAAATTATATAGGTGCACTAGTTCGGCGAAGAGATGGTGATACAAGTGCAATATGGATGGTAGATAAAGGTTTTTTGTAATCTGAAATAATAAAAAACAGCAAGGTAACAAGTGGTAAAAGTGAGCGTAAACGATATTGCAATGATAGGAAACAAGGCCTAGGGTTCATAGTTTCACTAGTGCAAGTTCTCTCAACAATAATAACATAGATAGATCATATAACAATCCCTCAACATGCAACAAAGAGTCACTCCAAAGCCACTAATAGTAGAGAACAAACGTAGAGATTATGGTAGGGTATGAAACCACCTCAAAGTTATTCTTTCGGATCAATCTATTCAAGAGTTCGTACTAGAATAACACCTTAAGACACAAATCAACCAAAACCCTATGTCACCTAGATACTCCATTGTCACCTCAAGTATCCGTGGGCATGATTATACGATATGCATCACACAATGTCAGATTCATCCAACCAACATAAAAGTACTTCAAAGAGTGCCCCAAAGTTTCTACCAAAGAGTCAAGAACGTGTGCCAACCCCTATGCATAGGTTCATGGGCGGAACCCGCAAGTTGGTCACCAAAACATACATCAAGTGGCACATGATATCCCATTGTCACCACGGATAAGCACAGCAAGACATACATCAAGTGTTCTCATAAAAGACTCAATCCGATAAGATAACTTCAAAGGGGAAACTCAATTGATCATATGAGAGTAGAGGGGAGAAACATCATAAGATCCAACTACAATAGCAAAGCTCGAGATACATCAAGATCGTGCCATAGAGGGAACACGAGAGAGAGAGAGAGAGAGAGAGAGAGAGAGAGAGAGAGATCAAACACATAGCTACTGGCACATACCCTCAGCCCCGAGGGTGAACTACTCGTGGATAGCGTCGGGATGATGAAGATGGCCACCGGTGATGGATTCCCCCTCCGGCAGGGCGCCGGAACGGGCTCCCGAGAGGTTTTTGGTGTCTACAGAGGCTTGCGGCGGCGGAACTCCCGATCTATCTTGATTTCTGATGGTTTTAGGGTACGTAGGGTTATATAGGCGAAAGAAGTCGGTCGGGGGGTGCTCGAGGGGCCTACGAGACAGGGGGCGCGCCCTACAGGGGTGCACCCTCCTATCTCGTGGCTGCCTCGAGGATCTTCTGACGTGAACTCCAATACTCCAGGATCATATTCTTCCAAAATATCATGCTGCCGAAGGTTTCATTCCGTTTGGACTCCGTTTGATATTCCTTTTCTTTGAAATACTGAAACAGGCAATAAAACCGCAATATGGACTGGGCCTCCGGTTAATAGGTTAGCCCAAAAATGATATAAATGTGTAAAATAAAGCCCATAAACATCCAAAAGGGGTAATATAATAGCATGGAACAATAAAAAATTATAGATACGTTGGAGACGTATCAGCAACCCATCATCTACTTATTACTTCCCAATGCCTCCTCTAGGCCCAAATAATGGTGAAGTGTCATGTAGTCGACGTTCACATAACACCACTAGAGGAGAGACAACATACATCTCATCAAAACATCGAACGAATACCAAATTCACATGACTACTAATAGCAAGACTTCTCCCATGTCCTCAGGAACAAACGTAACTACTCATAAAGCATATTCATGTTCATGATCAGAGGAGTATTAATATGAATTAAGGATCTGAACAAATGATCTTCCACCGAATGAACCAACTAGCATCAACTACAAGGAGTAATCAACACTACTAGCAACCCACAAGTACCAATCTGAGGTTTTGGTACAAAGATTGGATACAAGAGATGAACTAGGGTTTGAGAGGAGATGGTGCTGGTGAAGATGTTGATGGAGATTGATCCCCTCCCGATGCGAGGATCGATGGTGATGACGATGATGATGATTTCCCCCTCTTGGAGGGAAGTTTCCCTGGCAGAACAGCTCCTTTGGAGCCCTAGATTGGTTCTGCCAAGGTTCCGCCTCGTGGCGGCGGAGTTTCGTCCCGTAAGCTTGCTTATGATTTTTTTCAGGGTAAAAGACTTCATATAGCAGAAGATGGGCACCGGAGGCCTGCCAGGGGGCCCATGAGGCAGGGGCGCGCCCAGGGGGTAGCGCGCGCCCCCACCCTCGTGGCCAGGGTGTGGGCCCCCTCTGGTACTTCTTCCGCTCAATATTTATTATTATATCCAAAAATGACTTTCGTGGAGTTTCAGGACTTTTGGAGTTGTGCAGAATAGGTCTCAATATTTGCTCCTTTTCCTGCCCAGAATCCCAGCTGCCGGCATTCTCCCTCTTCATGTAAACCTTGTAAAATAAGAGAGGATAGCCATAAGTATTGTGACATAACGTGTAATAGCAGACCGTAATGCAATAAATATCGATATAAAAGCATGATGCAAAATAGACGTATCAACTCCCCCAAGCTTAGACCTCGCTTGTCCTCAAGCGGAAGCCGATATCGAAAAATATGTCCACATGTTTAGAGAAAGAGGTGTCGATAAAATAAAATATGGTCATGAGGGCATCATGATCATTCTTATAACAGCAACATATATAAACATTGTCATATGATTTCTTATGCTAAAAAAACAATCTATTCACAATGTCAGGTATGAATTAGAAACTTCATTGAAAACTAACAAACTATAATCTCGGTCATTAAAGCAATCACAATTTATCATAACATCGGAAAGATTCAACATAAGAGCTTTTCAGCAAGTCCACATACTCAACTATCATTTAATATTTCACAATTGCTAACACTCACGCAATACTTATGGTTATGGAGTTTTAATCGGACACAGAGAAAGATAGGGGCTTATTGTGTTGCCTCCCAACCTTTTACCTCAAGGGTAATGTCAACAATAATAGTTCATGCTAACTTACATCCAATTGGATATATATATATATATATATATATATATATATATATATATATATATATATATATATATATATATAGGGTGGGTCTATTATGATAACACCCCCTTAAGACCTTATTCTGCACACCCGGGGCTTATTCTGCTAACACCTGTGTATCGTCCCACTCGCTCGTCCCCCGATCCAAATCTCCACCTACCCTCCACCTTCTAGCATGCCGCCGCCGGAGCAGCACCCCCAGGCCGCCGCCCCACCCCCCGTCCACCTACTACCCACGCCGGAGCACTACCCAGCCCCCCTCCCACCCCCACCCCCCCGCGCCAAGTCCACCTTCTGCCAACGCCACCACTGGAGCACCACCCCCAGGCCGCCCCCGCACCACCCCGCCCCGCCCGAGGTGACCCGACTACGGATCCGGTGACATCTGGCCGCCCCGCCCCAACCACCTCACACTACGACCCACGCCATGGCTCACCTCTACCCCGACGACTTCCTTCACGCACCATGGCGTGACCCTGACCCGCCGACCTTCTGCTGCACTGCTGTGGTCGGGATCCATGCTCTCCATACCCGGATCCGTCGCTGCCATCGGCCGTCATCGCGCTGCTGGCGTCATCCCGCCGCACCACCCCCATGGATTCGGTTGTCCCCCACACCTTTCTCCTCCTGACCGCTGGCGAGCGCCGCTCCCTACCATCCCCAGCCGGCAACCTGCGGGACAACCCTCCCTTTCCAAGAACGCGGCTGAGTCAGGTGAGAAAAACGGCCATGGACCCTCCCCTCTCCAACTGCACTTCCTGTCGTGCTTTCCTCTGGGTGGTCCGTCGCAGTCCACTTGGCTGTGCGTGTGTAGCTTCCCCAGCGCGACGACGGGAGCACATGAGCTACAGCGGCGACGACAGTTTACTGGGTTTTGAAAAAAAGTGACATGTGATTCCCTTTTGGGATACAACAAGTTCAGTTTGTTGGGTTCCGATTCAAGTTTAATTGTTTTTTGTTATTCAGTTTGGTTGCTTAGAGGTTTTACAAGTTGTTTGAAGTTCAGTTCGGCCGCGACAGAGCTCCCCGTCGACCGTCTTGCAGTCCACCTCACACCCACCGGCGTGTTCTCCCTTCCTCCTCTGCGTGACCCACCATGCAGTCCACATGGGCACACTCCTGGGGTTTCACGGCTGCACTGACGACATAACGGCTAGCGGGAGAGGAGGAGCATGTGCGCGTCCAGTTCCCCAATACAAGGCTGCAGTTTTCTTTTTCCCCGATGATGAAGACAGTTAGATTTGATGCATCTTGTGCAGATCGCAGGATTTTGGAAAAAGCAACGGGAAGGTTTCATCAAAGATCTCGTGCAATCCACCTCACAGCCTAGCTGAAGGCCGCAAGCTCTGCATCGCAAGTCCACCAACACCAATGCCCGCGTGGCTTGATGCTTCATCAAATTACCGGCGTTGTTGTTTATCTACTTTTTTATTGTCTATAATAAGCTTTCTGTCATGGGAGGTTCGCTCCTTGACTTGTTGTGGTTCACTTTTTTGTTGATGTGGTTCGCTCTTCTGGTTTGCAGTTTCTGTAATCGTTGTCATGTAACCCATCGCTGCTAGCATGTGGTTCTCTGTATGTGGGTGTGCGGGTCAGCCTCCGTGGATGTTCGGGTGGGAGACCAATAACTGCTGCTTAGTTTGCCGTGTAGAGAAGAAAACTGAAGTGCACAGCAATACAGTTTCTTTTTCTAAAATGCAGACATTACCTTTTGCTTTTGTTTTTGGACTCACGTACTCATACAGATGGTCCGCTAGCTTGTTCCTACAATAGTGGTTCACTTGTTTGAAGTTTTTTGTCGTACATAGTAAAAGGACAACAACAAAAACAGTGAAGAATAAACCAATATGTAGTTGATTGACAACAACAAAAATAGTGAAGAATAAACAAAAAATGTGGTTGCTCTTGTCGTGTTTAATGGTTAACTTTTCCTTTTGGTATTTTTCAAAGGGATGTGAAAAAAAAAGATTCAAACGGCATGCAACAGCAGTGCATACTTTGAAAAAAAAATAAAACCTAATGCGGTTGACTAATCTGATTGTGGTTGTGTGAAAATATTGAATGGGTATGCATTTATTGAAGCTCACTTTGTTCTCTCACGCAGTTCGCTATTAAACTCCTTCGTGGTTTACTTGGTAAACAGAAAACAAAAACATCTCAAAAGAAGCTCACTTCTTATTAGATGTAGTTCACTCGCTCGGCCCATGCGGTTCATGCGACCGATCTACGGCGTAAAAAATGATAAGTATGAAAAAAATAAAAACTCATGCGGTTCCCTTTTCGGTAGTCTTGCGGTCCGTTCACGGTAGTCTCGGGGTTCACTTTTTGTATTATTCAAGTTCACCAACTCTCAACGTGAAGTGCACTCCACCTCATTTGGAAAAAATGGTAGTCTCAAGGTTCACTTTTCGTAGTATTGCGGTTCACCAACGCTCGACGTGAAGTGCATCCACCTTGTTTAGGAAAAATTACGTCCCACAAAAAAAAAATCATGTAGTCATCTTGCCCATTAGATGCAGTGCGGTTTTCGGTCTGAAGCAACAAGATACTAATGCGGTTCACTTCGATATATGTTGAGGTTCACTTGCCCTCGTCTCTGCGGCCCACTTCGTTCATATAAAAAATGACAAAAAGACAACAAAAACTCTTATGCGAAAAATTTACGTCCGACAAAAAAAACCATGAAGTTCACTTACCCGTGTGATGTAGTACGGTTTTCAGTCTGAAAGCAGTGCATTCTTCTGTCTGATGCAGTTTCCTCATCGATTTTGGTGTCGTGAAGAACAGAGTGTCCGCGTTTTCGTATTTTTAAAACTGCTCTTAAAACGTAATGAATTAGAGAGAGTGTTCTACATGAAAGAGTTGCGTATCTTCGATATCTTTCCAACGGCGTATCATTTGAATCATTCCGACCAGCGGTTTCCAAAAAGTTCGTGAAAAACTGCTGCTGCCACTCGTCGTCCGCCGCACAATTTTCAAAATTAACTTAAAACCGTAAGGAATCTTAAAAATATTTCAACATATGAAACTTGCGCCTCGTTCATAGCTTTCCAACGGCGTATCACATGCCTCGTTTCGAAAAACGGTTTAAAAACTGGAGCGAAAACAGTACCGATATTTTTTAAAAATTTGAAAAACAGAGTTCCGTGATTTAGTAAATTTGAAACTGCTCTTAAATCGTAACGAATTAGAGAAACATTTATATATGAAAAAGATGCGCCTCGACGATATCTATCCAACGGCGTATCATTTGCCTCATTCCGACAAGCGGCTTATAAATAAACGCGAAAAAACGCTCGCTGCCACTCGTCATCCGCCGCACAATTTTCAAAACTGCCCTTAAACCGTGTGGAATCTCGAAAAGTGTTCAACATGTCAAAGTTGCGCCTAATCCATAGCTTTTCAACGGTATATTACACGCCTCATTCCGATAAACGGTTAAAAAATTAGAGCGAAAACAGTACCGAAAAAAGAACGTGTGCAGTTTTTTTCGACACGAAGTTCACTAGTCTATATTGCAGTGCTCGTCGTCAAAACGATCCAGTGCACTTGCGGTCAGTGTGCAGTGCGGAAGTGGTGTACAGAATAGTTATTCTGCTAATATTAGCAGAATAGACCGTCTGTATATATATCAGGATCTTTCCAACACGAGGTGCTTGCCAAAGGATAAAATGTAAAAGGAAAGGTGAAGATCACCATGACTCTTGCATAAGGTATAAGACAGAATTAAAAGATAGGCCCTTCGCAGAGGGAAGTAGAGGTTTTCATGTGCTTTTATGGTTGGATGCACGAAATCTTAATGCAAAAGAACGTCACTTTATATTGCCACTTGTGATACAGACCTTTATTATGCAGTCTGTCTCTTTTATTACTTCCATATCACAAGATCGTATAAAACTTATTTTCTCCACACTAATAAGTCATACATATTTAGAAAGCAATTTTTATTGCATGCAACATGACAACTTACTTGAAGGATCTTACTCAATCCATAGGTAGATATGGTGGACTCTCATGGCAAAACTGGGTTTAAGGATATTTGGAAGCACAAGTAGTATCTCTACTTGGTGCAAGGAATTTGGCTAGCATGAGGGGGAAAGGCAAGCTCAACATGTTGGATGATCCATGACAATATACTTTAACTAAGATGTGAGAAAACATAACCCATTATGTTGTCTTCCTTGTCCAACATCAACTCTTTAGCATGTCATACTTTAATGAGTGCTCACAATCATAAAAGATGTATAATATAGTATATTTATATGTGAGAACCTCTCTTTCTTTATTACTTCTTATTAATTGCAACGATGACCAAAACTATGTTTGCCAACTCTCAACAACTTTTAATCATCATACTCTTTATAGGTGAAGTCATTACTTTCCACAAGATCAATATGATCTCTTTTATTTCTTTTTATTCTTTTATTTCCTCAAGGTCATAGAAAGATAGCAAAGCCCTTGACCCAACACTAATCTTTTATTATATATAGCTCACGGACTCGATTACATAGAGGGATCATAAAGCAAAACTCAAAACTAAATTATGCCAAAAATTTATTCTACTAGATCAAGATATTACCAAAAGGATCGAACTAAGAAAAACGGTAAATATAGGAGTGTGATGGTGATACGATACCGGGGCACCTACCCCAAGCTTGGCAGTTGCCAAGGGGAGTGCCCATACCCATGTGATTATGTCTCCTTTGCTGGTGAAGAAGGTGGTGATGATGATGGATAGTCGCACATCGAGCGTAGGAGCTCTTCCAATTTACGTATAATGCCCTTGAGTGCGACGATATGATCCTTCAACAATATATTTTCATGTGTGAGATACTTGTTTTGTATGCGAGCTAACTCAATCATCTTGAAAGCATCAATCTCAGTTGGGGTAAAGAGGTTGGGAAGAGGTTGAATGATGTCTTCTTCTTCTGCCGCCGGAGCTTGATCCTCCATGAACTTCTTGGTCTCATCCTCCTTGTTGATCTCCCCAGGTTCTTCTGTCTTCAGCTCTATCTTCAATAGCCAAGCATCCTTGTCTTCATTGTTGGAGGAGGGTGACGTCATGATGCCTAGCCTTGACAAGTCTGACAGAAAACAGCTCGAAACAAAGACAGAGGATATTTGGGTGATACGGTGGTCAAAACCTTCAGGAGATTATATATGAATTTTTATCGACCAAAAGAAGTATCGTGCAAGAAAACGGAGTCTGGAGAGCACACGAGGTGCCCACGAGGCAGGGGGCGCGCCCTCCACCCTCGTGGACGCCTCCTGTCCTTCCCGGACTACTTCTTATTTTCCTATTTTCTTAAATATTCCAAAACGGAGAAAATTTGCTATTAGAACTGTTTTGGAGTATGTTTACTTACCGTACCACATACCTATTCCTTTTCAGAGTCTAAAACGTTCTAGAAAGTGTCCCTTATGTATTCCTCCGGGGTTACGGTTTCAATAACATTAGTTTCAACATTTATAGGATTACCTGAGATATAATGTTTGATTCTTTGACCGTTCACCACCTTTGGATTTGTGCCTTCGAAGTTGTTGATTTTTATGGCACCGGAACGACAGACCTTCTCGATAACGTAAGGGCCTTCCCATTTTGAGAGAAGTTTTCCTACAAAATATCTTAAATGAGAGTTGAATAGCAACACATAATCACCTACATTAAACTCACGCTTTTGTATCCTTTTGTCATGCCATCTCTTAACTTTTTCTTTAAACAGTTTGGCATTCTCATAGGCTTGGGTTCTCCATTCATCGAGTGAGCTAATGTCAAATAACCTCTTCTCACCGGCAAGTTTGAAATCATAATTGAGCTCTTTAATGACCCAATATGCCTTATGTTCTAGTTCAAGAGGTAAGTGACATGCTTTTCCATAAAACGTTTTATATGGAGACATACCCATAGGATTCTTTTATGCAGTTCTATAAGCCCATAATGCATCATCAAGTTTCTTAGACCAATTCTTTCTAGATCTATTAACAGTCTTTTGCAAAATTAACTTGAGCTCTCTATTACTCAATTCTACCTGATCACTAGACTGCGGGTGATATGGAGATGCAATTCTATGATTAACATCATACTTAGCAAGCATTTTATGAAAAGCAGCATGAATAAAATGTGAACCACCATCAGTCATTAAATATCTAGGGACTCCAAACCTCGGAAAAATAACTTCTTTAAGCATCTTAATAGAGGTGTTATGATCAACACTACTAGTTGGAATAGCTTCTACCCACTTAGTAACGTAATCAACAACAACTAAAATATGTGTATATCCATTAGAGGAAGGAAACAGTCCCATATAATAAAAGCCCCAAACATCAAATGGTTCAATAACAAGAGAATAATCCATAAGCATTTCTTGACGTCTACTAATATTACCAATTCTTTGGCATTCATCACAAGACAAGAGAAACTTACGAGCATCCTTGAAGAGAGTAGGCTGATACATCTCCAACGTATCTATAATTTTTTATTGTTCCATGCTATTATATTACCCCTTTTGGATGTTTATGGGCTTTATTTTACACATTTATATCATTTTTCGGACTAACCTACTAACCGGAGGCCCAGCCCATATTGCCATTTTTTGCCTATTTCAGTATTTCGAAGAAAAGGAATATCAAACGGAGTCCAAACGGAATGAAACCTTCGGGAGCGTGATTTTTGGAACAAACGTGATCCAGAGGAGTTGGAGTGCAAGTCAAGAAGCAGCCGAGGCCCCCACAAGATAGGAGGCCGCGCCCCCCTGTAGGGCACGCCCCCCTGTCTCGTGGGCCCCTCGGACGGACACCGACGTACTTCTTCCTCCTATATATACCTACGTACCCCGAAAACATCCAGGAGCACCACGAAACACAATTTCCACCGCCGTAACCTTCTGTATCCACGAGATCTCATCTTGGAGCCTTCGCCGGCACTCTGCCGGAGGGGGAATCGACCACGGAGGGCTTCTACATCAACATCCTTGCCCCTCCGATGAGTTGTGAGTAGTTTACCACAGACCTACGAGTCCATAGTTATTAGCTAGATGGCTTCTTCTCTCTTTTTGGATCTCAATACAATGTTCTCCCCCTCTCTTGTGGAGATCTATTCGATGTAAACTCTTTTTGTGGTGTGTTTGTCAAGATCCGATGAATTGTGGGTTTATGATCAAGCTTATCTATGAATAATATTTGAATCTTCTCTGAATTCTTTTATGTATGATTGAGTTATCTTTGCAAGTCTCTTCAAATTATTAGTTTGGTTTGGCCTACTAGATTGATCTTTCTTGCCATGGGAGAAGTGCTTAGCTTTGGGTTCAATCTTGCGATGTCCTTACCCAGTGACAGAAAGGGTTGCAAGGCACATATTGTATTGTTGCCATCGAGGATAACAAGATGGGGTTTATATCTTATTGCTTGAGTTTATCCCTCTACATCATGTCATCTTGCTTAATGCGTTACTCTGTTCTTATGCACTTAATACTATAGATGCAGGCAGGAGTCGGTCGATGTGTGGAGTAATAGTAGTAGATGCAAGCAGGAGTCGGTCTACTTGTTATAGACGTGATGCCTATATACATGATCATGCCTAGATAATCTCATAACTATGCGCTTTTCTATCAATTGCTCGACAGTAATTTGTTCACCCACCGTAATACTTATGCTATCTTGAGAGAAGCCACTAGTGAAACCTATGCCCCCGGGTCTATCTCTTATCATATTTGCTTTCAACCTACTTTTATTTGCATCTTTACTTTTTGTATCTATATTATAAAATACCAAAAATATATTTATCTTATCTTACTATCTTTATTAGATCTCACTTTCGCAAGTGGCCGTGAAGGGATTGACAACCCCTTTATTGCGTTGGTTGCGAGTTCTGAGTTTGTTTGTGTAGGTGCGTGGGACTTTTGAGGAGCCTCGTACTGGATTGATACCTTGGTTCTCAAAAACTGAGGGAAATACTTACGCTACTATTGCTGCATCACCCTCTCCTCTTCGAGGAAAACCGACGCAAGCTCAAGACGTAGCATAGGCCAATAAAAACCAGATTGCAATACCTTATGTGCAGTTCTATCTCTAGCGTGGTGTCCTCCATATGCCTCGGAGTGACACTTGCGTAGGATCTGTTCCTGTTCATGCTCTGGTACACAACCTCTAATAACACCATCTACTCCTTCTTTATAAAGTTGTGGGTCATCCCAGAAGTAATGTCTTAAATCATAGAAAAACTTTTTCTTTTGTTGGTATGTGAAACTAGGTGGTATGAATTTAGCAACAATGTAATTAGCATAATCGGCATACCATGGGGCAGTACGAGAAGCATTTATGACAACTAATTGTTCATCAGGAAAGCTATCATCAATAGGTAGTGGGTCATCAAGAACATTCTCTAACCTAGACAAGTTGTCTGCAACGGTGTTCTCAGCTCCCTTTCTATCAATAATATGCAAATCAAATTCTTGTAGCAAGAGAACCCATCTAATAAGTCTAGGTTTAGCATCTTTCTTTTCCATAAGATATTTAATAACATCATGATTAGTGTGAATAGTTACTTTAGAATCAACAATATAAGGTCTAAACTTATCACAAGCAAATACAATTGCTAAGAATTCTTTTTCAGTAGTAGCATAATTTCTCTAGGCAGTGTCTAGAGTTTTACTAGCATATTTAATAATATTTAGTTTCTTATCAACTCTTTGTCCTAGAACAGCACCTACAGCATAATCGCTAGCATCACACATAATTTCAAAGGGTAAATTCTAATCAGGTGGCTGAACAATAGGTGCAGAAATCAAAGCTTTATTAAGTATTTCAAATGCTTCTACACAATCATCATCGAAGAAAAAAGGAATATGTTTTTGCAATAGATTAGTCAGAGGCCTAGAAATTCTAGAGAAGTCCTTAATGAACCTCCTATAAAAACCGGCATGACAAAGGAAACTTTTTATAACTTTAATGTCCTTGGGACATGGCATATTTTCAATAGCATCAACCTTAGCTTTATCAACTTCAATACCTCTTTCAGAAATTTTATGCCCCAAGACGATGCCCTCATTAACCATAAAGTGGCACTTCTCCCAATTCAAGACGAGACTAGTATCTTCACATCTCTGCAAAACTCGATCAAGGTTGCTCAAGAAATCATCAAAAGAAGACCCATAAACGGAGAAATCATCCATGAAAACCTCACAAATCTTTTCACAAAAGTCAGAGAATATAGCCATCATGCATCTTTGAAAGGTAGCAGGTGCATTACAGAAACCAAAAGGCATACGTCTATAAGCAAAAGTACCGAAAGGGCAAGTAAAAGTGGTCTTTTCTTGATCCTCTGCTGACACAGGTATTTGAGAGAAACCAGAGTAACCATCTAGAAAGCAAAAATGTGTATGTTTGGATAATCTTTCTAGCATTTCATCAATAAAAGGTAAATGGTAATGATCTTTTTTAGTAGCTTCATTCAATTTGCGGAAATCAATTACCATCCTATAACTTGTAATAATTCTTTGCGGGATCAATTCATGTTTATAATTAGGAACGACAGTAATACCTCCCTTCTTAGGGACACAATTGACAGGACTTACCCACTGACTATCAGCAACGGGATAAATTATACCTGCCTCAAGGAGCTTTAGTATTTCCTTTCTTACCACTTCTTTCATCTTAGGATTTAACCGTCGTTGGTGATCAATAACTGGCTTGGCGTCTTCCTCCAATTTTATTTTGTGTTGTCATAGCGTGGGACTAATACCCTTAAGATCATCAAGAGTATATCCAATAGCAGCACGGTGCTTCTTCAAAGTTTTCAATAATCTTTCCTCTTCCTGCTCTGAGAGGTTAGCACTAATAATAACGGGATATATCTTCTTTTCATCAAGATAAGCATATTTGAGAGTATCAGGTAATGGTTTAAGCTCAAACACGGGATCACCCTTGGGTGGTGGAGGATCCCCTAAGATTTCCACAGGCAAGTTGTGTTTCAAAATAGGTCCCTGTTTAAATAATACTTCATCTATCTCCCTTCTTTCATTCATAAACATATCATTTTCATGGTATAGCAAATATTGTTCTAAAGGATCATTAGGAGGCACGGCAATAGAAGCAAGACCAATAATTTCATCCTTACTCTAGGCAATTCTTTATCATGAGGTTGTCTACGAAATTTAGCAAAGTTAAACTCATGAGACATATCTCCTAAGCCAATCATAACAACATCCTTTTCGCAATCTATCCTAGCATTAACAGTATTCAGGAAGGGTCTACCAAATATAATGGGATAAAAGTCATCTTTTGGGGAACCAAGAACAAGAAAATCAGCATGATATTTAATTTTCCCACACAAGAGTTCAACATCTCTAACAATCCCAATTAGTGAAATAGTATCTCTATTGGCAAGCTTAATTGTAACATCAATTTCTTCTATCTCAGCAGGTGCAATGTCATGCATAATTTCTTTGTATAATGAATGAGGTATTGCACTAGCACTAGCACCCATATCACATAAGCCATGATAACAATGATCTCCTATTTTAACAGAAGTAATAGGCATGCCTACAACAGGTCTATGTTTCTTAGCAGCGGGTCTAGCAATTCTAGCAGCTGCATCACAGAAGTAAATAACATGCCCATCAATATTATCAGCCAAGAGATCCTTAACCATAGCAATACTAGGTTCAACTTTAATTTGCTCAGGTGGTGTATATGTTCTAGTATTACTCTTATAAACCATAGTTGAAGCTTTAGCATGATCCTTTATCCTAATAGGGAAAGGTGGTTTCTCAATATAGGTAGTAGGAACAACAGTCTTTTCTTCAACTTTAACAGGTGCAACTACTTTTACTTCAGTGGGAGGATTATATTTAAACCAGTTCTGCTTAGGGAGGTCAACATGAGTAGCAAATGATTCATAGAAAGAAGCTACTATCTCAGAGTCAAGTCCATATTTAGTGCTAAATCCATGAAAAGCATCGGTATCCATAAAAGATTTAACACAATCAAACTTAGGTGTTATACCTGACTCATTACCTTCGTCGAGATCCCAATCTTCAGAGTTGCATTTAATTCTTTCCAATAAATCCCATTTGAGTTTAATAGTCTTCGTCATAAAAGACCCAACACAAGAAGTATCGAGCATGGAGCGATTGTTGAGAGAAAGTCGAGCATAAATTTTTTTGTATAATAATTTCTCTTGAGAGCTCATGATTGGGGCATGAATATAACATTGACTTAAGCCTCCCCCAAACTTGAGCGATGCTTTCTCCTTCGCGAGGTCAAAAATTATATATATATAATTATGATCACGATGAACAAGATGCATAGGATAAAACTTCTGGTGAAATTCCAATTTCAATCGTTTGTATTCCCATGATCCCATATCATCACATAGCCTATACCATGTCAATGCATCTCCCTTCAAAGATAAAGGGAAGACCTTCTTCTTGATAACATCATCGGGCATACCTGCAAGCTTAAATAATCCACAAACTTCATCCACATAGATTAGGTGTAAATCGGGATGCAATGTTCCATCAACTGTAAAGGGATTAGCTAGCAGTTTCTCTACCATACCCGAAGGAATTTCAAAGTAAACATTTTTAGTAGGTTCAGTAGGTTGAGGAGCAACTCTTTGCTCTATTGGTCGGGGTGAAGATACCCCGAACAAGCCCCTCAAAGGATTATGTTCCATAGTAACAAGTGACAGTAAATTTCAGCACACTATATAAATTTTTCCTTACCAAGTTCCACTTACCAAAGGCGCTTCACTCCCCGGCATCGGTGCCATAAAAGAGTCTTGATGACCCACAAGTGCAGGGGATCTATCTTAGTCCTTTCGATAAGTAAGAGTGTCAAACCCAATGAGGAGCAGAAGGAAATGACAAGTGGTTTTCAGTAAGGTATTCTCTGCCAGCACTGAAATTGTAGGTAACATATAGTTTTGTGATAAGATAATTTGTAACGGGTAACAAGCAATGAAAGTAAATAAGGTGCAGCAAGGTGGCCCAATCCTTTTTGTAGCAAAGGACAAGCCTGGACAAATTCTTATATAGAGAAAAGCGCTCCCGAGGACACATGGGAATTATCGTCAAGCTAGTTTTCATCATGTTCATATAATTCGCGTTCGTTACTTTGATAATTTGATATGTGGGTAGACCGGTGCTTGGGTACAGCCCTTTATTGGACAAGCATCCCACTTATGATTAACCCCTATTGCAAGCATCCGCAACTACAAAAGAAGTATTAAGGTAAACCTAACCATAGCATGAAACAAGTGGATCCAAATCAGCCCCTTACGAAGCAACGCATAAACTAGGGTTTAAGCTTCTGTCACTCTAGCAACCCATCATCTACTTATTACTTCCCAATGCCTTCCTCTAGGCCCAAATAATGGTGAAGTGTCATGTAGTCGACGTTCACATAACACCACTAGAGGAGAGACAACATACATCTCATCAAAATACCGAACGAATACCAAATTCACATGTCTACTAATAGCAAGACTTCTACCATGTCCTTAGGAACATACGTAACTACTCACAAAGCATATTCATGTTCATGATCATAGGAGTATTAATATGCATTAAGGATCTGAACAAATGATCTTCCACCGAATAAACCAACTAGCATCAACTACAAGGAGTAATCAACACTACTAGCAACCTACAGGTACCAATCTGAGGTTTTGGTACAAAGGTTGGATACAAGAGATGAACTAGGGTTTGAGAGGAGATGATGCTGGTGAAGATGTTGATGGAGATTGATCCCCTCCCGATGAGAGGATCGATGGTGATGATGATGATGATGATGATGATTTCCCCCTCCCGGAGGGAAGTTTCCCCGGTAGAATAGCTCCACCGGAGCCCTAGATTGGTTCCGCCAAGGTTCCGCCTCGTGGCGGCGGAGTTTCGTCCTGTAAGCTTGCTTATGATTTTTTCTAGGGTGAAAGACTTCATATAGCAAAATATGGGCACCGGAGGCCTGCCAGGGGGCCCACGAGGCAGGGGGTGCACCCGGGGGTAGGGCGCGCCCCCACCCTCATGGCCAGGGTGTGGGCCCCCTCTGGTACTTCTTCACTCAATATTTATTATTAAATCCAAAAATGACTTTCGTGGAGTTTCATGACTTTTGGAGTTGTGCAAAATAGGTCTCAATATTTGTTCCTTTTCCAGCCCTGAATCCCAGCTGCCGGCATTCTCCCTCTTCATGTAAACCTTTTAAAATAAGAGAGGATAGCCATAAGTATTGTGACATAACATGTAATAGCAGCCCATAATGCAATAAATATCAATATAAAAGCATGATGCAAAATGGACGTATCAGGCCTCCCCTCTCTCTCTTGATTATCAATACAATGGTCTCTTGGAGATGCATATGGTGTAAGTCTTTTGGCAGTGTGTTTGTTGGGATCTGATGAACTTCGAGTTTATGATCACTTATATCTTTTTATATCCATGAAAGTTATTTGAGTTCTTTGATCTCTTATATGCATGATCTCTTATAGCCTCGTATTTCTTCTTCGATATTTAGGTTTTGTTTGGCCAACTTGATCTATTTATCTTGCAATGGGAAGAGGTGCCCGGTAGTGGGTTCGATCTTACAGTGCTTGATCCCAGTGACAGAAAGGGAACCGACACGTATGTATCGTTGCTACTAAGGATAAAAAGACGTGATCCATATCTGCCGCAATAGATAAACGGATCTTGTCTACATCATGTCATCGTTCTTATTGCATTACTCGGTTTTTCCATGAACTTAATACACTAGATGCATGCTGGATAGCGGTCGATGTGTGGAGTAATAGTAGTAGATGCAGGCAGTAGTCAGTCTACTAATCTTGGACGTGATGCCTATGCAATGATCATTTCCTGGATATCGTCATGATTATTTGAAGTTCTATTAATTGCCCAACAGTAATTTGTTCACCCACCGTTTGCTATTTTTTCTCGAGAGAATCCACTAGTGAAACCTACGGCCCCCGGGTCTTCTTTCTCATATATTTGCCTTGCAATCTACTTTTTCCTTGCGTTTATTTTCAGACCTATTAAACCAAAAAATACATAAATACCTTGCTGCAATTTATTTTTTCCGCGATCTATTTATCCCATCTACAAATTTACCTCATGTCCTTTGCCTATCTTGAGGCGTTGTACCCCGAAACGGATTGACAACCCCTTTAACACGTCAGGTTGCGAGGTGTTGTTCTTTATGTGCAATGGTTGTTTACGTTGTGTTGCTTGGTTCTCCTACTGGATCGATAACCTTGGTTTCATATCTGAGGGAAATACCTACCACTGTTGTGCTGCATCATCCCTTCCTCTTTGGGGAAATACCGATGTAGCTTCAAGCGACATCACTGGTCGCTCTTGTGTCCACTTCCAGGTGGCCATACACATGCACTCCTTTGGTCCAGGTGATGTCCATGGGATCCAGGTGGTTGTACACGTGCACGTCCGACATGCGGATGGTGTCCACTTTTTGTTGAGGGGTCCAAAATAAAGCGTCCCAGTCCATTTCAGGTTGAGCGTAATAAAGCAAGCCGAGATGTAAAAGGCTTGTTTTTATGTGTTAGGTTTGTGTTGCGTCGAGTCATGGTTATAAGTTGGTTAGGCTGCAGCTCAAGAACAAGCTGCATGTCCAGGTGGGTTGTAGTGTTAGAGTACGTAATGGGCCTAATGGGCCTGGGCTGGCGGTATAGCCCGTTAGTCTTACGGTTAATTAGAGATAAGGGTCGCTTGCTTAGGGGTCAAGTAAACCTTGCTTGGGATTCAAGTAAACCTCTCTATATAAAGAGAGGAGATGTATCAATCTAATCAAGCAAGAATTAAGAAGGAAATCCCTTCCCTCTTGCCCGGTCGTGGGCAAAAAGGCCCCCGGCCGGCCCTCTCGCGATGTCCTTCTAGCAGCACCATAATAGGTTCATATGTGCCTTTCACGAAGATGTCACTCCAGAACCTTTCTGCACAACATAGTAGGAAGCTTCTTCGGTTCATATGTGCCTTTCACGAAGATGTCACTCCAGAACCTTTCTGCACAACAAAGTAGGAAGCTTCTTCGGTTCATCTCAGAATGTGCCTTTCACAACGAGGTCACTATCAATGCATGTGTTTGTGCGATAGTACATGAGGGTGCAATTCGACCAAGAGTCAGATTAGAGCTACCAGGAGAAGAGGATACAGATTGTAAGAAATTTGTTTTATATTTTTTCGTGCCCTCTTCCTAATTGTTGCCACTATACGTCGTCAAAAAATTCTAATGATGAATCGTTTTGTGAGAAATACAGAGCGGAGCAGTCATGAGAACAAATATTGCCATTGAACAACATGAAAATAAGGTTTACACCAGGAAAATGTTTGAACAATTTGGTGAGAACCTTTTCAAGGGTCGGGCTTACCAGGTCGAGGAAATTGAGAAGAAGTACATTGCAAGACACAACGATGTCGAGAAACGCGAGAAGTGGAGTGTGGTTGATTGATACGTCTCCAACGTATCTACTTTTCCAAACACTTTTGCCGTTGTTTCGGACTCTAATTTGCATGATTTGAATGAAACTAACCCGGACTGACGCTGTTTTCAGTAGAACTGCCATGGTGTTGTTTATTGTGCAGAAAACAAAAGTTCTCGGAATGACCTGAAAATCCACGGGGATAACTTTTGGAAAATATAAAAAATACTGGTGAAAGAATCAAGGCCAGGGGGCCCACACCCTATCCATGAGGGTGGGGGCGCGCCCTCCTCCCCTGGGCGCGCCCCCTGTCTCATGGGCCTGATGCTCCACCGACCTCAACCCCAACTCCATATATTCCGTTTCATGGAGAAAAAAAATCAGAGAGAAAGTTTCATCATGTTTTACGATACGGAGCCGCCGCCAAACCCTAATCTCTCTCGGAATGGTTGATCTAGAGTCCATTCGGGGCTTCGGAGAGGGGGATTTGTTGCCGTCGTCATCATCAACCATCCTCCATCACCAATTTCATGGTGCTCACCGCCGTGCGTGAGTAATTCCATCGTAGGCTTGCTGGACGGTGATGGGTTGGATGAGATTTACCATGTAATCAAGTTAGTTTTGTTAGGGTTTGATCCCTAGTATCCACTATGTTCTGAGATTGATGTTGCTATGACTTTGCTATGCTTAATGCTTGTCACTAGGGCCCGAGTGCCATGATTTCAGATCTGAACCTATTATGTTTTCATGAATATATGTGAGTTCTTGATCCTATCTTGCAAGTCTATAGTCACCTATTATGTGTTATGATCCGACAACCCCGAAGTGACAATAATCGGGAAACTTCTCGGTGATGACCATAGTTTGAGGAGTTCATGTATTCATTATGTGCTAATGCTTTGTCCGGTTCTCTATTAAAAGGAGGCCTTAATATCCCTTAGTTTCCACTAGGACCCCGCTGCCACGGGAGGGTAGGACAAAAGATGTCATGCAAGTTCTTTTCCATAAGCACGTATGACTATATTCGGAATACATGCCTGCATTACATTGATGAACTGGAGCTAGTTCTGTGTCACCCTATGTTATAGCTATTACATGAGGAATCGCATCCGACATAATTATCCATCACTGATCCAATGCCTACGAGCTTTTCACATATTGTGCTTTGCTTATTTACTTTTCCGTTGCTACTGTTACAATTACTACAAAACTGCTATCGTTACTTTTGCCACTTTTACCATTACTATCATACTACTTTGCTACTAAATACTTTGCTGCAGATACTAAGTTATCCAGGTGTGGTTGAATTGACAACTCAACTGCTAATACTTATGATGAAACTACTTCTGTGTGTGATACTACTTTGCCATTAGGTGAATTTCTTGATGAACAACTTGCTAGGGTTAGAGAGAATGAAATTATTGAAGATGCTATTATTGATGATAGTGATGATGAAAGTTCTTCCCCTGATTATGAATTACCTTTTGTTCCTGAGGGTTATGTTATGGATGAGGAAGCTGCTAGAGCTATTTTTGCTTGCAAAGGTATAGATATGATCTTAAGAAGTTATTAGCTAAATGGAAGCTGCAATCCCTTAATGCTAGAATGAAACCTGACCCCGTTTTTGCTACTTCACCTATCTGTGTTACTGATAAGGATTATGAATTCTCTGTTGATCTTGAGCTAATTACTTTGGTTGAATCTGATCCTTTTTATGGCTATGAATCTGAAACTGTTGTGGCACATCTTACCAAGTTAAATGATATAGCCACCCTGTTTACGAATGATGAGAAGTCTCTCTATTATTATATCCTTAAGATATTTCCGTTCTCATTAAAGGGTGATGATAAAACTTGGTTTAATTCTCTTGATCCTGGTTGTGTGCGTAGTCCCCAGGATATGATTTATTACTTCTCTGTTAAATATTTCCCTGCTCATAAGAAACAAGCTGCCTTGCGGGAAATATATAATTTTGTGCAAATCAAAGAAGAGAGTATCCCACAAGCTTGGGGGAGGCTTCTCCGGTTACTTAATGCTTTGCCTGGTCATCCTCTTAAGAAAAATGAAATACTTGATATCTTTTATAATGGACTTACCAACGCTTCCAGGGACTACTTGGATAGTTGTGCTGGTTGTGTTTTCAGGGAAAGAACAGTCCACCAAGATGAATTGTTATTGAATAATATGCTGACTAATGAAAATAATTGGACTCTCCCTGAGCCAATTCCTGAGGCAATTCCTGAGCCAATTGAGCCAATTCCTGAGCCCATTCCTAAACCTACTCCGAAGAAGAGGGGTGTTCTATTTCTCAGTCCTGAAGATATGCAAGAGGCAAAGAAATCAATGAAAGAAAAAGGTATTAAAGCTGAAGATGTTAAGAATTTACCTCCTATTGAAGAAATACATGGTCTTAATATACTGCCTGTTGAAGAAATACATTGTCTTGATAACCCGACACAGGTAGTAAAAGTAAATTCTCTCTATAGATGTGATAAAGTTGAAATCCCGTCTACTAAACTTCATAGCCCATGCTTAGACGAATTTGATGACTTTATGGCTAGACAAGAAAGTTTTAATGCTTATGTTGGTAGAGAATTAAAGAATAATGCCCTCGAGATAGGACGCTTGAGTGATTATATGGCTAGAGTTAAAGGTGAACTTAAACTCATTAGCAAATATGCTTCTATGGTTACCACTCAAGTTGAGCAAGTACTTAAAGCTCATAGTGATTTGCTTGATGAATTAAACAATAAACATGACTTTGCTATTAGAATGGCTACTAGAACGGGTAGAATGACTCAGGAACCTTTGTATCCTGAAGGCCACCCTAAGAGAATCGAGCAGGATTCTCAGAGAAATAATTTAGAGGCACCTAGTTCTTCCAAAAAGAAGAAAAAAAATGATAGGACTTTGCATGCTTCTAGTGAACCTATTGTAGACACACCTGAGAATCCCAATGATATTTCTATTTCTGATGCTGAAACACAATCTGTTGATGAACATGAACCTAGTGATAATGTTAATGATAATGTTCATGTTGATGCTCAACCTAGCAAAAATAATGGTGTAGAGATTGAACCTGCTGTTGATCTTGATAACCCAAAATCAAAGAATCAACGTTATGATAAGAGAGATTTTGTTGCTAGGAAGCACGGTAAAGAAAGGGAACCATGGGTTCAGAAACCCATGCCTTTTCCTCCGAAACCATCCAAGACAAAGGATGATGAGGATTTTGAGCGCTTTGCTGAAATGATTAGACCTATCTTCTTACGTATGCGCTTAACTGATATGCTTAAAGTAAATCCTTATGCTAAGTATATAAAGGATATCATTACAAATAAAAGAAAGATACCAGAAGCTGAAATTTCCACCATGCTTGCTAATTATACATTTAAAGGTGGAATACCAAAGAAACTTGTAGGTCCAGGAGTACCAACTATACCATGCTCCATTAAAAAAAACTATGTTAGAACTGCTTTATGTGATCTTGGAGCCGGTGTTAGTGTTACGCCTCTTTCTTTATATCGTAGACTTGAATTGAATAAGCTGACACCTACTGAAATATCTTTGCAAATGGCTGATAAATCAACTGCTATACCTGTCGGTATTTGTGAGGATGTGCCTATTGTGGTTGCAAATGTCACTATCTTAACGGACTTTGTTATTCTTGATATCCCCGAGGATGATAGTATGCCGATTATCCTTAGTAGACCCTTTTTGAATACTACAGGGGTTGTTATTGATTGCAACAAAGGCAATGTCACTTTTCATGTTAATGGTAATGACATACGGTACACTTTCCGAGGAAACAACCTCAAGTTCATAGCATCAATCTATTGGAAAAGTTCCAACTATCATTATTGGTGGTTTTAAATTTCCTCTTCTTACTGTCAAAAAAAAGTACGATATTCTTATTGTTGGGGATGTTCACATCCCCGTTGAAGTAACTTAGTGTTATTCGAAATTTCTCCGGTTCCGTGTTATTCGGAATGAGTTTGTTAACAAGACTTGATCAACCTTGTTAATGGATTCATTTTGATGACCATGAGATGGATGAAACTAGAAGGCACAACCTTCTATACCATCTTTTTACTTTCTGTTATTTAGAATAAATAAAGCAAAAATAATATTATTTGTCTGTTTTCTGAATTATCCGTGCAATAAAAAATATCCCGAAAATAAAAGTGCTCCAAATGCCCTGCAAATTTAGTATGGTTTTTATGGAATATTCGAGGATTTTAGGCACTGAAAACACTGCAGAGGGGCAAGCACCTGGCTACAAGGGTGGAGGGTGTGCCCACACCCCCTGGGCGCGCCCCCCTGTCTCATGGGCCCACGGTGGCCCCCCTCCACTTATTCCTACACCCACACACTCCATCTTCTTCCAAAAAAAAATCCCCATCCAGCTCAAGCACGAGTTCTAGCTCATTTTACTGCGATTTTCGATCTCCTTGCTCAAAGCTCCATTCACAAAACCGCTTTGGGAGATTGTTGCTTGGTATGTGACTCCTCCGTTGATCCAATTAGTTTTTGTTCTAGTGCTTTATTCATTGCAAATTTTTGCTGCATAGGTGACCCTGTTCTTGAGCTTGCATGTTAATTTATGAGGTCCCAAGTAATTCCAATGCATGATATAGACTTCTTACAAGATAAGTGTCCTCAGTACTATCAATTGACCGATTCATTCGTAAGAAGGTTTAAATATATATCTTTGCGTAATTCTCAGAGTGTCATGTTTGATATTTATGATGAATCTTATACCATGGACTTAGAAGATTTTACAACTGCTTGCAAACTCCTGCAGTGGGGCAACGTTAATGACCCCCACAGATCTGAATATAAAGACTTTCTAGCTAGTATTACTGTGTGAGAATCTAGGGATATAGCACAAGCTACCATAGGGAGCATTCATTTTCCTGCTATACATTATTTTTCTCTCTTCATTGGTAGATGCATTAACGGTAAAGATGAAGCACGTCACATGTGTGTCCCTGATCTTTGTGTCTTCAAGAGTGCTGTGTTAGGTAATAAAGATTACAACTTGGGGGCAATAGTTGCACATAGGTTGCATAATAATGGTATGTCTGGAGATTTATTTGGAGGGATTTATGCGACCCATGTTGCTAATTATCTTGGTATAGCCCCACGAGAGGGGGATATGGAGTCGCTTCCTACTTATTTAGATTATGATGCGATGGTCAAACATCATTTTCTTTTGAGGAATGAACAATTCCTCCAGTATCGACTAATCTTTGACAGACGTAGCTCTGTCCATGTTACTCTCCCTGCTCCTTCCCTTTTTGTTTACCAGGCAAAACGAAGATATGTTGTTACCAGGGAGGAGGCAGCTGAACACGAGGGGAGAGCAGAGGCGGCTTGCCAACATGCCGCAGCTCAGGATGCATTTGCTGCTGCATCTCAGTACGACCCCAGTTATAACTTCAGATATCAGCCAGGCTATCCTTGGCTTTAGACCAACTTAGGCAAAAAGCCTAAGCTTGGGGGAGTACGTATTTCTCACCGACTTTACATTCATGTTCACATACCATTCTAGTTGTCGGTGCTCATACTCTTTCATTGTATTATCCATAGTTTAATTTTATTTTTCTAGCTTTCTTCTTGTGTGTTTAATAAACCTTAAGAAAACCAAAAAAATTAGTTAGTTTAATTTCCATGCTTGTAGTAGTAATTAAAAAGAAAACCCAAAAAGATTTCTCATTCTTCTTCTTACATGTTGGGAGCTTTCCCGTGTAAATAGTTTTATTTCTTTTCTTTCCTTTGGGGGTCGAGAGTAGAAGACCATAATGAAAATGTTTAAGTGGCTCTCATATACATGATTGTTTATTTAACATGGAGCCCATATTATTTTGTCTTCTCTCTTGAGTTGAATGCTTGCAGATTCCAACTTAGTCCAATGCACGTGCACTATTATTATTATGCACAGCGTTCGGTCGTGCAAGTGAAAGGGAATAATGACGATATATGATGGACTGATTGAGATGAGAAAAGTTTTTTATCAACTGAATTGCTTGAGGACAAGCAAAGGTTTAAGCTTGGGGGAGTTGATACGTCTTCAACATATCTACTTTTCCAAACACTTTTTCCCTTGTTTTGGACTCTAATTTGCATGATTTGAATGAAACTAACCCGGACTGACGCTGTTTTCAGCAGAACTGCCATGGTGTTGTTTATTGTGCAGAAAACAAAAGTTTTCGAAATGACCTGAAAATCCACGGAGATAACTGTTGGAAAATATAAAAAATACTGGAGAAAGAATCAAGGCCAGGGGCCCCACACCCTGTCCACGAGGGTGGGGGTGCACCCTCCCCCCGGGGCGCGCCCCCCTGTCTCGTGGGCCCCCTGATGCTCCACCGACCTCAACTCCAACTCCATATATTCCGTTTCGTGGAGAAAAAAATCACAGAGAAAGTTTCATCGTGTTTTACGATACAGAGTCGCTGCTACCTCTTGAGCACTGCGTTGGATTTCCCCGAAGAGGAGAGGATGATGCAGCAAAGTAGCGTAAGTATTTCCCTCAGTTTTTGAGAACCAAGGTATCAATCCAGTAGGAGGCCATGCACAAGTCCCTCGTACCTACACAAAACGATAGCTCCTCGCAACCAATGCGATTAGGGGTTGTCAATCCCTTCACGGTCACTTACGAGAGTGAGATCTGATAGAGATGATAAATAATATTTTTGGTATTTTTGGTATAGAGATGCAAAGCAAAAAGGTAAAAGGCAAAGTAAAAACAAAGCAAGTATTAAAGTAATGGAGATTGATATGATGAGAATAGACCCGGGGGCCATAAGTTTCACTAGTGGCTTCTCTCAAGAGCATAGATATTCTACGGTGGGTGAACAAATTACTGTTGAGCAATTGACAGAATTGAGCATAGTTATGAGTATATCTAGGTATGATCATGTATATAGGCATCACGTCTAAGACAAGTAGACCGAAACGATTCTGCATCTACTACTACTACTCCACTCATCGACCGCTATCCAGCATGCATCTAGAGTATTAAGTTAAAAACAGAGTAACGCCTTAAGCAAGATGACATGATGTAGAGGGATAAATCCATGCAATATGATAAAAAACCATCTTGTTATCCTCGATGGCAACAATACAATACGTGCGTTGCTGCCCCTTCTGTCACTTGGAAAGGACACCGCAAGACTGAACCCAAAGCTAAACACTTCTCCCATTGCAAGAACTACCAATCTAGTTGGCCAAACCAAACAGATAATTCGAAGAGACTTGCAAAGATAACCAATCATACATAAAAGAATTCACAGAAGATTCAAATGGTATTCATAGATAAGCTGGATCATAAACCCACAATTCATCGGTCTCAACAAACACACCGCAAAAAGAAGATTACATCGAATAGATCTCCACGAGAGAGGGGGGGAACATTGTATTGAGATCCAAAAAGAGAGAAGAAGCCATCTAGCTACTAGCTATGGACCCGAAGGTCTGAAGTAAACTACTCACACTTCATCGGAGGGGCTATGGTGTTGATGTAGAAGCCCTCCGTGGTTGATGCCCCCTCCGGCGGAGCTCCGGAACAGGCCCCAAGATGGGATCTCGTGGATACAGGAAGTTGCGGCGGTGGAATTAGGTTTTTGGCTCCTTTTCTGATCGTTTGGGGGGTACGTAGGTATATATAGGAAGAAGGAGTGCGTCGGTGGAGCAACAGGGGGTCCTCGAGGTAGGGGGCGCGCCCTAGGGGGGGGGCGCCCCCCACCCTCATGACCGCCTCTGTTACTTCTTGGAGTAGGGTCCAAGTCTCCTGGATCATGTTCGGTGAGAAAATCACGTTTCCGAAGGTTTCATTCCATTTGGACTCCGTTTGTATTCCGTTTCTTCGAAACACTGAAATAGGCAAAAAACAGTAATTCTGGGCTGGGCCTCCGGTTAATAGGTTAGTCCCAAAAATAATATAAAAGTGGAAAATAAAGCCCAATATAGTCCAAAACAGTAGATAAAGTAGCATGGAGCAATCAAAAATTATATATACGTTGGAGACGTATCAGGCATCCCCAAGCTTAATTCCTGCTCGTCCTCGAGTAGGTAAATGATAAAAAGAGAATTTTTGATGTGGAGTGATACTTTGGCATAATTTCAATGTAAATCTTCTTAATTGTGGTATGAATATTCAGATCCGAAAGATTCAAGACAAAAGTTCATATTGACATAAAAATAATAATACTTCAAGCATACTAACTAAGCAATTATGTCTTCTCAAAATAACATGGCCAAAGAAAGTTATCCCTACAAAATCATATAGTCTGGCTATGCTCCATCTTCCCCACACAAAATATTTAAATCATGCACAATCCCGATGACAAGCCAAGCAATTGTTTCATACTTATGACATTCTCAAAACTTTTTCAATCTTCACGCAATACATGAGCATGAGCCATGCATATAGCACTATATGTGGAATAGAATGGTGGTTGTGGAGAAGACAAAAAGAGGGAAGTTAGTCTCACATCAACTAGGCGTATCAACGGGCTATGGAGATGCCCATCAATAGATATCAATGTGAGTGAGTAGGGATTGCCATGCAACGGATGCACTAGAGCTATAAGTATATGAAAGCTCAACAAAAGAAACTAAGTGGGTGTGCATCCAACTCGCTTGCTCACGAAGACCTAGGGCACTTGAGGAAGCCCATCATTGGAATATACAAGCCAAGTTCTATAAAGAAAAATTCCCACTAGTATATGAAAGTGATAAAATGAGAGACTCTCTATCATGAAGATCTTGGTGCTACTTTGAAGCACAAGTGTGGTAAAAGGATAGTAACATTGTCCCTTCTCTCTTTTTCTCTCATCATTTTTTTTATTTGGGCCTTTTCTCTTTTTTTTATGGCCTCTTTTTTTTAATTTTTCATTTTTTTATTTTTCGTCCGGAGTCTCATCCCGACTTGTGGGGGAATCATGGTCTCCATCATCCTTTCCTCACTTGGGACAATGCTCTAAAAAAAGATGATCATCACACTTTTATTTTTCTTACAACTCAACAATTACAACTCGATTCTTAGAACAAGGTATGACTCTATATGAATGCCTCCGATGGTGTACCGGGATATGCAATGAATCAAGAGTGACATGTATGAAAGAATTATGAATGGTGGCTTTGCCACAAATACGATGTCAACTACATGATCATGCTAGCAATATGACAATGATGGAGCGTGTCATAATAAATGGAACGGTGGAAAGTTGCATGGCAATATATCTCGGAATGGCTACGGAAATGCCATGATAGGTAGGTATAGTGGCTGTTTTGAGGAAGATATATGGTGGGTGTATGATACCGATGAAAAGTGTGCGGTATTAGAGAGGCTAGCAATGGTGGAAGGATGGGAAAAAGTGCGTATAATCCATGGACTCAACATTAGTCATAAAGAACTCATATACTTATTGCAAAATCTAGAAGTTATCAAAGAAAAGTATTACGCTCATGCTCCTAGGGGTATAGATTGGTAGGAAAAGACCATCGCTCGTCCCCGACCGCCACTCATAAGGAAGACAATCAATAAATAAATCATGCTCCGAGTTCGTCACATAACGGTTCACCATACGTGCATGCTACGGGAATCACAAACTTCAACACAAGTATTCTTTAAATTCACAACTACTCAACTAGCATGACTCTAATATCACCATCTTCATATCTCAAAACAATTATCAAGCATCAAACTTATCTTAGTATTCAACACACTCAAAAGAAAGTTTCACATATCTTGAATACCAAGTATATTAATATTAAGCAAATCACCATGCTATGAGAGATCAATAGTTTCTTTAAAAAAATCCACCACCGTGCTCTAAAAGATCTAAGCGAAGCACTAGAGCAAAAATTATCACGCTCAAAAGATATAAGTGAAGCATTATGAGCAAAACTATCAAGCTCAAAAGATATAAGTGAAGCACATAGAGTATTCTAGCAAATTCCAATTTGTGTATGGATCTCTCAAAAGGTGTGTACAGCAAGGATGATTGTGGTAAACTAACAAGCAAAGACGCAAATAATACAAGACGCTCCAAGCAAAACACATATCATGTGGTGAATAAAAATATAGCTCCAAGTAAATTACCGATGGAAGTAGACGAAAGAGGGGATGCCTTCCGGGGCATCCCCAAGCTTTGACTTTTTGGTGTCCTTGGATTATCTTGGGGGTGCCATGGGCATCCCCAAGCTTAGGCTCATGCCACTCCTTGTTCCATAATCCATCAAAAGAATTCACCCAAAACTTGAAAACTTCACAACACAAAACTCAATAGAAATCTCGTGAGCTCCGTTTGAGAAAGAAAACAAAAGACTACTTTAAGGTACTGTAATGAACTCATTATTTATTTATATTGGTGTTAAACCTACTGTATTTCAACTTCTCTATGGATTATAAACTATTTTACTATCCATAGATTCATCAAAATAAGCAAACAACACACGCAAAACATAATCTGTCAAAAACAGAACAGTCTGTAGTAATCTGTAACTAACGCAAACTTCTAGAACTCTAAAAATCCTACCAAAATAGGAAGTCCTGGACAATTTGTCTATTGAACAGAAGCAAAAAGAGTCAACGCAAAATCACTTTTCTGTGATTTAACAAAATTATATTCGTGCGCACAAAGTTTCTGTTTTTCAGTAGAATCAAATCAACTATCATCGTAGGTTATCCTATAGGTTCTACTTGGCACAAACACTAATTAAAAGATAAAACCACATCTAAACAGAGGCTAGATGGATTATTTATTCCTAAACAGAAGCAAAAAGCAAAAACTAAAAATAAAATTGGGTTGCCTCCCAACAAGCGCTATCGTTTAACGCCCCTAGCTAGGCATAAAAGCGAGGATAGATCTAGGTATTGCCATCTTTGGTAGGCAATTCTTCAATGAGGCATCTACCTCCTTTAGAATTTTCTTTCTTTCTAGTAATTGTCAAATTTTCAGGCAAAAGATCGAAAAATTCATTCATAGCAAATGGTTCCTTAATGATGGTAAAAAGATTGGGATGAACACTTATAGATTTAAGATCCACAGTTTCCTTACTAGATGATTCACCCTTATTCTTAGGAACATAAATAAGCTTAGTATTTATAGTAGACGAACTTGGAGTGTTTTGTATGGAAGAAAAAGCGGTTCCCAAGTTGGTAAATGATACCCTCAAGTTTATCGATTCTTGTGGAATCTAGATTTATTTTCTCATTAACTATGGGTTCTTTTTCTTTAATATTTTTCAAAGTCATTCCTACCTTAGATCCATATTGGGTAATTTGATTGTGGATCTTTTTATCAAGATTTTCAATTGATTCAATGGTAGCAACTTTATTCTCAATAATTTCAAGTCTTTGCATAACATGCTCCACAGTTAACATAGTCCCATTAATCAAAAGAGGTGGTGAGCCAAATAAATCTATTAAAGCATTATAAGAATCAAAAGTATGGCTACCCAAGAAATCCCCTCCGGTAATGGTATCAAGGATATATCTATACCAAGGATTAGCACCTACGTAAAAATTACGAAGAAGAACTGAAGTAGATTGCTTCCTGGTAGATCTATTTTGAGCATTGCAAATTCTATACCAAGCGTCTTTTAGATTTTCTCCCTCCCTTTGCTTAAAATTTAGAGCTTCATTCTCAGGAGATAACGGAGAAGATATGAGACTAGTCATGACGACAAGCAAGCAAACTAACACACGAGCAAACAAACGGACGAGGAAAAAGGCAACGGGAAAAAGAGGAGGAGATTGGGAAAGAGAGGGCGAATAAAACGGCAAGGGTGAAGTGGGGGAGAGGAAAACGAGAGGCAAATGGCAAATAATGTAATGCGAGAGATAGGGATTGTGATGGGTACTTGGTATGGTTGACTTGCTCTTGCATGAGCCTCCTCGGCAACGGCGCCAGAAATTCTTCTTGCTACCTCTTGAGCACTGCGTTGAATTTCCCCAAAGAGGAGAGGATGATGCAACAAAGTAGCATAAGTATTTCCCTCAGTTTTTGAGAACCAAGGTATCAATCCAGTAGGAGGCCACGCACAAGTCCCTCGTACCTACACAAAATGATAGCTCCTCGCAACCAATGCGATTAGGGGTTGTCAATCCCTTCACGGTCACTTACGAGAGTGAGATCTGATAGAGATGATAAATAATATTTTTGGTATTTTTGGTATAGAGATGCAAAGCAAAGAAGTAAAAGGCAAAGTAAAAACAAAGCAAGTATTAAAGTAATGGAGATTGATATGATGAGAATAGACCCGGGGGCCATAGGTTTCACTAGTGGCTTCTCTCAAGAGCATAGATATTCTATGGTGGGTGAACAAATTACTGCTGAGCAATTGACAGATATGAGCATAGTTATGAGTATATCTAGGTATGATCATGTATATAGGCATCACGTCCAAGACAAGTAGACCGAAACGATTCTGCATCTACTACTACTACTCCACTCATCGACCGCTATCCAGCATGTATCTAGAGTATTAAGTTAAAAACAGAGTAATGCCTTAAGCAAGATGACATGATGTAGAGGGATAAATCCATGCAATATGATAAAAACCCCATCTTGTTATCCTCGATGGCAACAATACAATACGTGCCTTGCTGCCCCTTCTGTCACTGGGAAAGGACACCGCAAGATTGAACCCAAAGCTAAACACTTCTCCCATTGCAAGAACTACCAATCTAGTTGGCCAAACCAAACGGATAATTCAAAGAGACTTGCAAAGATAACCAATCATACATAAAAGAATTAAGAGAAGATTCAAATATTATTCATAGATAAGCTGGATCATAAACCCGCAATTCATCGGTCTCAACAAACACACTGCAAAAAGAAGATTACATCGAATAGATCTCCACAAGAGAGGGGGACAACATTGTATTGAGATCCAAAAAGAGAGAATAAGCCATCTAGCTACTAGCTATGGATCCGAAGGTCTGAAGTAAACTACTCACACTTCATCGGAGGGGCTATGGTGTTGATGTAGAAGCCCTTCGTGGTTGATGCCCCCTCCGGTGGAGCTCCGGAACAGGCCCCAAGATGGGATCTCATGGATATAGGAAGTTGCGGAGGTGGAATTAGGTTTTTGCTCCTTTTCTGATTGTTTGGGGGTACGTAGGTATATATAGGAGGAAGGAGTACGTCGGTGGAGCAATAGGGGGTCCACGAGGCAGGGGGCGCGCCCTAGGAGGGGGGCGCCCCCCACCCTCGTGACCGCCTCTGTTACTTCTTGGAGTAGGGTCCAAGTCTCTTGGATCACGTTCGGTGAGAAAATCACGTTTCCGAAGGTTTCATTCCGTTTGGACTCCGTTTGATATTCCGTTTCTTCGAAACACTGAAATAGGCAAAAAACAGCATTCTGGGTTGGGCCTCCGGTTAATAGGTTAGTCCCAAAAATAATATAAAAGTGGAAAATAAAGCCCAATATAGTCCAAAACAGTAGATAAAGTAGCATGGAGCAATCAAAAATTATAGATATGTTGGAGACATATCAGCTGCCGCCAAGCCCCAATCTCTCTCGGGAGGGCTGATCTGGAGTCCGTTCGGGGCTCCGGAGAGGGGGATTCGTCACCGTTGTCATCATCAACCATCCTCCATCACCAATTTCATGATGCTCACTGCCGTGCGTGAGTAATTCCATTGTAGGCTTGCTGGACGGTGATGGGTTGGATGAGATTTACCATGTAATCAAGTTAGTTTTGTTAGGGTTTGATCCCTAGTATCCACTATGTTCTGAGATTGATGTTGCTATGACTTTGCTATGCTTAATGCTTGTCACTAGGGCCCGAGTGCCATGATTTCAGATCTGAACCTATTATGTTTTCATGAATATATGTGAGTTCTTGATCCTATCTTGCAAGTCTATAGTCACCTATTATGTGTTATGATCCAACAACCCCGAAGTGACAATAATCGGGATACTTCTTGTTGATGACCATAGTTTGAGGATTTCATGTATTCATTATGTGCTAATGCTTTGTTCCGGTTCTCTATTAAAAGGAGGCCTTAATATCCCTTAGTTTCCACTAGGACCCCGCTGCCATGGGAGGGTAGGACAAAAGATGTCATGCAAGTTCTTTTCCATAAGCACGCATGACTATATTCGAAATACATGCCTACATTACATTGATGAACTGGAGCTAGTTCTGTGTCACCCTATGTTATAGCTATTACATGAGGAATTGCATCCGACATAATTATCCATCACTGATCCAATGCCTATGAGCTTTTCACATATTGTGCTTTGCTTATTTACTTTTCCGTTGCTACTGTTACAATTACTACAAAACTGCTATCGTTACTTTTGCCACTTTTACCATTACTATCATACTACTTTGCTACTAAATACTTTGCTGTAGATACTAAGTTATCCAGGTGTGGTTGAATTGACAACTCAACTGCTAATACTTAAGAATATCCTTTGGCTCCCCTTGTGTCGAATCAATAAATTTGGGTTGAATACTCTACCCTCGAAAGCTGTTGCGATCCCCTACACTTGTGGGTTATAATTGATTACAAGGTGACCATGTCGGACGACGACGAGTGGTTCGAGTGTGAATGCGGGAAATTCACCCACATGGGGATGTGTTGCCATGCTTTGAAGGTAGTTTTGGATCTCAATATTGCTCATCCCTCATCTATCCGCGAAAAATCATATTTTGATTTCCAATGTTTCAGGTGATGGACTATGTTGGCGTGAAGGAGATGCTGAAGCGGCACATCCTTGAGAGATGGCGAAAGATTCTAGGGACATTCTGCCCCGGCATCTTGCTCACTTCAAAAGAGACCAGGTCGTGAACAGATCTTTCACCTGCTGCAGCTCGACTCTCTACCTACACGCCATGGAGCTGGTTAGGCTTGGGGATGCATCCGTCGCAACGTATGAACTCATGCTGGGTCGCTTGAAGGATATGATTGTGTTGGAGGGAGTGTTGTACTACATCATTTTGCAATTGTTGTTTAGCTTCTAATATTAACTTGGTGCTTTTATTTACACATGTCATTGCCAAAGATCCACACTTCAACTGTTTCTGCGTATGGGGCAATGAGATATTCATGAACCAGCATCAAGTGAGGAAACTGATAAAGATTGTTATTAAAATGGGTCAAAAGATGTCAATTGAACTATATGTTTACACTTTATGCAAGACAACAGTGAACTGCAGAATGGTAAGTAAGAACCATGTAGCCTTCTTTTTACTGTCTATAATGAGTTGTGTTAGATGACAATGTCTGAATCTTTTTTCCTTTGCAGTGGATCCTGAAGCAGTTTACTCAAGATTACCTCTCAAACTACATGATTGGCGGCCGGCCATCACAAGGGGTTGGACTAGAGTCGTATGTGCCTTCTGCATCTAGGAGAGCACAATAGGGCCATTCCGCTTCACCTTGTTCACTATATAGCCAGAATGTCTGTCGCCTCTTTCTTTACCATGTGTAATAGTACAAGTATAGAACCCTCATTCATCATTCTTTATTTGGTGCGTATTTAATTCTTAAACATATGTACCTATGAATTGAGTAATGCATTGGTTGTTTGAACCTGATGGATATGAATAAAGCTATATCCTACTTTCAAGTTTAAATTAGATATAATTTTAAATAGCAGCAATTAAATTATGGCGAAATTATGGTGTGCAGGTCATTACGGCGCACACGGTTAATAAAGCACAGCGTGTGTGATATACATCATAATCTGACACGGTTCATGAAGTGGAAACGTGTGTAACAATGCACACAGTTGGTGTTTGCTAAGCGTGTGTGATATCAGACGCTATCACATACGGTGCGGGAAAACTAAATGTGTGTGAATGTCTACCTATCATACACGGTTTATAATCATGAACTGTTTGTGATGTGCCAGGCATTGTAAACATAGAGCCAGTTTGATACGTTCCTAGAAAACTCCCGTGCCTGGAATCTGCCAGGGCTTGGAATCTGCCTGGCTTTAGGTAAAAACCACAAAACTCCGACTGCGATGGCAATGCAAGCACAAACGAGTAGCAAGGATGAAGCGTTTCGGTTATGCGAGACATCGGAAACGGTTATAGAGGGGCAACTGTATGCATCAAGGCTCCCTATCCCCGACGGTTTCTGGGTCATGTGGGAAGGACCCCCCTATTGCCCACACTCACTAGGTGACGGTTCCGAGCGCCGTCGCAGAAAGGGGTTAAAAACCGTTTGTATAGCACCGACATGTACCAGTGCCTCTTCAGGTAAATACCAACACAGATACAAGCAATCAGCCATGTTTATAACAATTTTATATGGTTTTGGTATGATTTGAATGGAAATAACCCAGATTGATGTTATTTTTAGCAAAACTATCGTGGTGTTTTTTTTGTGCTGAAATAAAACTTCTCGGAATGCCTGAAAATTTACGGGATTTTTTGGTGGATCAAAAGAGACCCCGGAAGCATCGAGGAAGGACTATAAGCATCACGGGGAAGCGACAAGCCTGGGGGGCACACCGGGTAGGCTTGTCGCTCGCTCGTGGGCCCCTTGACATGAGACAAACGCCAAAAATTCCTATAAATACCCAAACCCCCGGAAAGAACCCTAGATGAGAAGTTCCACCACCGCAAGCCTTTGTATCTAGGAAAACTCAATCAGGGCCCTGTTCTGGCACCCTACCGAAGGGGGAAATCGTCATCGGAGGCCATCTTCATCATCCCAACGATCTCCATGACGAGGAGGGAGTAGTTCACCCTCAGGACTGAGGGTATGCACTAGTAGCTATGTGTTTATCTCTCTCTCGTGTTCTTGATTTGGCACGATCTTGATGTACCACAAGCTTTCTTAATATAGTTGGATCATATGGCGTTTCTCCCTCTCTATCTTGTTGTAATGAATTGAGTTTTTACCTTTGAGGTTTCACCATTATCGGATTGAATACTTTTATGGATTTGAGAACAATTTGATGTATCTCTTGGATATGACTACCCGTGGTGACAATGGAGTATTATATTGATTCACTTGATGTATGTTTTGGCACTCAACTTGCGGATTCCCGAGGTGACATTGGGGTAATCTATGCATAGGGGTTGATGCACATTTTTGTCCTACTTTCTCCAGTAGAAATCTTTGGGCACTCTTTGAGTTCTTTGTGTTGGATTGAATATTATGAATCTGAAGTTCTTTGATGCATATCGAATAATCAAATCACAGATATTTGTGGTGAGTATCTAGGTGCAATTAGAGTTGGTTGATGTGTATCATATGGTGTTATTTTAGTACAAACTCTAGGGCTGTTTGTGACACTTATAGGGACGGCTCAATAGATTGATCGGAAAAGATAACTTTGAGGTGGTTTCGTACCCTACAACATTTCATCTTATGTTCTTCACTAGATAAGAACTTTGGAGTGACTCTTTGTTTCATGTCGAGGGATTGTTATATGATTTAATTATGTTATCACTGTTGAGAGATTGCATTGGTGAAAGTATGAACCCTAGACCTTCTTTTTAAGCATTGCAATAGCGTTTGTGCTCCATTTTATCACTTGCTACCTTGCTGTCTTTTTATTTCATATTACCAAAACCTATACCTACTATCCATACTACACTTGTACCATCATCTCTTCACTGAACTAGTGCACCTATATAATTTTCCACCGATTGCAGGGTTGTTGAGAGAGACCATCTCCATCCTACGCCTCCCATGGATTGATAAACCTTAGGTCATCGACTTGAGGAAAAATTGTTACTGTCTTACAAAACTCTGCGCTTGGAGGCCCAACACGAGTCTACAAGAATAAGTTGTGTGGTAGACATCAGGCATCATCTAGTTCATACTTAGAAGTATGGACATACATTGAGCCAGGGTAACTAGTCAATGACTTGTATGGGACCAAAATTCATATCGGTCGGTATACTGAGTAAGTACCAATGAATGTAAAGCATGAGATGTCATAGTAAAATTAACCTTTTAAATAGAACTTAAAAAATCTAGGTCTTGTAGATTAATTATCCGGTGTTTGCATACTAACTCAGTCAAATTTTCTATAGGATATATATGCTATATTAGGACCTTGAGTTAAAGCTTGCAATATAATACTATGATTTTCTTGGTTTGGTAATTAAATTTGTTGTTTTAGATTAAGTCGCTAATTAACTTGTGTGTGATGCTGTATAAGCAATGTTGAATTAACTATTTTATTTATGGCATATTTCATTTAATGGATTAAATTGTTGTACTTCAAAACATAATTAATAATTGGGCCAGCTGAATAATTTATATGGTGTCTCCACCAAGTCACAAACTTCTTTGTAAGTAATTTCATATTAGGCCATTGAATTTCTTTGTGTAATTTTGTGCAAAACCTTTTATTCCAAAAATGGTCCAAAGCACTTTCATACAACATATTCTAGACGATCATATAAATTTATCAAATCATATGTATTCAAAAGCGGAACCAATTGTCCTTTTATGCTCATCTTTGATTACAATAAAGGATAATATTCCAATATCAAATACAAAGAATGCACACATTCTTAACTTATTAGTGAATCAAACTTCCAAGACACATTCAGGCACGATTCAATTTATAATCCACAAGTTTGTATAGATATGCTTACTAAGTGATACATTACAAGCTCCACGCAAAAGTTAATACATTAGATGATTAGAAGCTACTATAAGATATTAGACTGCACGCTTTATAGATATCTAAAATGATATTTGTTGGTCTAAGAATATATGAGAACACATGCAAATACAATTACATATATAAGTCAGCACTACATAATTTCTGAAACTTTTGAAAATAATAATTAATGGGAATATTTTTATGACACACCCTTAACTTTTGTGGAACACATTTTAGTGATATAAATTGAGTATGTATAATAAGGAAAAAATATTATGTGTTTAGCTATGCCAGGTTAGTAACAAAATAAAGTTTTAAAAGGTATATAAGTTTGGTGCAAAGAATACCAGTTTCCTTAGACGAGTAAACTTCTGTCCAAAACAAGCTCATTAACGGCCTAATATCAGCCATGTAGTTGTGCAAATGCACATCCAAAATGGCATTTAAAGGCCCATTTCTTTTCCTAGTGCGTTTGAATTTACTTCTCACGCTTGTTTTGGATATCCGTCCGCAGAGCTTGTGCTCTCCTGAACCTTAAAAGAGCTCGTGTTCTCTTGGACCTCAGCAGATCCCATGTTTCTTGGACCTCCGCAGAGCTCGTGTTTTCCTAGAATAGAACAATGTTCTTCTTCAGGACCTCTTGGATAGTTTGTTATCATGGTTGTAAACTGCTTTCAGCAATGAATCTTGCGAGTTACAGTACTCTAACCTCCATTTTAAATGGCCCCTTGATGTTGACTCAAACACAGAGTTTTAGACCTTCAAATCCTCATGATCCATCCAAACACTCTCAGTAACATCAAGCAACTTCCGTGTCATATAGTTAATTGCCCAATGTGGCATTGTGGCATGGAAGATATTCCAGTACTGCACTTGTAACAATAGCAGTAGCATCCAAATAATTCATATTTGTTTTTAAGGGGTTGAAATGTGTAGGAAAGTGCCCATCGATTTGACACTTACCAGCAATGCACTCATGTACCTTTTTAAGATCCAAAACTCCGTATTCAGAACCGTAAACTAGGAGCTTGTTTGGATTGCAGCCCCAAGCTGCCTTACCAAAATTTTGGAGTTGACCAGCTGGGTTGGTTGCCGCTTGGATTGTTACCAAAATTTTGGTAGTATGCCAACTTTGGGGTCGTCCCTTCACTTTTCACGCCATTGCACGGGCGAAACCAGGGCGGTAGATTTCCTTGCAATAATTTGGCAAGCCCTAAATTGGTATGGCGGGCATAGGCGCCAAGCAACAGGCCCTAGTTCTTTTGCCATTGGCTCAAATCTGGCATGAGATTTTGTTGCGCCTGAAGTCAATGATGTAAACATCTTTTGCCTCAAACTACCCCAAGGTTACGTCCGCGTCATGCTGCTCAAGCACACATGCTTGAGCGTTGTATATCAACCTACCAAGAAACATGGTTGTCACCAAATTGTGTTCTAGACCAAGCAACGAGGCATCAATCTCCACCAGATCTGCAGAAACATACTTAGAGAATGGTCTCATTGTCATGGGGAAATTGTCAAAATCCAGCAACACATCTTGTAGATGTTGTGCAACAAATAGACGCTGCATATTGAGAAAATTAATTGTTGTTTTCAACAACCATCCAAATCTAGTATAGGGAACACCATACGAAGTTAAAATACAACAATGGTATCTTAACATCAAAATATACATCGGTAAATTATGTTAGAAATTAATCTTGTCATTATCTTAAACATGTGCATGCATGTCAGAGAGGAGTAGCTATCACTAGTAGAAAAGGGGGCAATGGTCCAGGCCAGCTCAGCCCATTAGTCCCGGTTCAATCCAGAACCGGGACCAATGGGGGCATTGGACCCGGTTCGTGAGCCCCGGGGGCTGGCCAGGCCACGTGGGCCATTGGTCCCGATTCATATGGACCTTTTGGTCCCGGTTGGTGGGACAAACCGGGACCAATGGGCCTCGCTCCTGGCCCACCACCATTGGTCCTGGTTGGTGGCATGAACCGGGACCAAAGGCTACCCTTTAATCCCGGTTCAAGCCACCAACCGGGACCAATGGGTTGCCTATATATACCCCTCGCCCGCGAGCAGAGCACTCCCACTACTCTGTTTTTCCTAGCCGGCAAGGAGAGAGCTTTGTGGTGCTCTATCTCACCTCCTATGCACACGAGGTGTTCGATGGAATGCCTGAGCCACACTACTTAAGCTTTCTCCTCTCCAAGCTCGACCTCCAAGCTCCATTTTCCTCAATATTTGTCTAGGTTTAGCGGTCCGTCATGTCCCGTCCCCGTCTTCACCGCCGTCGATCGCCCGCGCCGATCTTGTCACCGGCACCACCGTAGTGAGCCTCTTGTTCTTATCTTCTTTCTGAAAGGAAAAAAGAAATTCTTACTTGTATGTTTATATAGATACTTGTATAATTTTCTTACTTTTATTATTGCATCTTATATAGTGCGATGGTTTTGGTATCCGCCCCCGTCGGCCCTCGTCCTGTCTATGATTCAGATGTGGTATATATTATCTTTTCATAACTATTGGTTCATTTATTGTTTATGACAATCATGCCGACCAACGTGACATAGATTTTATTTATCTAGGAGGTTGTTGAACCGGAAATTCCAACCGACCCTATTGTCGAGAGGTTAAATTTAGTTGAAGAAGAAAATAATTTGTTGAAGGAAAAAATTAGAAAAATTGAGGAGGAGAAGATGATATTGGAGTTGCATGTTGTGGATGTCATCGATGATCACAAGATCAAGATGAATGCAATGCGCTTGAAGATTAGAAAGATTAGAAAATATGCCATTCATAACGACGCTTGGTATCATTATGCCGTTGTATCAGTTGTTACATTGGTTGCGATTATGATCGCATTTGTTTTCACATTGAAATGTTTTACATAGTTTCAATGTATGGTTTAATTAATTTAGATGCTCTGCAGAGCTTTATGTTGTTAGATGAGAACTATGTATGTACTTTGGTTTTAATGTGATGATGAAATTCTATTAATTTGGTCACTTAATTATCAATTCATGATGTTCTGTAATGATTTTTGACACACTTAATTATATATAATGCACGCAGATGAACCGGCAATGGATGTACGGTTCAAGACACACCTCCGAGTACATTAAGGGCGTGCATGATTTTCTCGAAGTGGCTGAGGCAAACAAGCAGAATGGTTTTATGTGTTGTCCATGCCCTATATGTGGGAATACGAAGTCTTACTCTGACCGGAAAATCCTTCACACCCACCTGCTTTACAAGGGTTTCATGCCACACTATAATGTTTGGACGAGGCACGGAGAAATAGGGGTTATGATGGAAGACGGCAAAGAAGAAGAGTATGATGACAACTATGTGCCCCCTGAATATGGTGATGCTACTGAAGATCAAGAGGAACCAGACGATGTGCACGATGATGCTGCAACGGGCGAAGCTGCTGAAGATCAAGAGGAACCAGACGATGTGCCCGATGATGATGATCTTCGCCGGGTCATTGCCGATGCAAGGACGCAATGCAAAAGTCAAAAGGAAAAGCTGAAGTTTGATCGCATGTTAGAGGACCACAAAAAAGGGTTGTACCCCAATTGCGAAGATGGTAACACAAAGCTCGATACCGTACTGGAATTGCTGCAGTGGAAGGCAGAGAATGCTATGCCTGACAAAGGATTTGAGAAGCTACTGAAAATATTGAAGAAGAAGCTTCCAAAGGATAACGAATTGCCCGACAGTACATACGCAGCAAAGAAGGTCGTATGCCCTCTAGGATTGGAGGTGCAGAAGATACATGCATGCCCTAATGACTGCATCCTCTACCAAGGTGCGTACAAGGATCTGAACGCATGCCCGGTATGCGGTGCATTACGGTATAAGATCAGACGAGATGACCCTGGTGATGTTGACGGCGAGCCCCCCAGGAAGAGGGTTCCTGCAAAGGTGATGCGGTATGCTCCTATAATACCACGGTTGAAACGTCTGTTTAGAAACGGAGAGCATGCCAAGTTGATGCGATGGCACAGTGAGGACCGTAAGAAAGATGGGAAGTTGAGAGCACCCGCTGACGGGTCGCAGTGGAGAAAAATCAAGAGAAAGTACTGGGATGAGTTTGCAAGTGACCCATGGAACGTATGGTTTGCTTTAAGCGCAGATGGCATTAATCCTTTCGGGGAGCAGAGCAGCAATCACAGCACCTGGCCCGTGACTCTATGTATGTATAACCTTCCTCCTTGGATATGCATGAAGCAGAAGTTCATTATGATGCCAGTTCTCATCCAAGGCCCTAAGCAACCCGGCAATGACATTGATGTGTACCTAAGGCCATTAGTTGAAGAACTTTTACAGCTGTGGAATGGAAACGGTGTCCGTACATGGGATGAGCACAAACAGGAGGAATTTGACCTAAAGGCGTTGCTGTTCGTGACCATCAACGATTGGCCCGCTCTCAGTAACCTTTCAGGACAGACAAACAAGGGATACCACGCATGCACGCACTGTTTACTCGACACCGATAGTATATACCTGGGAAGCTACAGGAAGAATGTGTACCTGGGCCATCGTCGATTTCTTCCGACCAACCATCAATGTCGAAATAAAGGCAAGCATTTCAAAGGCGAGGCAAATCACCGGAAGAAGCCGGCCATGCATACCGGTGATCACGTACTTGCTATGGTCAATGATTTACACGTAATCTTTGGAAAGGGTCCCGGCGGACTAGCTGTTCCGAGTGACGCTAGGGGACACGCACCCATGTGGAAGAAGAATCTATATTTTGGGACCTACCCTACTGGAAAGACCAAGAGGTCCGCTCTTCGATCAACGTGATTCATGTGACGAAGAACCTTTGCGTGAACCTGCTAGGCTTCTTGGGCGTGTATGGGAAGACAAAAGATACAACTGAGGCACGGGAGGACCTGCAACGTTTGCACGAAAAAGACGGCATGCCTCCAAAGTAGTATGAAGGTCCTGCCAGCTATGCTCTTACCAAAGAAGAGAAGGAAATCTTCTTTGAATGCCTGCTTAGTATGAAGGTCCCGACTGGCTTCTCGTCGAATATAAAAGGAATAATAAATATGGCAGAGAAAAAGTTTCAGAACCTAAAGTCTCATGACTGCCATGTGATTATGACGCAACTGCTTCCGGTTGCATTGAGGGGGCTTCTACTGGAAAACGTCTGATTAGCCATTGTGAAGCTATGTGCATTCCTCAATGCAATCTCTCAGAAGGTGATCGATTCGGAAATCATACCAAGGCTAAGGAGTGATGTGGTGCAATGTCTTGTCAGTTTCGAGCTGGTGTTCCCACCATCCTTCTTCAATATCATGACGCATGTCCTAGTTCATCTAGTTGACGAGATTGTCATTCTGGGCCCCGTATTTCTACACAATATGTACCCCTTTGAGAGGTTCATGGGAGTCCTAAAGAAATATGTCCATGACCGCGCTAGGCCAGAAGGAAGCATCTCCATGGGCCATCAAACAGAGGATGCCATCGGGTTTTGTGTTGACTTCATTACTGGCCTTAAGAAGATAGGTCTCCCTAAATCGCGGTATGAGGGGAGACTAACTGGAAAAGGCATGCTTGGAAGGGACTCAATAATATGCAGGGACGGATATTCTTGGTCTCAAGCACACTACACAGTTCTATAGAACTCTACCTTGGTGACCCCGTATGTCGATGAACACAAGAACAGTCTGCACTCCAAACACCCGGAGCAGTGCGACGACTGGATTACATGTGAACACATCAGGACTTTCAGCAGTTGGTTAGAAGCATGTCTCAGAGGTGACAACACTGTTTGTGATGAGCTGTACTTGTTGTCCAGGGGACCATCTTTGACTGTATTGATTTGGAAAGGATACGAGATAAATGGGAATACATTTTACACGATTGACCAAGATCAAAAGAGCACCAACTAAAACAGCGGTGTCCGCTTTGATGCAACAACTGAGAGGGGAAAGGACACATATTATGGTTACATAGTGGACATATGGGAACTTGACTACGGACATGATTTTAAGGTCCCTTTGTTTAAGTGCAAATGGGTCAATCTGTCAGGAGGCGGGGTACAGGTAGACCCACAATACGGAATGACAATAGTGGATCTGAAAAATCTTGGGTACACTAATGAACCATTTGTCCTAGCCAATGATGTGGCACATGTTATCTATGTGAAGGACATGTCTACCAGACCGAGAAGGAGAAAAGATAAGGAAGCGAATACATCATACAATGAGCCAAAGCGCCACATAGTTCTTTCAGGAAAAAGGGACATCGTGGGAGTGGAGTGCAAGACAGACATGTCTGAAGATTATGAAAAGTTTCATGAAATTCCTCCCTTCAAAGTCAAGGCTGACCCCAACATCCTGATAAACGATGAAGATTATCCATGGTTACGGCGCAATAAGCAAATGACACAAGTGAACAAAAAGTGAAGACTTTCTCCCGCAACTATTATGATGATACCATGCCAACTTTGTAACAGACGAGTATGATACCATTGTCTGTTTTGTACATGCACATGCTATGTGGGTGAATTTATGATACCATGCCAACTTTCAAATTTTTCAGAGTTCATTTGAAATGCTTTAATGTCTTATGATTCGGCCCTCGTAATAATTAAAAATAGCAACAATAAGTATTTTGTTATAAGTAGAAACAAAATAAAATAAATAAAGCAAGAAAGAAAACAAAAAAACAAAAAAAAGTGTTTTCAAATTTGAAAACTAATGGCACTAACAGAAAATTTATAATTTTTCTAAAACTAAAAGCAAAAAAGAATCAAAAAATAAAGCAAAAAACAAAAGAAAATAAATAATGCAGAAAACAAAAAAACTGGAAAATAATTAAAAATAGCAACAATAAGTATTTTGTTGTAAGTAGAAACAAAATAAAATAAATAAAGCAAGAAAGCAAACAAAAAACAAAAAAAGTGTTTTAAAATTTGAAAACTAATGGCACTAACAGAAAGTTTATAATTTTCCTAAAACTAAAAGCAAAAAGAATTAAAAAATAAAGCAAAAAAAAGAAAATAAATAATGTAGAAAACAAAACAAAAAACTAGAAAAAAATAAAATAACAACAATAAGTAAAGAAAACAAAAAAACAAAAAAATGCCTCCTACTGGGCCCCAACGGCCTGAATACGACTAGAAACCCTACCATGGGCCAGGATTCAGGCCCGCAGTAGGCCCAGAAGGCCCATCAGGCAAAGCAGTAGCAAGTAGGCCCGCAAGCCTGCGGTGGAGAGGAGCTCGAGAGGGGTGCGGCAGTGGGGCTTATAAACCACTGCGCGCCCCTCTCAACTAGCGAGGTGGGACTAATCTTTGGCCCCGACGCGGGCAGCACAGGGGCCTTTGGTCCCGGTTGGTGGCACCAACTGCGACTAAAGGGGGGGGCATTGGTACCAGTTGGTGCCACGAACAGGTACCAATGCCCACCCTTTAGTCCCGGTTGGTGCCACCAACCGGGACCAAAGGCCACCGCTTCCCGCCCTTTGGGCTGCTGAAAAGAGGCCTTTGGTCCCGGTTGGTGGCACCAACCGGGACTAAAGGGGGCATAAGTCCCGGTTGGACTCACGAACTAGGACCAATGCTCTTGCTATATATACAGCACTTAGGAAAATTTGACGAACACATCGCCAGTTGCCCCCCGGCCCACCCGACGATGCCGAGCTCATCGACGCCGCCAGGCTGCCCAGATCGACGCCGTCCGCTGCCCCGACGCCGCCGGCCGCCCAGACGCCGTCCGCGCACCCCCGTCGTCGCCCCTGCCCCGTCGCCGCCAGGCGCTACCCCGACGCCGCCCGCCGGCCGCCCTCGCCGACGCCGTCGTCGTCGCCCGCGCCCGTCGTCGTCGTCGCTGTCGCCCCCGAGCGCGCCCAGTCGCGCCCCTGCCCCATGACCCGCCCCCACCGTCGCCGTCGTCGCCGGCCACGCCCCTGCTCCGGCCCGCCATGGTCGTTGCCGACGCCCTCGCCGCCGCCGCCCTCGCCCTCGCCGGCCGCCCCTGTTGTGAGCCGCCGCCATCGAGGCTCCGTGTTTAGTGCTTTTTTTCATACATACATGTGTATTTTTTTGTTCATTGCATTTTTTTCATATATATAATTAATGTATATATGTATGTGGTAGCTATATGATGAATGGATGTGGCTATGTATGTATGAATATAATGTTCATAGCACTTTTTTGTTTATATATGTTTTTTCATATATGTATTAATTTTTTATTTAGGTTGTTAGTAGATATCGATTTTAGGTTAGTGCATTTTAATTAGGTTAGTGTAGAGGAAAAAGTAAAATAAGGAAAAGGAAGAAAAGAGGAAGAAGGAAGAAGGAAGAAGAAGAAGAAAAAGAATGACAGGAAAAAGGAAAATAAGAAGAGGAAGAAAGGAGAAGAAGAGGAGAGGAAGAAGAGGAGAAATAAATAAGAAGAGGAAAAAAGAAGAAAAAGAAGAGGAGAAGAAGAAAGGAATAGAGGAGAAGAAGAAAAAATAGAAAAAAAGATTTCTATTTTTTCCTCTTCTCCTCTATTCCTTTCTTCTTCTCCTCTTCTTTCTTCTTCTTTTTTTTCTTCTTCTTCCTTCTTCCTTCTTCCTCTTTTCTTCCTTTTCCTTAATTATTTTCCTTTATCGAGGGAGAAGAAGAAAAAGAAGAGGAGAAGAAGAAAGAAAGGAATAGAGGAGAAAGAAGAAACTTCAACACGAGGGGGGGGGGTACCGATACCCCCTCCCCGATAACATTATTTTCCCATGTATATGTATGTCGCGTCGTTGTCGATATAACCCCCTCTAGATAACTTCGACATGAGGGGCGGTCGATATATATACCCCCTCTCGACCGTGATAACTTATACAACGGCAGCATCCCCCTCGGCCCTCTCGCTCGACCAAAACTCTCGAGGACACCCAAACCCTAGAGAAAAAACGATGTTGGTCTCCTACCCCCTCCCGCCGCGCCCCTACCCGACAAATTAACTCTCCCGAGGCCACCCAAATTTACCAAGTTAAAAGAGTGTTGTTTTCGAGGCCACCCCAAACCCTTGAAGCGTTGTGTTGAGGCGACCCCAAACCCTAGAGAAGCAGCGTCGAGGCCACTAACATGATTCCTTATTGTGATTAGCTAGCTAGTTCTACGTTTGCCACTAATATATATATATCCATCTGTACCATGTTTGAATAATAATTGACATGTTGTAAATATTTGCAGAAACTATGGAGCACTCCCGAGACGAAGAAACAGAAGCGGTGTTGGGGGACATAATCGCACAAGGAAGTGATGTCGTTGCATCATTTCTCAACGACACCGATGGTTAGGAGGGACTGGGTGAAGAAGAGGGCTATGTTCATGATGGCTCTGACCCATTAATGCCGGTACAAGAAGAGGGCTATGTTCATGATGGCTCCAGTGACCCAATGGAGGTACAAGAAGGAGACTGTGCTGACTGCTCCGGTGACCGAACCGAGTCCGGCTAGGTATATATATATATTAGTTAAGCCCGTGCTGACTAGTTAATTGATGCATTCATTGTTTTGGTATATGTACACATATTAATTAACTCTCATCTTTCTTCCTTTTTCTAGCCCTCCAGATCGAGCACAACTTTGGTAAGGAGACGAGGCCCGAAGAAAAAGTTGAGCTCAGATGAAAGGTTTGAGATCATAGAAATCGCGCCCGACGGCGAACCGATTGAACCCATCCAGACAAAGAACACATTTTCTGCTCAGTGCGGGATTCTTGTTAGGGACAAGATCCCGATCAGCATCCAGCAATGGTATAAGCCTAAGGAGGAAGACCCTGAGGTGCCTTATGTCAACGATATGCAGAAAGAAGATCTTTGGACTCAGCTGAAGGTAAATTTCACCCTACCGCCAGAGGAGGATCCGGAGAAGCCAGTTAAAGAGCAATTAATCAAGTATTGTGCTCTTAAGAAGATGGCAACCCTATTCAGGAGGTGGAGGAAAGAGCTGAACAAGTTTGTCGACAAAAAAAAGACACCAGAATTCATCGGCAAATATGAGAAGATCAAAGATCACTGGCCCGCATTTGTGGCCCACAAGACATCGGAAAAGATTAAGAAGATGTCGGCGACAAACAAGCAAAATGCTGCGAAGAAGAAGCTTCATCATCGCACGGGGTCAGGTGGCTACCTCAAAGCCCAGCCTAAGTGGTCCAAGGCTGAGAATGATCTGCTTGGAAAAGGGATTGAACAAGAGACAATGTACTGGCCAGACCGTTCCGGACTTGGTTCTTCGGGGCTGGCGGAACCTTGGACCCTGTATCAGGGAAGTGCCATTGGACGGATGAGCAACTGCAAATACCAGTCAAGAACCTTCGACACTATATCAATGCAGCGCAGCGAGGGACATTCGTTCCAGACAGGGAGAAGGATGAGCTCACAATGGCCCTCGGGAATCCTGAGCACCCTGGACGGACATGAGGCACGCCAGGCTCCATTCCGTGGAAGGTTGGTTTTCCGGACGCAGGGGGTTACAAAACCCACGAGAGGAGGAAGAAACTGGAGCAGGTCCAACTGCAGGCGCTGCACGAAAGGGTAATGGGGCTAGAGGAACGAGAAGCAGCAGATCGCAGCAAACGACCTGCCGAAGCTTCCCCCGAAGCTACCCCGCCATCTAAGCGGAGAAGCAGCGTGGCTTCGACCGAGCTGCTTCAGCTGGAGCATGTCTTGACAGCTCCTGCCAGCTATCCCGTGGATGCTATCACGGAGTCTCAAAATTGCCACATTATGACTCGATGGATGAATTTGAAGGTCAAGGTGGCTGTTGGCTCTGTTTATCCTACTGGACCCGGCGCAACTTATCACTGCCGGCCGATTCCAGAAGGATATGCTAGGGTGATGGTGGATGAAATAACGGAGGGATTTGAGGACCTCCTGCTTGACCACCCTACTTGTGAAGGGGAGACTAGGCTGGGTTCTGCTCTGAAGACTCCATGCCTATGGCGGAAGGAGCTCATCAACCTTCTGAACTGGACGCCTCCGCCTCCTCCTCCTCCTCCGGCGAGTCAGGGCACTCCGCCTCCTCCTCCGGCGAGTGACGATCAGGGCACACGTGACGGCACTCCGCCTCCTTCTCCGGCGCGTGGCGACACTCCGCCTCCTTCTCCGCCTGCGTCGGCGCTCCCGAGCAGCCAACAGCCTCCTCCTTCTCCGCCTCGCCAGCAAGGGCGAAAGAGACCCGTCGCCTCCCCGGCTGCTCCGGCGCTTCGTAGTCCTTCTCCTCCGCCTCATAAGCAAGCACAAAAGAAGACAGACGCCGCAGCCGCTCCGTCTGCTCCGGCGTCTAGCAGCACAACCAGAGGCGGGAGGCAATACAGATACGGTCCACCTCTCAAGCCTCTAGAGAAGTTACCGTACGAGAGGACCGAGGAGGAAAACACGACGATCATGCGGACCCATGTGAAGGAGTTCTTTGAAGGGGTGAAAGCAAAGAGACATCCACCTTCGGAGGAGAAGGTAGATCCGGTGAAAGCAAAGCGCACTCTCGATGCCCTGAGGAAACCGGCAAAGTCTCCGCCGAGAACCAACAATGAGCGCATTACTGAACAGACATATCTCCAAGCGGAGCGGTCAAGAAGTACTGTCAGACATCAAAGGTCAAGAGAACGAGCAGCTGCGAAACATATTTACCAGCTCGGCGAACAAGCAAACCAATCGTGCCCCCCCCCCCCCCCCCGCTCAATGTGTCTAGCGGCAACATCATCGCTAATGCTCCGGGGATGGTGGCCGGTTATGGCAATCTACAAGATTACCTGCCAGACGATCAACTTCCTGATTTCATGGAGGTGGCGAACACAGATATGAGTACGGGAAGCCTCTCATCAAAGATGAAAAATCTCTAACAATGATGATGCGAAGATTCCATACTTGGTACATGAAAACCTGCAGAGAGTCTGGGGGACAAATAATTTGTATCTGAACATTAAAGAGGAGCACGACCTCGTTGCAAGTGATCTGTTGTGTGTTCCATTTGAGGAGTTCTTCGCGTTCTTCAATCAAAAGGCCCTCGATAAATTAACGGTCTTTTGCTACTGCCTGTAAGTACTATTTCTGTCATTAAGTCTCTATATATAGCTCGGCTCTTTCATTGCATGTATTTATAATTAATTATCCTCAATATATTATGCAGATTGAAGATCGTCGAGTGCAAAAAACAAGGAAATTTATGATATTGGGTTCATTAACACAAATATCATAGATGAATTTCTGGTTAAACAGCACGCCAAAGAGGCCGAGGACAACTTGCTATAATCGTTGATCAAAAATCAAAACAAAGATACCATACTCTTTCCTTACAACGGCAAGTGAGTGTTACTGTCGTGTGCATATTCGGTTTCCCTTATTACTCGACCAAGGTTATAGTAATGTAATTGATGAGTTATGCATGCGTGCGCAGGTACCACTATGTTCTTCTGGAGATTAAGCTTGAGCGGGGACTAGTAACCGTCTTAGACTTGAGATAGAAAGATCCTAAAACCTATGCGGACATGACTGAATTGCTCAACAAGTAAGTTCAATCGATCATTATCGCACCATATCGGCAACTTTTTGTTCATTTCCTGATATCTCAAGTAATAATAATTATTTTCTTTGTCTTGCAGGGTTTGGAAACAGTTCACCGTATAAGCTCCGAGACTGCCGAAGGAGCTGCAATATACATACCCGAAAGTAAGTACTACTGGCTAGCTAGTTGCGCGCATCTCCCGTTGATTCTATAGCTATACTTTCATCAATGCCATTTATAATGCTTCATTATCAATTTGATTGACCTCTATTTCTCGTAAAGTGCTTGTGGCAGGAACAAGGGAATGATTTCTGTGGATACTACGTGTGCGAGTTCATCCACAACGCGACTTTGAAAAATAAGCGGGGCTACTCTAAAAGACAATTTGAAGTGCGTAAGCAATAATATTCACAATTTCATTTTATTACACCATCATTTCTGTTGAGTTTCATTCATATATATGTATTAATTAACCTCCTTCTTCAAATTAGACGTGGCAGATGCGGAATGAACTCCTAGAACCAGATCGCATGAAAGCAATTCAAGAGGAATCGGCGGGATTCTTTCTTGACCACGTCATCAATAAAGCCGGAGAATACCATGTGGAAGTTGATTTCAATTGCTAGGGGATTGTAATTAAGAGATCTTACATATTGTACATGTATGTAGCCAGTAGCGTCGGATATATGATACGAAAACTTGTTGTTCGACCAATCTCTCAGAGAAGGAGAGGTCGATCGATCACTTCTCTCGGTATGCATGACGAACTTCTGTACTCGATGGTTCCCTTCATTTTCTTACTAGCTAGCATGTCGAGGGCCTCTCTATGTATATAGTACGTAGCGTCGACCAAGCACGGACATAAGAGAGGACACTTCTCTCTATTAATTAGCTAGCTAACACAATATATGAAACACCTAAATTAACCCCCCAAAACCCCACCCCCCCCCCTTAAAAAACAAAAACCCCAGCCACTGGAATGCTGACGCGTGGATGCCTTTTGGTCCCGGTTGGTGCCGCCAACCGGGACCAAAGGCCCCCCTGCCTGGGCTTGGCGCACCGGCCACATGGAGGACCATCTGTCCCGGTTCGTGTTTGAACCGGGACTAAAGGGGGGAGGTATTAGTAACGACCCATTACTCCCGATTCATGAACCAGGACTAAAGGCCCTTACGAACCGGGACAAATGCCCCCTTTTCCACTAGTGTATTATAGTTTGCCTGAAGCTTCTAGTCCAACTATATCATAGTAGCATCACAGTACAAGTGGTCAAAAGGTAAAACAAGTTTGACTATTAGTGATCTTAGTCAGTAAGGAAGTGTTGCAGCAAGTAGTAGTGGAAGAAAAGTTGAAGTTTGCATGGGTTGTACAAATCTAGTCATGTGCTTAGGGAATCTTCTGATGTTTTCCAACTCCAAACTTCACAAATTCTCAGCCTGAAGCCAGCCCGAATGCGATAGCTCCTGGAAGCTGAAATCCAGGAAGCCATCGTGCGATCTAGTTCATTTTTCTGAAGCGAGACATTCCCAGCTCCACGTTTTTGTGAATCTGGAGTTCGTGTTATTTATGGCCGTAATGCCACCACAAAAAATGTTTCGATCAACTCCTCCTCGCTCGATCCCACACGCACCCGCTTTCTCACATCTCCCCTCTCCCTCTTTTCTCCTCCCGGACCCTTATCACCACATTCCCACCACCACCCTCATTGTCCCCGTCGCCGGCCAGATTTTCTCCTCCGACTACATATCCAGCCGTACCAAGTTGTTTCACGCCAGATCCCATCCTCGCCTCTTCCCGTCGCGCCTGCTGCAAGGAGCTGTGACCCCACGAGGAGCTTGCTCTGGCGCCATTGATGCCCGGGAGACACTCCCGAGCTAGAAGCAGCACCAAGACGACCACGCCCCCAAGCCCAAACCGCAAGGTAAGCTCCTCCCCTTCTCTTCTTCCCTATGGCTTGGTGTCATGGCTCATGTTGTTTGTACTATACATGTATATTACAAATTGTTTTTCACGATTCTAGTCGGTGTGTGAAAATTGCTACTCCTGGCGCATGTTGTTTGTACTATGCATGCATATTACAAATTCCCTATGGAGTAAATGTGTGCAATTTTATTTCATAAGTTAATGCATATTGCTATGTGTGTGGAAATGTACTGCGATGAGTGCTATTGTGTGAACAAATTTCAAAATAGTGAAATGCATTTTTGGCTATGCAGAAAATGTACTGCTATATGTGTGCAGTTTATTTTTAATAGTCTAGTGGTATAGGTGTGCAAATGTGCTGTTATATTGTATTACATGAGTTCCAAAATGACATGCATTTTTTTGGAGAAGTGTCAACTATGGCTGCTGAATGGAGCGTTGAAAACACTCAGATTATCTCCGAGTTGTTTGCTGAGCAAGTGAACGCTACAAATAGGCCAGAAAATTGTTTGACACCAAATGCATTTGATTAAGTAGGAAGGCAATTTAAGACAAGAACTAGGCTAGACTACAGATATGCGCAGTTGAAAAACAAATAGGACAAACTTAAAGGTGATTTCAGCTTGTTCAAGGAACTCAAGTTGCGGGAGACCGGAGTCGGATGGGACTATGTGAACAACATCGTGTCACAAGATGATGAATGGTGGAAAAAGCTAAAACAGTGAGTTCTTTCGTTGGTTTATCGCATATCTTAATTCATCCATATCACTTTGTTTATTAATAATGTGTTTCATTTGTTGTATTACATGACATTAATCTCAACTCCCCGCTCGCCGCGATGCCGTCCGTGACATGGTGCGAGACTCACACGCCACCATCGTTTGTCTCCAAGAGACAAAGCTTCAGTTAGTTGACGACTCCATCATCTGGGGCATGCTTGGTCCATGCTTTGTTGCAAACTACTTCGCCCTGCCTGCGGCCGACACTCGTGGCGGAATGATTCTTGCCGTCTCCGACCGGTTCTTCTCCATGTCAGACCGCCACGCATCAAGAGCCACCATATCAGCTACAATCACCATGCTCCACGATCGTGTCGGCTGGAGTATCTCGTGCATCTACGGCCCTCAAGGAGAGCAGGAGAAGCTGGCTTTCATTGAGGAGTTGAGGGCTCTAACTGCCGTGTCTAGGAGTGAGTGGCTACTGCTGGGTGACTTCAACCTCATCACTAAAGCGGCAGACAAGAACAACACCAACATCAACCGCCGACTCATTGGGAAGTTCAGGGGGGACTCTGGACTTCATGAAACTCAAGGAGCTACGTTTATGCGGGCGGCGGTTCACCTGGTCCAACGAACAGGCTAGTCCGGTCCTGACAAAGATTGACCACGTTTTCCACTCCGACGACTGGGACATGCTTTTCCCAAATGCCCACCTCCAGGCCATCTGTACGGCCTACTCCGCCCACGCCCCACTATACCTTCAAGGATGTGTTGACAATCCGAGGAAGCCGTCCTTCAAGTTCGAGGAGTTCTGGTTGCGTCTCCCTGGCTTCCACAAGGCCGTCTTCGTGGCTTGGAACAAGCCTATCCAGGCTCGTGACGCGATCCACAAAATACACATCAAGCTTTGTAGGACTTCGAAGGCCTTGCGTATGTGGCAGAAGGAGAAGGTCAGTGTGCTTAACACCCAAATATCGGTTGCAAAAGAGATCATTTGGCAGCTCGATGTTGCAGAAGAGGGAGGGCCCCTCTCTGAGCCCGAAAGGGAGCTTCGGCGTCAGCTTAAGGCGTCCTACCTTGGTCTCCTCGCCATTCAAAAAATCAAGTTGAGGCAGCGTTCGAGACTCACCTGGATCAGGCTCGGTGATGCCACCACCAAGCTCTTTCACGCTCGGGCAAATGGCAGAAGGCACAAGAACTTCATCCAGTCCATCAGGACCGAGGCCGGGCTAGCTATTACCAGGGAAGATAAGGAGCAAGCTCTCCTCGATCACTTCCAGGAGCACCCAAATCGGAGAAGTGCGTCTTCATAGAATACCCAAAGGAAACTGTTGGGTACACCTTCTATCACAGATCCGAAGGCAAGATGTTCGTTGCTAAAAATGGATCCTTTCTAGAGAAGGAGTTTCTCTCGAAAGAAGTGAGTGGGAGGAAAGTAGAGCTTGATAAGGTAATTTGTACCTTCTCCCGAATTGGAAAGTAGTTCATCACAGAAATCAGTTCCAGTGATTCCTACACCAATTAGTGAGGAAGCTAATGATGATGATCATAAAGCTTCAGATCAAGTTACTACCGAACTTTGTAGATCTTCCAGATTAAGATCCGCACCAGAGTGGTATGGTAATCCTATTCTGGAAGTCATGTTACTAGACCATGATGAACCTACGAACTATGAGGAAGTGATGATGAGCCTAGATTCCGCGAAATGGCTTGAGGCCATGAAATCTGAGATGGGATCCATGTATGAGAACAAAGTGTGGACTTTGGTGGAGTTGCCTGATGATCGGCAAGCCATATTGTATAAATGGATCTTCAAGAGGAAGACAGATGCTGAGAGTAGTGTTACTATCTACAAAGCTTGACTTGTCGCAAAAGGGTTTTCGACAAGTTCAAGGTGTTGACTACAATGAGATTTTCTCAACTGTAGCGATGCTTAAGTCTGTCCGAATCATGTTAGCAATTGCCACATTTTATGAAATCTGGCAAATGGATGTCAAAATTGCATTTCTTAATGGTTTTCTTAACGAAGAGTTGTATATGATGCAACCAGAAGGTTTTGTCAATCCTAAAGGTGCTAACAAAATGTGCAAGCTCCAGCGATCCATCTATGGACTGGTGCAAGCATCTCAGAGTTGGAATATACGCTTTGATAAGTTGATCCAAGCATATAGTTTTATACAGACTTGCGGTGAAGTCTGTATTTACAAGGAAGTGAGGGGGAGCACTACAACATTTCTGATAAGTATATGGGAATGACATATTGTTGATCAGAAATAATGTAGAATTATTCTGCAAAGCATAAAAGAGTGTTTGAAAGGAGTTTTTTCAAATACCTCGACAAAGCTACTTACATATTGAGCATCAAGATCTATTGAGATAGATCAAGACACTTGATAAGATTTTCAATGAGTACATACCTTGATAAATTTTTGAAATAGTTCAAAATGAAACAGTCAAAGAAGGAGTTCTTGCCTGTATTGCAAAGGTGTGAAATTGAGTAAGACTCAAATCCCGACCACAGCAGAAAATAGAAAAGAGAATGAAAGTCATTCCCTATGCCTTAGTCATAGGTTCTATAAAATATGACATGCTATGGACCAGACCTATTGTATACTCTTCCCTAGTTTGGCAAGGGAGTACAATAGTGATCTAGGAGTAGATCACTGGACATTGGTCAAAATTATCCTTAGTGGAATAAGGATATGTTTCTCGATAATGGAAGTGATAAAAGAGCTCGACGTAAAAATTTACAGTGATGCAAGCTTTTACGCCAATCCAGATGACTCTAAGTCTCAATCTGGATACATATTGAAAGTGGGAGCAATTAGCTAGAGTAGCTCCGTGCAGAGCATTGTGGACATAGAATATTTGCAAAATACATACGGCTCTGAATATGACAGACCCGTTGACTAAGCTTCTCTCACGAGCAAAACATGATCACACCTTAGTACTCTTTGGGTGTTAATCACATAGCGATGTGAACTAGATTATTGACTCTAGTAAACCCTTTGGGTGTTGGTCACATGACGATGTGAACTATGGGTGTTAATCATATACAGATATGAATATTGATGTTAAATCACATGGTGATGTGAACTAGATTATTGACTCTAGTGCAAGTGGGAGACTGCAGGAAATATGCCCTAGAGGCAATAATAAAGTTATTATTTATTTCCTTATTTCATGATAAATGTTTATTATTCATGCTAGAATTGTATTAACCGGAAACATAATACATGTGTGAATACATAGACAAACACATAGTCACTAGTATGCCTCTACTTGACTAGCTCATTAATCAAAGATGGTTATGTTTCCTAACCATAGACATGTGTTGTCATTTGATTAATGATATCACATCATTAGGAGAATGATGTGATTGACATGAACCATTCCGTTAGCCTAGCACTTGATCGTTTAGTGTGTTGCTATTGCTTTCTTCATGACTTATACATGTTCCTGTAACTATGAGATTATGCAACTCCCGTTTACCGGAGGAACACTTTGGGTGCTACCAAACGTCACAACATAACTGGGTGATTATAAAGGAGTACTACAGGTGTCTCCAAAGGTACATGTTGGGTTGGCATATTTCGAGATTAGGTTTTGTCACTCCGATTGTCGGAGAGGTATCTCTGGGCCCTCTCAGTAATGCACATCACTATAAGCCTTGCAAGCAATGTGACTAATGAGTTAGTTGCGGGATGATGCATTACATAACGAGTAAAGAGACTTGCCGGTAACGAGATTGAACTAGGTATTGGGATACCGACGATTGAATCTCGGGCAAGTAACATACCGATGACAAAGGGAACAACGTATGTTGTTATGCGGTTTGACCGATAAAGATCTTCGTAGAATATGTAGGAGCCAATATGGGCATCTAGGTTCTGCTATTGGTTATTGACCAAGAATAGTTCTAGGTCATGTCTACATAGTTCTCGAACCCGTAGGGTCCGCACGCTTAAGGTTTCGATGACAGTTTTATTATGAGTTTATGAGTTTTGATGTACCGAAGGAGTTCGGAGTCCCGGATGACATCGGGGACATGACGAGGAGTCTCGAAATGGTCGAGACGTAAAGATCGATATATTGGACGACTATATTCGGAGTTCGGAAAGGTTCCGAGTGATTCGGGTATTTTTCGGAGTACCGGGGAGTTACGGGAATACGGGGAAGAGTATTGGGCCTTAATGGGCCTTAGTGGGAAGGAGCCAGGAGGTGGCGCGCGCCCCTCCCAAGCCCAGTCCGAATTGGACAAAGGGCTTGGGGCGCGGCCCCCCTCTCCCTTCCTTCTCCACTTCCCTCCTTTCCCCCTTCTCCTAGTTGGACTAGGAAAGAAGGAGTCCTACTCCCGGTGGGAGTAGGACTCCCCTTGGCGCGCCCTCCTCCTAGGGCCGGCCTCCTTCTCCCTTGCTCCTTTATATACGGGGGCAGGGGGGCACTACATGACACACAAGTTGATCTACGGATCGTTCCTTAGCCGTGTGCGGTGCCTCCCTCCACCATATTCCACCTCGGTCATATTGTCGCGGAGTTTAGGCGAAGCCCTGCGCCGGTAGAGTATCATCATCATCGTCACCATGATGTCGTGCTGACGGAACTCATCCCCGACACTTTGCTGGATCGGAGTCTGGGGATCGTCATCGAGCTGAACGTGTGCTGAACTCGGAGGTACCGTACGTTCGGTACTTGGATCGGTCGGATCGTGAAGACATACGACTACATCAACCGCGTTGTCATAACGCTTCCGCTTACGGTCTACGAGGATACGTGGACAATACTCTCCCCTCTCGTTGCTATGCCATCACCATGATCTTGCGTGTGCGTAGGAAATTTTTTGAAATTACTACATTTCCCAACAGTGGTATCAGAGCCAGGTTTTATGCGTTGATGTTATATGCACGAGTAGAACACAAGTGAGTTGTGGGCGATACAAGTCATACTGCTTACCAGCATGTCATACTTTGGTGCGGCGGTATTGTTGGATTAAGAGGCCCGGACCGACATTACGTGTACGCTTAGGCGAGACTGGTTTTACCGCCGTGCTTTGCACACAGGTGACTAGTGGGTGTCAGTTTCTCCAACTTTAGTTGAACCGAGTGTGGCTATGCCCGGTCCTTGCAAAGGTTAAAACAGCACCAACTTGACGAACTATCGTTGTGGTTTTGATGCGTAGGTAAGAACGGTTCTTGCTCAGCCCATAGCAGCCACGTAAAATTTGCAACAACAAAGTAGAGGACGTCTAACTTGTTTTTGCAGGGCATGTTGTGATGTGATATGGTCAAGACGTGATGAGATATAAGTTGTTGTATGAGATGATCATGTTTTGTTGAAGTTATCGGCAACTGGCAGAAGCCCTATAGTTGTCTCTTTGTTGCATAAAGATGCAACTGCAAAATAATTGCTTTACATTATCGCTAGCGATAGCAATAGTTGCAAGAGCAATAGTTGGCGAGACGACCATGTGATGACACATTGATATAGATCAAGATGATGAAGATCATGGTGTCGTGCCGGTGACGATAGAGATCATGACAGTACTTTGGAGATGGAGATCAAAGGCGCAAGATGATCATGGCCATATCATGTCACATATTTTGATTGCATATGATGTTTATCTGTTATACATCTTATTCTGTTTTGTTTGACGGTAGCATTTTAAGATGATCTCTCACTAATTATCAAGAAGTGTTCTCCCTAAGTATGCACCGTTGCGAAAGTTCTTCGTGCTGAGACACCACGTGATGATCGGGTGTGATAGGCTCTACGTTCAAATACAACGGGTGCAAAACAGTTGCACACGCGGAATACTCAGGTCATACTTGACGAGCCTAGCATATACAGATATGGCCTCGGAACACGGAGACCGAAAGGTCGAACGTGAATCATATAGTAGATATGATCAACATAGTGATGTTTACCATTGAAACTACTCCATCTCACGTGATGATCGGACCTGGTTTAGTTGATTTGGATCACGTGATCACTTAGATGACTAGAGAGATGTCTGTCTAAGTGGGAGTTCTTAAGTAATATGATTAATTGAACTTAAATTTATCATGAACTTAGTCCTGGTAGTATTTTGCAAATTATGTTGTAGATCAATAGCTTGTGTTGTTGCTTTCATATGTTTATGTTCCTAGATAATACTGTGTTGAAAGATGTTAGTAGCAATGATGCGGATTGGATCCGTGATCTGAGGTTTATCCTCATTGCTGCATAGAAGAATTATGTCCTTGATGCACCGCTAGGTGACAAACCTATTGCAGGAGCAGATGCAGACGTTATGAACGTTTGGCTAGCTCAATATGATGACTACTTGATAGTTTAGTGCACCATGCTTAAACGGCTTAGAATCGGGACTTCAAAGACATTTTGAATGTCATGGACCATATGAGATGTTCCAGGAGTTGAAGTTAATATTTCCAGCAAATACCCGAGTTGAGAGATATGAAGTCTCCAACAAGTTCTATAGCTAAAAGATGGAGGAGAATCGCTCAACTAGTGAGCATGTGCTCAGATTGTCTGGGTACTTCAATCGCTTGAATCAAGTGGGATTTAATCTTCCAGATAAGATAGTGATTGGCAGAATTCTCTAGTCACCATCACTAAGTTACTAGAACTTCGTGATGAACTATAGTATGCAAGGGATAACGAAAACGATTCCCGAGCTCTTCGTGATATTGAAATCGACGAAGGTAGAAATCAAGAAAGAGCATCAAGTGTTGATGATTGACAAGACCACTAGTTTCAAGAAAAGGGCAAAGGGAAAGAAAGGGAACTTCAAGTGGAAAGACAAGCAAGTTGTCACTCCTGCGAAGAAGCCCAAAGCTGGACCATAGCCTGAAACTGAGTGCTTACACTGCAAAGGAAATGGTCACTCGAAGCGGAAATGCCCTGAACATTTGGTGGATAAGAAGGATGGCAAAGTGAACAAGGGTATATTTGATATACATGTTATTGATGTGTGCCTTACTAGTGTTTATAGTAGCCCCTGAGTATTTGATACTTGTTCGGTTGCTAAGATTAGTAACTCGAAACAGGAGTTACAGAATAAACAGAGACTAGTTGAAGGGGAAGTGACGATGAGTGTTGGAAGTAGTTCCAAGATTGATATGATCATCATCACACACTCCCTATACTTTCGGGATTAGTGTTAAACCTAAATAAATGTTATTTGGCGTTTGCGTTGAGCATGACTATGATTTGATCATGTTTATTGCGATACGGTTATTCATTTGAAGTTAAAGAATAATTGTTATTCTGTTTACATGAATAAGACCTTCGATGGTTATACACCCAATGAAAATAGTTTGTTGGATCACGATCATAGTGATACACATATTCATAATATTGATGCCAAAAGATGCAAAGTTAATAATGATAGTGCAACTTATTTGTGGCACTGCCGTTTGGGTCATATCGGTGTAAAGCGCATGAAGAAACTCCATAAAGATGGATTTTCGGAATCACTTGGTTATGAATCATTTGATGCTTGCGAACCATGCCTTTTGGGCAAGATGACTAAAACTCCGTTCTTCGGAACAATGGAACGAGCAACAAACTTGTTGGAAATAATACATACTGATGTATGCAGACTAATGAGTATTAAGGCTCGTGGCGAGTGTCATTATTTTCTGACCTTCACAGATGATTTAAGCAGATATGGGTATATCTACTTGATGAAACATAAGTCTGAAATAGTTGAAAGGTTCAAAGAATTTCAGAGTGAAGTGGAAAAATGATCGTAACAAGAAAATAAAGTTTCTGCGATCTGATCGCGGAGAAAAATATTTGAGTTACGAGTTTGGTCTTCAATTAAAACAATGTGGAATAGTTTCACAGCTCACGCCACCTGGAACACCACAACGTTATGGTGTGTCCGAACGTCGTAACCGCACTTTATTGATATGGTGCAATCTATGATGTCTCTTACTGTTTTACCACTATTGTTTTGGGGTTATGCATTAGAGACAACTGCATTCACGTTAAAAAAGGGCACCATCTAAATCCGTTGAGACGACACCATATGAACTGTGGTTTAGCAAGAAACCCAAGTTGTCGTTTCTTAAAGTTTGGGGCTGTGGTGCTTATGTGAAAAAGTTTCATCCTAATAAGCTCAAACCCAAATCGGAGAAGTGTGTCTTCATAGAATACCCAAAGGAAACTGTTGGGTACACCTTCTATCACAGATCCGAAGGCAAGATTTTCGTTTCTAAAAATGGATCCTTTCTAGAGAAGGAGTTTATCTCGAAAGAAGTGAGTGGGAGGAAAGTAGAGCTTGATAAGGTAATTTGTACCTTCTCCGGAATTGGAAAGTAGTTCATCACAGAAATCAGTTCAGTGATTCCTACACCAATTAGTGAGGAAGCTAATGATGATGATCATAAAGCTTCAGATCAAGTTACTACCAAACTTTGTAGATCTTCCAGATTAAGATCCGCACCAGAGTGGTACGGTAATCCTATTCTGGAAGTCATGTTACTAGACCATGATGAACCTACGAACTATGAGGAAGCGATGATGAGCCCAGATTCCGCGAAATGGCTTGAGGCCATGAAATCTGAGATGGGATCCATGTATGAGAACAAAGTGTGGACTTTGGTGTAGTTGCCCGATGATCGGCAAGCCATATTGTATAAATGGATCTTCAAGAGGAAGACAGATGCTGATAGTAGTGTTACTATCTACAAAGCTCAACTTGTCGCAAAAGGGTTTTCGACAAGTTCAAGGTGTTGACTACAATGACATTTTCTCAACTGTAGCAATGCTTAAGTCTGTCCGAATCATGTTAGCAATTGCCACATTTTATGAAATCTGACAAATGGATGTCAAAACTGCATTCCTTAATGGTTTTCTTAACGAAGAGTTGTATATGATGCAACCAGAAGGTTTTGTCAATCCTAAAGGTGCTAACAAAATGTGCAAGCTCCAGCGATCCATCTATGGACTGGTGCAAGCATCTCAGAGTTGGAATATACGCTTTAATAAGTTGATCCAAGCATATAGTTTTATACAGACTTGCTGTGAAGCCTGTATTTACAAGGAAGTGAGTGGGAGCACTACAACATTTCTGATAAGTATATGTGAATGACATATTGTTGATCGGAAATAATGTAGAATTATTCTGCAAAGCATAAAGGAGTGTTTGAAAGGAGTTTTTTCAAAGAAAGACCTCGACAAAGCTACTTACATATTGAGCATCAAGATCTATTGAGATAGATCAAGACACTTGATAAGATTTTCAATGAGTACATACCTTGATAAATTTTTGAAATAGTTCAAAATGAAACAGTCAAAGAAGGAGTTCTTGCCTGTATTGCAAAGGTGTGAAATTGAGTAAGACTCAAATCCCGACCACGGCAAAAAATAGAAAAGAGAATGAAAGTCATTCCCTATGCCTCAGTCATAGGTTCTATAAAATATGCCATGCTATGGACCAGACCTATTGTATACTCTGCCCTGGTTTGGCAAGGGAGTACAATAGTGATCTAGGAGTAGATCACTGGACATTGGTCAAAATTATCCTTAGTGGAATAAGGATATGTTTCTCGATAATGGAAGTGATAAAAGAGCTCATTGTAACAAGTTACAGCGATGCAAGCTTTTACACCAATCCAGATGACTCTAAGTCTCAATCTGGATACATATTGAAAGTGGAAGCAATTAGCTAGAGTAGCTCCGTGCAGAGCATTGTGGACATAGAATATTTGCAAAATACATACGGCTCTGAATATGACAGACCCGTTGACTAAGCTTCTCTCACGAGCAAAACATGATCACACCTTAGTACTCTTTGGGTGTTAATCACATAGCGATGTGAACTAGATTATTGACTCTAGAAAACCCTTTGGGTGTTGGTCACATGACGATGTGAACTATGGGTGTTAATCATATACAGATATGAATATTGATGTTAAATCACATGGCGATGTGAACTAGATTATTGACTCTAGTGCAAGTGGGAGACTGAAGGAAATATGCCCTAGAGGCAATAATAAAGTTATTATTTATTTCCTTATTTCATGATAAATGTTTATTATTCATGCTAGAATTGTATTAACCGGAAACATAATACATGTGTGAATACATAGACAAATACATAGTCACTAGTATGCCTCTACTTGACTAGCTCATTAATCAAAGAGGGTTATGTTTCCTAACCATAGACATGTGTTGTCATTTGATTAATGAGATCACATCATTAGGAGAATGATGTGATTGACATGACCCATTCCGCTAGCCTAGCACTTGATCGTTTAGTATGTTGCTATTGCTTTCTTCATGACTTATACATGTTCCTGTAACTATGAGATTATGCAACTCCTGTTTACCGGAGGAACACTTTGGGTGTTACCAAACGTCACAACGTAACTGGCTGATTATAAAGGAGTACTACAGGTGTCTCCAAAGGTACATGTTGGGTTGGCGTATTTCGAGATTAGGTTTTGTCACTCCGATTGTCGGAGAGGTATCTTTGGGCCCTCTCGGTAATGCACATCACTATAAGCCTTGCAAGCAATGTGACTAATGAGTTAGTTGCGGGATGATGCATTACATAACGAGTAAAGAGACTTGCCGGTAATGAGATTGAACTAGGTATTGGGATACCGACGATCGAATCTCGGGCAAGTAACATACCAATGACAAAGGGAACAACGTATGTTGTTATGCGGTTTGACCGATGAAGATCTTCGTAGAATATGTAGGAGCCAATATGGGCATCCAGGTTTCGCTATTGGTTATTGACCAAGAATAGTTCTAGGAAATGTCTACATAGTTCTCGAACCCGTAGGGTCCGCACGCTTAAGGTTTCGATGACAGTTTTATTATGAGTTTATGAGTTTTGATGTACCGAAGGAGTTCGGAGTCCCGGATGAGATCGGGGACATGACGAGGAGTCTCTAAATGGTCGAGACGTAAAGATCGATATATTGGACGACTATATTCAGAGTTCGGAAAGGTTCCGAGTGATTCGGGTATTTTTCGGAGTACCGGGGAGTTACGGGAATACGGGGAAGAGTATTGGGCCTTAATGGGCCTTAGTGGGAAGGAGCCAGGAGGTGGCGCGCGCCCCTCCCAAGCCCAGTCCGAATTGGACAAAGGGTTTGGGGCGCGGCCCCCCTCTCCCTTCCTTCTCCACTTCCCTCCTTTCCCCCCTTCTCCTAGTTGGACTAGGAAAGAAGGAGTCCTACTCCCGGTGGGAGTAGGACTCCCCTTGGCGCGCCCTCCTCCTAGGGCCGGCCTCCTCCTCCCTTGCTCCTTTATATACGGGGGCAGGGTGGCACCCCATGACACACAAGTTGATCTACGGATTGTTCCTTAGCCGTGTGCGGTGCCCCCCTCCACCATATTCCACCTCGGTCATATCGTCGCGGAGTTTAGGCAAAGCCCTGCGCCGGTAGAGCATCATCATCATCGTCACCACGCCGTCGTGCTGACGGAACTCATCCCCGACACTTTGCTGGATCAGAGTCCGGGGATCATCATCGGGCTGAATGTGTGCTGAACTCGGAGGTGCCGTACGTTCGGTACTTGGATCGGTCGGATTGTGAAGACGTATGACTACATCAACCGCGTTGTCATAACGCTTCCGCTTACGGTCTACGAGGGTACGTGGGCAATACTCTCCCCTCTCGTTGCTATGCCATCACCATGATCTTGCGTGTGCGTAGGAATTTTTTTGAAATTACTACGTTTCCCAACAGCAACATCTTCCTCCAGGATCCTGTTGAATGGGGACCCGGGGACCCCTTTTGCTCATGCATGTGGCCTGTGACAGGGTGACCCCATATCTCCAATGCTATTCATCCTGGCCATCGACCCTCTCCAGCTCATGCTTCGTGCGGCCTCTCAGGAGGGGATCCTCAAGCCGATCAAGGCTCGTTCGGCTACCTATAGAATCTCCCTCTACACCGATGATGCTGGCATCTTCGCCAATCCGGTCAAGGAAGAGATCGACGCCATTGCAAAGATCCTTTCTTGTTTTGGCGAGGCTTCGGGCCTCATCACTAACGTAACCAAGACGGAAGTGTTCCCCATCTGCTGCCATGGGTTCGATCTGACCAATATCCTTTCAAGCTTCCCCGTGAAGATTGCATCCTTCTCCACCAAGTACCTGGGCCTCCCCCTCCATACTGGGCGGCTCAAAAGAGTGGACCTCCAACCTCTCTTTGATAAGGCAATGGGCAGATTGCCGGGGTGGAAGGGCAAAAACCTCGCTAGACCTGGAAGGGTCTCCTTGGCAAAGTCTATCTTGTGCGCTATTGCCACGCACCACCTCACTGCGTTCCCCCTTCTGGCTTTCGAAAATCACAAGCTCAACAAGATTTCACAAAATTTCATCTGGAGCGGCGACAACTTAGAAAACGCGTCTAGGGGCCACACCCTGGTGAACTGGAAGACGGTGTGCAGGCCGAAGGCCCTCGGCGGGCTCGGGATCACGGACCTCGAAAGATTTGGCAGGGCTCTTCGCCTGCGCTGGCCTTGGCTCATGTGGACCGACCCTGACCGGCAGTGGTTGGGCTCCGCCCTACCCTGCGACGAGGTGGACATGGCGCTGTTCAGGGCATCCACCACCATCGTGCTGGGTAACGGCCGGAAATCTTTGTTCTGGCATGATGACTGGACGGGAAAGGGCCCTCTGCAATTGCTTGCCCCCGAGCTTTTCATCATCGCCATGAGAAAGCAGAGATCGGTCATGAAAGAGTTTCAGGACAATAACTGGATCAGATCAGTTGCCCGACTGAACACACCAACACAACTGCAGGAGTTCATTACGCTGGCATCTTTGACTTCGCAGTCCATGCTGACCCCAGACCGTGAAGACACCATCTCTTGGCGTTGGACCCCAGACGGCACCTACTCCTCTGCCTCAGCTTACGCGGCCCAGTTCTGCGGATCCTTCCCCAGGTTCACGCCGTCCAAGATTTGGGAGGCCCATGCAGAGCCAAAGTGCAAACTCTTCTCCTGGCTGGTCCTCCATGGGAAGATCCTCACGGCGGACATGCTAGCTATTCGTGGCTGGCCACATGGCCCTATCTGCCCTCTCTGTCTGTGGGCACCGGAAACTGCAAACCACTTGTGCAAGGACTGTCCATTCGCGGTGGCGGTTTGGTCGCATGTACAACGATGGACAGGGGAGGCGCCAACGACCCCGATGTCGCTGCCGCCTGCCATGGGAATCTCAAATTGGTGGGACTCGCTCATCGCCCCGCTCTCCAAGGAAGATAGTCGACGCCGCAGCGGTCGCTTCCTCTGCACCATCTGGAATATATGGAAGGAGCGTAACCGTCGCATCTTCAACGGGATCCGCCTAACACATGTGGAGGTGGCTGCCCTCGCGTTCGACGACATGAGACAGAGGGCCATGGCTTTCGGCAGGGCCCAAGTGGCGACCGGTATCGGCTGACCTGTAAGATAATACGTTTGTAGGGGTTTTGTCAGGTTCATTGGAAAAACCCGTCACCTCTGTACATAAACTCTCTCTCTTTCGTTTGAAATGAAAAGGCAGTGCTCCTGCCGGTTCCTCAAAAAAAAAAAAGGTTGTGGCAAGTTTTAGAAGAAAGTTCTTGCAAATGAGCAAAACTTGCAGATTATATTTGGAGATATCACAAGTGATGGTACTGACCATTGGAATCCCTCATCTGGCATACCTCCCCCCTCTATTGTGGCAGTGAAAAACCACCATCAACGTTGATGAGATCGAAGATTGATTTGGATGGCACCAAAAAACAAGCATATGAAGGATCATCATTCAAGAGAAGAACAAGAAACCCAAGACCGCACAAGTTATGGCATGCGTTTTGGGGTGTGAATATAATGGTATTGAAATTTCCCGACCACCAGCTACTATTGAGGTAGTATCATCGAAGCAATTTTTCAAAATATATATACTTTTATATTTAAAAAGAAAGCCTACGTGCCAGTAGCCTATTGCCTCGGAAAAATGCAAAGAAGCTGGTCCGCTCCATCGTCACGACATGCGAAGAGAGCATTCGTACTACTAGCAGACCGTATGCGAAGACGGCCCTGTTTGGATGCATAGGTTAAAGTTAGTTTGGGTTCGTTTGAACTCAACTAACTCAAAAATATCCAAACAGGAAGGGTTAGTTTGGGTTAGATGCATCTAACCCAAAAAAAGGTAACCATCCAAGAGGTGCTTATTTGGGTTAGTTCATCTGGGGATCACTAAAAAAACACATTTTTCTCTCGCTCTTCCCGCAGCAGGCCCGCCTTATCCTCCCATTCCAACCCCGTCGTCTCCCTGAGGCCCGTCTGTCCGGCGGTAAGCAGTCGCGGCTCCTTGCACGGCAGGTCCCCGTCGGTCTCGGACAGCGCGGCTGCTTCACAGGGATGGCGGATTCGGCAGGTGGGGTGCGCGAGAGGCCAACGCGGCTCCTTGCGTGGCATGTCTCGGTCTGCCTCGATCAGCACAACTCTCAGCCAAATGATTGAGAAATACTAGTATTTATTGTCAATCTAACCCTGCAATCCAAACACTTTTTTATTAGAGTTAGTCTAAGTTAGAATCTAACTCTAACTCTAAGCTCTAGCTTAAGTTAGAGTATCAAACGGGCCCGACGAGTGGATTGCGACGAAATTTCGCCTATTCATCGCAGAAGGAACAAGGAAACTTCCAAGAGATGAGTGGATCCATCTTCCGGCAAGGGGCCTACCGCTGCTCCCTTCTCCTTCGCCTCGCCTTTCGCTTCCAGTTCCAGTATCGGGTGCCTCGGCCGTCTTCCTCAAATCCGGTGCCCACCTTCGCAAACACCAGATCCAGAATCCTTCCAGGCCAACTATCCTTCTAGTGCCTGGTGGTGGAATTTGGAATCGGAGCAAGGCCCCCCGCCCCTCCGGCGGCGACGGACCGAGTCATCATCCTCCTCCTCCTTCACTAGATCTCCCCTCCTCGAAGCTCCCCTCACCCCTCATGACCACGACGGCCAGGGATCATCCTCCTCTCACGAAGGTCAACCCCCTCCCCCTCTTCCGCCCAGCGTTTTCCTTCTCCATGGCGATGCCTTGCCACAAGCAGATCCATGATTAACTATTGTCGTGCTGTATTTTCTCTGCCTGGTATTGACATAGTGGTCTCCTTTTGGTCCATGACAAGCTCAGTTAACTGGAGGTTAGAATGTCAGCTTCCTATAGTTTGTTTTGGTTCAGTCAGCTTTGTTATAGATTTGTTTTTCTCTCCCAGCTTTGTTATAGGTTTGTTTGTTTCTCTCTCCCGGCATAGCTAGCTAGCCTAGTGTTGTATAGCCCTCTCATTAATAGATAAGCAAAGACGAAACACACACCATTCTTATAGTTACTGAATGTAGTGTAGTAGATAAACGAAAGCACAGCTGCACAAGTGTACATATAGTTTCTTTCAGCTTCTAGTGTGAAATCTCACACTATAGTATGAGCTACTCCTATCGCTGCCAAGTTGTTCAACCCGGCAAAGCTGATGAACAGAAGCACAAGTGTGTGCTCAGTGCGAGCTAGCAAGCAAGTAAATCATTCGGGTATTACGCATGGTATTCATTCATATCGCTGGCTGCTCATGATCTTCACTTTTAAAAGCTGAACCTCAAGTGTCAAGTTCAGTTCACAGGGCCAGTAGAGTAGCTGGAGCTGGATTGTCGAATCCTGAATGTCAAGTTCAGTTAACATATGTCATGATGGGTCATCTACTGAAATTATATATTTATATTACTGCTCCCCATCAAACTTTGCGCTGTTCTTCATTAAAGTCCTGTTCCTATTTGATGCACAAATGTGATCGGCTATTGGTAGTAGCAGCAGCCTTTTTAGAATTTTTGCTGGTGCAGTTTAGTGGCAAGTTGTATCTGCACTTGCACGGTTCATCCTTTTTGTTTGCTCTGCATCGGTTATCACAGGAGATTTTATTGCCCTTTATAGTTTAATGGAAATATGCATTGCATAAAAGTGGTTGCTTGTTTGTTTCCTCTGCATCTGTTGTCAAGAACCATTCTTGAGACACTTTTGTTTGAAATGCAATTTTACATGCAAGGATATCTGCTTCAACTTTACTATGCAAGGCTATCTGCTTCAACTTTACTTGTTTGGGAAAGCTTGAATTTCATCTCAATTTACAGATTATTTTAATGTTGTACTCTTGTCTATCGATATATTAGAGTATTAGTTGGTGCCTTTGTGCTTCAGCTGAACTGCAGAGTATTAGTTGGATGCCTTTGTCTTTGATATTGTTGTCATGTATTTATCAATAAGTGCTGGTGGTGATTTTGAACAGTTGAACTGCAGAATTCTATATGTAACCTGTCAATTTATCAAAAGACAGGGTAGTCCAATTACTGTTCAGTCAGTCAATACTATATATTTCCATAGTGTTATGTAATGTAGTATTTGTGATTTTAGTTGGAGCAATAACTAGCATTTTCGTATGTGAAATCATATGTCAGAAATTTGTAAATAATATCAGTTTATGCATGATCCAAAATGGAACAACATCATGTGCTTTATGTGGCAGCAGCAGCACATGAATTATAATTGTTTGGTTTCACCTAGACTCGAGTTACTAGAGGAGCATTGCTCTAGGTGTGCCACTTATGCTGTTACAAATCAGAACATGTTATGTAGAATTACAGAATGTAGGGTACAGCGCAACAGCTTGCCTAACCTCTATGTAGAACATTGTTGTTGCTGACCTGTATGCCAAGTTTGTATGGTGCAAACAGGGTTTGTGCTAATCCTCACTCTTGATTATTGTGCCATCAATGCTTATGCTGTTGTGACCTTTCTAGTTGTATTCCGACGTTTGCAATCAGGCTTTAGCTTCTTCCTTTCAAGTCATATGTTGTAGTTGCATGCTACTGATCGTTTGGGCTTCCTCTTTGCAGGACGGCTCCGAGTAGTTGCATGCTACTGTACTGTACTGTACACCATAGAATTCCCCTCACTCTCTCCTGCTCGCTCTCATCAGCTCGGGGAGCCGAGGACGACGGCTAGTCGGCCATGGAGACCTACGTGCAGTGGATTGTATCGCTTGGGGCCAGCTTGCTTGATGCTAGCCAGCTGAGCGATGACCTGTACAGTCTCCGGATCAGCTTGCCCAAGGCTCGCCTCCTCATCGAGCGCGGTGAGTGGGGCATGTTCAAGACCAAGGAGAATGAGGAGGTGGGCAGGCTGCTCTCGCAACTCAAGGACACCACCGGTGATGCGGAGGATCTTCTCCGCGAGTTTGATGACCAGATGCTACGACACAAGATTGAGACCGAGGAGAGAAACAAAGCAGGTCAACTCGTTTCTTCCTCTGTGAATCTTTTCAAGAGCTGGATCAGTGGTAGCAAATCAAAAGTAAAGGAGGCCCAGAGTAAGCTTGATAAGGCTACTTCTGAAATGGAAGATGCTCTCAATATTATGGGTGTTAATTCTGAGCAGATGCAGTTCATGCCGGAGACAAGTTCATTCATCAACTTTCAAGTAGTGGGCCGTGACGAAGAACGAGATGCAGTGATTGAGAAGCTGGGTGTAATGATTGGACGTGAAAACAAACGAGATCAGGTGATCGAGCTATTGGGTGTGCCACTCACCAGGGGCCATACATCTGCAGGAACTGCCAGAAAGAGAGCAGCTCTAGATATTGGGGAGTCATCTACACCCATATCTAAGCGACTCAAAGGAAAGAACAGGAGTGGACTTTCTGCTGCCATGGACCACATTGTGCCCGTTTTGGCAATTTTCGGAATTGGTGGTATGGGGAAAACTACACTGGCTCAGTTCGTTTACAATGATACAAGGGTGGAAAACCACTTTGACGTGAGGGTGTGGGTTTGTGTCTCCGACCGCTTTAACAAAAAAAGGATAATAAAAGAGATCATCGAATCAATCATTGATCAAGAATTCAGTTCACTGCTCAGCTCAGATGATGCTCTTGAAGATCAATTGGAGGAGCAGTTGAAGGAGAAAAAGTTTAATTCATCGTCCAGTTTAAATACTTTGGAAGGTCTATTGAAGAAGCAGTTGACAGAGAAAAAGTTTCTTTTGGTGCTGGATGATATGTGGCCGGACGCTAATGGTAAATGGGAGGCATTTTATGCACTGTTGGGGCATGGACTTGAAGGAAGCATGGTCTTAGTGACTACAAGATGTCCAAAGGTTGCTGACCATGTCGCCACTGTTGAGCCTGTTCCACTCAATGGCCTTCCTGTTGATATATTTTGGGAGTTCTTCAAGAAATGTGCATTCGATAAACACTGCCCAGAGTCATATCCTGAGCTGCAAGACATTGGTCACACCATTGCTGATAGGTTATGTGGGTCTCCTCTGGCTGCCAAAACTCTTGGGCGCTTGTTAAATGACAGTCTGACCGAGGACCATTGGAAGTGTATCCAGAACAGTGAACTATGGCAGCTACCACATGATGAGAATGGGATAATACCAGCCCTTCAGTTGAGCTACTTGTATCTGCCACAGGAACTTAAGAGATGCTTTGCGCTTTGCTCTATGTTTCCAAAAGATCGTAGCTTTCAAAAAGATGAGATAGTTGATTTTTGGGTGGCACAGGGCTTTTTTGCACCAGGAGTGAGCATCCGCATCGAAGATACTGGGTATAGATGTCTGGATGATCTGAGAAGCAGATTTCTTTTCCAAACTGATCCCAGGTTCCCTCAAGGAAATAGATTTGTGATGCATGACTTGATCCATGACATGGCACAGTCTGTCTCAAAGGATGAGTGCTTCTTGATGCAAGAATCTAGGTGCCAGAACCAGATAATGCCACATACAGTTCGTCATATGTCAATTGAGGTAAAGAATGAAGAAGTTCTGAGCAGATTGACAGGCCTTCAGCACTTAAATAAATTGCGTTCACTCAGGTTTGGAACCAGATTAACGGTTGAAATTTCATGGTTTAGTGGGCTTTCCAATATACTCTTTTTGAGTCTGAATGGTTGCCAACTGACAAAGCTACCTGATGCCCTCTGTTTGTTGAATCATGTGCGCCATCTTGATATATCTCATAGTGGTATACGCGAGTTACCTGAGAAATTCTGGTGCCTCTACAGCCTACAAGTTTTTGATGCCTATCGTTCAAGTCTGAAAACAATTCAGGGGGGAGTAACCAAGCTAGTCAACTTGCGCCGTCTAGTACTGCCAGCTAAAGCCTCAATGGATTTATCAAGAATAAGTGGGCTTGGAAATCTGTCCTGTCTTCGGAACTTGAGCTATTTTAGAGTCGGAAGCGTTAATGGGCGGAGAATCTGTGAGTTGAAGGACATGAATCAGCTCAGTGGAACGCTACATATCAAATCTATTGGAAGTGTTCAGAGTATGGAAGAAGCTGCCGAGGCTAGACTTGTTAACAAGCGATACCTTAAGGAATTAGTTCTACAGTGGCGCGGGATTGATTGTGCGTTGAAGAGCAGAGAGAATGGAGTATTCCAGGCATTGCTTCCTCCTCCAGAGATTGAACACCTTAAAGTCGAAGGCTTCGCTGGTGATATTGCTCCAAGTTGGTTAAGGCCAGAAAACCTGCCATCTTTGAGAACTATTGAACTAGCATGGTGTAAAAGCCTGAAACAATTGGCGCTACATGGCGTCACAACATTTCATGATGGTACACCAGCACCACCCCCAACCGGTGATAATAGGACACAGCACACAGTCCTCAACAGTGGCAATGGCAATGTGCATCTTTCCTTTACAAGACTCACTAATTTGCGTCTTAACCGGTGTGAGGAGCTGGTAAATCTTGATCAGTTTTTGTGCCCAGATTATATGCCATCCCTCAGATCAATACAGATTGTGTGGTGTAGAAATCTAGTATCACTGCCTGTCCACAATTTTGTTGGATTTGCTTGCCTTCAAGATTTGAAGATCCATGGATGCAACTCTGTTGTGAGGCCAGGTGAAATGGCTTTGCCCCATTCACTCCAACGACTCTCTATTTACCATCCCGGTGAGCTAGATAAGTCGTTTCGACCATGCTTTTTAGAGAACCTTGCCTCTCTTACTGTTTTGGATTTGGAAGACTGTCCCAATGTGGACTCCATTCTATTAAACTCCACCAGCACCAACAATCTCAAATATCTGCTTGTCCGAAGTTGCTCCAAGTTGTCGTCCATCGGAGGATCGCATGCTCTTTCATCCATACAGCATGTCGTCATAGACGACTGCCCCCAGCTTACTGAAGTGCGACAGCCGTTGTTAAGTACGGGATTGGGGACGATGGAGGAGAGGGAAATACTCAAATTTACCATACGCCATCGGTAGTAAATGTAAGATCTCTAACTCCTGGATTTCTGTTAATCTCTTTGTATGAGCTGTCTCTTTATTTGGTCTTGCCTGCTGTAGTCTTTTCATAGTGTGGTATATGTTTTTACTAACGAGACAATGTGGCGTTATGACACTTCAATGCAAGAGTAGTTATCTCAACAAATGTTGCTGATGATTTCTAGTCGAGCATGCACCGTTAGTTAGCTCAACGAATCAGAACTTGCCATTGAAAGTAAAAACTTCATAGCAGTTTTCCCATTTTATTTCATGAATCAGTGATCCTTTTACATCAGCATGCTACCTTACAAGTGGTAAAATCTGAATTCCTTCCAAATAATAAAGTAGTGAAATCTAGATGAACTGAACATGCTTCTATTCGATGGCCCAAAGCCTCCCCTTTATCAATCTCTCTATGTTTTTTCTGCAGAATCCCCTACTGAAAGTGCTTTTATCTTGATTGAGACATGTGGATGGAGCTGGGATGTAGACAAATGCTGTCTGATGAAACAAATGTGGATTTATTTTCTACAATTTGTGATTGCAAGCTTTACTTCTTGCAGCCTGGTTCAGCGCTCCTTGAAGAATATAACATTCGACGAACTTCAAGGATAACATGGAAGGCAGGCACTCTCCTTGAAGAGATTATTTGAGAGTTCAGTCAAAACAATGTAAGTTGACGATCCATCTCGCTCTACACTAGTTTGACATCCTTCTTAATAATTCGAAAATGATAAATCCCGGACGTTCGGGATTTGACCATGGCAATTCGAACGTTTTTTATGGCAATTTTAGTTGACGCGAGGATGGCAAGTTTAGTTGGCAAGCACGGCAGTTTTCTGGCAAAAAACAAACTGACGATGGATTTGCCATGCTTACCAACTAAATTTGCCATGATCAACAAATATAAATTGCCACAAAAAATGTTCGATTTGCCATAGTCAAATCCTGAACATCCGGGACTTACCGGTGTCCTAATTTAGATACATTATAACTGAGCCCTTTTCCTGCCCTCTCAGGCCATCAGCGTTAGCATCCGTTGGATCACTGATTCTGGGCAATAATTAGTATAATGTAACTGTGATTCTGACTCCTGAAAAGCATCTATTTTAACACTTTTGTGACAGCAAATATTGGTGGGCTTATTTAGTCAATTTAGACATCTATTCCCTCCGTTCCAAATTAGTTGACTTGAATTTGTTTAAATACGGATGTATCTATACTTGTTTAGTGTCTAGTTACATCCGTGTGTAGTTAAATATGGGTCAAGTAATTTGGAACTGAGGGAGTAGTGTTTTAGGACCTGCATCTTCGATAGCTACTGCAGTGTGTCTTTATTGCTAAGTGTCATATCAGTTGTAAAATTATACCTTTGCCCTTTGGTTGCATTGGGCATCCACCGTCAGTTATGCTACCCAGTGTCTTAACAGCTCAAAGGAAAACAAAATCTGTGTAGTGACAGAAAGACTGTCAGCCAGTCAGTCAAATATTTCGCCCAACACATAGATCTCGGGTTACATACAGGTTCTGATATCTGAATAATGTTGTAGGACTGATCTTATCTGGATAATAATTGTGCAAGAATCTAGTGATATTTTCCAGCATTCACCTATAGCACCGATGATGTTTTTATACTATAGACCAGCTGAAACTGATGGATGGGTGTTGATCTTTATTTTTCAGGGCGGCCAGATTGATTATGCCGAATTTGTAGCCAGGATGCACCTCACAGCTGAATGCACCTCACATACGCACATTGATGTACAGATTCTTGTTTTCTTCTCTTTTTTCGTTATGTTGACAACCCAGGTTGGGTTGCTGACATATACGGGAGGTAGGAGAATACAAAAGCCGATTGTTTCATTAGCATTTTATTGGAAACAAGCTGGCTGTTACTAGTACTCCAGTGGTTCAGTTATTCAGCAGTGGTGTATTGGTTCATGTGGCTGGCCAGCAGTTGAAACTTGAAAGTAAGAGAGGAAATGCATCCAGTTGGTTGGTTCTCTGTGGGATCAGTTGTGTGCAATGAGAGTCCTATCTTTGCTTTATATTTTCTTAACCTTATAACTAATCTAGAGATTGTTACTATCTACTGTATCTATTTAGATCACAATCAAGCAGCCTCAGTCAGATGCTCTGTGAGTAAACCAGAGCAAAAGGGCAGGCACACACATGAGACATGACACACCAGTTCATGGTTATGCGGAGACCAATTTGCTTAGTAGATCGCCTTCTTTTGTTGTGTGACAGCTGATTCATAGTATGAGTATCAGATTCCTATAACTCGGCCGCCCCGTCCACCTGCACGTCCGGCGTCGATTCTTAACAGCCGGGAGCTTGAGCCCTCACACAAGTTTGGAATCAGCTGAGAGGGGAACTGACGATGTGTTAAAGCTTTAGTAGTAGACAAGAAGAATGACGATGAGGTTCGTTCTCTCTCCACCCGGCTCGCCCTCACTCTGTGCCAGTACGAGGATAGCCTTGTACTCCCTCCGTTCCTAAATATTTGTCTTTTTAGAGTTTCAAATGGACTACCACATACGGATGTATATAGACATATTTTAGAGTATAGATTCACTCATTTTGCTTCGTATGTAGTCACTAGTTGAAATCTCTAAAAAGACAAATATTTAGGAACGGAGGGAGTATTTTAATGCTACGGCTTTGTGCATGCAGCGTGAGTGATCCAAATCCATGCTTATTCTAGAATTTCGATTATGAACTCAAAGATATTGCTCATTGGCAATCAATCTGCGAAGGTCCTCGTCACCCCGTGCATGGTACTATCATCTCAATATCACTGAAAACTAAAGGGGCAGTGCCAATATATTCTTCGCTGAAGTCACATTTGATCGGAACGATACACCAGGATATTTTCTCAGCAGTTCTTGCAGGATTGACCCTAACAACAAGGGTAATTTGGCAAAAAAACAAAACAACAACAACAAGGGTAGTGTACACTCTTATCTTAAATTATGCATTTTTTAATACTGTTTGAAATTAGCTGTCGTTATATATAGATCAGAACGATGCGCCAGGTTATTTTCTCAACAGTTCCTGCAGGGTTAACCCTGATGGCAAGGGTAGTATACGCTCTTATCTTAATTACGCACTTTTGGAATACTGCTTGAAATTAGGTGATAGATGGGGCTGTCCATTTAGCATTTGACTGTTTTACAATTGGAAAACATTCAAATATCCTAACTAATAAGCAGATGCCACTTGTATGTCCAAAACCAACCCCCACAGGCACTGTCTGTAGCTGTATTTCAAATAAAACGGATCAGGAAATAAACCCAAATCAACTAAACCTGGACCACAACCCGGTCGAGGAACAACAGCCAAAAATTGGCGGAGATCAGCGGACAATCTATAGGTCAGGAACACTTGTAAATCCTACTCCAATTCTTGATCCGCTTCACCAGCTTCACAAATTCTTCATCCCCTTCACCCCGCTTCACCTAGAAACATCATAGAAACTAGTTACAAAGAAATTCCAGAGAAAAAAGGAGACTGTGGAATGTGTGATCGCTAGCAATTATAAAACTCTGGAATTACAGAAATATTGCAGTCTAACGCCAAAAATTACAATAGCAAAAGAATAGAAATTACACTGCAAATCCTAATAGCTCGAAATTAAAGTGCAAACTCTGAAAAAGCATACAGTGGATTTACACTGTAAATACAAAGGAAATGACACTGCAAGTTTCCAAGGATTTACACTTGAATAACTGATGAAGTTACACTATAAACACCCATGAATTACAGTCAAAGTGCCCACGCATTACACTGTAAATCCCCTGGAATTACACTGTTATTCCCAGGTATCGACACTCAAATACACCGTAAAATTAGACGTAAAATCTACTGTGATCTATCTGAAAAATACTCTGTAAGCCCTACAACAATTACAGTGCTGAAGTATTCAAATTACAGTGTAAATCTGCAGTATATTACAGTGTAAGCCCCACAATTCAAAGGTAAGATCCATTGTAATGTATCAAACAAATACAGTAAGCCCTACAACAATTACAGTGTAAAACTCTGGTAAATTACCGTATAAGCCCTACAACAATTACAGTGCTCAACCATATTACAGGGTAAATCTCTGGTATGTTACTGTTATGGCTGGTTTAGCTAGGCCGGTTTAGCTAGGCCCACCGGGCATCTTAGCCCACAAGTTATCTTAGGTTAATTCTTATGCAAGTTATCTTAGGTTAATTCTTATGCAAGTTATCTAGGTTATAAATATAGGCTGTAAGACTCTTTTCGGAATTAAGCAATAAAGATATCATAATCTTCTGTTGCGCGGCTCCCCAAGGAGCTGAAACCCTAGCCGCCGCCGCACCTAACCCTAGCCGCGACGGCGCCTCATCGCCGGCGCGCCCGCTCCAGCCCTCGTCCCCCTCCTCCTTGTCCATACAATCTACGCCGAAGGCCCGGTAGGAACCCTAGTCCTACCAATTTGGTATCAGGTACCCGGGTTTCGATCATGTCTTCGCCGCCTCCAATTCCGCCACCGCCACCACCACCGCCGCTGCCCGTCAACTCCACCACCGCCGCTGCCGCTAACTCCTCCACCGCCGCCGCTTCCGCGTCGGGCGTCACGGCCTCGCTCTCGGCGGGCGCCACAACGTCGCTCTCGGCGCCGACCCTCCCGGCACCCGGCACCGCGCCGGGCCACGGGCGGCCACCAGCCCCCGTCCAACACACGCCGCCGCCGTCACCTCCCCCTCAGCCGCAGCAGTTCACACCAAAGGCCATGGCCGGCGTGCTCAACGACCTCGTCGCCGCGGTCTAGGGCATCCGCCTCTACTTGGCAAGTCCGTACGGCCTCCCTCCACCACTCCATCCAGCCATGGCCGCGGGTCAGCAGGCGCTGCCGTGGTACTCAGTACTGGGGGCCATCACCGGAGGCTACCCGGCGCTTCCCCCTCCGGTAGCCTCAACGCCGCCTTGGCCAAAGTGGCCGACGGTGACACTCGCGGCGCCACCCGCAGTGGCCGACCTGGGCCACCCCGTCCGCGCCCCAGTGGCCGACGCCGGCACTCGCGGCGCCACCCGCGCTGCCAGCTCAGTGGCCGGCCTGGACCGCACCGTCCCCAGCCGCGCCGTCCCTCCCTGCGGCCACCGTGCAGGTGCCACCACCGCCCCCGCCCAGCCCTAGCCTGGGCCGGTCCGCGCCGAGCGGACTTCCGATCCAGGAGGTCCGCTTTCCGTCGTCACCGTCTCCGCTTCCAGGCTGGCTCCACGGGACGTCCCCTCCACCGGCTTATATGGAGGCCCGGCCGTCGTCGGGTTCCCAGTTGCAGCCCGATGCGTCAGGCGCAACTACGCCGGCCTTCCCACCATGGACCGGGTGCCGTCATCAGCCCTCCGCACCGCCGAGGCAGTGGGCCATGGCGCGCCACACCAGCAGCCACCCCGGTTCGCCAAGATCGATTTCGCCACGTATGACGGCACGGAGGACTCCCTCAACTGGCTCAACCAGTGCGACCAGTTCTTTCGCGGGCAGCGCACCCTCGCCTCGGACCATACCTGGCTCGCCTCTTATCACCTCCACGGCGCCGCGCAGACATGATACTACGCTCTCGAGCAGGACGAGGGCGCCATGCCTCCTTGGGAGCGCTTCCGCGAGCAAGAGAACACATCTAATGAGTCTAGGTTTAGCATCTTTCTTTTTCATGAGATATTTAATAGCAGCATGATCAGTCTGAATAGTTACTTTAGAATCAATAATATAAGGTCTGAACTTATCACAAGAAAATACAACTGCTAAGAATTCTTTTTCAGTAGTAGCATAATTTCTCTGGGCAGTGTCTAGATTTTTACTAGCATATTGAATAACATTTAATTTCTTATCAACTCTTTGCCCTAGAACAGCACCAACAGCATAATCACTAGCATCACTCATAATTTCAAAGGGTAAATTCCAATAAGGTGGCTGAACAATAGGTGCAGAAATCAATACTTTTTTAAGTATTTCAAATGCTTCTACACAATCATCATCGAAGACAAAAGGAATATCTTTTTGTAATAGATTAGTCAGAGGCCTAGAAATTTTAGAAAAGTCCTTAATGAACCTCCTATAAAAACTGGCATGACCAAGGAAACTTCTTATACCTTTAATGTCCTTGGGACATGGCATCTTTTCAATAGCATCAACTTTAGCTTTATCAACGTCAATACCTTTTTTAAAAATTTTATGCCCCAAGACAATGCCTTCATGAACCATAAAGTGACACTTTTCCCAATTCAAGACGAGACTAGTATCTTCACATCTCTGCAAAACTCGATCAAGGTTGCTCAAGCAATCATCAAAAGAGGATCCATAAATGGAGAAATCATCCATGAATACCTCAAAAATCTTTTCACAAAAGTCAGAGAATATAGCCATCATGCATCTTTGAAAAGTAGCAGGTGCATTACATAAACCAAAAGGCATACGTCTATAAGCAAAAGTACCTAAAGGGCAAGTAAAAGTGGTCTTTTCTTGATCCTCCGCTGACACAGGTATTTGAGAGAAACCAGAGTAACCATCTAGAAAGCAAAAATGTGTATGTTTGGATAGTCTTTCTAGCATTTGGTCAATAAAAGGTAAAGGGTAATGATCCTTTTAGTAGCTTTATTTAATTTGCAGAAATTAATTACCATCCTATAACCTGTAATAATTCTTTGCGGGATTAATTCATCTTTATCATTAGGAACACTAGTAATTCCTCCCTCCTTAGGAACACAGTGGACAAGACTTACCCACTTACTATCAGCAACGGGATAAATTATGCCTGCCTCGAGGAGCTTTAGTATTTCTTTTCTTACCACTTCCTTCATCTTAGGATTTAATCATCGTTGGTGATTAATGACTGGTTTGGCATCTTTCTCCAATTTTATTTTGTGGTGGCATAGAGTGGGACTAATGCCCTTAAGATCATCAAGAGTATATCGAATAGCAGCACAGTGCTTCTCCAGAGTTTTCAATAATCTTTCCTCCTCCTGATCTCTGAAAGGTTAGCACTAATAATAATAGGATATATCTTCTTTTCATGAAGATAAGCATATTTAAGAGTATTAGGTAATGGTTTAAGCTCAAACACGGGATCACCCTTGGGTGGTGGAGGATCCCCTAAGATTTCAACAGGAAAGTTGTGTTTCAAAATAGGTCCCTATTTAAAGAATACTTCATCTATTTCCCTTCTTTCATTCATAAACATATCATTTTCATAGTCTAGCAAATATTGTTCTAAAGGATCAGTAGGAGTCACGACAATAGAAGCAAGAACAATAATTTCATCCTTACTAGGCAATTCTTTATCATGGGGTTGTCTAAGAAATTTGGCGAAATTAAACTCATGAGTCATATCTCCTAAGCCAATCGTAACAACATCCTTTTCGCAATCTATTCTAGCATTGACAGTATTCAAGAAGGGTCTACCAAATATGATGGGACAAAAGTCATCTTGTGGGGAACCAAGAACAAGAAAATCAGCAGGATATTTAACTTTCCCACACAATACTTCAACATCTCTAACAATCCCAATTGGTGAAATAATATCTCTATTGGCAAGCTTAATTGTAACATCAATTTCTTCTACCTCAGCAGGTGCAATATCATGCATAATTTCTTCATATAAGGAAAAATGCATTGCACTAGCACTAGCACCCATATCACATAAGCCATGATAACAATGATCTCCTATTTTAATAGAAATAACAGGCATGCCTACAACGGGTCTACGTTTCTTAGCATCGGGTCTAGCAATTCTAGTAGCTTGTTCACAGAAATAAATAACATGCCCATCAATATTATCAGCCAAGAGATCTTTAACCATAGCAATACTAGGTTCAACTTTAATTTTCTCAGAGGTGTATATGTTTAGTATTACTCTTACAAACCACAGTTGAAGTTTTAGCATGATCCTTTATCCTAACAGGGAAAGATGGTTTTTCAATATAAGTAGTAGGAACAATAAGATCATTATAAGTGATAATCTTTTCTTCAACTGTAATAGGTGCAACTACTTTTACTTCAGTGGGAGGATTATATTTAAACCACCTCTCCTTAGGGAGATCAACATGAGTAGAAAATGATTCACAGAAAGAAGCTACTATCTCAGAGTCAAGTCCATATTTAGTGCTAAATCCACGAAAAGCATCGGTATCCATAAAAGATTTAACACAATCAAAGGTGTCATACCTGACTCCTTACCATCGTCGGAATCCCAATCTTCAGAGTTGCGTTTAATTCTTTCCAATAAATCCCATTTGAATTCAATAATCTTCATCATAAAAGACCCAGCACAAGAAGTATCAAGCATGGTGCGATTGTTGAGAGAAAGCCGAGCATAAAAGTTTTGAACAATCATTGCTCTTGAGAGCTCATGATTGGGGCATGAATATAACATTGACTTAAGCCTCCCCCCCCCAAGCTTGAGCGATGCTTCCTCCTTCGCGAGGCCAAAAATTACATATATAATTGCGATCACGATGAACAAGATGCATAGGATAAAACTTCTGGTGAAATTCCAATTTCAAACGTTTATAGTCCCAAGTTCTCATATCATCACATAGCCTATACCATGTCAATGTGTATCCCTTCAAAGATAAAGGGAAAACCTTCTTAATAACATCATAGGGCATACCTGCAAGCTTAAATGATCCACAAACTTCATCCACATAGATAAGGTGTAAATCGGGATGCAATGTTCCATCTCCTGCAAAGGGATTAGCTAGCAGTTTCTCTACCATACCCGAAGGAATCTCAAAGTAAACATTTTCAGTAGGTTCAGTAGGTTGAGGAGCAACTCTTTGCTCTACTGTTCGGGGTGAAGATACCCCGAACAAGCCCCTCAAAGGATTAGTTTCCATAGTAACAAGTAACAGTAAATTTCAGCACACTATATAAATGTTTCCTTACCAAGTTCCACTTACCAAAGGCGCTTCACTCCCCGTCAACAGCGCTAGAAAAGAGTCTTGATGACCCACAAGTGTAGGGGATCTATCATAGTCCTTTTGATAAGTAAGAGTGTCGAACCCAACGAGGAGCAGAAGGAAATGACAAGCGGTTTTAAGTAAGGTATTCTCTGCAAGCACTGAAATTGTAGGTAACAAATAGTTTTGTGATAAGATAATTTGTAATGGGTAACAAGCAATGAAAGTAAATAAGGTGCAGCAAGGTGGCCCAATCCTTTTTGTAGCAAAGGACAAGCCTGGGCAAGTTCTTATAATGAGAAAAGCTCTCCCGAGGACACATGGGAATTATCGTCAAGCTAGTTTTCATCACGCTCATATGATTCGTATTCGTTACTTTGATAATTTGATATGTGGGTGGACCGGTGCTTGGGTACTGCCCTTTCTTGGACAAGCATCCCACTTATGATTAACCCCTATTGCAAGCATCCGCAACTACAAAAGAAGTATTAAGGTAAACCTAACCATAGCATGAAACATATGGATCCAAATCAGCCCCTTACGAAGCAACTTATAAAGTAGGGTTTAAGCTTCTGTCACTCTAGCAACCCATCATCTACTTATTACTTCCCAATGCTTTCCTCTAGGCCCAAATAATGGTGAAGTGTCATGTAGTCGACGTTCACATAACACCACTAGAGGAGAGACAACATACATCTCATCAAAATATCGAACGAAAACCAAATTCACATGACTACTAATAGCAAGACTTCACCCATGTCCTCAGGAACAAACGTAACTACTCACAAAGCATATTCATGTCCATAATCAGAGGGGTATTAATATGCATTAAGGATCTAAACATATGATCTTCCACCAAATAAACCAACTAGCATCAATTACAAGGAGTAATCAACACTACTAGCAACCCACAGATACCAATCTAAGGTTTTGGTACAAAGATTAGATACAAGAGATGAACTAGGATTTGAGAAGAGACAATGCTGATGAAGATGTTGATGGAGATTGACCCCCTCCCGATGAGAGGATCGTTGGTGATGACGATGGTGATGATTTCCCCCTCCTGGAAGTAAGTTTCCCCGGCAGAACAGCTCCGTCGGAGCCCTAGATTGGTTCCGCCAAGGTTCCGCTTCGTGGCGGCGGAGTTTCATCCCGTAAGATTGCTTATGATTTTTTTCAGGGTAAAAGACTTCATATAGCAGAAGATGGGCACCGGAGGGCTGCGAGGTGGCCCACGAGACAGGGGGCGCGCCTAGGGGGGTAGGGCGCGCCCGCACCCTCATGGACGGCGGGTGGCCCCCCTCAGGTATTTCTTTCGCTGAATATCATTAATTTCAAAAATGACTTTCGTGGAGTTTCAGGACTTTTGGAGCTGTGCAGAATAGGTCTCCAATATTTGCTCCTTTTCCAGCCCAGAATCCCAGCTGTCGGCATTCTCCCTCTTCATGTAAACCTTGTAAAATAAGAGAGAATAGCCATAAGTATTGTGACATAACGTGAAATAATATTCCATAATGCAATAAATATCAATATAAAAGCATGATGCAAAATGGACATATCAAAATGGACACACTTCATGATGTGGGTGTGGCTCCGTCCTGCCGCTGGGTTTATAGTGGGCCTTTCAAGCCTCTAGGCAGGCCTACTACCGGGTTCCCCGTGTAGAAGCCACTCGCATGTACTGCGCCCCGTCAACAACCAATTGCATTTTTTTCACAAAAAAAACAACCAATTGCATTTTGCCTCAAAAAGAAAACCATTGCATGACCAGTATTTGTCAATGTCATCTAATATTTGCAAATAGGAAGACCGCTTTCTAGGTAACCATTGTATAAACTAAACTATTTTACTAGACAACGATGTCAACAACAAATTGACATGCTGACAAACGAAACCTGAAGACGGGTGATCAAACTGGCAACAAGTATTGCTTCGACACCCACATTCTACAAAGCAAGTTGAAATGCTGACTAATGAAAGCTAGAGGCAAGTATATAGCTCAACGTCGGTATGCGTGCTAACATTATCATCCAGAATGTAACGCATGTAGTTCCTAATTACCCCTAGTCAAAAGTCAAGATAAGTTCAGCTTTCCGGAAAGTAAATGCATATTTTCATGTGTGTGTATAAAAACTAATTGTGTCAACTTATCAGGATAATCTAATCGACCATGCAACCTGACCAATGGCCGACAATATCCATCCAAACTTAAATTTCTACGAATCCGAAAAAGCTCACAGACGAGAAAACTACAGAAACATGATAAAATTGACAACACGTACGCTCTAAACATAAGCTACGAAGGAAGTTGCAGATAACAACCCCATTGTATAAACCAAACAGTAATGTCCATATCATCTACTCCTCCAATCCATCATAAGTGTTTTGAACTAAGATTAAAAGGCTTAATATTTATAAAGTGGAAGAACATTTTACTAGATAATCACTGTATAAGCTAAACAGTAAACAAAACTGTCCATATCGGCCTGACGCAGCAGAACTAGAAACATATTGAGCTTAAATAGGGACCTAATCAGCCAGTTTTGCTGGGAGCGATGGCAACACCCTCATTTCACAAAGAAATTAACAGGCTGAACAATGAAACCTGTAGAAGCATGATCCGATTGACAACAAGTACCCTTTAGAGGGACGATACCGCCCTCATGGCTTTGTTTTTAACTTGGGCTTACTACTGACATGGTGTTGCCTAATAAACTATCAACGTAGTCAAAACCAGTCAACATAGTTAGAACCAGGCAAAACAGGTTAGAGGGATGATTTGTGAACCAAACGACAAGTTAAGGGTGTAGAACAACTGGTTTTGAAGTCAAGGGTTGAATCTTAAACCGAGTGGCTAATTCAGGGTTGTAATGTCGACATTTCTGTTAAACAATTAGGCTTTGTGACATTTGCACATGTATTTTTCATAGATTAATTAACCATGTTTAAGATAGACAATCTGTTGTATAGGATTACCTAACTAATACTCCCTCCGTTCCAAAATAGATGACTCAACTTTATACTGAAGTTAGTATAAATATGAGTCGTTTATTTTGGAACGGAGGGAGTAGTATATTCGGACATACTATACGTGACAAACAGGCAGCAGCCAAAGAATACGCTGCATGTCCACGCGTGCAACCCAACCAAATGCATGCACATGCATGAAAGCATGCACGGAGAAGGAAATCGGCCGGCAGCGGATCGACGTGTGGACGCCGCTTCTTCCTCGAATTCGAGCTCGAGTCCTCAGGTGCAACGTCAACTCAATCGGATTCTGTATATATAACGTACACTACGTAAGGTTAGGTTAGGTTTGGTTGCGCAAACGAACTAAACAAGAGACGAATATGGGAGAGGAACCGAGGGATATGCGGCGGCGCTTGCGGATCGCGGGGGCCTGCAGCTGCAGCTGCATGGGCGTAGACACGGAGCAGCCGACCAGCATCCCCGACGATCTTCTGGAGCTCATCCTCCTGTGCGTCCGCACGCCCGTCACCCTCATCCGCGTCGCGGCGACGTGCAAGCTGTGGCGCCGCGTGATCTCCGGCGCCGGCTTCCTCCGCCGCTTCCGCCGTCTCAACGGGCCACACATACTCGGCCACTATCATTGTTACTGTGGAAGGCTGTGAGCCCTACTTCGTCCCACTCGCTGCGCCTGCGACGGCCATCGACCGCGCGCGCGTCTCCCTCCACTTCTTGCCCGACAGATACACCTGCCCGGTGCGTCCCGTGCTCCACGACAGCCGTGGCGGCCTCCTCGCCTTCTCAGCCAGTTTCACAATCGTCGTGTGCATCCCATGGACACGGGAGCACAGGGGAATCCAGCCGCCGTGCACCTCGTGTATGCGAGGGGCGCCAGGAAAAGGAATAACTAAGGTGCAAAACCTCGGCATCTTCCTGCTCGACGCTGACTCCGGCGAGACGGAGGCCGGCATGGGCCTCAACATGTCCAACTTCAGGTTTATATGTGTGCATCTGCTCCACCATTGTGACGACAACACCAAAGTTGTGCAATCATGCGTCTTCTCTGCCAGAGATGGCAGCTGGCTCGTGTTCAGCCCCAAGGTGATCAGTGACATCATTCCAGGGCTCGATGTCTTCCCGGTGCCCTTCATCTTCATAGGCCGGGCCGGGGGCTCCGTCTGCTGGTCCACCAAAGGCCAATGCAACAATATCGTGCTCCACCTCAACGAGAGCACCGGCGAGTTCTCCTACTTGAGGCTACCTGGCATCAAAAGCAACCCATTGTGTCACAACAGGAGGAACCTTCATGTGATTGGCACAATGCACCTGGCCCGCATTGTCGAGAACGACCTCGAGGTACTCCGGTACGACGCCCATGGTGACGGGGCATGCATGGTGGAGACAAGGATTAGTTTGTCCCAACAGATGGACGACAACATTAAGTCTAGGGCCAGAGAAGGCCAGGCATGGTATTTCTCTCACATGGCGCCCGAGGCCGCGGCTCCAGGGTGCATTGTGGTGGTGTGTAACTTCGAATGTGGTGTCGAGTACATCTGGAGGTTCTCTGCCGACACCCAGAAAATGAAGCTGGAGGGCGTGCGGAAGTTGCAGAGGGGCAATGGTCAGGTGTTCCCATACGAGCTCCCGTGGCCGCCAACTATCAATGCATGCTTGTGCGATGCCGCCACGCAGGAGAAAGCCCGCAATAGTTGATATGACACTACTTTTTTTTGGGGGATATGACACTACTTTGTTTTGCCTTAAAATCCACATCGGTTCAATCAATAAAATGGGTTTTATGTTGACCCAAAAGAAGTGCATGCATCCCTAGTTCCTCTCTTACCGGTTTATTTGTTACAGAAAAGTTCTTCTATGAGAAATATTAACATTAAATCATTGTTATTTGTGTATTTAAAGTCTTGTGGCTTGAAGTCGGTCCCAATTCTCTCAACATGTAAAGTGTCCACCTCAGCGTCCCACTAAGCAATGCATTCCCAATTTTTCTGCATGTGCAAGGCTTCCACGTCACCCAACTGCCATGTCATCAACTCACATCAATGAATTTTCCCGGAGAAAAAATGGAGCTCCATCTGTGGGGATCCGGCGTTATCGTCTCCCAATTTCTTTCCCCACCTATTGATTTTCCATTCATCTCTTTATCTACTACACCAGCTTCTTTTGTTATCCACGGAATAAATGGTGGAGTAAGATTCAGTTGTTCTCCACCACAACAAGTACCGCATCTGCTCGAGAGGATTAGTCTTGTATTCAAGCCCCACCATGGATGCCCGTCGCTGCTGTTACAGCTCTATAAGAGGAGGCGGAAGCCTGATGCTTCCAGAACCAGCAGGCCGTCGCTGGGAGACGCTCCAAAGCGCACATGTTTGATGAGTACAATCTGACAAGACTACCAATATCAGATGAGAAGCATAGGTATACACCCCTAATTTTAATGGGTTGGGTTCTTATTTGCTGGTGGAAATCACATGCATCCATGTTGGCTCTTGGCTGCACATCATTGCTCAGATTGATGTCGCTTCTGTTCGGCTTTCTTGACGCCTGATAAAACCTGAAAGAAGCACAAAGTGTTTCCATCGGCATCACTCCATGGTGACCTGAGATCTCTTATCACGGGGTCCCTGAGCGCGTAGGTACACAAGTAAAGCGCTCGCTGTCCCCGTTGGCCTACATGAAGGATTCAGCAGCTCCCTGTTTGCCAGCGTTGCAATCTTCCGCAGGTCCTCTCTTGATTGTTAAAGGTGTTGGAAATTTTGCATCTTACTAGTAGTACCCTTTTTGATAAATAATTTGGTAAACATAGTTCAATAGATTTATTTCCTGACCACCGAGGTAATTGTGAAATCCCATCGATATCTTATTCCTCTCCTTCTAACCAGTCCCTCTGTGCCATGTAGTAGCCCTCGTATTCTTGCAATAGTGGTGTAGCACTGTTGCACTGTTGCCGGAAGGACTTCACGGGCAACTCATGTTTGGCAATCTCTCTTTTGTTTCTTTGTCAAGGTAATTACAATCCAACAATTATTTTTTCTTAAAAAACTATTATTTACATTCCGATACAGTTAGAGTCTTGTATTTTGACTTTTTTCAGTCTCGTTCAAACTAAAAAAAAAAATTGTGTTAACTCTTTTAAGTACGGTAATCTGGAATGTTAGACCAAGGCTCAAAGTGTCCGTTCCCAAGTCCCAACCCTAGCCACCGCCGCCTCGGTCCCCTTCATCTGCCTAATCAGGCGCACTCGTCGGCAGCAAGAGGAGTGGGAACCCATCCATTTTTCTTCTTTTTTCTCATGCTTTGTTTTCATGACGGCATCGACGAGGTGGCGATTGTGATGATGTGTTGGAATAAGACCTCTCCCTACCTAGAAAAGCAAAGTAGAGAAAGGGGACATACCTAAGGTACCTACCCGTGGTTGGTCGGAAGCGTGCACCACACACCGGCCATGGAGGCACCCGTTGCTTAAGCTCACGTTGGATGCCTGGATACAAGACACCTCCCATGGTGCATTCGATCAATGAGATATGTGTTCCAACTGGGTGATGCCAGTGCAAGAGGTAAGCATAACACCAAGTGGTCCCCGACTCCCCGTGGTCACCAACGTGGTGGCCGGTCTAAACAACACCGCCCCCGGAGCCCAGGAAACCCACGCTTGAATCCTCCAATGAAGACATAGTTCCGCCGCAGCCTTTTCCCTCCCCTGCTGCCCACGAAGAGGAAAAAAGGATACGCATTCTCCTGAAACGTAGAGATTCGGGACACTGGCCCAAAGCGGTTTAGAGTGTGTCAACATCGATTGACCAGTGGGGCGAGAAACAAAACGAAAGATGGATCGTAAAGGAGGCTCTATTTGTGCACCAGCTAAGCGGGCCAACGGCCCATAACGCTCAATCCCGCGCTCTTGTGTCACTCGCCTGGCACCGATGACCACAAGGAAAACCCTATTTGATTTTGATGCACCGATGACCACGAGCAGCCAGGCCTTTCTTATTTCTATTTTTCTTTTTCCTTTTCTTGTTTCTTTTTCCCTTTCATTTAATTATATTTTTCCTCTTGTCAATTTTACTTTTTTAAAAAAATGGAGAAAATGTTTGACTCTTTAAAAATTGTTCATGTTTTCAGAAAAGGGAATTCCAAATTTTTCTTTGTGTTTCAAAAAAATCATAATTTCAAGATCTCTGAAGTTTTCCAAAAATGTTCCAAATCTTGAAAGTTTGTTCAATTTTTATTAGAAAAACTGAATGTTTCCAAAAACAAGTACCTTTTTAATATGTGTTCAGAAATTCTAAAAAAAATCTCTTTTGATAAAATGTTAGAATTTTTTTAAAAATTGAACGTGAGGTTAGCATTTTCAAATGTGTTAAGAATTGTAAAAAATGTTCTATTATAAAATTCTGTTCACAGATCCAAAAAATGTTCGTGATTTTGTATTGTTTGGTATTTCAAAAAAATCATGTTTCCAATAATTTTTCGAAATTTCAAGAAATGTTCCTGCTTTTAAGAAAATTTCAAAGATTTAAAAATATCCCCATTAAAAAAACTTGTTCTTTTTATTTTTTTGAATTTTGAAATTGTGTTTGATTTTTTGAAAAATAATTCACACTATTTAGAAAGGTTCGTGATTAAAAAAGTTAACTTTTATTATTTTTTGCATTTTTGAAGTTTCAAAAAATGTAATCAGATTTTTTGCTGGTGACAGTACTTAATGTTCTGCGCTGCCATGAACCCTCAGAAGCTTAATTAGCTAGCGATGTGAGCTCAGTAGCAGGAGGTGCTGTTGGGCTCACTTGCTTTTGGGAATTTTTATTTTACAATCTGTAAGTGGGCCAGCCCAGTCAAGCTCGCCCTAAGCGTAGCTGCCGCACTAAGCGGGGTATAGGACCTCCCGACCGCCAATGCCAGTTGACATATAACCATTGACCAATGCACCTTGATCAAGATCTTTGCCCATAAAAAAGGTTCGCGACTTCTTTTTTTGAAATTTGACAAATTTTCTGCCAATTCGAATATTTTCACAAAATTGGAATAGCATTCATAAAACTTGAGAAAAGATCATGAATTTGACAAAAAATTAACAGATTTGAATAAAAGTTCATGAATTTGAAAACAAGTGCATGCATTTGAAAAAAATAAGTGAATTAGAAAAATTGCTCACGAATCTGAAAAGAAATGACAAAAACGCTCACAAAATATTAAAAATATTCATGATTTTTTTTAAAAAAATCACGGATTTGCAAAATGATTTTTTTAACAAAGAAGAAATTAAAAAGTCAATGAAAAAAAAATCAGTTTCGAGCTACTAGAAGCTTCCCATAAAAATCCAATGTTGTGTAATAAGTGGCGGCCATTAGTTTCCAACTCGGGGTAGGGGGGGGGGGGGGCAACCTAAGGCGAGAAGTGGGTGTATTTCCTGGGAGCTTAGGGTATATCCAACGCCGACCCCTCAAACGGACATGCTATCCATCTGCGGCTGCTCCGGATCAGTCCACAGATAGTGATGTCGGAGTCAGCCATCCAACCTATCCTCTAAAGGTTTCGTTTCTATATATTTTTTTCTAGCCAAGACTCAAAATAATTATAGAAAATAGCACAATTCTTCCATTTATAACATGCAAATATCCCTAGTGCAACAATAATTCAAATGTAAATATTACATTGAGAAAATTGGATCTTCAACAAGTTTTTCAAATTCGGTGATGCTAGAGTTAGAGTCGGCACATGTTGTCCAAGACATGTTGCCCCTTGAGTTTCATCCAGTAATGTATGCGTATGAATGGTTTGCCTTCGGTCCTTCAGTACACCACTACAACACATGCACACTATACAACATGTAATTAAAGCAACATTGAGTGAATGAAATGTATTAACTAACATGTAGAGCAACAAAAAGCAAAACTTACAATTCGCATGGTTGACGAGCCCGATGGCCACATTATTGTCTCCACTATGCAACTATACCGTAAAACTTGATGACAAAGTTGCAGATGGTGTACCATCGATGTGATAATCAACTTCACATTACGTTGATGACGTTCATGTCGTAGGGCGTGAAGTTTCACACATGAAATGAAGCGTACATGCATTGCTATAAGATCGAGCCCCTTGAGTTTCTGCCTACAAAGTCCACAGATATGGCCAACTACACATCACACAACAACTCATCTTCCATCACCGAGTACCCCGCTATCGTCCTTTACTCCATAAAACAAGAAGTTTAGCAAAAAAAGCTCAATGACATTTGACCGACAGCTATCGGGCATGGTGTCCACCATGGACGTCGTTGGCAGGTGCGGAGGGTACCTGGCTGTGGAGGGATCCTGGGGGATGAAAGCATAGCCCAACGAGGGCACGCGTTGGTGGGGGTTGCAGACGTCCTATGATGCCTGAGCGACAAGCATAGGGGTACAACGGTGGTGGCAGACGAGTAGGTTGCGACTGCAAAATAAAGGGGGGGTATGGAGCCATGGATAGAGTGGAAAATATATATTGGAAGGGAGATTTGAGTGGCCCTAGGGTGTCGGAGTCCTACATGGCAGCCGTCCGTACCCCCACAATGGAGCCCCATCCCCCTGATGTATCGTGTTGGATGGTAAAATGAGTCCAAACTGCTTGGTCCACATTGATGCAGACTGTTTAAGTTGGAGATGCCCTTAGTTAATTTAATGGTTTCTTCCATATTGCGTCTTTGAGAGCCCGTTCCAAGTTTTCAAGTTATATAAAAAAGTTCTAAAAATTGATCATAAGTTTTCTTTAGATCACCATAAGGTTTATTTAGTTGAGTGTAAGCCATGTGGGCCACACCTTACTTGGTATCAGTAATTTTCAGCGGTCGCTACTCAGCATGACTTGGTCGGACCTCGAGTCAACCCATTCCGGCTCAGCGCGTGCTGAAACCCGCGTCGGTGGCCGGTAGGGTCACTGCCCATCTCCTAGGCCGCAGCCGCAGCCACCTCCCTCTTGGCACGTCTCTCTCATGAGATGGATCGTGGCGAGAGAAGAGCTGCACTCGTGCCGCCGCCGCATGCCCTTTCCCCCATGCGAGCCGCCTTCCTCCTTGCCTACGTGGGAGAACACTGACGACTTGTCTTATCATTGTTTGTTTTATCATATTTTTATTTTCCTTCTTGTTAAAGGATAATACCACTGCCACTAATTCATTCTTTATTAGGAAACTTCATTATTTTGATTTGTGTTAGTTTTTTCTTCTTCAATGGTAAAACCAAAACCACTATTCTTTCTTACAAAATTTCATTATTTTGATTTGTTTTAGTTTCTTAGTTTGTTTTCTTTCTTCTATAATGGTAATATCAATTACACTAATTCATTCCTTCGCCACAACAACGGTGCCATGAAAGCGGTGGTGTGAGGAGAAGAATAAAGTCTTGGTAGGAGGAACTGGAGAAGCACCTATGCACACAGGCACGAGGGGTTTATAAAAGCACGAGCGAGAAGGGGATTGGAACAGTGTCTCTTCGTCGCAGCAATGGTGCTCACTCCCCTATCCTTTTTTTTGTTCTGCATGAATATATTTTTCATCATTTTAGTTTAACCATGTCCACCACATTTTTCAAGGACGTGACACAATCTTTCATGAGAGCCGATGATAGAATCTCGGCGAAGGTCAACATTTAGGAGGTGCCCCCTCTGGTAAGATATATATCGCCCCCCCCCCCCCCCCCCCCCCCCCCGCCCCTGGCACTTGGCCCCCGTGTCGCTCCGCTTGGGGCGACTCGGGTGGCGACGAACCCTAGCTGCCGTACCTTCCCTCCTGCCTCTCCCTCCCCCTCGCCGCCGCTGGAGGTCCGCAGGGTCGTCAAGGACGGCGGCGGCGAGGATCTGCTGCTCCCGACCAGAGGGCTCCGGACACGGAGGCGACGGCCTCGGGTGGAGAGGCGGCGCTGTCTTCTGCTGCAAGCAGCGTCACAGGTGGTGGCCCTCCGCTTCCTCGGACGCGAGGTGGCGAGGGACTGTGGGAGCTGTCGTTTGTCGCAGCGGGTATTGCGCCCTCCTCGCTCGCGTCTGGATCTGAAGGCGGCCTCCCTCCCCCATGCAACACTTCACCCTGCTAGATCTGGTCGTCGGTGGCCTCTCGCCGCCGGATCCATGGTTGGGCTGCCTGGAGGTGTGGTCCGAATCGGGAGAAATCCTTGGCTGGTGTGCTCTAGCCACGACAGCGGCGACACCGGCTGGTGCCATTCCCCTCCTCGGAGGCGTCGTCGAGGTTCGTTCCCTCTCCCTCCTGCTCCATGCCCGGGAGAAATCCCTTGTCTTGCTGAGAGTGCGCCGCCTCCTTCTTGAAGGTGCCGGCTTGGGCAAGGTGGGAGAGTGATGTGGTGCTGAGCAGTGGTGGCTGGGTTGCTGCGTCTTCGGCGAGGGATTTGGAGCATGGTTCTTTGTCTCTGAATTAGTGTTGGTATGTTGTCCTATCGATTTGGCCATTGGCTGATCTGTGCTTGCTTGCTCAACATCTTTTCCTTGGACAGGGAGGGTGTCGGTGTCAAAACCGGCGGATCTCGGGTAGGGGGTCCCGAACTGTGCGTCTAGGCGGATGGTAATAGGAGACAAGGGACACGATGTTTTTACCCATGTTCGGGCCCTCTCGATAAAGGTAAAACCCTACTCCTGCTTGATTAATATTGATGATATGGGTAGTACAAGAGTAGATCTACCATGAGATCAGATAGGCTAAACCCTAGAAGCTAGCCTATGGTATGATTGTTGTTCGTCCTACGGACTAAAACCCTCCGATTTATATAGACACCGGAGAGGGTTAGAGTTACACAGAGTCGGTTACAATGGGAGGAGATCTACATATCGTATCGCCAAGCTTGCCTTCCACGCCAAGGAAAGTGCTATCCGAACACGGGACGAAGTCTTCAATCTTGTATCTTCATAGTCCTGGAGTCCGGTCAAAGGTCATAGTCCGGCCATCCGGACACCCCCTAATCTAGGACTCCCTCAGTAGCCCCTGAAACAGGCTTCAATGATGACGAGTCCGGCACGCAAATTGTTTTCAGCATTGCAAGGCGGGTTCCTCTTTCGAATACTTCATAGAAGATGTTGAACACAAGGATAGTGTCCGGCTCTGCAAAATAGTTTCCACATACCACCGTAGAGAGAATAATATTTGCACAAATCTAATCTGTTGACATATTCCGTAGCGTGACATCATGCCACAGCCAAGCCTTTATTCGAATCGTTTTACTGTCCCACCTCAGTGTGTTTAGCGAGGCGGTTTCCTTGGCACGTCTTGTCAAAGCAGAGATCGTGTCCCCTCATTCCGGGATTCTCATCAATACGGGCGTGGGTAACCCAACCGTGCCATTAATCGCGGCGCTTGGGAGATAAGCTAGTTTTACTAGGCTTGGTGGGGGCTCATGGTTTCGGTCGCCCATATAAGGGGATAAGGATCCACCCTTTCCATCTACGCCTTCTTCCTCCTTCGCTTATCTATTCCTGCGCACTCGAGCTCCAGCGCCCAAGTCCGCACTTCTCACCTCAACCTTCTCCAATCATGTCCAGAGCGGGAGGCAGGTGGATGGCCTCCTCCATTACGGAGGGGCAAATCAAGAAGCTGAGGAAAGTCGGATACTTGTCCAACGACAATGCGCACTGGCTCCCAGATGAGGGGCGGCTCATCCCCACCCCCAGGCCCCATGAGAGGGTCGTTTTTCTCCCCCATTTCCTCCACGGACTGGGCTTTCCTCTTCACCCATTTGTCCGGGGGCTCATGTTCTACTACGGCCTGGATTTCCACGATCTGGCCCCGAACTTCATCCTCAACATCTCGGCGTTTATCGTTGTGTGTGAGGTCTTCCTCCGCATCCAGCCCCACTTAGGCTTATGGCTGAAGACCTTCAATGTCAAGCCTAAGGTCGTGGGCGGCCGACAAGCAGAGTGCGGAGGTGCCAAGGTGAGCAAAATGGCCAACGTCACATGGCTCAAGGGCTCCTTTGTGGAAACCATCAAAGGGTGGCAATCGGGGTGGTTCTACATCACCGAGCCGTGTGACCCTGAATGGGCAGCGGCCCCCGAATTCCGATCTGGCATCCCCACACGGCTCAACTCATGGAAAGAGACGGGCCTATCGTGGGGTAATTCGGCAGAGGTGACCGGACTCCAAGCCTGCGTCAAAGATCTGATCGATAGGAAGGTTAAACTTGTAACCGTAGTCCAGGTCATGCTCTTCCGCCGGATCCTCCCGTGTCAACGACGGGCTTTTAATTTGTGGGAATTCGACCCAGCCCAGCACCAAACTTTGTCCAGGCTCTTCGACACAACACATGAAGATGCCTGGAAGGTGCTTTTCAAGAGCTCCGAGGTTCACCCTCCCATTACCGAGGATTGCGGATTCTGCGCGAAGCGCCAAGCCAGCGCGGTAAGCTTAGTTTACCCATTACAGGGTACTTGTTTTTCATACTTTGACTCCATGCAAGATCTAAACTCCCATTCCTTTAACAGGACTGGCAGAAGAAGGCCGGACTAATCGACTGTCCGGCTCCTTTCCCCGAAGGCCCAGTAGACGCCCGCTTGGCAAAGCTGCTGGTTCCGGCACCTCACGTGGTACCGGAGAAGAAGGCCAAGAAGAAGGCCACGGGGACTCGAAAGAGTTCCCGATGCCTGGTGGTGTCGGATTCATTGCCCGACGACCCCGAAGCGCACCCCGCCTCCGAAGACGAGGAGGAGGAAGAAGAAGCCTCTCCCCCCCAGCGGGGGGAGGAAAGAAAAGGAAGGCCGCCCCAACTAGGGAGGCCGGAGGGTCCAAGAAGGGGAAGACCCTTCTTCCAGACTATGCCTCCGACGCCGATGACGGTGGAGAGGAATGGCCATCCAGGGCCAAGCCCCTGGCAAAATCATAAGTATCCGAATACCAGAATAACTCATGGCGTTCCTCTATTGTACAGTACCTTCTGACGCCGAATTCAATCATGCATTCCGCCCAAGGCTCAACTCGGCGATTCGTCGAGTGGCTCCCTGGATTCGTCGGATGTGAATAGCGCTTCACTCCCGACTGCTACCTCCCCTCGCCCTACGGACGATGCTGAGGTGGAGTCCCAAAAGGGCCTAAACCAGGAGGAGGTGGTCCTGGAGGCGCCGCAAGGCGACCTCCCGGACTCCAGGCCCAAAGGGGATGAAGCCCCAGAGGGATCTAAGTCCGGCCCTGGGCCGGACACCGCTCCGGAGCCTTCAGTGATTCCGGAGTCCGGCAGGCGGCCCCCTCGCAAGAATGGCAAGCCTACGACGCCGGTGGCCTCCGTCCAACCGGAGGCGCCGGACAATTTGCTGGAGGTGCTTAACGGTGCCTCCATCGACGAGGGACACCGCACTGTTATGAGTGCGGTGATCCAGAAGGTTCAGTCCGCCAAGAGTGGGCTGACAGAAGCCTGTACCAGCCTTCTAACAGGTTTCGAGGTATGTATTTAAAACATGTAAAAATGTTACTGCATATACAGTAGCCCCTGATGCTCAGTTTGGTGTTCGGAAAGAAAAGCCAGACTGAGGATCTAAAAAGATATATGCAGGAGTCTAACATAAATATGTCAATATGGGAATGCAGGCTGCGCTGCTGACCTCTGCCGCACTGACTGCGAAGGTCGATGCATTGAAGCAGAGCCTCGAGCGGTCCGAGAACGAGCTCGGCCGTGCCAAGAAGCAGCTCGAGGACAAGGAAGGTATGTAGTACCTTATGTAAGTATATAAAAATACCTGGTTGCAAATAATGACAGGACCAACGTGAATTTTACAGGGGCCACCACCGAGGTGGCGACCCTGAAGGAAGCGCTGTCCAAGGCCGAAGAAAATGCGGCCATGGAGCGCACCGAGCGAGAGAAACAAGAGGCGCGGGTGGCGGAGGTGCGGCAAGAGCTCGATGCTCTCGTGAAGAAACACGAGAGTTTAGAGCTTGACTCAAAGATGCGAGAGTCCGAGCTTGCCTCGGCACTTGAAAGCGCCAAGTCTGCCAAGGCCGAAGCCCAAAAAGCCCTCCAGGAGATTGAGGCGATGAAAAAGATAGCGGCGGGTAAGGCATTCTTTATGCAAAGCAAGCATGTGAAAGTGAATTACGTGTTACTTACCCGAATCCGGAGCTCTCCAGGAGCATTCGCAGATCTGCCCCGCAGTGTGTCCGACGCTGCCGCATTCTACCGAGCCGAAGAAGGGAGCTCGACGGAGAAGCTGTTCTGGTTCCAGTATGCTGAGGCCGGACACCCGGTGCCCCTGAGCGACCAGCTGAAGCAGGCAAGCAGCTGGTCGAGCTCCATAAGGCAGCCAAACAGGCCATGAAGGGCCTTATAGGCCGGCTGTGGCCTGGGGAGGCCATGCCTGGGAGCTACTTTGGGCTGGTGCGGCGGCTGGTGGATGCCTGTCCATGGCTTGAAGTCATCAAGCGCTCCGTATGCATCGAAGGCGCCCGTAGGGCCCTTGCCCGTGCCAAAGTGCACTGGGGCAAGCTGGATGCTGAAAAGCTGGTGAAGGATGGGCCACCGGAGGGGAAGGAGCATCGCAGGCCCGAGATGTACTATGAGGGCGTCCTGAAGGGTGCCCGTCTTGTGGCGAATAAATGTACCAGGGATGTAATTTTTGAGTAAACTCGCTCGTGTTTATCCTGTGCGCGGAAAACTTGTTCATATGCGCTAAGCAACGCTTTTTGAATTTAAAATATTACCTTCCGTGTGTCCGTTTATTAAATCTGAGAGATGCAAGTCGTCGGCTTCTGCACCCATGCCACGAGTGCTGGGGTGTTCGGGATAAACTTGAGCGCTCTTGTTCCATTCTTGGGTCCTTTGAGGGAGGCGCTCAGCACAACGAACAAGGCAATCGGACTTATAATGCTTTATCACTCTCACTTAGCCATAGAATTCTATAATTTTAAATTTCGGCGAAGCCCCTAGTATTCGGAAGACCGAGTTCGGGGTGCTATCCATGCCTAGGCTGGATAAATCCAGCTCCTCGCTCTAAGCGGCATAAGTCTTTAGGGACTCAAAAAACCTCTCGAACAGCGAGCGGTCTCTCGCCCTATCATGACGGTCAGTTTTAGCTTTCTCTACTGAGGTGTTAACCCAGCTCAACTGGGGCACAATCGCAGTGCTTCTCCCAGCGCTACCTTAGACGATATAACGGAACGTAAGGTACCAAAACATGGGAGCCGGGCAAACCCAACTATTGACCCAAGACATGATTCGGAGCCGATGCATATAATGCTATAAGTTCGGGGTGCCGCACTCATGAGAGTGCTCGGTCTTCTCACACCGTATTTTGGGGAACTTAAGCCCCTAGTGTATTGGCCGTACCAAAGTGTACGGTTGCATAATGTCATGACTGAACATATTTACATGAAAAATGAATGCAATAATAGACAAGAGCTATGTATTGTTTATTAAAGGGCTGCTACGAAAGCAGAACGATACAAATAGTGGATAAGCAAGAGATGGGATTTATTTGACATGTCCCCCTCCAAGGGCAAGCTGTGAAACTTTAAATAAGATAGGTATTTAGCTCGTTATAGAGACCACCTGGACTTTCGACGTGGCTTGCTATCTCCCTGTCTATTGCATCGTGTGTTCAGCGAGCGTACTGCCGGACAGGCCTTCCTAAGAGTGGAGTTCTGAAAGTAAGAAAAGAGAAATGACAAAATCAGGAGCCCCTAGTGCGGTTGAGCCGCATTTTGGGCATGCCGTGGTTGTGCCCCTCCCCTTATTCCCATGGTATTTCCAGAGCGTAATTATGTACGTGTGGTACTGGTTTCGCAATCTCGCGAGGGCTGGGGTTGGGGCTGCATTGCTATGCTTGCTCGGAACGTGACAGACGGTCTTGTTGTAGGTTACTCCGGGCGCGCTTGACGGTGTCCGGACGCTTAACAGCCGGACTTGAGAATTGCCTTGAGAGGCTACTTTGTACTTCCGCCGCGAGGGCCGCCGTGTGCTCCTCTATTCGGAGAGAGCGTTCGGTGTTTCCATTGACCGTAATGACTCCGCGAGGGCCTGGCATCTTGAGCTTGAGATATGTGTAGTGCGGCACCACATTGAACTTTGCAAATGCGGTTCGTCCGAGCAGGGCGTGATAGCCACTGCAGAACGGGACTATGTCGAAGATTAACTCCTCGCTTTGGAAATTATCCGGGGATCCGAAGACCACTTCGAGTGTAACTGAGCCTGTACAGCTGGCCTCTACACCTGGTATGACGCATTTAAAGGTCGCCTTTGTGGGTTTAATCCTTGAGGGATCTATGCCCATTTTCCGCACTGTATCCTGGTAAAGCAGGTTCAGGCTGCTGCCACCGTCCATGAGGACTCTAGTGAGGTGAAATCCGTCAATGATTGGGTCTAGGACCAATGTGGCGAACCCGCCGTGACGAATGCTAGTGGGGTGGTCCCTTCAATCAAAAGTGATCGGGCAGGAGGACCATGGGTTGAACTTTGGGGCGACTGGCTCCAACGCATATACGTCCCTGAGCGCACGCTTCCATTCCCTTTTGGGGATGTGGGTTGCGTATATCATGTTCACCGTCTGTACTTGTGGGGGGGAAGCCCTTCTGTCCTTTGTTGTTCGGCGGCCGGGGCTCCTCCTCGTCATCGCTATGCAGCCCCTTGTCTCTGTTTTCGGCATTTAACTTGCCAGCCTGCTTGAACACCCAACAATCCCTATTGGTGTGATTGGTTTGTTGTTCGGGGGTGCCGTGTATCTGGCATGAGCGATCGAGTATCCGGTCTAAACTGGACGGGCCCGGAGGATTTCTTTTGAATGGCTTCTTCCGCTGACCGGGTTTAGAGCCTCTGAATCCGGCATTAACTGTCGTATCCTTAGTATTGTCGCCGTTAATGCGGTGCTTGTGCTTGTTGCGACGCGACCTGCCATTGTTGTCCTTGGTATCTGAATTACCAGGGCTCTTGGTCATGTTGTTACTACGAGCTAGCCAACTGTCTTCTCCCGCGTAAAAGCAGGTCATGAGTGTCGTGAGGGCTGCCATGGATTTCGGCTTTTCCTGTCCTAGGTGCCGGGCAAGCCATTCGTCATGGATGTTATGTTTGAAGGCTGCAAGGGCCTCTGCGTCCGGACAATCGACTATTTGATTTTTCTTGGTTAGGAACCATGTCCAGAATTGTCTGGCTGATTCCTCTGGCTGCTGAATTATGTGTCTTAGGTCATCGGCGTCTGGTGGTCGCACATAAGTGCCATGGAAGTTGTCAAGGAATGCGGATTCCAGGTCCTCCCAGCAACCAATTGACTCCGCTAGCAAGCTGTTAAGCCAGTGCCGAGCTGGTCCTTTAAGCTTGAGTGGGAGGTATTTTATGGCGTGTAGATCATCACCGCGGGCCATGTGGATATGAAGGAGATAATCCTCGATCCATACCGCAGGATCTGTTGCCATCGTTGTTGGGGAACGTAGCAGAAATTCAAAATTTTCCTACGTATCACCAAGATCTATCTATGGAGAAACCAGCAACGAGGGGAGGGAGAGTGCATCTACATACCCTTGTAGATCGCTAAGCGGAAGCGTTCAAGAGAACGGGGTTGAAGGAGTCGTACTCGTCGTGATTCAAATCACCGGAGATCCTAGTGCCGAACGGCCGGCACCTCCGCGTTCAACACACGTACAGCCCGGTGACGTCTCCCACGCCTTGATCCGGCAAGGAGAGAGGGAGAGGTTGAGGAAGACTCCGTCCAGCAGCAGCACAACGGCGTGGTGGTGGTGGAGGAGCGTGGCAATCCAGCAGGGCTTCGCCAAGCACCGCGGGAGAGGAGAAGGGAGAGAGGTAGGGTTGCGCCTGGGAGAGGTGAAACTCGTGTCTTGGAAGCCCCAAACCCCCTCAAGTATATATAGGGGGAGAGGGGGGGCTGCGCCTCCACCTAGGGTTCCACCCTAGGGGCGGCGGCCAGCCCAGATCCCATCTGAGGGGGCGGCCAAGGGGGGAGAGGGGAAACTTGCCCCCAAGTTAGGTGGGTGCGCCCCCTCCCCCAACCCTAGGCGCCTTGGGCCCTTGTGGGGGGGGGGGGGGGCGCACCAGCCCACCTGGGGCTGGTTCCCTCCCACACTTGGCCCATGCAGCCCTCCGGGGCCGGTGGCCCCACTTGGTGGACCCCTGGGACCCTCCCGGTGGTCCCGGTACGTTACCGATAAAACCCGAAACTTTTCCGGTGACCAAAACAGGACTTCCCATATATAAATCTTTACCTCCGGACAATTCCGGAACTCCTCGTGACGCCCGGGATCTTATCCGGGACTCCGAACAACATTCGGTAACCACATACAAACTTCCTTTATAACCCTAGCGTCATCGAACCTTAAGTGTGTAGACCCTACGGGTTCGGGAATCATGCAGACATGACCAAGACGTTCTCTGGTGAATAACCAACAGTGGGATCTGGATACCCATGTTGGCTCCCACATGTTCCACGATGATCTCATCAGATGAACCACGATGTCAAGGACTCAGTCGATCCCGTATACAATTCCCTTTGTCTAGCGGTATTGTACTTGCCCGAGATTCGTTGGTATCCCGATACCTTGTTCAATCTCGTTACCGGCAAGTCTCTTTACTCATTCCATAACACATCATCCTGTGATCAACCCCTTGGTCACATTGTGCACATTATGATGATGTCCTACCGAGTGGGCCCAGAGATACCTCTCCGTTTACACGGAGTGACAAATCCCAGTCTCGATTTGTGCCAACCCAACAGACACTTTCGGAGATACCTGTAGTGCACCTTTATAGCCACCAGTTACATTGTGACGTTTGGTACACCCAAAGCATTCCTACGGTATCCGGGAGTTGCACAATCTCATGGTCTAAGGAAAAGATACTTGACATTAGAAAAGCTTTAGCATACGAACTACACGATCTTTGTGCTAGGCTTAGGATTGGGTCTTGTCCATCACATCATTCCACTAATGATGTGATCCCGTTATTAATGACATCCAATGCCCATGGTTAGGAAACCGTAACCATATATTGATCAACGAGCTAGTCAATAGAGGCTTACTAGGGACATGGTGTTGTCTATGTATCCACACATGTATCTGAGTTTCCTTTCAATACAATTATAGCATGGATAATAAACGATTATCATGAACAAGGAAATATAATAATAACTAATTTATTATTGCCTCTAGGGCATATTACCAACAGTCTCCCACTTGCACTAGAGTCAATAATCTAGTTCACATCGCCATGTGATCAACACTGATAGGTCACATCGCCATGTGACCAACATCCAAAGAGTTTACTAGTGTCTCAAACTAGTTCACGTCACCATGTGATTAAGTCTCAATGAGTTCTGGGGTTTGATCATGTTTTGCTTGTGAGAGAGGTTTTAGTCAATGGGTCTGTAACATTCAGATTCGTATGTACTTCGAAATTCTCTATGTCATATTGTAAATGCTGCTTCCACGCTCCACTTGAAGCTATTCCAAATGGTTGCTCCACTATACGTATCCGCTTTTCTACTTAGAGTCACTCGGATAGGTGTTAAAGCTTGCATCGACGTAACCCTTTACGTCGAACTCTTTATCACCTCCATAATCGAGAAACATGTCCTTATTTACTCCAAGGACAATTTTGACCACTGTCCAACAATCCATTCCTGGATCATTCTTGTACCCCTTGACTGACTCATGGCAAGGCACACTTCCGGTGCGGTACACAGCATAGCATACTATAGAGCCTACGTCTGAAGCATAGGGGATGACCTTCGTCCTTTCTCTCTTTTCTGCCGTGGTCGAGCTTTAAGTCTTAACTTCATACCTTACATCTCAGGCAAGAACTCCTTCTTTGACTGATCCATCTTGAACACCTTCAAGATCATGTCAAGGTATATGCTCATTTGAAAGTACCATTAAGCGTTTTTGATCTATCCTTATAGATCTTGATGCTCAATGTTCAAGTAGCTTAATCCAGGTTTTCCCTTGAAAAACACTTTTCAAATAACCCTTTATGCTTTCCAGAAATTCTACATCATTTCTGATCAACAGTATGTCAACAACATATACTCATCAGAAATTCTATAGTGCTCCCACTCACTTCTTTGGAAATACAAGTTTCTCATAAACTTTGTATAAACCAAAATTTTTGATCATCTTATCAAAGTGCATATTCCAACTCTGAGATGCTTACTCCAGTCCATGGAAGGATCGCTGGAGCTAGCATACCTTTTAGCATCCTTAGGATCGACAAAAACCTTTCTGATTGTATCACATACAACCTTTCCTTATGAAAACTGGTAAGGAAACTCGTTTTGACATCCATCTGCCAGATTTCATAAATGCAGCTAATGCTAACATGATTCCGACGGACTTTAAGCATCGCTACGGATGAGAAAATCTCATCGTAGTCAACTCCTTGAACTTATGAAAAACTCTTCGCCACAAGTCGAGCTTCATATATGGTGACATTACCATCCACGTCCGTCTTCTTCTTAAAGATCCATTTATCTCAATGGCTTGCCGATCATTGGGCAAGTCCACCAAAGTCCATGCTTTGTTCTGATACATGGGTCCTATCTCAGATTTCATGGCTTCTAACCATTTGTCGGAATTTGGTCCCACCATCGCTTCTCCATAGCTCGTAGGTTCATTGTTGTCTAGCAACATGATCTCTAAGACAGGATTGTGTACCACTCTGAAGTAGAACGCATCCTTGTCACCCTATGAGGTACGGTAGCGACTTGATCCGAAGTTTCATGATCACTGTCATAAGCTTCTACTTCAATTGGTGTAGGTGCCACAGGAACAACTTCCTGTGCCCTGCTACACACTAGTTGTAGTGATGGTTCAATAACCATATCAAGTCTCCACCATCCTCCCACTCAACTTTTCGAGAGAAACTTTTCCTCGAGAAAGGACCCGTTTCAAGAAACAATCACTTTTGCTTCTGGGTCTGAATTAGGAGGTATACCCAACTGTTTTGGGTGTCCTATGAAGATGCATTTTATCCGCTTTGGGTTCGAGCTTATCAAACTGAAACTTTTCACATAAGCGTCACAGTCCCAAACTTTCAAGAAACGACAACTTAGGTTTCTCTAAACCACAGTTCATACGCTGTCATCTCAACGGAATTACGTGGTGCACTATTAAAGTGAGTGCGGTTGTCTCTAATGCCTAACCCATGAACGATAGTGGTAATTCGATAAGAGACATCATGGTACACACCATATCCAATAGGGTGCAACTATGATGTTCGGACACACCATCACACTATGGTGTTCCAGGCGGTATTAATTGTGAAACAATTTCCACAATGTCTTAATTGCGTGCCAAAGCTCGTAACTCAGATACTCATCTCTATGATCATATCATACATTTTATCCTCTTGTCACGATGATCTTCAACTTCACTCTGAAACTACTTGAACCATTCAATAATTCAGACTTTTGTTTCATCAAGTAAATATACTCAGTATCTACTTAAATCATCCGTGAAGTAAGAACATAACGATATTCACTGCATGCCTCAGCACTCATTGAGCTGCACACATCAAAATGTGTTACTTCCAACAAGTTGCTATCTTGTTCCATCTTACTAAAAACGAGGCTTTTCAGTCATCTTGCCCATGTGGTATGATTTGCATATCTCAAGTGATTCAAAAACAAGCGAGTCGAAACGATCCATCTGCATGGAGTTTCTTCATGCGTATACACCAATAGACATGGTTTGCATGTCTCAAACTTTTCAAAAACGAGTGAGTCCAAAGATCCATCAACATGGAGCTTCTTCATGCGTTTTACACCAATATGACTTACATGGCAGTGCCACAAGTAAGTGGTACTATCATTACTATCTTATATCTTTTGGCATGAAAATGTGTATCACTACGATCGAGATTCAATAAACTATTCCTTTTAGGTGCTAGACCATTGAAGGTATTATTCAAATTAACAAAGTAACAATTATTCTCCTTAAATGAATAACCGTATTGCGATAGACATAATCCAATCATGTCTATGCTCAACGCAAACACCAAATAACAATTATTTAGGTTTTAGCACCAATCTCGATGGTAGAGGGAGCGTGCGATGCTTGATCACATCAACCTTGGAAACACTTCCAACACATATCGTTAGCTCACCTTTAGCTAGTCTCCGTTTATTCCGTAGCCTTTTATTTCGAGTTACTAACACTTAGCAACCGAACCGGTATCTAATACCCTGGTGCTACTAGGAGCACTAGTAAAGTACACATTAACATAATTTATATCCAATATACTTCTATTGACCTTGCCAGCATTCTTATCTACCAAGTATCTAGGGTAATTCTGCTCCAGTGGCTGTTCCCCTTATTACAGAAGCACTTAGTCTCGGGTTTGGGTTCAACCTTGGGTTTCTTCACCGGAGCAGCAACTGATTTGCCGTTTCATGAAGTATCCCTTCTTGCCTTGCCCTTCTTGAAACTAGTGGTTTCACCAACCATCAACAATTGATGCTCCTTCTTGATTTCTACTTTCGCGGTGTCAAACATTGTGAATACCTCAAGGATCATCATATCTATCCCTGATATGTTATAGTTCATCACGAAGCTCTAGCGCCTTGGCGGCAATGACTTTGGAGAAACATCACTATCTTATCTGGAAGATCAACTCCCACTCGATTCAAGTGATTTGTTGCACTCAGACAATCTAAGCACAAGCTCAACGATTGAGCTTTTCTCCCTTAGTTTGCAGGCTAAGAAAATTGTCGGAGGTCTTATACCTCTTGACATGGGCACGAGCCTGAAATCCCAATTTCAGCCCTCGAAACATCTCACATGTTCCGCGACGTTTCGAAAAACGTCTTTGGTGCCTCAACTCTAAACCGTTTAACTGAACTATCACGTAGTTATCAAAACATGTATGTACGATGTTCTCAACATCCACAGACGACGATTGGGGTTCAACACACTAAGCGGTGTATTAAGAACATAAGCTTTCTACTGTCCGCATAATCACTACTGTCAACTTTCAACTATATTTTCTCTAGGAACATATCTAAACAGTGGAACTAAAGCGCGAGCTTACGACATAATTTGCAAAGATCTTTTGACTATGTTCAGGATAATTAAGTTCATCTCATGAACTCCCAATTAGATAGACATCCCTCTAGTCATCTAAGTGATTACATGATCCGAGTCAACTAGGCCGTGTCCGATCATCACGTGAGACGGACTAGTCATCATCGGTGAACATCTTCATGTTGATCATATCCTCCATACGACTCATGCTCGACCTTTCAGTCTCTTGTGTTCCGAGGCCATGTCTGTACATGCTAGGCTCGTCAAGTTAACCTAAGTGTTTCGCGTGTGTAAATCTGGCTTACACCTGTTGTATGTGAACGTAAGAATCTATCACACCCGATCATCACGTGGTGCTTCGAAACGACGAACTTTCGCAACGGTGCACAGTTAGGGGGAACACTTTCTTGAAATTTTAATGAGGGATCATCTTATTTACTACTGTCGTTCTAAGCAAAAAAGATGTATAAACATGATAAACATCACATGCAATCAAATAGTGACATGATATGGCCAATATCATTTTGCTCCTTTTGATCTCCATCTTCGAGGCTCCATGATCATCATCGTCACCGGCATGACACCATGATCTCCATCATCGTGTCTTTATGAAGTTGTCTCGCCAACTATTACTTCTACTACTATGGCTACCGGTTAGCAATAAAGTAAAGTAATTACATGGCGTTGTATAGTGACACGCAGGTCATACAATAACAACTCCTATGGCTCCTGCCGGTTGTCATACTCATCGACATGCAAGTCGTGATTCCTATTACAAGAACATGATCAATCTCATACATCACATATATTCATCACATTATTCTTGGCCATATCACATCACATAGCATACCCTGCAAAAACAAGTTAGACGTCCTCTAATTGTTGTTGCATGTTTTACGTGGCTGCTATGGGTTTCTAGCAAGAACGTTTCTTACCTACGCAAAACCACAACGTGATATGCCAATTGCTATTTACCCTTCATAAGGACCCTTTTCATCGAATCCGTTCCGACTAAAGTGGGAGAGACTGGCACCCGCTAGCCACCTTATGCACCAAGTGCATGTCAGTCGGTGGAACCTGTCTCACGTAAGTGTACGTGTAAGGTCGGTCCGGGCCGCTTCATCCCACAATACCGTCGAAACAAGATTGGACTAGTAACGGTAAGCATATTGAACAACATCAATGCCCACAACTACTTTGTGTTCTACTCGTGCAAAGAATCTACGCAATAGACCTAGCTCATGATGCCACTGTTGGGGAACGTAGCAGAAATTCAAAATTTTCCTATGTGTCACCAAGATCTATCTATGGAGAAACCAGCAACGAGGGGAAGGAGAGTGCATCTACATACCCTTGTAGATCGCTAAGCGGAAGCGTTCAAGAGAACGGGGTTGAAGGAGTCGTACTCGTCGTGATCCAAATCACCGGAGATCCTAGTGCCGAACGGCCGGCACCTCCGCGTTCAACACACGTACAGCCCGATGACGTCTCCCACGCCTTGATCCAGCAAGGAGAGAGGGAGAGGTTGAGGAAGACTCCGTCCAGCAGCAGCACAACGGCGTGGTGGTGGTGGAGGAGCGTGGCAATCCAGCAGGGCTTCGCCAAGCACCACGGGAGAGGAGAAGGGAGAGAGGTAGGGCTGCGCCTGGGAGAGGTGAAACTCGTGTCTTGGCAGCCCCAAAACCCCTCAAGTATATATAGGGGGAGAGGGGGGGCTGCGCCTCCACCTAGGGTTCCACCCTAGGGGCGGCAACCAGCCCAGATCCCATCTGAGGGGGTGGCCAAGGGGGGGAGAGGGGAAACTTGCCCCCCAAGTTAGGTGGGTGCGCCCCCTCCCCCAACCCTAGGCGCCTTGGGCCCTTGTGGGGGGGGGGGGGGAGGGCGCACCAGCCCACCTGGGGCTGGTTCCCTCCCACACTTGGCCCATGCATCCCTCCGGGGCCGGTGGCCCCACTTGGTGGACCCCCGGGACCCTCCCGGTGGTCCCGGTACGTTACCGATAAAACCCGAAACTTGTCCGGTGACCAAAACAGGACTTCCCATATATAAATCTTTACCCCCGGACCATTCCGGAACTCCTCGTGACGTGCGGGATCTCATCCGGGACTCCTGTAAGTGCATCTAGTGCCCATTTGTGATTTTGGTGTATTGAAGACTTATAGGTTAAGGGACTAATGCGTTTGTGAGTATACAAAGGTCTAAAAGTCTATGAGGAGTTTGATATTTACAGAGAAAGTCGACCCCTAAAAATGAAGTTCTTCAACTGAAGACTTTGATATTCTGAAGACTTTCTGAAGACTTTGAAAGTGAAGAAATTGGTGTGACCTTGAAGACTTGGTATTCATTTGTGGAACATGAAGCGTGAAGACTTTTGTTTTCGTAGTTTCATTTTCTCTTTCTTGAGTCATAGGAAACACCGTACTGTTAAAGGGGGTCGAGGAAATACTAAGGAAAAATTTCCATGTGATGCTCAACTCAAAATCCTACACCTACCAATCCCTTCGAGTGAAGCCTTTGGAAATCTCATACAGTTCAGTCACTTTCTTCAGTGACAGAGACGAAGTTCTTCTGGTCGCTGATGAATTTGTTCTGACTGAGGAGTTAGGAATTTGTCAGTGCGAATTACCTACACAGTGAGGAACATGATAGCCCTGAGGAATTTGAGAGTCAAATTTCCGACCATTGCTGTGCTGCGCGCCAGCTGTCCCAAAATATCTTATCCACCTAACGGTCATATCATTGAGGGGAATTTATGTCTTATCATGTCGGGCTGCTCCCTAGGCTATAAATAGCCGCCCCCTACAACCACTAGCTGGTTGGCTGCTCCGAGAGAACTTGACACTTGTCATTTCAGAGCAACCCATCCTTCGAGGACTTTGAGCGAAAATCATCAAGTGAGGAAAATCCCAAAAACCCAAACACCTACAAACCCAAAGTGATTGAGCATCACTGAAGAAATTGATCCTGCGTGGATCCGACGCTTGTTACCTTTGAAGACTGTGCTTCTTCCAGACGGTTAGGCGTCAAGGTCTAGAGCATCCAAGAGGAATTGTGGATTGCCGAGTGACCAAGTCTGTGAAGGTTTGGAAGTCGCCTGAAGACTTACCATGAGTGATTGGACGAGATCCGGGTGATGTTAGTTCAAGGAGAATACGGTGAGGACTGGGTGTCCTGAGCTGCGTGCTCAGAGACTGGGTGTCCGGAACTGCGTGTCCTCGAGTTTAAATACTCAGCCGCTCAAACCAGACGTACAACTGAGACAGCAGTTGGAACTGGTCTACCAAATCATTGTCTTCACCAACCTAACTGGTTCTATTTCCTCAATCCTTCCATTTCCTCATTACTGTGTTGAGTGTTAGTTCATATCTGTGTTTGAAGACTTTGACTGAAGACTTTCTCAATTTCCTCAGTTCAATTTCTTTAGTCTGTTTGTCTTCATCTTGTGTTATCCTGTGCTTACGCTTTCTGTACTCTGTGCTTGTATTCATTTCATCATGATGACCATGCTTGTATTCTGTTATGCTTACTTCTCAGTACTTATTCCGCTGCTAATAGTTCTTCCCTAAGGAATTTCCTCACCGGCAAATTCCTCAGTGAAGAATTCATAAAAATCGCCTATTCACCCCCCCTCTAGTCGACATAACGCACTTTCAATTGGTATCAGAGCAAGGTACTCCCTTGTTCTGTGTGATTTTGGTTTAACCGCCTGGAGTTTCAGTTATGTCGACCGCAGGTATGAAGAAAGTGACATGCCCTATCTTTGACGGTCATGATTATCCAAAGTGGAAGGCCATGATGAGGAAGCGCCTCATGGCAATGAACAGCGAGTTGTGGACAGTCACTGAGATTGGTCTTACTGATCTATGCAAATTGGCGGACGCCGATGATATTCTCAAGTACACTCGACTTGACATCTTGGCGAAGGATATCATCTGTTCCTTCCTATCCAGAGATCAATTCAGGCTCATTATGCATCTTTGCAATGCAAAGCTTATCTGGGACCGAATCTCTGATGTCTATGAAGGTCATCGAACCCGTCATGATCCTTGGTTTGAGGACTTCAAGGAATCTCTCAAAACGATGACTTTCGAACCAGAATCATCATCTTCTGCATCATGTCTCATGGCAAAAGGTGACGAGGTAACCGAATGTTCCTCATCTGAATTCAGTGACTGTGAATCTGATGATGATGAATCTGATGATGATATTGAACCTAGCTATACCAGACTTGTTTGCATTGCCACCAAACAACAACATGCCTTGGAAAAGGTTCAAAACATGCTAGGTAAAAGTGATGATATGTTGAGTGAAGAAATGGATCGCACTAAAGCCCTGACTGAAAATCTTCAGAGACTTCAGTCTAGGTTTGATAACCTTCAAAGTCATCATAACACTCTCTTATCTGATCATGAGAAACTTTCTTATGAATTTCTTCAAAGAAAGCAAGACCTTGAGAAGCTAAGAGTGAGTTATGAAGATCTTCAGAAGGAGCGCGATTCATTACTAGCTCAACAAATCAGCGCTTCTCAGGAAGAATTTGTTCCTCCATGCTTAAAGTGTATTGAACGTGAATCTGCTAATTCTTCACCTGAATGTTCAAATGCTTCAACTGTTACAAATTCTTCACCTGCCTCTGCTATCACTAATTCCTCATCTGAGGACATTGCTAGTATCACTGATGATGCAGGGCTGAAGGAATTGTACACAACAGGCATGTACAAAAGCCTCAAAGGGCATCAGATTCTTTGTGATGTGCTCAAAAAGCAGATCCTCAACAGAAACCCTAGGAAAGAGGGTATTGCCTTTGTGAGGAAACTTAATGCTGATGGAACATATTGGAAGCCTGAGCAGTATCCCAAAACCTCATGGGTTGCTGCAAAGGGACCTCCAGTTGATCCATCTAACTTATCTGGCTTTACATGTGAATCTTCTCATTCTTCTGATGAGTCATTTGACTCCAACTATAAACTGTTCAAAAATCAGAATGGTGAAGTATTTGCTAGATATGTTGGGACTAACTGCAGGAACGGTTCCCCTATGAAGAAAATCTGGGTTCCCAAAAGTTATGTTGAAAGTCTTCAGGTCAATGTCCTCATGACACCACCCGTGAAGAACAGGAACCCCAGATCAAACTCTTCATATGGACCTAATTATTCATATGGATCCAAGTCCTCACATGGATCAAATTCCTCAAATGGATCAAAGTCCTCATATGATTATCATCGTGCTAACAACTCTGTTTCGCAGGGTAGAGCTAAGGGCTATGAATATGCACATTATTCTTCAAATCATTATGTTCATAAGTCCTCGAAGCATTTCTCTGCTTATTCATATGCTTACTCTAACCCCTCCTATGTGAAACGAAATGGATTGGCCTCTATGCCACCATTCTCTTATGGTGCTTGCAGAGTGATGAACTCTTTGCCACCCCTTCAGATGTGGGTGGTGAAGAAAAATAACTAATCTCTTCTGCAGGGTCAGGTCTCCAGACGTGCTTTAACGTCTGAAGAATTTGCTGGGGACCTGACAAAATTGCCTGAAAGGACGCAGGCTAATCATGATGAAATGAACTTTCATTTCACACGTCCTCATATTGCTATATCTGTTTACTGTTTAATGAAATTCATTTGATGAACTTGATATCATATTCTTCACTGATGAAGCATATGAGATTGTAAGTTACACTAATTCATCTGCAGGATGATCAACCCAAAACCACTGAGTGGGTCCTCGATAGTGGATGTACAAATCACATGACTGGTGACAAGAATCTTTTGATGGATGCTCCCTTATCACCGTCACATCTGAAGCATATCATCTTTGCTGACGAAGGGAAAAGTCAGGTATTGGGTCTTGGTAAGGTTGCAATCTCTAAGGATAAACACATGGACAAAGTCATGCTTGTTGAGTCCTTAGGATACAACCTCATGTCAGTCTCAATGCTTTGTGATCTTGATATGGTTGTTGTCTTTGGCAAGTATCGCTGTGTTGTGATTATGGAAGCTGACAATTCCAAAGTCTTCGAAGGCTTTAGGAGAGGAGACTTGTATATTGTTGATTTCTCTACAGGACCACAACCAGCCGTGTGTCTACTTGCAAAAACTTCAGAAGGCTGACTATGGCATCGACGACTTGGTCACGCAGGCATGAGGAATTTGCACACGCTTGCAAAGAAGAAGCATGTCATTGGCATTGAGAATGTAAAATTCCTCAAGGATCACTTATGCGGAGCCTGTGAAGCTGGAAAAATGACCAAGGCCAAGCATCCAGCAAAGACTATCATGACCACTACTCGTCCATTCGAATTGCTTCACATGGACCTCTTCGGACCTAATCATTACTCAGCAGTCACAAATGCTGCATCTCTATATGGTTTTGTCATTGTTGATGATTACTCTCGATATACATGGGTACACATTGTTACTTACAAACATGAAGTGCAGGAAGTCTTCAAACGATTTTCCTCGAGGGCTTCAACCAACTTTGGTGTGAAGATCAAGCACATCAGAAGTGACAATGGAACTGAGTTCAAGAATTCCGGTCTTGATGACTATCTTGATGAAATTGGTATTACTCATGAGTTATCTTCTCCCTATACTCCTCAGCAAAATGGCGTCGTGGAGCGCAAGAACAGAACTCTTGTTGAGATGGCTCGCACTATGCTTGATGAATACAAAACGCCTCATCATTTTTGGATTGATGCAATTGATACTGCGTGCCACATCATCAACAGAGTATATCTTCACAAATTCTTCAAGAAGACGGCCTATGAACTCCTCACTGACAAGAAACCCAATAGAGCACCTACCTTCTGTGTTAGATGAACCAGCACCTGAGGATTCTATCAAGTTCAAGGCAACTGAGGATGTCATTCCTACTGAAGAATTTGCTGAAGAATTCATTCCAGTACGCGAAGAACGTCGAGCTGATGCACCTGAAGATAATGCTGAAGACAATGGTGCTGAGGAAAATGATCAAATACCTCGACGACAACCAGCTCATCCTCGCGTTGCAAAAGAAGTTCAAGTTGACAAGATCATCGATGACATTGGAGCGCCAGGTCCTCTCACACGCTCAAAAGCTTCACATTTATCTAACTTTTGTGGGCACTATGCTTTTGTCTCTATCAAAGAGCCCACTAAGGTAGATGAAGCATTTCTGGAGTCGGAGTGGATTCAGGCTATGCAAGAAGAATTACATCAGTTCGAGCTCAACAATGTCTAGGAACTGGTCAAACGTCCAGATCCTTGCAAACATAATATCATTGGCACAAAGTGGATCTACCGCAACAAGCAAGATGAAAATGGCCTTGTGGTGAGGAATAAGGCACGACTGGTAGCTCAAGGCTACACACAGGTTGAAGGAATTGATTTTGATGAAACTTTTGCACCTGTTGCTAGACTTGAGGCTATTCGCATATTACTTGCTTATGCTAACCATCATTATATCAAATGGATGTGAAAAGTGCATTCCTCAATGGTAAGCTTGAGGAAGAAGTATATGTTGCTCAACCCCCAGGTTTTGAAGATCCAAAGAATCCTGACAAAGTCTTCAGACTTAATAAGTCCCTGTATGGCCTAAAGCAAGCCCCTCGGGCGTGGTATGATACATTGAAGGAATTCTTCGTGAAGAATGGCTTCACACCCGGTTCACTCGACCCTACTCTCTTTACTAAATCTTATGATGGTGAACTGTTTGTGTGCCAAATATATGTTGATGATATTATCTTTGGCTGTACTAACCAACATTATAGTGATGAATTTGCATATATGATGAGTGAAGAATATCAAATGTCTATGATGGGAGAGTTGAAATTCTTCTTAGGTCTTCAAATTCGTCAGCAGCGCAATGGCATATTCATATCTCAGGAGAAATACCTCAAAGATGTACTGAGGAAATTCGGCATGCAAGATTGCAAAGGCGTCAAAATTCCTATGCCCACAAATGGCCATCTATGCACTGATGAAAATGGTATTGACTTCGATCACAAGGTATACCGCTCCATGATTGGTTCTTTATTGTACTTATGTGCATCTAGGCCAGATATAATGCTTAGTGTTTGCATGTGTGCCCGATTTCAAGCTGCACCGAAGGAATCACACCATAAGGCTGTGAAGCATATTCTTCGATATCTAGCTCACACACCAACACTAGGATTATGGTACCCCAAGGGTTCTATTTTTGATCTCATTGGATATTCTGACTCTGACTATGCTGGTGATCGTGTGGACCGCAAGTCAACTTCTGGCACTTGTCATTTCCTCGGACGATCTTTGGTCTGTTGGTCCTCGAAGAAACAGAACTGCGTATCACTGTCCACTGCGGAAGCTAAATACATTGCTGCTGGCTCTTGCTGTGCTCAACTGCTTTGGATGAAGCAAACACTCAAGGACTATGGCATCAACGTGAAGAATGTGCCTCTCCTCTGCGACAATGAGAGTGCCATCAAGATTGCTCACAACCCAGTTCAGCACTCGAAGACAAAGCACATTCAGATTCTTCATCATTTTCTTCGTGATCATGTGTTGAAGGGCGACATCTCCATCGAGCACGTGAAGACTGAAGAACAGCTAGCTGATATCTTCACTAAGCCCTTGGATGAGAAGAGATTTAGCAATTTGCGGTGTGAGCTAAATATCTTAGAATCTTCGAATGTTCTTTGAAAAGGACACACATCCTAACACTTATGCAAAATTGATGACTTAGATGTGCAACACATGAAGAAACGTTTTTCTTCAATCAATGAAGAATAACACTCTAAGTGTGAAGAAATTAATGAAGAATTTGATTCTCAGAACCCTACGACAATTGTACGCGGTGTCTGAAATCATCATTTACTCCGCTCGACCGTTCTCTCTTTCGCTCGAGCTTCTAAAACCCTAGCGCTGCTGCTACTCCATCATCGCCGGTGAGGAAGAGCTTCGCTGCCTCGACCTCGTCGCCGTCGTACTCGCGCCGACCGCGGAAATCTTCACTTCGCCGTCGCCGTAGTTGTCTTCCTCCGCCGAGTTAGGGCAAGGAAGATCTAACCTGACGAACTTCCCATCTGTTCTTCTCAGTTCATCGTGTTCTTCACTTTGGGTAATTAAAAGTTACTTTTATTACTCGCCTTGATTCTCAAGCTTTCCTGAAAATCTTCAAAGGTGTTTATTCTTCAAATCTTCACACATATGAACACCTCACAGGTTATATGCTCTTGATTAGTTTCTCTAAGCATCATTTTTCTTCAAGATTCCTCAATTGTGTGGATTTTCAATCTGTACAACTCTGGAACCTAAGACAAAGAACGCTTAGTGAAATTCCTCAAGGCTCATCTGGTCAAATTCCTCAAAGCTTATTCTTTTTGAAAAACCTTCTGAGAACACATATGACCTCTCCAAATTCCTCGCACCTGTACTCTGTTCACAGGTACTCATGTCTGCTGCTAAATCACTAGGTTCTCATCAACTTAACTCATTTGCAGCGTTCCTCGAAGAAAAACTGCATACTTCTTCAGAGAACTCAATTGTTCAAATTCCTCAACTGAAGAATATGGCAGATGGTAAGAAGCCACAGAAAGGAGGAAAGAAACCTGAAGTCATGACTGCATTTGAAATCCCTGAGGAAATTTATGCTGACTATTGCACACCTGATGAAGCAAAATTTGGCAAAGAAAACAAAAATCAGCGCAAGGTGCGCATTCAGAAAATTGAACGGAGATGGGTAAGGGAATGGAGGGAATACAGATATGTGACTCCAAAGTACATGAAGAAATTCGCCCTCAATCCTCCATGCCCAAGAGCTCCATTGGCACCTGGCCAAGTAGCTGACCCCACAAGCATCAAACGTGGTGAGGACTTTCCTGAAGAATGGGCTAAGCGCCAAGCTAAATTGGCAAGGCAAGCCAAGGAGGCAGTGAAGAAATTCAATGAGGATTCTGCCACTGCTACTGCTACTGAGGCCTCGGTTAAACCGAGGAAATCTATGCCAAAGAAGCCTGCCTGTAAGCCAAGTGCTTCACCAACAGCGCCCTCACGGCCAAGTTCCTCAACAATGCCCTCACGATAGATTCCTCACACTGCTACAGCTCCACCAAAGTCCTCAACGACTCCTTCAAAGTCCTCAGCTCCTGTGCATCTGGCTATATGTCAAAGGACTGCTGGTTTCTCGATTGCCTCTGGTGTTTCAGCAAGTTCCTCAGCTGCACCAATTTCATCATCTGGCCCCACACTGTTGAAGACCAAAGCAACAGCTGGACGAGGTCCTCGGCTAAGTCCAAAGAAGAAACAGGTCGTATTCCATGTGCCTTCTGATGATGAAGCTTCTAATGAAGAACTTGCAGAAATCATCAGAGACAGACAGGTGAAGGCCGCTAGAGACAAAGGCACATCTGTGCCACTGCTGTTGGATCCGAGGAAAATCCTCGATTACATTGATCTCTGGCACAAGGATCCAAACACCCCAATGCCTGATTTTCATATGACTCCTGGACAAAATCATATGCTGTCCCATTTCATCAGTAAAGAGAAATGGAAGTTTGAGAAGGCAAGAGAGATCAAGATATCTCAATACAGAAAGGAGAAGCTCCTGAAGAAAAACATTGTCAGGATGACACCTGAGGAACTTCTCCAGGCTCAGTCTGAAATTCAAGCCCTCAGCAAAGACTTTGATGCCTACTATGCTGATTGGCAAGGAGCTAAAGTGAGATTCGTAAATCTGACGAAGAAATTCACAAATGTTGCAGCCCCATCGCAACAAGAAAATCTTCAAGCTGCAGACTCTGCTCAGCCTCTTGAAGAACATGCCAGCACCGCTGATGACTTTCAGTCTGCTGATGAACAAGCTCGTTCCAGGGCTGCTGAAGAAATTCCAGCCGCTGAAGAAATTGCCAGGGCATCCACTAGTGGTGCGCCTGAAGAAACTGAAGTGATCAGGGAAACTGCATCAGTTGCGCCTGAAGAAAATCAACCAGATTCCTCAGCTCCATCTGCGCCTACACCAACTCCAATTCTTCCATGTGCATTCGATGTGAAGAAGACCAAGGCTGCAGAGCAAGCTACAGTGAAGAAAAGGAAGGCATCAGCTGCGTCAAACTCTTCAGCTGCGAAGAAAATGAAGCCAATGACCAGCTCACTCGAAAATCCAATTGATGTTGTTCCTATTTCCTCCATGCCATCAAAGGACCTTGTTCCTTTTGGAGAAGACTATAAGATCCCAAGCGGATCTGATGAAGAAAATCATTTTGCTGCTTCGTCAAAGCAGATTGATGAAGAAATTGAAGTGGATGCAATCCCTTCAACCCCATTCATTTCCTCGCCTATGCCTCAGTTCACAGCTGAAGAGGCTGGTGTTGAGGAACTTGAAGAAGATGTGGATATTGGAAGCACAACGCCAGTGATGAATGATGACTTTTGGGAAAGTCAGCATCCAAATTCTCCACTCTTCACCCCACTCCAACAGATACCTCAGTCCCCTGCACCAACAGTTCAAATGGGCTCTGAAGAAACTCATCCCACTCCATCTGTCCATGAAGAAATTCCAGCCACTAGTGCTGATGAACCTGCTGCTGCTGATCCTCTGACTGCACCTATTGAGGAACAAGAAATTCCTCAGCCTGAAGAACCTGAGCTCGCGATTCCTGAGGTGGTGATGCAACTCACTGACACCCCTCTGCCAAAGCCAAAGAATCCGTTCTCAAGCAAACAGAAGTTCAAGGCTGAAGATTTCTTTGCCGAGCACGTATTCTTCACTGATTATAATCCATATGACTCTGCTCGCATAAGGAAGAGGCGTTTCTGGACTGCCAGCCAAGCCAATTTCTATTCCTTAGTGCTTTTCGACAAAGACAAAGTCTTCGATCATGCACATATTCCTCATGTGGACATGGAATCTCTGCCGTGCTTTGAGCCAGTCCTCAGTGTTCTTCACGACGCAGGACTTCTGAATTTCTGCATTGATATCTGTGACTGGAATGAAGAACTCATTCTTCAATTCTATGCAACTCTGCACATCACCGGAGACGCTGAAGACGTGAACTCATGGGTGTTGGACTGGATGTCTGAAAACACTCACTACAAGGCACCAGCAACTGAATTGCTTCGTGTCCTTCCTCTCATTCCTCCACTTGATGGTGCTCGCTGTGTCTACAATGAAGCAGAACTTTCAGATCACTATATGCAAGTACTGATGAAGCCTTTGAAGCCAAGGCAGGCTCCACGAACCAAATTCCTCGTCAAGGAATTACTCTATGTGCCTCGGACTGTCTATCGAATTCTGACGAAGACAATGAGTCCCATCAAAGGCCACGACTCAAACGATGAAGAAGTCGTTGGCATCATGAAGAATATGCTTTTCAACATCATTCATGGCGTTCCCGTCAACTTCCATGATTTCTTCATGAGGACTCTGGCTAACATTGCTATGTCACCATTCGAGCTGAAGCCCTATGCTCCTTGGATTATGAGATTCATCAGGGCAAGATCTTCACTGTACAAAGCTAACACTCTGAACCACGGTAGCTACTTGCCTCCCATTGAAGTCCTCAAACGGACAGTTTCATCAGCTGACACTAAAGGCAAGGCCGCTGCTGTGATCGATGAAGGCATTCGTCCATTGGATGGTCAATTTCGCAAGGCAGCATCATACTCTACCAATGACGATTCTGCCACACATGACTCTGCCACAAATACCTCAGCCAAGCAAAATCCTCAAGCCACAGCCCCCAGGGTGATGACTGATCATGAGTTACTCCTCAGTCTTCATCAGAAGGTTGATCGCAATCACAAATGGGTTAAGTGTCAGTTTGGTTCAATTCTTCACAGCATGACCTCAACACATAATGCAGTGAAGAAAAACCAATACTACCTCCATGAAACCTTCAACCGTACCTGGGCTGTTCTCTCTCATGTCTACAGCGCTGCAGATCTGAAGAATATGGGTCTCAAGGAAGAATTTGACTGGTCTGCACCTCCTCCGAAGAAATTCAAGAGGGTCAAAATTCCTCCACTGGTGGCCAGCTCTTATTCTTCATCGCGTGACACTGATGAGTATGAAGATTTGGACGACACTGCGGCAGGCCCTGCTACAACAAACAACCCCGACAACGCTGGCGCTCCTCCATCGACTTGAAATTCTTCAGGGGCGTTAGTCCTCAGTTTCAATCCTTTTGGTCATTTGATGACAAAGGGGGAGAAATCTAAGTTAGTCTTCAAGCGGGTCTATATTAAGGGCATTTTTTTAAGTTACAACTCTCGTTCTTCAGAAACTCTTATTTGGATCGAGTTGTAATCTTAAACCCGATGGTGCGCTGATACTTTTGTTGCATTATGCTCTGCATACTTATTCCTCGTTAATGACATTGCACGCATGCTGAATCTCATCAGGCACCATATTTCATCATGCATTTCAAATTCTTCATATTATATATCAAATGCGTGTATGAATTACAATATATAGGGGGAGATCTCCATGATTTAACTCTTCAAGTGTGCATTGCTTCAAAAGCAAATTCCTCACTATGCACATCTTCAGGGGGAGTTCTGCTATATCTTGTAATCAAATTCCTCAATATCAGTGTATACACTTCAGATGTTTATCCCCGTTGAAAACTTAACCTATGTTGTCATCAATCACCAAAAAGGGGGAGATTGTAAGTGCATCTAGTGCCCCTTTGTGATTTTGGTGTATTGAAGACTTATAGGTTAAGGGACTAATGCGTTTGTGAGTATACACAGGTCTAAAAGTCTATGAGGAGTTTGATATTTACAGAGAAAGTCGACCCCTAAAAATGAAGTTCTTCAACTGAAGACTTTGATATTCTGAAGACTTTCTGAAGACTTTGAAAGTGAAGAAATTGGTGTGACCTTGAAGACTTGGTATTCATTTGTGGAACATGAAGCGTGAAGACTTTTGTTTTCATAGTTTCATTTTCTCTTTCTTGAGTCATAGGAAACACCGTACTGTTAAAGGGGGTCGAGGAAATACTAAGGAAAAATTTCCATGTGATGCTCAACTCAAAATCCTACACCTACCAATCCCTTCGAGTGAAGCCTTTGGAAATCTCATACAGTTCGGTCACTTTCTTCAGTGACAGAGACGAAGTTCTTCTGGTCGCTGATGAATTTGTTCTGACTGAGGAGTTAGGAATTCGTCAGTGCGAATTACCTACACAGTGAGGAAGATGATAGCCCTGAGGAATTTGAGAGTCAAATTTCCGACCATTGTTGTGCTGCGTGCCAGCTATCCCAAAATATCTTATCCACCTAACGGTCATATCATTGAGGGGAATTTATGTCTTATCATGTCGGGCTGCTCCCTAGGCTATAAATAGCCGCCCCCTACAACCACTAGCTGGTTGGCTGCTCCGAGAGAACTTGACACTTGTCATTTGAGAGCAACCCATCCTCCGAGGACTTTGAGCGAAAATCATCAAGTGAGGAAAATCCCAAAAACCCAAACACCTACAAACCCAAAGTGATTGAGCATCACTGAAGAAATTGATCCTGCGTGGATCTGACGCTTATTACCTTTGAAGACTGTGCTTCTTCCAGACGGTTAGGCGTCAAGGTCTAGAGCATCCAAGAGGAATTGTGGATTGCCGAGTGACCAAGTCTGTGAAGGTTTGGAAGTCGCCTGAAGACTTACCACGAGTGATTGGACGAGATCTGCGTGATCTTAGTTCAAGGAGAATACGGTGAGGACTGGGTGTCCTGAGCTGTGTGCTCAGAGACTGGGTGTCCGGGACTGTGTGTCCTCGAGTTTAAATACTCAGCTGCTCCAACCAGACGTACAACTGAGACAACAGTTGGAACTGGTCTACCAAATCATTGTCTTCACCAACCTAACTGGTTCTATTTCCTCAATCCTTCCATTTCCTCATTACTGTGTTGAGTGTTAGTTCATATCTGTGTTTGAAGACTTTGACTGAAGACTTTCTCAATTTCCTCAGTTCAATTTCTTCAGTCTATTTGTCTTCATCTTGTGTTATCCTGTGATTACGCTTTCTGTACTCTGTGCTTGTCTTCATTTCATCATGATGACCATGCTTGTATTCTGTTATGCTTACTTCTGAGTACTTATTCCACTGCTAATAGTTCTTCGCTAAGGAATTTCCTCACAGGCAAATTCCTCAGTGAAGAATTCATAAAAATCGCCTATTCATCCCCCCCCTCTAGTCGACATAACGCACTTTCAACTCCGAACAACATTCGGTAACCACATACAAACTTCCTTTATAACCCTAGCGTCATCGAACCTTAAGTGTGTAGACCCTACGGGTTCGGGAATCATGCAGACATGACCGAGACGTTCTCCGGTCAATAACCAACAGCGGGATCTGGATACCCATGTTGGCTCCCACATGTTCCACGATGATCTCATCAGATGAACCACGATGTCAAGGACTCAATCGATCCCGTATACAATTCCCTTTGTCTAGCGGTATTCTACTTGCCTGAGATTCGATCGTCGGTATCCGGATACCTTGTGCAATCTCGTTACCGGCAAGTCTCTTTACTCGTTCCGTAACACATCATCCCGTGATCAACCCCTTGGTCACATTGTGCACATTATGATGATGTCCTACCGAGTGGGCCCAGAGATACCTCTCCGTTTACACGGAGTGACAAATCCCAGTCTCGATTCGTGCCAACCCAACAGACACTTTCGGAGATACCTGTAGTGCACCTTTATAGCCACCCAGTTACGTTGTGACGTTTGGTACACCCAAAGAATTCCTACGGTATCCGGGAGTTGCACAATCTCATGGTCTAAGGAAAAGATACTTGACATTAGAAAAGCTTTAGCATACGAACTACACGATCTTTGTGCTAGGCTTAGGATTGGGTCTTCTCCATCACATCATTCCACTAATGATGTGATCCCGTTATCAATGACATCCAATGCCCATGGTTAGGAAACCGTAACCATCTATTGATCAACGAGCTAGTCAATAGAGGCTTACTAGGGACATGGTGTTGTCTATGTATCCACACATGTATCTGAGTTTCCTTTCAATACAATTATAGCATGGATAATAAACGATTATCATGAACAAGGAAATATAATAATAACTAATTTATTATTGACTCTAGGAAATATAATAATAACTAATTTATTATTGCCTCTAGGAAATATAATAATAACTAATGTATTGGGCTATATCACGACGTAGCTCATATGAGCTTTGCCTGCCCTGTTCGGCCTGGCCGTATTTGCCATAATCGGTGTGACGGTTATCGTCACGTGTCGTGGGGCGCCCACGCGATCCGTAGATCGATCTTGTTTGCCTGGCCTTGTCCTCCAATATGTCTCGCATGTCTAGCGCGTTTCCCCGTGCCTTGGTACTTTTTGAGCGGCACCGGGGTGCGCCTTGAATGGATGGCCGAGAGGCCTCTCTGTCGCGGCCATGAGGTGGCCGGTCGGCCGCGTCATACGCTGGTGAAGCAGGTTTAGTTGCTTCCTCCTCTAATTGGGGTAGCAGCCTGCGTTTTGGGTAGCTCTTGGAGGGGCGTTCGAGTTTGTACTCTTCGGCCGCCAGGACTTCAGTCCATCTGTCGGCTAGCAAATCTTGGTTAGCTCTAAGTTGTTGTTGTTTTTTCTTGAGGCTGCTTGCCGTGACCATAAGCCTGTGTTTGAAACGCTCTTGTTTGACGGGATCCTCAGGCACGACAAATTCGTCATCGTCGAGGCTTGCTTCGTCTTCGGAGGGAGGCATGTAATTATCATCCTCGACCTCTCTGTCTTCCGCTCTCTCATGAGGGCTGGCTTCTCCATCCTCCTGCGCTGAATCCTGCTGGAGGGGGTTGTCTTCGGCACTGTCCGGGGTGTTATTGTCTCCGGTGCCGGACTTGCCGTTTTTGCTTTGGCGGGATTTAGAGCGGCGTCGCTGACGCCGGCGCTTAGGCTATTTCTTGGAGGGGTCATCCTCCGTTGTTCCTTCGCCATTCCCTTCTTTTGGGGTGTCCACCATGTATATGTCATATGACGAGGTGGCTTTCCAGTGCCCTATAGGCGCTGGCTCTCGGTCGTCTCCTTCATCGGCGTCCATACCGTCAATGTCTTCGGAGTCGAAGTCGAGCATGTCGGTTAAATCATCGACAGTGGCTACGAAGTGGGTGGTGGGTGGGCTTCGAATTTCTTCGCCGTCCGCATCCCAACCTTGCTGACCATAGTCCGGCCAAGGCTCTCTTGATAAAGAGAGAGATTTTAGTGAATTCAGGATGTCGCCAAAGGGCGAGTGTTGAAAGATGTCCGCGGCGGTGAACTCCATGATCGGAGCCCAATTGGGTTCGATCGGGAGGGGTGCAGAATATTCGGAGTCCGGAAAGGAGTCCGGCACCTTGGAGTCACGAACTCCACGAAGGACAAGATTGGTGTTCGGCTCGATCGCCATAGAGATTGCAGCCCCCGAGGCGGCGTCTAGCCATCCGTCCTCGGCCGGCGCAGTCGGCTCCGAGCTAAGGGTCGGAGTGGACACCTGAGCGGCGCTCTGGGCACTGTCCGGCGGCAGAGCTAGATCATGCCCATCGTGACAGTGCGGCGCGCTCGGTTGTGGCTCGAATCCGTCGAAGATCAAGTCTCCGTGGATGTCAGCCGTGTAGTTTAAACTTCCAAATCTGACCTGATGGCCAGGGGCGTAGCTTTCGATCTGCTCCAGATGGCCAAGCGAATTGGCCCGCAATGCAAAGCCGCCGAATACGAAGATCTGTCCGGGGAGAGAAGTCTCACCCTAGACCGCGTCGTGGTTGATGATCGAAGAAGCCATCGGGCCTAAAGGTGACGACACAGAGGAACTCTCAATGAAAGCACCAATGTCGGTGTCAAAACCGGCAGATCTCGGGTAGGGGGCCCCGAACTGTGCGTCTAGGCGGATGGTAACAGGAGACAAGGGACACGATGTTTTTACCCAGGTTCGGGCCCTCTCGATGGAGGTAAAACCCTACTCCTGCTTGATTAATATTGATGATATGGGTAGTACAAGAGTAGATCTACCACGAGATCAGAGAGGCTAAACCCTAGAAGCTAGCCTATGGTATGATTGTTGTTCGTCCTACGGACTAAAACCCTCCGGTTTATATAGACACCGGAGAGGGTTAGGGTTACACAGAGTCGGTTACAATGGGAGGAGATATACATACCGTATCGCCAAGCTTGCCTTCCACGCCAAGGAAAGTCCTATCCGGACACGGGATGAAGTCTTCAATCTTGTATCTTCATAGTCCGGGAGTCCGGCCAAAGGTCATAGTCCGGCCATCCGGACACCCCCTAATCCAGGACTCCCTCAGAGGGGATAGGGATCATCTCCTTTGTGTTGGCAGCAACCAGATGCGGTTGCAAGGTCACAGAGCTGATTTCTATGGGTTGATTTGATTCCAGTTTTGGATGCTCCATTTTCCCCTTGCTGTTTGTTTGTTCAGTGATAGCTCCCTTGTGCAGCTTTTCCTCTTCGTACTTGTATCAGTGGGCCGCGGTGTGGACTTTCGTCTGGTATCCTTCGTGCAACGGCGTGTCGAGCTGAGTATCTCCCTTGGTGCCATAAGTCATGCCCATTCCTTGCTCTAGGGGGCGGGGGGGGGGGGGGGGGGGGGGGCGGTGGGATTCCATCTTCTGGCGGTCCGACGCCTTTCGAGCCAAGGCGAGGGGCCAGGGTTCCCCTCCGGATTTGGAGAGGAGCGACATGTTTTTGATGTGCACCTTCCAGGGTAGATGAGGGCATGGTTCATCGACGTTGGGCTTTGGCTCCGCCCGAAGTTCCCCTCTGTTTGCCCTACTGATTTAAGCTCACTCGGGGGACTCCGTCGACTACAAGCTAGGGCTTATCTTCTTTTATTCCTATAGGGCTTGTAGCCTTTGGTGCTTGTAAGCTGCTTCGGTATCACCGTGTATCTGCAGTTTGTTTTTCTTTTCTGTCTTCAGTTGGTTGTAACGGTGGCCTTGTGTAATCCCTGGCCGGTTGATGGCTTTGCTAATTCAAAGTCGGGCTCTTTTTGAGCCTTCGTTCTAAAAAAAGATATATATCGGCGCTCAGATGACAAGTGGGCCATGATTGGATGACGGTGCTGCTGGCGACACATGGACGAATGTGTCACCGACAAGCGGGGCCCAAGCGTCAGTCGACGTAAATTAGACAAAGAAAGTTGTTTTTTGAGAATATATGCCAGTGCCCTATCTGAACTCTCGGCAAACACGCCCCAAGTCACGGAGCTGTCAAGCGCGAACAGACATATGCCATGTGGCATCTAGTTGCCGTGACTGGCTCTCGGCATATGTGTCTTTTATCGAGTCCCGTGTCGTCGTCGTGTTCTTTCTTGCTTCCACTCGGCAACATCTCTTTGTCGTGTGCGGCTCTGGGCATATATCTCATTGCCGAGATTCCAAGGTTTGAATCTCGGCGTAGCCCAAAACACTCGGCCATAGTTTTCAAATTAAGGCGTATTAAGAGTAGAAATGTGAAATTCACTTCCTCTTCGTCTCCGTTGCTCTCCCGACTTCACACCTCTCTCTCTCTCTCTCTCTCTCTCACACACACACACACATACCTTGGCTGGATACCTTTCTCTCTACCCCCCTACGCGACCATATATAGAAGATTCTTTTTCCACCATCAACTACTATTTCCCCTTCAAAACCTTGGACCTAAAGGAGCGAGAACGTGATTTGGAAGAAAGTGGCGGAAACATGAACATGCATGGACCTCTATTTTGCAATTTGAAGTTTCAAGAAGTGTATCAGTTCTTTTGCTGGTGATAGTACTTAATATTCTTCGCTGCCATCAACCCTCATAAGCTTCATTAGCTTTTTTTGGTCACCTCCGGACGGGAAATCTTATATGACGCACATTGCGTCAACCCGCCGAGGCTTGGCACAGGTTCACGAGCGAGCTAGGCGATCTGGACCGGCACGTTAGCGGTTAGCATAGCTACTGCGGATGGGTGGTTTTTCTCCTGGTTTGGGAACCTTCTAGAAGGTTCCATGAATCGGTTTTTCTTTTTTTCATGTTGTTTCTTGTGGCTGGTTTTCTTTAAGGGTTTTCTCTTTCGTTTTTTCCTTTCTGTGTCTTTTTTTTTCATTTTGGTTTCCTATTAACCTTTTCTGTTTCTTTCTTCTTTTCTTTCCTTTTCTTAAAAATTCACAAATTTAAATAATGTTTTGAATTTAAAATTGTTTGGAAGTAAGTTCAATCGATCATTATCGCACCATATCAACAACTTTGTTCATTTCCTGATATCAAGTAATTGTTTTCTTTATCTAGCAGGGTTTGGAAAAAGTTCACCGCACAAGCTCCGGGACTGCCGGCGCAACTGCGATTTGACCACCCGAAAGTAAGTACTAGCTACTAGCTAGTTCCGCGCATCTCCCATTAATTCTAGCTAGTTTCATCAATACCATTTAGCATGCTTGCTTATCAGATTTTGATTGACCTCTATTTCTTGTAAAGTGGTTGTGGCAGGAACCCGGGAATGATTTATGTGGATACTACATTTGCGAGTTCATCCACCACACCACCTATGAGCGGGGCTACTCTAAACAACAATATGAAGTGCGTAAGCAATAATATTCACAATTTTATTTTATTAACATCATTTGTGTTCAATTTTATTCATATATATGTATTGACCCCCATCTTGAAATTAGACGTGGCAGACGCAGGATGAACTCCTACCACAAGATCGCATACAAGCAATTCAAGAGGAATTGGCGGGATTCTTTCTTGACCACCTCATCGACAAACACGGAGAATACCATGTGGAAGTTGAGTTCAGATGTTAGGGGACGTAAGAGATCTTATATTGTAGATATATATGTAGCCAGTAGCGTCGGATAGATATACGAAAACTTGTTGTTCGACCAATCTATCGAAGAAGGAGAGGTCGATCATTTCTCTCTATGTATATATGTTCATGACGATCTTCTGTACTTAATGATTTCCTTCATTTGTTTACTAGCTAGCTAGCGTGTCGAGTCCTCTCTATGCGCAGCGTCGACCAAGCACGGAGATAAGAGAGGACACTCCTCTCCATTAGCTAGCTAACACAATATATGAAACCCCTAAACTAACCCTACAAAACCCCCAAAACCCCCCAACCCCCCCCCCCTTTCAGAAAAAAAAACCCAGTCCCTGAACTGCTGACGCGTGGCACCAACTGGGACAAAAGGCCCCCCTGCCTGGGCAAGCCACTCCGGCCACGTGGAGCCATATTTGTCCCGGTTCTCGATCGAACCGGGACTAAAGGTAGAGGGCTTTAGTAATGACCCTTTAGTCCCGGTTCGGGAACCGGGACAAATGGCCCTCATGATCCGGTTCGAATGGCCCTTTTTTTACTAGTGAATGCTTATTGTCTCTTGATAAACCATGTGAGAAAAACCTTTGAAGAAGGAGAAAACTCATCGACGAGTTTAGAGAACAATTAATATGTCTTGAGTACTTCCTTTAAAAACCCGGGTAGGGAAAATAGAAAGTATGACATATGATCTTTGAGAAGATATTGCCTCATTAAAAACCATTATGAGAAACTTTGAGATAAAACTCATGAGGGAAAGAGTGCGGTCTGATATGCCATTGAAAACTCCTTTAAAACCAGTGGGAAAACATAAGGAGAAAATGATATGGCATATACGAACACTTGTGTTTATATTGTCTCGTTAAAACCTTTTATGAGAAACCATTAGGGAAAAACTCACGAAGGGAAAAAGAGTACAATATATGCAATCTGATGGTTGTTAACATGTTATATTGGGAGATTACTACCCCTGAACTTTGCAAATCTAGAGGATATGTTATACCAGTTCCATTGACATGATCATGACAATGTGAATAATCTATTGGATTTTCATAGTATTTTATTTGCAAACTGTTGTCTCACTTTTCTATAATTCGTGAGGATAAGAAATTCAAGCAATGTGATTTATGATATTTCTCTTCATATAACATGTAGGTATTGAGTAACACAAGTGGTAGTATCTTGATAAATCAAGTTATGTGATTCAAATGAATCTCAACCACATGACTTTGAGTGTGGTTAATGAAGGAAATATGCCGTAGAGGCAATAATAAAGGTATTATTTATTTCCTTATATCATGATAAATGTTTATTATTCATGCTAGAATTGTATTAACCGGAAACATAATACATGTGTGAATACATAGACAAACAGAGTGTCACTAGTATGCCTCTACTTGACTAGCTCGTGAATCAAAGATGGTTAAGTTTCCTAACCATAGACATGAGTTGTCATTTGATTAATGGGATCACATCATTAGGAGAATGATGTGATTGACTTGACCCATTCCGTTAGCTTAGCACTTGATCGTTTAGTATGTTGCTGTTGCTTTCTTCATGACTTATACATGTTCCTATGACTATGAGATTATGCAACTCCCGTTTACCGGAGGAACACTTTGTGTGCTACCAAACGTCACAACGTAACTGGGTGATTATAAAGGTGCTCTACAGGTGTCTTCGAAGGTACTTGTTGGGTTAGCGTATTTCGAGATTAGGATTTGTCACTCCGATCGTCGGAGAGGTATCTCTGGGCCCTCTCGGTAATGCACATCACTTAAGCCTTGCAAGCAGTGCAACTAATGAGTTAGTTGCGGGATGATGTATTACGGAACGAGTAAAGAGACTTGACGGTAACGAGATTGAACTAGGTATTGAGATACCGACGATCGAATCTCGGGCAAGTAACATACCGATGACAAAGGGAACAACGTATGTTGTTATGCGGTCTGACCGATAAAGATCTTCGTAGAATATGTGGGAGCCAATATGAGCATCCAAGTTCCGTTATTGGTTATTGAACGGAAACGTGTTTCAGTCATGTCTACATCATTCTCAAACCCGTAGAGTCCGCACGCTTAAGGTTTCGATGACAGTTATATTATGAGTTTATGAGTTTTGATGTACCGAAGGAGTTCAGAGTCCCGGATGAGATCGGGGACATGATGAGGAGTCTCAAAATGGTCGAGACGTAAAAGATCGATATATTGGACGACTATATTCGGACTTTGGAAAGGTTCCGAGTGATTCGGGTATTTTTCGGAGTATCGGAGAGTTACGGGAATTCACCGGGGAGTATATGGGCCTTATTGGGCCATACGGGAATAGAGGAGAGAGGCCGAAAGGAAGGAGGTGCACAGCCCCCCTCTGGTCCGAATTGGACAAGGGGTGCAACCCCCTTTTCCTTCCTCCTCTCCCCCTCTTTCCTTCTCTCCTACTCCAACAAGGAAGGGGGGGAGGAGTCCTACTCCCGGTGGGAGGACTCCTACGGGTGCGCCCCTCCTGGCCGGCCGACCCCTCCCCCTTGCTCCTTTATATACGGGGGCAGGGGGGCACCTCTAGGCACAACAACAACAATTGATCCCTTGGATCTCTTAGCCGTGTGCGGTGCCCCCCTCCACCATAGTCCACCTTGATAATATCGTAGCGGTGCTTAGGCGAAGCCCTGCGACGGTAGAACATCAAGATCGTCACCACGCCGTCGTGCTGACGGAACTCTCCCTCGACACTCGGCTGGATCGGAGTTCGAGGGATGTCATCGAGCTGAACGTGTGCTAGAACTCGGAGGTGCCGTAGTTTCGGTGCTTGATCGGTCGGGCCGTGAAGACGTACGACTACATCAACCGCGTTGTTCTAACGCTTCCGCTTTCGGTCTACGAGGGTACGTGGACACACTCTCCCCGCTCATTGCTATGCATCACCATGATCTTGCGTGTGCGTAGGAAAATTTTGAAATTACTACGTTCCCCAACAGTTAATCATTCTACTGAGTCATGCATATTTGCAATGCTGTTAGATAAAACAATTATGTCAGAGTGATAACTGAAAGTAGTCATTAAAGTCTATTTAGATGGCTTTCTTAAGAAGACTATTCCAGTCAATTCAGTCATTGATATGGCATTTTGGGATCAAATAAGTAGCCAATATCATCATATCATATCATCGTCATATCTTGATTTTCCTGATGGAATTGTCCAAGATTTATTGTGATCTTGAGATATAAGTTGATATTCTGTATATCAACCATATACCTTTTGTTGGGATTGCACTCTGAACAAACATAGCAAGTATAGTGTCAGGCCTGACATAGTTTGCAATTATATGAGTGCTTCGGTATTAGTGAGAGAAAGAATTTCAGGTCATGATATCACTTCATTATCAACCCTAGGTATAAATAGATTTGTATCCTATTATGGTAGTATGACCAAATATGTACTTCTATTAGTATGATATATCCACATTGAACTTCTCATATATGTTTTGGATATATGTAGACTAATATGTATTGCCTGAGAGAATGCTCAAGTTGTAAACTTAAGCCAAATTTGGTTGAATCCAAATTATCCGTCTTGAGATGATTTTATGTATGGTTAGCTCTTATATAGAAATTGATGATGAAGTCATCAATATACACTGAGGTGATGAAAGGAAATAAAAATTGGTATTCCTTTATTAAACATTGAAATAATCATCACTATTTGAGTAATCCTTTTGAAGAAGGAACTCATTTAGTCAGTAGTACCATATGATTTCCGACTAATTCAAGTCATAAAGTGACTTTGGAAGTTTTACACAAAAACTTGTCGGGATTTCCTTTTGGATTCGGAAGTATAAGCCCTTCAGGGACTTCAATAGAGATTTCTGAAATGAGTGACTCATATGAGTATGTATCCACTTCATCCATCAACTGCATGGATAATATTATTTTTTATTGCCAATGATATTTAGTATCGAAACATAATTCCACTCATACCAAGAGGGTATGTTACATCGATGTTGGCTCTCTGCGTGAACCCTTTTACTACAAGCCTCGCTTTCTCACCACATCATTGACTTTGTCTATGAATGAGAAGTTTTTAGTATTCCATATGGAAGATACTTATGAGGAGTGGGTATTACTGCGGTAAATACCACTCATTTGCAGAGCAAGTGTTATTCTTTATTACTTGCTTCCTTTTATGTGAACCAATATGAGTGCAAGAGCCACTCTACCATGGATTTTGGTTCTGGGCCAAAAGGTTTTAGCAATTTGAGAAGAAATATATGTCGACAAATGTAGTCTTTAGTTTATATGACCCTGGTGGAATCATTGAAGTTTGTGGATAAAATATTTATTCCTTTTTAACTCCTTATGATTTCGTACAACAAATGGAGTCAAGGTGTTTCGAAGTCCCGGCACCAAAACATTTGTGCACATTTATGTCGGGCTTTGGATGATGAGTATCCAGTGAGGTGTCTTTCAACTTGATGTTGAATTACATTTACTGGTTGAGGATTTGATTTCCTCTGTTTTCGCGGAAGCATATGAGAACTTATATCTCATCCTGTTAGATTTTCTCCCCCTCTTGCTCTCATTTGGGGAGAAGAGTGGTTTATGAGGTACCTCCACTCTTTCTGATACTTTACTGCAGCAATATAGAATTTAGTGACACCTTGTCATCAGTAAATGTACGACGCGTGCCCTGACGGAGCGGTCTTTTTTTCGGTTAACGTGGCCGCTACTTGCTGCTCATTGTCCACTACGATGAGTTTCCGCATCAAAGTCTATGTCGCAAAAACTGCAACAAGACCTCTGTTGCAGAAAAGTTAAATTTGAGTACTAAAAAGACTGTGTTAGCTCTGTTACTAAGGCTGGGTACAATAATCTCGAATGTTAGACCAAGGCTCAAAGTGTGTGTTCCCAAGTCCCAACCCTAGCCACCACCACCTCGGTCCCCTTCATCTCCCCCATTAGGCGCACTCGTCGACGGCAAGAGGATTGGAAACCCATCCAATTTTTCTTTTTTCTCAGACTTTGTTTTCATGACGGCATCGACGAGGTGGCATGATGTGTTAGAATAAGACTTTTTCCAACATAGAAAAGCAATGTAGAGAATGGGGACATACCTAAGGTACCTAGTTGTGGTTGGTCGGAAGAGTGCACCACACACCGGCCATGGAGGCAAGCTCCGTTGATCGACAGTTGCTAAAGCTCTTGTTGGATGCCTGGATATAAGACACATTCCATGGTGTATCCGAGCTCTGTACTCTAGCTGGGCGAAGCCAGTGCAAGAGGTAATCATAACACCAAGTGGTTCCCGTGGTCACCGATGTGGTGGCCGGTCGAAACAACACCGCTCTCGAAGCCCAGGAACCCACGCGTGAATCCTCCAGTGAAGATGTAGCGCCGCCGCAGCCTTTTCCCTCCCCTTCAGCCCATGAATAGGAAAAAAGGATATGCATTCCCCTGAAATGTAGAGATCCAGGACACTAGCCCAAAGCGGTTTAGGCGTCAACATGGGCTGATCGGTGGGGCGACAAATAAAACAAAACATGGATTGTTGAGGGAGCTCTATTTCTGAGACAACCTAATTGGCGCCTTCAACGCCGTTTCCTTAACCAGTGTTTGCGCACCAGCTAAGCGGGCCGACGGCCCATAGCGCTCAATCCCGTGCTCTTGTCGCTCGCGTGGAACCGATGACCACAAGGAAAACTCAATTTGACGCACCAATGACCATGACTAGCCAGACATTTTGTTTATTTCTATTTCTTTTTTCTTTCTCCTTTTCTTGCTTGTTTCTTTCTCCCTTTCAAATTTAATTATCTTTTCTCTCTTTTTCATTTGTGTCAATTTTACCCTCTTTTTTTAGAAAAATATCATAATTTCAGAAATTGTTCAACTCTTCAAAAGTTGTTCATTTTCTTTCAAAAAAGGGAATTGCAAATTTTTGTTTGTGTTCCAAAATAAAATCATAATTTCAAACTATCTTAAATTTTTCAAAGATGTTCCAAATCTTCAAATTTCTTCAGATTTTTAAAAAAATGTTTGAATGTTTCCAAAAAAGTTCCTTTTTTCAATACGTGTTCACAAATTTAAAAATAGTCCGTGTTTGATAAAATGTTAACATTTTCAAATTGTGTCAAGAATTGCAAAAAAAAGTTCACATTTTAAAATTTTGTTCACAGGTCCAGAAAGTGTTTGTGTTTTTGTATTTTGTTTGAAGCTTCAACAAAAAATCACGTTTTCAATCTCTGTTCAAATTTTCAAGAAATGTTCCTGCTTTTCAGATTTTTTTTGAAATATTTAAAAATCTCTCCTTTTAAAAAACACATGTTTTTAAAAAATATCAAAGGTTCTAAAATGTACATGTTTTTGTTTGAAGTTTTGCTTTTGAAAAGATGTTTGAGTTTTGAAAATAATTCATATTATTAACAAAGGTTTGCGATTAAAAGATATCACTTTTATAATAATTATTATTTTTGCATTTTTGAAGTTTCAAGAAGTGTATCAGTTCTTTTGCTGGTGACAGTACTTAATATTCTTTGCTGCCATCAACCCTCATAAGCTTAATAAGCTTTTTTAGTCCACAAGCTTAATTTGCAGGAGGTGCTGTTGGGTTCACTTGTTTTTGGGAATTTTTATTTTGCGATCTGTAAGTGGGCCGGCCCTGTCAAGCTCGCCCGTAGCTGCCGCACTAACCGGGGTATAGGACCTCCGGACGGTAAATCTTATACTATGACGCACGTTGCGTCAAGCTGCCGAGGCTTGGCACAGGTTCATGAGCGAGCTATGCGATCTGGACCAGCACGTTAGCGGTTAGCGCCGCTACTGTGGACGGGTAGTTTTCTCCGGGTTTGGGAACCTTCTAGAAGGTTCCACAAATTGGTTTTTCTTTTTTCTTCTTGTTTCTTGTGACTGGTTTTCTTTAAGGTTTTTCTCTTTCGTTTTTTTCTTTCTGTGTCTTTTTTTTTCATTTTCGTTTCCTATTAATCTTTTCTGTTTCTTTCTTCTTTTCTTCCTTTTTTTAAAAAATTCACAAATTTAAATTATGTTTTGAATTCAAAATTGTTTGGAAAATTTAAATTATGTTTGTGGTTTTCAAAACAAATGGTCATGTTTTTTTTTAACAAAAATCGTGAACTTGAAAAAAATGTTTGTGAACTTGAAAAAAATGTTCGTAATGTTTAGAAAATGTTTACGATTTTCAGGATAATGTTCGCAATTTGAAAAATTGTTATTATTTAGAAAAAATGTACACAATTTCAAAATAATGTTTGAAATTTTTAAAAATGTTCAAATATTCAAAAAATGTTCACGAAAAATACAAATGTAGAATTTTTTTGAAAAAAATGACCGTGTTATCGGAAAAACTTTCAGTTTTTGAAACATTTTCAAATGTTTTTTTTAAGTGTTCGTGCTTTCAAAAAAAAATCGAAATTTGGAATATGTTCATTTTTAACGTACTCCTACAGTGTCGCTTTACTCAGCTGCACCATGTCCGTACGAGATGATAGTTCTTAAAGTTGTGCGCTGTTTGTAAGAATCCAATGCTCGACTGTTCTGTTGGCTATCGTTGCCCTCGCCAGTGTGGGAGGTCCAGTGTTCGATTCCGAGTAGGCGCGCATTTTGTGTTTTTGATCCCGAGATACAGTGCACTACTGGGCCGGCCCAGGTCAGACTCTCCTGTGTGTTTGCTCGACATTATGTCGAATAACGTGACACATAGGAGATCCTCAAAAAAAAAAAACGTGACACATAGGAGGTCCCCATCCTGACCTCCAATGGCAGTTGTCACATAACCATTGACCAATTCACCTTGACCAAGGTCTTTGCCCATAAAAAAAGTTCGCAATTCGTTTCTTTACAAATTTTAAAAAATGTTTGCCAATTCGAAAAAGTTCACAAAACTGGAATAAAATTCATAAAACTTGAAAAAAGATCATGAATTTGACAAAAAAATTAATGGATTTGAATAAAAGTTCATGAATTTGAATAAAGTTCACGCATTTGAAAAAATAACTGAATTTGAAAAATTGTTCATGAACCTGAAAAGAAATGACAAAAGTGCTCACAGAACATGAAAAAGTATTCATAATTTTTTTTAAAGAACACAGATTTGGAAAATGATTTTTTTAAGAAAGAAGAAAAATAAAAGGGCAAAACATATCACATACAATCCCTGAAAAAAAAAATCAGTTGGGGCTACTATAAGCTTCCCAAAAAATCCGATGATGTGTAATATATGCCGACCATTAGTTCCCAACCCGTGATGGGGGGAGGGGGGGGGGGGGGGGGGGATGGGTCTATTTCTTGGAGCATAGGGTATCCCCGCCGGCGACCCCCCAAGCGGACATGCTTTCCATCCGCGGACCGCTTCGGATCAGTCCACACAAACAGTGATGCCGGAGTCGTCCATCCAACCTATCGTCTATAGCTTTCAGTTATATAATATTTTTTTTTTGCAGCCACAAGAATCGAAATAATTATAGTAAATAGCACAAGTCTTCGGTAAATAACATGCAAATATCCCTAGTGCAACAATAATTCGAATGTAAATATTACGTTTGAGATAATTGGATATTCAACCATTTTTTCGATTTAGTGATACTAGAATCAGAGCCGGCACATATCGTCCAACACATGCCTTGAGTTTCGTCCAGCAATGTATGTGCATGAATGGCTTGCCCTCGGTCCTTTAGTACATCAATACAACACATGCACGCTATACAACATGTAGAGCAGCATTGAGTGAATGAATGTATTAACTAGCATGTAGAGCAACAAAAAACAAAATTTATGATTCCCATGGTTGACGAGCCCGATGGCCACATTATCGGTTTGCGCTTTTTTTTAATTTTTTTTGCCCGGAGCCAAGATGGCCAAATTTCGGGCATTTCAAAAGTTTCAGTAAAATCTGGACGAAATTGCGAAACCAAATTTGAATTATAGACGGAAATTTCACTAAAATTTGACATAAATGTGACCAAAATTTGCCCGGCTGAAATTATTTAGCAGAAAGGGACTACTTTTGCGGAAAATGCGTTTGGTGGCCGCGCTACAGGCAGGCCGCTATCCCTGCCGTCGCGCCACCATCTAGATTCCCGCTGCCAGTGTATAGAGGGTGTATTCCATTTTTTTTGGCTTGTATTTGTTCAGCGCGGGCCCACCCACATGCAAAGCACCTAGGCAGCAGACGTGCATCTGACATGTACTCACATCATCGATGGCAGTTGAACTGTTCGTCCTTTGCATGCGAAAGCCGTACGTCCTTGCGCGTGCATGCCGTGGATGATTCCTGGCCAGCGGACACCAATAGCATGCCAAGTGCGGACGTGGTGCATTTTGGGCCAGTGAACACCCATGTTCATGTTTGTGATTACCATGAACTGTCCACTAAGTAAGCAAGTGTAATTTGTACGCGTTTAGGCGTACGTGTGTCCGTTTTGCCCAGTAATCACAATAGGTTTGCACAGTCGTTGCGTTTAAAAATCCATTGCCGCTAAGCTCGAACTTATAGTTTTATCCCTTTTAGACGCTAGGGCTATGATACATGCATGTGCCGAACTAATTAATCATACCATGTCGCCATGGTCATGTATAATGGCTGTTTTGTATTAGCCACTCCGTTTTTACAAAGACTCCCCCGCTCATGTGCAACAGCTTTCCTGTCACGTCCGTGAATTTACTAGGCGTCTTCAAAAGTTTTCGGAAGCTGTGCTTCTATCAGTTGTCACTTCGTTCTATCATAGCATGTGTTCATCAATCACATACAGTCGACACGAAAGGAGACCAGCCGGTGTGGACGTGTGGTGCGCACGCAAAAAATTGACGAGCAACGAACACTGCCCCCTGTTAAGATCGTCCAAACGTGGCATCAATTAGTTTACTGCATAGTTTATTTTGAAGACTGTTAATGTTTCCGAGCGAGCTCTCATAAACCCATCCAATATTTTTGATCGCTGCTCAGAGTGACGTTGACGAAGAAAATATAACAGTGACCCAGTCAAGCAAAATCACGGCATGTGGTGTAGTTGGGCATGGAGCTCGGCCTATAGTCATTTAATGCATGTACCCGTCGGCGCGCACATCTGTCCTAGACAGAGTAGGCTAGGCGTGCTCCAACCCTGCCATCCCGTGCATAGTGCAATGGAGCACCCTAGACAGTCTATGCAATTTCGTTGTCATCTCATCGCCCGTGAAGCCGTGATCGCACTCCCCTGGTTTTGAAAATGGAGCTGGTTGCCATTGGCGTAACTCAAGAAGTGGACAAGAGTCAAAGTGCATGATTGGAGGTTAGCACACGTAAGATTGCCGAACGAGAACGAGATATGCAGCAGCCGGTCTTTCTCATTGCGTCCTCTCGTGTCTGCACTGCAGCTTGGTGGCTTTGCCAATGACAAACTCGAAGGCCAATAGACAAGTAAAATCGAGGCCCATGTATGCACCAGCAACATCATCTTATAATTTTAATTTTCAGCTTCCTGCCTAACAAGCCAAGCACTGGAATTACAGACGCTCTACTGCCTTCGACAGCAAAAACAACACAGTTTTTGACAAAAATAAGAACAGGCCACCCCATCAGTAGTAAAACTAAAAATTTAGTTGACCAAGCAACAGAACTGCAATCACACAGCAAAATTGTTCAGATGAAGTTAACAGACATCAGGAGAATTACTGTTGGTAGCACAAATTAAAATTCAGACATGCCAAATAGAGAAATTACCACCACACAACCACATGGAGACTTGATGGCATCAAACATCACAGCCAGTTTCAATCTAGAGGAAGTTAGGCTCAAACGGACAGCTCTTTTTAGTACCGCATGCATTGCTGCGATGTCCGACCACTCCACAGTTTGTGCACTTCGGCATAAGTGCAAACAGACAATTCAAGCGTTGTTTGTCAGGGTTCGTCTCCCTCTCATCTGGCGCTTTCCCGATTCTATCCGTGGAAACCGTTTCTTGACAGAACATATTAGAAACAAAAATTTGTCAGGGCGGTCTGGGAATTGAATAAAGGGCATGCCATGCCAAGTAATCTTTGTATGGAACAACCATTTTGAATATCGTTCTGGTAGATAACAGGGTAATCTAAAAAACATGCCAATTTACTGAAAACAACAACCTATGCACAATCAGTTTGCCTCAGCATTCCTCGAGCGAGCCGTCCGGTAAGTAACAAAACCAAGACACACAACAAAATGGCGATAGTGACTCTGATTTGTTCAGATTCTTACTACAATTATGTAAATGCGAACGCTAATACCAAATCAAATTCATTTTTGCCAAAAAAAATCAGTTGTGCTCTCAGGCGATCCACCTACAAATCAAAAAAGCCCCCCTGCGCCTTCTAGTGAATCGAAGCTCATCACACACAAGATTTCTCCTACTGATTGACACCAACCTAAATCTGATGGCAAACGCATTTTTGTCGGGGTAATCCATTTGGCCATGTACTGAATCCACTTTGGTCATGTACCAAGAATGCTAAGAAACTGAATGAAAGCTTGACCTAGTCCCATTTCCTCACGTCCCCAAATCGTACATCCATTAACAAATCCAAATTAGCACCCAGCTTAGGATCACGTGCCCCAAAAAAGTATATGATCTGACAATCCAATTAGCATTGAAACTAAAACCAAGAAGTGTATACTGACAAACCAATTAGCACTACCATACCCACCCCACTTTGCACCTAAAAACATCTGGAAACTAACACCATATGTGGTGAAATCGAACCACCACCCATAACTATTGAAAATCGAACTGTCAGTCTGTCACCCAATTAGCTTTTAGATCACTATATATATGCAAACAACCACAACTTGAACTACCAACCATAAGTGTAAAGCCAACCGAATCTATACCACCGAAAATGGACAGAAACTAAACTGCATGCTAGACGAAATACTCGTGTCCAGCCACAAAACTTCCCTTGGGATGAACTGCTAAGCTAGCAAGCCAAAATCAACTAACTGATACAGGTACGATGCAAACCCTGCTGAACAGATGCAAAATCACAAAGGATTTCTCACTAACCTTCGTGTCCAGCCACTCGTAGCTTCAGAGCACACCTCGTATCTGGCTGCATCTCCATCTTGTTGTGCTTTGCCGCCCTTGTCTATCTCGACCTCGGCCGCACTCATGGAATCCTGTGACTCCACTGGGTGGAGAGAACCATTCCAACCGGCTGGCGCTGTGAGGATCAAATCTAGCCATGTTAGTACAAAGTTTTCAAATCCATCCCGCTGATCCTACAAGCAAGAGATGGAAGAAGGAAAAGAGCGGAGTAAAATACACATATACCCGTCGAGCTCGAGGCCGTCGGTGGACATCTCGCCGGTCCAGAGTCGCCGCCGTGGTGCGCGTATGTGGAAGAACAGAGCGGCCGCCGCGGTGAGCGTCTGTGGAAGAGAAGGGGATGGCGAGGCAGTCCCCCGTGGCTCTATGTGCTCAGCAAAGGTCACGGGGCCCATTCTATCTGTGCTGTTTCGAACCACCTAACATGTCCCAAATTGCCGGTGCAGGCCACGTAGTGCTTCCAAGGCCCGGGAACAGCTGCGTGGCTGGGCCGAACACAATACGCCTATGCGCATATAGGAGTATCACGGACCGTATTTCCCCACTAGGCCTGCCAAGCTGCTGCAAACGAAGTGACTGTTTCCGAATCCCAAAGCCCATATAGACGCACTAGATTTCGGCCTGCCTGTAGCCCGGCCACCAAAAGCCCTCACTCCTACTTTTGCCCATGGACAAGATGTCCGAAATTAACATGTGTGTATGTAACTATGTATCCGTATCTCCAACTCCAAGGGAAGAATGCTAATCGATCAACACTACAATTAATGCTTGTTAACTGATAGTGAGAACACAGTACACTAAACAGAATGTTGGCAACACCGCAGGTGTACTAGAACTAGAATCCCTGCTAGAACTAGAATCTTTTGCAAAACAGAAAGCTGCTACCCGTGGATCATATTCATGTCTGTTTCAGCAAGCATACACAAGGAAAAGCTAAGCTTCCGATGATGACACAGCTCAAATTAAGCTGGAGGCGGCGGGGCGTGTTAGATAATAACGAGAATAAACGAGACAAAGAGACACGGATTTTTACGTGGAAACCCTTGCGGGAGAAAACCACGGAACGCACGAAGGCGTATCATTATAATTGAGAGGAGTATTACATTACACGAGAGGACAAACCCTCTACGTGCTAATCTGGTGGAGATCTCTCTCATCTATTCTATGACTAGCTAGTACTATATAAAGGGGCAAACAACTCTCTTTCTTGGTGGACACGAAACAGAGTTGTAGTCATGCTACGTCTAGCACGGTTGACATGCCGTAGTCCCGTAGGACTCATCTGTAGTACAACACTTGTATGGGATTCGGAACACAATAAAATAACACTCCACCTTGAGACGAAATCCCTTACAATAATCATAGATAGCATCAACTCCTCAATTAAAGTCATCACAAGTAAACCTTGTGCCTAGAAACGTCCATTTAGGACTAATAAACTTCTCATGAAGTCATATTGAGCAAATCAATCAGTAGGTCGTCCAGAAAACAGCACAGCTATCAACAAAGCAGACTAACAAAACATGGTCTCCCAATAAAAGTCTGAGTCTGTGCCACTGACCTCAAAAACTGAAACTGCTCAATCATCAAATGACATAAGTCATCATATCTCCTGTGGTGCCTGAACGAGCGCATAGCTCATAGTGCAACATCATGGTGCACATTGCATTGTGAAGAACTCATCTCACGGAATCTGAACGTGCTTCAAAACAGCAAGCACAAACCTCGGCAAAAACAATACTCATGCAAGAGCATATGGTACGGATGGCATCGCGTGCACCCAAAAAACAGCCGACTTGTAGTGGCTAATGAAAATCCATGACATGGTCATAAACTGTCCTTGTAGAACAATTGTCGGATGAAGGAACCATCTTAACATGCAACGGAGTTTCAACTCTGCAATAGACCCCTCTTGAAAGAGCAAAGACAACTGAATTGCACTTGAAACTTAACAGCGCTAAATGTTGTAGTATCTAGCAGAAACAAATCAATCTCCTTCTTGCACCTCAACTGATTCTCATCACGAACATGAATATTAAACAAAACCTTCACATGCATAACAGCAAAATACTATGGAGAGAATAGAGTATATGCTGGCTACCAACAGGCTTAATAATTTCCTCCTCCATACCCTTTTTTTTTCTTGATAACTGAATTGTGTTCTTCAAATAACTGCAGCAATATTGCATCCATTATACCGATGGGCCATAATCCCGAAAACTCCACCTTGAAGAAAAATTGAGTGCATCCTAATAATCGGCTTGCGCGAACAACGCTCGCATCTCGACTTGTCATAGGGTAAACTTTGTGTCATGATCCAGCAGCGAAACATCATACTTTATAGATACCATGAGTAGATTAAATCTGGTAAGCTTCTGGTAGACGTAGCAATTGGAGGTGAACTAGTAGAGATAAACTAGTACTACTAGCCTTCACGTCACGTAGTACTAGTGGAAGTAGCCTGGCAGCCATGGTTAATTTCCTCGGAGTAGCATACGGATGCTACTTAATGAAGCAACAGAGGCAGCAGATCAGAAAGACGCCTGTAGCAGCAGCAACTCTAGCGGCTGGACAAATTGCTCCTCGGGACTTGAAGCGGCCAGTGGCAGCAACTCGGCGGAACGGCTGTAGCCACTCTCCTATCTAAAACAGCTGCAGGAACGGATTGGACCGCAGCGGAAACTCCCGACGACTTGTGATTTGACAGCAGCGGCAACACAGCGGAACTTGTGATCGGTCCGATCGCCAGCGAATCCTCTTGAACTCCTGTCGGTCTCGGATAAGCAAAGGCTGCAGCGGAAATCGATCTGCCCTTGGAACGACGGGTCGCCAGAGACGCCTGCGGTGGCGAACAAACCCTAATCTCTTGTCTCAAAAATCTCGTCTTCGAACCTCAGCTCTGATACCACTTGTTAGATAATAACGAGAATAAACGAGACAAAGAGACACGGATTTTTACGTGGAAACCCTTGCGGGAGAAAACCACGGAACGCACGAAGGCGTATCATTATAATTGGGAGGAGTATTATATTACACGAGAGGACAAACCCTCTACGTGCTAATCTGGTGGAGATCTCTCTCATCTATTCTATGACTAGCTAGTACTATATAAAGGGGCAAACAACTCTCTTTCTTGGTGGACACGAAACAGAGTTGTAGTCATACTACGTCTAGCACGGTTGACATGCCGTAGTCCCGTAGGACTCATCTGTAGTACAACACTTGTATGGGATTCGGAACACAATAAAATAACAGGGCGGGTGCAGTCTTCCCGATCGTCGATCATCTTCCAGCCGCTGGCCGCTCCTAGTGCCGGGGCACCCCTGCGATAGACATAGCTTTCGCACCATTAGGCCTAGCAAGAAGCCAATAAACGGAAGAAACGGAGCAAGATTCATCAAGATTCCAAGATTCGGTTGCGTGACTTACCTCGGACTCGGAGCACGGGGGCAAGTGGAAGGGCGCCGGCGAGGTGGCCGCCCAAGGTCAACATCCATGGAGCATCCCGCGGTCTCGCGGGTCCCCTTGGCACTAAACAAAGGGCCAGGAGAGAGAGCTGGCGCCGGACAAATGGCGGAAGCGTCCCGGCGATGAGGATCGCCTGGGCCTCCTCCTCGTCGTCGTCTTCCTCCTCCTCCTCGTCGTCGGCTCCCCTCTGCGCAGCCGCTGCCCGTCTCCTGACCTCGTAGATGATCAAGAGAAGGGAAGCTCCGCAGGCGATGATGGCCGCTGCCATCACCACGTCGACGGCCTCCGCCTTGCGGATGTTGAGGAGGAGGCGGCGCAAGTCGAACACCTGCACGTCCCGCGCTCGCCGAAGGCGGAGGAGGGGGCGCCGACTCAGGGGCGGAGCCAGGATTTAGACATAGGGGGGGCGAGACAACAATGAAGGCGAAAAATATTTTGTCTCACAAACTACATAAGTGTTTTAATCTCGATATTACTTGCTGTCCGTGCAGGTCTAGCTATAGCTTATAGTGTTGAACAACTCCACGTGCGCACCATGTAGATGAAGTTGGTAATCAAATTATTCTGAAATACGGCATAAAGTACCTTGGTACTAAACATTATCATGATATGTATGTTTACGAACATGACCGATCATTGTCTAACCAAATAGCAGGATTTGGCCTGCATTCATATAGTTTTGAATGGAAAATCAATCGACAACGCAGACATACTTAAGCATCTAGAACCAATATGCGTTGTATTTGAAAAAAAAGTGACCAAGTCGCAAGAATGTATACCTAGCTAGAGTATGGAATTCAGGCCCAGCTCGTCCCATCTGCTCGTCATAGCGGATGGTCGTTGTTCCCGTAGACCACAGGCATGTGGTAACCATCGATGGTCAACGTTGCTCGACGAAGCATGGAAGGATTCGCGCTTCCGAAAGATTGTGTGCGCCTATTCCCTAGCATGGCGATGATGGCCGACGTCAACGCTTGATTAAGCCCTAGCCTGGCGCGGGCGGCGGCGGCGACAAGAGATCAGTTGGAGCGTTATTAGGTCAAACGACGCAAAATGGAAACGAACGGATGTACGTGTAGATGCCTGTATTACATATGGTCTTCGATCGATCGCGTGAATCGTGTGATTGGATTGATGCGTCCAATTCACTCACGGGAAAACCCTGCCATTTGTTTTGGGCTTGGGCCAGCCAACAATATTGGGACGCATAGAGAAAAGGCCTATACTTTGCTAATGGGGGGAGGTACTAAGTAACAATTACACAGAAGATTAATATTAGCCCCCGCTCAAACTCCATGGGGGTGGCCGATCCATAGGGGGGGTCTGGCCCCCGCTCGCCCCCCTACTGGCTCCGCCTCTGCGCCGACTCCTGGCCGGCGTCCTGTCGCCCAGGACGAAGTCCAGACCCTTCTTGGCGAGCTCCAAATTCTTCTTGTCCAGAAGATTCCTCATGATGGAGAGGGTCCGAGCGGACATGGGGGCGACGCCGAAAGCCGCAGCCGGGCGGGGAGGGAGGTGCGTGGGGAGGAGCGGAGGCAGTGCACAAGGAAGAGGGAGGAGAATAGGCGGGCCGCGAGGGAGGGGGAGGAGGAGGGTGCGCAGCTGCGAGGGCGACGACTCCATTGATCTTCTTGGGTTCTTGGAGTTGGAGGAGGGCGGTGGGAAGGTTTGTGGCACGGATGGAGGAGGAAGGAGGATGGGGATTCAATTTATAGACAACTAGCTCCTTGTTACGGTTCCGGCCGGAAGAAGGCTGCGCTGCATCCTGGGACACGCATACATGGCGCCGACGTACCTAACGGAGGGTTGGCATGGCTGACTTGAACCCACGAAAACCTCACACCGCGGCCTAGCTACCTATCCTTCCCTCCATGACCCATGAAAGCCTACCCCTCCCCATTTTTCTCATCGCTCCCGAGCACCCTCTCTCCTCACATTACGCAGCCCTCCCTAATGCCGGGCCGCCGGTGCCGGCGACTCCTCGGGTGGTGACCGACCGACCTTCGCCATCTGCGCCTCCTTCTCATCCCCGCCTTCTCCTCCGCCACCAAGGACAACCGTTGGGACGACGTGATCACCATCACCCTGGCCATGCCCAGCCCAAGACCCTAGTCGCCGCTGCCTTTGCTCCGGCTCGCGACCGCCCCTTGTCACCGCCGCCTTCCTCCCCATCTTCTCCCTTGGCTCCTCCTCGAGCCACCGCCACCCATCTCCGACCTAGGCGCCACCGCTAGACCTCAAGATTCACCCTGTTCTTCTCTAGCCCTTCTCCATTCACTAGTACTGAAAAGCTTAGTAGTGGCGTGCCAAAAAAAGACATTAATGCGTGTGGGTGGCACGCCACTTGTTACTAGTGGGATGTCTTCGGCACGCCACTAGTAACATACATACTAGCAGCATGCCCACTTGTGATGTGGCCTCTAAATTGAACCACACTAGTACCTTTATTGGTTATTTAAGAAAACAACAATGAATTTCGCTGACATGACAATGTTTTTCAGCCAAATGATTAGTTTTTGCTGTCGTGACAGAATTTTGAGCCCGACTCAAAATGCTGCCACGACAGCAAAAATTAGCTAAAAATGCTCCCATGGCAGCACTTTTTAGTTTAACAGTAGTATATACCACGTCTAAGCAACTACTCTTAAGTTGAACACTTCAAACTGTTACATTAGTACCATGTAGCATGTTACTAACAATTGCAAACACAAAAAACACATGCATGTTCAATTGCAAACGGAACCATGACTATGAATTCTTCAGCACTGAGAACTATGATGAGTTGGCTACGTAGTAGTCCACCATGAACTCATCACTAGGTTCGTCAAGATGCATGTAGACCCTCCTCGTAGCTTCAAAAGTGTAGGCTTCGTCGGGTTCTCTCCAATGAGGGCAACCGAGAAAGGTTCAGTATGCTTCGTTTGTGACAACAACTCTGAAGACCTTGCGCTTCATTAGCATGGTCAGATCAGTCACAGTTGTGGTCCCCTCATCAAATCCAACATTGAGATTTTGCAGGAATTCACATTATGCAAGGTAGGGGATGTTCTCAACAAAATAAAAGAAAAATATAATCAGACATTTCTTGGGTTCAACTGTGGATATATCAGGGACAACATGATCTCATCACCATGTTCGTCAAGGTACATGTCTTAGATAGGAAGTTCTCTAGAAGCTATAGGTAGAAGAATTTATCCTTCAGGCACTTAAACTTAGGGTATTGAACCACCTAAGAGCATGCCCCCTTAGCCTGTTGTACCACACTTCAGGCACGCGTGATCTATTTGCTACATTGATGTTGACAAATCACAGTTTATGATAAAGAAATGTTGAACCAAAAATGCTAAGAAACATGAACAAAACACATATTCAAAGAAACATTAAGAACAAACATAGTTCATTGTGTAATTTAAACACTAGTATGATCCGTTGCACATTAAGTTAACATAAAACATGCATAAATTAAACAGTACTACACTAAAGCTACCCCCGAGGGAATCTTTGTGCTCGTTGTAGTAGGTGTCGAACTCCAAGTCAGAGTAGTCGTCAATGGAGGACTCTTCACCGTCCCCATCCCCGGAAGGGCCGGCTTCGTGGTTGTTGGCGGTGATCTATATCCATGTCATCTCACCCTCCTCGTAGGTGACCTTGCCATGGATCGCGTCGAGCATCACATCACCCTCAACGTTCTAGCGAGTGATCTACCCAGCATTTTGCTCCCTCTGGCACTCGTCCTCCATTGACGAGAAGAATGTGTGCTTCACGACGAGGAGCTACGAACCCTCCTTGAGGAACTACGCCACTAAGGGGTTAGTGATGACCTTGACATTGAGCTGCGCCTCGCCCATGAGGTGCTCCTTGTCCTACGCCCTGGAGGCTATGCTAATATCGTTAGGCGCATGGATTTCTGCGAAATGGGCAACACCGGGGTGAACCTCACCTCTGTCCTCTGGGCTATGGTACTGGATTTCCAGGAAATCGCAGGCATGCATCGCTTGCACCGTGGCAGCAAATGTGGCAAGCCACTAGTGCATGCATGTCCATGTTTGGGTGGTGACATGTGCCTCCACGTGCCCCATGGTCGTTTGCTTACACCACGGTACCTCAGGGGAGACGACGGCTACGACATGTCCGACGGCTGCCGAGAACTATAATAATAAGTACAAACATTTTAAAATTGATGATTTTTTCATGTCCTTTACTGAACATTGGACATATTGAGTTTCAGAAATTTAACAAAACATAAATTAATCAATGTTCCGATCTCACCAATTTTTTTCCTGATGGTCTTGAGAATATCTTTTTCTACACCTACCTTATGGTTGCACACACGGAAGTAATGCGCTGCAGCAAAATTCAAAAACCAAACTAGCAAAAATCCACTTGTACTAGTTTTCACTACCTCTACAAGTAGCAAGGGTCATAGAGTTACAATTTATACATACTGTAATTGAAACTACTATAACCGACGCGGTTGTTTTGCTCGCGAGCACAGTGAGCGCTTTATCTGGGCGGCTAGACATGGCATCGGCATGTGTAGCGTTAAATTACTAAGCCAGCCAGTAGCTCGTTTCTAAATCATGGGAATAGAAATTATGGTATACAGCTAGGGCGTACGCCACGCCGGTGACGGAACCCGTAGATGCCGCCGTGACCAGAGATTCGCATAGCCATGGCTTGGGACGCTGCTGTGGTCCTTATCCGTAGCTCAGGAATTGGGATTTCCGGTAGGCGGCGGTGTGCAGACTAGTAAATGACGACTGAGACCAAGGCGACCTGTCTCCCACCTCTGGCCACGCTTTGTTGGATCACCATTGACGCCCGCGCAATCCTAAGCAGCGGAGATTGGCGGTGGAGGTATACACTGTGCCGCTTGTCGGAATGGAGTTCCTGATGCAACCTATTAGGAGGTAATACAATCCACACCCCCCTCCCATCCCCCCATGCAGGGACGAAGCTAGAAAAAATTGTCATTGGGGTCAACCAATGTCCAATGCCTACTACATCACATGCTATGGTGTGACTCACGCTGAGAGCAATATAAAGAGCAAAAACCAAAAATATGCCCACTATAACACAAATAGAAATATCATCCAAGGGCGACATGAAGAGCGAAAATATGCAATGAGCCAATGATAAACTAGTATCATAATAATAAGATTGTCATACCAAGTACTGGTTCCGCAAAGTCATAAAATCATTTGTTTACATATTCAGAGAAAATAAGCAAAAAACGTTGACTTCCTGAAAAGGATGAACAAAAGTAATATATTATATTCACAACAATGGTGTGTAAGAAATAATATAGAGAATAAATAGCAGAAACAAAAAGTTAAAGTGATGTTAGACTCACATTTTATAACTTGCCTTCCCGATCTCCCATCTTTTTAAATAGATCAATTACGGCGTCATTTGTAATGGTAGCAAATATATCTTTCTCCACATAGCAAATCAAGCAATCACTCATGAACTGGTCACCCATTTTGTTGCGTAAAACACTCTTTACAATATTCATTGCTGAAAAGCATCTCTCCACTGACGCTGTGGCAACCGGCAAAATTAGCACTAGCTTTAAAAGTTGATACACCAAAGGGAAAGCAAGATGCTTCTTAGTATCCACCAACTTTTTAGCAAGATCCGCAATGCCATCCAAATTGGCAAATCTTTGGTCTGCTCGGACATTGTCAATGTAAATCCGAAGTTCATGTCCAAGATCCATCAATTTTGATGAATCGAAATCCTCAGGATAAAACTCAGCTAGCTTCAACAAACTCTCCAAGTTAAAAGCAGCGAAAGAGTTTTTTGGGTTGAAAGAAGCCATGTGAATAAGCAATGCAGAATTTACTTCATTGAATCTGTCATCAAACTCTCGAAGTTGCCAATCAATAACAGTGTTAAGACACTCTATTTGATAATGATGCAGGTTTGTTATATTGGTTCTTTTTCGTGTATTAAGTCGATTGACATATTCATCTTGCATGCTTAGCTTTGGAATGTCATGTTCTTCACAGAATGCATATACCTTCCGGAGAGAGTGAGAGACAGAGTTGTTAGTGCCTGAGATCAAGAGAAACTGAGAAAGAGATTGGCGTACCTGCGTGAGAATAGCCTACGAGGAGGGCAAGTGCCAAGTGGGCAACCAACACTCGGGAGATTAAGGATTATACGGCGCCGGCCGGCCGGCCGGCATCACCCTTGGAGATTAGGGATCGCCGTTGTTCGTCGCCGATGCAAATTGGGGATTAGGGATTGAGAGTTGAGGTGAGGAAAAGATTAGGGGAAGGCGATGAGACGGAGAGGCGACCAGACGATGGCGGAAGAGACGAAGAGGCGACCTGGGCTGTTCACGAAACGTCAAACGTGTACGTGTATTATGCATTGGGCCTTGTGTGCTAACGCTGTGTGGAGCTGTACACCACATTCTTTTATATCTTTTACTAGAATTTACGGATGTTATGGGCTGAGACTATGAATAATTGGACATTAGCTACTGGGATGGGTTCAACACATATTTTGGGTTGGGGTCAAACGCAGTTTGGATGGACCTAGTTAGCTTCAAATACTCGAAGGCATTGGGGTCAATTGACCCCAGCGGCCATACTAGAGCTTCGTCCCTGCCCCCATGCCTCGCCCGCTCGTTTCTGCTTGTGGATGCAATCGATCTGTGTCTCTGATCTAAACATTTGGCTGACTGCAGAACTGCCATGATGGAAGAGGTCGATGACAACCAGCTTCCAATGGAGCCGTTGCACTACCCCGCGGTGGCGACAGGAGCTGAAGAGGTAACCCCATGGTGAAAGCTAGCGCTGACGGGCAGATCTGTGCGGCGGAAGGGGCATCTGAGAAATCTATTGGTCAGATTGATCCAAAAACTCCAGGATGGACTCGCAAGTAACCTCTTGGTTAATGGTGCTTGGATTGGAGACTGTTTGTATGATTTTTGTTGTACTTCAAATCGCATGAACTGACTTGCAGATAGGCTGGTCAGTTTTGCAGGAGGTTTTAGTTACAAAATTTGGAATAGGTAGATCCTGGAGAAATTGGAATAGTTACACAGAGTTTTTTTAGATAGCTTGTGTGTTTTCCTCCTAGCCAATGCTGAAGATACTAGCACCAAGGCATGATTAACAGAAAGCATAACAGTGTTAGCCTGTTTTATGGATACTGGATTCTGGTATGAGGGAAGAGATATCAAAATTGAGCTGAAAACTTGTATTTACAAACTAAAATTGTAAAACACGGAAAATGTATGGTGGACTAAAAGCGAGCCTGTTCGATATGGGTGTTTTGATTGTACAATGTTTGTCCAATTTTTGGTCAACTTAGAATTTGCACTAGCGAGTTCCATATAGGGTGATCAGTCGTGCGACGAGATTTCATTTATAGTTTTGGGAGTAGGAAATAAGTAAAGACATTAAAATTGTTATACATATTATGTTGATAACCAGTGTTGGATGTACTATCACCTACCAAATGAATTAAAAAAATCATAATATTGTTGGTTAGTTTTGTGGATAATTTATTCCAACATGAGCAAATAAATACCAGAATTCAGTTGGGAAAGCTTTTGAATTGGAGCTTGAGTTGAACACAATCCTAGGGGTCATGACTGGTAAAAAAATGTATGCATAAGTGCATCATCCGTTTAGTTTTAGTAGAAAAACATGTTGTCACATATTGAATTATGAAAACGCAGTATTGGAGCTGCTGCTCCGGGAAGGGCACCTTCCCTGGGCGACCCAACACCCTTGAGAAGGCAATACGGGGGTTTGCAGATAAACCAGACGACATTGTAATTGTGTCAGCACTGGGTATGAGCTTCGATACACTCGGGGAGGCCTATGATTTTTACAGTCTCTACTTGTGGGGAAAGGATTTGGAATGAGGTACGGAAAGATTAGACTGAATCCGGAGATGACAAAATGCATGCAGGAAATTGTTTGTGGCTGCGCGGTACACATTTGTACCCTCCCTAGATTTTTGATCTGTAGAAATTAAAAATGTTACATAGACTGTGTGCAAAACCTGTGTTGTTTCCTCGTAACCAGCGACAGAGCTACTGTCATCCACCTGATGATTGAAAAATCATAACAATGTTGGTTAGTTTCCTGGATCCTAGATACTGACATGAGTGAATAGATAGCACACTTGAGTTGGAAACTTGTAATTACAAACCTGAGTTGGGCAGAATCGAAAGGATCATCCATCGTAAAATGGAAAGGCATGATGTAGAGAGTGTCGAAACCACTTGATGTATATAGCATTATTTATCAGAAAACATGCTAATAAATCTTGATTCATGAAAACGCAGGGTGAGAATTAGAGCAGCTGCTCCAGGACATACGGACGCCTTGCCCTGGGCGTGCAAGCACCGTTGAGAAGGAACATCGTGGATTCTCTAAGAAACCGGGTGACATTGTAATCATCCCTGCACTTGGTACAAGCTTCGATACACTTGGTGAGGCCTAGGACTTTTACAATCTCTACTGCTGGGAGGAGGGGTTCTGAATAAGATACGGAAGAGCAGAATGAATGTGGAGAGGACAAAATGCATGCAAGAATTTTTTCGTGCAGTACGCAACTGTACCCTTACTGGACTAAAATGTATTAATCCGTTTGCTTTTGCGATTCATCAAACTTGACCCATGGTGCTTGTTTGAATATGATTTTGTAGGGAAAAGCTGGGGTGGGGAACACCAGATCGTGCCGATGGGAATGCCCTGCACTAATAAGATTGCTCCGTTCAAAGGACAACGGTTGGTACGTAGTTGAGCATCGTGAGCAGCACAACCACTCATTGTCTCCAACATATGGGCAGACAATACACTGGCCTTTGCACAAACACATTGACGTCTATACAAAATACCATTTGATCTATTCGTCGGTGTGAACAATCATTTTCAGAGTATCATCCTAGGTGGGGTTTTGGTGAGTGATGAAAAGGAGGAGACATTTGAGTGGGTTTTCATTGAGTTCGTTAGGATGATGGGAGGGAGTGCACCCAAAACAATTCTAACCTGTCTGAACCCACATAATACAAACAAAATGTATGTCATCTAGTTTGGAATGTTGGTTTTGCAGCATGGATATCTAATATGATTTTTCTTGTTGTGCAGATCAAAACCGCGTGATGGAGGTTGCCATAACAAATGTAATGCCTCAGACAGCACATCGATGGTGCAAGTGACATGTGCTAAAAAGGCAAAAGAATCACTTGGTTCATTGTACACCAAGAGAAGCGAGTTTAGGGCAGAGTTCCACAAAGTGGTAAATCACATGCTTACAATCGATGAATTCGTGGAAGCTTGGAAGATCTCAATGGACAAATATAATCTAAAGACTCACTCATACATGACGCAACTGCATGAAATAAGGCACAAGTGGGCCAAGCCATATTTTAAAGGTGTTTTCTGTGCTAAGATGACCAACACATAGTGCAGTGAAAGTGTGAACCACATGCGGACGAATTATTTTCTGTCCAATGCATATGTTGTGAAGAAGTACATGAGACTTTAGTTTGACAGGGAAGCAGAGGAGAACTACGAGGAGAAGCGGACACAAATAGCAAGACTTGTTTGATATTTTCGAGTAAATGTCTAATACTAAGCTAGTTACTAATTTGGTTCATCTACATTTCAGGGTAGGCCTCTCTATAAAGCCAACTTAGCTATGGAGCATCATACGCACGGGCTACGTTGCAGCTTGGGCATATACTGTATGAGTGCGGCACATACCAAGTGGAAGAGCTTTAGAAGGGGAAACTTTATCTTGCAATTCACACGGAGGCTGCAAGGAGAGAAAAGTGGTGCATGGTGTCATATAAGTTAAATGTACTTGAAGAGGTGAGTAATTCGACTGCAGTTTGCACACATGAGGCTCTTAGGGCATTTCTAACTGATCCCTTATCCGGCCATAATGGAGTATATTTGGCATTTTTCTCCTCTAAACCGCACCTATCCGATCCTTTATAACGGTTAGTGGAATAATTTTTTTACTCCATCCTCATGAGGTGGCGAACATGGATCGGGGTTGTCGAGATAGTTGGTGAAGAAAGAAGAAGATGTTGAGTGATTTATTGATAAAAATGTAGATTGCATATGCGCATATATGAAATATGATATACATTATATGCGCAATCAGATAAAAATCTATGTGTGAAATTTAATATGCATTGTATTCATAGGTGTAAAAAAGCGCCCGTGGCAATGCATGGGCGTTCTATTAGTGCTTCCTAATTTTGAAGGCCTCGCAATTAATTAAGGTCTTCGGTTTAGAATTGGCTCACCCAATTTTGACCGGCTCAACAATTTCTCAAGGAGCTCGCCTACTTAATTATTTTAATTCACTATGTTCCCTAATTTTGAACCTTTTTCATTCAATTGAGGTTTTCAATTGTTGATTGGGTTTACGGTTTTGATCGGGCCAACGATTTTTCAAATCAATCAGTAGAAGCCGGCCTAAAAAACACCTCAATCTCATGCACCCTCCAACTACCTCGAAAAAAGAAGTGACAATATGTGATATTGTAGCACCAATATAGTACATGCAGCCACCGACGCATAAATTTCCTGACATAAATTTACGTTAGTTTGCGGATAACACAAAACCACACCACGAAAGGCCCATCAGATCACCGCATTTTGTAAGTAAAAATGAAAAACACTACATCATTTTCCCCACCCGCCAAACTAAATATTTCACCAGTTTCAAAATTTAAGGGGTGTTAGTTTTTTCAAAAGTCAAATTTCTTTAACTTTGACCAAGTTCAGAGCAAAAAATATCGACGTCCACAATATTTTAAAAAAATGTGGAAATTCAGTTGATGATGAATCTAATCATACAGATTTGATATTATCGATTTATATATATTTCTCTACAAATTTGAACAAACCTAAAAGATTTGATTTTTCAAAAATTTAATACACCTCATATTTTGAAATAAAGTGAGTATTTTTTTAAGAAATCCAACAACAGCAACAACGCAGCAAAGTGCGCCCAATCCTTCTAGTTCATATACCACACCCCACTAAAGCTCAAGTTGTAGCCACACACATATCAGAGAGAGAATGTGGAGTGGGTGAGAGTGTGCGAAAATGCGCAGGGGCACGCAAGAGCGGAGGCACACAGTTGCGCGACCCAGTAAGTGCGACCGTTCGCGTCGTGATTCATGCACTTGTGTGTACTGGAAAATTGTGAAAACCCATTGGTAGTTGATATACATCAAAATACGGCCGAGTATTCAGGTCGGTCGTGTAAAGATACGTGGTATGTACTTGTGTATTATCCATCCTTTGACTACGGGTCGACCTTATATGTTTACTTCTTCGCTTCCTGTTCATCTCCTTACTCTTGTCTCTACATTTGTAAGCTGGACGAACTCTTTTTCCTCCTGTACATCGCCACTGTTGTTTCATCTTCTCTCATCCGATTCTTTCTATTCCCTTCACATTCATGTAATTTTTTTTGCTTTGCTGCTTCACCTACTGTGGGTATTCTGTGCACTATAAATATGGGATCTTTTCGAGAGGAGTTTAATGGATTAAAGTTGCAATTCGACAGGTAATTTATTGTGTTACTTCTTCTCTTCTACTACTATTCTTGCTTAGTCACATAGGTTGCTCGTATCTTTCTATCTGCCATTTTATCAATACAGATTTGCAGACCTCAGGCCATCTGATGCAAAGTCTTGTTTACTATCTGACTTTGTGCGGAGTACTTTGATGTTACTAACATTCAGTCATCACACGATTCTGAATCGGCAACTGGGGAATATGGTTGTCTTTCACAACGAACGTTTTTTTTACAGATCCGCAGATTTAGGAATCTGAATCTGTACCTTCTCTCGATTCAGTGCCAATGGATATGAGTTTATTCTGAATACAACATCAACATACTAGGTGATTCTGAAATTTTTTCCTTCCATATAAGTAGTTTATTTCTGCATCCTCAAGTTACGTCATCTGAAACTTGTTGCATTTAAGTTTTGTTCGTGTTACTTAACTAGTTCTTAATGTCATCATGTACTGTAGCTTTCAAAATTTTATGCATTCTAAAATTAGTGCTGATTGTGATACTGATTCTAGTTTAGACCAAATGTCTTTGCTCTCTAGTATGAGTATGCCTCCCAGTCCAACTTCGTCTGATATACCTCTGCCAGTCAGTAACGAATATAATAGATTGTCTCAACGTTTTTTCTCGGTACAGACTTCTATTCCAGTCATTTCTACAGATGTTGATCACCAATTGGATTGTTCAGAAATTTTAGTTTTCTTTCTCACTTATTTTTGCTTACTTTTTTCAGTTTTCAAGAGAATGTAAATTATACTCATATCTGCTCACAGCCGATAGATGATGAACATGAGGGGGAACCTGATCCTAGTGATACTGCTGACTACAACAAATTTTCACAAGAATTCAAAGGGCACATACTTTCGCGTGATTTGTGTCATATGTATCTTTCTTTCGTACCCTGTTTCTATGACGGTTCTTTATGTTCTTTACTCCTTCTGTTAACATTATTTCAGATGGCACATCAGTCTTCATTCTACCAACGTCTCATTTGATTCACTTGATGTTCTGTCCGATGTTCCTCCCTTGGTATTCCTCAGTTTCACTCCGTGCCTTCAACACAATCACCTCAATCAATGCATACTCATGCTTCAAATGATTCCACTATAGGTAATTAACGCTTGTCATCTTCTATGCCAGTAGATGAAAAAAATGATGCCGATTCGAGCAAACGTGCACCGGCTACTCATATGTAAATCCTCTACATTCCTACAAATTTGTTGTCACGAGTTTATAAATCTTGGCCTCTATATTTCTAATTTTGAAATTCTTTACCAGGTCACATGAAAATTCCGTTCCACATGTTCAGCCAGCAAAGAATTCTCGGTTTTGTGCTCTCCAAAAATCATTATACGCCTATTCAACACGGACAACAGAAACTATTATGTGCCAATCTACCAGAACATGCTTAAATACTATCACTGAGGGATATAACTTCTACAGTTAATACAACTGGGAGATGGGCTTTGGCATCCGGTATGGAAAGAGTTGGAAGAATTCTAAGAAAATTCATGCAATGCAAGAATTCAACTGCCTATGTGGAGTATGTGAATTTGGCGCCGCAGAACCCGAGGGGACGTGCCTGGGAGGTGGATTATGCGGTGTGAGAGGGGGAGGAGGGAGTGTGACAACGAGTGAGGTCGACCCGGCATATGGAGATGAGGGACCGCTAACCCAAATTCAAATACAGACACACTAATAGATATCACAGTTGGGCTGAATTTTTTTATAGCACAATTATGCTCTTGGGCTTTAAGACGACCCAAATCGCTTCAACCGTTGGATCACCCAGATAATACACCCCCTTTTGTGTACTATATATAATGAACCGTAAATTTCCCTTTTTAAAATGTAAAATACCATTTGCCAAACTTTTTGTGGAATTCACCCTAAACGGTATAACTTTACATGGTACGGTTGACAAAATATTTTTTAGTTACTTTATCCATGGCAGTAGCTTCTCTGTACAGTTCCAGCGCTTCCTCCATTGTATTGGTGTCTAATAAATGCCACAATCTTCTCTTGGGGTGAGGATGATCAGCTTCTAGGATCTCCTTCCGTAGAGTATGATCTCCTACAATCTCGGTTGCCTTCCCAATGAATGCAAGGGCATTGCGTGGATGGAAACCAGCAGCACCAAGTAGTAAGGTTCCAATGCGATCTGCCTCTATCTCCTTACTACATACATAAGAGACAATCATGAAGAGATTGTAATTAACATGAGATACTTGCATGTGCTTGATATTAAACAAAGTAAGAAATTTCATTCTGCAAAAGAGTTCCCATGAGGGGGGGTGGGTCGTTACCATACCAGTTAAGGCTGAACTCACAAAGTTCCATGTGGTGAGGGTCGGCTTAATTACTCCGTGATCAGGATGACCAATTTTCAAACGGAAATGTTAACGCCTACACGTGTGGGCGTTTGCACATCGCCCACACGCCTCCATCACCACTTATTTTGCCACGTATAAATAGATGACATCAGCAGAATTTTTTTTGATTTTCGGCTTAAAAATGTTGTATCTCCTAAATAAAAAAGCGAACTAAAAATCCGTTTTCACCATTAAATCCGTCTCGACGAGATCTTCAAAACTAGACCCCATGTTGATATGTTTCGACGATTTTTTTTTTGCCAGAAGTTGCCACGATGTTTACATTGCAGTTACCATAGGGCTTAAACTAAAGTTGCCATGTGGCAATTTTAGTTTGTAGATTATGACAATTTTAGTATTTTGATGATGGCAACTCCAGTACTTTGACCATGAAAATTATTTTTTGTATGAACCATGGCAATTTTACGTGCATGTATTATGGCAATTTTAGTTTATGGTTCATAGCAAGTCTAGTTTCTTAATTCCTCGTTTTATAAATGTCAAAATTTACTTTTAAATGTAGACGAAAATAGCTAAAACATATCATGGCAACTTCAGTGTAAACATCATGGCAATTCATATGCAATAGACATGGCAACTTTTAATCCAAAAAAAAATTCATCAAAACATATCAACACGGGATCTAGTTTCGAAGATCTCATCGCGAGGGATTTAATTGTGAAAATGGATTTTCAATCGGATTTTTCGTTTAAGAGATAAAACATTTTAAAAACTGAAAAATCCAAAAAGATTCCTGCATGCATGCATGCGATGACGTGGCAATCTGTTTACATTAGAGACGTGTGGTGCGTCTCCCTTACTGCCACACGTGTGGCAGTTAGCGCGACCCTTTTCAAAATAAAATGATACTGCCTCTATCGATATATATAGGGTCTATATACATGGACGGAGGGAGTACACCAAAACTAGGATTTGTACGCATACTTTTCATTCTTTCTCATAATTGTGCTAAATGATCATTATTACTTTGCTTAAAGATCATGATAGCATCTCTAAGTTGTACTAGCAAGAGGATAACACTTTCCAATAAAAAGTTCCTTCCACTTATTCCAAGAAACAATTTTACTTTTAGATAAAGAAAATTGCAACAATTCTTTAGCTCTACCCCTTAGTGAGAATAGAAACAATTTTAAGTTTCACACATAATCTGCCTCCCCATCTCTGTATTTTTGCATATAACGGATTTCAACAAATTTACGTAGAGAACAAAGGACATGGCGACACATTGCAGCTTTTAAGTTTTACAACATCAACAAAAATCGAAAAGAGGGTAAGACCCTCCGCCGCTGCATGTGGTCATGCACACAACCATAATATTTTTATTTTTTAGATAAAAATTGACATTTTTCAATATAATTAAATTTTAATCACAAAATATAATAAATTTGTACTCCGTTTGTTTTTATTTACTCCGCATATTAGCTGACCTAAGTCAAACTTTATAACGTTTGACCAAATTTATCAAAGACAATCTAAACTTTCGTAGTAATAATATATATATGGTACTATAAACTTGGTCAATGTTTAAAAAGTTTGACCCAAGACAAAGTAATATGCGAAGTAAATAAAAATAGAGATAATATTTCACATGAAAAGAAGGATTGGCAACAGATCGAACGTTTACCAAACATATCACTATGTATTAAATCATCCATACGAAAAATTAATGTGGCATCTAGGATAAAAAAAGGTGAAGCCGTTATTATACATACCGATGTAAGAAGCTCCGACGTAGGATTGCGGGTAACCACATCCTACTCATGATATCCGCCTGGTGCCTTGCAATCAGGTGCCCAACCTAAGCAAAAATGAGCGACAACAACGTACGTCGTGAGATTGAATCCACTTGCTAGCTATAAACACATTTTACCCAGCATTGCACTACGTATTACTACATAGCCTTAAACCCTAGGGCACGTACCTCATGTGCAAGAGCGAAGGCGATCTCGCCGTCGGTCTTATACCAGTCGAGCAGTCCGGTGAAGACTATAATCTTGCCACCAGGCGCGGAGCCTACAGTGGCGTTATCATGTGTGGCCAGGACCAGCTCCCAGCTGCCGTTGAGGCCATGGAGGTGCCTCGTGTGTGGCTGCGGTGCCCACGGCTTGTTTCCTTTCCGAGTGACGCGGAGCATGGGGGCATCACGGTTGTCGTAGACGCCCAAGCCACGGTTGGCGGCGTGGATGATTCTCTCGGCGATGCGACGGACGCGGACGCTATCCGGATGGCATGGGTCGATGGTCTTATGCCTGTGCTTGGCCATCTCCTCGGCCAAGAGGGACTCGCCGAGGTCGCGCTCCTCCTGGGGAGACAGGACGACCAGGTGGGAGCGGTTGGTGCAGGGCACGACCTCGCGGTCGCATGTGGCCATCACCGCGGCGCTCAAGCCGATCGCCGTCGCCACGGCGACCTTCCGAGGGTCGTCGTACCAACGGTACTGCCGACGAAGCGGCCGCAACATAGTCGACGCTGGGCGACGGAGTAGAGCAGGCGTGACGCGGGAGGCAGAAGAACACCAGTTAAGCAGGCGCTGCGGGGCGGCCGGAGCTCTGCAGCGGCGGAGCATCGGGGAGAGCGAGCACCACAAACGGCTCATGGTCGGTCGATAATACGCTGCTTCTTATGGGAATTTGCAGGCGCGGGTTCTATCGATCGAGCAGGAGCCTCTTCGCCTGTCGTGTTTGAAAGTAGTTTAGTAGTATGATCGATCCTAGGTACGTACTTATACTAGTACTAGTATATATAACGGGCTAACGGTGGCCTGTGGCGACTCGGAGCCCGGTGCACGCACGGTGTGGGTGGGTCAACGAGTCGGACTTCCCGGCCGTATCGGAGTGATACGAGTCGGAGTGATCGGGGCCTCCGCTCGTCTATTGTAATTTTTTTTACGACGAAAGCTTTCATTCTACTTATCAACCATCAAGGTAGCAGTACAAAGAATAACAAAAATAAAAAATACATCTAGGTCGTATCAAACAGTGATCGATCGGGGCCTGCGGTAGCTAGCCCAAACCGAAATGTGGCCTAGCTCTTGCTCTACGTTTTCGGAGAGAAACGCAGCACTACTACGAGGGAAGAAAATGGACGAAATTTCCAAAATTTCAAAGGTGAACGAAATATTTGTGAGCGTTGCTAATTAACGCTTGCGCGTCGGAGCGCTCGCTTTCCGACCAGCCTTGTATTTCAGATTGAAGCGTCTCCATGTGTTGTTTCCCGACTTTTTTATCAATAATAGTTAATAATCACATAATTACGAAACTGGGAAACGATTATTACAAATTTGAGAAATAGTATGGACGATGGGCCTTATAGCGTCCAGGAACGAACGTTAGTACAATTGACGTCCAGAGATGGACGCTAGTATCAACCCCGTCCACAGTTAGGTTGGCCTCACTCGCAACCTACACTAGTAAAAAACAGGGCATACGTTTGGACCTGGTTAGTCCATTAGTCCCGGTTCGATCATGAACCGGTACCCACGGGTCCATTAGTCAGTTGGGCACTCCGCCTCCTTTGCCTCCTCCTCCTCCTCCGGCGAGTGATCCACCTCCTCCGCCTCCTCCTCCTCCGGTGAGTGATCCGCCTCCTCCGCCTCCTGCTCCAGCGCGTGAGGGCGGCAGTACTCCACCTCCTTCTCTGCCTGCTCCGGCCCGTCCGAGCAGCCCACCACCTCCTTCGCCGCCTCGTAAGCGACGGCGGAACACAGACGCCGGTGCTCCGGCGCGTCGTAGTAGTCCGCCTTTGTCTGCTCTGCCTCTTAACGAACGAAAGAAGACAGCCGCAGCCGCTCCGACTGCTTCGGCGTCTAGCAGTACAACTAGAGGCGGGAGGCAAAACAGATACGGTCCATCGTCGGTCAAGCCTCTAGAACGGGAGGCCGTACAACCAGAAGCATAACGAAGAAAAGGGAAACAAATTCCCCAGCTCGGCGAACAAGCGAAGCAATCGTGCCCCCGCTCAATGTGTCTAGCGATATTGTCGCTAATCTTCCGGGGGTGCTGCCCGGTACCAACCCTGGAGATTACATGGCCGACGAGGATGCAATAATTTTTGAAACATTTGAGGAGGTGGACATATTCATATTCGAGCACGGGAAGCCTCTCGTCAGACCTGGTACTTCCCTAACAACGATGATGCAAAGATTCCATGATTGGTACATGGACATCTGCAAGAATTCTGGGAAAAATACTTTGTCGCTATCGGTTAAAGAGGAGCACGATCTTGTTGGAATTGATCTGTTGTCAGTTCCATTTGGGGAGTTCTTCCAGTTCTACAATCAAATGGCCCTCTATAAAATAATCATCACTTGCTACTGTCTGTAAGTACTACTTCTCTGTAATTAGTTAAGTCTCTATATATAGCTCAGCTCTTTCATTGCATGTATATATAATTATCCTCATTATATTATGCAGATTGAAGATCGCCGAATTGAAGAAAAGACAAGTAGGTGATATTGGGTTCATTAACACAAATCTCATGGATGAATGGAGTGTTAAACATGATGCCAGACAAACCGAGGCCAAGTTGCTCGCATCGTTACTTCGAAATCAAAACAAAGCGACAATACTCTTTCCTTACGAATACAAGTGAGTGTTACTGTCTTGTGCATATTCGGTTTCCCTTATTACTCGAGGTTATAGTAATGTAATTGATGAGTTATGCATGCATGCGCAGGTACCACTTTATTCTGCTAGAGATTAAGCTTGAGCAGGGACTAGTAACCCTCATAGACTCCAAACGAAAAAATCAGGAGGAGTATGCCACCATGACTAAAATGTTCGAGAAGTAAGTTCAATCGATCATTATCGCACCATATTGGCAACTTTGTTCATTTCCTAATATCAAGTACTTGTTTTCTTTGTCTGGCAGGGTTTGGAAAAAAGTTCACCGCATAAGCTCCGGGACTGCCGGCGCAACTGCGATTTAACCACGCGAAAGTAAGTACTAGCTACTAGCTAGTTCCGCGCATCTCCCATTGATTCTAGCTAGTTTCATCAATACCATTTAGCATGATTGCTTATCAGTTTGATTGACCTCTATTTCTTGTAAAGTGGTTGTGGCAGGAACACGGGAATGATTTGTGTGGATACTACATTTGTGAGTTCATCCACCACACCACCTGTGAGCGGGGCTACTCTAAACAACAATATGAAGTGTGTAAGCAATAATATTTACAATTTTTATTACCATCATTTGTGTTCAGTTTCATTCATATATATGTATTGACCCTCTTCTTGAAATTAGATGTCGCAGACGCGGGATGAACTACTACTACAAGATCGCATACGAGCAATTCAAGAGGAATTGGCGGGATTCTTTCTTGACCACGTCATCGACAAACATGGAGAATACCATGTGGAAGTTGAGTTAAGATGTTAGGGGATGTAAGAGATCTTATATTGTATATATATGTAGCCAGTAGCGTCTGATAGATATACGAAAACTTGTTGTTCGACCAATCTATCGGAGAAGGAGAGGTCGATCACTTGTCTGTGTTCATGAAGATCTTCTATACTTAATGGTTTCCTTCATTTGCTTACTAGCTAGCTAGCGTGTCGAGTCCTCTCTATACGTAGCGTCGACCAAGCACAGAGATAAGAGAGGACACTCCTCTCTATTAGCTAGCTAACACAATATATGAAACCCCTAAATTAACCCTACAAAACCCCCCACCCCCCCCTCCCTTCAGAAAACAAACAAACCCAGCCCCTGAACTGCTGACGCGTGGAGTCCCGGTTGGTGGCACCAACCGGGACAAAAGGTCCCCCTGCCTGGGAAAGCCGCTACGGCCATGTGGAGCCCTATCTGTACCGGTTCCCGATCGAACCGGGACTAAAGGTGAAGGGATTTAGTTACGACCCTTTAGTCCTGGTTCGTGAACCGGGACAAATGGCCCTCACGAATCGGTTCGAATGGCCCTTTTTCTACCATTGCTAGTAGCCGGTTGACTCTTTGGGCATTTCGTCCCCCCGGGATCCTCTCCACGGCCGTCGCCGCCGCCCTCCGCCTCTCCCCGGCCGCCTCCGCCGCCGACCTCCGCCTCTCCCCGGCCGCCTCCGCCCTCCACCTCACCTCTCTCTCACCTCCTCAAGGCCGCATCTGCGTCATTCCCTTGCGCACCACCTCATGGCAGCCTCCCACCTCTGTGTCATCCCCTCGTCCACCACCTGACTAGGTTGCGCCACCACGGCAAGTCCGGCGGACGTGACGGCCCATCTCTCGTCTCTCCACCACAGTGTCCACATCTGGTTCGTTCCTCGTCCCAGCAAGCCTCGCAGTGTCAATCGTCGCCCGCAGGAGAGCACCACAGGTAGGCACTGTATTTTTCTCTGAAACTGGTATACGATTCTTCCTGATCTCCAATTTAATGGCACACTACATTAGAATGAGAGCATATGGTGATATGATATGCTCATCTCCATCGATCTAGAAGTGTAACAGAGTAGATGTTTGTTTCCTTTTGCACAACAAAAAAAGTTCGTGAGTATGCTTTGTAATAGGCCGCACATGGGTTGCAATCCTTTCAAGCCATGTCACTCCGCATTGGCTAAGCTCATGTTGCAGCCTGCCTTGTGTAAAACTGAATGTCCGTGAGATGAATCTGAGTTCAAAATTATGGCTGAAAACAAAGAATGGACCAATCTCTCAATGTGCAGCTCAAAATTTGATGAAAATTTCACAGAATAGTAGTCATCATATGTAAGTCCTTGTGTCAAAATTTCATAAAATTCTGGACACATTTTTCAGGTTCAAATTTTTGGCCAAATTATGGCTGAAAACGAAGAATGTACGAATCTCTCAATGTGTTACTCCAAATTTGATGAAAAATTCCCAGAATACTTGTCATCATATGGTAGTCCTTGTGTCAAAATTTCATAAAATCATGGACACTTTTTTCAGGTTCAGATTTTTTGCCAAATTATGGCTGAAAACAAAGAAAGGATGAATCTCTCAGTGTGTTACTCAAAATTGGCTGAAAATTTCACAGAATAGTAGTCATCATATGGTTGTACTTTTGTGAAAAAAGTCAACAATTTCTGGACACTTTTATTTTCGGTTCAAAATTTTGGCTGAACGAACAATGAACGACTCTGTCAATGTTTGACTTCAAATTTAATGAATATTTCCCAGAATACTAGTCATCAGATGGTACTCCTAGTGTCAGAATTTCGACTAGATGATGTGGTCTTCTCTTTATTTGATCTCTTTCCTTTAGATGCTATGCTCTTCCCCTGACTTAACCTATTTCCTATGGATGATGTGCTCTTCCCTTGACACAAGTTAAACCAAATGTAAATAAATTTTACATAAACACCAGTACCGTATAACAAGCTGCAATACCTATTTGATTATTGTCTCTTGTGGAACGTCGGGCATGGTGCCCCATTCGCCTTCCTTGTTGGAACTTCTCCCACAGGATCGATCACATCAAATCATGAAAAACACGCGCACAGAAAACTGATGGCCAAAGGCATGTGTCGTGCCTTGTTCTTCTTCTCTTTATTGATTTTCTGTTTTCTCCTTTTCTCTAGTTACAATGACGCACACCTAGGTCTGTGTGGACACGTACAGACCAGATACAAATCCTAGCCGGCCTCCTAATACTACTGGGACACATAAGACGTGTATGCATTAGCACTACACTTGCACAGGTACCCTAATTAGCTTGCACTAATTAACCTAAGCAAGATTACTACTAAGTACTAACAATCTCGTCTAATCTTGACTCTTTGTGTTCTTCTCGTACTCGTTCTGGTCTTGGCTCATTGTAGACCCACGACTTGATGATCCAAACTCCGACGCATGATCTGGACTACCAGCCCACACTTAACTGGTCACTGTCCCACCACATGCCGAGCTTCATTTTCAACTATCATATCTGTACACTGAGTATGACCCACTTGGAAACATGCAGAACCTCATTGCTCTGTCATGTTGTGCCACCGCCATTACTTGGCCGCTGCCTTGCACTCGGTTCGCACCATACTTCTTGTACTTGCTTGCAATAGATTCACTCTCCATTGCGCGCACATCTCCTTGCTTTACGATGGCTTTGCCTACCATCGTCCGCCTTCGGCATCACACCGAACCCACGCTGGCCGCAACTAGGACGCTCCACGAGGACATGGACATGACTCACGGAACACCGTGACACCACTTCAACTCCAACGAGTCATCACCAAGACGAGCACTTGGACACGACCACGACTCATAGACGCAACGACGACTGACCGTGCAAACTTGCACGACTCCTTCACTCATCTGACTCCCCCGGACGACGATCTTGATGAGCTCCAGCGCCGCACCTCGGCACCACCTCTCCCATCAACGATCTCCTTCCACCGCCTTGTCGACGACAGCCTGCCGCCTCCCACCTTGTCGCTGCAATGAACGATGACCGCTTGTTCCTCCTCTTCGGTGCATCACACAACTACTTGATGGCCCGTCCCGAGGTGCTAGTCAAGTCGCAACCCCAGGGCAAGCGCTCGACTCCTGAACCTTGCTCTAATACCAATTGTTGGAACTTCTTCCACAGGATCGATCACATCAAATCACGAAGAACACGCGCACGGAAAACTGATGGCCAAAGGAACGTGTCGTGCCTTGTTCTTCTTCTCTTTATTGATTTTCTGTTTTCTCCTTTTCTCTAGTTACAATGACGCACACCTAGGTCTGTGTGGACACGTACAGACCAGATACAAATCCTAGCCGGCCTCCTAATACTACTGGGACACATAAGACGTGTATGCATTAGCACTACACATGCACACGTACCCTAATTATCTTGCACTAATCAACCTAAGCAAGATTACTACTAAGTACTAACAATCTCGTCTTAATCTTGACTCTTTGTGTTCTTCTCGTACTCGTTCTGATCTTGGCTCGTTGTAGACCCATGACTTGACGATCCAAACTCCGACGCATGATCTGGACTACCAGCCTACACTTAATTGGTCACTGTCCCACTACATGCCGAGCTACATCTCCAACTGTCATATCCGTACACTGAGTATGACCCACTTAAAAACATGCAGAACCTCCTTGCTCTGTCATGTGCCACCGCCATTACTTGGCCGCTGCCTTGCACTCGGTTCGCACCATACTTCTTGTACTTGCTTGCAATAGATCCACTCTCCATTGCGCGCACATCTCCTTGCTTTACGATGGCTTTGCTTACCATCGTCCGCCTTCGGCATCACACCGAACCCATGCTGGCTGCAACTAGGACGCTCCACGAGGACATGGACTTGACTCACGGAACACCGTGACACCACTTCAACTCCAACGAGTCATCACCAAGACGAGCACTTGGACACGACCACGACTCATAGACGCAACGACGACTGACTGTGCAAACTTGCACGACTCCTTCACTCATCTGACTCCCCCGGACGACGATCTTGATGAGCTCCAGCGCCGCACCTCGGCACCACCTCTCCCATCAACGATCTCCTTCCACCGCCTTGTCGATGACAGCCTGCCGCCTCCCACCTTGTCGCTGCAATGAACGATGACCACTTGTTCCTCCTCTTCGGTGCATCACACAACTACTTCATGGCCCGCCCCGAGGCGCTAGTCAAGTCGCAACCCCGGGGCAAGCGCTCGACTCCTGAACCTTGCTCTAATACCAATTGTTGGAACTTCTCCCACATGATCGATCACATCAAATCACGAAGAACACGCGCACAAAAAACTGATGGCCAAAGGCACGTGTCGTGCCTTGTTCTTCTTCTCTTTATTGATTTTCTGTTTTCTCCTTTTCTCTAGTTACAATGACGCACACCTAGGTCTGTGTGGACACGTACAGAACAGATACAAATCCTAGCCGGCCTCCTAATACTACTGGGACACATAAGATGTGTATGCATTAGCACTACACATGCACACGTACCCTAATTATATATCTTGCACTAATTAACCTAAGCAAGATTACTACTAAGTACTAACATTCCTTGCATTTCATCCATGTACGTCGGGATCCTTTTGTGCTCACGGCGCCCACAGTTTACGAACTTCTCATCGGGACAATAGTAGGTCCATTCTATGTTGGCCACTCATTTTGGTTACCGTACTGATGAAATTTCCTAGCCCAAGTGTTTGCAAGCACTTGAGAAGAGTAATATGAGTGTACTATTTCATTTTCATTCGGATTTCGATACTTGCAAACAGCAAGCACATGAGCACATGGCACACCAGTTAGGTTCGGCTTTAGGAATTTGTAAGATGGAGCATCATTTGGTCGCAAAATAACCTTGTACTTGAAGCCTTTATGAATAAAAACAACATGATCTCCATGGCGTAATGGAACCCTCTCGTGATCAACCTTGACCTCAAATATTCCAACTTCATCGCCATATGAAATAACATGCATATGTCCTGCCTTTCACCCCTTTTCACCAAAAGTTTGTCCACCCTTTTGGACCATTGCTTTCCATCATCAACCAAGTTAAGAGAACTTCGCCTTCTTTCCACAAACCACTCCAAACACTTTGAAAATGTTTCCTCCATAATCGATGCCGCTGGGAGCCTTCGGGAAAGCCTAAATACATTGTTTACGGACTCGGACCCATTGCTGGTCATGATCCCCCAACGGTAACCCCCATCCATGTTGGAGATTGTTGCAGAAATTAAAAAAAGTCTACGCATCACCAAGATCAATCTATGGAGAAACTAGAAACGAGAGATAGGCGAGTGCATCTTCATACCCTTGAAGATCACGAAACGGAAGCGTTGCAAGAATGCGGATGAAGGAGTCGTACTCGCAGCAATTCAGATCGCGGTTGATTCCGATCTAAGCGCTGAACAACGGCGCCTCCGCGTTCAACACACGTGCAGCACGGGGACGTCTCCTCCTTCTTGATCGAGCAAGGGGGAAGGAGAAGTTGGGGAAGAACTCCGGCAGCACAACATCGTGGTGATGGAGGAGCAGCGGTTCTCCGTCAGAGCTTCGCCAAGCTCAACGGAGGAGGAGGAGGTGTTGGAGAGGGGGAGGGCTGCGCCTTGGATGAGGTGCTGCTGCCCTCCCTCCTCCCCTCTATTTATAGGGTGAAGGGGAAAGGGGGCTGGCCCTCTAGATGAGATCTAGAGGGGGGGTGGCCGCAAAGGGGAGGGGGCTTCCCCCCCCCCCCCCCCCCAAGCCAAGGGGGGCACCCCCTTTAGGGTTTCCCCCAAGCCCTAGGCACATGGGCCCTAGGGGGGATGGCGCACAGCCCGCTTAAAGGCTGGTTCCCTTCCACATACAACCCATAGGGCCCTCCGGGGCAGGTGGACCATCCCGGTGGACCCCTGGAACCTCTTCAGTGGTATCGGTACAATACCGGCAAACCCCTGAATACTTCCGGTGACCGTATGATGACTTCCCATATATAAATCTTCACCTCCGGACCATTCCGGAACTCCTCGTGACGTCCGAGATCTCATCCGGGACTCCGAACAACATTCGGTAACCACATACTATTTCCCATAACAACTCTAGCGTCACCGAACCTTAAGTGTGTAGACCCTACGGGTTCAGGAATCATGCAGACATGACCGAGACAGCTCTCCAGCGAATAAGCAATAGCGGGATCTGGATACCCATGTTGGCTCCCACATGTTCCACGATGATCTCATCGGATGAACCACGATGTCAAGGATTCAAGCAATCCCGTATACAATTCCCTTTGTCAATCGGTACGTTACTTGCCCGAGATTCGATCGTCGGTATCCCAATACCTCGTTCAATCTCGTTACCGGCAAGTCACTTTACTTGTTCTATAATGCATGATCTCGTGATCAACTACTTAGTCACATTGAGCTCATTATGATGATGCATTACCGAGAGGGCCCAGAGATACCTCTTTGTCATACGAAGTGACAAATCCCAGTCTCGATTCGTGTCAACCCAACAGATACTTTCGGAGATACCTGTAGTGCACCTTTATAGCCACCCAGTTACGTTGTGACGTTTGGTACACCCAAAGCATTCCTATGGTATCCGGGAGTTACACAATCTCATGGTCTAAGGAAATGATACTTGACATTAGAAAATCTTTAGCAAACGAACTACACGATCTTGTGCTATGCTTAGGATTGGGTCTTGTCCATCACATCATTCTCCTAATGATGTGATCCCGTTATCAATGACATCCAATGTCCATAGTCAGGAAACCATGACCATCTGTTGATCAACGAGCTAGTCAACTAGAGGCTTACTAGGGACATGTTGTGGTCTATGTATTCACACATGTATTACAGTTTCCGGTCAATACAATTATAGCATGAACAATAGACAATTATCATGAACAAGGAAATATAATAATAACCATTTTATTATTGCCTCTAGGTCATATTTCCAACAATCTCCCACTTGCAGTAGAGTCAATAATCTAGTTACATTGTGATCAATCGAACACCCATAGAGTTCTGGTGTTGATCATGTTTTGCTCGTGGAAGAGGTTTAGTCAACAGATCTGCGACATTCAGATCCGTATGCACTTTACAAATATCTATGTCTCCATCTTGAACATTTTCACGAATGGAGTTGAAGCGACGCTTGATGTGCCTAGTCTTCTTGTGAAACCTAGGTGCCTTGGCAAGGGCAATAGCTCCAGTGTTGTCACAAAAGAGACTCATCGGGCCCGACGCATTGGGAATAACTCCTAGGTCGGTAATGAACTCCTTCATCCAGATTGCTTCATGCGCTGCCTCCGAGGCTGCCATGTACTCCGCTTCACATGTAGATCCCGCCACGATGCTCTGCTTGCAACTGCACCAGCTTACTGCCCCACCATTCAAAATATACACGTATCCGGTTTGTGACTTGGAGTCATCCAAATCTGTATCGAAGCTAGCATCGACGTAACCCTTTACGACGAGCTCTTCGTCACCTCCATAAACGAGAAACATATCCTTAGTCCTTTTCAGGTACTTCGGGATATTCTTGACCGCTGTTCAGTGTTCCATGTCGAGATTACTTTGGTACCTCCCTACCAAACTTACGGCAAGGTTTACATCAGGTCTGGTACACATCATGGCATACATAATAGACCCTATGGCTGAGGCATAGGGGATGACACTCATCTTTTCTCTATCTTCTGCCGTGGTCGGGCTTTGAGCCGAGCCCAATTCACACCTTGCAATATAGGCAAGAAGCCCTTCTTGGACTGATCCATATTGAACTCCTTCAATATCTTATCAAGGTATGTGCTTTCTGAAAGACCTATGAGGCGTCTCAATCTATCTCTATAGATCTTGATGCCTAATATGTAAGCAGCTTCTCCAAGGTCCTTCATTGAAAAACACTTATTCAAGTAGGCCTTTATGATTTCCAAAAGTTCTATATCATTTATCATCAGTAGTATGTCATCCACATATAATATGAGAAATGCTACAGAGCTCCCACTCAGTTTCTTGTAAACGCAGGCTTCTCCACAAGTCTGCATAAACCCAAATGCTTTGATCATTTCATCAAAGCGAATGTTCCAACTCCGAGATGCTTGCACCAGCCCATAGTTGGAGCGCTGGAGCTTGCATACCTTGTTAGCATCCTTAGGATCGACAAAACCATCCGGCTGCATCATATACAATTCTTCCTTAAGGAAACCGTTAAGGAATGCCGTTTTGACGTCCATTTGCCATATTCCATAATCATAGAATGCGGCAATTGCTAACATGATTCGGATGGACTTCAGCTTCGCTACGGGTGAGAAGGTCTCATCGTAGTCAACCCATTGAACTTGTCGATAACCTTTAGCGACAAGCCGAGCTTTATAGATGGTAACATTACCATCCGCGTCCGTCTTCTTCTTAAAGATCCATTTATTTTCTATCGCTCGCCGATCATCGAGCAAGTCTGTCAAAGTCCATACTTTGTTTTCATACATGGATCCTATCTCGGATTGCATGGCTTCAAATCATTTGTTGGAATCTGGGCCCGCCATCGCTTCTTCATAGTTTGAAGGTTCACCGTTGTCTAACAACATGATTTCCATGACAGGGTTGCCATACCATTCTGGTGTGGAACATGTCCTTGTGGACATACGAAGTTCAGTAGCAACTTGATCTGAAGTACCTTGATCATCATCATTAACTTCCTCTCTAGTCGGTGCAGGCACCACAGAAACATCTTCCTGAGCTGTGCTACTTTCCGGTTTAAGAGGCAGTACTCCATCAAGTTCTACTTTCCTCCCACTTACTTCTTTCGAGAGAAACTCTTTCTCCAGAAAGGACCCGTTCTTGGCAACAAAGATCTTTCCTTCGGATCTGAGGTCGAAGGTATCCAATGGTTTCCTTAGGGTATCCTATGAGTACACATTTTTCCGACTTGGGTTCGAGCTTTTCAGGTTGAAGTTTCTTGACATAAGCATCGCATCCCCAAACTTTTAGAAACGACATCTTAGGTTTCTTCCCAAACCATAATTCATACAGTGTTGTCTCAACGGATTTATACGGTGCCCTATTTAACGTGAATGTGGCTGTCTCTAAAGCATATCCCCAAAATGATAGCGGCAAATCGGTAAGAGACATCATAGATCGCACCATATCCAATAGAGTGCGATTACGATGTTCGGACACACCATTACGCTGAGGTGTTCCAGGCGGCGTGAGTTGTGAAACAATTCCACATTTCCTTAAGTGCGTACCAAATTTGTGACTCAAATATTCTCCCCCGCGATCTGATTGTAAGAACTTTATTTTTCTGTCACGTTGATTATCTACCTCACTCTGAAATTCCTTGAACTTTTCAAAGGTCTCAGACTTGTGTTTCATTAAGTAGACATACCCATATCTACTTAAGTCATCGGTGAGGGTGAGAACATAACGATAGCCACCACGATCCTCAACGCTCATTGGACTGCACACATCAGTATGTATGATTTCCAACAAGTTGGTTGCTCGCTCCATTGTTCCGGAGAACGGAGTCTTGGTCATCTTGCCCATGAGGCATGGTTCACATGTGTCAAATGATTCATAATCAAGAGACTCCAAAAGTCCATCTGCATGGAGCTTCTTCATGTGTTTGACACCAATGTGACCAAGGCGGCAGTGCCACAAGTATGTGGGACTATCATTATCAACCTTGAATCTTTTGGTATTCACACTATGAATATTTGTAACATCACGTTCGAGATTCATTAAGAATAAACCATTGACCAGCGGGGCATGACCATAAAATATCTCTCTCATATAAATAGAACAACCATTATTCTTGGATTTAAATGATTACTCATCTCGCATTAAACGAGATCCAGATACAATGTTCATGCTCAAAGCTAGCACTAAATAACAATTACTGAGGTTTAAAACTAATCTCGTAGGTAAATGTAGAGGTAGCGTGCCGACGGCGATCACATCGACCTTGGAACCATTCCCGACGCGCATCGTCACCTCGTCCTTCGCCAGTCTCCGCTTATTCCGCAGCTCCTGTTTTGAGTTACAAATATGAGCAACCGCACCGGTATCAAATACCCAGGAGCTACTACAAGTACTGGTAAGGTACACATCAATAACATGTATATCACATATACCTTTGGTGTTGCCGGCCTTCTTGTCTGCTAAGTACTTGGGGCAGTTCCGCTTCCACTGACCGTTTCCCTTGCAATAAAAGCACTCAGTCTCAGGTTTGGGTCCATGCTTTGGCTTCTTCCCGGCAACTGGCTTACCGGGCGCGGCAACTCCCTTGCCGTCCTTCTTGAAGTTATTCTTACCCTTGTCTTTCTTGAAACTAGTTGTTTCATTGACCATCAACACTTGATGTTCCTTTTTGATTTCCACCTCCGCTGATTTCAGCATTGAAAATGCCTCAGGAATGGTTTTCACCATCCCCTGCATATTGAATTTCATCACAAAGCTCTTGTAGCTAGGAGGAAGCGACTGAAGGATTCTGTCAATGACCGCGTCATCCGGGAGATTAACTCCTAGCTGAGACAAACGGTTGTGCAACCCAGACATTTTGAGTATGTGCTCGGTGACAGAACTATTCTCCTCCATCTTACAACTATATAACTTGTCGGAGACTTCATATCTCTCGACTCGGGCATGAGCTTTGGAAAACCATTTTCATCTCTTGGAACATCTCATATGCTCAGTGCTGCTCAAAACGCTTTTCGAGCCCCGATTCTAAGCATGCCGCACTGAACCAGGGAGTAATCGTCACTACGCGACTACCAGGCATTCATAACATCTTGAGTTCCTGGGAAAACAGGTGCTTCACCTAGAGGTGCATCAAGGACATATGCTTTCTTGGCAGCTATGAGGATGATCCTCAAGTTACGGACCCAGTCCGTATAGTTGCTACCATCGTCTTTCAGCTTGGTTTTCTCTAGGAACGCGTTGAAGTTGAGGGCAACATTAGCATGGTCCATTTGATCTACAAGACATATTGCAAAGATTTTTAGACTAAGTTCATGATAATTAAGTTCATCTAATCAAATTATTTAATGAACTCAACTCAGATAGACATCCCTCTAGTCATCTAAGTGATACATGATCCGAGTCAACTAGGTCGTGTCCGATCATCACGTGAGATAGACTAGTCATCATCGGTGAGCATCTTCATGTTGATCGTATATCTACTATATGACTCATGTTCGACCTTTCGGTCTCTTGTGTTCCGAGGCCATGTCTGTACATGCTAGGCTCGTCAAGTTAACCTAAGTGTCTTGCATGTGTAAATCTGGCTTACACCTGTTTTATGCGAACGTTATAATCTATCACACCCGATCATCACATGGTGCTTCGAAACAACGAACTTTCGCAACGGTGCATAGTTAGGGGGAACACTTTCTTGAAATTTTATGAGGGATCATCTTATTTATGCTACCGTCGTTCTAAGCAAATAAGATGCAAACACATGATAAACATCACATGTAATCAAATAGTGACATGATATGGCCAATATCATTTTGCTCCTTTTGATCTCCATCTTCGGGGCGCCATGATCATCATCGTCACCGGCATGACACCATGATCTCCATCATCGTGTCTTCATGAAGTTGTCTCACCAACTATTAGTTCTACTACTATGGCTAACGGTTAGCAATAAAGTGAAGTAATTACATGGCGTTTTCAGTGACACGCGGGTCATACAATAAATTAAGACAACTCCTATGGCTCCTGCCGGTTGTCATACTCATCGACATGCAAGTTGTGATTCCTATTACAAGAACATGATCAATCTCATACATCACATATATCATTCATCATCCTTTTGGCCATATCACATCACACGACATATGCTGCAAAAACAAGTTAGACGTCCTCTAATTGTTGTTGCAAGTTTTTACGTGGTTGCTATAGGTTACTAGCAAGAACGTTTCTTACCTACGCCAAAACAACAATGTAATATGCCAATTGCTATTTACCCTTCATAAGGACCCTTTTCATCAAATCCAATCCGACTAAAGTGGGAGAGACAGACACCCGCTAGCTGTTGGGGAACATAGTAATTTCAAAAAAAATCCTACGCACACGCAAGATCATGGTGATGCATAGCAACGAGCGGGGAGAATGAGTCCACGTACCCTCGTAGACCGAAAGCGGAAGCATTAGCACAACACGGTTGATGTAGTCGTACGTCTTCACGATTCGACCGATCAAGTACCGAACGTACGACACCTCCGAGTTCAGCACACGTTCAGCTCGATGACATCCCACGAACTCCGATCCAGCAGAGCTTTGCGGGAGAGTTGTGTCAGCACGACGGCGTGATGATGGTGTTGATGATGCTACCGACGCAGGGCTTCGCCTAAGCACCACTACGATATTACCGAGGTGGAATATGGTGGAGGGGGGCACCGCACACGGCTAAGAGATCAATGATCAATTGTTGTGTCTAGAGGTGCCCCACTGCCCCCGTATATAAAGGAGCAAGGGGGGGAGGCGGCCGGCCAAGGAGGGCACACCAAGGGGGGGAGTCCTACACCCACTTGGAGTAGGCCTCCACCTTTCCTTGTTGGAGTAGGAGAGGGGAAGGAAGGGAGAGAGGAGGAGAAGGAAAGAAGTGGGGTGCCCCCCCTCCTTGTCCAATTCGGACTAGAGGGGGAGGGGGTGCGCGGCCTGCCTTGGCTGCCCCTCCTCTTCTCCACTAGGGCCCATGAGGCCCAATAAACCCCCCGGGGGGTTCCGGTAACCCCCCGGTACTCCGGTATATGTCTGCAACCTTCCGGAACTATTCCAGTGTCTGTCGTGGAAATATCACGTCAGATGTCCTCATGGAAGGACTTAGTCGTCGAGCCATCGCGGCGGGTTAGCTTAAGGGGTTAAACCGGACAAAGGACACGAGGAATTTTATACTAGTTTGGCCCCTTCGATAAAGGTAAAGGCCTACGTCTAGTTGTGTTGGGATTATTGGGGTCTCGATAACCAGGGAGCTAAACACGCTATGCCTGGCTCTCAAGTTGTTGTTTCTTATCGCTGAACCGCCGCCGGGTCGTCCCCTTATATACACGGGTTGACGCCCGGCCGGTTTACAAAGTACCAAGGCCGGCTCATACAAGTGTCCGGCTCGGTCTCTCCTTTCCTATCTTACAATACAAGTTACATAACCATGTCGGTTTACCATTATGGGCCCTAATCCGCCTTTGGGCTTCGGGTCTCTAAGCTTCATAGTAAAGCGCCATCTTCTGGGTCTTCGTGGGCTTCAATATAGTTGAGGGTGAACCGGCCCCTCCTGTCCGGTTTACACTCAGTAGTTATATCCCCAACATTAGGCCCGAGATTGATTTGAACCTGTTCATGTCAATCTTCAGTACTTTAGAAAATCCTGTGAACATCTTCCTTCATTTCTCTTAAACCGCCATGATGTCTTATTTTATAAACTTTGTTAAACCGCCGTGACGTCATCCTCTGGATACAGCAATGGATCATCATGACGTCATCTCTGTAAAAAATGATTAAAAAGATTCCTTCATTAGTGGTATCCCGAAAATCGAGGTGACAGATGCGCCTCTTGCCGCTTTGGACTCCTCGAATCTCGCGCCTGTCGCTTATCTTCTTGCCCCGTTATAAATAAGCCCGTAGGGTCCTTCCATTTTCTCCCCTTTCTTCTCGTCTTCCTCCTCGCGACCCGAAGAGCCCAAGTGCCGCCGCCGCCGTCGATCTCCGAATCTGCACCGACCGAGGCCGCCGCATCACCCTGTTCGTACCAGAAACTCTGCAATACTCCTCCGCCGCTGAGTGGCCCTGGTAAGTTCTCTTTCCTGCAACCCTAGATCTCCATTAGGGCTTTTGATTTCATCCGTGTTCTTCGCCGTTCATCGGTGCTTCTCCGCCCTTCTCTTAGCCTTTTTACTGAGTTTATATACACCTGATAGCTTTGATCTACGGCTAGATCCATAGTTTTAACCCACCATACCATAGCGTCTTGTTGTTCCTGGACAGACTCCATCTGGATCTTCTCTGTTCCTCTTAGTGCCATTGTAGGGCTCAGGAAAGTTTTCTTTATTTTACCACGGTAGATCCAAAAATATACTGCCATATTGTGAAACCTGTTTCTGTAAACACTTAGTAGATTTTCAGCTCTGGCTCTTCTGCCTAAGGGTGGTTTAACTTTTAATAGTCAATCCGCCATACGCCATTAGCCCTCACTTAAACTGCCAGCTTGACTTGAATAACAATTTTCCGGTTTAACACTGATTAGTACACTTGAACCGTCAATCGTAAACCGGCCTTCATTTTTTCTTTTACAGTTTGCTTTCCAAGATGACCAAACAATTCTCTGCCTGCAACTGGGTTCCGTCCCGGATCACGGAGACACAAATCAATGGATATGTTACCACTGGCGCTTTAGCCTCGAAAAGGGTCCTTCATTGGCGAGTCCCAGGCCCTGAGTGCCCTCCTGAACCTCAAGATGGAGAGGTGATTGTATTCATGCAATACTTAGACCGGGGATTCAGCCCGCCCGGATCAAAAACTTTCCGGGATGTTCTTGCTAGCTTTCAACTTCATCCACAAGATATTGGACCGCATTCCGTGTCTAATATATGCAATTTTCAAGTGTTCTGTGAAGTCTACCTTCAAGAAGAACCATCTGTGGAGCTTTTTCGGGATTTTTTCATTTAAACCGCCGCACGGAGTTCTCTGATGGTCCCAACATGGAACTTGGTGGGGTATCAATCCAGAAGAGAAAAGAAGTCGATTTCCCTCATGCAAAACACCACAGCCATCCCAAAGATTGGAACCATACTTGGTTTTATTGCCGGAATACTGCCCCTGATGGAGAAAATCCCTTGCCGGGTTACCGCCCTCACCGGCTTAGCAATGGCCACCCGTTACCTCTACGCTTAACTGCCAAAGAACGGCAAATTTATGCACCTCAACTCACTAAGCTCCGGGCTCTCATGGCCAACGGTTTGACTGGTATTGATCTCGTCTGATGCTGGGTCTCTTGGGGTATTCTGCCTTTAAGTCGCCACCCCGGATTAATGCATGAATATAGTGGCAACATCAAGGATCCTCAACAATATCATGAAATAGAAATGACAGACACCGAAGTTACTGAATCTGTGAAGAAGATGATTGACGAACCGATCGCCGCATGCAGCCAAACCGGGTTACCACCTTTTTGCACCGCCAACAAACCGCCAGCGGTAAAGTTTAATTTAATGCTCACTGATTTACCTCCACTTTAACAATGTGCTAATACTCCTTTGTTTTTATTTCACAGGCCAATAGTTCCTTCTGGAAGCGGAATAAACCAGCTAGGGCTCCTCGTGCAAAGAGCAAGGTCACCAAGAAAGCTGCCAAGAAGAAAACCACCGAGTCTTCTGATCCGTTAGAAGATATTGACGAATCGGATCCAGAGGTAGAACTTGACTCACTTGGTTCCTTTTTCATACACCTTATTGACAATGACTATTCCCAGGATGATGCGGCGGCCAGCCGTGCGGACCATGTTGAGGTAATCTCTCTTTCCTCTGATTCAGATCTTGTGCCGGTTCAAAGATTTCGCCGTGCAGTTCGAAAAGTAAAATACTCTCACCCTCTTGCTTATTTGGATCCAAAATTTTCTTTGAAGACATAGCAAGCTGAAGAGCGTCGCACAACCCGGCACAGTGGTCAGCAAATCACTTCTTCCGGTTTACCGGATACACCAACCCAGAAACATCGTCCAGAGGTTACTTGTTCTCCCGAAAAACTTTATCCTTTGAAGGGTTTCTTCAGATACCCACTTAATCCGTCTGATCCAAATTATCAGGCGTCTTCCAATTCGTCTGGCGCTTCATCAACCACTCAGCTGCCTCCCCTTAAAACTGTCCCTGGGTAAGTAAACTGCCCTTTTATATTTTCCTTCATAGTTCGGGTTTCCGTGCTAATCTTTTGTTTTGATATCACAGTGCCAAAGCCCGCCTGAGCAAGAAGGCTAAAACTAGTACCCCTATTGGTGAATTTGAACCGGAGAGGGCTGCTGAGGATACCGGTAGAAATACCGATGTTATGGATGATTCCACCCCACAAGGCGAGAACACTGAAGCTAATCCGCCGGAAGCTGACCCGGCCGCTCATATTGATCCGTCGAGCCCTCATGCTACTCCTCCAAGCCCAGCTGCTGACCCGCCGAGCCCGGCTTCTAATCCGCCAAGTCCAGCCAGGGGTACCGTCAATCCGCCAAGTCCACCAAAAGGTGATGATGATGATGTTGTCATTACTGGCACGGCTCACACCAGTCCTGGTAATCCGGTTGTCTTGGCCAAACATACTGCCAAGGAGGAATTCACTGCTATGGGCAAGGGGAAAGGGAAGACGGATTTATCCAACTTCGTCAACCATAGCGCCGAGGAACTTCATTCTGGTTTTTTAAACCGCCTTTACACCAGCCGTGACTTTGAAGCCGGTTTGGTGAACCTGATGAAGGAGCGTTATGAGGTACTCTTCATGAATACTTTGAATATTAACTCTATTCTGTATATGTTTTCCATTGTAGCCCCCAAGGGCCGGGTTATCTCTTGAAGATAAACCGGGACTTCGATATAAAGAACACTTCAGCTGAGTAGCCCCCAAGGGCCAGTTTGTCTCTTGAAGACAAACCGGGACTTTCTGTCCTTGTTAATTGCCTTTACTTATAACTGATCAATTGTGCATTAGCCCCCAAGGGCCAAGCTTAATACCTGGATTGAGCCTTGGGACTTGAAAAATACTTACTTTAAAAAGCAATCCACATTAGCCCCCAAGTGCCAAGTGTATAACTTGCTATGCACTTGGGACTTTGAAGAGATATTAACTGCTTTATCATCTGACTTTGCAGGCTGATATAAAGACCAAAGAATCCCAAACAGCCGATCTTCAAGAAATCATTAAGTCACAGCAAGAAGAGACCGCTAAAGCCAAAGAGGAGGTAAAGGGCGCTCCGATTGGCATGGAACAACTGAAAGAGAGCTTCAAAACTGAACGCACCAATTGGGAAACGGAAAGAGATGTTTGTTGAAACGGGCTGAAGACGCCGAAGCAGCTCTTAAACCGGTAGAGGGAGAGCTGACGGGTATGAAACATCAAGTGAATTCCATGACAGCTGTAGTTTTTGGTAAGTATTTTATAATAACTTGCTTCTGCAATACTATCAACTCCGCCGGTTTAACATGGAATTCTTAAACCGTCACAGGCCATCGCATTGCTCATCTTGGAGCGGATATGCGGATGAAGTTGAAGGTGGCTTATACGTTGATTGAGCAACTATATACTGGTGCACAACGGGTTATCTCTACAGCTTCATATAACAGACCGGCACCCACCTTGATCAAGGATACCTTAGCCAGGCTCTCAATGACTCCTGCTCGGATAGAGGAGGTAAAGCGATCGGCTGCTAGGGCTGGCGCTTTACTGGCACTGACACGGGCCAAAGCATGGATATCTGACTTAGATCCAGTTGATATCGCCAAGGGATTTCCAGATGAACAAGCAGACGGGTCAGCATTTGACAACGAAGCCCTCAAAGCTCTGACAAAGGAGATGCGTCCGCTATCAAGTCAACTTGCTGCAGAGGCTAACCTGACTGTTCTTCGGTCTTTTTACGATGAAAGGAACCAGCGGGTTGATACGACTATGACAGAAACGCAAAACCTTATCCCGCCAATCCGTAAGCACACTTACGCCCCTGATGTTGATCCGTCCAATCTGATAAGTGAAGAAGCTGTATTTCAAGCTCTAACCCGGATTGACTGGACCACCACTAACTTCCAGCCTCTAGGTGGAGAGGAGGAGGTTGAACCGGCGCCTAAAGTTCCATCCACTTCACATCGTCCTGTCAATGAGTCTTAATCCGGCGTTCGGATTACTTTTGATAGACTTTGTCGTGTAAAAAGCAATCAACATTTTGGGCCTCAAAGCGCCTTGTAATAGGCTAGTGCAAGTACTTTAATCTGCAGTACTGATACATAACTTTCGTTGATCCGCCATAATATTTGTTGTGCTTGGTTACACTTTGAAAATTCTCATGCAATTCTGATATCTGCATAAAAAGAATTGTCCTGGCGGTTTACCACCGGACGGGTCATAATGCCCAAGGTAAAGCCTGATTAATAATCAAACTTGAATATATATGAAATAATTCATACCTGTGATATGACATCACGTAGTTGGTGTACCAACTTTGACTGTAGTAAGGGTGAAGACCCAAACCTTGAGTTTGTATAACTCTCACCATATAATGATGGCGTGTAATAAGTCATGCTGGGTTACGATGAACACCAAGCCGGGCCGGGTTAACAAACTCCGGTTTCATAATAAGGTATGTCAACTTGTAGTTGAAAACCAAGCCAGGTTAACAAACACCGGGTTAATATGATGACTGAAAAGCCAGACCGGATCTAAAGATACCGGTTCAACATAAAATTCAAAAAGAAAACTGACAAAGGCAAATAAAACCGTGTAGTCGAGGCTTTTCGAGGGCTGCCAGGCCCAAATACGAGGCTTTTCATAGGCTGCCAGGCCGCTGAGTTAAACCATTTGACAAAGCCTTTTAAGATGGACCTCCAACTAACCAATCGTCATTTTAACTTTGACAAGTTCAGGGTCTCAATGAGAGTAACTGTCAAATGTTTGGCGGGTCATGCCAGGATTACCTGGATAGGAGTGGCTTACTTGATGAAGGCAGGTTAACCCGGGGTTTTAGGTAAATATACCAAGCTTCCAAGCCGTGGGTCGATACCCAGCTACAAGGGTCCTTGGGTGTGAAGCTCCCAAGCTGTATTGTGGCATGATAGCCGGTTTAACAGGTAGTACTCCGCTTTGTCAGCTGAAGCCCCCATGTAACTCAAAAGATATTTGAGAAAAAACAACAGAGGCCCTCTTATAGCAAGGATGCTGGCTTATTTTATTGATCATAATATATACATTGTCGAAATATGTACATAAGAGTAGCCTATGGCTCAAGTATAGTAAGGCCGAAGGAAAGCTATGTTCCACGGCCGCCGGGTCCCCTCCTCAGAACTGCGTGAGTTGTCTCGAACGTCAATGAGGTAGTATGATCCGTTGTGCAGATTTTTGTTGACCACAAAGGGCCCTTCCCAAGGTGGGGATAACTTGTGCATATCAGTCTGATCCTGGATGAGCCAGAGCACTAAGTCGCCTTCTTGAAAGGTTCGTGTCTTAACCCGGCGGCTGTGATAGTGCCGCGGGTCTTGCTGATAAACCGCTGAACGAGACAAAGCCATATCCCATTTTTCATCTAACAGGTCCAACGCCTCCTGGCGTGCTTGCTTATTGTCCGCTTCAACATAATTGGCAACCCGGGGCGAATCATGACGAATATCACTTGGGAGGACCGCCTCTGCCCCGTATACCATGAAGAAAGGTGTGTAACCCGTCGATCTGTTGGGGGTTGTGTTGATGCTCCATAACACAGAAGGTAATTCCTCCACCCAACAACCGGGCGTCCGCTTTAAAGGAACCATGAGCCGGGGTTTGATACCCTTCAAGATTTATTGATTGGCTCTCTCTTCTTGACCATTGGATTGGGGGTGCGCCACGGATGCTAGGTCAAGCCGGATGTGCTCTCTCTGACAGAAATCCTCCATCTCACCTTTAGAAAGGTTTGTACCATTATCCGTGATGATGCTGTGTGGAAAGCCAAAGCGGAAGATAATCTTTTTGAGAAATTGAACCGCCGTAGCCGCATCACACTTGCTGACAGGCTCCGCTTCAACCCATTTGGTGAATTTTTCAACTGCCACCAACATGTGGGTCTTCTTATCCTTGGAGCGCTTAAAGGGCCCCACCATATCAAGCCCCCAAGTGGAAAACGGCCAAGTGATAGGAATCATCCTTAACTCTTGAGCCGAAACATGAGCTCGGCGTGAAAAATTCTGACAAGCATCACACCGCTTTACCAGATCCTCCGCATCAGCATGAGCTGTCAACCAGTAGAACCCATGACGAAAAGCCTTAGCAACCAGGGACTTTGAACCGGCATGATGACCACAATCCCCTTCATGAATTTTCCGTAGGATCTCTTGGCCTTCTTCAGGAGAAAAACAATGCTGAAATACGCCTGAAACACTACAGCGGTGTAACTCGCCATTGTGAATAACCATGGACTTGGATCGCCGGACTATCTGCCGGGCCAGAACTTCATCGTCTGGTAACTCGCCTCGGTTCATATACGCCAGATATGGAACCCTCCAATCCGGCACAACATGTAAAGCGGCCACCAATTCGGCCTCCGGATCAGGAACAGCTAGATCCTCCTCTATAGGCAACTTAACAGACGGTTTATGCAAGATATCTAAAAAGGTATTGGAAGGTACCGGTTTACGCTGAGATCCCAGCCGGCTCAAAGCATCTCCTGCTTCATTTTTACGCCGATCAATGTGCTCAACCTGATACCCTTTGAAGTGACCCGCCACAATATCCACCTCGCATCTGTAAGCCGCCATGAGTGGATCCTTAGAATCCCAAGTGCTAGAAACTTGCTGAGCCACTAGATCGGAGTCTCCAAAGCATCGTACCCGGCTTAAATTTATCTCCTTGGCCACACGGAGCCCGTGGAGTAAAGCCTCGTACTCAGCTGCATTATTAGTACAGGGGAACATTAAACAGAGGACATAATGAATTTTATCACGAGGGGAAGTAAGGACAACTCCAGCCCCCGAGCCCTCCAATTGTCTAGATCCATCAAAGTGAATAGTCTAGTATGTATTATCCGGTTTGTCCTCTTGTGCTTGTAACTCGGTCCAATCATTGATGAAGTCAACAAGTGCTTGAGATTTGACGGTTGTCCGAGGCATATACTTCAACCCATGGGGACCAAGCTCAGTTGCCCACTTTGCAACCCGGCCAGTTGCCTCCCTATTCTGAATTATATCGCCCAAGGGAGCGGAACTGACCACAGTAATGGGATGGCCTTGAAAGTATTGTTTGAGCTTTCGACTTTCCATAAAAACTCCATATACCAGCTTCTGCAAATGCGGATATTGCTGCTTTGACTCGATGAGCACCTCACTGATATAGTAAACCGGCCGTTGAACCGGATATTCCTTGCCAGCCTCCTTGCGATGCACCACAATTGCCACACTGACAGCACAGGCATTAGCAGCCACGTACAATAACAAGGGCTCTTTGTCAACCGGAGCAGCAAGACCGGCGGTTCAGCCAACTGCCGCTTCAAGTCTTCAAACGCCACATTAGCCGCATCACTCTAGACAAAGGTGTCTGTTTTCTTCAACATCTGGTATAGAGGGATCGCCTTCTCTCCCAAGCAGCTAATAAACCGGCTTAGGGCTGCAATTCGGCCTGCCAGACGCTGAACATCATTGATGCACGTCGGTTTAGCCAAAGATGTAATCGCTTTGATCTTCTCCGGATTAGCCTCAATGCCTCTGTTGGCACCAGAAAACCTAGGAGCTTGCCTGCCGAAACACCGAAAACACACTTGTCCGGATTGAGCATCATCTTGTAAACACGCAGATTGTCAAAGGTCGCCTTGAGATCCTCTATAAATGTCTCCTTCTTCCTGGATTTTACCACAGTGTCATCAACATAGGCATGAACATTGCGCCCAATCTGAGTGTGAAGACAATTTTGCACACAGCGCTGATAAGTTGCCTGGGCACTCTTGACCCCAAAGGGCATAGAAACATAGCAGAAGGCTCCAAAGGGAGTGATGAAGGCGGTCTTCTCCTGGTCCTTAACTGCCATTTTGATCTGATGATAGCCTGAATAAGCATCCAAGAAACTCAAACGCTCACAACCCGCCGGCGCATCAATGATCTGATCAATGCGCGGGAGAGCAAAAGGATCAGCCGGACAAGCTTTGTTCAAATATGTGTAGTCCACACACATGCGCCAAGTGCCATTTTTCTTAAGAACAAGCACCGGATTAGCCAACCACTCAGGGTGAAACACTTCAATGATAAACCCAGCAGCCAACAAGCGGGCTACCTCTTCACCAATTGCCTTGCGTCTCTCCTTGTTAAAGCGTCAAAGAAATTGCTTGACCGGTTTAAACTTGGGATCGATATTGAGAGTGTGCTCAGCGAGTTACCTCGGTACACCTGGCATGTCAGAAGGCTTCCATGCAAAAATGTCCTAGTTCTCACGGATGAACTCGATGAGGCGCTTTCCTATTTCGGATCCAGATTTGTGCTGATGCTAAACTGTTTGGACGAATCGCCAGGAACAAAGTCAACAAGTTTAGTCTCCTCAGCCGGTTTGAATTTCAGGCTTGGGTCATGCTCAGTGGTGGGCTTTTTCAGAGGGGTCATGTATGCTGGATCAACATTGTCCCTGTAGTGTTTCAACTCCTCTGTAGCACAAACCGACTCAGCATAAGCCGCATCACCTTCTTCGCAATCCAAAGCGATCTTACGAATTCCATGAACCGTGATGGTCCCCTTGTGAATTTCTTGAGCTGCAAATAAATATAACAGGGCATTGCCATGAATTTCGCATAAGCTGGTCGTCCAAACAGTGCGTGGTACGGGCTCTGGATCCTCACCACCTCAAAGGTCAATGTTTCAGACCGGGAGTCATGCTCATCACCAAACACAACCTCCAAAGCGATCTTGCCAAAAGGATATGCCGATTTACCTGGTACTACACCATGAAAGACAGTGTTTGACGGTTTAAGACTCTTGTTTGTCAACCCCATGCGATGGAAGGTCTCGTAATATAGAATGTTGATACTGCTCCCTCCATCCATAAGCACTTTGGTGAACTTATAACCTCCCACCTGAGGTGCCACCACCAAAGCCAGGTGACCTGGATTGTCAACCCGGGGCGGATGATCCTCTCTGCTCCACACAATAGGTTGCTCGGACCACCGCAGGTAACGTGGTACTGCCAGTTCAACAGCATTAACAGCCCTCTTGTGAAGCTTCTGATCACGCTTGCACAAACTAGTGGTGAACACATGATACAGCCCACCATTCAACTGCTTTGGGTGACTCTGATAACCTGATTGCTACTGATTTCCTTGATTATTCTATTGGTTATTACCACCTTGGTTGTTCTTGTTGCCCTGGTTATTCTGAAATCCAGAGCTTGAACCGCTGCCACCATGAAAACCTAGACCTGAACTGCCTGATGGACCTTGATCATACCGGAAAAGATCAGAGTTTTTGAACTCCTTCATAATGTGACAATCTTTCCAAAGATTAGTTGCAGGAACCTCCTTGGTCCCATGCTTTGGGCAGGGCTGGTTTAACAAACACTCCAGATTCATTCCGCCGCCACGTTGGGGCGGTTTACCCTTACGACGCTGCACATTAGTGTTAGCCACAAAATCTGAATCTGCTTTGCGCTTACCATTATTCCCATGGCCTCCTTGGTTGTGCTGTTGTCCCTTTGCACCGTCGTTCTTCTTTCCCTTCTCCGGTTTCTCCTCATCAGAATCGGGATCCTTGGTATTATCAGAATCGGCATATTTGACCAAGGAAGCCATAAGGGTGCCCATATCATTGCAGTGGCGCCTGAGCCGTCCCAACTTCATCTTCAGTGACTTAAACTGGCAATTACATTCCAGTGTGATGATTGCTTGGCCAGCATTAATCCGGTCTGATGAATGCAGAACTTCTGAAACTCGGCGCACCCAATGAGTTGTTGACTCATTCTCCCCTTGAACACAGGCATCCAGATCCACAATGGACATAGGTTGTTTACATGTGTCCTTGAAATTGGCTATAAGCCGGGCCTTCAACTGGCCCCATGACTCGACAGAGTTAGCTGGTAAGTTCTTTAACCATGTACAGGTTGTTCCTTCCAACATCATCGTGAAGTCCTTTGCACAAGCCACTTCATCCACGTCCAGCATCTCCATTGCCATCTCATAACTTTCCACCCACACCTCGGGTGGCTGATCAGCGGTATAATTAGGTACCTTACGTGGGCCCTTGAAGTCCTTAGGCAGTCGCACATTACGGAGAGCCGGAATAAGACTCGGCACTCTCCAAAAACTGAAAGCAAGCCCGGTGCCTCGGTCCACTGATGCTGCTGGCTGAACCGGGGCGGGTTGATAACGACCCGTATGCTGTGCTGCTAAAGCGGCCTCCCTTCATGCTCTACCATTATCCACCACGTCCTGAGTGTTCGCCTCACCTTGAGCCGGATTGGGTCCTTGAGGGACAATACGGCGCCGCGCACTGCTGGACACCTCTGGTTCATCTATGTGCCTGCTATAGCTTTTGCTCGGACGCGGGGTCGTGTGAATCCTGTCTCGGCTATACGAGTAAGCTTGATGTTGGGTCATAGCCATTTGAAGAATATCCCTGGCCCGCCGTGTCTCAACCGCCGCTGGCGATTCACCCTCTATCGCAATAGCTGCCAGCCGGGATGCTGCTGCTATCATATTGTCCAAAGGGTAGAGAAGTGACCCGGCGGGGGTGTGGTATACCGCGGCGGGTTGTCCGTGCGTCGAGGTGGACCCATCACTTGAGGTTGATCCGGCACTCCGGTCCTTGGCACAATAGTCCGGTTCACTGCTGCCGGGTTGCTAGTCCCTGCTCCTGGCATATCAAGGAGGTTCATCGCATTGTAATCCACCGGCAAGCGAGATTGATGTCTCCTTCTGAATACTTGATTCGAAGCTTTCTGATCCATCAAAAGTCGATAATTCTCGGCTTGAATCCTCTGCGCATGGGCATCTAAAGCGGCCCGTTCCTCAGCCATCCTGGTCTCCTCAACCGCTAAATCGTCTTTGGCCTGTGTTATCTGATCCTTTAGCCTCGCAATGTCCGCATTGTGTTGATCTTGCGTTTTCGGAGTAACTGCCGTGGCCAACAAGGTTGCCGAGGCATCCATCAAACCATAGAGAACTTGAGCCGGCCGGCGCGGAGCCTCCTGCCCCTGCTACTGGTCCGGACGCCGCTGCAGTAGAATTTTGCAAAGTTGGTTGTGTTCCGGCCATGAAGATTCCGACACGGTTTGGCGGTTCAAGAAATTCTGGAATACTGGTGCCATCGGAATACCCTTCGAACACACCGTCATGAACTTGGTACAGGGATTCGGTTTCACCAGTGGATGATTCGCCGTCGGAATAAGCGACCGTCTCACCTTCAGACACCGGTTCAGATCCGATCCCGTGGACACATCCCACGAACGCACGCTTCATGGTGGACTGAATCCGAGCAGGGCTTGCACGCTGAGCCATCTCAACGAGGTCGGTGCAGATGTCCGGCTCAGGGCCCGGTTTGCCGATCTTGCCAATGAAAACTTGAATTCCGCCAAAGGGGACCTGGTACCCGTACTCAATTGAACCGGCCTCGGGCCCCATCCTGCGTCATCGATGTAGAGCTTGCCGAGACGACTCTTGGTCATCCGGCCAACCGCGTACCCTTTGAGTCCTTCAAAGTTGCCCTTCAAGAACTCGAAACCATCGTGCGATAGCCTCACGGTGGGCGCCAACTGTCGTGGAAATATCACGTCAGATGTCCTCATGGAAGGACTTAGTCGTGGAGCCATCGCGACGGGTTAGCTTAAAGGGGTTAAACCGGACAAAGGACACGAGGGATTTTATACTAGTTCGGCCCCTTCGATGAAGGTAAAGGCCTACGTCTAGTTGTGTTGGGATTATTGGGGTCTCGATAACCAGGGAGCTAAACACGCTATGCCTGGCTCTCGAGTTATTGTTTCTTGTCCCAGAACCTTCGCCTGGTCGTCCCCTTATATACATGGGTTGACGCCCGGCCGGTTTACAGAGTACCGAGGCCGGCTCATACAAGTGTCCGGCTTGGTCTCTCCTTTCCTATCTTACAATACAAGTAACATAACCATGGAGGTTTACCATTATGGGCCCTAATCCGCCTTTGGGCTTCGGGCCTCTAAGCTTCATAGTAAAGCGCCATCTTCTGGGTCTTCGTGGGCTTCAATATAGTTGAGGGTGAACCGGCCCCTTCTGGCCGGTTTACACTCAGTAGTTATATCCCCAACAGTGTCCGAACATAGTCATCCAATATATCGATCTTTACGTCTCGACCATTACGAGACTCCTCGTCATGTCCGTGATCATATCCGGGACTCCGAACTACCTTCGGTACATCAAAACACAAAAACTCATAATACCGATCGTCACCGAACTTTAAGCGTGCGGACCCTACGGGTTCGGGAACTATGTAGACATGACCGAGACACGTTTCCGGTCAATAACCAATAGCAGAACCTGGATGCTCATATTGGTTCCCACATATTCTACGAAGATCTTTATCGGTCATACTGCATAACTACATACGATGTTCCCTTTGTCATTGGTATGTTACTTTCCCGAGATTCGATCGTCGGTATCTCAATACCTAGTTCAATCTCGTTACCGGCAAGTCTCTTTACTCGGTATCTAATGCATCATCCCGTAACTAACTCATTAGTCACATTGCTTGCAAGGCTTATAGTGATATGCATTACTGAGAGGGCCCAGAGATACCTCTCCGACAATCGGAGTGACAAATCCTAATCTCGAAATACGTCAACTCAACAAGTACCTTCGGAGACACTTGTAGAGCACCTTTATAATCACCCAGTTACGTTGTGATGTTTGGTATCACAGAAAGTGTTCCTCCGGTATGCGGGAGTTACATAATCTCATAGTCATAGGAACATGTATAAGTCATGAAGGAAGCAATAGCAACATACTAAATGATCAAGTGCCAAGCTAACGAAATGGGTCAAGTCAATCACATCATTCTTCTAATGATGTGATCCCATTGATCAAATGATAACTCATATCTATGGTTAGGAAACTCAACCATCTTTGATCAATGAGCTAGTCAAGTAGAGGCATACTAGTGACACTATGTTTGTCTATGTATTCACACATGTATTATGTTTCCGGTTAATACAATTCTAGCATGAATAATAAACATTTATCATGATATGAGGAAATAAATAATAACTTTATTATTGCCTCTAGGGCATATTTCCTTCAGTCTCCCACTTGCACTAGAGTCAATAATCTAGATTACACGTTAATGATTCTAACACCCATGGAGCCTTGGTGTTGATCATGTTTTGCTTGTGGAAGAGGCTTAGTCAACGGGTCTGCAACATTCAGATATGTATGTATCTTGCAAATCTCTATGTCTCCCACCTGGACTTGGTCCCGGATGGAATTGAAGCGTCTCTTGATGTGTTTGGTTCTCTTGTGAAATCTGGATTCCTTTGCCAAGGCAATTGCACCGATATTGTCACAAAAGATTTTCATTGGACCCGATGCACCAGGTATGACACCTATATCGGATATGAACTCCTTCATCCAGACTCCTTCATTTGCTGCTTCCTAAGCAGCTATGTACTCCGCTTCACACGTAGATCCCGCCATGACGCTTTGTTTAGAATTGCACCAACTGACAGCTCCACCATTCAATATAAACACGTATCCGGTTTGCAATTTAGAATCGTCCGGATCAGTGTCAAAGCTTGCATCGACGTAACCATTTATGACTAGTTCTTTGTCACCTCCATAAATGAGAAACATATCCTTAGTCCTTTTCAGGTACTTCAGGATGTTCTTGACCGATGTCCAGTGATCCACTCCTGGATTACTTTGGTACCTCCCGGCTAAACTAATAGCAAGGCACACATCAGGTCTGGTACATAGCATTGCATACATGATAAAGCCTATAGCTGAAGCATAGGGAACATCTTTCATTTTCTCTCTATCATCTGCAGTGGTCAGGCATTGAGTCTAACTCAACTTCACACCTTGTATCACAGTCAAGAACCCTTTCTTTGCTTGATCCATTTTGAACTTTTTCAAAACTTTATCAAGGTATGTACTTTGTGAAAGTCCAATTAAGTGTCTTGATCTATCTCTATAAATCTTGATGCCCAAAATATAAGCAGCTTCACTGAGGTCTTTCATTAAAAAACTTTTATTCAAGTATCCTTTTATGCTATCCAAAAATTCTATATCATTTCCAATCAACAATATGTCGTCCACATATAATATTAGAAATGCTAAAGAGCTCCCACTCACTTTCTTGTAAATACAGGCTTCTCCAAAAGTCTGTGTAAAACCATATCCTTTGATCACACTATCAAAGCATTTATTCCAACTCCGAGAGGCTTGCACCAGTCCATAAATGGATCGTTGGAGCTTGCACACTTTGTTAGCACCTTTTGGATCGACAAAGCCTTCTGGTTGCATCATATACAACTCTTCTTCCAGAAATCCATTCAGCAATGCAGTTTTGACATCCATTTGCCAAATTTCATAATCATAAAATGGGGCAATTGCTAACATGATTCGGACAGACGTAAGCATCGCTACGGGTGAGAAACTCTCATCGTAGTCAACCCCTTGAACTTGTCGAAAAACTTTTGCAACAAGTTGAGCTTTGTAGACAGTAACATTACCATCAGCGTCAGTCTTCTTCTTGAAGATCCATTTATTCTCGATGGCTTGCCGATCATCGGGCAAGTCAACCAAAGTCCATACTTTGTTCTCATACATGGATCCCATCTCAGATTTCATGGCCTCAAACCATTTTGCGGAATCTGGGCTCATCATCGCTTCCTCATAGTTCGTAGGTTCGCCATGGTCAAGTAACATGACCTCCAGAATAGGATTACCGTACCACTCTGGTGCGGATCTTCCTCTGGTTGACCTACGAGGTTCTATAGTAACTTGATATGAAGTTTCATGATCAATATCATTAGCTTCCTCACTAATTGGTGTAGTCCTCATAGGAACCGGTTTGTGTGATGAACTACTTTCCAATAAGGGAGCAGGTACAGTTACCTCATCAAGTTCTACTTTCCTACCACTCACTTCTTTCGAGAGAAACTCCTTCTCTAGACAGGATCCATTCTTAGCAACAAATGCCTTGCCTTCGGATCTGTGATAGAAGGTGTACCCAATAGTTTCCTTTGGGTATCCAATGAAGACACATTTCTCCGATTTAGGTTCGAGCTTATCAGGTTGAAGCTTTTTCACATAAGCATCGCAGCCCCAAACTTTAAGAAACGACAACTTTGGTTTCTTGCCAAACCATAGTTCATAAGGCGTCGTCTCAACGGATTTTTATGGTGCCCTATTTAACGTGAATGCAGCCGTCTCTAAAGCATAACCCCAAAACGATAGCGGTAAATCAGTAAGAGACATCATAGATTGCATCATATCTACTAAAGTACGATTACGACGTTCGGACACACCATTACGTTGTGGTGTTCCAGGTGGCGTGAGTTGCGAAACTATTCCGCATTGTTTCAAATGTAGACCAAACTCGTAACTTAAATATTCTCCTCCACGATCAGATTGTAGAAACTTTATTTTCTTGTTACGATGATTTTCCACTTCACTTTGAAATTCTTTGAACTTTTCAAATGTTTCAGACTTATGTTTCACTAAGTAGATATACCCATATCTACTCAAATCATCTGTGAAGGTGAGAAAATAACGATACCCGCCGCGAGCCTCAATATTCATCGGACCACATACATCAGTATGTATGATTTCCAACAAATTTGTTGCTCGCTCCATTGTTCTGGGGAACAGCGTTTTATTCATCTTGCCCATGAGGCATGGTTCGCAAGTACCAAGTGATTCATAATCAAGTGATTCCAAAAGTCTATCAGTATGGAGTTTCTTCATGCGCTTTACACCAATATGACCCAAACGGCAGTGCCACAAATAAGTTGCACTATCATTATAACCTCTGCATCTTTTGGCTTCAACATTATGAATATGTGTATCACTACTATTGAGATTCAACAAAAATAGACCACTCTTCAAGTGTGCATGACCATAAAAGATATTACTCATATAAATAGAACAACCATTATTCTCAGATTTAAATGAATAACCATCTCGCATCAAACAAGATCCAGATATAATGTTCATGCTCAACGCTGGCACCAAATAACAATTATTCAGGTCTAAAACTAACCCCGAAGGTAGATGTAGAGGTAGTGTGCCGACGGCGATCACATCGACTTTGGAACCATTTCCCACACACAGCGTCACCTCGTCCTTAGCCAGTCTTCGCTTAATCCGTAGTCCCTGTTTCGAGTTGCAAATATTAGCAACAGAACCAGTATCAAATACCCAGGTGCTACTGCGAGCTCTGGTAAGGTACGCATCAATAACATGTATATCACATATACCTTTGTTCACCTTGCCATCCTTCTATCCGCCAAATACTTGGGGCAGTTCCGCTTCCAGTGACTAGTCTGTTTGTAGTAGAAGCACTCACTCTCAGGCTTAGGTCCAGACTTGGGTTTCTTCTCTTGAACAGCAACTTGTTTGCCGTTCTTCTTGAGGTTCCCCTTCTTCTTCCCTTTACCCTTTTCTTGAAACTGGTGGTCTTGTTGACCATCAACACTTGATGCTCCTTCTTGATTTCTACCTCCGCAGCCTTTAGCATTGCGAAGAGCTCGTGAATTGTCTTGTTCATCCCTTGCATATTATACTTCATCACGAAGCTTTTGTAGCTTGGTGGCAGTGATTGAAGAATTCTGTCAATGATACTATCATCCGGAAGATTAACTCCCGGTTGAATCAAGTGATTGTTATACCCAGAAATTTTGAGTATATGTTCACTAACAGAACTATTCTCCTCCATCTTGTAGTTGTAGAACTTATTGGAGACTTCATATATCTCAATCTGGGCATTTGCTTGAAATATTAACTTCAACTCCTGGAACATCTCATATGCTACATGATGTTCAAAACGTCGTTGAAGTCCCGGTTCTACGCCGTAAAGCATGGCACACTGAGCTATCGAGTAGTCATCAGCTTTGCTCTGCCAGACGTCCTTAACGTCGTGAGTTGCATCTGCAATAGGCCTGGCACCCAGCGGTGCTTCCATGATGTAGTTCTTCTATGCAGCAATGAGGATTATCCTCAAGTTACGGACCCAGTCCGTGTAATTGCTACCATCATCTTTCAACTTTGCTTTCTCAAGGAATGCATTAAAATTCAACGGAACAACAACACGGGCCATCTATCTACAACAACATAGACAAGAAAAATACTATCAGGTACTAAGTTCACGATAAATTTAAGTTCAATTAATCATATTACTTAAGAACTCCCACTTAGACAGACATCTCTCTAATCACTAAGTGATCACGTGATCCAAATCAACTAAACCATAATCGATCATCACGTGAAATGGAGTAGTTTTCAATGGTGAACATCACTATGTTGATCATATCTACTATATGATTCACGCTCGACCTTTCGGTCTTAGTGTTCCGAGGCCATATCTGCATATGCTAGGCTCGTCAAGTTTAAGCCGAGTATTCTGCATGTGCAAAACTGGCTTGCACCCCTTGTAGATGAACGTAGAGCTTATCACACCCGATCATAACGTGGTGTCTCGGCACGACAAACTTTGCCAACGGTGCATACTCAGGGAGAACACTTTTACCTTGAAATTTAGTGAGACATCATCTTATAATGCTACCGTCAATCAAAGAAAGATAAGATGCATAAAGGATAAACATCACATGCAATCAGTATAAGTGATATGATATGGCCATCATCATCTTGTGCTTGTGATCTCCATCTCCGAAGCACTGTCATGATCACCATCGTCACCGGCGCGACAACTTGATCTCCATCGTAGCATCGTTGTCGTCTCACCAACTATTGCTTCTACGATTATTGCTACCGCTTAGTGATAAAGTAAAGCAATTACAGGGCGATTGAAATGCATAAAATAAAGCTACAACCATACGGCTCCTGCCAGTTGCCGATAACTCTGTTACAAAACATGATCATCTCATACAATAAAATTTAGCATCATGTCTTGACCATATCACATCACAACATGCCCTGCAAAAACAAGTTAGACGTCCTCTACTTTGTTGTTGCAAGTTTTACGTGGCTGCTACGGGCTGAGCAAGAACCGTTCTTACCTACGCATCAAAACCACAATGATAGTTCGTTAAGTTAGTGATGTTTTAACCTTCTCAAGTACCAGGCGTAGCCACACTCGGTTCAACTAAAGTTGGAGAAACTGACACCCGCCAGCCACCTATGTGCAAAGCACGTCGGTAGAACCAGCCTCGCGTAAGCGTACGCGTAATGTTGGTCCGGGCCGCTTCATCCAACAATACCGCCAAACCAAAGTATGACATGCTGGTAAGCAGTATGACTTATATCGCCCACAACTCACTTGTGTTCTACTCGTGCATATAACATCTACGCATAAAACCAGGCTTGGATGCCACTGTTGGGGAACGTAGTAATTTCAAAAAAAATCCTATGCACATGCAAGATCATGGTGATGCATAGCAACGAGCGGGGAGAGTGAGTCCACGTACCCTCGTAGACCGAAAGCAGAAGCGTTAGCACAACGCGGATGATGTAGTCGTACGTCTTCACGATCCGACCGATCAAGTATCGAACGTACGGCACCTCCGAGTTTAGCACACGTTCAGCTCGATGACGTCCCACGAACTCTGATCCAGCAGAGCTTTGTGGGAGAGTTCCGTTAGCACGACGGCGTGATGACGGTGTTGATTAAGCTACCGACGCAGGGCTTCGCCTAAGCACCGCTACGATATTACCGAGGTGGAATATGGTGGAGGGGGGCACCGCACACGACTAAGAGATCAATGATCAATTGTTGTGTCTAGAGGTGCCCCTTGCCCCCGTATATAAAGGAGCAAGGGGGGAGGCGGCCGGCCAAGTAGGGCGCGCCAAGGGGGGGAGTCCTACTCCCACCGGGAGTAGGACTCCACCTTTCCTTGGTGGAGTAGGAGAGGGGGAGGAAGGGAGAGAGGAGGAGAAGGAAAGAAGGGGGCGCCCCCCCCCCCCCCTCCTTGTCCAATTCGTACAAGAGGGGGAGGGGGCGCGCGGCCTGCCCTGGCCACCCCTCCTCTTCTCCACTAGGGCCCATGAGGCCCAATAAACCCCTCGGGGGGTTTCGGTAACCCCCCGGTACTCCGGTATATGTCTGCAACCTTCCGAAACCATTCCGGTGTCCGAACATAGTCATCCATTATATCGATCTTTACGTCTCGACCATTTTGAGACTCCTAGTCATGTCCGTGATCATATTCGGGACTCCGAACTACCTTAGGTACATCAAAACACAAAAACTCATAATACCGATCGTCATTGAACTTTAAGCGTGCGGACCCTACGGGTTCGAGAACTGTGTAGACATGACCGAGACACGTTTCCAATCAATAACCAATAGCGGAACCTGGATGCTCATATTGGTCCCCACATATTCTACGAAGATCTTTATCGGTCAAACCACATAACTACATACGTTGTTCCCTTTGTCATTGGTATGTTACTTGCCCGAGTTTCGATCGTCAGTATCTCAATACCTAGTTCAATCTCGTTACCGGCAGGTCTCTTTACTCGTTATGTAATGCATCATCCTGTAACTAACTCATTAGTCACATTGCTTGCAAGGCTTATAGTGATGTGCATTACCGAGAGGGCCCAGAGATACCTCTCCGACAATCGGAGTGACAAATCCTAATCTCAAAATACGTCAAGTCAACAAGTACCTTCGAAGACACCTGTAGAGCACCTTTATAATCACCCAGTTACGTTGTGACGTTTGGTAGCACACAAACTGTTCTTCCGGTAAGCGGGAGTTACATAATCTCATAGTCATAGGAACATATGTATAAGTCATGAAGAAAGCAATAGCAACATACTGAACGATCAAGTGCTAAGCTAACAAAATGGGTCAAGTCAATCACATCATTCTTCTAATGATGTGATCTCATTGACCAAATGATAACTCATATCTATGGTTAGAAAACTCAACCATCTTTGATCAATGAGCTAGTCAAGTAGAGGCATACTAGTAACACTATGTTTGTCTATGTATTCACACATGTATTATGTTTCCGGTTAATACAATTCTAGCATGAATAATAAATATTTATCATGATATGAGGAAACAAATAATAACTTTATTATTGCCTCTAGGGCATATTTCCTTTACTAGCCACCTTATGCAACTAGTGCATGTCAGTCGGTGGAACCTGTCTCACGTAAGCGTACGTGTAAGGTCGGTCCGGGCCGCTTCATCCCACGATGCTGCCGAATCAAGATAAGACTAGTAACGCAAGTAAATTGACAAAATCGACGCCCACAACAACTTGTGTTCTACTCGTGCATAGAAACTATGCATAGACCTAGCTCATGATGCCACTGTTGGAGATCGTTGCAGAAATTAAAAAAATTCTACGCATCACCAAGATCAATCTATGGGGATACTAGCAACGAGAGAGAGGGGAGTGCATCTTCATACCCTTGAAGATCACGAAACGGAAGCGTTGGAAGAACGCGGATGAAGGAGTCGTACTCGCAGCGATTTAGATTGCGGTTGATTCCGATCTAAGCGCCAAACAACGGCGCCTCCACGTTCAACACGCGTGCAGCACGGGGACGTCTCCTCCTTCTTGATCGAGCAAGGGGGAAGGAGAAGTTGGGGATAAACTCCGGCAACACGACAGCGTGGTGGTGGATGAGCAGCAGTTCTCTGGCAGAGCTTCGCCAAGCTCAATGGAGGAGGAGGTGTTGGAGAGGGGGAGGACTGCGCCTTGGATGAGATGCTGCTGCCCTCCCTCCTTGTTGGGGAACGTAGTAATTTCAAAAAAATTCCTACGCACACGCAAGATCATGGTGATGCATAGCAACGAGAGGGGAGAGTGTTGTCCACGTACCCTCGTAGACCGAAATCGGAAGCGTTAGCACAACGCGGTTGATGTAGTCGTACGTCTTCACGATCCGACCTATCAAGTACCGAACGTACAGCACCTCCGAGTTCAGCACACGTTCAGCTTGATGACGTCCCATGAACTCCGATCCAGAAGAGCTTTGCGGGAGAGTTGCATCAGCACGACAGCGTGATGACGATGTTGATGATGCTACCGACGCAGGGCTTCGCCTAAGCACCGCTACGATATTACCGAGGTGGAATATGGTGGAGGGGGGCACCGCACACGGCTAAGAGATCAAGAGATCAATTTTTGTGTCTAGAGGTGCCCCCTTGCCCCCGTATATAAAGGAGAAAGGGGAGGGGGTCGGCGGCCTCATATGGTGCGCCCCAAGAGGGGAATCCTACTCCTACTAGGAGTAGGTTCCCCCTTTCCTAGTTCAACTAGGAGGGGAAGGAAAGAGGAGGAGGGGAGAAGGAAAGAGGGGGCCGGCCCCCAAAGCCCTAAACCAATTCGGTTTGGGCCTATGGGGGCACGCACCCTACACTTCCTTGCTGCCCTCTATTTCCACTAAAGCCCATGAAGGACCATTGACCCTTCCGGCGAATTCTCGTAACTCTCCGGTACTCCAAAAAATACCCGAATCACTCGGAACCTTTATGATGTCCGACTATAGTCGTCCAATATATCGATCTTTACGTCTCGACCATTTTGAGACTCCTCGTCATGTCCCCGATCTCATCCGGGACTCCGAACTACCTTCGGTACATCAAAACACATAAACTCATAATACCGATCGTTACCGAACTTTAAGCGTGCGGACCCTATAGGTTCGAGAACTATGTATACATGACCGAGACACGTCTCCGGTCAATAACCAATAGAGGAAACTAGATGCTCACATTGGCTCCTACATATTCTATGAAGATCTTTATCGGTCAAACCGCATAACAACATACGTTGTTCCCTTTGTCATTGGTATGTTACTTGCCCGAGATTCGATCGTCGGTATCTCAATACCTAGTTAAATCTCGTTACCGGCAAGTCTCTTTACTTGTTATGTAATGTATCATCCCGCAACTAACTCATTAGCTACATTGCTTGCAAGGCTTATAGTGATGTACATTACCAAGAGGGCCCAAAGATACCTCTCCGACAATCGGAGTGACAAATCCTAATCTCGAAATACGCCAACTCAACATGTACCTTCGGAGACACCTGTAGAGCTCCTTTATAATCACCCAGATACGTTGTGATGTTTGGTAGCACACAAAGTGTTCCTCCGGCAAACGAGAGTTGCATAATCTCGTAGTCATAGGAACATGTATAAGTCATGAAGAAAGCAATAGCAACATACTAAACGATCAAGTGCTAAGCTAACGGAATGGGTCAAGTCAATCACATCATTCTCCTAATGATGTGATCCCATTAATCAAATGACAACTCATGTCTATGGCTAGGAAACACAACCATCTTTGATCAACGATATAGTCAAGTAGAGGCATACTAGTGACACTATGTTTGTCTATGTAGTCACACATGTATTAAGTTTCCGGTTAATATAATTCTAGCATGAATAATAAACATTTATCATGAAATAAGGAAATAAATAATAACTTTATTATTGCCTCTAGGGCATATTTCCTTCAGTCTCCCACTTGCACTAGAGTCAATAATCTGGTTCACATCACCATGTGATTTAACACCAATATTCACATCTGTATGTGATTAATACCCATAGTTCACATTGTCATGATCATGTGATCAGCACCCAAAGGGTTTACTAGAGTCAATAATCTAGTTCACATTGCTATGTGATTAACACCCAAAGAGTACTAAGGTATGATCATGTTTTTCTTGTGAGAGAAGTTTAGTCAACGGGTCTGTCACATTCAGAGCCATATGTATTTTACAAATATTCTATGTCTACAATGCTCTGCACGGAGCTACTCTAGCTAATTGCTCCCAATTTCAATATGTATCCAGATTGAGACTTAGAGTCATCTGGATCACTATAAAAGCTTGCACCGATATAACTCTTTACGACGGGCTCTTTTATCACCTCCATAATCGAGAAACATTTCCTTAGTCCTTCCTAAGGATATTCTTGACCGATGTCCAGTGGTCTACTCCTAGATCAAAATTGTACTCCTTGCCAAATTCAGAGCAAGGTATACAATAGGTCTGGTACATAGCATAGCATACTTTATAGAACCTATGACTATGGCATAGGGAATGACTTTCATTCTCTTTCTATTTTCTGCCGTGGTCGGGCTTTGAGTCTTACTCAACTTCACACCTTGCAACACAGGAAAGAACTCCTTCTTTGACTGTTCCATTTTGAACTACTTCAAAATTTATCAAGGTATGTACTCATTGAAAAATCTTATCAAGCGTCTTGATCTATCTCTATAGATCTTGATGCTCAATGTGTAAGCAGCTTCACCGAAGTCTTTCTTTGAAAAACTCTTATTCAAGTATCCTTTTATGCTATCCAGAAATTCTATATCATTTCCAATCAACAATATGTCATCTACATATAGTATTTAGAAATGCTACAGAGCTCCCACTCACTTTCTTGTAAATACAGGCTTCTCCAAAAGTCTATATAAAACCATATGCTTTGATCACACTATCAAAACGTTTATTCCAACTCTAAGAGGCTTGCACCAGTCCATAGATGGATCACTGGAGCTTGCACACTTTGTTAGCACCTTTCGGATCGACAAAACCTTCTGGTTGCATCATATACAACTCTTCTTCCAGAAATCCATTCAGGAATGCAGTTTTGACATCCATTTGCCAAATTTCATAATCATAAAATGCAGCAATTGCTAACATGATTCGGACAGACTTAAGCATCGCTACGGGTGAGAAAGTCTCATCGTAGTCAACCCCTTGAACTTGTCGGAAACCTTTTGCAACAAGTCGAGCTTTGTAGACAATAACATTACCGTCAGCGTCAGTCTTCTTCTTGAAGATCCATTTATTCTCGATGGCTTGCCGATCATCTGGCAAGTCAACCAAAGTCCACACTTTGTTCTCATACATGGATCCCATCTCAAATTTCATGGCCTCAAGCCATTTTGCAGAACCTGGGCTCATCATCGCTTCCTCATAGTTCATAGGTTCGCCATGGTCAAGCAACATGACCTTCATAATAGGATTACCATACCACTCTGGTGCGGACTGTACTCTGGAAGACCTACAAGGTTCTATAGTAACTTGATCTGAAGTTTCATGATCATCATCATTAGCTTCCTCACTAATTGGTGTAGAAATCACTGAAACTGGTTTCTGTGATGAACTACTTTCCAATAAGGGAGCAGGTACAGTTACCTCATAAAGTTCTACTTTCCTCCCACTCACTTCTTTCGAGATAAACTCCTTCTCTAGAAAGGATCCAAATTTAGCAACAAAAGTCTTGCCTTCAGATCTGTGATAGAAGGTGTACCCAATAGTCTCCTTTGGGTATCCTATGAAGACACATTTCTCCGATTTGGGTTCGAGCTTATCTGGTTGAAACTTTTTCACATAAGCATCGCAGCCCCAAACTTTAAGAAACGACAGCTTAGGTTTATTGCTAAACCATAGCTCATACGGTGTCGTCTCAACGGATTTAGATGGTGCCCTATTTAACGTGAATGCAGTTGTCTCTAATGCATAACCCCAAAAAGATAGTGCTAAACCGATAAGAGACATCATAGATCGCACCATATCCAATAAAGTGTGGTTACGACGTTCCGACACACCATTACGCTGTGGTGTTCCAGGTGGCGTGAGCTGTGAAACTATTCCACATTGTTTTATATGAAGGCCAAACTCGTAACTCAAATATTCTTCTCCACGATCAAATCATAGAAACTTTATTTTCTTGTTACGATGATTCTCCACTTCACTCTAAAATTCTTTGAACTTTTCAAATGTTTCAGACTTGTGTTTCATTAAGTAGATATACCCATATCTGCTCAAATCATCTGTGAAGGTCAGAAAATAACGATACTCGCCACGAGCATCAACACTCATTGGATCACATACATCGGTATGTATTATTTCCAATAAGTTAGTAGCTCGTTCCATTGTTCCAGAGAACGGAGTTTTAGTCATCTTGCCCATAAGGCATGGTTCGCAAGCATCAAATGATTCATAATCAAGTGATTCCAAAAGTCCATCTTTATGGATTTTCTTCATGCGCTGTACACCGATATGACCCAAACGGCAGTGCCACAAATAAGTTGCACCATCATTATTAACTTTGCATCTTTTGGCATCAATATTATGAATATGTGTATCACTACGATCGAGATCCAACAAACTATTTTCATTGGGTGTATGACCAGTGAAGGTTTTATTCATGTAAACAGAACAACAATTATTCTCTGACTTTAAATGAATAACCTATTGCAATAAACATGATCAAATCATATTCATGCTCAACGCAAATGCCAAACAACATTTGTTTAGGTTTAACACTAATCCCGAAAGTATAGGGAGTGTGTGATGATGATCAGATCAATCTTGGAACTACTTCCAACACTCATTGTCACTTCCCCTTCAACTAGTCTCTGTTTATTCTGTAACTCCTATTTCGAGTTACTAATATTAGCAACCAAACAAGTATCAAATACTCAGGGGCTACTATAAACACTAGTAAGGCACACATCAATAACCTGTATATCAAATATACCCTTGTTCACTTTGCCATCCTTCTTATCCACCAAAAATTCACGGCATTTCCGCTTCCAGTGACCATTTCCTTTGCAGTGTAAGCACTCAGTTTCAGGCTTTGGTCCAGCTTTGGGCTTCTTCACGGGAGTGAAAACTTGCTTGTCATTCTACTTCAAGTTCCCTTTCTTTCCCTTTGCCCTTTTCTTGAAACTAGTGGTCTTGTCAATCATCAACACTTGATGCTCTTTTCTTGATCTCTACCTTCGTTGATTTCAACATCACGAAGAGCTCGGGAATCGTTTTCATCATCCCTTGCATACTATAGTTCATCACGATGTTCTAGTAACTTGGCGATGGTGACTAGAGAACTCTGTCAATCACTATCTTATCTAGAAGATGAACTCCCACTTGATTCAAGCGATTGTAGTACCCAGACAATCTGAGCACATGCTCACTAGTTGAGCAATTCTCCTCCATCTTTTAGCTATAGAACTTGTTGGAGACTTCATTGCTTGTAATATTAACTTCAACTCCTGGAACATCTCATATGGTCCATGACGTTCAAAATGTCTTTGAAGTCCCGATTATAACCCGTTAAGCATGGGGCACTAAACTATCAAGTAGTCATCATATTGATCTAGCCAAACGTTCATAAAGTCTGCATCTGCTCCTGCAATAGGTCTGTCACCTAGCGGTGCGTTAAGGACATAATTTTTCTATGCAGCAATGAGGATAAACCTCAGATCAGGGATCTAATCCGCATCATTGCTACTAATATCTTTCAACATAGTTTTTCTCTAGGAACATATCAAATATAAACATAGGGAAGCAACAACATGAGCTATTGATCTACAACAAAATTTGAAAAATACTATCAGGACTAAGTTCATGATAAATTAAAGTTCAATTAATCATATTACTGAAGAACTCCCACTTAGATAGACATCCCTCTAATCATCTAAGTGATCACCTGATCCAAATCAACTAAACCATGTCCGATCATCACATGAGATGGAGTAGTTTTCAATGGTGAACATCACTATGTTGATCATATCTACTATATGATTCACGCTCGACCTTTCGGTCTCCAGTGTTCCAAGGCCATATCTGTATATTCTAGGCTCGTCAAGTTTAACCTGAGTACTCCGCGTGTGCAACTGTTTTGCACCTGTTGTATTTGAACGTAGAGCCTATCACACCCAATCATCACGTGGTGTCTCAGCACGAAGAACTTTCGCAACGGCGCATACTCAGGGAGAACACTTATACCTTGAAATTTAGTGAGAGATCATCTTATAAAGCTTCCGTCGAACTAAGAAAAATAAGATGTATAAAAGATAAACATCATATGCAATCGAAATATGTGACATGATATGGCCATGATCATGTTGCGCCTTTGATCTCTATCTCCAAAGTACTGTCATGATCTCTATCGTCACCGGCACGACACCATGATCTCCATCATCTTGATCTATATAAATGTGTCGTCACATGGTCGTCTCGCCAACTATTGCTCTTGCAACTATTGCTATCGCATAGCGATAAAGTAAAGCAATTATTTGGTGCTTGCATCTTATGCAATAAAGAGACAACCATAAGGCTTCTGCCAGTTGTCGATAACTTCAAACAAAACATGATCATCTCATACAACAACTTATATCTCACCACGTCTTGACCATATCACATCACAACATGCCCTGCAAAAACAAGTTAGATGTCTCTACTTTGTTGTTGCAAGTTTTACGTCGCTGCTATGGGCTGAGCAAGAACCGTTCTTACCTATGCATCAAAACCACAACGATAGTTCGTCAAATTAGTGTTGTTTTAACCTTCTCAAGGACCAGGCGTAGCCACACTCGGTTCAACTAAAGTTGGAGAAACTGACACCCGCCAGCCACCTATGTGCAAAGCACGTCGGTAGAACCAATCTCATGTAATCGTACGCGTAATGTCGGTCTGGGCCGCTTCATCCAACAATACCGCCAAACCAAAGTATGAAATGTTGGTAAGAAGTATGACTTGTATCACCCACAACTCACTTGTGTTCTACTCGTGCATATAACATCTACGCATAAAACCTGGCTCGGATGCCACTGTTGGGGAACGTAGTAATTTCAAAAAAGTTGATCATGGTGATGCATAGCAACGAGGGGAGAGTGTTGTCCACGTACCTCGTAGACCAAAAGTGGAAGCTTTAGCACAACGCGGTTGATGTAGTCGTACGTCTTCATGATCCGACCGATCAAGTACCGAACGTACGGCACCTCCGAGTTCAGCACATGTTCAGCTCGATGACGTCCCATGAACTCCAATCCAGCAGAGCTTTGCGGGAGAGTTGCGTCAGAACGACGGCGTGATGACATTGTTGATGATGCTACCGACGCAGGGCTTTGCCTAAGCACCGCTACGATATTACCAAGGTGGAATATGGTGAAGGGAGGCACCGCACACGGCTAAGAGATCAAGATATCAATTATTGTGTCTAGAGGTGCCCCCTTGCCCCCGTATATAAAGGAGCAAGGGGAGGGGGCCGGCGGCCTCATATGGTGCGCCCCAAGGGGGGAATCCTACTCCTACTAGGAGTAGGTTCCCCCGTTCCTATTCCAACTAGGAGGGGAAGGAAAGAGGAGGAGGGGAGAAGGAAAGAGGGGGCCGGCCCCCAAAGCCCTAAACCAATTCGGTTTGGGCCTAGGGGGTGCACCCTACACTTCCTTGCTGCCTTCTATTTCCACTAAAGCCCATGAAGGCCCATTGACCCTTCCGGCGAATTCCCGTAACTCACCAGTACTCCAAAAAATATCCGAATCACTCGGAACCTTTCCGGTGTCCGAATATAGTCGTCCAATATATCGATCTTTACGTCTCGACCATTTCGAGACTCCTCGTCATGTCCCCGATCTCATCCGGGACTCTGAACTACCTTCGGTATATCAAAACACATAAACTCATATTACCGATCGTCACCGAACTTTAAGCATGCGGACCCTACGGGTTTGAGAACTATGTAGACATGACCAAGACACATCTCCTGTCAATAACCAATAGCGGAACCTGGATGCTCATATTGGCTCCTACATATTCTACGAAGATCTTTATCGGTCAAACCGCAAATAACGCATTAGCTACATTGCCTACAAGGCTTATAGTGATGTACATTACCGAGAGGGCCTAGAGATACCTCTCCGACAATTGGAGTGACAAATCCTAATCTCAAAATACGCCAACTCAATATGTACCTTTGAAGACACCTGTAGAGCTCCTTTATAATCACCCAGTTACGTTGTGACGTTTGGTAGCACACAAAGGGTTCCTCCGGCAAACGGGAATTGCATAATCTCATAGTCATAGGAACATGTATAAGTCATGAAGAAAGCAATAGCAACATATTAAACGATCAAGTGCTAAGCTAACGGAATGGGTCAAGTCAATCACATCATTCTCCTAATGATGTGATCCCATTAATTAAATGACAACTCATGTCTATGGCTAGGAAACACAACCATCTTTGATCAACAAGCTAGTCAAGTAGAGGCATACTAGTGACACTATGTTTGTCTATGTATTCACACATGTATTAAGTTTCCGATTAATACAATTCTAGCATGAATAATAAACATTTATCATGAAATAAGAAAATAAATTATAAATTTATTATTGCCTCTAGGTCATATTTTCTTCACTCCTCCCCTCTATTTATAGGGTGAAGGGGAAAGGGGGCCGGCCCCTCTAGATGAGATCTAGAGGGGGGGCGGCCAAGGGAAGGGGGCTTGCCCCTCCAAGCCAAGGGAGGCGCCCCCTTTAGGGTTTCCCCCAAGCCCTAGGCGCATGGGCCCTACGGGGGATGGCGCCCAACCCACTTAGGGGATGGTTCCCTTCCACATACAGCCCATAGGGCCCTCCGGGGCAGGTAGACCCTCCCGGTGGACCCCCGGAACCTCTTCGGTGGTCCCGGTACAATACCGGCAAACCCCCGAATACTTCTAGTGACCGTATGATGACTTCCCATATGTAAATCTTCACCTCTGGACCATTCCGGAACTCCTCGTGATGTCTGGGATCTCATCCGGGATTCCGAACAACATTCGGTAACCACATACTATTTCCCATAACAACTCTAGCATCACCGAATCTTAAGTGTGTAGGCCCTACGGGTTCGGGAATCATGCAGACATGACCAAGACAGCTCTCCGGCCAATAACCAACAGCGGGATTTGGATACCCATATTGGCTCTCACATGTTCCATGATGATCGCATCGGATGAACCACGATGTCAAGGATTCAAGCAATCCCGTATACAATTCCCTTTGTCAATTGGTACGTTACTTGCCCGAGATTCGATCGTCGGTATCCCAATACCTCGTTCAATCTCGTTACCGGCAAGTCACTTTACTCGTTCCGTAATGCATGATCCCATGACCAGCTACTTAGTCACATTGAGCTCATTATCGAGAGGGCTCAGAGATACCTCTCCGTCATACGATGTGACAAATCCCAGTCTTGATTCGTGTCAACCCAACAGATACTTTCGGAGATACCTGTAGTGCACCTTTATAGCCACCCAGTTACGTTGTGACGTTTGGTACACCCAAAGCATTCCTACGGTATCCGGGAGTTACACAATCTCATGGTCTAAGGAAATGATAGTTGACATTAGAAAAGCTTTAGCAAACGAACTACACGATCTTGTGCTATACTTAGGATTGGGTCTTGTCCATCACATCATTCTCCTAATGATGTGATCCCGTTATCAATGACATCCAATGTCCATAGTCAGGAAATCATGACCATCTGTTGATCAACGAGCTAGTCAACTAGAGGCTTACTAGGGACATGTTGTGGTGTATGTATTCACACATGTATTACGGTTTCCGTTCAATACAATTATAGCATGAACAATAGACAATTACCATGAACAAGGAAATAAAATAATAACCATTTTATTATTGCCTCTAGGGCATATTTCCAACAATCCATGCATTGAAATACTTTTTCAGGTTGTTCTTTCCCATTTTTGTCTTCCTGCAAATACTTACCGGCCTTTCTAAGATATGTTATTGGATCAGGACAAGTATGTGCAATAGATGACATGCCCTCCTCAAACCTACGAGGTTTATTTTTCTTGACTGCCCACTTGAATATTTTCAAAATGTTATCATCCCGATAAGATTTGTATAGGTTCTCTGCGACATGTTGAGAACAAAATCGATGAACACACTCACCAGCATCCTCGCTGCAACCAATGTGTGGCTGCTTAAACACCCATTTGATTGCTTTGTGATGATCTGAAATGACACACACAAACTTTCCAACACCAATTACCTCCCTCCGAAGCCATCTCATGAACCAACCCTAGTTTGATGCATCCTCTTTCTCCAGAATGGCAAATGCAAGAGATATTAGTTGGTTATTAGCATCATATCCACAAGCCATTAGCAACCTTCCCTTGTACCTTCCCGATAGAAATGAAGCATCCACACTTATTACAGGTCGAATATGAGGAACAACTTCAATACAAGGTCCAAATGCCCAAGCCACACATCGAAATTCTCTATGCCCATCTTGCACCATGGATTTCGATAGAAGAGTATACTTTGTACCTGGATTTTTAACTTTAATAGCTTCGAGGAAAGGGGCCAAAAGATTGTATGATCCTTCCCAGCTACCAAAAAGTTGTGTTGTGGCCTTCTCTCTTCCACGCCACAACTTATTGTATGATGGCTTCACATTTCGGTAACGTTGTCTGAATAATGCTCAACCATTTTTTATAATCAACTCCAGGTCATCCTTCAGTGCTTCACAAATCACATCAGTAATTATAGAGGCTGATAACTTAGAATGGTCAGTTCTATTTGCTGGTGCACGACAAGTGTGAGAGTAAGGGCACTTTCTTATTTGCCAACATGAACCAATTTTTGTTGGTGTTGCATACAGCCTCCACATGCAACTATCATTGATACACTCTGCTATAAGTTTAGATTGACTGCTTGTGTTGTACTTTACTTCCAAGTTCACACATTCGATTCTTATAATTATAAATAGATTGATCCATATGCTCTACTCTAAATCCATATGCTTTAAATGGATAAGAGAGATATGGATTTTCTGCTCAGCTCAAATTGTATCATTTTCCTTCTGCCTGGACACGAAGAGATATGAAATAGTTGACTAAGACTGGATTTCTTTCCACTTTCCTATTTCTGAACAGCGACTTATGTTATCATGGTATCGATTTTTTTCATTCGAGTATCTATTGGAAATGAATTCTCCGGTATTTGATTCCTTACTAACAAAGAACTTTTTCACCAATTGCAATTTTAAGGTGCTCTTTCAAATCAAAAATCTGCAGCTCCGACAATGGACTCGCAAAATAATTCTTACATCCAAAAAACCTTTCATCCGTTGTTGTCTCCCTTAGTACAGATATGTCACTAAAGGCTCTCACACCATTCTGTCCGGAGCTCCGCATGAATGGAAATGCATGGACAGGATGCACGTGCCTTGGTTCTGAATCATCATCTGAACTTTGGCTAGGTGCACCATCAGAATCATGCTCATCATCATCAAGCTCTCCAATCAAATCATCCTCATTGTTTGTATCCTCCTGATAATATGGGCCATGGCCAATGCTTGTTCGCAAATCATTTGTAACATTAACATGACTTGAAGGTTGAGCATGTGGCAAGTTGAGATGAGGAGCACCTGTGATACATTCTGGAAAACCACCGAGCGAGGTTTGATGTAATGAGCAATGCATTGCACTTTCATATGTTTGCTCTTGACTTTCGTTTCTTCGGATATTCCTTGCAGCATTGACTTGATTCAACATGTCTCCATTTGGCGAGATGTTAACATATAGCTCTATCACTTGCCATGTTATCCGAGACTTCGTCTTCTCAAAAACCATGGTCCATCCTCTTTCCTCAATATTGGAACTAATTGAAAATAATGTGGTCCAGGAGCTCCAATATCCAAGCGAGCTTGCATATTCAGGTTGTACTGTTCATCGCCAACTCCAAGTCTTCGGCATATCTCACTCTTGACATCTTCAAAAGTTGTTTCCTCGGATGCTGGAAAAGTGACTTTGGGAGGAACAGTATAATGCACACCCGTGGATCCATGTTGCACTTCACCATCCACATATGGTAGTATGATTAACATGTTCTTATCTTCACCTGCTAACATGAACATGCAAGGTGTAAATATGACAACCTTACATTGATCTGTTGCCGACTATGTAAAGTTGAATTTTCGCAACCTATCAATTCTCTTAAACATACCTATTTCGAACTGTACCACCACATGAATATTGAAACCAAATATCTAAACATTGTTTGCTTAAAAGTCATTGAATCAATTGGACAAAGAACCAACAGAGATGCAAGATAACCTTAGCAGAAATCTCATGTGCCAACCATGAGATGATAAGAGGATCCTAATGGTGAGCGGGGAATAAGAGAGATAGGGCTACCGTGATCAGAGACGTTGAGTGCTGGGGCTGGTTAGCACATGGCGAGGTTGACGAGCGGCGATTCCGTGCGTTCTAGGGTTTACAAGCCGTCTGTTTGAGGAGAACGATTCAGTTTAATCTTTTTAACAGCAGCGAATCGAACCATATACAGGGACATTGTTGATAGTGGCGTCCAGGCCAGAACGTTGTGCGTAATAACGTCCAGATCTGGACGTTGAGGTAAACATCGTCCTTCCTATTTTTCAGATTTAGACCGATCCTTTCTCAGTTTCGTAATTACGTGATTATTAATTATTATTTATAAAAAAATCGGTAACTCACCTACACATCGCATCCAAAGAATCTTCTCCCAGTGTCAATTCCTTCAAAAACTACACATTTGTTGGGCCTCGTCTGATGCATCATGCACTTAAACGTTGATTCCACAACAACACCACTGAGTGTTAGCTAGTTGCTTTTGATTCAGTCTGTGAGTAGTGAAATGATTCTCTTGTCAAGTGCTTGTGTGTAAAGCAAAATCAATCTTGCTCTTATCTTTCGTATCAAGACACTCAAAGTTCAAACAAACCTTTCATCAAGTTAGATGTTTGTTAGATCAGTTTACTTAAATGCTCTATACATACGTGATTCCTCCCTTGCTACCTGCTACAATTGAGAGAAATATATTGAGGAAGTAATGAGTGGATCAAATTTGTTTTGGTACTTGCTGAAATGTTAGTGCACAACATTTTGAGGGTCCTTCCTCTCCTTCTCTGTTTCTTCTTTCTTCCCCTTCTGGAATTTCTCATCTTAATTTTTGTTGATTCCCCTGCCCAGAAAAAGGAGAAGAAGGAGCAGAACAAGGGCAAGGGAGCTCACTGCCCAGGCCATACCCATCTCACCCAGGTAATTGATAGCGTTATATAAATACCATGTCCTCTCTTGCCTTAAAATGGTCCTAATTAGTTAGTGATCCTGGTCAGAGGGACGTCGCCGGCGGCATACCTGCCTATGTGGGAGGAGACGGGGCGGGGGGATGGGGCGCCGAGGGGATGACGAGGAGGAGGGGGTGTGGTTTTGATGCTTGTCGGTGGCATTGGTCTGGTAGAGAAGGAGGCAGGAGAGGCGTCGGCAGCGTGCCTGCTGAGGTCAGCAATAGAGGATACGGGGAAAGGGTGGAGGAGACGGCGAGGCGGGGGTCGTGGTGGTGGTGGGCCGTGGAAAGCTAAGGGAGGCATGAGAGGATCTGAGGGCAGATGGCACTGGCGGCGGCCACCGCACCATATCGGCTCTGACACTGCCGGCTGGCGGGCTTCAGGTTCTCCCGGCAGATTTTCCCCATTTTAGGTGGTTGGATAAGGTGGGGCAAGGGCTAGGCTGAGAGGGAATAGTGGGTGTGTCTTTTTGCAAAAGTGCCATTGATTGCTTTGTGTGCGTTAGAATAGATAGAATGGTTGTGAATGAAAGATGGCACGCACATCATCATCATCATCCGTGGTTTTTATAGGAGTAGAGATTTGTTGTGCATCAATGGGCCAGCGTTGGAAGCACGTGTTGGACCGGCCTTTACCGTGCGCATTCTCACAGTGTGTTCGTGTTTTTTTACCTTCCGTTTTATGCACATTTTCAATTTTTTTCGATTTTAAATTTTGTTTAATATTTTTAAATATTCTAAACATATGTATTGCAAAAATGCTTTACATAAATTACATATAAAATGTTAATAATGCACTTGAAAATGTTAAAACATGTAGAGAGAAATGTTAATTATGTGTACTAAAAATGTTAGTGACATTTAGAAAAAAGTTAAAACATGTAGAGAGAAAAATGCTTAAAAATATGTACGTCACATTTAAGAAAAATGTTTGTATAATTTAGAAGTTCTAAAAATGTTTGCATAATTCGAAAAACTGTTTCATACATTCAAGAAAAATGTAGGTTACATTTCAAAACATGTTCACAAGTTTAAAAATATGTTTGTTACATTTTCAAAAAAAAATAAGATGTTTGTATAATGTTAAAAAACATGTTTCGTCCATTAAAAATGTACGCAACATTTTAAAGAAATATAGTGTTTCAATTTTTTTATGACATTTTTGAAAATATTTATACAATGTAAAAAAAGTTCCGGTAGATTAAAAAAAATCTTTATATCCATTATAAAAATGTACGTGATTCATTTGAAAGATATTCACAAGTTTCCAACCATAAATCATGGAGTTTAGAATTTTCTATTGCCATTTAAAAATGTAAAACATGTATTTTGAAAATCATGTTGCTGTTTACTCCAAAAAAATTGTTCAAAAGAAAACAGATATATCATGTATTTGAAAAAATGTTAAAAAATGTTTAAAGCCCGATCAAACAAAAGAAAACCGAAGAAAACAACAAAAGAAAAAACAAAAGAAAATGAGAAAAAAAAAGGGAAGAAAACCGAAGCACAGCGAGCAACCTATAAACAACACGTGAGCGCTCGGGAGCGACTTCCCCCTAATGGGCCAGCCCGATTCGCTCGCCCGTAGGCGATTCCTATTAGCCTCCGTCTCGATACCGCCTTGCCGTCCCCTCACTATTGACGCTCGTGGCCACCGCGCCATCGACGTCCCCGATCCGCCTGATCGCGCTCCCTGCTCCTGTATCCACTCCGTCGGCAAGCTGGCCGTCTGTTTTTCAGGTACGGGTATCCTGGCATTCAGATTAGTTAGAGTCAGACCCCGCGCAACTCCACAAAACTTTTTTTTAGGGCAAAGCAAAGCTTTATAACTTAACGGTGTCTGGCCAAATCGTCAGAAACGCAACTCCACAAATTTTAGGCGTACCGGCACAGTACAGACCATCTAGGTCGGCACCAGGACCAGGATTGGGGTCACAGGACTTAGTCAATTGACTTGTATTTAGCCTGGTTGATTGATAAGTTGCCCCAAAATCTCCATAGGTCCAATTTTAACCTACATATGTGAACACCAACTTACTACTCCCTCCATTTTTATATACAAGGCCACAAACTCATATTACAGGTATCAAGATAAAATTTAATGCATACTTTGCAATCAAACTTTTCATTTCATTTATTGGGATCATTAATATGTCACATGCATGCAAGGAAACCGAGTGGAGGAAGTAGCTAGTGCCATTATGACGGCATGGATGCAAGTATTAAACAGGTTGCTAGTACGAGGAAATATCATTAAATCTTCTCTCGATTACTGTTGGTGGCCTTATATAGATGCAAAACGTATATTTCATAGTGGCCTTGTATAAGTAAATAGAGGGAGTAGTTAATTACTGACTTATTCCCTTGCGTATACTATATGTACAAGTCCTTGTTTTCAGTCGTCGGCTTTGTTGTTTTGTAAGTATTGTGCAGCAAATAGTCGTTTAAGGGATATGCAAATAGTCTGTCATTTGTTTGTCCCCTTTGTTTTTTGTGTCGTGCAATGCAATGGGGTTGTTTCTGCACCAACTCAAATGACATTGGTGCAGAAACGGGAAAGGAGCTTTTGGTATAGTATATAGTTCTGAATGTGCTGGCTACTGAATACTTTTGAGTTGCCACACTACACTATGTTCCTTTAGTTTAACAAAATGGCATCTTTAACGGCTCGACAGCATGTAAGCTTCATTACCAAGTAGAATACCGCTTACTTAATTACTCCCTCTGTCCCACAATATAAGAACGTTTATAACATCACACTAGTGTCAAGAACGTTCTTATATTATGGGACGGAGGGAGTAGTTGCAACAAAAAGATATATCTTATGAGCACGGAGCAGCCTGTGAGGCGAAATGCCGCGCCAACTTCTTCCGCTAGTGGCCAATGTCAGAGGGGTGCTTCCAGCCCGGGCACTGGACGTATGAGTGCAAGAATGAACGGGTCTACATCTCGCGACCCTCGAGGACTGAGCAGCTTAAGCACCCCAGGTTGAAGAAGAAAGTTTCGCTGCCGGCTTGCTCTCGGTTCGTGAACCCTCATCTTGAGAAGGAGATGGAGGAGGAAACGAAGCTGACGGGTGCAAAGCAGAAGAAGGAGAAATCAAATCTGAGAGAAACAAGGTAAAACGAAGCTGACGGGTGCAAAGCAGAAGAAGGAGAAATCAAATCTGAGAGAAACTAGGTAAAAAGTAACAGGAAACATCGTGCTTCGGTGTCAGACACCGACTCCGAGTCCGAATCATCGACGAGTGGCTCTGAGTATTCTTCTGAAAGCGGCAGTTCAAGCGAGAGTTCGTTGGACTTGGAGGATAGGAAGCATCGATGCAAGGCGAAGCAGAAGAAAAGAAGGCACCAAAGGGACAACACCGTTTTCATCCTCCTCCACGGTATCGGAATCTGAGTCTAAACTTGATTCTGACGAGAAGGGCAAGAAGCGTGGTTACAAGCACCGAGCTTCAAGAGCCAGAGAAAGCGACTAAGGACACTCCAAACTTTGAGAAACCAAGGAGCAAAAACAATCGATTGAGTTCAAAAAGAGAAGAAAATGGAGTAAGGCTACACAACATCTGTCATATTAGAGACAATTTATATCAGTATGTAAGGAAAGATTTATCGTCTACGTAGAATGTCTAGGAAATATTAGAGCTCACTCATATAAATTTGACAGCAAAATATATATCAACATGTTCTGTCCATATTATAACTGGCCAGCAACAGCTGCTATCTTAAGCAAAAAGAAAGAAATGAAGTTATGTAACATAACTGAAATTCGTTAGACAGACACCATTAGGCTGTATTCCTCACTTGCAAACTTAACTGTAACCATCTTCTTTATCTTTCTATTAAAACAAATATGCGACGAAATAGGGAAAACTACGAAGGGAAAACACTCCCAGAAAAGGGGGAAAAGGAAGAACAACACCTGCACATGAAAGAATACGTGGAAACAGGGAAGGGGCATGAGGTGGGTACAATGGACTAACTAATAACTACAACATGATTGAACATGTATCTGACCAGCGGGAATAGACCTATGAAAAATTCGTGACTTACAAACCAAGAAGATGAAAATAGTACTAAACCACGACAAGAATTATGGAACGGAGGAAGTATTAGCCAAAAGCATCTCAAAAAGTACCCCAATAGCGCTCCCCCAACTAATCCACCAAGTACCGGATTTTTAGGCGGGTTAAGTTTCATTTGCCTCCTTCCAAGCCGTCAATGAGCTCCGCCTCGCTGTTCGTGCAGCATTCCACCACCACCATGTGCTTCGCCTTGTTTTCCGCACAACGCTGTGCCGCAGGAGCAGATTCAGCTGGCGGCTGGAGTGAATAAAGTAAACCATGGCCGCTGATGTTCTGCTCGCCTCATGTGAATCCCTTGGTGCAAATGACATGATGATGATGCCCCTCTTAAGAAGAAGCACCAATTCATTATGCCTCCTCCAGCAACATCACCAAATCTGAGCCTGCCTAACAATAATCATGAAAAATACATATGTGAATCGCACGCATAAAGGAAGCAGTGGTAGACGTACCATATTCTTTGCATAAAGTCCATGCATGTGAAACTAATACGAAACACAACGAACAATTTCATAAATTATTAACCATGAGCCTCTATGCCTACAAAGGTAAATTCTGAAACATCATTCTGGTCAGATCCAACGAAGGTAAATTTTTAGAAAGAATCTAAATCAATGCCCAAGACTGGTACTTCGGATTCAGTTAATATATCAGCAAATTGTAGAATATTAGATATTCATGTGGGCAAACCAGGACACATATTCTTGACATGTACTCAATTATTTTTTGGGCATCAGAACATGGCCAATCCAAGTGGCGAAATATATAGTACTCCCTCCGTCCCATAATATAAGATACTATTATAACCGATATGTAATTACGTTACTACAACCAATATGTGAGTATATCGGTTGTAATAGTATCTTATATTATGGGACGGAGGGAGCAACTTCTAATCAACAGTCGCACCAAAGCCCATTAGAAAAGGCACCCCTCAAAACAATACTTGAGCTGCCACCATATGGCACAAGAAGCTCGCAAATAAGCCAATTAGATTCTGTAGCAGCTGCACCCTGTGCGGGTTTCAGCAGCATACTTGTCACAGAGAAGTCCAGAATTGGATGATGTTACTACAGTAGTTGCATGATGTTTGTACTGTTATTTGAGATGAATACAGGTTCAGCAAAAAATGTATATACAATGCCTTCTTATTGTTTCAAGGACATACATTAGATAATTCTTTCTTGTGGGAGCAAGTAAAACCACATCAATTAAATTACCAGTATAAGGCAGCTACTTTTTGGTGGCCATTCACTCATTCTGCCTGTCTCCTTTCGTCGTCCCTGATTTTTGCAAGTTCCTCATGAAGTTCTTCCTTCCTCTTCATTTCTTTCTTTCTTTCTTTCTTTTGCAGCAGCCTCTTCCCACTCCTTGTCATCCTTAAACATGCCATCTTCATGGAGTCTGCTGAGATGGATTTCCATTTCGTTGTTAGGGTGCAAGTCAGTTGCTTTTTCAATGGAAGACTCTAGAGCCTCCACCCAGCCTGGAGCTGCTCCGTTACAATCAATTTCGACCTGGAAGTGTGCAAGGCCTGAAAAATGCTCGATACCCAAGTCTGCAAAAAAATTGGATGTCACCTCCATTGGGTTCAGTTCAAGATGGAACTGTCGGAGTGCTGGCATGGCACCTGTTGCGAATGTTAGCTGCACTCTATCTATTGCCTCCACTTTGGAATACCACCTGGCTGTCATGTATGTGAAGTGGAACACCTTTAGTAGCTTGAATCCATTAGTACCGATGTTCAGCTTTTCTCTGATCGATATTTGTATCGCTAGCTCAAGATGGGCTAGAAAAGGCATGCCCATAAGGAGCTGGAGACCCTCCTTATCAAATTCATCGACAGCTATGCATAGTTTCACAAGATTTTTGAGGGAGGCCATTCCCTTGGTAACTGTTTTAATAGCTGGCCCAATTGTAAGATCGTGGAGGTATGGATAGGAGCAGCATGGGTCCCAGAATAGACGATTGCACAGGTCTCCACCAATGCTAAGATATCAAAGGTTGCATTTGCCCAACTCACTTAAAGATGACACCAAAAGTTCCACCAATCTTTCTCTTGTTGCATAATCCATGATAAGTTTTTCATTGAGATTGAGATTGAGATGTATATCCACTCTTCTCAATTTTGTTAGATGCCCAAGCTCTTCCGCAAATCTCAGTGGGTTGTCACTGTTCCAGATATTTAACTTCTCCAACTCCTCCAAGGCTTGCATACTTCCAAATTCACTTGCAGGCAACTCCGCTCGACGGCTCACAAGTAGGCGCACTAATTTTTGCAACTGCACCACAGTTGATGGCAGTCTTCGAAGATAATAACATCCTCTCACATCAAGAGTCTCTAAGTGCTGCAGCTTTCCGATTTCCACAGGAAGCTCTGTAATTTTGAAACTGCTAAGTTGCAAATACCTAAGCTGGCATGAACTTCCTATATTTTTTACATGCTTGTCTTCCAACCATTCACATCCTACGAGATCCAACACCCGCAAAGCATGAAAGTCCACGAGGTGGCATATCTGCTTAACTTGCCCAAACATAGACAGTGAGCGAACATGTAACTTGGTTTCCGTGATTGCATGGACCGCCTCATCCTGCTCTTTGGCACTAGATTGCATTGACAGACGACGAATCTTGCTTGAAAATGAATTGCAAATACGTCCATTTAAAACGGTAGCAAAGTTCTCTTCATCAGATAAAGATATGACGAGATCAAGCACCATATCATGGACCCGACAACGTTTCACGGAACCATCATACCCAACATCAACTGGCTGAATCATATTCCCATTAACAAGTTCATTCAAACAATTCTCCGCTACTTGATCCAAATGTCCCCATTGTGTAGCAATGAATCCTTCGGCCATCCATTTCCATTTCAATTCTTCACATTCAATTTCACAGTCCTCTGGATATATACACAAGTACAATAAACAAGTCTTCAGGTGGCGTGGAAGATCCAAATAACTAAGTAACAATATTTCTCTCATCCCTTTGAAGGTCTCATTGTTATCAAGCGAAGAACCAGTACCAATGGAATCTTGCAGTCTCTCCCATTCATCTTTGTTATGTGTCTTGTTGGCAAGCAAACTTGCAAATGTAATTATAGCCAATGGCAGACCACCGCATTTTTTTAAGATCCTAGTAGAAACTTCTTCCAGTTCTGCGGGACAGGGATCATCTGAGCTGAAAATTCTCTTAAAGAACAGTCTTCGAGAACCAACATCATCTAGAGGTGCCATTTGGTAGGGTAGACCACCGGATCTGGAACAGCACAAATTAGCTACACCAGTGATGCGTGTAGTAGCAATTATTCTGCTGCCGTTATTATTCTCGGGAAATGCTGCCTTGACCAATTTCCAATCGTGTTCTTTCCATATGTCATCAATAACAATGAAGTACCTACATTGAATATTGTGCATTGTTAAGCATTTTCCTGCGATTACTTGCACCAGCAAATATTTTTATATATCCAACCAAATACGCAAGTGTTTCCTACTTAATGTTCCAGTAATTTCTTTTGGCACCAATCAAACTATTGGAAATAGTTAAGGTTAAACATACTCCATATTCCCCGGTCAAAGCTAGCCATTTAAAATAAATTAAATTTTCCCAGTCTAAATATAGGAAATAATTAAGCTAGACATTCAAATAAATCGATTCTTTCCGGCCTAAGCATAAGAAATAATTAATGTTAACTGTTAAGTATGGAAAAAACAAAACAATGTACAAGTACCTCTGTCCGGTCAAGATTTGTGTGGTTTTACAGATAAGTTGCTGTATGTCTGAACCCTCTGGCTGACATTCTCTAGACTCATCAATTTGAGACAAGATATCCTTGAGGAACTTCTCCAGATCAAGAGCGCGTGACACTGACACGGAAGCTCGGCAACGGAAGTGTCTCCCAATCTTGCGATAGACCTCCATTGCAAGGGTCGACTTCCCCAACCCTCCAGGCCCGACAATCGGCACCACTTTCAGCTCCATACTCTGATCCATCAGCAATGCAGAAATGTGCTTCACTGGGGCGTCCATGGCCACCAAGCCCCTGACCTCCTCGTGGAGCGCGGTCATCCGGGGATCTATTTCAACTCGCCTCGTTGCACTGTAATAAGCCTCATCAAGCTTGTATCTGTATCATTTTCCACACACACACACACAGAGAAAAAAGAACTTATTGGTCTGAACGTCTTGCAGAGATAACGAAAGATTGCACTGTACCTGTCATGCAGCTCGGTCTCCTGCAAGACCCGAGCTTTGAGGTCTCTGATGAGGGTCGCGATGTCATGGCGCGCCCAAATCGTCCTGAGCCGGCGCGCGGTCGTCCTCATGAACCCTCGCCTGGCGTCGCCGGTGCCAAGCCGGTCCATGAAACGGTCGATGCAGTCCTCCATCTCGTAGCTGAGGTCGCGCAAGCTGTCTCTCCGCTTCTTGGCCAGGTCGTCGAGCTTGTCCATATCCGCCAGTATGTCCAGATAGGCTCGCATCCTGCCAAGCTCGCGCTCCAGGAACTGGATCTCCTTGCGGACGCCCTTGAGAAGCTTGTACTCGTGGGTGAGCAAGGCGGAGAGCTTGCCGAGGAGGGAGCTCATCGCCCCCGTCCCCGCGCTGACCCCCGCCATCGCGAGATCTTGGCGCCGCCGAATCTGGAGGGGGAGGTGAGGATGGTGGCGGCTGGCGGCGCTGATTATGGAGGGGGCGGCTGGGGAGGTCGAGTGAGGGGGAGAGGGGAACGCCCGAGAGATGAGCCGAGAGAGAGTTGACTTGCAACAGCCACAACGCTATACGCCATTCTTTTTGTTTCTTTTACGGTTTTTGCTGAGGGGTCTGAATCTAACCAGAATCATGCTTCATCCGTTTCAGTGAATACTCAAAATTCAACTTTGAGTTTTGCACTTAAAAACTATACTACCATTTAAAACTTCTTTTCAACATGATTCAACTATAAATGCTTTATACCATATGGCTCATAATTGGTTGGTCTAATTCTCTATAACACTATGTCCCTAATTTTAAAGGGCCCATGTTCAATTAAGGTCTTCAATTAGAATTGGATCACCCAATTTTGACTAGGTCAATAATATCTCAAAGCTCACTCATTCGAATTTTTTATACTATACACTATTCTTCCCAATTTTTAAGGTCTCATAATTAATTAAGGTATTCAATTTAGAATTGGGTCACCCAATTTTGATCGGGTCAATAATTTCTGAATGAGCTCTTCCTTTTAATTCTTTTAATTCCCCATGTTCCCTAATTTGAAAGCCCTTTCATGCAATTGAGGTACTTGATTTTGGATTTGCTATATGATTTGACCGGGCCAATGATTTTTAAATCAATCAGAAGCAACCGCCTATAAAAGCACACCGTTTGCGCGTACCCTCCAAACTTCTAGAAAAAAATAAGCACCACCACGTGATACTGTACCACCAATATAGTACATGCATCCGCCAACGTAAAAGTTTTTCCACATAAATATACGTTGGTTAGCAGATAACACCAAACCACACCACGAAAGGCCCATCAAATCACCGCATTATAAACAGAAAAATAAAAACGCTCCATCATCTACTCCACTGGCCAAACTAAATATTTCATCAATTCCAAAATATAAGGGGTGTTAGATTTTTGGAAAGTCGAATTTCTTTAACTTTGAGAAAGTTCACATCAAAAAGTATTGATATCCACAATATTAAACAAAAAAGTACGAAAATTTATTTCGTGATGAATCTAATCATACCGATTTGATATTATGGATTTTTATATATTTCTCTACAAATTTGATCAAACTAAAAGGTTTGACATTTCAAAAAAGTAATATACCTTATATTTTGAAACAGAGTGAGTAATTTTTTTTAAGAAACCCAACAATACCAATGGTGCAGCAAAGCACATCCAACCCTTCTAGCTTATGATCAAAGTTGAATTTTAAGATGCGTGCACCCTTTATTCATTGGAATGGACGGAGTATGATCGCCTACAAAATTATTGATTGTTAGATAGGGGTTTAACACTCTTGTGTCAGAGTGCATGATACTTTCTCGTGTTGCTAGAGAAATTATTTGCATTATATTTTGAATATATTAAGTTGTATGAACCATAAATATTCAGATTAATATTAAGTACTAAGTAATGTCTCTGTTCATTAACATAGTACATTTTAGCAGTTCAATTTATTGCCAAAATGTCCTGACTAATAACTTCAACATGTTTACATAGTACTAAGTAATATTAAGTACTAAGTACTATCTCTCTTCACATAGTACATTTTAGCCCCTTCTTTTAACTTAACAGTCAACTCCGTTTATGTTGACTTTTAGTGCCATGTGGACCTAATCAGCGGGCCAAACATGTCAGAAATTGGATTAATTTGTCATAAATTAGTCATAACTGTTTATTGAGAAAATTAGTAAGAAAACTGGTAGATTTTTGGGGCACCCAAGAAATGTGGTGGCAAATCCAAAAGTAAACTTAAAATGTGGTGGTTTTTTGCAATTTACTCTTTTTAGCCAGACACAAGTAGCATGTATTCCTCAGTGGCAAAAACAAATGTGATCATCTTCTTTATCTTTCTATTAAAAAATATGTGACAAAATAGGAAAATCTACTAAGGGAAAAACACTAACAAACAAGGGGGAAAGGAAGAACAAACACTAGCACATGAAAGGACAAGTAGAAACAAGGGGCATGAAGTGGGTACAATGGACTAACTAATAACTTCAATATGGTTGAACATGTATCTGACAAGTGAGAATGTATTTGCTGGGCATATAGGCCTATGAAAATTCTGTGGTTTACAAAATCAAGAAGATGAAAATAGTATGAGCCAAGAGCATCTCGAAAAAGTAGTCCAATAGTGCTCCCCCAGCTAATCCACCAAGTACCGGATTTTTGGGCGGGTTAAGTTTCACCCGCCTCCTTCCACATGGTCGATGAGCTTCGCCTCGCTGTTCATGCAACACTCCACCGCCACCATGAAATACTCAGTGACCTCGCATGTCAGCTTTGACCACTGCCTAGTCAGCGTTGCCTGAGCCCACTAGTCAATGAATGACTAGCTAGCCTGTGAGTAAAAAAAGTATTCTTTGGATTTTATAAATCAAAATTTTATTTATGGATTACAAAAATTTATTTATGAATTACAGAAAATAATCAAAACTTTGAAAAAACATAGAAAATAAACCATAACTCAGATGAAAATGTTTTATATATGAAACATTATCAGAAAAAACCAATGAAACTGTTGGTGCCATGTTCATGCATGTTTGAACTAATTAAACCTACTGTTTAGGTTGAATGAGTTATAGGCATTTAAATGATTAGTTTTGAAGTTTGGATTTGCTATATACAGTTCAAATCGTGCATACATTTTGTTGAGACTCTGATTAAATAGCTACATATGCACCTCGAAATGATTTTTGGAAAAATAAAGAGTAATCTATGAAGCAGCTTTAGTTCAAATTTGACCCAATTCCTGCTTAATAGGCAAAGATTTGTCTTTTTGATGAGAGGTGGATCAAAAGATTTTGACACACAACCATTTTACATAAAACATGGCCTAATATTTTTGAAAAATTGGGTGGTGACATTTTGCAACAAATATTTGGTAGGTTCTTCACAAAAAAAAACAATTTTTCGCACTTGGAAAATGGGAAATGATTTTTTTGTGCAACGAAAATAAAAACTCCCTTTGCCAACATTGTTTGACAATCCAAGATGCACCTTTTTGCACATTATGAGATCATTTGAACAAACTATGCCATGAAAATGACCATTTACCTGGAAGTCATGGATCTTCATACATGATAGCTCGCTTCTGATAACATTTTTTAAGACATTTTCCCTAGTCTAAGTTTATTATTTTTCCCAGAAACTAGGTTGCATATAATGGCATAATGCGAAGGTTTTGATTTTTTTTAATTTCTTATGCCCGTTTTAAAATGCGGTCAAAACGGCGGGCTTGACCATTCGTAGCTAGGGGTTGAATCTTGAAAAACTTTTGGAGTATCTCTGATTAAATAGATACTTGTGTACCTAGAAATTATTTTGGAAAAATAAAGAGCAAACTATGAGGCACATGTAGTTTAAAATTGACCCGCTTCCTACCGAATCAATGGAAATTTGTCTTTTTCACGAGAGGTGGATCAAAAAAACTTTTGATGCCCAACAATTTGGTCAGTTGTACATTAAATATGGTCTAATATTTTAGAATTGATTTGGTCCAATTTTGCAACAAATATTTGGTAGGTTCTTCACAAAAAGACTCATTTTGGGCACTCGAAAAATGAAAAATGATTTTTTTTGCAAAGAAAATGAAAACCTCCTAGGCAACATTGTTTGTCACTCCAAGATGCAAACTTGTGCAAAATATGATATCATTTGAACAAATTATGCCATGATGTTGCCACAGCATTGGCCATTTGCTTTGAAAGTCATGGATTTTCATAAATGATAGCTCGTTTCTGAGAACACTTTTTAAAAGACTTTTGCCGTAGTCCAAGTTTGTCATTTTCGTGGAAACTAAGTTACATATAATGACATTGTTGCATTGGCCTTTGGTGGACCAGCAGATCGAGCCCCTCACGCGCGGCCCACGAACTTGAAAGGCTCCGGGTACACATTGAGTCCAGGAATGATGTCACGAATCTCCTTCGGGCTCAAGGAGACCCAGCTGTTATTTTTTGCTGAGAAGACACATGCTTGCACAACTTTGATGTCGTCGTTACGATAGTGTAGCAGGCACACACATATAACCCTGAAATTCGACATGTTGAAGCTCCTGCTCACCGGACGGATGTTGTTTCTGCCCCCGGTGACAATGAGAACCAAGGTGTGTTTCTTTGGGGTTATTGATCAACTTTCATACTTCCTAATTAATTTTTGGGCTTGAATCTTTACTTCCATCATTTTAGCAGGTTCTTTGACCCCCGCTGCCGACACGGATCCCGCTGACTAGACGACCGACATCCAGAGCAAGATCCCTGTCGACATGATGAAGCTGTCTTCGGCGCTGAAATTTTCAGGTATGTCAAAGTTCAGCCAATTGCTTTTCTCTCCTTCTCTGTTTTGTTTTGATCTTGGCAGCAGTAGAAGAAGTATGAATTTGGTGAGCAGCAGACTGTGAATCTTTAGGACCAAGCGTGCTTCTTTCAGTTTCTGATCAAATTTTGGATTTCTTGATTGATTAGTGTGCATGCATCTTTACTGTCGTTGTTGTTTTGCAGGTTCCTTAAACACCGTCGCCGCCATTGATCCCGCTCACCGGACGGCTGACATCCAGAGCAAGACCCCCATTGACATGATCAACCTGTCTTCGGCATCGAAATCTTCAGGTATGTCAAAGTTCAGACAATTGCATTGCTCTCCTTCTCTGTTTTGTTCTGATCATGGCGGCAGTCCAAGAACTATGCATTCGGCGAGGAATAGACCATGAGTTTCTTTGGGTTTTTGATTAAGTTTCAGAGTTCTTGATTGTACGAATCTTGACTGTTGTTGCTGTTTAGCAGGTTCTTTGATCACCGCCACTGCCATTAGTGAAAGCAGCTCCCCCTCAAATTTGTCTCTGTGTGGGGGCACAACTTCGACAAAACCATGATTGATATTCAGATGCTAATGACTAGCCCGGAAAATCTTTTGATTGGCATGGATGCAAAGTTCTGTGTTCAAGATGGCCCATGGCGCCAATGGACTGAGCTACAGTCTTCGGAAGTGGGATATTCCGACATGCGTCTTGTGTCGACAACGGGGATCTAATTCAAGTGGGCTTTGTTATAGCCAAGAATTGGAGCTTCCAGCAGCTAGTGATATATGAATTAAACTTATGTTTGATGTCCACAATAAGGCGAAGCGATAGCAATAACGTCAAAATTTTGGAGCACGCTGAATTCAAATTTGATGACCTTTTTGGCACAGGGATAGCACTTGAATCATTCATCCAGGGGCTTCTTGGTTCCGGTCTTCTCCACCACTACAGTATCAAGGTTTTGCTGATTTCAGTTATCTAATCAGGGGGCTGCAAGGCAGCAAAAAATGTCTGAAGATCCTCTTCAATTCCTCAGCTCTATCGCAAATGCTTTCCATCACAGCTACGACAAAATACAGTTGTTTACACTAAACTGTATTATTTGTTCATAAATCATTTATTAGAAATCAGAATCATAACTAGTTATATTATTGTAAGTTTAAACCATATTTTGTGATAAAATTTAATTTTTCTCAATACATTTTGTCTTCAAAAACATGTTAAACAAAATTAATCCACTTGACCGTGAGAAAATAAGAAATGATGGATGCCATGTGTTTTTATGTTATTTCTGACACTTGCATTATATGCATATGTTTCGTTTATTCTTAATATTTCAGTAGAGTTCTCTTATATATATATATATATATATATATATATATATATATATATATATATATATATATATATATATATATGCTATAACAACTATATATTGATAAAGGTCTTTTATAATTATAATTAGATCTAGGCAAATAAAAAATTCTAGAATAGATAAGATGTTTACGAGAAGCTTGTCACGTAATCACGGCATGTTGCTTTTTCTTTTTTGTTCATGCTTTTTTTTGAAAAAGGAGGTTGAAACCCACACCTCTGCATCCAAAGGATGCATAAAACCATTTTTATTAAATTATTTAATAAAGGTCTGGAAAAAAACATACATCAAACAATCTAAAGCCAGCAAACAACATCTACAAACTTGATGATGGGAGATGCCATCACAATGCCCCACCAGCAAGATCCGGGGGCATCATTGAGCCGCCCGCATGGAGGATCGAGAGATCTCAAAAGGTCTAGCAGACCCTAAGCGTGCACCGCTTTTACACGCTTCAGAACTGCCACCACCACCGCACCATCGATTCTGCTTGTCAGCGCCAGAATAGCTGTCGACACTTCCATGGCGCCAAACAACACCACAACTATATGCTCTTCCATAATGACATATCCGCCGTCGAGACTCTGCTACACCATGCCGCCGAGACCCGTCACCATAGACATGGTAGAAACGACGCCATTCTACATGTGGACCCCTTTAGCCAACAGTTGTTCAAAAGGTGGTGGCCCGGGGAGGGTGTGCAGTGCTAGAGGCCACCATCGTCAGGTCCACAAGACCAAGATCAAGGGTTTCCCCCAAGAGCAGACGACCCTTCCGTACGAGTCTAAGCAGTGTTCCAACACAGATACGCCTTCGAGATCACACGGTAGATCTGAACTTCATAGCAGTGCCTTCAAGGAGGCAGACAACACTGCACGCTACCACTGTCCTGTCCGGCAAACCAAACCTGAGGTTTCCCTCGGAGCTTGATGGGACCACCATCGTGACGATGCCCTCAACGCCCGCAGACGTCACCACATCCTTCGCGTTGGCCAATCCAGACAAAAGCGGTAGTTCCTCGGACTTGAGGAATGGAAGCGACGATGCAAAACAAAGCAGGATAAGAAGGTACCGAAGGGACAACACGTCGTCCTCCGAGTAAAAATCGCAGCAACAGAAGCCAAGCTTGAAAAAACAGAGAAGGCACCGAGGGATCCAAAAACAACCACTTTCAGGGAAACACATTCCCTTAGCACACCAACTCTTCTCCTCGACATGGACTCACATCAAGTCTTTACACATGGAAGCGCATGGTGTTCTTCTGCACAAACGGTACTTGTATTCCAGTTGTTGTGTACAGTTTCAAGAGCTATCACACAAAGTGGATATACAATTTTGATACATTATAAGCAGGGTTCCTAATTCTTGTGGACGATACCATGTTGAATTACTCGGCAAGAAGAATAACATATAATTTAATTGACCCGTAAAGCTTAGATCAGATGGATGCTCCACTTGACTGGGTGGTGGGTGCATGTGTTACACCATCGCAGGGTGGAGATGTTTGCTCAAAGGAACTCTCAGATTCCTTGTTCACCACTTCAACTTGTCCCATTATCTGAAATAAGAGAAACATAAAGTACAAATGTTAACCCGCAAAAAAAAAGTACAAATGTTTTCCCATTCGTATTGCCAATATTATACTACCTTCAAAATTACTTGTCGCTCAAATAGATGTAGTTATGTTGTTTCGATTATGATCTAGCAAACATCCCTGAGATATTTTAACACAAGAACTATGTGTACAAAATGTACCAGAAAAACGACTCTGTATAGATGAGAAAGTATGAGAAAACCCGGTGATACTTATCGTACAGGGAGACCACATCAAGTTTTTTTTTTTTTTTGTGCTTTTATACATGTTGACCGATCAAAGTTGGCATAATGCACAAAAAACATACGATTCACAAAAGTCCGTGCAGGAGTCTGTCTCTCTTTGTTCATAAATAAAAGTTATTTTGAATATTTCAATATGAAGTACATATGAATTGGAATGAGTAAACAAACACTCTAAGACATGTCAATATACATTTGATTCACATATAAAAAGTTAAAACACCTTATATTTGTGAAACGACGGGAGTAGCTGGGAGGCGCTGCATGATTAAAATGCCATTTGCCCAACTTTGCATAGAATCCATGTAAAACGGTATATCTTTACATGGTATGGTTATCGGAGAAGTACTTTTGAGTTACTTTATCCATGGCAGTAGCTTCTCTATACAATTCCAGCGCTTCCTCCGTGGTCTTGGCCTCTGATAAAAGCGGCAATCTATTCTTAGGGTGAGGGTGAGTAGCTAGTAGGGCGCCCAATATATTATATCACTAAGTTCTCTAGGATTGAGGCCTCACAATCAATTGAGGTCTTCAATTGGAATTTGGTTACCCAATTTTGACCGGGTCAACAATTTATTAAAACTCTCTTTATTCATTTTTTAATATAAATACACTATACTTCCTAATTTTTAAAGCTGCGAATGAATTGATGCTTCAATTTAGGATCGGGTCACCCGATTTTGACCGGGTCAACAATTTCTCAAGGAGCTCTCCGATTTAATTATTTTAATTCTCTATGTCCCTAATTTTAAAGCTCTTTCATTCGATTGAGCTATTCAATTTTGGATTTTGTTTACAATTTTAATCGGACCAACAATTTTTCAAATCAATCAGCAGCAACCGGCCTATAGAAACATATCAACCCCTCGTGGACTCCCATCACCCAGAAAAAAGTGCCACCATGTGATGCTATAGCATAAATATTGTACATGCAACCACCGATGCAAAAAATTGCCCCATAAATATGGGTTAATTAGCGGATAACGCAGAATCACGCCGCGAAAGGCCCACCAAATAACCATAACCTCATTATAAATAAAATAAAACACACTTCATCATCTCCAACACCGGCCAAACTAAATATTCCATCAATGTCAAAATATAAGGGGTATTAGTTTTTAGAAAGTCTTAATTTCTTTAACTTTGACCAAGTTTAGAGCCAAAAATATGGACATCCACAATATTAAACAAAAATATATGAAAATTCATTTCATAATGAATCTAATAATACCAATTTGATATTATGAATTTTGGTATATTTCTCTACAAATTTGAAGAAACTTAAACAAGTTTTACTTTCAAAAATAATAATACACCATATATTTTGAAATAGAGTGAGTAAAGAAATTTAAGAATTCCAACAACATCAATGGCACAACAAAGCACGCCCAACCCTTCTAGTATATCACTAAGCTCTCTAGGATCGGAGGCCTCACAATCATTGAGGTATTCAATTGGAATTGGTCACCCAAATTTGACCGGGTCAACAATTTCTCAAAACTCTCTTATTCAACCTTTTTATACAATACATTATGCTTTCTAATTTTTAAAGCCTCACAATTAGTTAAGGCTTCAATTTAGAATCGGGTCACCAGATTTTGACCAGGTTAACAATTTGTCAAGGAGCTCTCCAGTTTAATTATTTTAATTCACTATGTTCCCTAATATAAAATCTATTTCATTTGATTGAGGTATTCAGTTTTGAATTTGATGTAAGATTTTGATAAAAGCATATCAACCCCTCACGCACTCTTGTCAGCGAGAAAAAAGCGCCATCGTATGATACTATAGGACGTATATAGTACATGCAACCACCGATGCAAAAATTGCCCCACATAACTATGGGTTAATTAGCGGATAACGTAGAATCACACCGCGAAAGGCCCACCAATGAACCGCATTATAAATAAACAGAAAACACACTTCATCATCTCCCCCACCGGCTAAACTAAATATTTTATCAGTGCCAAAATATAAGGGGTATTAGTTTTTTTGGAAAGTCAAATTTCTTTAACTTTGACCAAGTTTAGAGCCAACAATATTGACATCCACAATATTAAACAAAAATATATGAAAATTCATTTCATGATGAATCTAATAACACCGATTTGATATAATGAATTTTTGATATATTTTCTCTACAAATTTGATCAAACTTAAAAAACTTTTACTTTTCAAAAAAAATGCTATATATTTTAAAATAGAGTGAGTAAAGTAATTTAAGAATCCCAACAACATCAACAGCGTAGCAAAGCGCGCCCAACCATTCTAGTACAGAATAATCTTCATATGACTTAGCTTGCTCCTGAGCGACCGCAAGGGCATGGTGTGGATGGAAACCAGTGGCACCGAGTAGCTAGATTCCAATGAGGTCCGCCTCTACCTCCATCCTACATACATAGGCCTCTACCTTCGTCGAACCTCATGTCCAAAAAAAATGAGCCCTAGCCCACCGGAAGGAAATAACTTATGATAAACTCCATGTCTATGCCGCTCATGTCGATATCCTCATCCGTGCGCGCGCGCGCGCGCGCACACACACACACACACGCACGCACGCACGCACGCACGCACGCACGCATGCACAGAGTGAGCGATGGCTTGAATTGTTTTGACCAGGGGTCGGGCCCAATTTTTTAGAAATCATGAATATTTTTTTGAATTTCCGAACATTTTTTCAAATTCATGATTTTTTTATTAAACTGTGCACATTTTTTACGAATTCATGAATATTTGTTTTAAATTTTTATCATTTTTTGGAACTCATGAATAATTTTGTTGTGTTACCAAACATTTAGAAAATTCACAGACATTTTTTTATTTTGACAAACATTTTTTGAAATGCATGAGCATTTATCAAATTCATGAATATGTTTTGAATCAGCGAACATTTTTTTAAGCGATAAACATTTTTGAAATTTCGGACATATCTTCTTAAAATGCATGAACATTTGTTCAGAATCACGAATATGTTTTGAATCCGCGAGCATTTAATGATGTCCAGAACAGTTTTCGAAATCATGAACATTTTTTGAATTTGCAAACATTTTACGATTTCATAAACCTTTTTCCAACATTCTTATTTTCTTCATTTTGAATCCTTTTTAAGATCCCTAATTATTTTGAAACCATGTCTAAAAGTAAAAAAATAAAAATAAGATAGAAAGAAAAGTAGAAAAACCAGAAACAAAAGACGACACTCAGAAAAAAGTAAAACAAAGAAAAACCGAAACGAACTGAAGAAAACAGATCTGCCTAATGGGCCGGACTGCTCAGCGAAGAGAACGGGCGCTCACGCACCTGCATCATGGGCCGGCTCAAATAAACCGTGCTAGCATTGGTTTAGTTCGCTTGAACACTCGTTCAAAAAATTGGTGTTGGTTCACTTGGTTTAGTCAGCTCCCTGTTGACCGGAGGTTGTTGACCAGTGAACAACAATCACGAGAGAAATTTATCGCTGGAGCTGCGGCCATTGCACCATTCTCACACGGTCATCATAAAGGGATCAGGGAAGCGTCCATCCGATCTGGTTTCTTTTTCTGCAAGCATTCAATAATCTACCAGTAGTTTGTCTTTTCCTCCATATGAATATAGGTTCAGGCACACCCATCCATGATCGATCATGAAGGAGAGAGGAAGATAAAAGGACAAGTTGTCCCGATCTTTCTTGCCTTCTCACGAGATCATCATAAAATGGCAACGACAAAAACGGCCACCGGAGCGGTCCGCCTTGTCGTCGTCTCCGGCCTCGTCCACGACACCGTCGGCGAGCTCCTACACATGGCCACCGGCGTGGTCCACCTTGTCGTGAACTCCGGCCTCGTCTATGATGCCGTCGGCGAGCACCTACACACGGCGATCGACGCGGTCCGTCCCGTCATCTCCGGCCTCGTCTACGATGCATCGGCGAGCTCTTACACATGGCCACCGGCGCGGTCCGCCTCATCGTTGACTCCGGCCTCGTCTACAATGCCGTTGGCAAGCTCATACACACGACGATCGACGTGGTCCGTACTGTCGTCTCTGGCCTCGTATACGACCTCGTCGTCGAGATGCCGAACATGGCCACCGGCGCAGTCTGCCCCATCGTCATCTCCGGTCTTGTCTACAACGTTGTTGTCGGGACCCAAGCATGACCACCTCCTCCAGCCGGCGTCGATCGCTCAGTGGCTGGTCTCGCGTCTGTCATGTATGTGTTGGGAAACGTAGTAATTTCAAAAAATTTCCTACGCACATGCAAGATCATGGTGATGGTATAGCAACGAGAGGGGAGAGTATTGTCCATGTACCCTCGTAGACCGTAAGCGGAAGCGTTATGACAACGCGGTTGATGTAGTCGTACGTCTTCACGATCCGACCGATCCAAGTACCGAACGTACGGCACCTCCGAGTTCAGCACACGTTCAGCTCGATGACGATCCCCGGGCTCCGATCCAGCAAAGCTTTGGGGATGAGTTCCGTCAGCACGACGGCGTGGTGACGATGATGATGTTCTACCGGCGCAGGGCTTCGCCTAAACTCCGCGACGATATGACCGAGGTGGAATATGGTGGAGGGGGGCACCGCACACGGCTAAGGAACGATCCATAGATCAACTTGTGTTGTGTTCCATAGAGGTGCCCCCTGCCCCCGTATATAAAGGAGCAAGGGGGGAGGGGGCGGCCGGCCTAGGAGGGGCGCGCCAAGGGGACTCCCTCCTTCCTTGTTGGAGTAGGAGAAGGGGGGAAAGAGGGGAAAGAGGGGAAGAGGAGGAAGGAAAGGGGGGCCGCACCCCTTCTCCAATTCGGACCAGAGGGGGGCTGCGCGCCTTCTTCTTTTCGGCCTCTCTCCTCTATTCCCGTATGGCCCAATAAGGCCCATATACTCCCCGGCGAATTCCCGTAACTCTCCGGTACTCCGAAAAATACCCACCTCACTCGTAATCTTTCCGAACTCCGAATATAGTCGTCCAATATATCGATCTTTACGTCTCGACCATTTCGAGACTCCTCATCATATCCCCGATCTCATCCGGGACTCCGAACTCCTTCAGTACATCAAAACTCATAAACTCATAATATAACTGTCATCGAAACCTTAAGCGTGCGGACCCTACGGGTTCGAGAACTATGTAGACATGACCTAGAACTATTCTTGGTCAATAACCAATAGCGGAACCTGGATGCTCATATTGGCTCCTACATATTCTACGAAGATCTTTATCGGTCAAACCGCATAACAACATACGTTGTTCCCTTTGTCATCGGTATGTTACTTGCCCGAGATTCGATCGTCGGTATCCAATACCTAGTTCAATATCGTTACCGGCAAGTCTCTTTACTCGTTACGTAATGCATCATCCCGCAACTAACTCATTAGTCACATTGCTTGCAAGGCTTATAGTGATGTGCATTACCGAGAGGGCCCAGAGATACCTCTCCGACAATCGGAGTGACAAAACCTAATCTCGAAATACGCCAACCCAACATGTACCTTTGGAGACACCTGTAGTACTCCTTTATAATCACCCAGTTATGTTGTGACGTTTGGTAGCACCCAAAGTGTTCCTTCGGTAAACGGGAGTTGCATAATCTCATAGTTACAGGAACATGTATAAGTCATGAAGAAAGCAATAGCAACATACTAAATGATCAAGTGCTAGGCTAACGGAATGGGTCATGTCAATCACATCATTCTTCTAATGATGTGATCCCGTTAATCAAATGACAACTCTTTTGTCCATGGCTAGGAAAATAACCATCTTTGATAACTAGTCAAGTAGAGGCATACTAGTGACACTATGTTTGTCTATGTATTCACACATGTATTATGTTTCCGGTTAATACAATTCTAGCATGAATAATAAACATTTATCATGATATAAGGAAATAAATAATAACTTTATTATTGCCTCTAGGGCATATTTCCTTCAGTATGCATGCACGGCTCCTCTGCTCGCATTGTAGAAGTGCATGCTCTAACCAATGCAACCAAAAGACCGATCTGATGGAAGAGATTAGGCAGCACATTATACGTCAGCACTCCCCCTCACGTGTGGCTCCCTCAGACCTAAACGTGGACCAAAAGTGGGCTGCAATTTAATTGCGCCAGCCGGGTCTTGAACTCAAGACCTCTTGGCTCTGATACCATGTAGAAGTGCATGCTCTAACCAATGCAACCAAAAGACCTATCTGATGGAATAGACTAGGCAGCACATTATACGTCAGCACGCATATCCCACTTGCAAGCACATTAAGAACGGAAGGAGAAGAAAGGAAATTCCTTTGATTGCCAAATCAATGTCGATTAGTGCGTGGCTAAGAGAAGGAAATGTTGGTTCATATCGGCTATGACCGGGTAAAAAGTAACGCTAAGTTGGATGGGTCATGAACCAACATATGTAGTTCTTGACCCCAACAGTATCGTTGGGGCACCTCTAACCGACAGATGGTCAGTTCACGTACGTTTGATCCAGCTCCCTGAATTCCCTAAAACCCTAACTGATCTGAGGGTGTGCTGAAGCAATGGGAAGGCTAAGACCACCCGCGGCCGCCTCTAAGGGCAGTGCCGGTGTTCATGGGTCTTCTCCTCAACTATGGCGCTACGACAACGACTGCTTCGACTACATCAACCACAAGTATTGCCCGCACAATGCAGGCAATAGCTTCATCTTTAATTTCTTGTAAGCACTCCCTAATTCATTTGTTAATGTTAATTAGGTGCACTAGTTGGTGATCATTTTGATTCAATGCTCTCCCTAATGAGGAAATAGAGCTAAAAATGGTACCAAGGTTGATCTGATCATCCTAGTGCCCTAAGCATATTAATTCTGATTAGATAAAAGTTAAGCCTTGCCTATTATCTACTGGGCATGCTTTTGTTAATTTTGAGTGCTAATCGGATGGAAGTTTATGTCCTAATGCAATGCTGTGGGAACTTAAAGAACTTGTTCATGCCCAATCCCTTTTTTATCCAAAAGTTCATATTTAGGCATTTCTAATAATGATTAAGTCTCAGATTAGCCAATTTTTGCTTGCTAATGAACTAATGTCCGCGCGAACTGCCCATGTGCCCGTCGAGGGGGCCTGTGTACACCGAGGGACCGTGTTGTTCCGTGCCGGCCATAAGGACTTCGGTTGTGGACTCGACGCTCTCGCACTCGGACCCCTCCGTGGAGTCCTTGTGGAGACAGCGAAAAGGTCAAGGGTGCGCTCGTCGGGCTCAAGTGCCACCACCTGCCCAGTCGTGGCTTCGAGGGCCATGATGTGCCTGACCCAGCGCTAGAGCCATAGCGCCCAGAGCGCTTGCGATGGCACCCAGCGGGAAGCAGAGGAGTCACTCGGTACGGAACCGGTGGCCGTCCAACGAGGCTTTCTGAAGCTATGCCGAATCGTCGGTGATGAAGCTGAGCGCTCCGAATCGGATCTCACTGCCGAGAATCATGATGATGATGAAGAATTCCACCAGCGCCGGATAATCTCTAGAGGCGTAGCCCCACGGTAGGTGCCACTGTTGAGGCAACGAACCTGACAATGAGTACTAGGGGTATGAACTAAGGGCAGATCCTAGCTACAGCTCAAGTGTACCACTCGGATTTTATGAGTTCGAGCCCCTCTCAGAGAGGTAACAACCGTACATCTCTTGCGCGGAGGCTTGTATTTTCTCTTTGGGGGTATAAGATTACAATGGATGTTGAACCCTTGCTTCGGAACTAAGGACATGCTTATATAGAGTGCGCCTCCCCCCGTTACTGATGGAGAACGTAGTAATTTCAAAAAAATTCCTACGCACATGCAAGATCATGGTGATGCTTCGCAACGAGAGGGGAGAGTGTTGTCCACGTACCCTCGTAGACCAAAAGCGGAAGCGTTAGCACAACACGGTTGATGTAGTCGTACGTCTTCACGATCCAACCGATCAAGTACCAAGCGTACGACACCTCCGAGTTCAGCACACGTTCAGCTCGATGATGTCCCTCGAACTCCGATCCAGCCGAGCTTTGAGGGAGAGTTCCGTCAGCACGACGGCGTGGTGACGATGATGATGTTCTACCGACGCAGGGCTTCACCTAAGCACCACTACGATATTATCGAGGTGGATTATGGTGGAGGGGGGCACCGCACACGGCTAAAAGATCAATGATCAATTGTTGTGTCTCTGGGGTGCCCCTTGCCCCCGTATAAAGGATCAAGGGGGAGGGGGCGACCGGCCAGGTGGAGGCGCGCCAGGGAGGAGTCCTACTCCCACCGGGAGTAGGACTCCCTCCTTTCCTTGTCCAAGTAGGAGAGGGGAAGGAAGGGGAGAGAGGAGAGGAAAGAAAGGGGGGCGCCTCCCCCCTCCTTGTCCTATTTGGACTAGAGGGGGAGGGGGCGCGCGGCCTACCCTGGCTGCCCCTCCTCTGCTCCACTTTGGGCCCATGAGGCCCATTAACCCCCCGGTACTCCGGTATACATCTGATAACCCCCGGAACCATTCCGGTGTCCGAATATAGTCGTCCAATATGTCAATCTTCATGTCTCAACCATTTCGAGACTCCTCGTCATGTCCTTGATCACATCCGGGACTTCGAACTATCTTCGGTACATCAAAACACATAAACTCATAATATAACCGTCATCTAACTTTAATCGTGCGGACCCTACGGGTTCGAGAACTATGTAGACATGACCGAGACACGTCTCGGGTCAATAACCAATAACAGAACCTGGATGCTCATATTGGCTCCTACATATTCTATGAAGATCTTTATCGGTCAAACCGCATAACAACATACGTTGTTTCCTTTGTCATCGGTATGTTACTTGCCCGAGATTCGATCGTCGGTATCTCAATACCTAGTTCAATCTCGTTACCGGCAAGTATCTCAATACCTACATTATGGACATTTTTTTTAATTAACTGTTTTCAAAACTTTTTTGAATACATCGTAATATTTTTCCAAATACATGCTTTGCATTTTCTTAATGAAAATAAGCATCTACTATCTACTACCACTATAAAAGAAAGAGAGGGGCAGATCCAAACAATCTGATCCATTCATCTATCAAATCTAATGATCCATAATCCTTCCATGTTTAACACTACAAGCCACGCATTAAGCCACCAGCGCACCGCTAATCCATGCATCGCTAAGCTTGCCGTTCCAAAAAGAAGAAGAAAAACTGCCACAACACACGCCCGCACGCCCGCCCGCACGCCCCCCTCCTCCCATCGCGCCGCGCCGCACGCCGCCTCCTGCTCCTCCAACGCCGCGCCGCGCCGCGCCGCACGCCGCCTCCTGCTCCTCCCGCGCCGCTGCCCCGCCGGCGCCCCGTCCTCCCGCAACCCGGGTCGCTCTTATCCCTCAAGCAGCGCCGACGGCGCGGGACCCAGCAGGCTGGGCCTGCATCGGCAGTGCCGGTGTCCATCTCCACCGTCGAGCGGCGGCGGCGCAGCGGGACGCAGTGGGCCTGACCTGCATCGGCAGCAAAGGGGTCTCTCCTCCGTCAGGCAGCGGCGGCAGCACGGGACCCAGCGGGCTCGGCCTGCGTTGGCGGCGGCGGGGTCCATCTCCACCGTCGAGCAGCGGCGGCAGCGCGGCCTGTGTCGGCGGCAGCAGCAGCAAGGTCCATCTCCTCCCTCAAGCTGCGGCGGGCTTGAGACACAGCGGGCTCGGCCACGAAGATGGATTTCTCCGACGGGGCATTCGATTCCTGGCCTCTGTTCCTCGACCTCGCGTCAGGCACATATGCCCCAGCGGTCGTTCCTCCTCGTGGTCAGTGACGCAGATGCCGCCGCTGTCGTTCCTTGCACAACCGAGGATGCGGAACTCCTCTACGGTGAGATGCATTGTGTAGCCTCTGCCCTCCAGCACCATGGCAGCATGCCGATGCCCACCAAATGTTCAATGAGTTCCCCTAATTGACCTCTCTATATAGCTAGCCCTCTCTATTTCAGTCTCTCACAGCTCTCCGCGTCATCCATATATGATCTTATTTTGTTTCAGTTTTTTGCTAGATTTAACACTGACATTTGTTTAAATCCTATCCATGTTGAATATTTGAAAGGGAGCACACAAAGCTGCAGAGGCAACAACTCCAAAGGAATCAGCACGGTGATGCGTTTCTATATGTTTAGTGTGACTAGAAACCAACATGCTGACTACTAAACCATATGCACAGGATCGTAGAAAATTATTATTCTATATGCACATGATCGTAGAACATTATTATTAATGTCTACATTGGAAAGGATCCAAACTCTAAACAAGTGATTCGTGAACAATTTTTTATCTAGGTTCAGAAGTTTATAATCCATTACAGTTCTTTCATTGTGCAGGCAACCTCAGGTACGACGAAACGGCTTTGATTTTCTTCTGTCATCACATTGCTGAATACGACTTTGAATCTCAACTGCACTTGACTGCACCTTCTATCTTGATCTGCTTGACAACTTATAATTTGCACAAGCATTCCCCTGCATAGTTTGTCCTTGGTCTGAAAGAACAATTCCTGATGATATATTCCAAATCAGGTTGTTGCCTGGATCCTATGAACAACATGTACAGTCATGCTGTCGTTATCCGTTTACCATCAAGTAAGTTTTCACTATGTTTTGTTTCAGTTCCATTTCAGAATCCCTAAACCATATAGATTGCAGAGTAAAGCTAGATGATGGACATCTTCACTAATAAGCAGGTCTGCTTACCACATTCCTCTTGTTTTCTACAGTTGACGATTTCAAATTATTCAAGAATGCGCGACGCACAAGGCTGTAAGGTTTCCGCACTTGCATCCGTAGAAATCTGGGTGTTGGTAAATTCTGTTTTGGATGGATTTTGAAGGGAACTTTGTTTTTATCGAGGATCAGACAATACTAAGAGACTAACAAGAATACAGTAAATTACTGGATCATTCATAGTTCCCTGACATAGAATAGAACCCATTGTGGTAACTATCTTGGGGCTCTAGAAATAATTCCTCTGAAACTGAATCATTCAGTCATACCTTCACTTCAGTAAATAATGGCTCTGGATACTGGGATCTCTCATCTTGGTTATTTTTTATATACTGCATTGCAAAACCAGAAGCTCAAGCTAGGTTAGGCTAAGGCTAGGCTCACAAAATAATGATGATGATTACTTAGCTAAAATTGTTCTGGAACTTTATCCGTGATCTAACATTTTTTTCCCGAGGCTGAATTAATGGGTATGGAATTCTATTTGGTCGAGTTGCTTATCTGAATGCAACCTTTGAATAGTTAATGAAATTGCTGGGATTTGGTGTTGCCCGATTGTTCATGTGAACGTGGCAGAAGCCTTCATTTGTGGCCTAACATTTTTTTACCAGTTATTATCTTCTCATGTAATAGTTGTAAATTTGCAGTCTAGATTAGCACATATAGTGACTACTCATGCTTGTCATCACTGTACCTAAATGATGTCTTCCTTGCGTACTTGTCATCACTACACCTTCAATCGACACTGTTATTTATGCTGAATGTCAAGACCTTCAGTATTGTACACCATTTTTATGAATGCTTAGCCTAAACGTCATGGTTGTTTATGTCATCCTTGCTTTATAAGTCAGAATGATGGGCCAAGAGCTTCCGTTTCTTTTGGGTTGGGTTTTATTTACTACGAATATATCTAGCGATAGAAAGAGCACATGAGTTATTCCTACAATATTTTTAGTGTTCAGATAGAGTTAAGAAAATTATGATGTTACCAGATCTATTTAGTTCATGATTTTTGGTAATTAATATTCTAGCCTGGTGATGGATTAGGTTGATGGGTCAACATCTTCTGTCATCTTCAGTTTGCAAGTTGAACTATTAATGCTTAGTTTTGTTGTAGAGGGGCTTACTTCAGTTTGCAGAACTACCATGATAAACAGACAAACTATTTATTGACAGAGGGGATTTGTTTTTATGCATTCATAGTTATTCCTGTTATAGGCTGGTCCTCTTTTGAGGCTACTGATTGCATTAGGAAGAGGATGTTTTCTTTCAAAAAGTTTAGAAAGAGGATGTTGAACTAAACTTCCCTTAGTTCATTTCTTATATTTTTCTCATGTTTCCTCGCAATGGAAGGAGCACGATAGCTTGCAGATGGTGCTATGGTGCAAACATGTAGTGGACTTGGAGGCCAGGATTTTAGCTACAGGAAAAGAATGAGGCTACAACTGGTGGACAAGTGACATGACCACGATAAGGTTAGCTTCATGCTGGGGTATTATTTTTATTATATCATGGTAGAATTATTATGTGCACCAAATTATGATCATCTATCTCATTATGCATTGATCATAAATTCACAAGAACTAAGGAAAGTGGAAAGAACCGAGGCTTTTGGAGTGATGATGATGAAAAATAGTTAATTGGCTTAGTCTTGGTACAGTTTGTCTGTCATATGGTTTTACGGTTTTCAAAACTTCTATTTTCACATGAATATTTGCAATTTTTTTTATTTTTGAGCAGGATTGCATTGACATAGATTATTGTGTCTTCATAAATTATCTCGCAAGATTTTAGAACTAAGCTCTCCAAATCTCTATGTTCACTTATTTCCCTCATATTTTCTTTTTAGTTTCCTCCATACAGGGTTTGAGTTGCTTTTAATTATTTCGATCGGATCAAGTTTCTATAGTGTACCGTGATCTTGCATGGTTCATCTGCCCATAATTCACATTCTTGTTCTCATTTGAGAATTCAAGCTGAATATTTACGTATGAGTTGGATCTTGACTAGGCATAATTAGATGACCAAAACATCTCGCTCCCCCCATGTCGCTCCCGCATCGAGCGACTCGGGCAGGCCGCTACCCTAGCCGCCACCGTGCCCTGATCTACTCCCTCCTCTCCTCCCATCGCTGCCGCGTGACGCTGCCGGCTAAGCCCGGGGGCAGATGGCGGTGATGGGGGTCTCCTTCTCTCCTGTGGCTTGGGGTGGGATGGGGCCCCCAACGTGTGGAGGCGCGACTGGTCGGGTCTTGCGGCACGGCGGCCAGCCCTGACTCGCAGAGGCGGTGGGCGGCTCTACTGCCAGTCGGATCTCGAATTGGCAGCGGCATGGAGGGCCTGGTGGATGGAACGACTGTATGTGTGGTTTGGCCTCCAGTCAGATCTGATCTGGCCTGTGCAGCCTGCTCCATGCGCGGCGGCGGTGATGGTGGTCCCGTGCACACAAGGCTGGATGGAGGTTCCTCGAGCGGATCAGGGTGAAAACCCTAATCTTCGCTCGTTGCCAAAGCCGACGATGGCGGCGTTTTTTGCGTCGTCCCTTTCTTGAAGGCATCATAGTGGAGAAGCTCTAGACCCCTATCCACCACCTCCGAGGGAAACCATAGATCGGTCGATTGGATGACGTCAACACTCTTGTGCCATATCCCTCTTGGGGACGTCAATCTTGGAGGTATGCATAGGCTCGAGGGACCAGTGGACGACATCTGCGGTGGAGTGGTGTTCCATGTGACACATCGACGACGTGGAGTCTCGGTGGCGTGGCGTGGCAGGGCCTCGGCGACGGATGTGTGATGATGGATGCGTGTAGGGAGGAGGTTTTGTCTGGCGCCATGTTGGAGTAAACAGCAGACCTGGCAAGGTCGATGCGTCAGTATCACCTTTGAAGATGGATAGATGGAAGACGACGGCGACAACCTATGAGTGCGTCGGACCGGTTTGTGCCCCAGACCTGGTATGTGGCTTAGTTGGGGCCTCCAGCTTTAGATGTTAGGCTTAGGTGAGAGGTCTAGGTACTCGGCCCATACTTTCTGCACCCCTTCATCAATGGATAGGAGTAGCGACGGATGTTGCCAAGATGACGGCTTCAAACATATTGATGTATTACTTCGTAAGTTCTCTGTGAATAGTTAATAAAGTGGTTGCATGCATCTCCTAGATGCAGGCCGGGGGTCATCCTCCTTTTCTAAAAAAGGCATAATTAGATGTTTTGTGGTTATTTTCTTAGGCATAGTACAAGGCGTGCCATCGATACTGGCTGCACAAATCCATCAAGCTATATTAGCTATAAAATCACTGTGTTTCTAAGTGAATTGGTTGAAATGCCTAATCTCATGGTCTTCTAAAACTTTTTATTATATAGAAAAATGCTGCAGGTGCACATGAGCAGTCTTGGTGAGATTAGTGGCTGAAGCTGGCTGGCAAATATATGAAGGTATGTGCTCTTTTGCCATATTTTACATATTGTGTAATTGACCAGATTTAGTTAGACTGAACTGGTAGCGTAGCTGCATAAGAGATACTCCCTTACTCCCTCTGTGTCAAAATGTAAGATGTTTTATAGTGTTAAAAAACGTCTTACATTTTAAGATGGAGGGAGTATAAAAGAAAAGATGCCAGGGTATAAGTTGTATTATTTGAGGACCCAGTGGCCCTGTGAAGATGAAGTAATTGTTGTGTTTGCTCTTCAGGAATCCAATAGACTTTTTTTTTGCGGGAAGGAATCCAATATACTTCCTGTGTAGTGAAAATGACCAATATGGGCATGAAAAAAGATGGATCACCCTGAGGTCAGCTTGCCAATGTTGTAATGTTGTTCGTCCTTAACCATCTGACATTGCAAACACTTTGGATGATGATAATAATAGGTTTCTCTTTTTCCATCAGAAAAAATGATACGGTTGTTGTATTATCTATAATTTGCCGCTTCACTACAGTGGTCCATAGAGCCGAACAAGATTTAAGTGTTTTTTTGATGAAGATTTAATTGTTCTGAAGATTGATCCCTTGTGATATTGATTTCTTTTATTTGTCTACCAGGTTTGCAATGTAAATCTTATGGAAGGTGACACTGTTTGATCAAGAGATGAACACTTGGCAACTTTGGATTGTTCCCTTTATTGGAGTTTGATGTTTGAAATTAGTTTTGTTTTTTGCATTTTGACACGGAGCTATGTTGTTTCACCACATGCAACAATTTAAATTTTGGTGTTCGAAATATGTTTGACTAAATATATATGGAGTATTAGTTAGTACGTGCATTGTACGTGTAAGTTTACTAGTTTTATAAAACTACACGAACACTCTTTTACATGGTTCAATACTTTTAAATTTGCATCCACTTTTTTCAAACACATGTCACGTATATTCTGTAAGGTTATGACACATTTTTTTACAACATGCAAACATTTTTTTTCCATTGTACAAAAAGTGTTCGCACTTTAAAATTTTGTTCAGGTTGCTGAAAAATTTGATGTTTCAGAAAGTGTTTGCACTTTAAAATTTTGTTCAGGTTTAAAAAATGTTTATGTTTCAAAAGGTGTTCTCTTTCTGAAAGTTGTTGGTTTTTTAAAAGTATTCAAATTTTTCAAAAACACACTTTATAAAATGTTCTAAGATTCCAGAAATAAATACGTTTTCAATAATTATTTGCCCCTAAGAAAAGTTTTCAAAGTTAGACACATTGGTTTCTAATTAAATATTTTTGGCCTCTTATTAAATGAGTTTTTTGAAATGTGAACACTTTTTTTAAAATGCGGATAGAATTTCAGAATTCAAAATATGTTTTAAAAAACACAAAATGAATTGAATTCGTGCCAAAAATATAAAACCGGAACATATTTTAACTTCTAAACAATTTTAGAAATGTGCAAACATTTTTTAAACTTCATGAATTCTTTTTGTGTTATAGTGGGCAGCCCAAATTCTTGTAAGGAGAGTAGTTGGTTATCCCGGCCGGGATAGTTGTATTCCCGCTGTGTCAAACAGGTCTAGGGTTCAAAATAGACCGGGATTACAAGTTTAGAGTGCCAATTTCCGGGATTCAAAGTTTAGGGTTTGATTTAGCTTTCGTCTACAACTTCGAGGTTTATTTTGGACTTTACCCTTGAAACAAAACGAAAATTCTTAAGCTACCACATGATGGATTAAATAAATAAAGAAAAGAATTCTGGCTACAGTCATCCGGAGGTAGCGTGAATAACGGGCAGTTGAAACGGAAAATGTGGAGGCTCTCGATCGTCTGATCTGATGAAACACAAATTGACCGTGCCAGATCGATCTCGACGTCCTTGCAGCTTTTTCGTACGTACGGGAGGCGGAACTCCGATCCGACTCGGCCACGCGGGAATCTGGATCAGGGATCCTTGTCAACGCCGACGAAACGAAATAAAGGCAAAGGCTGCAGTTTCCAGGATCGGATCGGATCGAGGATAGCCCCGGAAGAATATAACAATAGCTTCGACCCTGACACCAAGCGTTACTACTACATCCTTTCGGCTGGTGCCATCCTGCCGCGTCGACTCGGCCGAGCTCCTTCCAGCCCGGGAAACCTTAGCTATGAGGTTCCAGTGGCTCATCGTGGAACTCTTCATTGGCTCTCTAAGCACCCTCAAGCCAACCGCCGCCCTCCTCTCCCCACGCGTGCACGCCGCCGCCGCCGCCGCCGACGACCTCCTCCGATACCCAAATGCGCCTCCCCCACCGTCGCCTCCGCTGTGCTCCGTACGATCGAGTGGGAACGGACCGCGTCGGAGGCGGTTGATGAAGCCCAGATATAAGCCGGCTGTTTTGAATCTTTTTCCTTCCAAGATTATGTATGATTTTGTTATATGCCTCCAAGTTTATGTACCGTGGGTGCAATTAACTCAAGAAAAAGATATCCACATAGAATGATGCCCGCAAAAAAGAATACATTATATTTTGTTTTCATTTATTAAAAAATCAGATGACGCACGCACACAAGCACACACTTACCCCCCTTAGAAACGTACACATACAAACCATATTCATATAAGCATCTCCAAGAAACTTAGGTATTGGCTAAGCCACCACGAACGCATCACGACTCACTAAGAAAAAGAGAAGGAAATATTTTGCTGCAAAAATATGCTAACTAAGGGCATGTACAATGGTTTTATCTTAAGAATGCCACGTAGGATAAATGATGAGGCGGAGGATAGAGAAATCATTAGAAAAGGCTTGTCTTCTTTTATTTATGAAAAGACAAGAGATGATCTCTTAGCACAATATGTCTCATCATATTTTTAAAAATAACTAATTATTGAAGATAAAGTTAAGAGATGACCCATTGTAAGCATGTTTTTTTTGTCATCTCTAAATTACATGCAAGACGTAAGATAAGACTATCTTATCAATAATTGTACATGTCCTTAGGCGAAGTATATAGTTTCGAGATCCGGGCAGCGAGGGGAGTCAAAAAAGGCATGTGGCACGAGGCTCTCATTAAATACCAAGAATCTGGGACGTACTACACTACTGAATGTGAAATCATCGCAAATCATCCTCTTGTCTTTGAGATGGTACATCCTGGCCACATCACATTTAGGACAGATGATCTCTTAGCACAATATGTCTCATCATATTTTTAAGAATAACTAATTATTGAAGATAAAGTTAAGAGATGACCCATTGTAAGCATGTTTTTTTTGTCATCTCTAAATTACATGCAAGACGTAAGATAAGACTATCTTATCAATAATTGTACATGTCCTTAGGCGAAGTATATAGTTTCGAGATCCGGGCAGCGAGGGGAGTCAAAAAAGGCATGTGGCACGAGGCTCTCATTAAATACCAAGAATCTGGGACGTACTACACTACCGAATGTGAAATCATCGCAAATCATCCTCTTGTCTTTGAGATGGTACATCCTGGCCACATCACATTTAGGACATCCAATGAGGATGGCACCGTTCCCAAGAGAGATCACCTTGCTCACCGATACTTCATCGCGTTTGTAAAATACGGGCATAGGCACATGAACCCGATGGAGCAATGTCCAGGTCTCCGCCTTGTAGTCTTGTAGGGCCCATATGTCGAGGGATGTCAAGCTTTGTGACATAGCCGCGACGCAGAGCTCCCCATCGAGCTCAAATAAGGATGTCCTCAAGGTATTGTCTGGCGAGGGTTGGGACATGAGTCGGAATGTCTCGGAAGCCGTGTCAAATGCTAGCATCTTTTTGGTGTGGTTGGCTTGAGGGTGCATAGAGAGCCAATGTAGGTGTTCACGATAAGCCACCGGAACCTCGTACATTGGTAAATTACCGGATGGGTTGGAAGGAGCTGGCCCAAGTCGACGTGGTAGGATGGCACCGGCCGAGAGGATGTAGTAGCGACACGTCTTCTTAGGTTTCAAACTAGAATAAGTAAATTCTTCCTCCTCTTTCTCAATGGCGTGGCATAAAAGGCGATACTCGCCGGAAGAAGTGTGGAAGTAGAAGCCGCACTCGAAGACCGAGCGGTAGGGTTGCGGACCCAACTCGGGCAGGTTGGTCCACTGCCTGGTGGCTGGGTTGCAGATGATGAAGAGGTCACAACTTTGTCTTAGCACAAGCAGACCATGGAGAGAATATATGACATTCTCAATGTCGCCGGAGCGGTCATAATCGCAAAGGAAGTGGTATGGCTGCTGCTGCGTCGGCTCAAGAGACTTGGTTTGCACTGCCGCGTATAGGTTGCGGGTGAATTGGACGATCATCTCGCGCGGGCGGCTGGCGGCGTGGGCGACGAGGAAGGAACGATCGGTGGTGACGCGATGCCAGTCCTTGCAGACGGCGCGACAACGGAGCACCGACACCGATGGGAGGCGGACGAGGATGTGCACCAGAGCGTCGTCGCTTAGAGCGTGGATGCCTCCACCTGAGGTCTCCATCGGTTGGATCGGTGGCGCAGCCTCCAACTTGACGCCACGAAGCAGCGTTGGCGCAGACCGGCGACTTCTTGTCCGCCTACCCTAGTTGAAGCAGAGGAAGACTCACCGCCTTGCCTTCCCTTATTTCATCATATATATATACACAACATAATCCAATCAGATCCCGGAGTCAGAATCGGAGTTCCACCCGTGCGAGGAAAAACCGGAAGGGAAAGTGGGACGTCCGATTTTCTGTCCAAACGTTGGACCGAATCGTAATACAGATCCACTCGTACGGTCATACAACTTGGATGGACGTACCGATTTTCTTTCCAGAACGATTGTCAGTCGTATTGCCTTCCAGTTCCTACACTTCTTTCTCCGTTAGAAACTCAGAAGCCGGACGGAGGGGATGAAGCCGCCGCGATGTCCTCCTCCTTGCCCCCATACACTCTCGCCGGATTGCGACTCCTGCCGCTGGCCATTTCTCTCGCCGGACGCAGCAGCTCGAGCGCTCAGCCAGGCATGGATCGTGGGTGGCCGCAGCGGCTAACCAGCTCGAGAGCATAGCTCCGGCCCGGACCTCGAGGAGGTAGATCCTGGCTGGGCGCAGCTGCTTCGTCTGGCTCGAGCGCGGCAGCTCATACATGGAGGCGACTGGCTCTACCGGCTCGACGTCGCTTTCTTAGCCGGAGGATCTGGACGCTGTAGCCTCGCAGTGGAGTGCTCGCAAGAGAACTACTGGGGACGATCTGCAGTTCGCTGATTCAGCTCTATATCCACACGAGACGCGACACAGCCACACAGGTAAATTATTTTCTTGCTTTTTTTTGCGGGAAATTATTTTCTTGCTTTGTTGCTCTCGTCGCACCAACTATGTGATGAGGTCACACTACTTGAATCGACCTATATGCCGGATGCCACGGACACTCTGCAAAGGACTAAATACCACCGGCAAAGCCATTACTAAGAGTTGCACTCGACAAAAGCCACCCGGCATAGAGTTCTCAGGCAAACAGGAATTTGCCGAGAATCATCCGTTTGACACTCGGCAAAGTGTTTGCCGAGAGCCAAACAGTACTACTCGGTAAAATAAAGTGACTTCACGTCCGGCTAGTTCCGTCGTGTCTTTACCAAGTGCCCCTCTCGAAACCCCCGGCGCATAGGCCTTTGCCGAGAGCCACTCTCGGCAAAATTATGATTCCCCAGAGCGGCGCTCGGTAAACATTCTCTGACAGCTTTGCTTCAGCCTCTTCTCTGTCATATCGCTGCAGGGAAAGCAGATATACCATAAACAAAGCAGTCCTTCAAGTCTCAGAGTTTAACAACAAACTCACATGCGCATTATATAAATAGTTCACACAAGCTTCATTTGAAGTCACAAGTAGTTCGCTAGTACAAGTGCCTACATAGTAAAAAACAAAGTGGCCAATGCATGTCTACATGTGACCACATGATAAAAACAATACCATAATTATGACGAACTGAAAGAGAATTATGAAGTTCTTTATCAATTCACTAAACTCGATAAGCGGTTTCTGGCTTGCACCATTGCCTACCTAAATTTTTCTCTTCTGCTTAAGCAAATACTGATTGTAACGATACTCCGCCTTCTCCCTACTATTGAACGAGTCGTGGGAGGCGCCTAGGTAATAAAGCACTTGGTCATTGTATGCGGCCCATAAATCGTAGACTCCTGGACACCTACCTCTGTACATCGCATATCACTTCATCTACAAAGAAATAGAAAAAGATGCAGAGAAGGAATGCAAGGTTAAAATAGCACATCATACATAATCCACGAGAGCATTCATCACCCATACACCAAAAAGCATCGCAAGTGGCAATACAAGTCCGTATCAGCAGCTACATAACTAAATCATTAAATCAACGACAAACTATCTAGGTGGACTACTTTGACGTGTAGTCGGTGAAACCAGTGATCGTGGAGTCAAAGCACGCGGAGGCATCACCCATAGTGGAGGACCAAGTGTCGTCTGGAATGATGGTTGGTGGACTCAATGGCACCGGGTCGTCTCTCTCCTTACGTGGTGGGGTCTTGCTCTCCTTAGTTGGTGGATTCTAATTTTTCAAATCCTCAAAATAATTAGTTATGATCTGTCGGAGTAAATGACCATGGGTAGCCTCATCGGCCTCCTATGCTATTTCAAGACATCGGGGCTGACTGCGCCCCTCACACCTCCTGGATGAACGGCCGGCTGGTCTAGGAGGCCGGCTGCTAGAAGACGGGAAGACACCAGAAGGCGGCCACGAGGGGGCCGACTCCTAGCAGGCGGCCCCTCGTCCCCTCAAAGTTTGCACCCACAAAAACTCGATGGGACGGGGCATGGCAACAGCGCGACCTGCCACCCCCGAATTCAGGGCGGATCTTGGCCACAGTGTGGCGTACCAAGCGGACACCCCTCGCCTGGCGGGACACTGTTGCCATGCAGCCTGTGACATCGCCTACGTCAGGAGGAGCCGTGCTACCACGACGGCCGGTCCGTACGGCCCGCAGGCGGCGGGCCCTACCTGTCGGCGAGCCCCGGAAGGCGGCGAATCCCCAGCAGGCGGCGACGAGGGTGGGCCGCCTCCCAGCAGGTGGCCCCTCCCCCCATGGAGTCTGTGCGCCATTAATCAGATGAGATTGGGTGTGACTACAATGAGTGCCCGCCAGGCGGCGGGATTGTAGCCACGCTCTCCCCAACAAAGCCTCCGTCACCAGAAGCAAGGCAACAGTATAAAGCGGTCGGCATGGCCCATAGGCGGCATGCCCTACATGTCGGCCGAGTCCTCGGCAGCCGGTGGGACCCACCCATCGGCGGGCCCCAGCAGCAGGCGGAGAAGACGGCGCCCAGAGACACTAACGGCAGGGTCCTACACCCGGCCGGATTACCATTGTTTCCCTGGGGGGTAGGCCTATATAAACCCCCTAGGCGACCTCATGCAAGGGGTCCAGAACCTTGTTCACTACCCTAGAGATTACACACACACACACACACGTGGAGAGAGTGGAGTAGAGCGAGCCTTGCTCTTCTTCCTCCCCTAGCTGAGACAGCTCAAGGAGCAAGCTTGTAGCTACCTGGTTGATCATACTCATCATGCAGAGACCCCACAGAGCAGGACTAGGGGTATTATCTCCACAGAGAGCCCTGAACCTGGGTAAGATTCGCAGGCGTATGCGGTCTCGCTCACTCCCGCTTCTAGAGCCCGGCGACGTACTTTTGTCCCCATCCATGATAAGCCACCCCTGGCATATGTCGCACGATATCCCTGACATATGGCGCCCATCGTGGGGCAAGGTGCACCATTGTCCGGAAACACGTTCTAGACAAGAACCCTCTTCCTTCCTGGCGAGCGCAGCCAACCCGACACGCATGATGGCGTTTGCGCCGACATGCTGTGCAGCGTGGAAGCCGCTTGCGCCGCAAGTAGATAACCCACAAGTATAGGGGATCGCAACAGTTTTCGAGGGTAGAGTATTCAACCGAAATTTATTGATTCGACACAAGGGGATCCAAAGAATATTCTCAAGTATTAGCAGTTGATTTGTCAATTCAACCACACCTGGAAAACTTAATATCTACAGCAAAGTATTTAGTAGCAAAGTAGTATGGGAGTAACGGTAACGGTGGCAAAAGTAACAGTAGCAGTTTTGTAGTAATTGTAAAAGTGGCAACGATAAAGTAACTAAGCGAATATCAATAGGTGACAAGCTCGTAGGCATTGGATCAACGATGGATAATTATGTCAGACGCAATTCCTCACGCACCAGTTATAGCATAGGGTGACACAGAACTAGCTCCACATCATCAATGTAATGTAGGCATGTATTTCGAATATAGTCAGACATGCTTATGGAAAAGAACTTGCATGACATCTTTTGTCCTGCCCTCCTGTGGCAGCGGGGTCCTATCGGAAACTAAGGGATATTAAGGCCTCCTTTTAATAGAGTACCGGGCCAAAGAATTAACACTTAGTGAATACATGAACTCCTCAAACTACGGTCATCACAGGGAGTGGTCCCGATTATTGTCACTTCGGGGTTACCGGATCATAACACATAGTAGGTGACTATTGACTTGCAAGATAGGATCAAGAACTCACATATATTCATGAAAACATAATAGGTTCAGATCTGAAATCCTGGCACTCGGGCCCTATTGACAAGCATTAAGCATAGCAAAGTCATAGCAACATCAATCTTAGAACATAATGGATACTAGGAATCAAACGCTAACAAAACTATCTCGATTACATGCTAAATCTCATCCAACCCATCACCATCCAGCAAGCCTACGATGGAATTACTCACGCACGGTGGTGAGCATCATGAAATTGGTGATGGAGGAAGGTTGATGATGACGACGACGATGGATGCCCCTCTCCGGAGCCCCGAACGGACTCCAGATCAGCCCTCCCGAGAGAGATTGGGGCTTGGCGGCGGCTCCGTATTTTAAAATGCGATGAATCCTTCTCTTTGTTTTTTCTCTCCCCGAACTTGAATACATAGAGTTGGAGTTGAGGTCGGTGGAGCCTCAGGGGGCTCACGAGGCAGGGGCGCGCCCCAGGGGGGTGGGCGCGCCCTCCACCCTCGTGGACAGGGTGTGGGCCCCTGGTGTTGATTCTTTCGCCAGTATTTTTTATTAATTCTAACAATATTCTCCGTGAAGTTTCAAGTCATTCCCAGAACTTTTATTTCTGGACAAAAATAACACCATGGCAGTTCTGCGGAAAACAGCGTCAGTCCGGGTTAGTTCCATTCAAATCATGTAAGTTAGAGTCAAAAACAAGGGAAAAAATGTTTGGAAAAGTAGATACGTTGGAGACGTATCACAAGCTACCTCGCTGATCTAATCGGCGGGATCCGCCTCTCCGACGGGCCCGCACCAGACGCAGGAGCCGCTAACTCCGAGAACTGCCTCGTTGACCTCCTTGGCAAGCTTCATGTTGCCAGCGAGCCAGCCTCCGACATGGAGTCCATCGGCTCAACCAACCCGCCCGTCGACATGGTCATCGACGCTGATGCTGCGCCTTCCGATGCCTTCCCTGGCGATGTCGTGATCTTTGACGACCCGCTCCCCTCTACTGACAGCAGCGCCAGCACCAGCATCATCACGGAGGTGCTGGTCATTAGCCACGATGGAGCCTCTGATGAGGCCAGACGGGACCCGCTGCAGGCAGCGACGCGGGACATGTCCACGCCCATAGCGCCCTGCGCCGATGGCGTGGCGCTGGAAGCGAGCCGCGTCACGCTCCTCAATTGTGCCAACAAGCTGGTGGCCACGAGACGCCTCACTGAGGCCTACCAGCGCGAAATCGACTGGTGAACCCAGCCGCATGGGCATGGTCCGGCAATGCGGCACAACCATCGCCAGCATGCTGGGTGCCGACCGCCCGGTTTATGCCACGCCAATGGAGAACCTACGCGCTGCCCAGGTGGCGGCAGATGAGCTGGATCACCTTGAGGGCGACGAGCGTCGCTGCATGATGGAGCGCGTCCAACAACTCATCGACGCGGCCGCCGTGTAGCAAGATGCCGGCCACCGCGTGGTGGAACCCGGCCTGCAGGCCGAGAACCTCCTCCCCCCCCCCCCGCGGAGAGCACGGCGCGACCTTCCGGACGCTGATAGGCGGCGCCCGCGACCGAAGATACCAAGAGCCGGCTGCTAGCCGCAGCCGCACACGCATCACCATCGAGCGCGACCAAGACGGCCACCCATGAGAAGTGGAACGGCAGGATGATTGACCGCCTCCCCCGCACAGGGAGAGGCGCGCCTCCCCGCCGCCTGTTGAGCATCCGACTCTTGGAGGCTGGCTAGGCCCTCGTGAAGGAGTTGGAGAGAATGATGCCCGCCACCGGATTGACTGATTGGCTTGGTCCCTGGCAGTAGAAGAAGAAGATGCAATCGGCCCGGCCAGCTTTGGCCCCCGTATTCGCGACAAGCCCTTCCCCAAAGGGTTCTCGCTCCCTCGAGACACTCCCAAGTACAATGGCTCCGTGAAGCCAAAAGATTCGCTGGTCGACTACTCCACCGCCGTCAACATAGCAAACGGCAACAAGCGTTTTGCGGTGAAGTACGTTCCTCTCATGCTCCAGGGTACGACTCGGAGATGGCTGAACAGCCTCAAGCCCTACAGCGTCAACAGCTGGCTGGACTTCACTGAAGTCTACATCCACGACTTCACCAGCACTTACAAGCGGCCGCCCAAGCACCGCCAGCTCTCTTTGTGCGTCCAAGGCCCCACCAAGTACACCCACGACTACTTGATGTGATGGGCTGAACTGCGCAACTCCTGCGAAGTGGTCCACGAGGTACAAGCCATAGAGTACTTCACCGCTAGGTGCAGAGAAGGCACCCTGCTCAAGCACCGACTCCTCTGCGATGAGCCGTCCACACTCAACGAGCTGCTGATCATAGAAGACAGATAAGCCACTGCCAACTCCTCCATGAAGTCGGAGCTCCGAGTGGACGCGTCCGGGAAGGTGCTCCCTCCGGCTCCTCCTACGCCGGCTGGTGACTACAGTTGGCGCCAGCAGTATAACGACAACAAGCGCAAGGCCCTGCAGCCGGCTTCCACCAGCCGATAGGTGGCACCTATTGAAGACCAGCAGCCGCAAGGGTAGCCTAGCCGCAAGCGTCAGAAAGGCGACAAGCCTGCTTGGTTTCCCGTCTTCTCCTTCGAGCAAACCCTTGATGTCCCTTGCAAGTTCCACAGCGGCACGAAGCAGTCCAATCACACCACCCGTAAGTGCCACTGGCTTACCCGAATTGCCAAGGGCGAAGGACTGCCGCCTCTGCCTGCGGACCTGCCAGCTCCGCCTCCTCTGCAGCCGGCGGCCTGTCCGGTCGCCGCCATCCAAGATGAATCCCACGAAGATCACGGGGCCTACGTCGTCTTCACCAGCGTGGCTGACGACAGGCACAACTGGCGTCAGCAGCACCGTGAGGTGAATGCTGTCGCCGCTGAAGTCCCAAAGTTCATGCACTGGTCTGAGAGGCCCATCAGCTGGATCCATGAAGACCACCCGGAAGTGATGCCTTCTCCAGGTTCCTATGCCATGGTGCTAGATGCCACCTTTTCAATGGAGAGGCGAGCCTGTCGCTTCTCTCGAGTTCTGATAGACGGCGGTATCAGCATCAACATCCTCTACTGCGACACCTTGGAGAGTTGTGCATCAAATAGAAGTAGCTCTAGCCTAGTCGGACTGTCTTCCACGACATTGTAGCCGACCTTTCGTGCTCACCAATCGGCAAGATCAATATAGATGTCCTCTTCGGAGACAAAGATCACTTCCGCCACGAGCCGATCTGGTTCCAGGTGGTGAACCTGGAGAGCCCCTACCACACGCTCCTAGGCCGGCCAACTCAAGTTCATGGCGGTGCCGCATTATGCCTACCTCAAGATGAAGATGCCGGGCACCAAGGGCCTCATCACCATATCTGGCGACTACAATAAGTCGGCCGCATGTGCTACCTCCAGTAGTCGGCTAGCTAAGTCCCTTGTGATCACTGCCGAGAAGCGGCTCCTTGACCAGGTTGTGGCCATGGCCATCAAGCAGCCGGACCTGTCAGTAGACACCAAGGAGTCGGAGGCCCAGGGCTCTTTCCAGTCAGCCAAAGAGACCAAGAAGATACCCTTGGACCCGGAGCACCCGGAGAGGCATGCTATCATGGGACCAACCTCGATAGCAAATAGGAAAGTGAGCACGTTGATTTCCTTCGTGAGAATCGGGACATCTTTGCATGGTCTCCCAAAGACATGCTGGGTGTTCCGACGGATTTCACCGAGCACAAGCTACATGTCCGATCGGATGCAAAACCTGTCAAGCAACCCCTCCAGCACCTGTCAGAAGAGAAGAGAAGAATTGTTAGTGAAGAGATCACCCAGCTTCTAGTATTCGGCTTTATCATGGAAGTGTTTTTTTCCGGAGTGGCTCGCCAACCCAGTTCTTGTGCTGAAGAACAACAAGTGGCGCATGTGCATTGATTACACCAGCCTCAACAAAGCCTGCCCCAAAGACCTGTTTTCTCTGCCCCGAATAGATCAAGTGATCGACTCCATAGCCGGATGCGAGCTGCTATCTTTCCTTGATGCCTACTCCGGGTACCACCAGATCAAGCTGAACCCGGCCGATCGGCTGAAGACCGCCTTCATCACACCATTCGGAGTCTTCTGCTACCTGACCATCACATTCGGCTTGAGAAATGCTGGTGCCATGTTTTAGCATTGCATGCAGAAGTGCCTCCTCAAGCAACTCGGTAGAAATTCCCACGTCTATGTAGACGACATTGTGGTGAAGACGGAGAAGCGTGGCACTCTCCTGGAAGATCTCAAGGAGACTTTTGATAATCTGCGCCATTTTCAAATCATGCTCAACCCAGAGAAGTGTGTCTTCAGAGTCCCAGTCGGCCAGCTCCTTGGTTTCCTTGTCTCGGAACGCGACATCGAATGCAATCCTGTGAAGATCAAGGCTATTGAGTGGATGGAGAGGCCCACCCGACTGCGAGACGTACAGAAGTTCACCAGGTGCTTGGCATCCATTAGCCGCTTCATCAGTCGGCTGGGCAAGAAGGCTCTTCCCCTGTACCAGCTCATGAAGAAACCACTCACTTCAAGTGGAACAATAAGGCGGACGAGGCCTTCCTCCAGGTCAAAAAGATGCTGACTAAGCCGCCTGTCGGTGTCAAAACCGGCGGATCTCGGGTAGGGGGTCCCGAACTGTGTGTCTAGGCGGATGGTAATAGGAGACAAGGGACACGATGTTTTACCCAGGTTCGGGCCCTCTTGATTGAGGTAAAACCCTACGTCCTACTTGATTGATATTGATGATGTGGGTATTACAAGAGTAGATCTACCACGAGATCAAGGAGGCTAAACCCTAGAAGCTAGCCTATGGTATGATTGTTGTTCGTCCTATGGACTAAAGCCATCCAGTTTATATAGACACCGGAGAGGGCTAGGGTTACACAGAGTCGGTTACAATGGTAGGAGATCTACATATCCGTATTGCCAAGCTTGCCTTCCACGCCAAGGAAAGTCCCATCCGGACACGGGACGAAGTCTTCAATCTTGTATCTTCATAGTCTTGGAGTCCGGTCGATGATGATAGTTCGGCTATCCGGACACCCCCTAGTCCAGGACTCCCTCAGTAGTCCCCGAACCAGGCTTCAATGACGACGAGTCCGGCGCGTATATTGTCTTCGGTGTTTGCAAGGCGGGTTCCCCCCCCATGTTCCATGTGTTTGCCGAATAGTGTCCGGTTTCTTCATAAATGTTGCGCTCCTTGGCTTCCACGTCCAATAATGGCCCTCTTCCACGTGTTGTATGAATGCGAAAAGCCAGGGTATTTTTACGTTTTACCCCCCTAGCTGTGCGAATAAGCAGCCTATAAGAGAGGCGGCGATCCAGATCCGAATCACACCATCCTCCTTCCGCAAGTACTCATCGAAGCGCATCTGACAAAAATCCATTCCAACATGGACAGTTGACGCGGCTCCTCTTCTCGCGCTCCCAGTCCTCAGCCAGGAGACTGGGGGAGATGCCCAGTCCCGCATAGCGAGTTTGTGACGCTCCAAGCAGAGGGATACCTTCCCCCAGCCTTTATGGTTCCGGTTCGAGCCGGACTGGCCACCTACAAGGGTGGGAAGCAGGCGGAGAGCGTCCCCAATCCCTCCAAAGGAGAGCGGGTATGCTTCATCCCCTGCTTAATAAGGGGATTCGGATTTCCCATACATCCGTTTCTCCGGGGGCTCCTGGAGTTCTATGGACTCCAACTTCACCACCTTACACCTGCCTCCATTTTACACATCGCGGGCTTTGTAGCTCTTTGCGAGCTGTTCTTGGGCGTCGAGCCCCATTTTGTGCTGTGGAAGAGACTGTTTTGCCTCGTACCCCGTTCACACAAGGGGTCGATATATCAAGTGGGCGGAGCCGAAATATGGTGCATCGCCGGGACAGGATATCTATCCGGAACCGGATATCTATCCGGAACCCCGAAGAAGGCGTCCGAAGACTGGCCTTCGGAGTGGTTCTATATGGAAGACGCCCTGCTGCCGGATCTAGTTCGGATCGGCCTTCCGGAGTTTAGCAACGCTCCTCTGAAGAAACACCTGAGTTGGCGCCCGCGGAGCCCTCAATGGGAAGATGATAGGAGCGTCCAATATCTGATGGGCCGGATACGGTTACTGGCCCATTCCGGATTAACCATGATTGGAGTCATGGCCACATGCATTATGCGAGGGGTGCAGCCGCTCCAATATAGGGACCACCCCATGTGGGATTTCAACGGGGAGAATGACGCCACCCGTCATGGCCGCAAGGGGCCGGGATCGGCTGCCGATCTGGTGAAGATCCTGTCCGGCTTGTACAAGGGGGAGAAGGAGGACTTCCTCCTCACGAGTCCATTGAATGGATTCTCCATGAATAACCCTCGGAGCTGGGTAAGCGGACGTTTATATATCCGATCCGTGCTTTCAAAGATAAGTGTCTTACTTTATGATTTCGACGCAGGAACTGCGCCGGGATGTGGAGGGCATAGAAAGCCCGACTCCACAACCCGAGGATCCGGGAAGATCCCTTGATCCGGTCTCCGGAGAGGATCCAGACATAATGGTGGAACTGATTGACGGGGTGTTCCACCAGCTTAGCATAGACAATGCTCTAGTCGCCATTACGGCTGACTAACCCGGTTTATCTCCGGCTTCCTAGGTGAGTACGACCGAAGTCCTGACACTGTTACTTTTTTAATGCTTATTTCTGACCACCGTGTACCAACGGTGCTTCGCAGGAGGTGCCTTTACGGTGGGAAGCCGAGCCCGCGGCGACTGACCAACCAGGGTCAGTGCGGCCCAGCAGGCGGAAGAGGAGTGCGACGCGAATTGAAACGTCGCCCCAAAGGTATGGCGCACCATTGTCTTTTAAGGGAAAGACTCCTATTAATACTCATGATTCTTCCAGGAGAAAGAGCACTCGCCGGACTGAGCCCAGAGAGGTTGCCAACCAAGCCTCCGCCAGCCAGGCTCCAACGCCTGGTCCGGAGGGGGAGGCGAGCGCAAGGCGCGAGCCGGATGCTCCTCCAACGGAGGATGCCGACAGGTTGTCCGCCACCAGGTCTGAGGTGGAGAGCGCCATGAATCACAGGCACCGTCGAACAGTTCTTCGTGACGCGTGTTTCTCCCAGAGGCGTTGAATGCCTTTAATGCGGGAGACGCGCACCTCCGTGCTGCTCAAGATGGTTTAACCAGAGCCACGGAGCAGTATGTAAAAGACATACGGGTGGGGAATTTTAATAGTTATATATGCCAGTAGCCCCCGAGACTTAAAATAGTTAAACTAACTGATTTAAGGATCATTTGTTATGCAGGATCTTACGGAGAAGAATACCCACCTGTCCCAGGAGCTTCAAGAATGCAAGGCCCAACTTGAGGCCGCACTAGCCGCTTCCGGGGGAGCCACAGAGACCCCCTCTGGTAATTCATATTTCGAAAAGAGAAGTAGTTTATGAAGTGCGGCGTGTGTGTATAGTCTGACAATAATATTGCAGAGGGTGACGGACTAGATCCGGACAAGCAACATCTGTTGCGTCAGCTGAAGGCTCGCAAGAAGGTGCTTATGAGGGTGCAGCAGGAGAGGAACAAACTCCAAGATTCCCACAACCAGCTGGGCGAAGAACTAAAAGATGTTCGGGTCCAGCTGTCTAATTCCGTAAAGGAGAATCGGCGGCTTCGTCGCGGCATTTACAGTAAGTGCTTGAGCAAACTCTTTTGAAAAGAAGAGTTCAGCGAGGAAGTCGATTGACAGAAATGTGCCTGTAGGTGTGCTCACGGGTCGTCCGACGGAGGAGATGCCTGGTTCCACGGGAGACCCTCTTCTCGAGCTGCTGCAACTGCACGAACGTGTTCGGCAGGCGATGAGCGGCGTCCTTCAGGCCTTATGGCCTTCCGTCTCCCTACCCGAGGGTCTTGGAGGGCTTGCTGAGAAGCTTCAGGGAGTACGGTAGCGTTTCCGTCTGTGGAAGATATCGGCCTACCGTCAAGGCGCCAGGGAGGTCTGGGCCATGGTGAATACGTGGTACACGAAGGCTGATCCAAACCACATGGCCGAGGTCGGACCTGTGGGGACCGATGGGAAGGAGATCCCTGTGAGCCTGATGTACGGCCAAGTAGAGTTGGCCGCGAAATATTCCCAACGGGACTGTAAATTAGACAGCCTGTTAGATGGGATTGAAGAGGAGTACAATCAGTCAGTTTGACGATGTAATTTAAAATGACATGTAAAATGCCTTCTAGCCGGATTGTAGATCATTTGTCTTTGCGGACCTTTTCACTTCAACCTCGGGACCCAACAGTCCGGAGTGTGTCCGAATACGCTTACGGTTATACAACAACCGAGGCATGCATGGAGACAAGGCGTAGGGGTCATAAGTGCTTTATCAGACAAGTGCCCAACTAGCTATGTTATATTACATGGTTAGTAAGAAACATCTTCCAGGGAGAATAGTTCCGTTAGGGGTTCCTTTCCCTGGGAGGCATGCCCTAAAGTGCATATCCGGACTGCGAAAAGAGCAGAAAAAGCATCTGGGGCCAGATAAATAAATAAGTAATAAATCATCTTTCAGGTCACAGACCGAATATTCCCTTAAGAACGCTAGACTTCGGCTTCACCCAGTCTGAGGTACACATCCGGCTGACCCGGCAGTAACAATCGCAGAGGTGCTCCCTTTACCTCCTAGCCAAACAATCGGGAACGTAGGGGTAAGCACAGGAGCCAGGCAACCCAGCTTGGCCAAAACTTAAGTCATATCGATGCATATAATGGTGAGTAAAAGGTACATGCGGAAGTATGACACATGTGTTGGGCCTGAAGCCCATATAAATAAGCTTCTGTTAAAGAAGCCCCTAGGTATAACGAGTGCGAGTAGCACATCAAGTGAGTGCGAACAAAGCGCAGATCAGCCCTCAAGAGGCTTGCACTGAAAGAGGAAGGAAAAAGGAGGGAAAACAAAGACATCAAAAAAATATGAAAGGTGGACGGAGGAAGGAGACGAACTCTGAGTCCGGCGCTAGGCGTAGAATCTTCAGAGACGGGCTGCGTTCCATGGGTTTGGCTCGAGTCGGTTGTTAGATGCGTTGCGTAGATGGTATGCACCGCCGGTAAGGACTTGGTCGATGATGAAGGGACCTTCCCATTTGGGCTTAAGTTTGTCCTTTTTCTTGTTCGGCAGGCGTAGAACTAGCTCGCCAACATTGTAAGTTTTGGCCCGTACTTCTCTGCTTTGATATCTTCGAGCCTGCTGCTGATAGAATGCGGAACGGGATTTTGCCATGTCGCGCTCCTCCTCTAAGGCGTCCAAACTGTCCTGCCGATCCAACTCGGCTTCTCTTTCTTCATGCATGCGCACGCAAGGTGAGTCATGAATTATATCGCATGGCAAAACTGCCTCAGTGCCGTATAGCATAAAAAATGGTGTGAATCCGGTAGTGCGGTTTGGCGTGGTCCGCAGCCCCTAGAGTACAGAGTCGAGCTCCTCTACCCAGTGCGTGTTAGATTCCGTGAGGGACCGCACTAATCTGGGTTTAATGCCGCTCATGATTAGACCATTTGCTCATTCCACTTGACCATTAGTTTGAGGGTGATGGACTGAAGCGTAGTCGAGCTTGATGCCCATGTTTTTGCACCAGAGTTTAACCTCGTCGGCCGTGAAATTTGTGCCATTATCAGTGATGATGCTGTGGGGGACGCCAAAACGGTGTACTACCCCAGATATGAAGTCTATCACAGGTTCGGATTCTGCCGTTTTAACCGGCTTGGCCTCTATCCATTTGGTGAATTTGTTCACCATGACCAATAAGTATTTTTGCTTGTGGGTTCCCCCTTTAAGGGGTCCAACCATGTCAAGCCCCCAGACCGCGAACGGCCAAGTGATGGGTATAGTTTTGAGGGCGGTGGGTGGCATGTGGCTTTGATTAGCAAAGAGCTGGCAACCGACGCATCGTTGGACTAAGTCCTGAGCATCTGCCCGGGCTGTCGGCCAATAAAATCCTGTACGGAAGGCCTTTCCTACAAGGGCCCGGGCTATGGCATGGTGCCCGCCGAGTCTGGCGTGAGTTTCAGCCAGGAGATTTCGCCCTTCCTCTTCGGAGATACACCTTTGAAGGACTCTGGTTGTGCTTTTCTTATAAAGTTCTCCCTCATGGACCTTGTAGGCTTTAGATCGCCGAACTATGCAGCGGGCCTCATTTTGGTCTTCGGGAAGTTCCTGCCTGATTAAGTAGGCTAGGAATGGTTCCGTCCACGGGGCAATTACCGCCATTATTTCGTGGGCTGAAGGTGTTATTTCATTGGCTGAGCCACCAATTGTGTCAGGATGTTTCGTGTTGGGTGGTGCAGTTGGTTCCGGGTTGTTATTTCTGGACTCCTCTTCCCATAATACGGATGTCTTAAAGAGCCACTCTAGGAAGATGTTTGGAGGGACGGCATCGTGTTTTGCGCCGATGCGTGCCAACACGTCTGCTACCTGGTTATTATCCCGGGCTACATGGTGGAATTCGAGTCCTTCGAACCAAGCTGACATTTTTAGGACGACGTTACGGTAGGCTGCCTTTTTCGGATCCTTGGCGTCAAAGTCTCCATTTAATTGGGATATTGCGAGGTTTGAATCCCCGCGCACCTCTAGGCGTTGAATGCCCATGGAGATTGCCATCCGGAGACCATGTAGAAGGGCCTCGTATTCGGCTGCGTTGTTGGAGTCCATGTACATTATTTGAAGTATGTATTGGACTGTGTCTCCGGTTGGGGACGTCAAGACGACGCCAGCCCCCAAGCCAGCCAACATTTTGGAGCCGTCGAAATGCATGATCCAATTGGAGTATGCGCCGTACTCTTTAGGGAGTTCGGCTTCGGTCCATTCGGTGATGAAGTCAGCCAAAACTTGCGACTTTATAGCTCGCCGTGGTTTGTAGGTTATGTCAAATGGTAAGAGCTCAATGGCCCATTTTGCTATCCTGCCCATCGCGTCGCGATTGTTTATAATATCATTGAGAGGTACTTCGGAGGCCACCATTATGGAACACTCTTGAAAGTAGTGTCGCAGCTTCCGGGATGCCATGAACACCGCATACGCTATCTTTTGATAATGTGGATACCGGGACTTGCATGGAGTTAAGACAGTGGATACGTAATACACTAGTTTTTGAAGAGGGAATTTTTGCCCTTCTGTTTCTCGTTCGACGAAGAGTACGGCGCTGACGACTTGATGTGTTGCCGCGATATATAAAATCATAGGTTCGCCCAGGTTGGGCGCGGCCAGGACCGGATTTGTTGCCAATATGGCCTTAATTTCTTCGAGTCCGGCCGTGGCAGCATCCGTCCATTCAAAGTGTTCGGTGCGCCGGAGGAGGTGATAGAGGGGCAACGCCTTTTCTCACAAACGGGAGATGAAGTGGCTTAGAGCCGCCACGCATCCAGTTAGTTTTTGTATTTGTTTGAGGTCTTTTGGAATATACAATTGTGACAGAGCTTGGATCTTGGCTGGGTTTGCTTCAATTCCTCTACCGGATACAATGAAGCCCAAGAGCTTTCCGGCTAGTACGCCGAAAACACATTTTTCCGGGTTGAACTTAATGTCGTATGCTCGGAGGTTGTCGAATGTAAGCCTCAAATCGTCTACTAGAGTTTCGACGTGTTTGGTCTTAACGACCACATCGTCTACGTATGCCTCCACTGTTTTGCCTATCTGGGTAGCCAGACATGTCTGAATCATGCACTGATATGTTGCGCCGGTGTTTTTGAGTCCGAAGGGCATTGTGTTGAAGCAGAATGGTCCGTATGGAGTAATGAATGCCGTTGCGGCCTGGTGTTTTTCCGCCATCTTGATTTGATGGTATCCGGAGTATGCATCGAGGAAGCACAATGAATCGTGCCCTGCGGTAGCATCGATGATTTGGTCGATGCGGGGGAGGGGGAAAGGATCCTTTGGACAGGCCTTTTTAAGGTCTTTGAAATCGACACAAAGGCGCCAGGATTTGTCCTTTTTTGGTACCATTACTAGGTTTGCTAGCCAGTCCGGATGTTTTATATCTCTGATGAATCCGGCTTCTAGGAGTTTGGCTAGCTCCTCTCCCATTGCCTGTCTTTTGGGTTCGGAAAATCGCCGAAGAGCGTGTTTGACTGGCTTGAATCCTTTTAGGATATTTAGGCTGTGTTCTGCCAGCCTGCGTGGGATTCCTGGCATATCTGAAGGGTGCCAGTCAAAAATGTCCCAATTTTCCCAAAGGAATTCTCGTAGTGCGGCTTCTACATCAGGGTTTAATTGTGCCCCAATGGAGGCAGTCTTTGTGGGGTCTGTTGGATGGACCTGGAATTTGACTATTTCGTCTGCTGGTTTAAAAGAGGTGGATTTAGACCTCTTATCGAGTATCACATCGTCCCTATCCACCGTGGAGCGCAGCACAGTGAGTTCCTCTGCCGCTAGGGCTTCGGACAATGCCTCTAGGGCTAGTGCGGCTGTCTTATTTTCAGCGCGGAGTGCTATATCTGGATCACTGACAAGAGTGATAATTCTATTGGGCCCGGGCATTTTAAGCTTCATGTACCCGTAATGGGGTATAGCTTGGAAGATTGTGAATGCTTCTCGTTCTAACAAGGCGTGATATCCGCTGCCGAACGGGGCCACTTGGAACGTGACCTCCTCGGACCTATAATTGTCCGGTGAGCCGAACACTACATCTAGTGTGATTTTTTCTGTGCAGCGTACTTCCCGACTAGGGATTATTCCTCTAAAGGTTGTGCTGCTTCGCTCAATGCGGCTCAAGTCAATTTCCATTTTTTGGAGGGTTTCCTCGTAGATGAGGTTTAATCCGCTGCCGCCATCCATGAGTACCTTGGTAAGACGAAAGCCATCCACTATCAGACTGAGGACCAATGCGGCTGGTGCTCGGGCTGTTCGGAATTTAGGTTCGTCGCTGGCATTGAAGGTGATAGCCGTGTTGCTCCATGGATTTGTTGTTGCTACTTGGTAGACTTCGGCGAGGCTGCGGATTGTTCGTTTCCGCATATTATTTGATGCGAAAGTCTCGAAGACTGTTAATACCGTACTGGTACTGTTGGGCTGGCTACCCGGGGCTAGAAAACCATTGCCACTTTTGGCCACCTGCCGTAGTATCCAACATGCTCGAAAGCTATTTGTTGGAGTGGCGCCCTCTGTACTATGGATTTTACAGGGTCCATTGAGCCATCCATCCAGTACGGTTCCGTGCCCTTTAGGGGTTTTTTCTTTTTGGTTTTTAACCCAGGTGCTTGAGTATGACGCACCCTGTTATTTCGAACTAGTGTTGTGTTCAGGGCCGGATTGTCCCAAAACCTGGTTTCGGTTTTCCAGGCACTCTCCATCGCACAGTATTTTGGTACTATGGTCGCCAGGTCGGCGAAGCGTGTAACTTCGCGACGACTTATGGCGTTCATGATTCCCTTGTCCGTGCAATTGTTGCAGAAAATTGAGATTGCGCTTTCCTCACGGCAGTCCTTTATCCTGTCCATAACCAGGAGAAATCTGGCTGTTTCATCGGGCTCTTGCCGTATTTGAGATAGATCGCTTATGTTTGGGTGGGCGGGCGGAATTAAATTCGGAACCCCGCCCAATCTGAGGCTCAAAGGCCAAGAAGTTTCCGGATTTGGAAGCTTGGATTGCTGGATGTTATCCAACAAATCTGGTCTGATGCCTGACTTTAGGTTCAGTACTTGATTGACGTCCATCCCTCTGCGGGAATCCGGCATGGAGGGATCGGGAATCCGGACATAACTGGTCTTTAACATAGAAGAAGAATCACCGTGTTGTTCCTCTACCACAACAACGTGGTGGGTAGCCTGGGGAGAGTTAATTTCTCTCAGATCAGTTTTAAGCCCAATCTGATCGTAGTCTGTAGCGACTCCCAGGGTGGCAATGCGATCCAAGGGCTCATTTACGGAAAACTCCATCGGATCTAGTTGCTCTGCGAATTCCGAGTTGACGTGAAGATCGCTTTTGATGACCTGAGAGGTCATTGTCGGAGCGGTGGCCGAACAGACGGTCATAAGAAAACCGCCTAGCCGGATAGTTTGGCCAGTGGCCAAAGCTCCCTTGACAAAGGCATCCCTCCTAATTGCGACGGCACAGAGGAACTGTCAATGAAAGCACCAATGTCGGTGTCAAAACCGGCGGATCTCGGGTAGGGGGTCCCGAACTGTGCGTCTAGGCGAATGGTAACAGGAGACAAGGGACATGATGTTTTACCCAGGTTCGGGCCCTCTTGATGGAGGTAAAACCCTATGTCCTGCTTGATTGATATTGATGATGTGGGTATTACAAGAGTAGATCTACCACGAGATCAAGGAGGCTAAACCCTAGAAGCTAGCCTATGGTATGATTGTTGTTCGTCCTATGGATTAAAGCCATTCGGTTTATATAGACACCGGAGAGGGCTAGGGTTACATAGAGTCGGTTACAATGGTAGGAGATCTACATATCCGTATTGCCAAGCTTGCCTTCCACGCCAAGGAAAGTCCCATCCGGACACGGGACGAAGTCTTCAATCTTGTATCTTCATAGTCTTGGAGTCCGGACGATGATGATAGTTCGGCTATCCGGACACCCCCTAGTCCAGGACTCCCTCAGTAGCCCCTGAACCAGGCTTCAATGACGACGAGTCCGGCGCGCATATTGTCTTCGGCATTGCTAGGCGGGTTCCTTCTCCGAATAATTTATAGAAGATTGTGAACACCAGGATAGTGTCTGGCTCTGCAAAATAAATTCCACATACCACCGTAGAGAGAATAATATTTACACAAGTTCAATCTGCTGACGTATTTTGTGGCGTGACGTCACACCACTACCAAGCCTTTACTCGAATTGTTTTTATTGTACCACCTTAGCGCGTTTAGCGAAGCGGTTTCCTTGGCACGTCTTGTCGAAGCAGAGATCGTGTTCCCCTTATTCCGGGATTCTCATTAATACGGACGTGGGTAACCCAACCGCGCCCGTTGCCACGCCCCCTCCATCGAAGGCGGGTTCCAAATGGTCACGGGGACGGCTCTTGGTATTCTCCCTCTTTATAATGAGACCAATGCCTGTTATTTTTCTTCAACCCTCAATCGAATCCACCCCTTGCCCCGAGTTCCAACACCCAAGGCTCCAGATTTGGGTACTTTCGACCTTCGACAATGTCCGGCTCCGACCTACGAGGCCGGTGGATGCCCTCCTCTGTCACGGAAGAGGACGTGCTTAAGCTGCGAGACGCCAGGTACTTAACCTACGAGATTTCACATAGGTTGCCTGCCCAAGGGCAAGTTATTCCTACTCCCGAGCCCGGTGAGAGTGTCGTGTTCGTGTCTCACCTCCATCGGGGTTTAGGCTTCCCAATGGATCCCTTCGTGAGGGGGCTCATGTTTTACTATGGGCTGGAATTTCACGACTTGGCTCCGGAGTCCATCCTCCACATCTCATCATTCATTGTCGTATGCGAAGCCTTCCTCCACACTACCCCCCACTTCGGCTTGTGGCTCAAAACCTTCAACGTGGAGCCGAAGATGATTGCGGGGCGTCAGGCAGAGTGCAGCGGGGGCGGTTATAAACAAGAGGGCTGATGCTCCATGGCCCGAGGGCTCTTTTCAGGAGGAGCTCGGTTTGTGGCAACAGGAGTGGTTCTATATCACCGCTCCTAGGGGCAGCGGGCGGAGGCCGCCGCCCGTATTTCGCCCGGGCCCTCCACAACAGCTGACGTCATGGGTCAACAAAGGGCTTGACTGGGGGCCGTCCAAAGACGTACCCCTTTTGCAGGGCCGGGTTCGAGACCTCCAGGAAGGGGAGATCAATCTGGTCGTAGTGATACAGGTTATGGTAATTCGGCGCCTTCTACCCTGCAAACGTCGCCCCCTCCGCCTGTGGGACCACAAGCTCTCCAACACTTCATGGGTTTGACACCCGTGGAGATGTACGAACTGTTCTTCGGATCACAAGAGATGCATCCGGACTTGACCAAGGACGCTGGCCTAAGCTGCAATCGCCCGGATACTCAAGTAAGTAGCCCTGTGTCCGGACACATTGTCCATTTATTTATCATGGGTTTGCCTTTTAACCAGCTATCCCTTGGACAGGAGTGGATAGCGCAAGAAAAATTGATACGGTGTCCGGCCCCCCTCCCTGAGACCACGCCGGATCCCGTGTTAATTATAATGTTGGAGGTTGCACCTTCGGAGGAGGGCAAAGGGGGGCACAGGGAAACTACCACCTCTGCAAAGGAGGCTTGCAGTGAGGGGGGAAACGAGGGTCCCTCCCTCCAGGGGGAGAAGAGGACCGCTTCCGAAGACCCGGAGGCCAAGGCCTCAAAGCGGGGACGGAAATCACCGGAAGGTCTCGTGCCGGGAAGAGCCCCGACCGCACAATCTCCCCAAAGGAATCAGCCCTCCAGCGAGCCGTCAGTAAAAAGGGGGGTTTTGTAATAGGGGACATCCCTACTTTATTTCTAAGGTTAACCGAAGTTTTCACCTTGTAGTTCGGATCTCAGCCCTTCTCAGCAGAGCTCATCTTCGGGGGACCTTCGTCCAGAGATGATGGAGAGCGAAACGCCTCCATCTGCCGCCCCGTCGGGCGGGGCGGACGACCCTGAGGTGTCGTCACGGAGGGTCTCCCCGAGTCTGGCGGGGCCGGGGAGTTCGGCACCCACTGGAGTACGGCCGGTGGAGCTGCAGGATCTGCTCGAGAGGGCGTCTATCTCAGAAGATCACCGCACATTAATGAGTATGGTGATTGAAAGGATCTCATCCGCCGAGAGCGGGTTGTATGAGGCTGTCGGAAGCTTGCTGACGGGGTTTTAGGTACGCAAAAAATGACATACCTTTTGACAGTTTTGCACATGGAGTGCGCCCTGTATAGATAGTAGCCCCTGAGACTTGGTATGCTGTCCAAAGTGACAGCGTGTCGAGGATCATAATCTCAGTTATAGAATGTCACCTTTCCTATGCAGGTGGTGGAACGATCGGTGGCTAGCCGGACTGATGGAGCTGCCGAGCTGAAGCGGCAACTCGACGTTGCGGATGCGGACATCGCGCTGGTCAATAAACGACTTGACGAGTCACAAGGTAAGTGGTTGCTCTGCGGTCACCGAGTAAGGGAGCTGATGCCCGTTCCTTACAATTTGTATGCTTGATGCAGATGGTGCCGCTGCTGTGGAAGACCTTTGAGCAGAGCTTGCTCGAGCCAAGGAGCAAGCCAGGAAAAGTGATGCGGCTGCCTCGAAGGCAGCGGAAGAGCTAAAAGCCGAAAAGGCTGTTCACTGCCGAAGCAGGGAGGAGATGGCCGGAATGGCCGTGAGATTAAAAGATGCTACCGACCGCTATGAGGTTCTTGAAAGAGAACACCGAGCAGAGAAAGTGGACCTGAAGAAAGCCGTTGCCGAAGCCAAGGATGCCTAGAGTGCGATGCGTGCTATGAAGGAGGAACTGCGTCAGGCCAGAGACATTGCGGTTGGAAAGCCCTTTCTGCTGCGTAGGAAGTTCATGGATCCGAAGTATGCTCAGTTGGGCCAATTGTGTGGTGCGGAGGATCCTTATCTAGATTTGGCAGCGAGTGCGGAGGACGTAGTCGTGCACTTCCAAAGCCAGAAGGATCACGAAATGGAAGAGCTTTTCTGGTCTCAATTCCATAGTCCGGAGCGTCCACTTCCGTTGACTGATCGGTTGGTGGAGTGGGCTGAGCTGAATAGGTTATCCGACCTTGCCATGACGGATGTGGTGGCTCATCTGTGGCCAGAAAGGCCCAAGCTAGAGAGTTATTTTGGCTTGTTGCAGCAATTCCCTGGGGCGGTGCCGCATATCAAGGCGATGAAGCGGTCGGCATGCATAGAGGGTGCACAGATGGCTCTTGCCCGTGTTAAGACATACTGGGCGGAGATGGATGCCAGCGCTGTTGCATCCCGGGGTTTGGACAAAAGCCGATTACCCGCCGACCACTATTTTGAGGAAGTCCTGTCGGGTGCTCGTTTAATAGAGTCGTAGTGCTCGAAAGATGTTATGTTCAAATGACGTGTATGATTTGTGAGATCATGTTTATAATGTAACAACTTTTTATACTTGTGCGTTCAAGTATTGAACTATCTCCTGTGCGGCCGTATATGTATGTATAACCTGAAAGATGGCAGTCTTTGGCTTCAGCCCCCATGCACATGGTGCGGGGGTGTTTGCAAAAGAAAAGCGTTTTTTCACACTTAATCCAACGTCTTGGTCCTTTGAAGGAGGTGATAGCATAGCAAACTAGGCAACCGAACTATAATGCTTTATCACTTTCACTTATCCATAGGAGCTCGAAGGTGGGGCTACGATATAGCCCCTAGAGGCACCGCGGTCTCTGAACTCGGGGCGCATATGTGCCTGATCAGGAAGCGGTCCTTCATCAAAGCGGGGGAATTCTAAACATTCCAGTAGTCGATCGAGTGGTTGACCAGTCTCTCGCTATATCATGACAGTCAGTTTCGGCTTTCTCTACTGAGGTGCTCGCCCGGCCGAACCGGGGCACAATCGCAGTAGTTCTCCTGGTGCCGCGTTAGCCGATGGAGCGGAACGTAAGGCAGCAAAACACAGGAGCCGGGCAAACCCAACATTTGACCAAAGACATGGTTCGGAGCTTATGCATATAAGGCCTAACTCGAGACGTCGAACACTCCCTGAGGTATTCGGTCTTTATGATACCGGGCAGAACAATGCCCTAAGCCCCTAGTGTCCAGGTACGGGCGAGAACTTCTGACGCGGCCGATGCCAAAACGTCAGCCTCCTCCTCGGTTATGGTAGGAAACCGGGGGATGTGTATCAACAAGAGACAGTAAGAAAGGTTTACGCAGGGTCTTAATCTGAAAAGAATCCCTGCAACGGGTCCCTGCTGCACGTCTGCGCCTGTGTCTCCGTTGTGCTGTATCCTAGACGGGTGTAGCACGTGCTTCATCTGTAAAAGAGAAGAGCTTAGTTTGGAAAAAATATCGTGCAAAATATGTATTTAAAATAAAGTAAGATAAAGTTGAGCTTTATTGGCTCTCATTGTTTATACGTGCAACCCCTTGTAAATAGGTATGCGGCTGGGAAGCCCCTTGTTTATTTATGCCGGACTCGCCTAACCGTGTCTGAGGTCTGAATGACCTGTTTTTAGGGGCTTTGACCAGCAAGGTCGGATTAGTGCCCATGTTCCTCTACATCGCCGCCACTAGCCGGGTGGTCAGCACCGTCAACGTGGTGGAGCGCCTTGAAGACGGCAAGGCATAGCCGGTCCAGAGGCCCGTCTACTACTTGAGCGAAGTGTTGTCGGCCTCCAAGAAGAATTACCCCCACTACCAGAAGATGTGTTATGGCATGTACTTTGTCGCCAAGAAGCTCAAGCAGTACTTTCAAGAGCATTGCATCACGTTCTTCTGCACCACCCCAGTTGCTGAGATCGTAGGCAACATAGATGCCTCAGGTTGGGTGGCCAAGTGGGCCATCGAGCTGGCTCCCCACACCATCCTCTATCAGCCCCGCACTGCCATCAAGTCCCAAGCACTGGCCGACTTCCTCGTCGACTGGTCTGAGACACTGTACCTGCTGTCGTGGTTCTAAGTCTAACAATAGTGTAGGGGGGTAGGAATGGAGAGGCAATGTCCTAGCTATGGAGTAGTTGTATACACAAGAGATTTACGAGTTCAGACCCTTCTCGGAGGAAGTAACAGCCCTACGTCTCAGAGCCCGGAGGCGGTCGACTGTATTATGTGTGTATGAGTTACAGGGGTGCGAACCCTTTACACTGAGGAGGGGGTGGCTTATATAGAGTTCGCCAGACCCCTCCGGCCCTCAGTTATGTAGGGTTTAAGGTACATTAAGATCCGACATTACTGGTAACGCCACAAATAAAGTGCTATGATGACCATAAAGGCTACTTAATGACCGACCGATTGTATGTAGAGCGACTTTAGATCTCCTGGCTGTCGAGTGGTTGGCTTCATGGTCGAGTGTCTTCGAGTCCGTCGAGTGGAACACTTTTGAGTCGATTGAAAGGTGGTTTCTTCTAGAGATGTCCTTGGAGAGGGTAGTGTGGACAGGTCCATGACCCTACCCTAGGTACATAGCTTCATCATTGGCCCCCGAATGGATCGAGGTTTGAGTGGGGAAGGAGTTGAGAACTCTTCTGACCCATTTTTCGTGGTATGAATGTATCCTGTTCTGGATCCATGAACTTAAGTAACGACACCAACTTCTTTTTGGGTCGCCTTGATCCATTCTTGGTTTCAGTCGAGTGAATTTCTTTACTTGAAAAGCTCTGAGTGACGGTGTGGAGGAGATCCTCCGTCTGACAAGTTGTTCTGCAGCTCGCGGATTTTGCGGGATTCGATTTTTGGGAAGCGCACGGGGCGGAGGAGGCCGCAGTAATCAGACGGGATAGGGTGGAGACGCCTCGATCTCCATGCCACCTTTTTCACCATGTATCGCGCGCGCGACTGCTGCGGGATTTGACAGGATCGTCTAGGCCTACAGGTCAGTCACTCGGAAGCAACTCCATAGAAGCCGCTGGCCCAGGGCTTTTGAACAGTGAGCCTTCATTTTTCCTCTTTCTTCTCGAATTCCCCCGCCACCTCTTCTCCCATCCCGGTCCCGTCGGTCCGTTCGAGCTTCGTCTCCGGCGATGGTGAAGGAGAAGACGGCGGCCCTGGAGTGTGCGAAGAAGGCGACGGCGCAGGCGAAGGCGAAGAAGTCCAGTCGGGGCGGATCTTCCTCGAGGTCTGCCTTGCCACGGGGCTGGATCCAGGGCGATTGGATGCCCTCGGCGATTCGTCGAGAAGACATTGATGACCTGGTCGAGGGGGGATTCATTCCTCACGAATATGCGCGCCTCCCGGGGAACGAGATCGAGCCGCAGCCTCTCGATGGTGAGTGTGTCCTTATCGCCACTCACGTCGACCGCGGATTCTCCCTGCCCCCTCATCCTTTTTTCCAGAGTTTCTTGAACTTTTTCGGAGCGCAACTCCATCACTTTACTCCAAATTCCATCGTGTATCTTGCTGCCTTCGTGTCTTTGTGCGAGAATTTCTTGGGTTGCCGTGCTCATTGGGGCTTCTACAAGCAGATTTTCACTTGTCGTTCTTAGTCGGTTAAGAAAGCCAAGTCGAGTGATGATAAGACGCAAGTGATTCAGATGTGCGGGGGTCTTGGGATCCAGATGAGAAGCAAAAGTTCTTTTCCAGCTATGACTCTTCCTGACTCAGTCCACGGGTGGCAGTCGACCTGGTTCTACTGCAGAGACCAGCCGACCCCAGGACAAGCGACGGGTCTTCCCCCTTTCTCCCTGAACCGAGCAGAAAAACCTTCTTCTCTGAAAGTGACACCGGAAGAGAAGGCGCAACTCAAAGTGTCGGTTGGTCGAGTGGTTCAGCTTGTCCGCGACGGGGTGACTGGTATGGATTTGCTAGAGGTCTTCCTCCGGAGACGTATCCAACCGCTCCAAGCTCATGACCATCCGATGCGGATGTATTCGGGTCTCGATGACACCACTCAGATTCACCCGGAGTAGGTCGACGAGGCTACGTTGGAGGGGTGGTTGTCAAGTATCACAGGGAACAAAGACAACCCCCGAGGAGCCAGGATGATTCCTCCACTCGACCAATCGTATGAAGTAGATCAGGTCCAATTCTGCATCTCTGACTATGGCCTTGCTTTCTTCATTCTGTTTGCTTAAAATCAATCGACTGACTTTTGTCTTGTTTGTTGTCTTCTAGACCATTACTGAGATGTACTCGATGCCCAACGGGGCGCAAGAATAGATCGAGGAGGAGGAGGCGAGCTGAGGTGAAAGTGAGGAGGAGTGGCAATCTGATGGTGAGGGGAAAGAGGATGACGACGGCTCCGGTGGAGATGAGGAGGAGGAAGTCGATCCTCCTCGCACGGAAAGGCGATCGAAGCTTACCCACGACCCCGCGAGCGAGCGTGGCAAAGCGGCTGTGCCTGTTGGGCAGTCGTCAAAACTCCCTCGGACGGCTTCTCCGGTGCCGACTGAAAAAGCGCCGAAGCATCCGCAGGTGGCGTAATCAAAGCCGCCGAAGGCCTTGCCCAAGATGAGAATGACCATTCCTACCATTTTCGGGTAACAACAGAACTTGTGTTTTCTCATTTAGCATGGACAGACTCTTGGTCGACTCATTGACTAACCGCCTGGTTTCTGAAATTTGCAGTGCTGCTACCTCCGAGACCTCCGCCAGGAACGAAGACCAGGAAATGGAAGACGCTGTCACCTCCAACCTTGGTACGATTTCTGTAGTTTCACTTTTGGTCGATTGGATTTTTGTTTTTAACTTTGGATTTTTCCTGTAGCTCCTCCTCATGTCATTGATCTCCCTGATGATGATGACGAGGCGCCACTGAGGCCGAGGAGGAATAGAAAGGCGCCGGCTGGCAAGACTACTCAAATTGCATCAGTGCTTGAGACATTGGTTCAAGAGGGTGGCAATATCACTCGGAATTCCGTGTCCTTCGTTGTGCCGCTGACGAGTGTTCGACCTTCATCGTCGACTGCTGACCCGCCCTCCCTTTTCGCCACACACCACGTCCTAGAGGACCAAGTGGGTGCTGCTAAGGAGGCTATACGCCAGGCAGGGATCATGATGGAGCAGGTGAAGGCGATCCGGGAAGCCAGCCAAGCGGCTTATGATGCTAGCTCAGCCCTTCAGAGCAACGTCCAGGTTAGTTGGTCACCGCTTGTTCTGTTAGGATATGCTATCTGAAGACTTTCTTTCCGAAGATCTTTGTATCTGTACACCCACTGGGTGTGTCGATTGAATTTTTGGATCGGTGGGGGCACGCTGAGTGCACCCACTGGGTGTAGTCCCCGAGACTATGGTGGACTGCTGGCAGTCGACTATAGTCTTTGTAATTTGAATTTCTTCACTCTAACTTCTTCACTCGGTCTGGTCGGACCATGTCGAATGGAATCTTGGAACCAGTGGGGGCACGCTGAGTGCACCCACTGGGTGTGGTCCCCGAGTCCATGGTCGACTGCTGGCAGTCGACTAAGGTCTGAAGAACCTGTGTTTTTTTGGTAGATCATGATGAGACCATGGCTGACTACTGGCAGTTATCTATGGTTTTAGGATCATAACCTCTTTGTCTCTTTCGGTTGACTGATCGGACCAAGTCGGTAGAACCAGTGGGGCATGCTGAGTGCACCCACTGGGTGTAGTCCCCGAGACTACTGTTGAATATTATGATTCGGCTATAGTCTTAGAAACGTTACTGAATTGGAAAACAAATAGATCCAGCTCGACCTTGACTTGAAGCTTGTTCAGGAGAACTTTCAAAAGGCGAAAGACGAAGAAAAAGGTATGGCTGGTGAGAACTTGATGACTGTCTTTATCTTTCTGCCCATTCCTGATTCTGATCTCATTGTCATTTTGCAGATAAAATGAAGGAAGCTCTGAAGAATAAGGACCATGACCTTGCCGAGGCGCAGAAGGCAGCTTTGGACAAAACAAAGCTTGCGGAAGAAAACTGGCTTCAGTCGGTAAACTTGAAGAGGAGAACGCCAATCTGAAAGCTTCTCTCGACACGGCCAACAAGGAGGTCAGCCGTCTGAAGAATGATAAGATAGCTCTGAATGACAAGGCTAGTGAACTGGTGGGGAAGAGGAACGGTCTGGAGGCTTATCTGGGAGGGCTCGCCAAGAAGTTATTCATCATGCTTGAGGGTAATCTCTTTTACCCGACTGACTTGTTATCATCGACTTATCGTAGAACTGCTGGTTTATCTTTGAATTGTGTTTACAGAATTCTGCCAAAACTTCGAGGAGGAGACCAGTCGAGTGGAGACAAGCTTGGACCCCATTAACTCTCCTGTGAAGGATGAAACTTCCATGAACGTGAAGGTTGTGGCGTTGCGAATCGACACAACACTCTGGCCAGGAGCGACGCTTCAAAATGACCTTGAGTCTCTGATGACTCGACTGAATGAAGTTCCAGATCGAGTGCAAGAATGGAAGAAGTCTTCTGCCAGGTGCGGTGCTGACGTTGCCCTGTCCCTGGTCCGTGTTCACTGCAAGGATGCGCAAGAGGAAAAGCTGCCGTCCATCAAAGTTGCCAATACCAAGAAGCACGACTTCCAATCTTTCATGGAGACCTTCATTGCTGCTGCCACTCGGATTGCTGACGGAATTGACTTGGACCAGTTTGTCGTGCCCTCCAGTCCTCCACCTGAGGAGTAAGAAAAACTCCTATGCTTCGCCTTAAATTTGCCTCGGAATGCTGAGTGGTTTTTCAGCCGATAAACTTTTACAGGCTTGACTCCTGAGCACTTCTGAATCTGTAGGATGTTATCTGAACTTGGATTATTGTTGAATATGCTTGCATTTGCCTTCGAGCGAACTTTGTTCGTCACTCAGAATATACTTTAGTGCTTGAGACGCAGCTCTGAGGTGGAAAATCCAGTCGACCTGCACTTCATCACTCTTGCAGGTAGGGATGGAGCACAGATTGCAGTCGACCTGCGTCCTTGCGGATCGGGATGGAGCACATGTTGTATTTGTGGCGTAGCTCTTAAGGAGAAGGCAGCAGTCGACCTGCACCTCGTCGTGCTTACGGATCGAAATAGATTTCATACTTAGGCGAGTACTTGGATTGCAACTAAGCCTCTGAGTGTGAGGTTTGCTCTCCACTCGGTAGGCTTTTTAAATACTTAGGAGAGTACTGGACTGCAGCTAAGCCCCCGAGTGGGAGAGTTGCTCTCCACTCGGTAGGATTTTCAAATACTTAGGCGAGTACTGGACGGCAGCTAAGCCCCCGAGTGGGAGAGCTGCTCTCCACCCGATAGGATTTTTAAATACTTAGGCGAGTACTGGACTGCAGCTAAGCCTCCGAGTGGGAGGTTTGATCTTCACTCGGTAGGATTTTCAAATACTTAGGCGAGTACTGGACTGCAGCTAAGCCTCCGAGTGGGAGGTTTGCTCTCCACTAGGTAGGATTTTCAAATACTTAGGCGAGTACTGGACTGCAGCTAAGCCTCCCGAGTGGGAGGTTTGGTCTCCACTTGGTAGGATTTTCAAATACTTAGGCGAGTACTGGACTGCAGCTAAGCCCCCGAGTGGGAGAGCTGCTCTCCACTCGGTAGGATTTTTAAATACTTAGGCGAGTACTGGACTGCAGCTAAGCCTCCGAGTGGGAGGTTTGCTCTTCACTCAGTAGGATTTTCAAATACTTAGGCGAGTACTGGACTGTAGCTAAGCCCCCGAGTGGGAGGTTTGCTCTCCACTAGGTAGGATTTTCAAATACTTAGGCGAGTACTGGACTGCAGCTAAGCCTCCGAGTGGGAGGTTTGCTCTTCACTCGGTAGGAATTTCAAATACTTAGGCGAGTACTGGACTGCAGCTAAGCCCCCGAGTGGGAGGTTTGCTCTCCACTAGGTAGGATTTTCAAATACTTCGGCGAGTACTGGACTGCAGCTAAGCCTCCCGAGTGGGAGGGTTGCTCTCCACTCGGTAGGATTTTCAAATACTTAGGCGAGTACTAGACTGCAGCTAAGCCCCCGAGTAGGAGGGTTGCTCTCCACTCGGTAGGATTTTCAAATACTTAGTCGAGTACTGGACTGCAGCTAATCCCCCGAGTGGGAGGTTTGCTCTCCACTTGGTAGGATATTTAAATACTTAGGCGAAACGGATTCGCAGCTAAGCCCCCGAGTGAGAGGCTTGCTCGTCACTCGGTAGGAATTGTTTTACAAACTTAGGCGAAACGGATTGGCAACTAAGCCACCCACTGGGGGATTTCTCACGTAAACAAAAGCAACAACAATCAATGGGAAAATTGTAACACTCTTGTCTTTGATAAACAAACTATAGAGGTACTTTTTATTTCATCTCATCCGAGTGAGTACTTAAGTATAAAAGGGGCGGAGCAGCTCCACATTCCAAGCTCGTGGCTCATCAATCTGGCGATCGACATTGTAAAGACGGTACGCTCCATTGTGGAGAACTTTGGTGATGATGAAGTGGCCTTCCCAAGTAGGGGCGAGTTTGTGTGGCTTCTGTTGATCCACTCGGAGGACCAAGTCTCCTTCTTGGAAGGCTCGACTCTTCACGTTTCTGGCATGGAATCGACGCAAGTCCTGCTGATAGATAGTCGATCGGATCATGGCCATCCCTCTTTCTTCTTCTAGAAGGTCGACTGCGTCCTGCCGGGCTTGTTCTGCTTCATCTTCAGAGTAGAGCTCGACTCGGGGTGCATTGTGAAGCAGGTCACTCGGCAGAACTGCTTCAGCTCCATAGACCAGAAAGAATGGAGTTCTCCCAGTTGACCGATTAGGAGTAGTCCTCAATCCCCAAAGAACTGATGGTAGTTCGTCGACCCACGCGCCTGCTGCGTGTTTGAGATCACGCATCAACCGGGGTTTCAGTCCTTTGATAATTAGGCCGTTTGCTCTTTCTGCTTGTCCATTCGACTGGGGGTGAGCGACAGAAGTGTAGTCGACTCGCGTACCTTGAGAAGCGCAAAAGGCTCTGAATTTGTCGGAATCGAAGTTTGATCCATTATCAGTGATGATGCTGTGCGGAACTCCATATCTGAATATCAACTCTCTGATGAAGCTGATAGCATTGCAGGTATCAGGATTCTTGATAGGCTTGGCTTCAATCCACTTAGTGAGCTTGTCGACTGCCACTAGTACATGGGTGAAGCCGCTCCTGCCAGTTCTCAGTGGTCCAACCATATCCAATCCCCAAACGGCGAAGGGCCATACGAGTGGAATGGTCTTCAAGGCTGAGGCGGGTTTGTGTGACATATTGGAATAGAACTGACATCCTTCACACTTGTCGACTATCTCCTTCGCCATTTCGTTTGCTCTTGTCCAGTAAAACCCCGCTCGGTATGCTTTAGCCACAATGGTCCGAGAGGACGCATGATGACCATAGGTCCCCGAGTGGATATCGTCAAGAATTATCTGACCTTCTTCTGGTGTTATACATTTCTGACTGACTCCAGTCGCGCTTTCCCTGTACAACTGTCCCTTTATCACAGTAAAGGCCTTGGATCGACATACGATCTGTCGAGCCTCTTCTTCATTCTCTGGGAGCTCTTTCCTTAGGATATACGCGATGTATGGCACTGTCCAGTCGGGAATGATGACCAAAACTTCCATGATCAGGTCGACCATAGCTGGGACCTCAACTTCAGTCGGATCCGTGACACTTTTTGGCTGCGGGGCTTCTTCGGTGAAAGGATCCTCTTGAACTGATGGTGTGTGGATGTGTTCCAAAAACACATTACTAGGAATGGCTTCTCTCTTGGAACCTATTTTTGCCAAATCATCAGCGGCTTGATTTTTTAGTCGGGGTATATGATGAAGCTCTAACCCCTCGAATTTCTTCTCTAGCTTTCTCACTGCATTGCAGTAACCGGTCATGGCCGGACTTCTGACGTCCCACTCCTTCATCACTTGGTTAACCACCAAATCTGAGTCGCCATAGACCATGAGGCGACGAACACCAAGTGAAATGGCCATACGCAACCCATACAAAAGTGCTTCGTATTCTGTTTTGTTTTTAGATAATCAAAGTGACTTGTCCTTCTTGGGAACCATGACAACATTGGCGAGCCACTCGGAGTGATAAATCTCTGGGATAAACTCCGCTGCTAAGAGTCGAGCCACCTCCTCGCCAATGGCCTTTATTTTCTGGATGGCGGACCATCGAAGATGTTCTTTGACAGGTTTCACTTTTGAGTTGACTCGTAGACGGTGCTCAGCCAGCCCCCTGGGAATACCCGGCATGTCAGAAGGCTTCCATGCGATGATGTCCCAGTTCTCATGGAGGAACTGGATGAGTGCTTCTTCCTATTTGGAGTCGATTGTTGTAGTGATATGAGTCGGAGCAGCACTGGGGTCGGTCGGGTGAATGTGAATCGGTTTTGTCTCACCGGACGACTGAAACGCTGATTCCGGAGCGGGCTTCTTGGCTCGCAACAAATCACTCGGGTCTGCAGTTTTCTGGTATTCCTGCAGCTCTACCACTGCCATCTAAGCATCGGCGATCTTTGAGCCTTTCTAAAAGCACTCTTCCGCCTTCTTCTGATTTCCAGTAATAGTGATCACACCTTTGGGGCCAGGCATCTTCAATTTGAGGTACACATAACATGGTCGAGCCATGAAACGTGCATAAGCTGGCCTGCCCAAAATAGCGTGATAAGCACTCTGGAAATCCACAACTTCAAACGTCAACTTTTCTTTGCGGTAATTCTTGGAATCACCGAAAACCACATCAAGAGCAATTTGGCCGAGTGACTCATCCTTCTTTCCAGGAATGACTCCATGGAAACTCATGTTGCTGGTACTGAGTCTGGACATCCGAATACCCGTCCCTTTCAACGTCTCTGCATATAGTATATTCAGGCCACTGCCACCATCCATCAAAACTTTGTCAGTCGAGTGCCTTCGACGACTGAGTTGACCACCAAAGCTTGCCTCCCAGGGGTGGCTATATGTGTTGGATGATCGGACTGGTTGAATGTGATGGCAGTCTGAGACCATTTCAGATAACTAGGTGTCGCCGGAGCAACCATATTAACTTCTCGGTTGATAACTTTCAATCGACTTTTGCTTTCAATGTCAGCAAAAATCATCTGGGTGGAATTGACCTGGGGATATCCATCATCACTATATTCTTTGTCCTCAACTTTGTCTGACTCCTTTTCCTTATCTTTGGGATGTTTCTCCTGGAATTGCTGGATCAAGAGCCGACACTGTCGAGTGGTATGTTTCGGGTAAATGAGGGTATTTTCGGGTAAATGAGTTTACCCTCCTTATCTTTCTTCGTGTGGATGTGGCACGGCAAATCCATCACGTCATTCCCTTCCTTGTCCTTCACCTTCTTAGGGTTCCAAGACCCTTTGGGCTTCCCTTTAAACTTTCCTTGAGTCACGGCCAAGGCTTCTCCAGGAGCGGCTGGCTTGGCTTTCCGCTTCTGCTTCCGACTGGAGTTCCCTCCTCCAGTTTCGTGGGCGACTGACCTGTGCTTGCCACTCCGAAGCCGATCCTCTTCTTCACCATTGGCATACTTGGTGGCAATCTCCATCATCCGACTCAGAGACATGTCTCCGGTTCGACCGAATTTTAGGTTTAGCTCTTTGTACTTAACGCCTTCCTTGAAGGCACAGACTGCCTGGTGATCAGATACATTCTCTACCGTGTGATGCAACGTGATCCATCTCTGGATGTAATCCCTCAAAGTTTCATTCGACTTCTGCACACAAGATTGCAGCTCTGTCAACCCTGCTGGTCGCTTGCAAGTTCCTTCGAATGTTCTGACAAACACTCGAGCAAGATCTTCCCAAGTGTAAATGCTGCTGGGTGCTAACTGATTCAACCATGCTCTGGCCGAGCCCTCCAACATAAGAGGCAGATGTTTCATGGCTACTTCATCATTGCCGCCGCCAATCTGAACAGCCACTCGGTAGTATTCAAGCCAAGTATCAGGCTTGGACTCACCAGTGAACTTACTGACTCCAGTCGCCAACCTGAAGTTGGGAGAAATCACCGCGGCCCTGATGGCTCTGCTGAAACACTTTGGTCCTGAGACGTGTACTCTGCTGCTGGTGGGTACATCTCTGTCATGACCTTCTCGGTGAGCCCTGTTCCTGTCGACCAAACCTTGAATGATAATGGATCTCGCATCAAAGCCTGGTTCCCCGGTGTCGACTGGAATGCTTCGCCCAACACTGTGATGGCGTCTGTCATCCTGCTGTCGAGGCGCGTACGATCCACTCCTTGGGGGAGGGGTGGGAACTCGACGTCGATCATCACGATCGAGTCGGTGATCATACTGCTCACGGTTCTTGTACTGATCACACCGGTCTCCATGTCCCTCACGCCTCGGGGGCAATCTTGGGCTATGGGCCGACTGGACTGTATTTGCAGCGATGGATCTGCTGTGAATCCTATTCCTTGACTGCGATACAACTGAATTTTGATCTCCTGCCGCCCGGAGTAATGCTCTGATCTGTAACAAGCCTCTGCCAGCCTCTGTCTGGGAAGGCTGAATCGACTCTGCTATACGGGCTGCAGCTGCTAAATTCTGAATCGGAGTTCGATATACCTGGGTCGGTGGTGGAAAGAGTTGACGTCGACTGGATTCTGGAACCCGTTGTCGCGCACGCTCGTCGAGTGCTCGCTGGAGGTTCTCCAGTCGAGTGCGCTCAACCAAGTTGGCCAAGCGCGCGTCCTCTAAGGCATGAGCCTCGGGGGTTTCTCCAACAATAGGAGTGTGCAATGCATCCATGTTCCGACGGCGAAGTTCTTCCCTCTACTGCGAAGTGATGGGTTCGGGGAGATACTCTTCGTGGGCATGCGATGGATCACCTCCGCCGTCGCCTCCATCGGTGCGGGGAAAATCGGGAGGGCTGCGTGGTCCATCGACCATCAGAACCTCCGCCGCTGGATCACTGCTGTCGCACTCGGATGCAGTCTCCGCGGAGCCAGTCGACAGGTCGGACAGGCCGTAGAGAGATTCGTCGGGCTCGATCGCCGCGACTTGGGGGGTGGCCGACTGGCGAGCCACCGCGTGCCTCACCCACCGCTGAAGCCTCGACAGACCGAAGCGCTTGCGCTGGCGAGAAACAGGGAGGGAGGACGACACAGGAGCCGACCGATACTGGGTCGATGGTTGCCGCAGGAGGACGCCGCGGACGCACGTGTGAAAGTGCGTCGTCCCGCGGACAGGGAGCGCGTCGATGTCGAGCGGAGCCTCCTGAAGCCAAGCGGAGTCGTCGGCGATGAACGTGAGCGCTCCGAGATGGATCTCGCGGCCCTCAACCAGAGCTCCTCCTGAAACCATGATGAAGGAGATCGGAAAAATCGCAACTTCTCCAATAACTCGCTAAGACACCTACCCCACGGTGGGCGCCAACTGTCGTGGTTCTAAGTCTGACAGTAGTGTAGTGGGGTAGGAATGGAAAGGCAAGATCCTAGCTATGGAGTAGTTGTATACATAAGAGATTTACGAGTTCAGGCCCTTCTCGGAGGAAGTAACAGCCCTACGTCTCGGAGCCCGGAGGCGGTCGAGTGTATTATGTGTGTATGAGTTACAGGGGTGCGAACCCTTTACAATGAGGAGGGAGGTGGCTTATATAGAGTTCGCCAGACCCCTTCGGCCCTCCGTTATGTAGGGTTTAAGGTACATTAAGATCGGGCGTTACTGGTAACGCCACAAATAAAGTGCTATGATGACCATAAAGGCTACTTAATGACTGACCGATTGTGTGTAGAGCGACTTTAAATCTCCTGGCTGTCAAGTGGTTGGCTTCATGGTCGAGTGTCTTCGAGTCCGTCGAGTGGAACACTTCTGAGTCGATTGAAAGGTGGTTTCTTCTAGAGATGTCCTTGGAGAGGGTAGTGTGGACAGGTCCATGACCCTACCCTAGGTACATAGCTTCATCACCTGCCGCCAGCGTCGAATTCTACTCATTGGCGGATGCACTTTGATGGCTTGAATATGCAGACCGGTTTGGGATCCGGCATCGTCTTCACTTCCCCCAATGCCGACAAGCTCAGATACACGCTGCAAATTCACTTTGCCGCCTCCAACAACGTGGCCGAGTACGAGGCACTTGTCCACGGGATCTGACTGGCCAAAGAGATTGGCATCCGTCGAGTGCTGTGTTACGATGACTTGGACTTGGTGGACCAGCAGTCGTCCGGCGACTGGGATGCCAAGGATGCAAACATGGCAAGATACCGCTTCCTCGTCCAGCAGATCAACGGATACTTTAACGGGTGCGAGTTCCTTCACGTGCCATGGGCCGAGAACGAGCAAGCTGATGCCTTGGCACGAAACGGATCCACCTGGTAAGCGATACCAGCCGGCGTCTCCCTCAAGTGCCTCCGCAATCCGTCTATCAAGCCTTCGCCGGAATCAGAGTCCATCTTCGTGCCGGCTGTCCCCGAAACAGTCGGATCCGGCTTGGGGACCGCAGCAGTCGGTCCGGGGACTTCAGAACCCGGTCCGGGGGTTGCATCTGTCGGCCCGGGGACTCCCACAGGCGGCTCGGGGATTGCAGCAGTCGCACCCGGCCCGGGGACTTCAGAACCCGGCCCGGGGGCTGCAGCAGTCGGCCCGGGGACTTCAACGACACAATAAGCGGCAGCTGACTCCAACCCGCCGCGTCCCAACCCAACCGCCCTAGTTCCAGTGGCCATGATGATAGTGGTCGAAGCACCATCATGGGCGCAACCCATCCTCGACTTCCTGGTGAGCGGAGAGCTACCATCCGACGAGATCTCGACCTGGCAGGTGCAACGCCGGGCAGCAGCATACACGATAGTAAACAGAGAGCTTGTCAGGCACAGCGAGATTGACGTCTTCCAGCGCTTTGTTGAGCCAGAGAAAGGCAAGGCAATCCTCAGAGACATCCACCAAGGCGAATGCGGCCACCACGCGGCCTCTAGATCCCTTGTCGCCAAAGCTTTCCACCATGGATTCTTCTAGCCGACTGCTTTGGACGACGCCAAGGACTTGGTCAAGAAGTGTAAAGGGTGCCAGAAATTTGGCTCCAAGCAACACCTGCTGGCTTCCGCACTCAAGACCATCCCCCTCACTTGGCCACTTGCTGTCTGGGGTCTGGACATGGTGGGGCCATTTAAGATAGCACGCGGTGGCATGACCCACCTACTGGTCACCCTGGACAAATTCACCAAGTGGATTGAAGCAAAACCAATCAAGAAGCTGAGTGGTCCGACTGCTGTGACCTTCATCGCAGATATCACCGTCCGGTACGGTGTACTGCACATCATCATCACGAACAATGGCACAAACTTTGCCAAAGGCGCCTTGGCCTGTTTCTGCATGACGCAGGGCATCCGACTGGACTTAGCGTCCATTGCCCATCCGTAGTCCAACATCCAAGTCGAGCAAGCAAACGTCCTCATCTTGTCCAGCATCATGCCCCGACTGATCGAGCCGCTGGAGCATTCGGTCGGCTGCTAGATCGAAGAGCTGCCGGCCATTCTCTGGACTCTCCGGACCACGCCAAACAAAGCAATCGGCTTCACTCCCTTCTTCCTCGTGTATGGGGCCGAGTCCGTCATCCCATCTGACATCGAGTTTGACTCGCCTTGCGTCACCATGTATACGGAGGCGGAAGCAAAGGGGCGCAAGAAGACTGCATCGACCTGCTGGAAGAGGTCCGGCTGCTAGCACTCAGCCGGTCCGACATCTACCAGCAGGGCCTGCGCCGATACCACAGTCGGAAGGTCAAGCCTCGATCCTTCTGAGAGGGGGACATTGTGCTCCGACTGATCCAGCGAACAGCCGGCCAGCACAAACTCTCGGCTCCATGGGAAGGGCCCTTCATCATCAGTAAAGCCTTGGGCAACGACTCTTACTACCTCATAGACGCGTAGAAGCCCAGGGCGCGCAAGAGGTACAATTTCGGCAAGGAAATATAGCGCCCATGGAATGCAAATCTCCTCCGAAGATTTTACAGTTAAAGCAGTATGTGCCACACTACCTTTTGTATTAAGAGCAAAGACATTGGGTCCCTCGAGGAGCACTCAGGGGCTACACTTTTTATCTATATGATAAGTTTATGCCTGTGAATGTGTTATTTCATTCCTTCGCCTGGCACCGTGTCCAACCAGTTGGCTCGGGGGCTCGCCGCCTTGTCCTATGTTGATAATACATGTAGTCGGACAAGTAGTATGCCAACATCTAAGCCCTCTCTTGCCTTAAGCCGCAGCTCACAGAAAGACTGTCTGGCTGGCAAGAGCTAAAGGCAGGAAACAATGTCCACACGAAAAATGACTAAGGAAAAAACTCAGCATAGTGCAAGCCGGCTCCTCACCTCACCTCCGGCTGCTGAGCAGCCGGCCGACCGGCTTCTCACTTGACTTGCTACGTTCTAGATGGCTGAAGTATTTGTCTATCATAAATGGCCAATTCCCTGACCTAGCCACAGTCCGCAGAGCGGCTGTCCGGCTGGCAGGGCGGTAGCCAAAGGAAGGTGGCAAAGGAAAAAGCCAAAAGGAACAGAATAGCAAGATAAAAGTAGAACCCGGCAGAGCACAGACTTGTGCGAATAATTAATTAACCAGCATTCAAAAGAGTTTGAATACACCCCCAGCAGGTGGATTTGCGTGAATTTAATGTACTTGTTCAAAAGATTACAAGAACAGGAAAATATAAGATAAAGTGCCAGCCTAAGCCAGAGGAGGAGCAGGCGGATACGACAAGTTGGAGGAGGCAGCGGCGCCGGATGGTGGAGCGGCCGACTGGTGGGTCTCGGCCTAGTCAGCTCCGTCAATAGTTGGCGCGGTAGCACGCGACTCGCTGGTGGAGGCTTGGTCGGGCTAAGGCCGGCGGTCCGCTCCGTCGTCCGGTGCGTCGTCTTTGCTATCCTTGTCCTCTTCGTGCTTGCCCTCGTCGCTAGAAGCGATCTCCTCCATCGAGTCCTCCCCATCCTTCGGGTTCAGCCCGAACCAGTTGGGCGGCACCTCAGCGCACTCCTCGTCCATCTCGGGGATGAAGACGGTGGGGTTGGCTTACTCGGCGATCGCCGCTGTGCATTGAGTAAGCATAGGGCCCACCGCCGCCAGCTCCCACTACAAAAAATACACTTCCGTGATGATACGTGTTTGTCACAGTAGGTCGCGTTTTTTGTCATGCATGTACATCCATGACGATTTTATGACAGAATCAAGATAGTCATACCTGTGCTGTCGTAGAAGTGTTCCATGACATTACCAAACTTATCATCACGGAAGTGTCCACTTCCATGGCGATAAATCTCGCATCACAGAAGTGCTTTCGTGAAGGGTGACCGACACGTGGCATCCACCATAACAGAATGCTGTTAAGCTATAGGGTCGGGTTTTGGATCCGATAACCCGTTAACAGCCCCGGCCAATAGGGATTTTCCACGTGTAAAATCATCATTGGCTGGAGGAAACACGTGTCGGCTCATCGTTGGGACAGATGTCATCCACTCATTGGACAGATGGCGCCTATGATACTTCGACACGTGGCACGGCCCAACAGAGGCCCATTCCTGTGAAAAGGCCACCCGTTTGACTTGGTCAAAAGGTGGTGGGACGACCCATAGAAAGCCTGTTAACGACCTGTTCGCATATAGCCCATTTACAGCCTGCTAACCCAAGGCCCGTTACGCCCTATCCGAATTAGGCCCAATAGCGTCAACTGGGCCATCCAATATGATTCCAGCCCGTTTTCACTTTTGGCCCATGTATGGCCCATGATGTCTTTCGGCCTATATGAGGACCTTTGTAACTCTTGGCCTATTAACGGCCCGTGGTGAAACTGACCCGTAATGAACAATGTATCACTTTACACCCATTAACGACCCGTTGTGAAACTGGCCCATAATGAACAGTGTATCACCGTATACCCATTAACGGCCTGTTATTCCGTTGGGCCATTTCCAGCCCATTTATCTTTCGGCCTTCTCAGCGCCCATTTATTCTTGGGATCATTTCGAGCATTCGTTTACTTACGGCCCATTACTGTCATTTTCTACTTGTGGGCCAAATTCAGCTCGTGGTTACAGTCGGCCCGTTTGTGGTCCGTTAATATGTTGGGCCGTTTTCATAGCGTCATCAAATTCGGCCTATTAACGATGGCCCGTTATGGTCGGCCCATGAACGGACGATTCCAACTCTAGCCTGTTTACTACCATAATGCGGTCTGTTGGGCCCATGTTTGGCCAATCGATCATACGACCCGTATAAGGCCCATTGATGATACGGCCCACAGAAGGCCCATTGTTTCTATGTCCCATAGAAGGCCCATTGTTTCTATGGCCCGTAGAAGGCCCACTGTTTCTATGGCCCGTAGGAACCCCAGTGTGACTACAGTAAACATTAGCCCATGGTTATTGTGGCCTAGTTTTAAAAAATAGGTTATTGCATCCACTAGCAAACCGCGGAAAAAGAACTGCAATGAGTACAAGCAAACAAATAAACAAGACAACAAGGAAATATATAAGCAAGCAACTAACGCTAGGCTATCACGGCTATTACACATATTACATCCACTGGGCATCAAATTTCGCCACCAGTGCAAATATAGGGAACAAAGCAGCATATCAAATACACTGGTTGTCAAAGTTGGCAACCAGCGCAAATAAACGCCACAGCAAAACAAATCCAGAACTGAAACCACTTCAGAAGATCTCAAGAAACAATATCCTGGGTACCCAAAATGCTGGCAAGATGCTTAGCAAGCTTATTAACTTTCTCTTGTTTGGCGCTTAAATCCTCCAGCGCTTGCTGTTGCACCAGGAAATATGCATTTGAATTTTGCAGGGACTTCCTAAGTCGTTCGGCTTCCTGTCGCAGCACATCTGGTCGATGTCTTTCAACTTGAAGTCGAGACTCAAGAAGACGAATTGATTCAGGCAGCGAGTTCGAAGAGCTTGTTCCAGCAGTAGTGGCCAGTACCTCAAACACTACATCAAGACACGACTTTTGGGTTCTCTCACTGTCGTCAAGATAGTTTTTATCAGCTTTCTTGGAGACGAACAGGGATGTCTCACTATCTTGAACCTTATCTGCATTACTTCCTTTACCTTTGGATAACGCGGTACTGTTCTCCAATATTTTGTCCGCATTCTAAAAGAGAAACAAGCAGGCACATCATATGTTTACCATGTTGTATAGGAAACTCATTTTGGTAAATGAGTTCAGTAGTAAAGTGGACAGGTGTCACGCCCAATATGCGACCCTATCCAAAAGGAACTCGAAGGTCCCACCAAGGATAGACCCGCATATTGGAACGCTTTTGCAAGGTGGATATCATTACATCAACATTACATAATAGTGGGGATACATCCAAGACATACAATGTCACATGAATACAACAATACAACATACAAGAACAACTTCCGACTACGGATGAAACACAAACAGAAGCTCAAACGACATCCACCCTGCTAGCCCAGGCTTCCGACCTGGAACCTATCCCCTGATCGAAGAAGCAGAAGGAGAACTCCAAAACAAGCAAACATCGCGCTCGCGTCAAGATCATCGCATAACCTGTACCTGCAACTGTTGTTGTAGTAATCTGTGAGCCACGAGGACTCAGCAATCCCATTACCATGGGTATCAAGACTAGCAAAGCTTAATGAGAAAGGAAGGGGTAAAGTGGTGAGGTTGCAGTAGCGACTAAGCATGATATGGTGGCTAACATACGCAAATAAGAGCGAGAAGAGAGCAAAGGAATGGTCGTGAAGCTAGCAATGATCAAGAGGTGATCCTGAACTCCTACTTACGTCAAACATAACACAGAAACCGTGTTCACTTCCCGGACTCCGCCGAGAAGAGACCATCACGGCTACACACGCGGTTGATGCGTTTTAATTCGGATCAGGTGTCAAGTTATCTACAACCGGACATTAACAAATTCCCATCTGCCACATAACCGCGGGCATGGCTCTCAAAAGTTTAAACCCTGCAGGGGTGTCCCAACTTAGCCCATGACAAGCTCTTGCGATCAACGAAGGAATAGACCTTCTCCCAGGAAGACCCGATCAGTCTCGGAATCCCGGTTTACAAGACATTTCAACAATGGTAAAACAAGACCAGCAAAGCCGCCCGATGCGCCGACAATCCCGATAGGAGCTGCACATATCTCGTTCTCAGGGCAACACCGGATGAGCACTCCGTACAACTAAAACCAGACCTCAAGTTTCCCTGAGGGGGCGCTGCAAAGGACTCTAGTTCGGACCAGCACTTAGACAAGCTCTGGCCCGGGGGGGGGGGGGCTAAAATAAAGATGACCCTCGGGTTGGCCGACCCAAGGGAAGGGTATAGGTGGTGGTGAGGCAAATGGTAAAACCAAGGTTGGGCCTTGCTGGACAAGTTTTATTCAAAGCGAACTGTCAGGGGGGTCCCGTAAATCACCCGACCGCGTTAGGAACGCAAAATCCGGGAACATAACACCGGTATGACGGAAACTAGGGCGGCAAGAGTGGAACAAAACACCAGGAACAAGGCCGAGCCTTCCACCCTTTACCAAATATATAGATGCATTAATAATATAAGAGATATTGTGATATCCCAACATAACCCTGTCCACCATGGAGCAATCTTCATCTTCACCTGCAACTAGCAACGCTATAAGAGGGGCTGAGCAAAGCGGTAACATAGCCAAGCAACGGTTTGCTAGGAAGGGTGTCAAAGGTTAGAGGTTCATGGCAATTTGGGGAGGCTTGAAGAGCAAATGATAGGTAACGCAGCATAGCGATAGAACGAAGCAACTAGCATAGCAATGATAGTAGTGAGATCCAGGGTAGCGGTCATCTTGCCTGAAATCCCGCTAGGAAGAAGAACGAGTCCATGAAGAAGAAGAAGCCACGAAGACGAACCACACGTAGACGAACACATCCTCACGATCGCAACGAAAACAGTAACTAACAAGAAGAAGCACACAACATGGTAAACACACCACACATAACAAGACATGATGCGCAACAAGCATGATGCCTGACAAAGCTACATGAAGCTACTCATGGCAAGAGATGATGCAAACAAGAACAACACATCAAGGCAAGTTTAAATGAGGCCGGAAACAACATATAACAATTCCGGTAAGTCCTCATATGCAAATTTCGAAATTAGTCCAGATCTGAATAAACCTTATGTTCAAGTTGTTAAACAGCAAGTTAAGATGCACCACAATGATCTACACGAAATTCTAGTCAAGTTACATATAAAGTTCATTAGATTCGGAGCTACGGCCTAGAAGATATGAGCAAAACAAGTTAAACATGGCATCGATGCAAAATGCATACAAACATCAAGCAAACACCTCAAAACAAGGATGCAACATGATAATATGAAACTACATGCAAAATCAAGCAAGTTTCATATATAGCACACTCAAAACGGAGCATCGGTGCAACACATACACTCTATACAAGTCATAGCAACAATCTGTCCATAACAGCAACTAGACATCTTACAAGCATCAAAACAATATGCTACAGCACCCCAAAATATTAACAAAAGGCATGGGCATGAAGTACTGGTAAAGCATAACAAAACATGAACACTGAGCTATCTCCAGAAACAACTAGAACATGCTCAAAAAGACATGGAGATATTGCAAATAATAACAGTTTCAGACTTTAGCAGGAATAACATCAGGTTGCAATGTTTAGAGCTATCAAAAAATATGTTACAGGAACTTATCATGGCAAACAAAGGCATGGCATGAATCTACTAATGGCATAGAACAAGAGTCCCTTACTGACCATGAGCCAAAAGGGCACAGAAAATATGTTGGCACCCACGTAAACATGGCAAGTTATATTACAGATTCATACATGCAGGAACAACAATAAGTAGGCATGTTGGTGAGCTTGTTACACTCACCACAGAGCAATACATGGCATGGCAAGGCAACCAACAGTAAGAAGGCATGTTTATGAAGCTAAGCATGGCAAGAACAAGGTCATAGGGTGTATGGAACACTAGCAAAACACATGGGAACTAGTGAACTTAATGTTAACAGGCTGATAGCAACATTATCAAGCAACTTTGGAGCAAGATAAGAACAATCTACAGCAAGATATAAATGCAACCAGGGGCATGGATGGATAGGGCATAACATGTAGATCAAAACATGTTTATAGAACATCTCCAGATTATGCATAGACTGATTACTAACAACATGTTTATATAGCATCACGAAATATCAGATTCAGCCTAGCAAAACAACAACATCATGAACCCTACTTAACAAGCTTGAATCACTCACCACAAGTTATTGCATGACAATATAAGCATAGCATCATCAAGAAGGCATGTTTGTGTAACAAACCAAGTCAAGAACAAGACCATAGCATGCAAGGATCAACTATAGCAACCTTGGCTAAATTGAATAACATGTAAACAATCTGCCAGGAAACATTTTGAAGCAAAAGTAGAGCACTCAAATGACATGCTAGGCTACTCCATAATTGCAAACAAGGGCATGAACGGATAGACAAAAACCACATGTTCAAAACACCCTTACTGAAGTATCTCAAAATATGCATGGATCTCTCTATAGCATCAAGTTTACATGGCATCAAAATAACAGCAGAACAGGGACTAAAATCAGCAATATCATGAAGCCTAGTTTGCATGCTTGTGCTAGTCACCACATTGATCAAAAAAATACATGGCAAACACCCCTGGAAAGATGGCATGACATAGATCAAAACACATGTAGACATCAACCCCATAGGATGCACACATCAATCATGGCAAAAATGACAAATGAGCAAGTTATAACAGTTTCAGCAGGTTAACATCAACATGCACTCTTCCAACAGCATTTCGGGCATCAAGATGAGCTCAAATGAAAATGATGCAATGGAATGAAATGAATTACTCGTCGAGGCGAACAATTTGACATATTACACGCACGACAGCTGCGGATGCAGAGATACAATGCGATGAACATGGCATGATAATGTGAAAAACTGGGGACTTAGGTGAAATCGGGGACAACCTCTGGGTCTGCACGGATATCGATGCACGCCGGAGTTAGCCGGAGAACACGCCGGAGTTGACGGGGATGATGCCGGGGAGGCGGATCCGGGCCGAATCTCGCCGGATCCGGCCGGATCTGGGCGCGGGGAGGCGGAGGAGGTCGGGGCGGCGCGGAGTTGCTGCTCCGGCGAGGGCGGCGCACGGCGGCGCCGGCGGAGATGGCCGCGGGCCGGGCGGCGGCGGAGGAAGGAGGAGGCGCAGGGGGCGGCGCGGCGGCGCCGGTCGCCGGGCGCGGCGGAGGCGGGCGACCGCGGCGGCGATGGGGAGCCGGCTAGGACGCGCGGCCGGGGCGGCGCCGAGCGCGGGGCCGAACGGCGGCGAGGCGGTGGGAGGCGGCGGCGGCTGGGCCCGCGGGGGCCGGGAGCGGGCCGAGCGGGCCGACGGCGGCGGGGGCGATGGGGCGCCACGTGGCGGATGCTGGTTCGTCGAGGGCGACGGCGCGGACGGAGCGGACATGTCCGGTCCGATCCGGACGTGTCCGGCGGCGGAGAGGGAGCGGGGCTAGGGTTGGACTGCGGGATTTTCGGAGGGGATCACATATATATAGGTAGAGGGAGCTAGGAGAGTCCAAATGAGGTGCGATTTTCGGCCACGCGATCGTGATCGAACGACCGAGAGCATGGAGGGGAGTTAGATGGGTTTTGGGCCACTTTGAAGGGGTGTTGGGCTGCAACAAAAGAGGGCTTTGCGGTTACCCGGTTAACCGTTGGAGTATCAAACGACCTCCAAATGGCACGGAACTTGACAGGCGGTCTACCGGTGCTATACCAAGGCCGCTTGGCAAACCTCAGGCCATTCCGAGAAAGTTTAACACCCGCACAAGAGAAGAGGCAAAAAGGGGACGCCGGAGGACATAGGAGTGCCGGATTGCAAAATGGACAACGGGGAAAATGCTCGGATGCATGAGACGAACACGTATGCAAAATGAAATGCACAGGATGACATGATAAAATGCAGAAGATGACATGGAAAAGTGCAACACGCAAGCAAATGACATGGCAACAACGGCGAATAACTGGCGGACACCTGGCGCATCGAATCCGGGGCGTTACAACAGGATAACAACATGAAACAAACATATATCTATGTACCATGGTCACTTTATGGTCTATATCATTCTAGTTTTTGTTGCCAAATCAAGATAGAGACACAGTTCAGATAATATTTGTTCAAGACAAAGCAGAATAGATAGAATATAAGTGTGGGAAACTATAGAGCAATAACAACACTTGTAATGTGCATGACATGAGAACATAACTGTTTATTCAATTGAAACTGAAATCAACATAGAGCCGGTTACAACAGCAATCCAGTTAAAGAAACAGGTTTAAAACATACCTGTTGCACTATTGGAGTTTCAATCCCATCCTTAAAATTTGAAAATAGTTGGTATGAGTAAATACAGTAATGCAAGGGCAAAGGAGTATGCACCATAGCTACAGAACCTGACCTGAGAACAAATCTTCTTCTCCTTTAAGCATCGAGTTGGGATTCGGAGTGGTGGTCCTCGTGCTTTGGGCACTGCAGTTCCATCACTAACTGCTCGTGTTTGGGTGCTCTGTGGTGGAGACGGTGCTGTGTCAACTGGAACTGGGTTACTATCTGCCGGGGTTGGGGTTAGAAGGGGTGTAGCTGGTTCTCTGTCCATCTGGGTGGGGGTACAATCTGTGAGAGTCTGGGTTATGTGTGGTGGATCTGGTCCTTGGGCAAGTACAACCGTGGTTCTATTTGCATCAACTGGTAGCACTATCTTTTCTGAAGACCGTGTTGTTACTCCCTTAGATACTGCCATCACCCTCTCCAATTCAAATGGCTAATAAACAAGAAAAGTAATTGAAAGTATAGATATTGTATAATAGACAGGTGCAATGGATAGTGGGGAATAAAAGAGGGCATGAAATAATTCATATTTATGTTGTCTAACCAAACAGGATAGCATGACACAAATTCACATATATGATGCTTAACTAAACAGGATAGCATGACACAAGTTCACATTATGATGGCTAACTAAAAAAGATGGAAAGACATAGTTCAAAATATGAGACTATGTAAACAGGATGACATGATATAACTATATATTTTGTTTATTAAATAGGTTGGCATGCCATAATTCACATACATTCACTGATAGAATGCCATAATTCAAAATATGATGACTGTAAACATTAAACAGGATGAGATGATATAACTATATGATGTCTTTATTAAATGGGTTGCCATGCCATAATTCAGATAGATGATGTGTATGTACTATGTAAACATGATGTCATGATATAATTAAAATATATGATTTATATAGTAAGCAAGTAAGCAGATGGCAATCCATATATGATGTAAAAACTAAGCAATGCAAGACAACATGCATGACATGGATAATATAAACCTGCCAAGTTTGAGCATAGACCTCAAGGGGGAAATAGGACTGGTCATCAGTCTCTGAATCCTCCTCTAAGGAGCTCTCTGTAACCAGCAAGATGTCTGCTTTAGCAGGTAGCATTGTCTGCTCTGAATACCTTGTTTTCACTCCAGATACTTCCATCACCGCTTCAAATGGCTGATGCACAGGAAGAGTAGTTGAATATACAAATGTTGTCGATAAATGGAACACGTAATACAAAAAATGATAGCATGATACAATTCACATACATGATGATTGGCTAAACAGCATGGCATTGCATAATTCACATATATAATGCCTTTGCAACAAGATAACATTGTATAATTCACATATATAATGTCTTGCAACAAGATGGCAATGCATAATTCACATATATGGTAATTAGACACTGAACAAGTGGCATTCACACAAAGCATGTCTAAACTAATCAAATGACATAGCAAACCGAGACACCATACGCACGATATGAGCAACATAACCCTGCCAAGTTAGAGCATACACCTCGGGGGGGGGGGTATAGGACTGGTCATCTGTCTTTGAATCCTCCTCTGATGAGCTATCCGTAACCATCGAGATATGCCCTTCGTCAGATAGCATAGTCTGCTCTGAAGACCTTGTTTTCACTCCAGAATTTGCCATCACCGTGTCAAATGGCTAATGCACACGAAGAGCAGTTGAATGTACTAACATTGTTGACAAATGTAATATGTAATGAAGAAAAGGATGACCTGATATAATTTACATATAAGATGACTGGCTAAGCAGGACGTCATTGCAAAATTCGCATATATGATGCATGGCTAAACAAGATGGCGTTGCATAATTCACATAAACGATGAATAAACTAAACAGATGTCATTCGCACAAAGGATGTCTAAACTAAGCAGATGACATATTTGATGTATAAAGTAAGCAATGCAAGACACCATATGCATGATATAACCAACATCAACATGCAAGTTAGAGCGAATACCTCAAGGAGTAAATAGGAGTTGTCTTCTCCTTTTGAATCCCCCTCAGAATATATATCTTCCTCTCGATTACAATCCGAAATGCGTGGAGGGGGGGCTGCCTTTGCGCCTACCATGGAGCGACGTCTGCATGAAATTTTATTGCCATACAAGGCTCGTCTCTTTTGCTCTACATGTTTAGTTCCATTGTTTACAATAACTGTCATGCATCGGAATAAAACATAGTGAGATTATGTAAGGAGTGCATGCAGAAATCCAAAGTGATGGTAGCAACCTGTGGATAGACCAAAAACCAATAATAGCAGGCAGATAAAGGCTTCAGTTAAAAAATACAGATAATGGCTTCTTTACTGTTTGTTTCCCGCCCAACATGAAACTCATAGTAGACACCGGAGATTAACCAGGTAGTAATACTATTGATTGCGGCCCCGATATGTACCCCACAACCATTTAAAAACTCAAGTTTGACCATTAGTTTGGAGCTGATTCAGAGTCTAATTGGTGAACAGGACGATAAAGTAGCATGTAATATTAAGCGATGCATAACATAAGAAGACATGAAAGAGTGCGGCCTCTCTTGCGGACCTGTGTAGTCCTCGAGGTCATCTGCTCGGTTGATGATGGTAATGCAGTTTTCATGGCTGCCGGCGGCAGGGAAGAAGATCTGAGGCGGCGAAAGACAGTTTGGAGGCCGGATCCCTGCTGTGCTGGACCCTTCTGTCGTTGGAGCAGCTGAGCTGGGGTGGACGACGACGCAGTAGGAGTGGGACAAACCAAGCAAGGTTTTCTTTGACAACTTTCTGTAATTGAAGTAATTCTATAAGGGCTCGTTTGAATTGGAGGATTCCAACAATGCAGGGATAGGAAATGGACAGGAATGGGATAGGAATGCACGTGCAAAACAGAGAATTAAAAAACACAGGATTTCTGCCAATCTGGGTGTTTGATTCACAACAATTGGAAGATCACATGATGCAAAGAAGCATGGTGAGATTAAGTCAAACCATAAGAAAATGTACAGTTATAATGCTATTATGCTACTATATCTTAGTTGTGTGCTTCATGAATAGGAATTTGAAAAGGAGAACAAGTGAAAATTAAAATTCTTACATTTTTTCTTTCAAGGAGACACTAAAGGAACAAATCCGTGTGCTCAGTGGACAATATATATAACATGTAGAGTAAAAAAGAGATGCAACAAGTGTACAACCTCTTTGGCGAAGCCATGTCGATCTCAACGTGATTGGGTTGTCTGATGAGGATGCTCCGGCTGACTTTGCTGTCGGAGGAGGCAAAGAAGATCTTAGGTGTCTGGAGATGGAGCCCGAGGTACTGCTCCGCTGTGATGGAGGGTTTTGTCGTTGGAGCAGCTCCGGTGAGTTGTACGACGCCGAGGCTGAAGCAGGACAAGAGAGACAACAAACAACGTTAACCTAAGTGGAATTCTAATAGCATCTCCAATACATGACGTAAAATACATAACCACAAAGTGCTAGATGTAAAATACATCAGCCGCTCATCTCTGAACTTAACTGTCGAAACTGAATTTAACTGTCAAAACCAAACTTAACTGTCGAAACTGAACTTAACTTTCGAAACTGAATTTTGCTGTCGAAACTGAATTTTGCTATCCAAACTGAACGCACTAGCAAGGTGAGGCTACACGTCGGTCGACTGACTTTTTCATCTCTGGTCAGTCGATTTTCCAGCCGTTGGATACAAAATCAAGGGCCTGCGGTTCGTCTTCAACCTCCACCCCCTGAGCCACCAGCCACCACCGGTCAAACAACAGCCCCCCGCCCCGCAAACACTCCCCACCGCCGGTACGCCACCACCCCAGCCATCCCTCTAGCTCCCCCCCCGTGCCGAGCTTTTTGTCCGGCGATCCCCACGCCACCGCCCCGCCACCGCCGGCGACCACCGCCCCCACCCTAAACCCTAAGATAGATAGTGGGGTACCTCTCCGGCGAGCCCCCCTCCCTGCTTCGGCTGGTTCTTCCTTCACCCCGGCGAGCCCCCCTCCCCACCCCCTGAAAATCGACTGACCCAAAAGTCGATTCAGTCGACTGAAGTGTAGCTAAATCGAAGTAGCATCGCAAGCAAGAGCAAGAGCGAGAGCAGCAGCACGAGCAAGAGCAATACCAATAGCAAGAGCAGACTAGGCAGGGGACCGAGAGCAAGAGCAGAGCAGCAGCGCGAGCGAGAGCTAAAGCAACAGCAGCTCCTACTAATGTGGATGTCGCCGCCGAGGGAGCGACGCCATGGAGGAAGTGGCCGACGACGCCGCCGTGGATGGAGCCACGCCGTGTCGCCTCGGGACCGAGCGCCGGCAGCACCGTGAGAACGAATCAAGAAGAAAATGCGGCGATTAGTGTACAACCTCTTTGGTGGCGCCGATTAAGCCGCAGCTTCATCCGAGGAAACAGCGATGATGATGCTCTTCCGGTGGTGCAGGTGAAGACGGCGGTGTGGGAATGGAGGTGGCGCGAAAGACGAGGGGAACGTCGGGGCAGCTCCTTGGAGGTGGAGGACGGGGTGGCTGAACCGACGGGACCACGAGATTGACGACGAATCCTCTTCCGGTACGATGGATGAGGGACGTCGAGGTGTTGTTGTGGACGACGTTGTCAGGGAAGTGGCTCCGGCTGGGTGGCGGACGGAGCAGGATGTGGGGCTTCGTCGCGGGTTTTCACGGCCTCGGTGTACGAATGGGTGGGTGGATGGGATGGCAGTGGGGAACCATGGCTTAGGGACGTGCTTGTCCGAAATGTGGGGTAAGTTACGAAAGTACCCCCACCGATTTGAGGCTATTCTTTCGGTTTAGGGGTACCACGGGCATTTCGCGTGTCGGGATTTCACAGGAGGTGGGAGTTTTCGCGCGTGTTGTAATTTTGGAATAGCAAGGCGCGAGTTGAGATGGAGAGAGTTGTTGGAGCATGACGAGACAAAGATATATCTTAAATATTTCGGGCTAACAAGCCGCGGGTTGAAATTTCCAGACAAGCCTAACGTGTACTGTACCAAATCAATGCGCATTAAAAATGTCACTCAAAACTTTGAATTCATGTTATGTTAAATTAAAATATTTCGCTACATGTATAATGCATGCTTTAGTGCATTCCAAATGTATATACTACCGCTTCAATATGAACTAAATTTGAATTTGTTTCTCTATTTGAATAAGATCTATAGTAATGATTATTGTGAAGTCAAAGCATTTGAATTCATTTATCAGTTTTAGTAAGACCTACAATCATCATTATTGTCAAGTTAAACCATCGTTTGTGTATTATCTTCACAGCATACCACATGATTAGTCTTGAGTTACATATGAACTATGTGTACTATATGAACTCGAACTCGATTTTTTGAATCCACTTTATTTTGATTTCAAATCACACCACATTTCTAGCTCTAGCTAGATCTTCATAATCTAAACCATGTCTCATATGTATAATGTGTTATCACATTATGTGCCCCGCCCCTGTGCCTACAAGTATTTAGATGTGAGTTGCAAACACCACACATTACCACAAATTCAAATAAAATGTGAGAATGTTCGATATATATTATTGTTTAGATTGTTTGATATTTAGTTGTAAGCTGCAAACGCCACACATTATCACAAATTCAAATAAAATGTGAGATTGTTTGATGTATAGTATGGTTTAGATTGTTCAACATTTAGCTGTGAGTTGCAAACGCCATGCATTATCACATTATGATATAACATGTGCACGACACGTGTATCACCGCTATATTCATGCATGCATATGTTTAAAACACTATGATCTCCTATTCAAATATTTGAATCCGCTTTGATATCAAATTATGATCTTTGTTAGTATCTTACACCCACACAATCCTCTAACCTTTGTAGCTACCACTAACTTTCTCTCGTGCATGCACACGCCCTCCTCCCCCTCCCCCTCCCTCGGCATTCTATCCACCGGGCACATTCATTTTTTTCTTTAGATCGTTCTCCCAGAGTCTCCACAACTCCTTTCTGACACACACCAATCGATAAACCTCTCCAGCGATGCCTGCCTACAACATACACACACACCTTCAATCTCCTCCTTTATGTGTCCTAATTGCCTCGTGTCTCTCATACGGTCACACACACGTGTAAACTCTCGCCCCTCTTTTCATTGATCTCACAACCGCACACTCCTCCCCCTATCTAGCTAGTAGCCGGGCCTCTCGCACCACCTCCTAGCTCCATTCTCTCTGTCTATCCGTCTCGCTGTGCCTTATTTGCCTCTAACAAATGGACGTACACCGACCGATCTCTCGCTATACATATAGCTGGATAGGTCCTTTTTACTCGTTTTTACCCACGCGTCGATCGATCTACCTCATTAGTTGTGTCTCTCCCTTCCTCCGACAAACAACAATTGATCTACCGATCTAGTTAGATTTGCTTACCAAACACATGGTTCCCCTTCATCATCCATGGATGCGTCCCGACAGATCTATCACGCACATGCACACACAGAAACACATCCCCACTCTTATTGATAACATTGCAGTTCCACCCTCAGTTTGTCTAGTAGGCCTCTCCCACCATCTTCGAGAAGCAACTCCATCACCCATCCAGCACTCTACCCCTCTCCCTCCCTCTCTCTCTCTCCTCTCTCTCTCTCTCTCCCATCATATTTCCTGTCCTTCAGTTATGTATGGATGTCGACCGATATCCCTGAAGACATAGCTGGGTCTCTCCTTCTCAACACATATACGAGTCATTCTACCTCTATAGTTAGGCCTCTGCCTACCCCTCCCCCACCCTCCACCCCACACACACCGATACATCAAGCGCTCTAGTCATGACTCCCTCCCACACACAAACTTGACATGTGCCCTCTAATGTTCCGTTAGGCTAGCCGCCCCATATCTTTGACTTGCACACACACACAATTTCGATGGCTCTCTTCATCGATCTCGCAGCCACCCACTTGATCCTCTCTTCGACTCTATCGATAGCTATGACCCCTCCCTCTCTTCTCGTGGATTGCCTGACCCTCTATATATGATATGGATAGGCCTCCATTTCACACACATTGCATGCAAAATTTTGTTTGAGATGTCATCGACACATATTCCCACAAATAATTCAAGAAATCAACCCCCACCCCACCCCCACCCCCACCCCAAAACAAAAAACACTCACAAACGCGGTTTTTATCTCTCACACACACCCACGTAGGTGGGGGACGTGCACGAAGAGAAGAGGTGCATGCACAACGCACGTACTCCCATCTCTTTCCCACACCTGCGCGGGTACACGGTGGAGCTCATTTCTGTATGAAAAAAGGCATCCCACGTGGTTATTTGGCACATGTACTGGTTGTCCACTTGGTGGAGGGAGGATCATCTACCACGAGTGAACAAACAAACCGCGACTTGACGCGTTATGTTAAATTAAAAAAAGAAGCAAACCATGTGGGGCCTACCTTAGAGGCAAGGCTCTATACACTGGGGTAATTTTGATGTGTCCCGTCAACTCGCAGAAGGAGAAGCTTCCTTAGTACGCCGTCTCCCCCGCCCACGAGCGTGGTGGCTCGTAGGACGAGGTGAAGCTTGCTCCGCCTTATGCCCGCTCCCTCGCCCATGCGCGCGGTGGCTCGCAGGACGAGGAGAAAATTTTTCTACTCCCTCCGTTTACTCCTCGTCCCTACTAATACCTTGGTTATAGAGATTATATCATATTGTTTGGAATATATATGTTCTTTAGTAGATTTCAATATGAACTACTAGTACATACTCCAAACACTGATGTATATAGACGTATTTTAGATTGTAGATTCACTCATTTTGCTCCTTATGTAGCACTCTCCCTCGCCCCTCGACCCTTGCCCACGTGGTGGACATGCAGCAATTCATTCGATCTCATATAGCTAGAACAATATATACTGCACTACCATTATTGCTCGACTTCCCGAAGAGGCGAAGAGCCAATTGCAAGGTTAATATTTTGGAGATGCCAAGTGCAAGGTTATAGGAGAACGAGTAGTAGGTGCCGCGTCATTTATAAATAAAGATTTTTCTTCTTCAGTGGCACGTACACAATATGATAAGTTCATATGGAGAGAAAAGGAAACCGCTCCACTATATACATAGTCAGGATGGGCCAGCCTACACGGTTGCTTGCCGGGGTTGCTCTCTTCACACTCTCTCACACAAAACAACTGTGGCCACATATCTAACATCCGGGCAGATCACGTCTGCTGGGGGAAGGGGTGGATGCTTAGTGTAGATGCATTCACCGTTGCCGACGACGACAACCCACTGTCGGCACGTCCTGATCAGGGGTCCCCGCCGTTCTCTCTCACAAAGCCCGTGAGGTTGCCTTCGTCCCTTGCCCACTTCCGCGACGTGGGAAGTTGCCGCCTCCCGCCGCCCTCCTCAAGGTTGAGCTACGTCCCTCCGGTACAACTCCCTTTACAGCCGGCTTGCACCATGCTCCAGCTGCCCACATCACTCCCTGTGGATATTTCTCTACTTCTTTGCCCTGCACATACCTCTACTGGCTTCTACGTACTGTATTTGTGAATCAACTAGTCCCAGTAATCTTATTCTAATCACGCTTCTTAAATTTCTTTGCCACAGGGATGTTCATCTCGATTTTGGTGAAATTGCACAAAATGATCGGATGGTCATAGGGTTGCAAACTTCATTTCTTGGGCAGCTCCAACGTTGCCAGCAAATTTAAGCTAGGTTAGGGTTTACTGTTCAAGGGCTAGGGACTGCATGGATCGTTTTTTTTCTTTAGCTATCTCTGTTCCAAAATAAGTGTCAACTTTATTAGTAGTACAACTTTGTACTAAAGTTTGCATAAAGTTGAGACACTTATTTTGGAACGGAGGAAGTACATATTGGCTATGATTTTTCAATCATTGAGATGCAATAGCATGCATGTTAGTCTCCTTTGTATTTGATGAAATGTTGCAACGGGCAACCTTGGACTTAATATACATGTAACAGAAGCTGGAAGCTTCATAGCATTGTAGAAATTTATCACGCTGATAAATTACAGTACTTCCTCCGTTCCTAAATATAAGTCTTTGTAGAGATTTCACCATGAACCACATGCGGATGTATATAGATGCATTTTAAGTGTAGATTCATTCATTTTGTTCCGCATGTAGTTCACTTAGTGGAATCTCTACAAAGACTTATCTACTAGTAATAGCTAGCCCACACTACTAGGAATTCTCTATCCTCTCCTTGAGCCACATCATCAAAATTAATGTAGCTGTTAGATGAACTAAATCAGTCCAAAATAGCCATGTGATCTAGACGTTGAGAGGCTCCGCACTAAGCCACATGCAAGCATGCAGAAATACTGTCGCATGCATGTGAGTGGGTTTCAAATCACATCAACATGTCTGCATGCAAGCAATGCACCGGTAGCATGCATGTAAGTGAGCTTTTAAGTCCCATTAACATGTCAAAAAGAAAAATATAATCCCATTATGCAATAGGAGTTGGCTGATGTTTTTTCCTTACGTGGGATGATCTAAATGATGATGGGAGTTTATTTAGTTTGGCTACCACATTTGTCATGCGGTTATAGAGTATTTTTAGTTCTATGAAATCGATAATTTTGCACAGAGAGATATATGACTGTTCTGCGGCAACGCGTGGGGACTCATCTAGTAATATTTAGGAACGGAGGGAGTACTATGTAAAGAGTTAGGTGTCGCACAATGTCCAGAAAATATGGTGATAGTGTGAGGTGGGCCATGTAATCACTGAGCCTGCGTGTTTTCACCGCTCTTGCACTCCTCCGCTGTAAGAATGGAGAAAATTGTAATCTAGTAGTACCTCCTTTCGCTGAAAGGGTAGGACATCCAGTAGTCCTACCACCTTAGTAATAAAGACCAATGAGCAGTCAAATCACATACACCCAGCAGTAAGTTGGACGGACGAAGCAACCATCACTCTTGCGCCAGTGAGAGGTTGCGTCCGCTCTACCCAGGCATGAATGTGGCACCAATCCTTTGGAGTGGCGCTGACCGTTTCGGGCGGGAAGCGCGCACGGGCGAGGGAGGGGCTTTGGGTGGGCCAGGCTGGTCAGGAGCGGGCGTGGCAGCTGTCCGCATGTCCCTACCGGACACGCCCAGAAACGAGAGGATGCACCTACTCTCGCGTCTAAAATCGTACACTACACACCATCTCTCTGTAGGAGTAGGTCGATCTGTCACTCTCTCTAACACACATGTTGTTAAACACGCACACACACACACACACACACACGCACACGCACGCACCTTGGTCCCGTTGCACCTTCTAACGTGACTTATTACACCTAGATGGAGGGAGTAGTAAGTATACGAGATACGGTGGCACACTGACTTAAGTCGAATACCAGTGCCCAAAATTGTGTGCATGTTATAATAAGGATTCACTTAAAATAGTACGTGAGCAAACAGAGGGATCAATTGGACAGTGTTCCCGAGTAGTAGCGAGATGTGTGAGGTAAGATACACCGCTGACGCTTTTAATTTTTCTTATTAATTTGTTTGTTTCACCCTCTGACTTGTGGGACCCAACTTACTACGTGGAGAGAGGTAAGGTGACTAAGGCTGCATTATTTCTGCACCACTGTGGATAGTCTTACCACCAAAGCCACATGACATGATTATGATTGAAATCCCAATGACTCCCACACACACACACATACACACACAAAACACGGCATGCTTGTCACACGAATGCAGGAATGTATAAAGGTTATTTTCCTCTCATTAAACATAACGGGAGGGTTGTGTAGCTGGTTAGCCTGTTCGCTCATCAAACTTGAGGTCTCGGGTTCGATAACTACAATTGAGCATAATTTGTGCCAGGAGGATTCTTTGAATGGTAAAAATGGATGGATATGGAGCTATACGATCTCGTAGTGATCGTATAATCACCTCATCACGTATAAGCTGCAGCCTCGGCACTTGTTTTCTAGGGTTTGCACGCTTCACACTCTCTCTCCACTATGTATATACACGCTGGAGCCTCAACGCTTGTAGTTGCTCTCTTCAAACTCTCTCGCCCTCTCCAGATCTAAACAAGACTTCATTGGCCTCTCTCTCCCCTCACTGCTGCTCAAAGAGCCGGTAGGATCCGTCCGCCGGGAAGGGAAGGAGACTTAATGTTGTCGCCATCAGCGAGGGAGGGAATCCACTACCGGCGCAACTGTTGACTTTCACCCAGCGGCGCCGTGGGAGGGCCTCCGACCACTTCTTCTTCGCCACCGCGCAGCTGTTTACTTTCACCCAACTGCGTCGCGGGAGGGTCTCCGACCCTTTCTTCTTCGCCGTCGTCCCGTCACCCACCGAACCACGCCCCAAGAACCTTAAGGTATAATTTACTTACCCCACATGCATTGCTCTAGCTGCATGTATACCATGTATCTAGGACGTGGTTCAAAGAGGAAAGGAGTTGGGGAAAGTAGTGGGAAAAGTTGTATATAGCATGAATCTAGGACGTGGTTCAAAGAGGAAATGAAGGGGCAAAGTAGTATAGCATGAATCTAGGACATGGTTCAAAGAGGAAAGGAATGGGGGAAAGTAGTGGGGAAAGTTGTATCGCATAAATCTAGGATGTGGTTCAAAGAGGAAAGGAATGGGCGAAAGTACTAGTACAGACTGGCTATCCAACACCTACATTGGTCGAAAAGGGAAAACAATGACAAACGCAGTACGCACATCTGTAACGAACTGATCTTTTGTTTTGGGGGACAAGGCTGTAGAGTTTGAGCAGGACTAGATTTGTTGTGCTCACATAGGGAAAGGTGTCTAAAGATAAAAAAACTAGGACCAACACAAATATGCTCCTTGGTTGTTTGTTCTTTGTTGCAACATACTATGCATGACCACAGTACATCGGTAGATGCACATGGTGCTGGTCCGTCCACTGTCCTGTGCACCTGTTGTTAATCTAAGGCCCTGTTTGGTTAAAAACTCTCTAGTCCCTACCTACTTTGTTCTAGGGACTAAACATGGACTAGAGGTTATTAAATGACATGCCAAAATACCATGTTACCCCTAGTAATGAACTAATAGAGACAAGCTGCAATGCGTGGGAGGGGCAACTGTTGGAAACAGTCCCAAAAAGACTCCATCGGGGTCTTCTTTTTTTAGTCCCAAATGCCCACTTTTAGTCCCTAAAAGTCCCTCCTGTTTGGTTTAGATGGGACTGACACGGAGTTTTTCTAGTCCCTACACCAAAATGTCCCTGTAAACAAACACCCTCTAATAATGCCGATAGAAAATTGATGCAATGCCACAGTTAAAAGCAAATTACATGTTCAACGAATTTTATTGTTAATATAATCTCTATGTTAATATTAATCAATGCCACCATTTGAGAAATGCTATTGTCGCTTTCATTCCCATTTAGATAAGGTAGATGCTTCTTTTTGTTGGCTTCTGTGTCATCCACCGTTATTGACCACTAATTGTTTCCTTTGCACCTCTGTGTAAACAGGGTTATCTACTTCACCTCGTTGCCATTGTGACCTTTTTGTTGCACTGCACAAAACACTTTTGTTTTAAGAGTGTTTTGTGCAGTTCAACAAAAATGTCACACCGGCAACGTTGCTTGATTTCTTGATCTTAGTGGAACTGCAGAAGAGGAGATCTTACTTCCCATCTGTGTTGGCAAATTTGGTTCAGATCTTCTTCCTGTGAGTTGTTTGAATTCTGCATCATGAGAGGTCAGTACTAGCCTTCTTTCACATGATTCTGTAGTGTGCTTTCATATGTTGTGCTACTTGTATGATAATGTTGCTTGATTTTAGTGAACTGCACAAATGGAGACAAGACTTCCAACCTGCATGTATGTGCACCGTAATATCCCATTGAGGTAAGATAAGGATATTTCACAACTGTTGGCCTGTATTTTGCCACTTTCATCAGAAAATTAATGTCATTGTTTAGCGCTATACTTGTGCTCCCTAATTGACATGCCAAATCTTACATTGAGGGCGAAGCTTGTGTGTTATTGAACCAAGTGATGAAGGGGAAGTACAAGCAGAAAAACAAAAATCAACTCCTGGTGCTGTAATGAAGCACTGGAACTGTGATGACACAAGTAATGATATAGTTTTGCATCTTAATTTATTACTATGGCTGGAACGAGCAACTGTTTTGCCATTGATTTGATGACACTCTTAATGTAATACATAATTATCTCTACTTGTGCAAACAGGGATCTTCTTTGAAGATACCATATATTTTAGTGGAACTGCACAAAAATATGTTGGAAACATTAAACTAATCGAGGAGTATATAGTAAGCATGGCCACCACAGTAGATAGCAACAGATGGTTCCGGAGAAGTGCTTGATCTGTATGCTCTACACAATAAGCCTCCTGACAAAGGTTGGTACTCACCCACTAATTCATCCATATGATTGAGCTTTGTCATCTCTATTGGTGTTGTGCTACACTGTTTAGATACTGTCATGAAAAAGTGGTATTGTCCTTGAGAAGTCCTTCATCTGTGCTGTTTTAAATATTTCCTTTCCTTTTTTTTTGAGCAAATAGGGATGCTAGCATTTAGTTGTACTCTTGTCTTTGCACAACAGGATCATATTCCTCTGAAGAAGAATATGAAGTACGTGAAGTGACTAGTTCCGATTATGCCAGGATGAAGAAGCCCTGTCTATCTTCTCATCAGAAGGAGCAGTTGAAGGATGGTTACATTACTCCCCACAAGACCAAACTAACTTCAGCTCAGAAGGACTGACAAATCTCCATTTTTTTGCTGTGATGTGCGAGTACAATGTTGTTCTAGGATTCTCATCAAAAGGAGCAGTTGAAGGATGGTTACATTACTCCCCACAAGACCAAACTAACTTCAGCTCAGAAGGACTGACAAATCTCCATTTTTTGATGTGATGCGCGAGTACCATGTTGTTCTAGGATTCTTTCTGGTGAGTTCCATTTTTCTAAAAGTGTGCTCTACATGGACCATGTAGGTGCCTGTTTAAACTGTCAATTCACAGTACAGTTCGCTTTATACTATCACTTTTTTTGTATTTGTGCAAACAGGGGTGATCAGCTTGATTTCAATGGGAACTGCACAAAATGTTCATGAATATATCGAATCATTCATTTCCACCACAAGAAGGGAGGTGCCGATAAGTTCAAGGCGTTGCAACATTTAAGGGCGAAATCATACAAGCTACGTGCGAATTTGGTTGATTTTGGTGGAACTGCACAAAAAGAACAGCTGGTTTATTTAGCACGAGGTGCCATGTCAATGTCCGAACTGATGGCAAACCCTGCCCATTCCACAATCGTAGGCATTTGATATTTTGGAATGGGACAACCTTGTCAAATTTTGCTCATTGATTTTAGCAAGATATGCGTTTGATATTTTCGAATGGGACACCCTTTGCTGTCAGTAGCGGCGATTAATTTTTTCTTTATTCTTTAGTTGTGAAGTAAATATTGCCTCTGACATGTGAGTCGCTGAGATGCATAATCATCAATTGTTTTGAATGTTCTCTATGAATTGCCAGGCATGTGTGTTTGATTGCAATGTACAGAAACGCTAAAAAGCTGCTCAAACTCTTTGTACTCCTTCTGTTCCTTTTTACTTTGCACATTGTGAAAGTGCATACTTTTTTTATAAGATTGGTCAAAGTAGAGATACTTTGACTGCAGACAAAACTTGTATAGAAAGGACCAGAGGGAGTACATGTGAAACTGCTGCAAACGAGGTGATCACCCTGGGAATAATGCTAGTACGTATTGTTTTGCATGTTCATCCAATGCCAGTGATACAGGAATTCGAACTAATCGAAATAAATTCATTCATACATGGTCGGATTTCATATAAACATGCCGGATTTCATTACATTTCATACATTCTTCAACTAAAAAGGGGTGCGCTGGAGGTATAATTAATTAACCGAAGCTACCTACCGGTGTCCTGCTGAGCCAAACAGAAGCTTCGGTGACTTAACTGCAGGTGCAGTTGCGTAACTGACATGTGGCCTATTGGGCCAACGTGTCAGTCATCCAACTGCACCAGAAGTTAAGTAGAAGCAGCGTTCTTCTCCAGCGCAGCTCTCCGACTCCACGTCGCCGCCAAGAAGCTATCCGGCTGTCAATGGTCAACCCGCCTAGCTTGGCTTCAACCGGAGGGTAGCAGCGGTGGCCTTACTTGGACCCGAGCGGCGGCGACCTACCGTGTTCTACTCTTCCTCGTTTTCTATGTGGCGCGGCCTCGTTGGCAGCGGGGCAGGGCCTCGGCAGAGCCGGCGATGTCCTCTGTATCATTGCCGGCGGGCGGTGCCTCGGCGGAGCAGTTGTTGGTGGGGCGGGGCCTCGGCGGAGCCGGCAGTGTCCTCTGCCTCGTTGTTGGCGCCACAGGGCCTTGATGGAGCAGGGCCTCGTTGACGCCAGCGGAGCGATGACTCGTCGGAGCCGGCATTGTTCTCTACCTCGTCCTCGGTCTCGCCAAACAGCGCCTCGCTCGCTTCATCGCCCTCTTTGTGGGTGTCCACAGCCTCCGCCACCCGCATACGGTACCGCCAGCGCTCGAGGCAGCCCTTGCGGGCGGAGCGGTACGAGTCGAGCAGCGCCTCTTGCTCCGCCTGCTCCGCGGCGATCTGCTCCTCCGCCTGCAGGTGCTCCTGGAGGAGATGGTGGTTGTAGGCGGCGTCGACTTGCGCCTCCCGGAACTGCTCCTCACGCATCTGCCTCACCGTGTCCATATATTGGGCACGGGCCTCGCTGATGGTCATGGTGCAATGCACCAGTGAAGATGGCGCAGAGGAGGGGGTTGGCGCCGGATCATCGACTACCATGTTCTCCATTGGGACGTCGTCGTCCTCCGGCTGCCTGCCGGCCAGCCGGTCGGCAGCAATGGCTGCCATCTCCTTGTGGTCCATCGTCCGCCCGTCCCAAAGAGTGCTGGAGCGCGAGGAAGCCATGGTGGGCAGTAGTGGTGTGGACAGGAGAAAGGGAACGAATGCGGATGACTGCGGCTATGGCCGGCGCATGAGTTTATATAGCAATGGTGGGCGGCGGCTACTCCGGCGCCACACGTTATGGAGTGATTTTGGAGTGTGACTCGAAAAAAAATATAATGGAGTGATTTTGATAAATGGAATTCCACCCACAATTGTTTTTAATATTCATACAAAAAAGTGTACATTCACATCTAAACCACTGGAGGTTCATTAAAAAACTGTATGTTACTCTATTATTTTTTCTTCCCATTCTCCTCCCAAACCTTCTTATCCAGGCTCAACTCGTCATGCGCTCAAGCAGTAAAATATAGCCCATGAGGCATCGCATATGGGCCTTTTTTCCTGGAAGGACCACGTGAATATTCTAGAACACAGCAGAGGCAACACCAGTCTACTGTTCATGGTGAATCCGGCTGATCTTAGCCCTTGGATTTTGGAGTCCAATGGTTATGATTGAAGCTCGGGATCCATGTCAAAACTGATACACTATATAGTAGTATAAATATAGATATAGATATAGATATAGATATATAAAACTATAATTTATTTTTCTTCCTCCTGGTTTCCTGACATCACGGTCCCACACCATTGTCAACCTATGTACTAGTCAATAAACGAGAGAATTGCACAAGAATCGGCCGACAGCTAGGACCAAGCATCTCGAGCAGTATTTGTGTTTTTAAGGTGTGAGCACTGCAGAGTTTTTCGATGTTTAGCCCAGATACTAATTTTTCTCCTCTAAACAACAACGAAAACATCGCTGCAGGTATTAACTGGGCGGGCTGTGGCCCGTCTAGCCCAGGCCAGATATCCCGCCCAGATATAAATTTTTTTCAAGCTGAAAATGGCTAGCCCAGCTATACTTCTTTTGAGGAATACCCAGGCAAGGTCAAGTTGTTATTCTCTGCCCCGCTGGGCTGCAAATCTTTCCTAGGAGGGATGCATTAGGCTTAACAAGAAAATGGGCTTTAAGAAATAATAAATGGGATGTAATTATAAAAACTTGGCAGTAACTATAAAAAAAATGCACCAAACACGTAATTACTTTATAAAATATTATTTTTTGATATTGAAAATTTTAACTTCATCAATTGTTGCGAGCGCAATGTTTCATTGGATTTTTACGTAATATAAATTTATATTGAAATTGTGTTTCATCTGACTAGAAATTAGTGTCAAAACCGGCGGATCTCGGGTAGGGGGTCCCGAACTACGCGTCTAGGCGGATGGTAACAGGAGACAAGGGACACGATGTTTTTACCCAGGTTTGGGCCCTCTCGATGGAGGTAAAACCCTACTCCTGCTTGATTGATATTAATGATATGGGTAGTACAAGAGTTGATCTACCACGAGATCAGAGAGGCTAACCCTAGAAGCTAGCCTATGGTATGATTGTTGTTCGTCCTACGGACTAAAACCCTCCGGTTTATATAGACACCGGAGAGGGCTAGGGTTACACAGAGTCGGTTACAATGGGAGGAGATCTACATATCCGTATCGCCAAGCTTGCCTTCCACGCCAAGGAAAGTCCCATCCGGACACGGGACGAAGTCTTCAATCTTGTATCTTCATAGTCCAGGAGTCCGGCCAAAGGTCATAGTCCGGCCATCCGGACACCCCCTAATGCGGGACTCCCTCAGTAGCCCCTGAACCAGGCTTCAATGACGACGTGTCCGACGCGCAAATTGTCTTCGGCATTGCAAGACGAGTTCCTCCTTCGAATACTTCATAAAAGGTGTTGAACACAAGGATAGTGTCCGGCTCTACAAAATAAGTTCCACATACCACCGTAGAGAGAATAATATCTACACAAATCTAATCTGCTGACGTATTCCGTAGCATGTCATGCTATGGCCAAGCCTTTATTAGAATCGTTTTACTGTCCCACCTCAGCGCGTTTAGTGAGGCGGTTTCCTTGGCACGTCTTGTCAAAGCAGAGATCGTGTCCCCTTATTCCGGGATTCTCATCAATATAGGCATGTGTAACCCAACCGTGCCATTAATCGCGGCGCTTGGGAGATAAGCGAATTCTACCAGGCTGGCGGGGGCACATAATTTCGGCCGCCCATATAAGGGGATAAGGATCCGCCCTTTCAATCTATGCCTTCTTCCTCCTCTGCTTATCCATTTCCGTGCACTCGAGCTCTAGCGCCCAAGTCCGCACTTCCCACCTCAACCTTCTCCAATCATGTCCGGAGCGGGAGGTAGATGGATGGCCTCCACCGTCACGGAGGGGCACATCAAAAAGTTGAGGAAGGCCGGATACTTGTCTAACGACATCGCGCACCGGCTCCCAGATGAGGGGCAACTCATCCCCACCACTAGGCCCCATGAGAGGGTGGTGTTTCTCACCCATTTCCTCCGCGGACTGGGCTTCCCACTTCACCCATTTGTCTGGGGGCTCATGTTCTACTACGGCTGGATTTCCATGATCTGGCCCCGAACTTCATCCTCAACATCTCGGCGTTTATCGTCGTGTGCGAAGCCTTCCTCCGCATCAAGCCTTGCTTCGGCCTATGGCTGAAGATATTCAGCGTCAAGCCGAAGGTCGTGGGTGGCAGGCAAGCGGAGTGCGGAGGCGCCATGGTGGGCAAGATGACCAACGTCACATGGCTCGAGGGCTCCTTCGTGGAAACCATCAAAGGGTGGCAATCGGGGTGGTTCTACATCACCGAGCCGCGTGACCTTGAATGGGCAGCGGCCCCCGAATTCCAATCTGGCATCCCCACAAGGCTCACATCCTGGAAAGAGACGGGCCTGTTGTGGGGTAATCTGGAAGAGGTGACCGGACTCCAAACCTGCGTCCAAGACCTGGTGAACAAGAAGGTTAAAGTTGTCAACATAGTCTAGGTCATGCTCTTCCACCAGATCCTCCCGTGTCAACGACGGGCTTTCAACTTGTGGGAGTTCGACCCGGCCCAGCACCAGACTTTGTCCAAGCTCTTCAACACAAAGAACGAGGACGCCTGGAAGGTGCTATTCAAGAGCTCCGAGGTTTCCTCTCCCGTCACCGAGGATCGCGGATTCTGCGCAAAGCGCCCAGCCACCAAAGTAAGCTTGTTTTTATCCTTTACAAGACACTTGATTTTCATAGTTTGACTCTATGCAGGATCTAAACTCCTACTCCTTTGACAGGACTGGAAGAGGATGTCAGAACAATTTGACTGTCCGGCCCCTTTGCCCGAAGGCCCAGCAGATGCATGCTTGACGAAGCTGCTGGTCTCGGCACCTCACGTGGTACCGGAGAAGAAGGCCAAGAAGAAGGCCACGGGGACTCGAAAGAGTTCCCGGCGGCTGGTGGTGTCAGATTCATCGCCTGACAACCCCTAAGCGCACTCTGCCTCCGAAGACGAGGAGGAGGAAGAAGAAGCCTCTCCCCCTCCAGCGGGAGGAGGAAAGAAAAGGAAGGCCGCCCCAACTGGGGAGGCCGAAGGGTCCAAGAAGGGGAAGACCCTTCTTCTGGACTATGCCTCCGACGCCGACGACGGCGGAGAGGAATGGCCATCCAGGGCCAAGCCCCTGGCAAAATCGTAAGTATCCGGATACCAGAATAACTCACGGTGTTCCCCTATTGTACAGTACCTTCTCACGCCGAATTAAATCATGTAGTCCGCCCAAGGCTCATCTCGGCGATTCATCGAGCGGCTCCCTGGATTTGTCGAATGTGAATAGCGCTTAACTCCCGACTGCTACCTCCCCTCGCCCTACGAACGATGCCGAGGTGGAGTCCCAAAAGGGGCTAAACCAGGAGTCGGTGGTCTTGGAGGCGCCGCAAGGTGACCTCCCAGACTCCAGGCCCAAAGCGGAAGAAGCCCCAGAGGGATCTAAGTCCGGCCTTGGGCCGGACACCGCTCCGGAACCTTCAGCGATTCCGGAGTCCAGCAGGCGGCCCCCTCGCAAGAAGGGCAAGCCTACGACACCGACGGCCTCCGTCCAACCGGAGGCGCCGGACAATTTGCTGGAGGTTCTTAACGGCGCCTCCATCGACGATGAGCATCGCACTGTTATGAGTGCGGTGATCCAGAAGGTTCAGTCCGCCAAGTGCGGGCTGACAGAAACCTGTATCAGCCTTCTAACAAGTTTTGAGGTATGTATTTAAAACATGTAAAAATGTTACCGCATAGACAGTAGCCCCTGATGCTCAGTTTGGTGTTCGGAAAGAAAAGCCGGACCGAGGATCTAAAAAGATATACACATGAGTCTAACATAAATATGTCAATATGGGAATGCAGGCTGCGCTGCTGACCTCTGCCGCACTAACTATGAAGGTTGATGCATTGAAGTAGAGCCTCGAGCGGTCCGAGAACGAGCTCGGCCTTGCCAAGAAGCAGCTCAAGGACAAGGAAGGTAGGTAGTGCCTTATGTAAATATATATAAAAATACCTGGTTGCAAATAATGACAGGACCAACATGAATGTTACAAGGGCCACAACCGAGGTGCCGACCCTGAAGGAAGCGTTGTCCAAGGCCGAAGACAATGCGGCCATGGAGCGCACCGAGCGAGAAAAACAAGAGGCGCTGGTGGTGGAGGTGCGGCAAGAGCTCGATGCTCTCGTGAAGAAACATGAGAGTTTAGAGCTTGACTCAAAGACGCGAGTGTCCGAGCTTGCCTCGTCACTTGAAAGCGCCAAGTCTGCCAAGGCCGAAGCCCAAAAATCCCTCCAAGAGATTGAGGCGATGAAAAAGATAGCAGCGGGTAAGGCATTCTTTATGCAAAGCAAGCATGTGAAAGTGAATTACGTGTTACTTACCCGAATCCGGAGCTCTCCAGGAGCATTCGCAGATCTGCCCCGTAGTGTGTCCGATGCCGCCGCATTCTACCGAGCCGAAGAAGGGAGCTCGACGGAGAAGGTGTTCTGGTCCCAGTATGCTGAGGCCGGACGCCCGGTGCCCTTGACCGACCAGGTGAAGCAGCTGGTTGAGCTCCATAAGGTGGCCGAACAGGCCATGAAGGGCCTTATAGGCCAGCTGTGGCCTGGGGAGGTCCTGCCTGAGAGCTACTTCTAGCTGGTGAGGCGGCTGGTGGATGCATGTCCGTGGCTTGAAATCATCAAGCGCTCCGTACGCATCAAAGGCGCCCGTAGGGCTTTTGCCCGTGCTAAAGTGCACTGGGGCAAACTGGATGCTGAGAAGCTGGTGACAGAAGGGCCACCGGAGGGGAAGGAGCATCGCAGGCCCGAGATGTATTATGAGGGCGTCCTGAAGGGTGCCCGTCTTGTGGCGAATGAATGTACCAAGGATGTAATTTTTGAGTAAACTCGCTCGTGTTTATCCTGTGCGCTGAAAACTTGTTCATATGCGCTAAGCAACGCATTTTGAATTTAAAATATTACCTTCTGTGCGGCCGTTTATTAAATCTGAGAGATGCAAGTCGTCGGCTTCTACCCCCTTGCCACGAGTGCTGGGGTGTTCGGGATAAACCTGAGCGCTCTTGTTCCCATTCTTGGGTCCGTCGAGGGAGGCGCTCAGCACAACGAACAAGGCAATCGGACTTATAATGCTTTATCACTCTCACTTAGCCATAGAATTCTATAATTTTAAATTTCGGCGAAGCCCCTAGTATTCGGAAGACCGAGTTCGGGGCGCTATCCATGCCTAGGCCGGATAAAGCCAGCTCCTCGCTCTAAGCGGCATAAGTCTTTAAGGACTCGAAAAACCTCGCGAACAGCGACCGGCTCTCGTCCTATCATGACAGTCAGTTTTAGCTTTCTCTACTGAGGTGTTAATCCAGCTCAATTGGGGCACAATTGCAGTAGTTCTCCCAGCGCTACCTTAGCCGATATAGCGGAACATAAGGTACCAAAACATGGGAGCCGGGCAAACCCAACTATTGACCCAAGACATGATTCGGATCCGATGCATATAATGCTATAAGTTCGGGGTGCTGCACTCATGAGAGTGTTCGGTCTTCTCACACCGTATTTTGGGGAACTTAAGCCCCTGGTGTATTGGCCGTACCAAAGTGTATGGTTGCATAATGTCATAGCTGAACATATGTACATAAAAAAATGAATGCAATAATAGACAAGAGCTATGTATTGTTTATTAGAGGGCTACTATGAAAGCAGAACAATACAAATAGTGCGATAGGCAAGAGATGGGATTATTTGACATGTCACCCTCCAGGGGCAAGCTACGAGACTTTAAGTAAGACATGTATTTAGCTTGTTATAGAGACCACCTGGATGTTTGACGTGGCTTGCTGTCTCCCTCGCTGTTGCATCGTGTGTTCGGCGATTGTATTGCCGGATAGGTCTTCCGAATAGTGGAGTCCTGAAAGTAAAAAAAAAGAAAAAGCACAAAAATAGGGAGCCCCTAGTGCGGTTGAGCTGCATTCTGGGCATGCCGTGGTTGTGCCCCTCCCCTTATGCCCACGGTATTTCCAGAGTGTAATTATGTATGCGTGGTACTGGTTTCGCAATCTCGCGAGGGCTGGGGTTGGGGCCGCACTGCTATGCTAGCTTGGAACGTTCAAGACGGTCTTGTTGTAGTCTACTTCGGGCGCACTTGACGGTGTCCGGACGCTTAACAACCGGACTTGAGAATTGCCTTGAGAGGCTACTTTGTACTTCCGCCACGAGGGCCGTCGTGTGCTCTCTGTTCAGAGAGAGCGTTCGGTGTTTCCATTGACCATAATGACTCCGCGAGGGCCTGGCATCTTGAGCTTGAGATATGCGTAGTGCAACACCGCATTGAACTTTGCAAATGCGGTTCGTTCGAGCAAGGCGTGATAGCCACTGCGGAACGGGACTATGTCGAAGAGTAACTCCTCGCTTCGGAAATTATCCGGGGATCCGAAGACCACTTCGAGTGTAAGTGAGCCTGTACAGCTGGCCTCTACACCTGGTATGACGCCTTTAAAGGTCGTCTTTGTGGGTTTAATCCTTGAGGGATCTATGCCCATTTTCCGCACTGTATCCTGATAAAGCAGGTTCAGGCTGCTGCCGCCGTCCATGAGGACTCTAGTGAGGTGAAATCCGTCAATGATTGGGTCTAGGACCAATGCGGCGAATCTGCCGTGACGAATGCTAGTGGGGTGGTCCCATCGATCAAAAGTGATCGGGTAGGAGGACCATGGGTTGAACTTTAGGGCGACTGGCTCCAACGCATATACGTCCCTGAGCGCACGCTTCCGTTCCCTTTTGGGGGTGTGGGTTGCATATATCATGTTCACCGTTCGCACTTGTGGGGGAAAGCCCTTCTGTCCTCTGTTGTTCGGCGGCCGGGACTCCTCCTCGTCATCGCTATGCAGCCCCTTGTCTCTGTTTTTGGCACTTAACTTGACTGCCTGCTTGAACCTCCAACAATCCCTGTTGGTGTGATTGGCTGGTTGTTCGGGGGTGCCGTGTATCTGGCACGAGCGATCGAGTATCCGGTCTAAACTGGACGGGCCCGGAGTATTTCTTTTCAATGGTTTTTTCCGCTGACCAGGTTTAGAGCCTCTGAATCCGTCATTAACTGCCGTATCCTCAGTGTTGTCACCGTTAATGTGGCGTTTGTGCTTGTTGCGACGCGACCTACCATTGTTTTCCTTGGTATCCGAATTACCAGGGCTCTTGGTCATGTTATTGCTACGAGCTAGCCAGCTGTCTTCTCCCGCGCAGAAGCGGGTCATGAGTGTTGTGAGGGCTGCCATAGATTTCGGCTTTTCCTATCCTAGGTGCCGGGAAAGCCATTCGTCTCGGATGTTATGCTTGAAGGCTGCGAGGGCCTCTGCGTCCGGACAGTCGACTATTTGATTTTTCTTGGTTAGGAACCGTGTCCGGAATTGTCTGGCCGATTCCTCTGGCTACTGAATTATGTGGCTTAGGTCATCGGCGTCTGGTGGTCGCACATAGGTGCCCTGGAAATTGTCAAGGAATGCGGATTCCAGGTCCTCCCAGCAACCAATTGACGCTGCTGGCAAGCTGTTAAGCCAATGCCGAGCCGGTCCTTTAAGCTTGAGTGGGAGGTATTTGATAGCGTGTAGATCATCACAACAGGCCATGTGGATATGAAGGAGATAATCCTCGATCCATACCGCATGATCTGTTGTGCCATCGTATGATTCGATGTTTACGGGTTTAAACCCTTCGGGGATTTGATGATCCATTACTTCATCTGTGAAGCATAGTGGGCGTGCGGCACCTCTATACTGGGCTATATCACGACGTAGCTCGTATGAGCTTTGCCTGCCGTGTTCAGCCTGGCCGTATTTGCCGTATCCAGCGTGACGGTTATCGTCACGTGTCGTGGGGCACCCACGCGATCCGTAGATCGATCTTGTTTGCCTGGCCTTGTCCTCTAATTGGGGTAGCAGCCTGCGCTTTGGGTAGCTCTTGGAGGGGCGTTCGAGTTTGTACTCTTCGGCCGCCAGGACTTCAGTCCATCTGTCAGCTACCAAATCATGGTCAGCTCTAAGATGCTACTATTTTTTCTTGAGGCTGCTTGCCGTGGCCATAAGCCTGCGTTTGAAACGCTCTTGTTCGACGGGATCCTCAGGCACGACAAATTCGTCGTCATCGAGGCTTGCCTCGTCTTTGGAGGGAGGCATATAATTGTCGTCCTCGACCTCTCTGTCTGCCGCTCTCTCATGAGGGATGTCTTCCCCATCCTCCTGTGTTGAATCCTGCTGGAGGGGGTTGTCTTCGGCACTGTTCGGGGTGTTATTGTCTCCGGTACCGGAATCACCGTTTTTGCTGTAGCGGGATTTTGAGCGGCGCCGCCGACGTCGGCGCCTAGGCTGCTTCTTGGAGGGGTCATCCTCCATTTTTCCATCGCCATTCCCTTCTTTTGGGGTGTCCACCATGTATATGTCATATGACGAGGTGGCTTTCCAGTGCCCTATAGGCGCTGGTTCTTGGTCGTCTCCTTCATCAGCGTCCATACCGTCGATGTCTTCGGAGTCGAAGTCGAGCATGTCGGTTAAATCATCGACAGTGGCTACGAAGTGGGTGGTGGGTGGGGTTCGATTTCTTCGTCGTCCGCATCCCAACCTTGCTGACCATAGTCCGGCCAGGGCTCTCCTGATAAAGAGAGAGACTTTAGTGAATTCATGATGTCGCCAAAGGGCGAGTGCTGAAAGATGTCCGTGGCGGTGAACTCCATGATCGGAGCCCAATTGGGTTCGATCGAAAGGGGTGCGGAAGATTCGGAGTCCGGAAAGGAGTCCGGCACCTTGGAGTCACGAGCTTCACAAAGGACAAGGCTGGTGTTCGGCTCGATCGCCGTAGAGATTGGAGCCCCGAGGCGGTGTCCAACCATCCATCCCCTATTGGCACAGTCGGCTCCGAGCTAAGGGTCGGAGCGGACACCTGAGTGGCCTTCTGGGCACTGTCCGGCGGCAGAGCGAGATCATGCCCATCGTGATAGTGCGGCGCGCTCGGCTGTGGCTCGAATCCGTCGAAGATCAAGTCTCCGCGGATGTCAGCCTTATAGTTCAAACTTCCAAATCTGACCTGATGGCCAGGGGCGTAGCTTTCGATCTGCTCCAGATGGTCAAGCGAATTGGCCCGCAGTGCAAAGCCGCCGAATATGAAGATCTGTGCGGGGAGAAAGGTCTCACCCTGGACCGCATCGTTTTTGATGATCGGAGAAGCCATCGGGCCTAAAGGTGACGACACAGAGGAACTCTCAATGAAAGCACCAATGTCGGTGTCAAAACTGGCGGATCTCGGGTAGGGGGTCCCGAACTACGCGTCTAGGCGGATGGTAACAGGAGACAAGGGACACAATGTTTTTACCTAGGTTCGGGACCTCTCGATGGAGGTAAAACCCTACTCCTGCTTGATTAATATTGATGATATGGGTAGTACAAGAGTTGATCTACCACGAGATCAGAGAGGCTAACCCTAGAAGCTAGCCTATGGTATGATTGTTGTTCGTCCTACGGACTAAAACCCTCCGGTTTATATAGACACCGGAGAGGGCTAGGGTTACACAGAGTCGGTTACAATGGGAGGAGATCTACATATCCGTATCGCCAAGCTTGTCTTCCACGCAAAGGAAAGTCCCATCCGGACACGGGACGAAGTCTTCAATCTTGTATCTTCATAGTCCGGGAGTCCGGCCAAAGGTCATAGTCCGGCCATCCGGACACCCCCTAATCCGGGACTCCCTCACCCAGGCAAGGTCAAGTTGTTATTCTCTGCCCCGTTGGGCTGCACTTTCCTAGGAGGGATGCATTAGGCTTACCAAGAAAATGGGCTTTAAGAAATAATAAATGGGATGTAATTATAAAAACTTGGCAGTAACTATAAAAAAATGCACCAAACACGTAATTACTTTATAAAATATATTTTTTGGATATTGAAAATTTTAACTTCGTTAATTGTTGCGAGCGCAATGTTTCATTGGATTTTTACGTAATATAAATTTATATTGAAATTGTATTTCATCTGACTAGAAATTTCGGGATAAAAATATTTCGGATCCCATCAAAATGTGGGAAATTTTATTGAATTCTGTTTTGAACGGTTGGTTGAAATGGGCTGTAATTTTAACAAACTATAATGGGCTGTAGTAAATTCCATTAGAATTAAAAAATGGGCTGCACATTCTTACAAATCTCAAATGGGCTATAAGTTCTATGCCACACACTTCTGGCCTTACTAAGTTTTCACGTCCCCTAAAGAAACAGAGTTGATGCGTATGCAAGGCTTTGTCAACTTATAGTCAACACACGGTTCTAGCAGTAGTGGCCATTGGATGTCCATCCAGTGGATGCCGTGCTTCTTCTTCAATCTCGGATATTCTAGCTTCACCCACCCAAAAAATGATTCCTCCCCCTGATATCTGGGGCGCACCATTTCGGAAGCTGACCTGTGGGCCTACTAAGTTGACGTACCAAGGGCTTTGTCAACTTAGTCAATATAAACGATTCTAGCTGAAGTGACCGTACGATGTCCATCCAACGGCCGTCGTGCTTCTTCAACCTCTTGTCTTCTTGCTCCATCCGCCCAAAGCAGCGCCGGTCGTGCCTCCTGCTCCTGCCTCCTATGGCCGGTTGTGCTGCCACCGAGGCCTCACCGCCCCCTACTACTCCCACCGCTGGCCAGGCCATCCCTCTACTCACCCACACCCCCTGTTATTCTGCGGCGATGTCAGCGCAGCCGAACCAGTGAACCCGCGTACTCCTCTCCACGTGTGCATCCACTAACACGTCTTCCCCGGCTCCGTGTCGTCCCCTTCCTAGGCCTCGCCGTCGTCCACCGCTGTGGTGCTCACGGCGCGGCGTGGTCAACATGGTCAAGGACCGACTTCCATCGGACGTGGACTGTACGTGGAGAAGCTGACAGCTGGGTCCACGGCAACTGCAAGGAAGTGCCTCCTTATTACACGCAAAATAATTATTCCTCCACCTGACAGCAGGGACCCACCGAACGGGCCACTGTATTTTGTGAAAAAAATAATTCGCCCCCTGACTGCTGGGACCCACCAGCTACATCTTCACACGCAAGGAAGTGTGTCAAAAAAACGATTCGCCCCCCTGATTGCTGGGACCCACCAGCTACATCTTCGCACGCAAGGAAGTGCGTCTGAAAAAAACGATTCGCCCCCCTGACTGCTGGGACCCACCAGCCACACCTTCGCACGCAAGGAAGGCCTCCGGGCAAAAAAACAGTTCGCCCCCTGACTACTGGGACCCACCAGCTACATCTTCACACACAAGGAAGTGCCTGACAGTCGGGACCCACATGGTCGACGTACGTAGCGTTGTTATTCTAGTCACGAATGTGTACGTACATATATACTGGTGGATGTAGAGGCGCGCATGTGTTGAAGTAGAGGCGCGCACATAGCATGTACATGTATGTACAACTGCCAGTGTGCAAGAAAGAAAATACGGCCACATATGTGTACATACGGGCGGGGTCTCGAACGCCTACTCGCGCATATATACGTACGGCCAGGGCTCGTGTACATGGCTTGGTCGGAACGGAGAAACAACGTTGTCGTCGTGTTCATGGGGACCCAACTGGCTGGGTTGGAACGGAATGCGTCATCGTGTTTATTGGGAGGGCTTGGACGGAACAGGCGATGGAAACGAGGCCTGGCAAAGCGTAGAACAGAGGAAACGGCCTTGTGTTCGACCGTCCACGTTCGAAACGAGATCCTGTTCATCGGGAGGGGTCTGGCGTATCGCAAAACGGAGGAAACGGACCTCCTACGATCGAAATGGGGTCCTGTTGATCGGGAGGGGTGTGGCGTACCGCAAAATGGACGAAACGGACTTGTGTTGGAGCGCTACGGTCAAAACTGGGGTCCTGTTCATAGGGAGGGGTGTGGTGTACCGCAAAACGGGACTCCACGGGATACTGTTCATCTCCACCGTCGACCTCCTCCAGTCTCCACGGGCTACTGTTCATCCATTGTCGACCTCCTCCAACCTCCACCTGCGACTGTTCATCCACGGGCTCCTGTTCATCCAGCCTCCACCGCGCGCTACTCCACCGGCTACTGTTCAACCACCCCTCCACAGGCACCCCTTCATCGTCTACTATTCATCCAGCCTCCACACCACGGGGTCCTATTCATCCAGAGGCAACCCCACCGATCACTGTTCATCCAACCCCCCCCCCCCCTGCAACGCTCACTGTTCATCCAGAGGCAGCATCGATCGGCTTCAGTTAGCAGCAGTAGCGTGAAGGAATCGCTCGATCGCTCGGGTTCAGTAACGCGTAGCCTACAGTGCAATCGCTCCGGTTCAGTTAGGCGACACCTCGCTCGGGTTCAGTTAGAGCCCAACGCCTCGCACACACGCTCGTACGTGTACGAGAGAAACGTGCATCGCTCGGCCCCCGACCAGCCACCGTAACCGGGAACTCCCCGAAATTTTCCTCCCCCTCGCTTCTACCATGGTTTTTTCCGCCACGGACGGCCCAAAGAATGTCATGCAGCTGCGCCTCCGGCCCACCCAGGACGAAAAGCCCATTTTCTATCATGATTTTTTTACATAGAAGTAGGAGCCCACCACATCTATGATGATACCGGGTTTTGTCACAATTAACGTCATAGAAGTGTCATATGTATGACAGCAAATTTTTTCGTTCGGCCCCAAATGTCACGGATGTGTCTTTTTTTTGTAGTGTCCGGTGCGTCCTCATACTGGAAGGTGGCTAGTTGGGCCAGGTCCAGGTCCAGATACCACGCCTTGACGAACTCCAAGGCCGTCTGAGCGCCAACCCAAGCTGCAGCCCCCTTCTAGGCCTCGAACCGTGCAACTGCTACCTCCAGCCGGTCGGCAGTCCGTCTAGGGGTGTGCGGAACCTGGGCATCTGGCCAGAGGGCGGACATCACCTGAGCCCCGATGTGCTGCAAGTGGCGGAGCATCTGATGAGCCGGATGCATGTGTGCTTGGACAGCAAGAAGTTGCTCGCCGACAGTCTGGGGTGCGTTGGGCGCGATCTCTGTGCCCACCCTCCTCCACACCTTGCACCGTGCCTCGATGGCCTTGCTGATGGCGATGGAGTGACCAGGGAAGAACTCTGCACAAGAATAAATCATCTGTACGCGTTGGTGCTATACAAATGGTTTTAAACCCCTTTCCGCGATGGCATTTGGAACCGTTGCCTAGTGGGTGACGGCGATGTCGGTGTACTAAAGTAGGGGTACCTTAGTATCCCGAACTTGTGCATGGGCAGTCGCAGCGTCCCGCGGCAAGGCTTGCCGGGTGCCCGCCAAGATCCTCCGTAGTTCCTATTGAAGCCATTCAAGAACAAAGTGTTTTAACTAAGAAGACAAGGCCCCGGCAAGAGGAGCTTGCCAGGAAGGACAAGGCCCCGGCAAGAGGAGCTTGCCTGGAAGGCCAACCAAGGCATTTCAAGAAACTTGCCGTAACGCACCGCGCGTCCCGGCAAGACCCGGCGAGCGACAAACTTCCGGGCGCAAGAAGACAGCGACCGCGGCAAGGCGCTTGCCGCGGCGAAGCCACCACTCTGCGCCCACGCTCCAGCGCATCCGTCAACGTGTCGCCACAGGACCGTTCCAAGCGTACGTGGCGAGAAGCTGTGCAGCCAAGCGGTGCGAGGTGGCAAGTGGAGATGACGAGAAGGCCATCGTGGCGAACGGTGGCGCCCCTAACGGTCGCTTTTCTGCACTGTTTGGGTGATGCGGACAGGCATTCAATGCCTTTGTCCCCTGCCGTCAGAGTTAGGTAGGGTGCACTGTAGAAGCAGTTGTACCAACCACACTTTTTACACTTTTACCCCTGCATGCGTTGCCACCTGTCGGTGACCCCTTTAGCCTATAAAAGGAGGCCCATGCGCAACGTAGAGGGGGTTGGACTCATTCGAAACCAGAACACTTCTACGCTCTCGAGCATAAGCATAAAACAACCACAAAGCAGCAGTAGGAGTATTATCTCTCCGGAGAGCTCTGAAGCTGGGTAAAAATCGCTCGCGTGCTCCGCCTCGATCCTCTCTTCGTGCGCCCTCCGCTCCCTGCCGGACCGAAAAGGGGCCCTGCCCCATAGGTGCTCGTTTCCCACGACATCTTTGGCGCGCCAGGTAGGGGGCGTCGAGGTTGTTTGAACCCGATCCGGTGTTCAGGCGAGCCAGATCTTCATCATCTTCATCGACATGCCACCGAAGAAGAAGGCTTTGGGGGTGGCTGCTCCGTCCGCGTCGGTCCTACCGCCACCGGAGCAAACGGGTGGTAGGGTAGATGCCGGCGGGCGAACGGGCGCCGACGAGGAAGCTCAAGCTGCCGCCAGGTCCAAGGACAAGGCCGCGCAAACTTCGGCGTCCGTACACGCACCGTGCCCATCTCAGGAGGCGCGAGACCGACAGCATCATGGTACTCGCAGTACCATACGCTCGTTGGACCAAGGTCGAGCTGGCGGATCTCGGGATGCTCAAGACCAGCACGCAGGCCAGCCTGCTGGCACGAGCAAGACGCGGTCGCCTGGACGGGATCCTGCTCCTTCTAACATAGTTAGAAGTCCGAGCATATCCCGCTCCTCGCACCGTTCACCACCGCCACCAAAGACTCCAGAAGAAGCGTTGGCTCGAGCCCAACTGCTCCTGGATTACCCTCCGACGGCGGACAAGATCGACGGTTGGGGGGCCACCATTCAGAGCCTCATCGGCTTCGCCAACGGCGACACTCCCCGGCAACCGAGCACATCGAAGCCGCGGCAAGACGCCCAGGCGCAAGCCGATGGCGACAAGACCGGTGGGGGTGCAACCACCGTGCACTCCCCGCCCCGAAAGCCAACGTCGCCGACTCGCTGGGTCAACCTCGACACCGACTCCACGGCGTCGTCAGATCCACGAGCTCGTCGCGATCAACGCCAAGTTCTTCAAGAACGACAACAAGAAGACGCTCGTACTCGCATCGAGCGTCGAATAGAAGCGCGATGTCAGTCAGACCAACGTGCTAGGCCCGCTGTCGACATGCATGCGCCAGGGGAACCAAGCGACTTGCCGTATGTGGTAGGTTGCCCTGCATTCACTCGTGAGCTGCGGCAAGTCCAGTGGCCTAGCACAAAGAACTTCAAGCCAGATGTACCAGAGAAGTATGATGGCAGGTTGCATCCGTCGGAGTTCCTCAGCATCTACACCATAGCGGTGCAAGCTACCGGGGGGCGCAACGAGAAGATCCTTGCCAACTACTTCCCACTGGTGCTCAAGCCCAATGTCAGATCCTGGCTCATGCACTTGCCGGACGACTCCATCTCCTCATGGGCGGACCTGTGTCATCAGTTTGTCGGCGCCTTCACAGGCGGCCACAAGACCCATGGCCAGGAGAGCGATCTTCATCTGCTCGCCCAGAAGGAAGGAGAGCCCCTGCGCAAGTACATTCAAAGGTTCAGCCAAGTGCAGCGCAACATCCCCGATGTCCACCCCACCGCGGTTATCAGCGCGTTCCATCAGAACGTGCGTAACTGCAGGATGCGGGAGGAGATGGCGATGTGCAAGATAAGAGATGTCAGTGAGCTCTACGCCCTGGCCGACAAGTGTGCACGTGCTGAGGAAGGGAGGAAACTCCCCGGAGAGAACACAGGAGCAGGAGGATCTGACAGTGAGGATGCCGCCCCGGCAAAGAAAAACCGGCGGCGGAACAACAGAAGAAGGAAAGGCAAAGATGTGGTAGCTGTCGAGCAGTCCGGCAACGGAGGTGGCGCCAAGGAAGCAGAACCTGTGGCGGCCGCCGACAAGCAGGGCGGTTCCGACAAGCAATACTACAAGATCCACCGTACCAAGGGCCACGATCTCCAAAGTTGCAAGAAATTTGAGCAGCTTGTCGAGCAGCAGAAAGCTGAGTATGAGCGACGCGACAAGGAGAAGGCCTAGGAAGGTACTGGCGGATCCGGCAAGAAGCGTCCCGGCCGGGGAGGATGCCGTGGCAAGGCCAAGCAGCGGCAAGGAGACAGGCCTCCCCGCGGCCGCGACAAGGATGAAGATGAAGATGAAGATGAGGACATGGATGATGGCGAGGCCGACGAGCAAGAATTTCAGAAAGCAACAGAGGTTCTGTGCGTTGACGGTGGTGCTTCTCTGCATACTTCGCACCGCCAGCTCAAACAGTGGGTGCGAGAAGTTAATGCAGTAGAACCATCAGTTGAGTCACGCATGCCCCTGAAGTGGTCCAGCACGCCTATCGTCTTTGACACTGAGGACCACCCTGATCGCGTCACTGCGGTCGGGTGCTTGCCGATGTTGGTTTCACCAACTATCCGCAACCTCAAGGTCACAAAGATGCTAGTTAACGGCGGGGCCGGCTTGAACCTGATCTCCTTAGCGGTACTCAAGAAACTCCAGATCCCCGACAGCGAGCTCGAAGAGACCAGTACATTCCAAGGAATCAATTCGGGAAGGAGCAAGCCGAAGGGGAAGATCACGTTGCCAGTGACATTTGGCAGCAAACTGAACTTCAGAACAGAGAAAGTCACTTTTGACGTCGCTGATTTCCCATTGCCCTACAATGGGATACTCGGCCGACTAGCGCTCGCCAAGTTCATGGCAGCCTCTCACTACGCTTACAACGTGCTCAAGATGCCAGGTCCGATAAGTGTCATCTCTGTCCCTGGTGACAAGAAAGATGCCCTTATCTGCACCGACAAGATCTACCGGGAAGCAGCAGCCGCAGCAGATCACAAGACACTTGCCGCTGAAGCTCCCGGGGGGAAGAAGAAGGCCAAGTCCGGCAGGAGCTCTGATGCCCACTCCGGCAAGCGCACCTCTTCGGAGTGCTGCACTACCGTCGAGGACGCACCATCGAGCTCCACCGGCAAGTGTAAGAAGGCGAAGGCAGCTCCGCCCGAAACCAAGAAAGTGGCCGCCAAGGAGGACGGCACTGGTGGTACTTTCACCATCAGTGCCACGCTTGACCCTAAATAGGAAAGCACGCTCGTTGCTTTCCTGCGGGCGAATGTCGATGTGTTTGTATGGCAACCATCTGACATCCCCGGTGTTCCCAGGAAAGTAATTGAGCACCACCTTGCCGTCTGTCCTCACGCGCGGCCCGTCAAGCAGAAAGTCAGAAAGCAAGCAGTGGAACGCGAAGAATTCATTGCAAAAGAAATCAAGAAGTTGGAACCAGCAGGCCTTGTCAGAGGAGTGCTCCATCCTACGTGGCTGGCCAATCCTGTAGTCGTGCGCAAGGCGAATGGAAAATGGAGGCTTTGTATTGACTTCATTGATGTTAATAAAGCTTGTCCCAAAGATCCATTTCCCTTGCCGCGCATTGACCAGATTGTCGACTCCATGGCAGGATGTGATTTGCTTTCATTTCTTGATGCATATTCAGGATACCATCAGATCTTCATGGCAGAAGAGGATGAGGAGAAAACCGCATTCATTACTCCATGTGGCACGTACTGCTTTGTACGGATGCCCTTCGGACTAAAGAATGCTGGTTCAACATTTGCAAGGGTAGTTCACGAAGCTTTTAAGCCACAATTGCACAGAAATGTAGAAGCTTACATGGATGACATAGTGGTCAAGAGCAAAGACAGAGCAACTCTGATTCAAGATTTGGACGAGACCTTTGCAAATCTGCGCAAGATCAACCTCAAGCTCAACCCCGAGAAGTGCGTGTTTGGAGTCCCCTCCGGCAAGCTTCTCGGGCTCTTTGTGTCTCAGCGGGGGATTGAAGCTAATCCCGACAAGATCAAGGCCATTGAGCAGATCGAAGCACCAAAGCGCGTCAAGGATGTACGAAGGCTTGCCGGCTGCATAGCTGCTCTTAGCAGGTTTATCTCTAAGTCTGCTGAGCGTGCCCTGCCATTCTTCAAAATACTGAAAAAGGCAGGTCCAATGAAATGGACTCCGGAAGCGGATGCTGCGCTGCAGGACTTGAAGAGATACCTGTCCTCCACTCCAATACTTGTCACACCTAAGCCACAAGAGAAGTTGTTGTTGTATCTAGCGGCAACCAATCAAGTGGTTAGTGCTGCATTAGTAGCGGAAAGGGAGGCGGATGATGAGCCAGCGGCCATGACAAGCGCGTCCAGCGACAAGCAGGGAGCTTCCCCGACAAGCTCTGGTCCCGACAAGGATGAATCTGTGCAGCCACAAGAAGAGAAGCAGAAAAAAATGGTGCAGCGCCCAGTTTACTTTGTCAGTTCCCTACTGCAGCGGGCTAGATCAAGGTACTCTGGTGTGCAGAAATTGCTTTTCGGCCTTCTCATGGCCTCGAGAAAGCTGCGCCATTACTTTCAAGCACATGAGATCACAGTTGTCACTCGCTTTCCGTTGAAGAGGATATTGCATAATCCAGAAGCAACAGGCAGGATTGTCGAGTGGGCACTGGAATTGTCAAGCTTTGGCCTCAAGTTTGAGAGTACTTCAACTATCCAGAGCCGAGCATTGGCAGAATTCATAGCAGAATGAACGCCAACACCTGATGAAGAAACTCCATAGACGAGCATCCCTGTCAAGGAAGCAAGCAAAGAATGGATAATGTACTTTGATGGTGCCTTCTCGCTGCAAGGCGCCGGTGCGGGCGTGCTACTTGTCGCACCCATCGGAGAGCACCTCAAGTACGTGGTCCAGATGCACTTTCCCAAGGAACAAGCGACAGACAATACTGCAGAGTATGAAGGTTTGCTTGCCGGACTTAGGATCGCGGCAGACCTTGGGATCAAGAAGCTTATTGTTAGGGGTGACTCGCAGCTTGTCGTCCGCCAAGTAAACAAAGATTACCAGAGTCCATTGATGGAAGCTTACATCGATGAAGTGAGAAAGTTGGAAGAGCATTTTGACGGCCTGCAGATGGAACATGTTCCGAGAGCCCAAAACGATGTTGCCGATGGCCTGTCAAAATGCGCTGCATTAAAGTTACCTGTGGAACCAGGGATATTTGTGCTCAAGCTGACTCAACCATCTGTAACACCATCATCTGGACAGAGCAAGAAGAGGAAGTTGGTTTCTGGTGACTACTTTCCGGCAGAGCTTCCCGAAGCCACCGCCAAGAAGGTCCCCAAGGTCAACACCAAGAGTGCTGAGGAGCAGTCTGCTCCGACAAGCCCTAAGGTTTTTTCCGTTGAAGCAGACGCTCCCGACAAGTTTTGCTCCGGCAAGCTTGCCGGGGAACATCAGGCTACGGCTGAACAGCAGGTTCTTGCCGCAGAAGCAGATGTTCCCACAGCAACATTTGTGCCTTTAGTCCTTGTCGTTGAGCCGCAAGCTCCGGCATGGGCGCAGCAGATTGTCCGTTTCCTTCAGACAGGAGAACTTCCCGAAGAGCAAGAAGAAGTGGAGAGAGTAGCCCGGCAATCAAGTATGTACCAGTTTGTCGACGACATGCTGTACAGAAGAGGATTCAACGGAGTGAAATTGAAGTGCATTCCCTGGGAAGATGGACAGAAGCTGTTGGCGGAGATACATGGAGGCATATGTGGTCATCACATTGGCGCAAGAGCACTTGCCGGCAAAGCATTCCGGCAAGCTTTCTTTTGGCCAATAGCCCTCCAGGATGCAACTGCACAAGTAAACAAGTGTGAAGCGTGCCAGTTCCATTCAAAGCAGATACACCAGCCAGCTCAAGCTCTCTGGACGATCCCTTTATCCTGGCCATTTTTGGTCTGGGGGCTCGATATCCTCGGCCCCTTTCCCCGAGCTGTCGGGGGCTTTGAGTACTTGTACGTTGCAATTGACAAGTTCACAAAGTGGCCAGAAGTAGAACCAGTGAGGAAGGTGACAGCACAGTCAGCAGTCAAGTTCTTCAGGTCGATTGTTTGCCGTTTCGGAATCCCTAACAGGATCATCACCGACAATGGCACACAATTTACGAGCCGCACCTTCATGCAGTACGTCCAAGATCTTGGCACCAAAGTCTGCTTCGCTTCTGTTGCTCACCCGAGAAGCAACGGTCAAGCGGAGAGGGCAAACGCTGAAGTGTTGCGCGGGCTCAAGACCAGAACTTTCGACAGGCTGCACAAGTGCAGAAAGAACTGGATCGAGGAGCTGCTGGTGGTTCTTTGGTCGATCAGGACGACGCCAAATCGAGCCACTGGCCAGACACCTTTCGCTCTAGTCTATGGAGCAGAGGCAGTTCTCCCCACGGAACTCGTATACGGATCACCTCGAGTGCTCGCTTATGATGAGCTTGAGCAAGAGCAGCTGCGACAAGATGACGCTCTGCTCCTTGAGGAAGATCGTCTTCAGGCTGCTGTACGAGCTGCTCGATACCAGCAAGCTTTGCGCCGCTACCATAGCCGCAAAGTTAATGCCAGAAGTCTCGAGGAAGGCGACCTTGTTCTTCGGCGCGTTCAATCCGCCAAGAATTCCAACAAGTTGACGCCGAAGGCCCTTATCGGGTAAAGCGAGTCACTAGGCCTGGCGTTGTCCGCCTTGAGACCGAAGATGGCTTTCCGGTGAGCAACTCCTGGAATATTGAGCATCTTCGTAAGTTTTACCCGTAAGGCGCGGTTGCCGGAACCTGTTCCGGCAACCACCTTTTGTACAAGCCTTGCCGCTGTTGCATGTAACCCTTTGTACAAAGCCAGGCGCAGATCCCGTACATAAATAAAGCTCATGTGCTCCGCACATCTTGTCAAAATTCATGCCTTTTTCTTTTTGCATGTATTATCTGACACTTTGTGCAGCACTTGCCCCGGGTAAGCAATAACGAGCCTTAAGGCTCCATATATTTATTTTCTCTTCTTTCTTTTTCTCAAGAAAGCGGAAGGTTCCCTCGTGCACAAGTTCACCAGGGGGGAAGAAGGAGATAATGGTGTGGACCAGGCGTCGTTCAAGAAAAGTTTTGCCTTGCCGGGACACAAACGACAGAAAAGCTAAGTTGCCAAAGTTTGAGCGCAATCAGTTTTAAAAATTTTAAGTTATCTTCCTTGAACGACCGTGCTTTGTATGGAAAACCTGTGCGCGGAGGAACCAACTCGTAGCTAGTTGCGCCCTTACTTTGTTTCGAGTCCGCTCAACAACTTAAGTGTGCTGCGACTAGTTGCGACAAGGTTTCTTGCCGGAAGCAGCACCGCCGGCAGGCTGTTGATGTTCCGCACTCAGCGCTCGCGGCAAGGGTGCCTGCGCCGGCAAGTTCCCTAAAAGCGTAGGGTAAAAACATACAAAGGAAGGAATCAAGTAAAGGAAATAACATAGCAAATACCACCTAAGATAAAGTTATATTACAAAGATAACTTGTCGCAGCTCTAACAGATTGTTTTTCATAACATGACTAGCAGCGGCAAGAAAAAGAAGAAACAGGCGGCCTAATCTACGCGGCCACCATCAACTCTCTTGACTTCATTCACCTTGTCCACGATGGGTGCGACAAGGGCTTTGAGCTCTTCAAGATCAGCACCCGCCGGTAGCTTCTTGAGGACGTTGGTGAGGTTGAGGCCTGGGTTGCAGAAGAGCACCTTCACCAACACCTTATCCAGAACTCTGGCGCAGATTGTGCGCGACTCGTTGGCCAGCTGCTTTGGGATCCTTTCTCGGAGTTGCTAGAGGGCCGTCACCACGTCCTTGAAGAACAGAGTGAGCTTGGCGCTGGGCTGGAGGTTCTCATCAGAAGAGTACCCAAAGCCCTCCAATTCCAGCTGCACCAGCTCCTCGTCGATGACCACGGCGATGTTGACGAGGCCCTCCGTCCAGAGCTCCACAGTAGCCCTGAAGGTGTTCTGGGTTTTGGCGGCCCTCGTCAGCAGCGCCTCGTTGGCTTTGATCTCTTCCTTCAAGTCCGCCTCCCGCTTCTTGGCACCGTCCAGCGTCTCAGTCAGCGTGGCCAGCTTCAGCTCCAGATCAGCATTTGAATCCTTGGCGACACTCAGCTCTTTGCCCCTCTCAAGGAGACGACCCTGCAGCTCACCATGGGTAAGGGCGTCCTTCTCGCGCTCGCGCTGGAGCGCCGCAAGCTCTTCATCCTTCGCCTTGAGAGTGGCTTCTAGCTGCGTCACCTTCACCTCCAGCTCCTTCTTGGCGGCCTCGGCAGCTGCAGTGGCATCCTTTGCCTCTTTGAGAGCCCCGCCAAGTGCTTTCTCGCGTGCAGCCAGCTCCTCTTCATAGCTGTCCAGATTAACTTTCCACTGTGTCAGCTCGCCTTCTCGCGTAGACTGCTCCTCGGCGGCAAGCCGCTGCTGCTCTTCGGCTTCTGCCTTCTCGAGGATGAAGGCCTTTCGCGCCTCAACAAGCTGCGCCCTCTCCTCTGCAATTGACCGGAGAGCTTCCTGATTGCGTTCCCGGAGCTCCTCTGCGCGCTTCTCAATATCTGCTCCCGCCTGCGCGACAAGCACTTCTCGGGATTCCACTTTGGCTTGTCGGGTGCGGTAGAGCGACACCAGCTTCCGGAGCAGCTGCTCCTCCTCAGACTCGCCGCTGCTGCTGCTTGGCGCGTCAACCACTGTCAGCCCAGCGGAGGCGAGCACTTCCCCGTCAAAAGCTTCTCCCTCGACCGGCGCCCTGGAGCTTGACGCCCAGGGAAGCTTGATGAAGACACCGTCGCCGGCCTTCAAGTAGGCGCCAGGCTGGGGCTCTTCGGAGCCTGGCGCTGCGTCATCGGCGGTCGGCGTAGCGCCTTGTGCTCCTGCGGCCCACGGGTCATCAGTACGATCACCAGACCCCTCGCCAGCTCCTGCGCCAGCAGCCTTGGCGGCCTCTTCGTTGGCAGGATCATCAGCGCCGGCCTCTTCTTCGGTGGCAGCGGCTTCGTCAGTATTGCCGCGCATGTTTTCCTCGCCGGTGACCTCGGTCTCCATCGGCTCCGTGGAAGGAGGATCTGAAGATAGGAAGAGGGAGAAAAAGTCAAGCAAATATCCAAAAAGAAGATCAGAAGAAGAAGAACCCAAGGGAAGTTTCAAGCAAGGGAAATTACCAGTACTGGGATCCACGATCATGGGCTCCACCACCGAAGGGTTGCTGGTGCTGCCCCTTGCCAGAGACTCCTCCCTTGCCGGGGACCTCTCCCTTGCCGGAGAGCGATCCCTTGCCGGGGACTCCTCCCTTGGCGGCGTAGTCGAAGCAGATAGCACCTCAGGGGCGACTTCTGGTTGCTCCTGGTGGGTCTGTTCTGCTCCTACACAAGCAAACCAACAGTCAGATGTGAGTAAAGGAAAAAGCACCCATGCGCGCCTGACAACAGGGAGTAAGACTATGAACTTACGCTGGGGGTTGCGCTGGGGGCTGCTTCGAGGAGTAATTGCCGGGTCCGACAAGGTGGTCTCGGACGTGCCCTTTGTCATCACAGCAGGATCGTCCTCGATGACAACCACGGGGACCTTGGCCCTCTTAGCCGCTCTCTGGGCCAGAGTCCTAGAAAGGAACAAGGTTCAGAAGAAAGCAGATCAGATACAAGACAAGAAACAGTAAGAATTGAAGAAAAATAAGTACAGCAGAGAAACTTACTCCTCTTCTTCCTCCTCGTCGGAGCTGAGCGCGGAGAGATCGAAGTCCGGTACCCTTTCGGTGCGACGAGGCGGAGGAGTAGGCTCCCTTGGCCGTTTGGCGGGAGCTGCGGCAGGATCAGAAGCGGCGACCCGAGAGGACCCCGCTCCAGTTACCGGCGCGGCGTGAGATGCTCCCGCGGCGCCAGTGCTTGTCGCGGTGGAGCGTGTCCCGCGGCGCGGCAGCTGTTGACCCGTCTGCCGCCCTGCTATGTCTCCAGTCCTACGGAGGCGCCTTCTTGGTGGAGCTGGGGGCTGCACGGGGAGCTCCGCTTGCGGCAAGTTGCTTGAAGACGGCTGGCCGCTTGCGCCCCCGGCAGGCTCGCTCGATTCGGCTTCGGGCTCTCCCTCCCCGGCGCATTCCCCGACAAGCTCCTCCCGCTCGGCGAGGCTTGCCACCTCGGCTGCATCCGCCTCCTCCACTGTAAACCCGAACTCGCCCGCGGCGGCGGCGGCCGCCGCCTCTTCCGCTCTGGTTGCAATGCGCCGCATCTCGTCGTCGGTGGTGTCACGGGTGAGGCTCCTCTGCTCGTCGGCGCAGACCGCCACCTCCACCAAGTCGTCAAAGAATTGCTGCACGACGTCGTCGGCGGGCTCCTGCCAAGTTGGGATAATCCCATGCGAGTCGCACTCTGGCATCATTGCGCGGATGCGATCGAGCTGGGAGTTGTTGCACAATGGGACGACACCCTGCGGCAGCCTGAACCACTCGGGATGGTTGGGGTCATGCTTGAACAGCTCCTTCAGCGTCCCATCCAACTCCAAGACAGTAAAATTAAAATTGAGGCCCGGGCGCAGCCTCATGATATCCGCCGGACCCCCGAACAGCCAGGCGGGTCTCCCCCTCTCCTGCAGAGGGGCGATACGGCGACGAAGAAAGTCCGCGCCAACAGCCCCTACAGTGAGCCCAGCAAGCCTGAGCCGCAAGATCCGGGTGGTAGCGATCTTCAGTCTAGCATTGTCCGCCGCCAGGGCGCTCCAATCGCCGCTGCGCACTACTCGGGCTTGGCGCAAGTTGGTGAATGGCTGCGGGTTCTCGTCTACAATCCAACACCATTCTGCCCTCCACTCCTCCCACTTGCTGCGAAGCTCCCCCTCCAGATAGACCTCCTTCATACCGGCTCTCGAGATCCAGGCGATCCCGCCAGCCAAAGGCTCTCCCTTCTCGACCCGGGGCATGAAGTAGTGGCGGAAAAGGGCTACGTTTGGGTGGATTCCGACAAAATTCTCGCAGAGATGTGCGAAAACCGCCATGGTCAGAACGGCGTTGGGGGTGAAATCAAGGAGATGAAACCCGTAGGTGTTCATGATGTCACAGAAGAAATCGGAAAAGGGCGGGCAGAGCCCGCAATAGAAGAACAGCGCAAAGAAGGGGTATCCTTTTGGACACCGTTTCGAAGTGGAAGCTTCGGCGGAGAGTACCTGGGTGCGCGGATGCGCCCGCATCTCCGTCGACCAGAAGAGGTAGAACCACTCCCGCAGCTCCTTCGCGGAGAGCTCGGCGGGAAGAGTGCCCGCTCCTTCCGCAGCGCCTCAAGCCGCAGCGCCTCGGCCGACTTCGCACCCTTCCCGGTCTTCGGGGCCATGGCGGAGGCGGTGGAGGAGAGCGAGGGCGTTGGCGGCGACGGCGGCGACGGGGGGCGGAGCGCTGCTCTCTTTCAGCTTTGGGAAGCGGAGGGGAGCGGCGGAGATTTCTGAGGATGCAACTGCAAGTGGCGAAGGTGGGGGAACGGCCCCTGTTTCCCCTGCTTATAAAGAGGAGGAGGCGGACGTTACGCTTTTCCGAATAAAGAATCACCCACGATCTCTCCCACGACGCCGCGTTCGATGCATGCCGTTACGGGAGGACGCGGTGGATACGGAGTTAGATATGGTGTGGACCCAGGCCGCGTGTGCCCGTGCCCTGTTTTGGGTCTGGCCCAACAGCGCTCGGCACCGTGTGTGGCCCAGGCCTGGGGGCTCCTGTCGGTGTACTAAAGTAGGGGTACCTTAGTATCCCGAACTTGTGCACGGGCAGTCGCAGCGTCCCGCGGCAAGGCTTGCCGGGTGCCCGCCAAGATCCTCCGTAGTTCCTATTGAAGCCATTCAAGAACAAAGTGTTTTAACTAAGAAGACAAGGCCCCGGCAAGAGGAGCTTGCCGGGAAGGCCAACCAAGGCATTTCAAGAAACTTGCCGTAACGCACCGCGCGTCCCGGCAAGACCCGGCGAGCGACAAACTTCCGGGCGCAACAAGACAGCAACCGCGGCAAGGCGCTTGCCGCGGCGAAGCCACCACTCTGCACCCACGCTCCAGCGCATCCGTCAACGTGTCGCCACAGGACAGTTCCAAGCATACGTGGCGAGAAGCTGTGCAGCCAAGCGGTGCGAGGAGGCAAGTGGAGATGACGAGAAGGCCATCGTGGCGAACGGTGGCGCCCCTAACGGTCGCTTTTCTTCATTGTTTAGGCGACGCGGACAGGCATTCAATGCCTTTGTCCCCAGCCGTCAGAGTTAGGTAGGGTGCACTATAGAAGCAGTTGTACCAACCACACTTTTTACACTTTTACCCCTGCATGCGTTGCCACCTGTCGGTGACCCCTTTAGCCTATAAAAGGAGGCCCATGCGCAACGTAGAGGGGGTTGGACTCATTCGAAACCAGAACACTTCTACGCTCTCGAGCATAAGCATAAAACAACCACAAAGCAGCAGTAGGAGTATTATCTCTCCGGAGAGCTCCGAAGCTGGGTAAAAATTGCTCGCGTGCTCCGCCTCGATCCGCTCTTCGTGCGCCCTCCACTCCCTGCCGGACCGAAAAGGGGCCCTGCCCCATAGGTGCTCGTTTCCCACGACAGGCGATAGGGGGTTCCTTCTCACACGACCCAGAAACCGTCAGGGATATGCCCTCCCAGCACACACGCTCGGCAAAATGACGTCGTGTGCGACCAACGAGCGCTCAAATACGGAAATACACACATTAGAGCTAAAAATACAATTATATAGGGGAAATTGTTTCCGGTCGCAAGTACATCCCACACAGTCAGGCCCCGCTAAACCTTTCCGTTCGTATGTACATCCCACATAGTCGCTCCAAGGAAAATGTTTCCGTTCACAGGTACATCACACACAATTTTTCTGGTTAAATCGTTTGTGATAGTGTTGCCATTGCACACGATATTAACAATTTTATCGTTTGCATTATTGAATGCATCACACATGGTGCGAAGAAGAAACTATGTGGCAAAGGATGTCCATCACACAAAGTTTTTATGTGGTAAATGTTTGCGCAAGGTGGCCGAACACAAACAGTTTTCTAGAGGATGTCGTGTGTGCATCAGAGATTGATCGCACACGTAGTGGATCGTAGAAACGTTTCTGATCTCCATGTCTATCATAGATGTTTTGCTTTCACAAACCTTGCGCAGTGTAATCCCTAATTAATCCCTAATTTAAAAATCACATGTATTGAATTTTAAAGTATTTAATCACTTATTTCATATCCAACCATATTTATTACAAATATAGGTTCAACCACGAATGCATAATTCAATGCACAGGTACATATACTAAAGAACTATAGAGGAACCAACTAAAGAATGATTAACCACAGTTGTACTAAAGACTGTAAAGAGGGACACAAAAGACATTCTGGTTGCTGGAGAAGGTGAAGCGGAATGCCCGTATTGTGCCCTCCTCCAAGCGTAATGCACGCACGACTCTAGGCAAACCTCTTGTGATGGCTGCCCGTCCATCCTTCACTTTCTTCATTACGACTTCTCGGTGCTCATTGTAGTCTGGATGAAATACTTTAAACTTCATTGTGTGTCCACGAATCATGTACTTTGCGATGTAATCTTGAGTGAACTGCTTCGGGAACCACTGGGAACGAAAAAGATTCAGACATTGTTGTCTAACAACTCATTATGGGCAGTAAAAAGAAAAGGTTGCAGAGTTTGTAGTTACCATCCTATAGCTCACTGTTGTGTTAAATAGAGCATAAACAAATAATTTCTTGCCATCATTTGTATCTTTTTGCTAATAATACTTATCAGTTTCCTCACTTGATGCTTGTTCATGAATATCTCATTGCCCCATATGCAAAAAGGGTCGATGTGTGGATCCTTGCCAAGGGCATATGTACCTACAAGCAGCAAGTCAATATTAGAAGCTAACAAGTGTCCATGCCTGGATCTATATGAAGGAAATATGCCCTAGAGGCAATAATAAAGTTATTAATTATTTCCTCATATCATGATAAATGTTTATTATTCATGCTAGAATTGTATTAATCGGAAACATGATACATGTGTGAATACATAGACAAAACTATAGTCACTAGTATGCCTCTACTTGACTAGCTCATTAATCAAAGATGGTTATGTTTCCTAACCATAGACATGTGTTGTCATTTGATTAGTGGGATCACATCATTAGAAGAATGATGTGATTGACATGACCCATTCCGTTAGCCTAGCACTTGATCGTTTAAATATACTGCTATTGCTTTCTTCATGACTTATACATGTTCCTGTAACTATGAGAATTATGCAACTCCCGTTTACCGGAGGAACACTTTGGGTACTACAAAACGTCACAACATAACTGGGTGATTATAAAGGGGTACTACAGGTGTCTCCGAAGGTACATGTTGAGTTGGCGTATTTCGAGAATAGGTTTTGTCACTCCGATTGTTGGAGAGGTATCTCTGGGCCCTCCCGGTAATGCACATCACTATAAGCCTTGCAAGCAATGTGACCAATGGGTTGGTTACGAGATGATGCATTACAGAACGAGTAAAGAGACTTGCCGGTAACGAGATTGAACTAGTTATTGGATACCGACGATCAGATCTCGGGCAAGTAACATAGCGATGACAAAGGGAACAACGTATGTTGTTATGCGGTTTGACCGATAAAGATCTTCGTAGAATATGTAGGAACCAATATGGGCATCCAGGTCCCGCTATTGGTTATTGACCGAGAATGGTTCTAGGTCATGTCTACATAGTTCTCGAACCCGTAGGGTCCGCACGCTTAACGTTACGATGACAATTTTATTATGAGTTTATAAGTTTTGATGTACCGAAGTTTGTTCGGAGTCCCGGATGTGATCATGGACATGACGAGGAGTCTCGAAATGGTCGAGACATAAAGATCGATATATTGGAAGCCTATATTTGGACATCGAAATCGTTGCGGGTGAAATCGGCATTTTACCGGAGTACTGGGAGGTTACCGGAACCCCCCGGGGGGTTATTGGGCCTACATGGGCCTCGAGGGAGAAGAGGGAAGGTGCCAGGAGGGGGCCGCGCGCCCCTCCCCTTCCTAGTCCGAATAGGACAAGGTAAGGGGGGCGGCACCCCCCCTTTCCTTCCTCTCTTCCTCCTCTTTCCCCCCTTCTCCTACTCCTACTTGGAAAGAAGGGAGTCCTACTCCCGGTGGGAGTAGGACTCCCCCCTTGGCGTGCCCTCCTTGGTCGGCCGCCTCCTTCCCCCTGGCTCCTTTATATACGGGGGCGGGGGGCACCCCATAGACACACAAGTTGATCTACGGATCGTTCCTTAGCCGTGTGCGGTGCCCCCTTCCACCATATTCCACCTCGGTCATACCGTCGCGGAGTTTAGGCAAAGCCCTACATCGGTAGAGCATCATCATTGTCACCACGCCGTCGTGCTGACGGAACTCATCTCCGGAGCTTTGCTGGATCGAAGGCCGGAGATCTTCATCGAGCTGAACGTGTGCTGAACTCGGAGGCCCCGTACGTTCGGTGCTTGGATCGGTCGGATCGTGAAGACGTACGACTACATCAACCGTGTTGTGCTAACGCTTCCTCTTACGGTCTACGATGGTACGTGGACGAACACTCACCCCTCTCGTTGCTATGCCATCACCATGATCTTGCGTGTGCGTAGGAATTTTTTTGAAATTACTACGTTCCCCAACAGTGGCATCCGATCCGAGGTTTTATGCGTTGATGTTATATGCACGAGTAGAACACAAGTGAGTTGTGGGCGATACAAGTCATACTGCTTACCAGCATGTCATACTTTGGTTCGGCAGTATTGTGAGATGAAGCGGCCCGGACCGACATTACGCGTACGCTTACGCGAGACTGGTTTCACCGTTACGAGCATTCGTGCTTAAAGGTGGTTGGCGGGTGTCTGTCTCTCTCACTTTAGCTGAATCGAGTGTGGCTACGCCCGGTCCTTGCGAAGGTTAAAACAGCACCAACTTGACGAACTATCGTTGTGGTTTTTGATGCGTAGGTAAGAACGGTTCTTGCTAAGCCCGTAGCAGCCACGTAAAATTTGCAACAACAAAGTAGAGGACGTCTAACTTGTTTTTGCAGAGCATGTTGTGATGTGATATGGTCAAGACATGATGCTATAGTTTATTGTATGAGATGATCATGTTTTGTAACCGAAGTTATCGGCAACTGGCAGGAGCCATATGGTTGTCATTTTATTGTATGAAATGCAAACGCCCTGTAATTGCTTTACTTTATCACTAAGCGGTAGCGATAGTCGTAGAAGCAATAGATGGCGTAACGACAACGATGCTACGATGGAGATGAAGGTGTCACGCCGGTGATGATGGTGATCACGACGGTGCTTCGAAGATGGAGATCACAAGCACAAGATGATGATGGCCATATCATATCACTTATATTGATTGCATGTGATGTTTATCCTTTATGCATATTATCTTGCTTTGATTGACGGTAGCATTTTAAGATGATCTCTCACTTAATATCAAGAAGTGTTCTCCCTGAGTATGCACCGTTGCGAAAGTTCTTCGTGCTGAGACACCACGTGATGATCGGGTGTGATAGGCTCTACATTGAAATACAACGGGTGCAAAACAGTTGCACACGCGGAATACTCAGGTCATACTTGACGAGCCTAGCATATACAGATATGGCCTCGGAACACGGAGACCGAAAGGTCGAGCGTGCATCATATAGTAGATATGATCAACATAGTGATTTTCACCATTGAAACTACTCCATCTCACGTGATGATCGGACATGGTTTAGTTGATTTGGATCACGTGATCACTTAGATGACTAGAGAGATGTCTGTCTAAGTGGGAGTTCTTAAGTAATATGATTAATTGAACTTAAATTTATCATGAACTTAGTACCTGATAGTATTTTGCTTGTCTATGTTTGTTTGTAGATAGATGGCTCGTGCTGTTGTTCCGTTGAATTTTAATGCGTTCCTTGAGAAAGAAAAGTTGAAAGATGATGGTAGCAATTACACGGACTGGGTCCGTAACCTGAGGATTATCCTCATTGCTGCACAGAAAAGTTACATCCTGGAAGCACCGCTGGGTGCCAGGCCTGCTGCTGATGCAACTGACAACGTTAAGAACGTCTGGCAGAGCAAAGCTGATGACTGCTCGATAGTTTAGTGTGCCATGCTTTACGGCTTAGAACCGGGTCTTCAACGACGTTTTGAACATCATGGAGCATATGAGATGTTCCCGGAGTTGAAGTTAATATTTCAAGCAAATGCCCGGATTGAGAGATATGAAGTCTCCAATAAGTTCTATAGCTGCAAGATGGAGGAGAATAGTTCTGTCAGTGAACACATACTCAAAATGTCTGGGTATAATAATCACTTGATTCAACTGGGAGTTAATCTTCCTGATGACAGTGTCATTGACAGAATTCTCCAATCACTGCCACCAAGCTACAAGAGCTTCGTGATGAACTATAATATGCAAGGGATGAACAAGACTATTCCCGAGCTCTTCGCAATGCGAAAAGCCGCGGAGGTAGAAATCAAGAAGGAGCATCAAGTGTTGATGGTTAACAAGACCACCAGTTTCAAGAAAAAGGGCAAAGGAAAGAAGAAGGGGAACTTCAAAAAGAACGGCAAGCAAGTTGCTGCTCAAGAGAAGAAACCCAAGTCTGGACCTAAGCCTGAAACTGAGTGCTTCTACTGCAAGCAGACTGGACACTGGAAGCGGAACTGCCCCAAGTATTTGGCGGATAAGAAGGATGGCAAAGTGAACAAAGGTATATGTGATATACATGTTATTGATGTGTACCTTACTAATGCTCGCAGTAGCACCTGGGTATTTGATACTGGTTCTGTTGCTAATTTTTGCAACTCGAAACAGGGACTATGGATTAAGCGAAGATTGGCTAAGGACGAGGTGACGATGCGCGTAGGAAATGGTTCCAAAGTCGATGTGATCGCAGTCGGCACGCTACCTCTACATCTACCATCGGGATTAGTTTTAGACCTAAATAATTGTTATTTGGTGCCAGCATTGAGCATGAACATTATATCTGGATCTTGTTTGATGCGAGATGGTTATTCATTTAAATCAGAGAATAATGGTTGTTCTATTTATATGAGTAATATCTTTTATGGTCATGCACCCTTGAGGAGTGGTCTATTTTTATTGAATCTCGATAGTAGTGATACACATATTCATAGTGTTGAAACCAAAATATGCAGAGTTGATAATGATAGTGCAACTTATTTGTGGCACTGCCGTTTGGGTCATATCGGTGTAAAGCGCATGAAGAAACTCCATACTGATGGGCTTTTGGAATCACTTGATTATGAATCACTTGGTACTTGCGAACCGTGACTTATGGGCAAGATGACTAAAACGCCGTTCTCCTGAACTATGGAGCGAGCAACTGATTTGTTGGAAATCATACATACTGATGTTTATGGTCCAATGAATGTGGAGGCTCGCGGCGGATATCATTATTTTCTCACCTTCACAGATGACTTAAGCAGATATGGGTATATCTACTTAATGAAACACAAGTCTGAAACATTTGAAAAGTTCAAAGAATTTCAGAGTGAAGTGGAAAATCATCGTAACATGAAAATAAAGTTTCTACGATCTGATCATGGAGGAGAATATTTGAGTTACGAGTTTGGTCTACACTTGAAACAATGCGGAATAGTTTCACAACTCACGCCACCTGGAACACCACAACGAAATGGTGTGTCCGAACGTCGTAATCGTACTTTACTAGATATGGTGTGATCTATGATGTCTCTTACTGATTTACCGCTATCGTTTTGGGGTTATGCTTTAGAGACAGCCGCATTCACGTTAAATAGGGCACCATCAAATCCGTTGAGATGACGCCTTATGAACTGTGGTTTGGCAAGAAACCAAAGTTGTCGTTTCTTAAAGTTTGGGGCTGCGATGCTTATGTGAAGAAACTTCAACCAGATATGCTCGAACCCAAATCGGAGAAATGTGTCTTCATAGGATACCCAAAAGAGACAATTGGGTACACCTTCTATCACAGATCTGAGGGCAAGATTTTCTTTGCTAAAGTCGGATCCTTTCTAGAGAAGGAGTTTCTCTCGAAAGAAGTGAGTGGGAGGAAAGTAGAACTTGATGAAATAACTGTATCTACTCCCTTATTGGAAAGTAGTTCATCACAAGAACCGGTTCCTGTGACAACTACACAAATTAGTGAGGAAGCTAATTATATTGATCATGAAACTTCAGATCAAGTTTCTACTGAACCTCGTAGGTCTACCAGAGTAAGATCCGCACCAGAGTGGTATGGTAATCCTATTCTGGAAGTCATGTTACTTGACCATGATGAACCTACAAACTATGAGGAAGCGATGATGAGCCCAGATTCCGCAAAATGGCTAGAGGCCATGAAATCTGAGATGGGATCCATGTATGAAAACAAAGTATGGACTTTGGTTGACTTGCCCGATGATCGGCAAGCCATTGAGAATAAATGGATCTTTAAGAAGAAGACTGACGCTGATGGTAATGTAATTGTCTATAAAGCTCGACTTGTTGCGAAAGGTTTTCGACAAGTTCAAGGGGTTGACTACGATGAGACTTTCTCACCCGTAGCGATGCTTAAGTCTGTCCGAATCATGTTAGCTATTGCTGCATTTCATGATTATGAAATTTGGCAAATGGATGTCAATACTGCATTCTTGAATGGATTTCTAGAAGAAGAGTTGTATATGATGCAGCCAGGAGGTTTTGTTGATCCAAAAGGTGCTAAAAAAGTGTGCAAGCTCCAGCGATCCATTTATGGACTGGTGCAAGCATCTCGGAGTTGGAATAAACGTTTTGATAGTGTGATCAAACCATATGGTTTTATACAGACTTTTGGAGAAGCCTGTATTTACAAGAAAGTGAGTGGGAGCTCTGTAGCATTTCTGATTTTATATGTAGATGACATATTATTAATTGGAAATGATATAGAATTTCTGGATAACATAAAGGGATACTTGAATAAAAGTTTTTCAATGAAAGACCTCGGTGAAGCTGCTTACATATTGGGCATCAAGATCTATAGAGATAGGTCAAGACGCTTAATAGGACTTTCACAAAGCACATACCTTGACAAAATTTTGAAAAAGTTCAAAATGGATCAGGCAAAGAAAGGGTTCTTGCCTGTGCTACAAGGTGTGAAGTTGAGTCAAACTCAATGCCCGACCACAGCAGAAGATAGAGAGAAAATGAAAGATGTTCCCTATGCTTGAGCCATAGGCTCTATCATGTATGCAATGTTGTGTACCAGACCTGACGTATGCTTAGCAATAAGCTTGGTAGGAAGGTACCAAAGTAATCCAGGAGTGGATCACTGGACAGCGGTCAAGAACATCCTGAAATACCTGAAAAGGACTAAGGATATGTTTCTCGTATATGGAGGTGACAAAGAGCTAGTCGTAAATGGTTACGTCGATGCAAGCTTTGACACTGATCCGGACGATTCTAAATCACAAACCGGATACGTGTTTTTATTAAACGGTGGAGCTGTAAGTTGGTGCAGTTCTAAACAAAGCGTCGTGGAAGGATCTACATGTGAAGCGGAGTACATAGCTGCTTCTGAAGCAGCAAATGAAGGAGTCTGGATGAAGGAGTTCATTTCCGATCTAGGTGTCATACCTAGTGCATCGGGACCAATGAAGATCTTCTGTGACAATACTGGTGCAATTGCCTTGGCAAAGGAATCCAGATTTTACAAGAGGACCAAGCACATCAAGAGACGCTTCAATTCCATTCGGGACCAAGTCCAAGTGGGAGACCCAAAGATTTGCAAGATACATACGGATCTGAATGTTGCAGACCCGTTGACTAAGCCTCTCTCACGAGCAAAACATGATCAGCACCAAGACTCCATGGGTGTTAGAATCATTACTATGTAATCTAGATTATTGACTCTAGTGCAAGTGGGAGACTGAAGGAAATATGCCCTAGAGGCAATAATGAAGTTATTAATTATTTCCTCATATCATGATAAATGTTTATTATTCATGCTAGAATTGTATTAACCGGAAACATGATACATGTGTGAATACATAGACAAAACTATAGTCACTAGTATGCCTCTACTTGACTAGATCATTAATCAAAGATGGTTATGTTTCCTAACCATAGACATGTGTTGTCATTTAATTAGTGGGATCACATCATTAGAAGAATGATGTGATTGACATGACCCATTCCGTTACCCTAGCACTTGATCGTTTAGTATACTGCTATTTCATTCTTCATGACTTATACATGTTCCTGTAACTATGAGAATTATGCAACTCCCGTTTACCGGAGGAACACTTTGGGTACTACCAAATGTCACAACGTAACTGGGTGATTATAAAGGAGAACTACAGGTGTCTCCGAAGGTACATGTTGAGTTGGCGTATTTCGAGAATAGGTTTTGTCACTCCAATTGTCGGAGAGGTATCTCTGGGCCCTCTCGGTAATGCACATCACTATAAGCCTTGCAAGCAATGTGACCAATGGGTTGGTTATGAGATGATGCATTGCAGAACGAGTAAAGAGACTTGATGGTAACGAGATTGAACTAGGTATTGGATACCGACGATCAGATCTCGGGCAAGTAACATACCGATGACAAAGGGAACACCGTATGTTGTTATCCGGTTTGACCGATAAAGATCTTCATATAATATGTAGGAACCAATATGGGCATCCAGGTCCCGCTATTGGTTATTGACCGAGAATGGTTCTAGGTCATGTCTACATAGTTCTCGAACCCGTAGGGTCCGCACGCTTAACGTTACGATGACAGTTTTATTATGAGTTTATAAGTTTTGATGTACCGAAGTTTGTTCGGAGTCTCGGATGTGATCACGGACATGACGAGGAGTCTCGAAATGGTCGAGACATAAAGATCGATATATTGGAAGCCTATATTTGGACATTTTACCGGAGTACCGGGAGGTCACCGGAACCCCCCGGGGGGTTATTGAGCCTACATGGGCCTCGAGGGAGAAGAGGGAAGGAGCCAGGAGGGGGCCGCGCGCCCCTCCCCTTCCTAGTCCGAATAGGACAAGGGAAGGGGGGCGGCGCCCCCCTTTCCTTCCTCTCTTCCTCCTCTTTCCCCCTTTCTCCTACTCCTAATTGGAAAGAAGGGAGTCCTACTCCCGGTGGGAGTAGGACTTCCCCCTTGGCGCGCCCTCCTTGGCCGGCCGCCTCCTCCCCTCTGGCTCCTTTATATACGGGGGCGGGGGGCACCCCATAGACACACAAGTTGATCTACGGATCGTTCCTTAGCCGTGTGCGGTGCCCCCTTCCACCATATTCCACCTCGGTCATATCGTCGCGGAGTTTAGGCAAAGCCCTGCGCCGGTAGAGCATCATCATCGTCACCACGCCATCGTGCTGACGGAACTCATCTCCGGAGCTTTGCTGGATCGGAGGCCAGAGATCGTCATCGAGCTGAACGTGTGCTGAACTCGGAGGCCCCGTACGTTCGGTGCTTGGATCGGTCGGATCGTGAAGACGTACGACTACATCAACCGCGTTGTGCTAACGCTTCCGCTTACGGTCTACGAGGGTACGTGGACGAACACTCTCCCCTCTCGTTGCTATGCCATCACCATGATCTTGCGTGTGCGTAGGAAGTTTTTTGAAATTACTACGTTCCCCAACACTTTATGCACTAACTTATGGAACGGCGGGGGGAGTACAAGCCGAGGGATGAAGCTAACCTCGGCGGAAAATGGTCGCCACTCCCATTGTTGTCGTGCATAAGTACTGGAAAGGCATGATAAGTAAAGCAACCTTAACATCAAACAAATATAGCAAAGGTAAACAACATCATCTCCAAATGACAGCTTGAATGTGTTGGTTTCAGCATGTTGTTAAAGCAGATATAAAATGGAAGGCAATGTTACCGACAGCAGGCTTAACAACCATCAAATAATGCAATTCAAACTGGTATTATTAAAAATGAATAGAATGTAGGTAATGCTTAAACATCACACCGGATAAATGTGTAAAACTGAAATAAAGGGCATGTGTTAACTACACCAGGAATAACTGGAACCAAATATAGCAGTTCAAACTGGTATTGGTGTAGTCGAGCGGCACAGTTCCTACTTGCACATAATGAACAACACATTGTGAATGACTGAAATAAAAAAGGCATAAATGACCAGTATAACAACCAAATATAGCCATTGAAAACTGGACAGAGTCTCAGACTGCAACCAACCTAACAAGTAAATATAGATAAACAAGGCATCTTCTTGATAACTGGACAAATGCTAAAAAAAGCAACCTAACAACCAAATACAGATAAATAAGGCATCTTCTTGATACCTGGACAAATGCTAAAAAAAGGAACATAACAACCAAATACAGATAAACAAGGCATCTACTCACTATAAAGAACCAAATATAGCCATTCGTGAAACTGAAGTGGACAATTCATACTTAAACATCACATAGCCCTATTGAACAATACATTTTTGCATAACTGAAATAATTAAACACGACATAGTTAAAGCACCGCACGGCAAATGCTACTACAACAAAGGGTACAGGTTGGTAAGCTAGAAAAGTTAAGATTTGCTGATAGAATGTTGCCTCACATTTCATGGACGGGATCCTTCTAGTTGGAAGAGCACAGACCCATGGTGGCTCTCTGATGTCACAGATGGGTTGTTTCACCTTGGAAGAACCTTCATGGGTGCCCTCCTCATGGTCGTGGTCATGGTCGATGAGATCTGACTTGGCAATTGGGGATCCCAAGCCACTGCCGTAGAACGTGTCTTTCAGAAATGACAAAATGGGCTCGATGGCCTATAAAGCTCGCAAGTCCTTGACCACTTGGCGGAGGAGATCAGTGGCAGGGCCGTCGAAGAGATCGACGATGGTTGAACGAGAGGGGTTGGGGATGGACCACTTAATAATGTGTGACATGGCCTGCATGAAGCCGTTGCTATGGATGAGCTTGATGTCATATCCAGCTTTCTCGAGATACATTAATACGCTAGCCCGCTGACATGAAGCCTTCGCCATGGCAACATAGTCAATGTCTTCACCGGCTTCCGCGGTGATGTGTTGCTCCGAGATTGATAGGTTGGGGCGAACGGCGGCCACCTCGCCAACGTCCGCTGGAGAGGCCATGATAAACCTCTTATTGGGCGAACACTCGTCGGGCTCCCCGAGATACGTGGTTGAGCTTAGGCTGCGACATTCTGGAGCAGGGGATGTGGATCTGGCAGGGAGGGACACCACAGGCCTCATCTAAAAACTCAGGGGAGTGGGGCGATGGTATGGGAATTGCTGGGTAACCTGAACTTTATTATCTAAGCTAGGAGGAACGGGCAGACCGACAGGGGTTGCCGGCGCCGGCAGGCACCGCAAGCTAGGGTTCGAGGAGGGGAGGGGGCGGGTTGGGGACTATGGAGGGGGGGGGGTTGGTGTTTGAGGATACGCCGTGGCTACTAAAACTTTTAGTAATGGTGGGTGGAGATGGTGGTGGACGAGGGAGGGCAATGGTTCTAATGCCTTGGCTACTGCAATTTTACTATAAGGTCGGTGCTGGAGGAGTGTGCGCGACGGTTGAAGTACGGCGGCTACTAAAATTTTGTTAAAGGAATTGATGCGGGGCGGGAGTGCCCAAGATAGCGCACGGACCAATAACAATATGCGTGTATGATAATAAGGAAAAGTGGTGCGGAACCACCAATTTTTGCAACGCTCAAGGCCGTTAGTTTGTTTTTATCTTTCTAGCTAGCTCTATCGCACACAGTTTGTCCTAATTTCCAAATAAACTTACCCACCTTTAGGTTGCACATGTGGTGGTTTTACAGCGCACTTGCATTGCACACGGTTAAGCCAGTACCGCTCGCGCTTGCGCGGTCGTGGTGATTTCAGCGCACTTGCATCGCACACGGTTGAGCCAGTACCTCCACCCCTTTGCTCGTGCTTGCACGGTCGTGGTGTTTTCAGCGCACTTGCATCGCACATGGTTGAGCCAGTACATCCACCCCTTTTCTCGTGATTGCGCAGTCGTGGTGATTTCAGCGCACCTGCATCGCACATGGTTGAGCCAGTACCTCCACCTTAATTTGCTCGTGCTTGCGCAACCATGATGATTTCAGTGCACTTGCATCGCACACAGTTGAGCCAGTACCTCCACCTTAATTTGCTCGCGCTTGCGCGATCGTGGTGATTGACAGCGCACTTGTATCTCACATGGTTAAGATATTATACCCGTGTCAGTTGAGCGTCATCAGAGTCTTTGCAGCAAAAAATAACGTTAGAGAGGGTCAGAAGACAACCACACCAGCATGTGGCCCAAATATATATGACTGAAAAGGGTGGTCTGTGATGTTTAAAATTCCGATGCATAACTTTGACCGCGCGGGCCCACGGTTAGGCACGTCATTGAAGATCGATGCGAGGGGCCAGAAGTCAAGAACCACCTGGAAGTGGCCAAATATATGTAGGAATATTGGGGATGTTTAAAACTTTAAATACACAATGCATAACTTTGGTGGCACCTGCCTCGCAAACCCGAAAGCACCCTATATATATATATATATATATATATATATATATATATATATATATATATATATATATATATATATATATATATATATATATATATATATATATATATATATATATAGACGGTCTATTCTGCTAATATTAGCAGAATAACTATTCTGCACACCGCTCCCGCACTGCACGCTGGACGCAAGTGCACTGCATCTCCTTTATGTTGGGCACTGCGATGCTTCACGGGAGAACTGCTTCATTTTCCGGTGGTCCGCCCGTGTTTTCTATGTGGAATCGGGTGTCGCGGGATGATTTAGTTTGTGTTTGCATCTCATTTTAGCTTTATTATTTCTAATTTACAGGAAATACTACTAGAGTGCTTGCAAATCGAGGGATTTGGCGGACGAGCTTTCTCTGTATGTTCGTGACGCGCGTCAGATGCGATTTTTTTGTGCTCGGATGTTATTTTTTTAGTAGGAATTCTTTGGTTACGTTCGTTTTAACCGGCCCGTTCACTCTATAATTTGTTAATTTTTAGAGTTAGTTTTCAATTCTTTGTTATTTTGATTGTGCGGGCAGGTGAGCTTCGTCCGCTCCTCTGTTCTTGTCAATTTTTTTGATCTTGCCCGTCCATGCGTGTTTGAATATTGTAATTACTGTTGCTATAGGTTTGAATTCATTGTATTGCGGGTATAATTGTCATTTTTTGAATCGCATTTTCAAAATGAAAGCTGATGTTGTTCGTTCTGTTGCCGTGTCTTCCATGTAAATTTTTTGCAGGGGTATTTTTCGATAGTTTAGTGGCTGTACAATTTTTAGGCGAGTTATGGGAGTGCGAGTGAAATTGGCACCTCTATCAGTCTATCACATGTCTGTAGCTTTACTGCTTTAATTTTATTTGTTGTAGTTGTGGCATACGTTGTAGTGCACTGCATATTCTTTGGTAGTGTACTTCGTTGTAGCTGCATTACAGTGGTTATGGCTGCTTATGAGATTTCTCCTTTCCTTAAACTATATTCTGTGTTCTAGATGAGTGCATAATATGCATTTTTGTACTGCATTAGCAGTGTTGTTAATGTTCTATTCTGCTATTAGAATGGATGGTCCATGATACGCTTGTGTTAGCTGAATAGTTATTATAAGAATTTTTTTGAACTACATACTATTATAATTGTTTTTGAACATCATATTTTAACTACAAAGTTTCGACCATTTTGTATTTCCTTGTTACTGTTCAGAGGGCTACCTTTTGTTATTATTAGTACCACACTATGCGTTCGAGAGAACTGCATTACTACCAACAGGAACTTTGTCTAAAAAGGATGATAAAATGATGCAGTTGAGGTTGCATACTTTAAATAGACATCGTTCAAATTGTCTGATGGACATAATTTTAAAAGCATACAGCATAAGCAAAGCATTAGAAATATTGGTTGCTTCATATTAGACAGCCTAGAGTGCAAATATTGTAAACTTGATGGAGTCTTCTTCTTTGTAGAAAAAGACCATGGCCACTTCTCCGGCCTCAAAGCCATTCTGGGAGACAAAATCTTTCCAACCAGTAGTTATGTTGATGCAGTCTTCAGAGTCGATGTGGTAGTTAGCTTGCATGTCTCCATAGCCATTCTTGTGTTCTCTCTCCAAAGTAAGCTTCCCTGAACTCGGAGCATGAAATTTTATTGTGGGTGGCAGTTTCTGCATATTGGAATTGGTGGAAAAAGATTTTATAAGTAAACAGCAAATATTTTTGTTTTATACTTAGTATGATTTGTTTATGTTTACTTAAATAGTTACATACATATGACTGTATTTTGTAAAGTAGTTGCAATGTATGAACAAACTTATATACGCAATTGACTCCTAGTTTTACTGGGATATATATTATACTGTAACATGCGTGCACTACAATGTCAGTAACAGTGTACTTCTACAGCATATTAAGATAACTGCAACGCTTATCTACTGACCCTTTTTTTTGTTCATGCGTTGGGATTCTGATCTAGCTAGTGTCGATACATGGTGTGGTACTGAAGAAAGATAGGTGGAAGCATCTAGTCTTAATAGCTAACAGATCTGAATAACAATACAAATTCTGTTTTGTATTTTTGTTGACATTAATGAAACAAATTGATTGAACTATATATTCAGATGTGTATTTGCAGTCTATATTCTGTCCAAAATTGTGAGGGGAAAAACATACCCAACTTTCCTGTAGATCTGCGGTTGTGAGGCGATGAAGAAATGGCGCACGAAACCCCCTGTTATGTATCATCAGGCAGCCGAGCATGCTGCTCCACTCGGTGTTGGTGAGCTCTAGACCTTCTGCGTAGACTCATGTGTCTGCTACCGTGCCATCCTTGCCAAGCAGCCACACATACAGTCCATGGCGGGTTCATTGGAATTCCAGAGAAGAGCTGTGGATGGGATGAATCCTAGATCTACTTTTTGAGGAAAATGAGGAACGGGGAGAGGAGTTGTGTTAGTCTGTAGCACGAATGGATAAGTTTTTATGCAACTAATCGAGCAATGGAAGTAATAAATGGTGTGGTTGGCGTTAGGTGGTGGATTGGGTCTGATTCAGTGAACACGAATGCATTTAAGAAGCAATAGGACTGCTTAGTTGAAAACAGCGAACTGCATTGTCATGTCATGACGAACTGCGAACTCGTGGTTGGGCCTCTGTTTGTTTATGGTATGTAGCATTTTTTTTATTTTTAGTGGCCTCTCTTTTTTTGTTGGCCCTGTGTTCTGGTTGTGAAGACGCAATTGGGCCCAAGTCGGCCTGTGAGCACGGCTTGGTTCCCGTTTCGCTGTGTGTGCGTCCTAATGTTTAGTCCCACCTCGCCTGCGGAAGGAGCGCCCGACCTGTTTATAAGTGCTAGCGAGGCATACTGGTCGAACTCCTCCGTATACTTATCTGGGCACTTATACACGGTGCTCGGAGTTGTATGCCCTATGACCTGTGGGCCCATGTGTGGCCGGCCCCATGCACTGTGACTCAGAACGACTCGCCTTCTGTGGGCGTAGATCTATTACGAGACTGGCTGGGGCCGGTAGCACCTGGGTGGTCAATTTTTTTTCTGTTTAGGTATTTTTTTCAATGTCGGGGGTGTGCACTGCATTGATCAGGGTTCTGTACTACATGTATACGAATTCCGTACTGCATGTGCAGTTCTCAATTTTTTATTCCCGTCTTTTTGCTGTTATGTGCTCGTTTTTTCCAATGTATGGGAGTGCACTGCTTAGTAAATCATACGCGTAATGCGTTGATTATGGTTTTGTACTGCATGTTCATATATTTCTGTACTTCATTGTTTATTTACATGCTTGCGTCTTTCCTTTTCTGGTTTTGCTCTTATGTATTCTTTTTTCAAATTTAGGTTCGTGTATTGCTTTGTTGGGTATGTTAAGACTTCATTCGACAGATTCTGTACTGCATTCGTGCACAACTTGCACTGCATGCGTCCTGTTTGCATTTTGTACGATAATTTCATCACCAGCAAACTAAGTTGAACAGAAAGCAAACTAACATAATCACAGTTCATCATTACAAAGCAATTCTGCATGGCAAGCAAACTAGGTTCAGCACACAAGCAAACTAACGATACATAAGCAAACAACACAAAGCAAATTTGATGATAATTCTAAAAGAACGCTAGCATTGTTGGCTCCTGGCCGGCACCATCTTCTTCTTCACCAGTCAGGCTCTCCTCATGCCGAGCTGCTCCTGGCGCGCTTCTTGGGGGGCTCCTCCTTCTCCAGCTTTGCACGGCGAAGGCCGTCCTAGGTGATGGTGATGCGGTTCCATATCTCGTACGCTGCGTAGGTGTCCTTTGCCGCGTACTCGATGTGCCTCCTGGACAGAGGCAGGGTGGCCCAGCGCTGGTGCTCCTCGTTGGTGATCTTCTTCTTCATTTTGTTGTAGTAGTCGTTGATGGTCACGCCGGAGACGTCCCCAAGGGAGTCCAACGGCTTGGTTGCCTCGGGCACCCTCCACTCCTTCTGGATGTCGACGAAGTTGGCGACCTCCAATTTGACGCGCTCCAGCCTGGTTTTGTCGCCGTCGATGGAGAAGCCTGCAAAGGTGTACCTGGGGTCGGCGAGGAAGTTGTCGTAGAGGGTGCACCTTTCAGTGTCGCTCATTTGGAAGAGCAGCACCGGGTGATTCTTGCCGATGGAGAGCTGGCAGAGGGCGGGTTTCTGCGTCACTTCAGGATCGTTGTCGTACTCGAGATCAATGCCGACGATCTTGTGGCGCTGGAGGCTAAGGTGGCGCTCGTACTGCGCGAGGGTGATCGCCATCTGGTTCTTGTCGTTGGTGTGGATGACGTGCAACTTGGTGTTGCCGTGCGCCTCCACGACGTTGTTGCCCTTGTACTCGTCGGTGAACGTCATCGCTGGTGTTAGGGCTTGGTGCTTTTGCGTTGATATGGGGCGATTTTGTGTGAGCGCAATGGACACTTGTGTTGTTGTGGATGAGAAGGCCTTTTGGCAGGGGTCTGAATTTAAGGGGAAGGGCGCGGGGTGGGATGGCCTCGTCGGATGAACTGCACGATCGCGCTGATGATGCGGTTGTGCAGATCGTGGGTTGTTTTTGCATCTGTGATCGTGGGCTTGTGGCGATGGAACTGCTCCGATCGGGTCGTTGTATGCGAACGTGGGTTTTTTTAAGGTGGGTTTTTTAACCACCACTTTTTTTATGCGAACGGGAATTTTGTCATGTTTTATTCATGTATACTGCGTGACAACATAACTGCATTGCTTACACTTCCGCACTGCCTCGCGTACAAATCAGAACTGCAACAGTGTATTACTTCATCGTTTTTTGCGTGTCTTTCCTATGTGCTTCGGCGATCTGCATTGCGCAGCGGAATGCACTGCATACTTCTACCTAATCGTACTGCATCTAGTTTTTGCTTGTACTTACTACAGTCCCTTGTACGGGAAGGGTAGGGAAGGGGGGGTGGGCCCCCCACACTTTTTTTGAACTTATATTTTTTCTTAGTCGGTGTTGTTGGGCCTGTGTTCGGGTAGTTCAGAGACGCATGTACATGGTCAATTTTTCTGTGGCTGCAGCCTGTATCATTTGGGTGATTAGTTTTTATTCTTTGTACGCTTTTTAATGTCGTGGAGTGCACTGCTTTTTGCTAAATCATCGATGCACTGCATTGATCATGGTTATGCATTAGATGTGAACTTCATTCCTTACTGCATGTACAGTTCTCATTTTTGTTCCCGTGTTTTTACTTTTTTTGTAATCTTTTTTTTTCAAATGTATGGGACTGCACTGCTCAGCAAATTATAGCTGTACTGCATTGGTTATGATACTGTACTGCATGTTTGTGTACTTCCGCACTGCGTTTACTTTTTCCGTGTTCGCATTTTTCTTCACCCCGTAAAGAAATGCATAATGTCGTACTGCATCCCGTAAAGAAATGCACTGCATTGTTCCAGTAGTACGTACTGCATTTGTTTTTTTCCTGTGTTTATGGCACTGTACGGGAGGTTTAAGGGGAGAGCGGAGGGGGGGGGGCACATTTTTTTGTGTGACACTTACTTGAAGGTAGACTTTTTTTTGGATGTGTTTTCTTAACATGCGTTTTGTTTTTTATTTTAACTTTTTATACAAACTGTATGTATTTTGATTGTTGTTTTACCGTTTTTGGGCCGGCCCGTTTTTTGTGACCCTTTTTGCGACATGCGGGCCTCCACACGCCGGCCTGTTAATGCTACCAGGTTATTCCACCGCTCCGCTGTCAGAGAAAGAGACCGAGAACAATCCCCTCTCGTCTCTTGCAGTTTTTCCTGAGGCATCTCTCCCTCGGCAAAACCGCCGTCGCGCGCAGCAACCGCCGTCGCCCGGAGAACCGCCGCCCTCAAGAGGTCCTTATTCCTGCATTCCGCGCTGCTGTCCGCTCCATGAGCACTTGCTGTTGCTCTCCCGCAGCCCTTTCCTGTCTGTTCCCGTCGCCGCCCCCCATTCTCACCGCCGTCGCCGCACACTTTTCTTCGGTACGTTTCGCTTGGCTCGGTGTTAATCGTCCCCTCGTCTTGTTTTTGTGATTCTTGTAGTTGCTATAGCTCTTTTTGCTTGTGTAATTTTTCCGTAGGCAGTCGATTTTATCTTGTTTTGAAGTCGATAGTTGTGTGTAGCAATGTGGATCTAAGGTTTCGTGAGATTTTCCCCAATTTTGTTGCTTATGTCTGTCACTTCATCCTTTTTGTTGCAGGGAAACGCTATGTCTTCGCCGAGCAGGCCGGGAGAAGGAGTTCAGGGTATGTGGAGTGCTTATTCCTTAGGCTTTGTTTCTTTTTGTTTGATGTTTATCTAGTTTCCTAATTCATCCTGCATATTGTGTTATGCTCTATTAGTTGTCAGCGTTCTTTGCATTATTTTGTCATGTGTTTTTGTAATTTCTTTTTTCTTGTTTTTTTAATCCAGCAGGTGATTGTAGTGCTCCTAATGATACACCAATTGTCTCTCCTTGTCCTGGTGGTAAGGATCATGGTGACGAGGGAGGACATGAAGTGAATTCGCCGATTGAATCTTCTCCTATAAGTGTGGCCGCTCCATCTGGTATGTGATTAATTTGTTTATTTTTGTGTATGCTTTGTTTTATCTAGTTCGACATTTTTGTTGCGAACAACCGTGGATTTAGCATATGCAGCACTGCATTTATTTTTGTATGTGAACTCCACTGTATGTATGTGTGAACTGCATTGTTGTTTTATTAAAGTTTTTTGTACAATGCATTATTTTTTATTTTGAGTTTATGGTTGGAGCACTGCATTTATATGTATAACTGTACTGCATTTGTTCTTTTTGTGCAATTTTTAACGAGCATAGTCAAACTTTATTTTCACGCAGTGTCTGTTGTCCATGCTGGGGCGCCTGGGTTTGAGGAGGTTACTCAATTGATTGACCATTATTTTGCAGAGGGTATGTCAGGACCCCGACTCAATGCCACATCGATCTAGCATGTAACACCTCATATCACTTTGCGGCCTCACGCACGGTATCCCCACGGGTGTCGCCTTACCTTTGCCCGGGACCGTTTGCGCCTTTTGGCACACGTATATGATAGTGTCGCTAGCATCCATATGATAAGGAGCCCGGGCTGACATGGCTAGTTGTAAACCCAAAGTGGCACAAACTTACAGGGACATGCATCCATAACCTAGCATCGAACGTGTTGGTCATCAGCGAGTGAATCCAGGCTATAGCACTGGGCTAGCAGGACTCCGGTATTCATCGCGTGACATTTCCCCGAAGGGACAGACACAGGAACGAAGAAGGACACATGCCGGCCAGCCTAAGTGTCCCAGAGCAGTAGCAAGCTACCATGGCTCAGTGGAAGCACTAGGAGACATTTCCCGGTAAGAGAGGCTACTAAGGATAAACAACTAGATAGTCAGATCCCACACATACCAAGCATTTCAATAACATACACACAATATGCTCGATATGTGCAAATACAACATGGCATCACAACAGAGCATACAAGTCAAAGCACAAGCGGAAGCTTAACATGTCTGAGTACAGACATCTACAAATGAAAAAAGGCTGAGAAGCATGACTGTCTACCAGATCATGCCGAGGGCACAAGATCGTAGCTGAGGTAACAAGCTAAACGTCGAAGTCCACGCGGAACTACTAGTGAGACGTAAGTCTCTCTGCAAAAACATAATAGGCAAACGTGAGTACAAATGTACCCAGCAAGACTTACATCAGAACTATCTACATATGCATCATTATCAACAAAGGGGATGGTGGAGTTTAACAGCAGCAAGCCAGCTTTGACTCAGTGGCTATCCTAAACTACGACTGCAAGTAACTCTTTTGAGGTGGCGCACACGAGTCCACATATTCACCATATCAATACACCACTATGGATTCGCTCCCGTCTCCCTACGAGAACGCCATCCATAGCACTCACGCTTATCTTGCGCATTTTAGAGTATCCACTTTCACTTGTCTATGAACTATGCAAGGGGTCCAAGTTTCCATATCCGAGGAATCCGGCTATTCGAATAGATAATGATAACCCTGCAGGGGTGTACTTCTTCACACACGCTCTCGCCACTTATTGCCCTGTACACGTCATGTACCTCGGCAACCTTCAAGCGGAAGCCGGGCGAGGGAGTCGACCACGACCTGACTAACCACACAAGTCTCTCGTCCAGGTTTATCGCCTATTCAGGTTCCATCCGCAAGGAGATCCGGCCGGGGTGTCGCTCACGGCCCCAAACGATGTGTACAGGGTTCCAAGCCCACCAAACGGGCGGCGCTTGGTCTACCCGGCCACGGTGCCTAGTCTATCCCAAGCCCACCTGTACCGGGTGCCACTTGGTAGACTACTAACACTACCTACAAACACCAGAAACTAGTTGCAACTCCTGGACAGAGATCGAGTTGATTAATAAGTCGAGAGGGGCACTTAAGCATTCCAATGTGTGGAAGTAGCTGTTCATGGATCACAAACACAGAACTCAGTTCCTAAGGACGGCTTCAATGAGACAACCCACCATGTACTCCTACATGGCCTCTCACCGCTGCCTTTACCAAATCGAGTTCACACACTTAGCTCTCAACAGTAGGACATGTTCACACACCTCCAATTCATCCCCGATGAATCAGACCTGACTCAACTCTAAGCAGTAGCAGGCATGACAAACAAGCATGAATGAGTAGGCACAACAGGGCTCAAACAACTCCTACTCATGCTAGTGGGTTTCATCTATTTACTGTGGCAATGACAGGTCATGCAGAGGATAAAGGGGTTCAGCTACCGCAGCAAGTAACAGTTGAATCGTTGTTGTCCTAATGCAGTAAAAGAGAGCAGGAGCGAGAGAGTGGGATTGTATCGGAATGAACAAGGGGGTTTTGATTGCCTGGCACTTCTGAAGATAGTAATAGTTCTTCATCGGTGTCATCGATCTCATCGTCGGTATGTCGTCTACTGAGAGGGGACAAATACCGGCAACAGAGAAAGAACACAATCAAGGCAATGCACAATATGATGCATGATCATGACATGGCAATATGCTGTGTTTTGAGCTAATGCAACTAGCAACAAAGTTAAATGAAGTTGGTTTGCACCCTAAGTTCAAATCCAAACTCCATATGTGAAATTCAAATGCCATTATTTGATTTGCCCTAAACAGTAGCCATAAGTTGTTCTAACATGCATGAAAATGGTACAGATGGATAGATTGGATTTTTCTGATCATTTTTCATATATAACTTATTTCATTTGGAGTTACGGTTGAATTTCTATGAATTTTTGAAGTTTTGGGCATTTTCTGGAATTTCCTAAAAAAGAATAAATCCAGTAAATGATTAACTGCGTCAGCATTGCGTCACTATGACATCAACAGGACAACTGCGGCTGACCAAGTCAAACCTGACCAGTGGGGTCCACTGGTCAGCGACCCAGAGTCAGCTACAGATGCTGACATGTGGGACCCGGTCACAGCTGACATGGCCAAGTCAAAGTTGACAGGCGGGGCCCACTGTGATTAGTGCTAATCTAACAGAGAAATTAGACTAACTAGTTAAGGCACTGGGGCCCACATGGCAGTGGCTCTAGGGGTGGTTAGCCAGGTCATTAGCGCTAATTAACCGGCGCCACGTCAGCATGTGACGCCGGCGACCACAGCAGCGGCGGGATCTCGCCGGAGTTGGTCGGGGCGGCGCTACAGGCCGCGGCACCAGGAGGGAGCCCATGCTCCCGCGCATCTAGGGGCGCATGCAGCTGGGCACAGGAAGGCCGGGGTCGACGGCGGCGACCACTTGGGCGGCGGCCGGAGCTACGGCATCGAGCGAAACGGGGCTGCGGAGCACGACAGGAGGAGCTGGGGAACGCGTTCGGCTCCTGGGAGCTCGGTGAGCACGGCAACACGCAAAAAATCGGGTGGGGGCGGCTGTTGCCACGGCAACGACATGGCACGGTGGCGGCGACCTCGGCCATGGTCGGAAAACGGAGCTGGGGGACAGGAACGGAGGGGGCGAGCAAAGAGAAAGCAGCAGGAGCTCACAGGGAGGACGATGAGGTGGTCAGCGAGCTCGGGGGCGTCTTCGGTGCTGCGAATCGAGCGGCGGCGATCGCCGGCCATGGAGATGAAGACGGTGGAGATGGTGTGGCTTCAGGGCACCCGGCGTCGCGTGCGTCGGGGTAGAGCTTCTCGGATCCAAGGCGCAGCTCCTAGGCACATCAAAGGGGCGAGGGGGTGGCTCTTGGCGCGGCAATGGTGATCGGCGGCGACGGCGGCTCTCGGGGAAGAGAGGGGGAGGGAGCCAAAGGAGGGGATGAGCATGGGGAGAGTGAGAGAGCGTCGAGGGGCCGCGTGATGCCAGAAGGCATGGGGAAGACGACGCGCGAGGAGGTGGGCTGGGCTGGCCAACCGGGCCGGCCAGGTGGGCTTTGGTGGGCGCCAGGTAAGTTCCAGGTAAGTCTCTCTCTCTCTCTTTTATTTCCTGTTTTCTATTTTTCTGTAACTTTGTGGCTTTTCTAAAAATACTTAGGCATTTTCAAAAATCACCAAACTGCACATGCCCATTGTTTAGAACATATCCAACATGGAACATTTCAGTTTGGGATTATTTGGACGTTTAAAATATTATATAGCATTTAAATGCCCAAATGCAATTAGGGTATGATTTAATTCAGTGACCCAATGTTGTCCTAGAAAAATGTGAACCAATTTTGCCAGAGGTTCTAACCCACGACAAAAATGATGGACATTTTAGAAGGGCATTTCAGGTTCATTGAAAAAGATTTTAGTAAACCCTAGTTGTCTTCAGGGGGTGCTGGGGGTTCTGTCATCCCCATTTCAACTTTAAAAGAAATTTAGACATGATGCAGCAACCAAGCTAGTCCAAGTGCATAGCAAGGCTAGGGACGTGACAACTCACCCCCACTAAACAAGAATCTCGACCCGAGATTCAAGACGTGAGGTAAGAAGACAGAGGGGACACAAAGCTAGCACAATCTTCACGATCCAGGTTGCACTTCATAAGAACCTTGATTCGATCATCATCCTTGTCTCGACGTCTTGCCCTGAGAACTCCAACTAACATGACAACGAGAGGGAAAGAAAGACTCTAGAAGGATCAATCTTCTCGAAGACCGAACAACTCAGGATCAACTCATGGGGTGAGATATAAAACATCTCTTGAGCCGAGACACGAAACACACGTCTAGAGAAATGGAGTGAAACAGATGACGGAGGTTCAATTTGGTAGGCAACAATTCCATGCTTGAGGAGATGGTGAATGGTTTCAGGATTGCGATGAAATAATTGCCATGATTCCATAACGGGGCACCTTAGAGAAGGTGACTCATAGAAATATCCCCTTAAGTGGCAAAAAGAATTACCTTTGATTCAGAGATCATTGAAACTCTTTATACCAACCTAAGGAAATTCTCGAGTGACCATTTGGAGGGGTTCTGTAGAATGGCATACCAGATTAGAATGGATGATGTGGATTACCTTGTTGAAAACAACACAAGGGATGATTTTAGTAACTGGGGAGAAGCTCAATAGTAGAGAGTGAGTCCACTGTTTGAAAAGTTATAGCATAACCGAGGAAACTGAGAGCAATCCCAGTTAGTGCCGATGATAACACCTAGCGCTTGTGCGTGCTCTCAAGAACTTGAGCATTTCCATATTCATCAAGGTTTTACCAACAACCGTCTCAAGGATCCTGGCAACACAATGTTCTACCATGATGAATAGCGATGGACGATGCAGATGCAAAGGAAGATAACACCTTCTCAGATCTCACCTTAGCGAAGCCAAGGGGCAAAATCTGGATGATCGACCGAGAGACATTTAGCACTCCGCTTCTAATGTTCTCCTTGATGTGCTAGCGTAACCCATTCATAGATATGGTTTGATATCTAGAACATCAAGTAAAAGGTCGGACTTCGGGAGCACAACAATCCATAAGGAACAACTACTAGAATAAGTTCTACGAGATCCTTCTGGGGAGGTGGCCAACTTCCTCAATCAAGATACTACAACAATAGGTCTTCCGGCTGGGTGTGTTGGCCACGACATCCACTTTACCGGGTTACAGAGAGACCAATATAATAGTTCTTGGGAAACATGCCAACCATCATATCTGCCTGAGATTCAGATCTGGTTGGTGTCAGGTTATTTCAGACAACATGTCTGGCAAATAAAGTTTGCAACACAAATCGATGAGATGGCGTTGCAAGATTCTCAGGGAATGAACTACAATAGTAAGCTCCAAAACATGAGCTGGTTCTGCTACAACATGTGGACACGTTGTCCCAGACAAGCATGACCACGTGGTAGTCTTATAATAAAACACTATCGAGTTAAGGTGGGGAACCATCATCGATGATAGCGAAATCTCCACGCGTGGAAGTCCAAAGAGTTCACCTTAGACAGACTCCTTTATCTCTGAACAACTCAATCAGTGGCTTGGTGTGCTAGGGATACATATGGAATGAAGGTTGCAAGTCTCCAAGCCAAAGAATACTTCGGACGTATGCATGATTGATTTGGGATGATTCCAAAGGAGGCAACATTGACTTCCTCGAATTCACGGCAGCAACTTGCATCAGATGCACATGAATTAGAGGAGATCACTTCTTTCATCCAACACATGCTTCATGAACGGAGCATGAAGATAACGCTTATAGAAGTTTCCAACACTAGCTTAATATTCAACAAAATTGTGGAGGACAAGGGTGTTGTCGATGGGCTCAACAACAATTCATCCAGGTTTCAATATAAACGGAATTCCATAATTAAAAGAATGCGGTGATAGCATTGGTCAGACCAAAAGATATAATGGTATATGCTCGAGGAAAATCCACGAGTAAGACAACATTACAAACATCGTTGGTTCTGATTTGATTTGTTGATAGCCCGTACTCAAATCAAAGGTTTGGGGTAAGACAATAAATCCAACAATTGACCATGAGGATCAATCAATGAAGATATCATCTTTCTTCAACACACACACACACACACACACACACACACACACAAAGATATCCCTTTGGAATGAACGGAGTCGGACAAGCTTTCATCTTCCAACTCTCCAAGTTGTTGTTTAGCTTAGCCAACTAGCCCAGGGTATCCAACACGGATTCTTGGAGAAAGGGTGGTTTCGAAAACCAACTTGATCACGAACTCAACATAACGGTCAGGTGACAACCTGGTGACACTTCCGAGAAGATATCCAGAAAATCACAAACCACCGAAATGTTACTAAGATCAAGAACAATCTTGCTTTTCAGGGCAAGACGATATGGTCAAATAAACAAGGGATTGGACAATCCTAACTCATTGATCAGGAGTGCACCAGAAATAAGGACTAGGTAGCACAATCTATCTTAGAATGATGATTCAAAACCAACACGCTAAGAATGAAATTATTGTCCTTTAACTACCAAGCAACAAGGTTGCTAGGAGTATTGAATTCACACATCACGATTCACTTGTCGGCATTCTGGTTACAACAACACGGGACCGAGGAATGAAAATGATGGCGAGAGTATCACTGTATCAAGAATTCATAAGAGGTGGTGCAATCTCATGACACTCTTGACATAAAGATGGTAACACTCCAAGGTACAGCAGAGCAAAAGCTGGATTGGCATTTGATCTGCAGAACACAACTACTTTGACCCAATCCTAGATATGGATGAGGTACTGGAGTTTGTTTCTCCTAGTCATTCCAGAATAGAATGACTTGACGGACCACAAGAGTAGAAGGCACCGATAAACACGAATGCACACATACTCTCGACTATCAACTGATAGGCTAAGGTCGGAATACAACTAAAGGGGGACAACTCAAGGAACATATAATTTTTGAGTTGTGGATGCATAGATTAACATGTCGAACCAAGTTCAACAGGTTTCTTCCAGATAACCCATGCAGAAAGGTAGGACTGACAGACTCACAATGCAGAATGGAGAACTCGCCAAGAGCACTCTTATTGTGATGTTTTGATTCAAACGAGTTTCTGCCAAGGATGGTTCATGGTATTTGGAAGAAGGAAATATTACGAACATCGAGGACTATCACAAAGGTTACTGATATCCTAAAAGTACGAGCAACACTATCTACACGAATTAAGTAGAGTGAATCTTGGGTTCAAGAACCCAGAAATAGAATACCTACTACTAAATGGCATCTCAGGATGCTTTCGAGAATGATGGCCAGAATCATCTCACTGGGGATACAAAATATGGCTAAATTACTAGATGATCCCCTAGGACACCTAGAGTCGTAATAATAATTCCAACATATATGTCGAGGCAATAGAATACCTCAACTCAGCAATTAGTGTGATTAACCTGGCCCAAAGGAACATAAACACCAGAGGGAAAGGATTTGCAAGTGCATCAGATTGTTTAGAAACCTGGGATGACTCGGACAGCATAACGGCTGTAAATGCTCAGAAAAGATTTGAGACATTCACAAGGATTTGCATAGTCACTTAACAACATCATATCAAGGTTCTGGTTCAACTGAGAACATACTAAAAGTAGTAGAAACAGAATTGAGGCTTGAAACTATCAATTCTATAAGTCTATGGATTAGTAACACGTCATCCTAATAGATAGATGAGAAGGCCTAGTTCCTTAACCCCGTAGGAAGAGAAGAGGATGACTCAGATCAGAAGGCCATGGGGTATAAGGAGTAAAAAGAGCCTTACGTTCCATCCCACAATCAATTCCCTTATATAACTAAAGAATTTCTAGACTCAACTTCGACCAGTTTGGCTTGGTAATCCTACAGGCAGTCAAGCTCTGATACCAAAGCTGGCAGGACCCCGACTCAATGCCACATCAATCTAGCATGTAACACCTCATATCACTTTGCGGCCTCACGCACGGTATCCCCACGGGTGTCGCCTTACCTTTGCCCGGGACCGTTTGCGCCTTTTGGTACACATATATGATAGTGTTGCTAGCATCCATATGATAAGGAGCCCGGGCTGACATGGCTAGTCATAAACCCAAAGTGGCACAAACTTACAGGGACAGGCATCCACGACCCAGCATCGAACGTGTCGGTCATCAGCGAGTGAATCCAGGCTGCAGCACTGGGCTAGCAGGACTCCGGTGAACCGGACTGTAGCGGGCTAACAGGACTCCGCGTGACATTTCCCCGAAGGGACAGACACAGGAACGAAGAAGGACACATGCCGGCCAGCCTAAGTGTCCCGGAGCAGTAGCAAGCTACCATGGCTCAGTGGAAGCACTAGGAGACATTTCCCGGTAAGAGAGGCTACTAAGGATAAACAACTAGATAGTCAGATCCCACACATACCAAGCATTTCAATAACATACACACAATATGCTCGATATGTGCAAATACAACATGGCATCACAACATGACTCTACGACTCAAGTATTTTATTTAATAGGCTCCGAGGAGCGAGATATTACAAACATGGGTCTCATGACCCAACATTCAGAGCATACAAGTCAAAGCACAAGCGAAAGCTTAACATGTCTGAGTACAGACATCTACAAATGAAAAAGGCTGAGAAGCCTGACTATCTACCAGATCCTGCCGAGGGCACAAGATCGTAGCTGAGGTAACAAGCTAAACGTCGAAGTCCACGCGGAACTACTAGTGAGACGTAAGTCTCTCTGCAAAAACATAAAATAGGCAAACGTGAGTACAAATGTACCCAGCAAGACTTACATCAGAACTATCTACATATGCATCATTATCAACAAAGGGGATGGTGGAGTTTAACAGCAGCAAGCCAGCTTTGACTCAGTGGCTATCCTAAACTACGACTGCAAGTAACTCTTTTGAGGTGGCGCACACGAGTCCACATATTCACCATATCAATACACCACTATGGATTCGCTCCCGTCTCCCTACGAGAACGCCATCCATAGCACTCACGCTTATCTTGCGCATTTTAGAGTATCCACTTTCACTTGTCTATGAACTATGCAAGGGGTCCAAGTTTCCATATCCGAGGAATCCGGCTATTCGAATAGATAATGATAACCCTGCAGGGGTGTACTTCTTCACACACGCTCTCGCCACTTATTGCCCTGTACACGTCATGTACCTCGGCAACCTTCAAGCGGAAGCCGGGCGAGGGAGTCGACCACGACCTGACTAACCACACAAGTCTCTCGTCCAGGTTTATCGCCTATTCAGGTTCCATCCGCAAGGAGATCCGGCCGGGGTGTTGCTCACGGCCCCAAATGATGTGTACAGGGTTCCAAGCCCACCAAACGGGCGGCGCTTGGTCTACCCGGCCACGGTGCCTAGTCTGTCCCAAGCCCACCTGTACCGGGTGCCACTTGGTAGACTACTAACACTACCTACAAACACCAGAAACTAGTTGCAACTCCTGGACAGAGATCGAGTTGATTAATAAGTCGAGAGGGGCACTTAAGCATTCCAATGTGTGGAAGTAGCTGTTCATGGATCACAAACACAGAACTCAGTTCCTAAGGACGGCTTCAATGAGACAACCCACCATGTACTCCTACATGGCCTCTCACCGCTGCCTTTACCAAATCGAGTTCACACACTTAGCTCTCAACAGTAGGACATGTTCACACACCTCCAATTCATCCCCGATGAATCAGACCTGACTCAACTCTAAGCAGTAGCAGGCATGACAAACAAGCATGAATGAGTAGGCACAACAGGGCTAAAACAACTCCTACTCATGCTAGTGGGTTTCATCTATTTACTGTGGCAATGACAGGTCATGCAGAGGATAAAGCGGTTCAGCTACCGCAGCAAGTAACAGTTGAATCGTTGTTGTCCTAATGCAGTAAAAGAGAGCAGGAGCGAGAGAGTGGGATTGTATCGGAATGAACAAGGGGGTTTTGCTTGCCTGGCACTTCTGAAGATAGTAATAGTTCTTCATCGGTGTCATCGATCTCATCGTCGGTATGTCGTCTACTGAGAGGGGACAAATACCGGCAACAGAGAAAGAACACAATCAATGCAATGCACAATATGATGCATGATCATGACATGGCAATATGCTGTGTTTTGAGCTAATGCAACTAGCAACAAAGTTAAATGAAGTTGATTTGAACCCTAAGTTCAAATCCAAACTCCATATGTGAAATTCAAATGCCATTATTTGATTTGCCCTAAACAGTAGCCATAAGTAGTTCTAACATGCATGAAAATGGTACATATGGATAGATTGGATTTTTCTGATCATTTTTCATATATAACTTATTTCATTTGGAGTTACGGTTGAATTTCTATGAATTTTTGAAGTTTTGGGCATTTTCTGGAATTTCCTGAAAAAGAATAAATCCAGTAAATGATTAACTGCGTCAGCATTGCGTCACTCTGACATCAGCTGGACAACTGCGGCTGACCAGGTCAAGCCTGACCAGTGGGGTCCACTGGTCAGTGACACAGAGTCAGCTACAGAGGCGGACATGTGGGACCCGGTCAAAGCTGACGTGGCCAAGTCAAAGTTGACAGGCGGGGCCCACTGTGATTAGTGCTAATCTAACAGAGAAATTAAACTAACTAGTTAAGGCACTAGGGCCCACATGGCAGTGGCTCTAGGGGTGGTTAGCCAGGTCATTAGCGCTAATTAACCGGCGCCACGTCAGCACGTGACGCCGGCGACCACAGTAGTGGCGGGATCTCGCCGGAGTTGGTCGGGGCGGCGCTACAGGCCGCGGCTAGTCGCGCTAAGGGCACCAGGAGGGAGCCCATGCTCCCGCGCATCTAGGGGCGCACGCAGCTGGGCATAGGGAGGCCGGGGTCGACGGCGGTGACCACTTGGGAGGCGGCCGGAGCTACGGCATCGAGCGAAACGGGGTTGCAGAGCACGACAGGAGGAGCTGGGGAACGCGTTCGGCTCCTGGGAGCTCGGTGAGCACGGCAACACGCAAAAAATTGGGTGGGGGCAGCTGTTGCCACGACAACGACATGGCACGGCGGCGGCGACCTCGGCCATGGTCGGAAAACAGAGCTAGGGGACAGGAACGGAGGGGGCGAGCAAAGAGAAAGCAGCAGGAGCTCACAGGGAGGACGATGAGGTGGTCAGCGAGCTCGGGGGCGTCTTCGGTGTTGTGAATCGAGCGGCGGCGATCGCCGGTCGTGGAGATGAAGACGGTGGAGATGGTGTGGCTTCAGGGCACCCGGCGTCGCGTGCGTCGGGGTAGAGCTTCTCGGATCCAAGGCGCAGCTCCTAGGCACATCAAAGGGGCGAGGGGGTGGCTCTTGGCGCGGCAATGGTGAGCGGCGGCGACGGCGGCTCTCGGGGAAGAGAGGAGGAGGGAGCCAGAGGAGGGGATGAGCATGGGGAGAGTGAGAGAGCGTCGAGGGGGGCGCGTGGCGTCTCCAGGGGGTTGAGGAAGCGAGCAGGGAGGCAGGAGGAGGTGGAAGCAGGAGGTGGCCGCGGCTCGGCTGTGCGCGCGCCACGCACGATGCCAGAAGGCATGGGGAAGATGACGCGCGAGGAGGTGGGATGGGCTGGCCAACCGGGCCGGCCAGGTGGGCTTTGGTGGGCACCAGGTAAGTTCCAGGTAAGTCTCTCTCTCTCTTTTATTTCCTGTTTTCTATTTTTCTGTAACTTTGTGGCTTTTCTAAAAATATTTAGGCATTTTCAAAAATCACCAAACTGCACATGCCCATTGTTTAGAACTTATCCAACATGGAACATTTCAGTTTGGGATTATTTGGACGTTTAAAATATTATATAGCATTTAAATGCCCAAATGGAATTAGGGTATGGTTTAATTCAGTGGCCCAATGTTGTCCTAGAAAAATGTGAACCAATTTTGCCAGAGGTTCTAACCCACGACAAAAATGATGGACATTTTAGAAGGGCATTTCAGGTTCTTTGAAAAAGATTTTAGTAAACCCTAGTTGTCTTCAGGGGGGTGCTGGGGGTTCTGTCATCCCCATTTCAACTTTAAAAGAAATTTAGACATGATGCAGCAACCAAGCTAGTCCAAGTGCATAGCAAGGCTTGGGACGTGTCAGGGTAATGTTGGTGTGAGCTTTGATCAGAGACGTCCTGTCTTGTCTGAAACACAGTCGCAGTCTATTGATGGTACAGAGGAAGTTACACAGGTTTGGATGGTCCCGGAATAGGTTCGTCAATATGAGTTGAAGCAAAGCAAGAAGAAGTTGAGGTTTAAAATTGAGTCAAAAGAGTTTGCTGAGAAGGAGAAGCAGAGGAGATCTGGAGATGGTGGCAATGGTGGTAAATTTGGCAAGATGAAGAAGAGGTTGAGTACTGTTGCTGAGGAAGGTGGTACACCTCGGCGGAGTCCACGTGTTGCTGGAATGAAGAAGAATCTTGGCAAGAGAACCGCTGAAGCTGCTGGAAGTGATGATCCTCAGCGCAAACAACTACATGTCACTGAAGGTCCCAATTCTGATGACGACGACTTTTTGCTTGCTGATTATGTGAAGGGTGTTCATCCTTCTAGACGCAAAGACTGTGGTTCATCTAAGAGTGTACCCAAGCGTGCCCATGATGATGTCGACGAAGATGTTGGTTGTGATTCTGGCGAGGAGGTGGATGCTGCTCGAAAGGTTTGTTGAAGAGCACTGCATTTGTTTCCTTCATTTGTTATTGTTTCTGTATTTTCTATGTCTCTTTTTTTATATGCCTAATCTTTTAATGTGGACTGCATTTCCCTTTACACAGAGGAAGAAGTCCAGTAAGAGCAATGCAACTGAAGATGATGGTGAGGGAGATGATTCTCGATTTAACAAGACCGTGCGTTTGTCCCTTCCCACTGTTTGCAAGGTTGCTTCTTTGTTGAAAGAGGCGCATTGCAGCCGTGTTAGGGATGCTGGATTTGGTGTTGTCTTTGATCTGTCAGTAAAGAAAAATGTGTCGCGCAATCTTATGTGCTATATGATGGGAGTGATTGACCCTGCCACCATGTTAATGGACTTTGGGAATGGCAGGGTTCTTCGAATCAATCGTGATGCAGTTCATCACATTTTTGATTTACCAATGGGACGTCACACTGCACCCATGCCTGCTTCCAGCGGTCATGATGAATCGTTGACTGCCCTCAAGGATGAGTTTGGCTTTGACCTTTCAAGAAGTATAGGTGTCAAGGACTTGCTTGAGAAGTTGAAGGTGTTGGTGGAGGAAGATGATTATGTGAGTGTTGACCTTGCTGTGAAGGTGTTCTTCCTGATACTTTACCAGAATTTGCTGTGCCCGGGGCCTGCAGTTCGTTTGGGTAGAGTTGCTGCGATGGTAGAGAACATGGATTATGCGGATATGGCTCAGATGGACTTTTGTCAGCTTGTTGTTGATGAGTTGCAGGCAGCTGTGGTTAGGTGGCAATCAGAAGGCAGCAAGCAGAATTGTGCAGAGGGTTGTGCCATTGTCCCCCTGATTATGTATCTTGACTGCTTGAAGCTTCGCAAATTTTCAGTCATGCACACGTTGACGCCACGCGCGTCATACCTGATGACCAAGGATCTGATGAAGTTGTACAATGAGGATGTGCCTGTGAAGGGAAAGATTTACGTGGAAAGTTACAAATTTGGGAAGCTACCGGTTAGTGCACCTGATTTTTTAATATCAGATTTAAAAAAAAATGTGCAGCCATTACAAATGTGAACTTTTCTAGTACTCATATGTGTACTTCTCTTTGCGTGTTGTCTTTTTTTCAGTGGAAGGTGTTAGGTGATATTGTGTACAACCGTTCTGTTGCGGTTGTACATGGCAGCTCTGATGCGGGGCCTAGCACTCATGCTAGGTTTTATGAGCCTATCTGTAGTCAGCTTCCTGCCTGTGATGATGAGGTGCCGCACACTCGTGGTTTCATGCCTCGACAGATGTTTGATAATACAAGCTCTTATAAACAGACATTTGTTGGCGGCAAAAACATGACGAGATTGATGAGCTTCTTCTGAAGGTTTTGAAGCTGACTGAGGATTTGCCAACCTCTGGTGATAGGTTGAGGACAGTTGCTGGTTTTTTCCCTGTTGGCCATGGCCCACGAGATGAAGATATTGTTGCTGCTCACAATTTTGATTGTGGTGTGATTGAAAGCCTGAAGATTGCAGTGACAAATGTTCGTTCTTCGTATGCTCAATTGATACATTCACAAGAAGAAAAATTCGGTCGGTATGAGAAGGATGCTGGGCATATTGTGGACGAAATGATCCGTCAGGATACTGGCTTTGGCGCTGATAATGTGTGTTCTAGGTTTTTTGTGTCTTTGAACCACTTTTTTTGTGTATTATGTTGACTGCTCCTCATTATTTTTTTTATTTTTTTTGTTATAGGCTGGAGTGGAATCTTCTGGTGTCGATGGAACTACAGACGATGGAGTTGGTCAGGTATAAATACTCCTGCCATGTCTGTTCTGCCATGCTTCCCTTTTTTATTTGAACTTGCATTTTGTTTGCTTCCCATTTTTTTGTGTACTTCTCTGTTGTGAAGTGTGTACTGCTTGTGCGTAGTTGAAGTTTTTTCTTTTTCAGTCGGTACCATCTTATTTCTCGTTTTTTGGTTTGTTCTATGCCCGTAGACTGGTGTTGCTGCTCGTGATGTGCACAAAGAGACCTACGATGGCTCTGGGAAGGATGAGGTCTTGGCTGATGCAGCATCCCCTCTGGATGTTGTGGTTGATAAGGTATAGTTGTATTACTTGTTCTGTTAGTGGGTTGTATTCTAATTTTTTGTTGTCTGTTATAAACTTGATTTACGCTGTCATGTTCATCCATATGCATTTTCATTTGCGTATGTTAGCTGCAATAGTTTTACATGTGTGATCTTCACTGTTTGACAGAAGTGAATTGCAGTTCTTTTGGCATGCGCGATCCATACTGATTTACATACGTGAGCTTCAGTATTTAACATAACTGAACTGTAGCGTTTGTCAAAGTGAACTGCAGTTCTTTTTTTATGTATATGTGGGTTGCAGTTGTAGTTGTGTTTGACACACGTGTGTTGGTGTTGTATTGCATATGTGGACTGTAGTTGTTATGTGTATGTTGCTAGCAGTCTTTTGACATAAGTGTGATGTGTGTTGTTGTGTTAGTTATCCCCATGCTTATTTTTGTGTTACTGTGTGTTTTTTAAACTTTCCACAGGTTGGAGAACAAAACGTTGAAGTCCACGTTGATCTGAATCAGGGCAGTTGTGCTGTTGATGGCCGTGGCAGTGTTGATGCTTCTGTATCGGTTGCTGTTGAGTGTGCAGATCCTTCTGTAGCTCAAGGATCCCACGATGCTGTTCCCACCAGTCGGCATGAAGATTCTGATGTTGGCATTGAAAAGCCACTAGAGAATGTTGCCCCTGCTGCTTGTGTTGTTGCTCCCCCTGTCTGTCTGGTGTCCAATGATGTTCCGAACGTATCGATAGTGGAGCCTCATGTAGTTGAAGTATCTAAGGACGCTGCTGTCGACCAGAATGTTGCAAATCGAGAGAATGTTGATGTTGCTGCAGAAGGAAAGTCCAGTGAGGTTGTGGTGGATTCGTCGCAACATATGCAAGAAAATATTTTGCTCAGTTCTGAAGAACACCAGCCTGAAGACTCTGACACTGAAGGCAAGAGATTTTTTTAAATAATGCAGTTTGATGTTTTTCTCATTCATGTTGTTTAATTACTATGGTATCTGTATTAGATAGCTAGCAGAATTCCCTTATCTTAATATTTAAAGTTCATTGTTTGGATAAGTGAACTTCATCTTTTTTATTACAGATGATGAACTTCCTGTTGTGACACCGTCGAGCATTGATCCAGCTCTTCTGAAAAGATACAATGAGTTGTCCGCTGCTGTTACAAGGGCTCGGAAGGACAAGAAGAAGAAGTATGGTTTTTTAGAAATTGTTTTGTTCATATGTATTATCTAATTTTTGTATTTACCCTTTTTTTGTTGTTATTTTTTTAGTATCTTATGTTTGAGTTTTTCATGAAAAAATTCAGGGACATGGTTGCTTTTAAAACTGAGATGGGTGATATTAGCATTGGCGAAATTGTTCAATCCTTTTGAGATAAAGGGATGCTCACTACAAGGCTTGTAGATCTTGGGGTTTCTTTGCTGGTAGATAAGTTTAAGGGATCTTCGACAATGGTTGTCCCGTACCATATTTGTGTAAGAATGCAGAAATTTTTGTTTTATTTTTTGATTTTCTTTTCTGATTTCGTGCGACGACCTGTTTTGCTTATTTGATTTTTGGTATTGTTTCGGGAGACAAATATTTGGAATGGTGGTACTGTAGGCAGGAGTGTTAAAATGATGTTCTCTTCAAAAGCCAAGGAGCGTGTTGATAAAAAGGATATGGTGAGAGACGTTTTTATGTGTATTTTGCCTGTTTTGTTTTTATAGCGTTCTGTTTTTTCTTCTCATAATAATTTTATTTATTTATTCATGCTTCCAACAGGTCCTTTTTGCAACTTTTGATCAGCCAGATACGAGGGATGGTGTTGGTCATTATTGTGTAGTTGCATTAAATGTGAAAGAAAGGCGGTTTGAATTTCTTGACTCGCTCAACAAACCTGGCAGCCCTTATTCGGTCAGGGTTTTTAGGAGGATGGTTAAAAATATCAAGCGTGCATGGAAAGAAGGTAGCTTGAGTTCTGATGAGCCGCTAAATCCTCCCACACTTGATGGATTTGTGTTGAAACATGTCATTGTCCCAATGCAGCGAAATGGGTGCGTTCTTTACAGCCCTTCTGTGTCATACCGTTCAAGTTTTTTTTTTCACTTCATTTTTGTGAAACTGATGTTTTTTATTCTTTTTATTGCAGGCATGATTGTGGATTCTATATGTTTCAATTCTTGCAAACATGGGATGGTGTTCGAGTTGCTAAGTTTGGGGTGGAGCACATTGGCTACATCAGAAAGGCCATGCTCTATAGCTGGCTAACATCGAGGAAGTGTTGCCTTGATTTAACATCACTTCTAATTTTTGCAGATAAAGGTTCTTTTATTCAACTTCTTTATCCTTGCTTTATTTTATTTTTGTCTGCTGCTTGGTTCCGCTTCTTTATGTGCAAGTGGGCTGCATTGTTCTTTATATGTGGGCTGCATTGATGTATACAAGTGTAGGCTGCATTGATGTAGAGAAGTGGGCTGCATTGTTCTTTATATGTGGGCTTCATTGATGCATACAAGTGTGGGCTGCATTGATGTAGAGAAGTGGGCTGCATTGTTCTTTATATGTGGGCTTCATTGATGCATACAAGTGTGGGCTACATTGATGTAGAGAAGTGGGCTGCATTGTTCTTTATATGTGGGCTGCATTGATGCATACAAGTGTGGGCTGCATTGATGCATAGAAGTGGGCTGCATTGTTCTATATATGTGGGCTTCATTGCTGTATACAAGTGTGTGCTACATTGATGCATAGAAGTGGGCTGCATTGTTCTTTATATGTGGGCTTCATTGCTGTATACAAGTGTGCTGCATTGATGCATAGAAGTGGGCTGCATTGTTCTTTATATGTGGGCCGCATTGATGCAAACAAGTGTGGGCTGCATTGATGCATTGAAGTGGGCTGCATTGATGTATACAAGAGTGGGCTGCATTCTATTTTTTCTATATACATGTTTTTTGGTTTTTGTGTTTTGTATTGAGTGCTTCCATGTTTTTTCTACATGTTTTTAGGTTTTGATTGGGGGCTTCATGAAGGCTGTACATCACTGTTTGAGTCCCAGGGTTCTGATGTTGTTATGGAGGATTGTGTCATTGAAATCTCTCCAGATAATTCTGGTTTGAACACAAATGTGGCTTCTGGACCTGATGGTGGAAGTGTCTCTCGACCTAGCTCTCCACACGATGTATATGATGTTGATGATGATGATTTTGTTACACCGTGTGCATGTGTCACTAGGACTAGGAGTGCAGCAATTAATCATCCTCCTTTGGGTGAGGTTGAAGTATTTTCGAACAAGAGGGCAGGTGAGAGGGCTTTTAAGCTGAGATGCTCTATAGAGAAATTGAAGCCTCCGAGGTTCAGATATATTGATGAGGCGATTAAAATAAAGGATCTTGTTCTCAGCAAAGATTTTGTAACCAAATACCGCGAGTAAGTTTTATGTGATGTGTGTGCCCTTTCATGCTTTCTGTGTGTTTTGATTTTAATTCTAATTTTATTGATCCCATCTGTCTATGTTTACTGCAGGAACGCGTTCTTTATGGTGCATGGTCCTTTTGGTGATGTCGATACTTACAATATCGACTATATCTATGATACATTTGGCAAAGGAGCATTAATGGATTCGTATATCATGGATTTTGTCATCAAATACTGGAAGCAAGACCCTGAATTGGGTTTAGCTTATCAATCCGGTGAACGTGTGCTACTTTCACCTTTATTTATCATGGTAAACGTTTGCTGTCATTCTTTCCTACTGCACTGACTTTTTCATGTCCATGCCTGCTTGCATTGTTTATTCTTTTTTTCATGTCCTTTTTTGTTCTTTTTTGTGTGCAGTAAGTTCTTCAAATGGAAACCTCTGTGGCGAGAGATAATGACGGAAATCCTGTGTTGCCAGTTGTGCATAGCTCGTTTGTTTTAGAAGATGCAGTTCAGCAGTTCAAATTTTTTGTGAGCGACGATGCAAACCTGTTGGATGCAAAACTGGTAAGTTCATTGTTTTTTGTCATTTATTTTTCCTAGTTTGTTGCATTTATTTTTATAGTAATTTTTGGAACAGTGGTCCTGGTGGTACGTGTCGAAAGAACTTTTCATTTCATTTTTTTATGCGAACAGATTATGATGCCGCGATTCAAGGATGGTCATTATTCCTTATACACGATGAACCAGTATCGCCAGACCCTTGATATCCATGACAGTAGGAAGTACACTGGCCATCCTGATGTCACGACAAGGTGGCGCATGACTGACTACCACGCAGATTGCACTGAAGTGGTATGTTATTTTTTCTTTGCCAAGCGTAAAGCTTTTTTTGTGTTTCCACCGCATTTTTTTATAAACTGCAATTGTTTATGTAGTGCACTTCAACATATGCGCGACAGAACTGCATTTTTCTCACATGCACTTAAAAAAGGGATTGTTTAGACGGTTGAGAACAACTTTTTTTGTACGTTTTGAATATCAACTTTTGATCCGTGATGTGTGTTATTCTTACCTTGTGCTTTTTTTGGCAGGTGGGAAGGATGACTCAGCTGCTGAAGGCGATTTATGGTGAAAAAATGTATAAATCGAGGAACCACCCTGACTGGGTTAAATTGGCAGAGAAGCCATCTTACCCGGTCGTGCCAGCGCAGGGAGCAAATGAGTGCGGAATCTATGTTCTGAGGATGACGCAGTTGTATGATGGCCAACGTCTAGTTCAGAAAATTTTGAAATCCGACGTAACGGCTTCTTTGTTTTCTTTTCACTTTTTTGTTCTTTATGGCGACCTTTTTTTAATCACTTTTCTACATTTGTTTTCTTTTTTTCAGCCTGCTACTGAAGATTGGAAGGCGGAGTACATGTTCCAGCTGTTGTTCAATCCTTTGAACATGTTGTGTTATGAAGACATGCCGCATGAGTTACGTGAACTGACTGCGGACCTCGGGCTCACTTCCCTGTCGCAATCGCAAACGCTGTCGCAGACGCAGTACAATCATTTGGGGCATTATTTTCTACTGGGTGCAAAAGGCTGTGCGTGGACAATAGCTAGGGTTTGATGTTGTGTTTGTGTGTGCTGACTAAGGTAGATAATGTATGAAAAAGACCTTTTATTCTATCGTTGTGTTTCTTCTTGTTCTTTTATGCAGTAGTGCATGTGGATGAATTTGTATATGTATGTGTATTTTATATCAATATCTCATACAATATATATAAGTGTATAATTTTATTTTTTGTTGACGACCATGGTCTATGCGAACTGGCATTTTTGTTGGAAATATGCCCTAGAGGCAATAATAAAAGCATTATTATTATATTTCCTTGTTCATGATAATTGTCTTTATTCATGCTATAATTGTATTATCCGAAAATCGTAATACATGTGTGAATAACAGACACCAACATGTCCCTAGTAAGCCTCTAGTTGACTAGCTCATTGATCAATAGATAGTCATGGTTTCCTGGCTATGGACATTGGATGTCATTGATAATGGGATCATATCATTAGGATAATGATGTGATGGACAAGACCCAATCCTAAACATAGCACAAGATCGTATAGTTCGTTTGCTAGAGTTTTCCAATGTCAAAGTATCTTTTCCTTAGACCATGAGATCGTGTAACTCCCGGATACCGTAGGAGTGCTTTGGGTATACCAAACGTCACAACGTAACTGGGTGACTATAAAGGTAGACTACGGGTATCTCCGAAAGTGTATGTTGGGTTGACATGGATCAAGACTGGGATTTGTCACTCCGTATGATGGAGAGGTATCACTGGGCCCACTCGGTAATGCATCATCATAATGAGCTCAGAGTGACCAAGTGTCTGGTCACGGGATCATGCATTACGGTACGAGTAAAGTGACTTGTCGGTAACGACATTGAACGAGGTATTGGGATACCGACGATCGAATCTCGGGCAAGTAACATATCGATTGACAAAGGGAATTGAATACGGGGTTGATTGAATCCTCGACATCGTGGTTCATCCGATGAGATCGTCGTGGATCATGTGGGAGCCAACATGGGTATCCAGATCCCGCTGTTGGTTATTGACCGGAGAGTCGTCTCGGTCATGTCTGCTTGTCTCCCGAACCCGTAGGGTCTACACACTTAAGGTTCGGTGACGCTAGGGTTATGAAGATATGTATATGTAGAAACCCGAATGTTGTTCGGAGTCCCGGATGAGATCCCGGATGTCACGAGGAGTTCCGGAATGGTCCGGAGGTAAAGAATTATATATAGGAAGTGCTGTTTCGGCCATCGGGACAAGTTTCGGGGTTATCGGTATTGTACCGGGACCACCGGAGGGGTCCCGGGGGCCCACCGGGTGGGGCCACCTGTCCCGGGGGGCCACATGGGCTGTAGGGGGTGCGCCTTGGCCTTCATGGGCCAAGGGCACCAGCCCCTATAGGCCCATGCGCCTAGGGTTCCCACCATGGAAGAGTCCATGTGGTGGAAGGCACCCCTAGGTGCCTTGGGGGGGAGGGAAACCTCCCCTTGGCCGCCGCCCCCTCTAGTAGATATCATCTACTAGGGCCGGCGCCCCCCCATGGCACCCCTATATATAGTGGGGGGGGAGAGGAGGGAAACACACCAGCCCCTGGCGCCTCCCTCTCTCCCCGTTACGTTTCTCCCTCGTAGTATTGGTGAAGCCCTGCTTCTGTGATGCCCTGCATCCAGCACCACGCCGTCGTGCTGCTGGATCTTCATCAACCTCTCCTCCCCCCTTGCTGGATCAAGAAGGAGGAGACGTCTCCCGTCCCGTACGTGTGTTGAACGCGGAGGTGCCGTCCGTTCGGCGCTTGGTCATCGGTGATTTGGATCACGTCGAGTACGACTACATCATCACCGTTCTTTGAACGCTTCCGTTTGCGATCTACAAGGTACGTAGATGCATCCGATGACTCGTTGCTAGATGAACTCCTAGATGGATCTTGGTGAAACGAGTAGGAAAATTTTTGTTTTCTGCAACGTTACCCAACAGTGGCATCATGAGCTAGGTCTATGCGTAGTTCTTCTTGCGCGAGTAGAACACAATTTGTTGTGGGCGTAGATTTGTCAACTTTCTTGCCGTTACTAGTCCTTTCTTGCTTCAGCGGTATTGTGGGATGAAGCGGCCCGGACCAACCTTACACGTACGCTTACGTGAGACCGGTTCCACCGACTAACATGCACTAGTTGCATAAGGTGGCTGGCGGGTGTCTGTCTCTCCTACTTTAGTTGGAGCGGATTCGATGAACAGGGTCCTTATGAAGGGTAAATAGAAGTTGACAAATCACGTTGTGGCTTTAACGTAGGTAAGAATACGTTCTTGCTAGAACCCTAATTCAGCCACGTAAAACTTGCAACAACAATTAGAGGACGTCTAACTTGTTTTTGCAGCAAGTGGTTTGTGATATGATATGGCCAAAGTTGTGATGAATGATGAATGATCTATATGTGATGTATGAGATGTTCATGCTATTGTAATAGGAATCACGACTTGCATGTCGATGAGTATGACAACCGGCAGGAGCCATAGGAGTTGTCTTTATTCTTTTATATGACCTGCGTGTCATTGAGAAACGCCATGTAAATTACTTTACTTTATTGCTAAACGCGTTAGCCATAGTAGTAGAAGTAATAGTTGGCGAGCAACTTCATGGAGACACGATGATGGAGATCATGATGATGGAGATCATGGTGTCAAGCCGGTGACAAGATGATCCTGGATCCCCAAGATGGAGATCAAAGGAGCTATGTGATATTGGCCATATCATGTCACGTTTATTATTTGATTGCATGTGATGTTTATCATGTTTTGCATCTTGTTTACTTAGAACGACGGTAGTAAATAAGATGATCCCTCATACTAATTTCAAGAAGTGTTCCCCCTAACTGTGCACCGTTGTGACAGTTTGCTGTTTCAAAACACCACGTGATGATCGGGTGTTTTATTCAGACGTTCACATACAACGGGTGTAAGACAGATTTACACATGCAAACACTTAGGTTGACTTGACGAGCCTAGCATGTACAGACATGGCCTCGGAACACAGAAGACCGAAAGGTCGAGCATGAGTCGTATAGAAGATACGATCAACATGAAGATGTTCACCGATGTTGACTAGTCCGTCTCACGTGATGATCGGACACGGTCTAGTTAAACTCGGATCATGTAATACTTAGATGACTAGAGGGATGTCTAATCTAAGTGGGAGTTCTTTAATAATTTGATTAGTTGAACTTAATTATCATGAACTTAGTCTAAATATTTTACAATATGTCTTGTAGATCAAATGGCCAATGTAGTCCTCAACTTCAACGCGTTCCTAGAGAAAACTAAGCTGAAAGACGATGGCAGCAACTATACGGACTGGGTCCGGAACCTGAGGATCATCCTCATAGCTGCCAAGAAAGATTATGTCCTACAAGCACCGCTGGGTGACGCACCTGTTCTCCCTGCAGAACAAGATGTTATGAACGCTTGGCAGGCACGTTCCGATGACTACTCCCTCGTTCAGTGCGGCATGCTTTACAACCTAGAGCCGGGGCTCCAAAAGCGTTTTGAGAGACATGGAGCATATGAGATGTTCGAAGAGCTGAAAATGGTTTTCCAAGCTCATGCCCGGGTCGAGAGATATCAAGTCTCCGACAAGTTCTTCAGCTGTAAGATGGAGGAAAACAGTTCTGTCAGTGAGCACATACTCACTATGTCTGGGTTGCATAACCACTTGACTCAGCTGGGAGTTAATCTCCCGGATGATGCGGTAATTGACAGAATCCTCCAGTCGCTTCCACCAAGCTACAAGAGCTTTGTGATGAACTTCAATATGCAGGGGATGGAAAAGACCATTCCTGAAGTATTTGCTATGCTGAAATCAGCAGAGGTAGAAGTCAAGAAGGAACATCAAGTGTTGATGGTCAATAAAACCACTAAGTTCAAGAAAGGCAAGGGTAAAAAGAACTTCAAGAAGGACGGCAAGGAGGTTGCCGCGCCCGGCAAGCAAGCTGCCGGGAAGAAGCCAAAGAATGGACCCAAGCCCGAGACTGAGTGCTTTTATTGCAAGGGAAGCGGTCACTGGAAGAGGAACTGCCCTAAGTACTTAGCGGATAAGAAGGCCGGCAAAACAAAAGGTATATGTGATATACATGTAATTGATGTGTACCTTACTAGTGCCCGTAGTAGCTCCTGGGTATTTGATACCGGTGCAGTTGCTCACATTTGTAACTCAAAGCAGGGGCTATGGAATAAGCGGAAACTGGCAAAGGACGAGGTGACGATGCGCGTCGGGAATGGTTCCAAGGTCAATGTGATCGCCGTCGGCACGCTGCCTCTGCATCTCCCTTCGGGATTAGTTTTAAACCTTAATAATTGTTATTTAGTGCCAGCTTTGAGCATGAACATTGTATCGGGATCTCGTTTGATTTGAGATGGCTACTCATAAATCCGAGAATAATGGTTGTTCTATTTATATGAGAGATATGTTTTATGGTCATGCTCCTATGGTGAATGGTTTATTCTTAATGAATCTCGAATGTGATGCTACACATGTTCACAATGTGAGTACCAAAAGAAGTAAGGTTGATAATGATAGTCCCACATACTTGTGGCACTGCCGCCTTGGTCACATAGGTGTCAAACGCATGAAGAAGCTCCATGCAGATGGACTTTTAGAGTCTCTTGATTATGAATCATTTGACACGTGCGAACCATGCCTTATGGGAAAAATGACCAAGACTCCGTTCTCAGGAACAATGGAGTGAGCAACCAACTTATTGGAAATCATACATACTGATGTCTGCGGTCCAATGAGTGTTGAGGCTCGCGGTGGCTATCGTTATGTTCTCACCCTCACAGATGATTTAAGTAGGTATGGGTATATCTACTTAATGAAACACAAGTCTGAAACCTTTGAAAAGTTCAAGGAATTTCAGAGTGAGGTTGAAAATCAACGTGACAGGAAAATCAAGTTTCTATGATCAGAGCGTGGAGGAGAATACTTGAGTCATGAGTTTGGCACACACTTAAGAAAATGTGGAATAGTTTCACAACTCACGCCACCTGGAACACCTCAGCGTAACGGTGTGTCCGAACGTCGTAATCGCACTCTGTTAGATATGGTGCGATCTATGATGTCTCTTACCGATTTACCGCTATCTTTTTGGGGCTATGCTTTAGAGACTGTCGCATTCACTTTAAATAGGGCTCCGTCGAAATCCGTTGAGACGACACCGTATGAATTATGGTTTGGGAAGAAACCTAAGCTGTCGTTTCTAAAAGTTTGGGGATGCGATGCTTATGTCAAGAAACTTCAACCTGAAAAGCTCGAACCCAAGTCGGAAAAATGCGTCTTCATAGGATACCCAAAAGAAACTATTGGGTACACCTTCTACCTCAGATCCGAAGGCAAGATCTTTGTTGCCAAGAATGGGTCCTTTCTAGAGAAAGAGTTTCTCTCGATAGAAGTAAGTGGGAGGAAAGTAGAGCTTGATGAAGTATTACCTCTTGAACCGGTAAATGGCGCAACTCAAGAAAATGTTCCTGAGGTGCCTGCACCGACTAGAGAGGCAGTTAATGATGATGATCAAGATACTTCTGATCAAGCTCCTACTGAAATTCGAAGGTCCACAAGGACACGTTCCGCACCAGAGTGGTACGGCAACCCTGTCTTGGAAATCATGTTGTTAGACAACGGTGAACCTTCGAACTATGAAGAAGCGATGGCGGGCCCGTATTCCGACAAATGGCTAGAAGCCATGAAATCCGAGATAGGATCCATGTATGAAAACGAAGTATGGACTTTGACTGACTTGCCCGTTGAACGGCAAGCCATAGAAAATAAATGGATCTTTAAGAGGAAGACAGACGCGGATGGTAATGTGACCATCTATAAAGCTCGGCTTGTCGCTAAGGTTTATCGACAAGTTCAAGGGGTTGACTACGATGAGACTTTCTCACCGGTAGCGAAGCTGAAGTCCGTCCGAATCATGTTAGCAATTGCCACATTCTACGATTATGAAATATGGCAAATGGACGTCAAAACGGCATTCCTTAATGGTTTCCTTAAGGAAGAATTGTATATGATGCAGCCGGAAGGTTTTGTCGATCCTAAGAATGCTGACAAGGTGTGCAAGCTCCAACGCTCGATTTATGGGCTGGTGCAAGCATCTCGGAGTTGGAACATTCGCTTTGATGAGATGATCAAAGCGTTTGGGTTTACACAGACTTATGGAGAAGCTTGCGTTTACAAGAAAGTGAGTGGGAGCTCTGTAGCATTTCTCATACTATATGTAGATGACATACTTTTGATGGGAAATGATATAGAACTCTTGGACAGCATCAAGGCCTATTTGAATAAGAGTTTTTCAATGAAGGACCTTGGAGAAGCTGCTTATATATTAGGCATCAAAATCTATAGAGATAGATCGAGACGCCTCATAGGTCTTTCACAAAGCACATACCTTGATAAGATATTGAAGAAGTTCAATATGGATCAATCCAAGAAGGGGTTCTTGCCTGTGTTACAAGGTATGAAATTGAGCTCAGCTCAATGTCCGACCACGGCAGAAGATATAGAAGAGATGAGCATCATCCCCTATGCATCAGCCATAGGTTCTATTATGTATGCCATGCTGTGTACCAGACCTGATGTAAACCTTGCCGTAAGTTTGGTAGGAAGGTACCAAAGTAATCCCGGCAAGGAGCACTGGACAGCGGTCAAGAATATCCTGAAGTACCTGAAAAGGACTAAGGAAATGTATCTCGTTTATGGAGGTGACGAAGAGCTCGTCGTAAAGGGTTACGTCGACGCTAGCTTCGACACAGATCTGGATGACTCTAAGTCACAGACCGGATACGTGTATATTTTGAATGGTGGGGCAGTAAGCTGGTGCAGTTGCAAGCAGAGCGTCGTGGCGGGATCTACATGTGAAGCGGAGTACATGGCGGCCTCGGAGGCAGCACATGAAGCAATATGGGTGAAGGAGTTCATCACCGACCTAGGAGTCATACCCAATGCGTCGGGGCCGATCAAGCTCTTCTGTGACAACACTGGAGCTATTGCACTTGCCAAGGAGCCCAGGTTTCACAAGAAGACAAGGCACATCAAGCGTCGCTTCAACTCCATTCGTGAAAATGTTCAAGATGGAGACATAGAGATTTGTAAAATACATACGGACCTGAATGTAGCAGATCCGTTGACTAAACCTCTCCCTAGGGCAAAACATGATCAACACCAGAATTCCATGGGTGTTCGATTCATCACAATGTAACTAGATTATTGACTCTAGTGCAAGTGGGAGACTGTTGGAAATATGCCATAGAGGCAATAATAAAAGCATTATTATTATATTTCCTTGTTCATGATAATTGTCTTTATTCATGCTATAATTTTATTATCCGGAAATCGTAATACATGTGTGAATAACAGACACCAACATGTCCCTAGTAAGCCTCTAGTTGACTAGCTCATTGATCAATAAATAGTCATGGTTTCCTGGCTATGGACATTGGATGTCATTGATAATGGGATCACATCATTAGGATAATGATGTGATGGACAAGACCCAATCCTAAACATAGCACAAGATCGTATAGTTCGTTTGCTAGAGTTTTCCAATGTCAAAGTATCTTTTCCTTAGACCATGAGATCGTGTAACTCCCAGATACCGTAGGAGTGCTTTGGGTATACCAAACGTCACAACGTAACTGGGTGACTATAAAGGTAGACTACGGGTATCTCCGAAAGTGTCTGTTGGGTTGACATGGATCAAGACTGGGATTTGTCACTCCGTATGATGGAGAGGTATCACTAAGCCCACTCGGTAATGCATCATCATAATGAGCTCAGAGTGACCAAGTGTCTGGTCACGGGATCATGCATTACGGTACGAGTAAAGTGACTTGTCGGTAACGAGATTGAACGAGGTATTGGGATACCGACGATCGAATCTCAGGCAAGTAACATATCGATTGACAAAGGGAATTGAGTACGGGGTTGATTGAATCCTCGACATCGTGGTTCATCCGATGAGATCATCGTGGAGCATGTGGGAGCCAACATGGGTATCCAGATCCCGCTGTTGGTTATTGACCGGAGAGTCGTCTCGGTCATGTCTGCTTGTCTCCCGAACCCGTAGGGTCTACACACTTAAGGTTCGGTGACGCTAGGGTTATGAAGATATGTATATGCAGAAACCCGAATGTTGTTCAGAGTCCCGGATGAGATCCCAAACGTCACGAGGAGTTCCGGAATGGTCCGGAGGTAAAGAATTATATATAGGAAGTGCTGTTTCGGCCATCGGGACAAGTTTCGGGGTTATCGGTATTGTACCGGGACCACCGGAGGGGTCCCGGGGGCCCACCGGGTGGGTCCAGCTGTCCCGGGGGGCCACATGGGCTGTAGGGGGTGCGCCTTGGCCTTCATGGGCCAAGGGCACCAGCCCCTATAGGCGCATGCGTCTAGGGTTCCCACCATGGAAGAGTCCATGTGGTGGAAGGCACCCCTAGGTGCCTTGGGGGGGGAGGGAAACCTCCCCTTGGCCGCCGCCCCCCCTAGTAGATCTCATCTACTAGGGCCAGAACCCCCCCCCATGGCACCCCTATATATAGTGGGGGGCGGAGAGGAGGGAAACACACCAGCCCCTGGCGCCTCCCTCTCTCCCCGTTACGTTTCTCCCTCGTAGTATTGGTGAAGCCCTGCTTCTGTGACGCCCTGCATCCACCACCATGCCGTCGTGCTGCTGGATCTTCATCAACCTCTCCTCCCCCCTTGCTGGATCAAGAAGGAGGAGACGTCTCCCGTCCCGTACGTGTGTTGAACGCGAAGGTGCCGTCCGTTCGGCGCTTGCTCATCGGTGATTTGGATCACGTCGAGTACGACTACATCATCACCGTTCTTTGAACGCTTCCGCTCGCGATCTACAAGGTACGTAGATGCATCCGATGACTCGTTGCTAGATGAACTCCTAGATGGATCTTGGTGAAACGAGTAGGAATTTTTTTTTTCTGCAACGTTACCCAACAGTTTTGTCACGCTTATATGTATGATATGTGTTCGATAAACTGTATCGCATTTGATGCCGAACTTCTTTGTCCAATATAAGAGCACTGCATTTTTTTGTCTTTCAAGCAAAGTGCTGCACGTGTGTGTATGCCGATGCTGCATTGCTTTATGATACTGAACTGCTTTGGTTTGTCAAAACAAAAAACGCATTGCTTTTTGCCTGTAGTTGCGTTTTTGTAGTTGTTTTTTTATTGTTTTGTTCGTTAAGGTACATGGGGGGGGGGGGGGTTGGGGGGCCCCCAATTTTTTAGTTGTCTATATATTTTTGTATTGTTCTTGTACGCACTGCGTGCGTTGGCGCGAGGCCAAGCAGGGGGTGGGGAGGGGGGTCGTGACCCCCCTCCACATCCCCCTGCGAGGCCGAGCCTCGAACGAGTCAGAGAAGGAGGCGACGCGGCTTGCCGCGGCGCCGCATGCGTAGGCGAGTCCGTCATACCCCGTCGCCCCCAGTCTATCTTAGGGGTGTGGCTCCGGGGGTTGTGCGCGCCTCCCGTTTTAATGGAAAAATAGAATGTCCGCACTGCGCCTGTCAACCAAGTGCACTGCGTGCGTTAGCGCGAGGCCGAGCAGGGGGTGGGGAGGGGCGGTCATGACCCGCCCTCCACATCCTCCTGCGAGGCCGAGCATGGAACGAGCCGGAGCAGGCGGCGATGCGGCTTGCCGCGGTGCCGCATGCGTAGGCGAGTCCGTCATACCCCGTCGCCCCCTGTCTATCTTAGGGGTGTGGCTCCGGGGGTTGTGCGCGCATCCCCTTTTAATGGAAAAACATAATGTCCGCAGTGCGCCTGTCAACCAAGCGCACTGCGTGCGTTAGCGCGAGGCCGAGTAGGGGGTGGGGAGGGGGGTTCGTGCCCCCCCTCCACATCCCCCTGCGAGGTCGAGCCTGGAAGGAGCCGGAGCAGGCGGCGATGTGGCTTGCCGCGGCGCCGCATGCGTAGGCGAGTCCGCCATACCCCGTCGCCCCCCTGTCTATCTTAGGGGTGTGGCTCCAGGGGTTGTGCGCGCGTCCCCTTTTAATGGAAAAACAGAATGTCTGCACTGCGCCTCTCAACCAAACGCACTGCATGCGTTAGCGCGAGGCCGAGCAGGGGGTGGGGAGGGGGGTTCGTGACCCCCCCCCCTCCACATCCCCCTGCAAGGCCGAGCCTGGAACGAGCCAGAGCAGGCGGCTTGCCGCGGCGCCGCATGCGTAGGCGAGTCCGTCATACCCCGTCGCCCCCTGTCTATCTTAGGGGTGTGGCTCCGGGGGTTGTGCGCGCGTCCCCTTTTAATGGAAAAACAGCATGTCCGCACTGCGCCTGTCAACCAAGCGCACTGCATGCGTTAGCGCGAGGCCGAGCAGGGGGTGGGCAGGCGGGGTCGTGACCCACCCTCCACATCCCCCAGCGAGGCCGAGCCTGGAACGAGCCAGAGCAGGCGGCGACGCGGCTTGCCATGGCGCCGCATTCGTAGGCGAGTCCGTCATACCCAGTCGCCCCCTGTCTATCTTAGGGGTGTGGCTCTGGCGGTTGTGCGCGCGTCCCCTTTTAATGGAAAAATAGAATGTCGGCACTGCGCCTGTCAACCGAGCGCACTGCGTGCGTTAGCGCGAGGCCGAGCTGGGGGTGGGGAGGGGGTGTCGTGCCCCCCCTCCACATCCCCCTGCGAGGCCGAGCCTGGAACGAGCCAGAGCAGGCAGCGAGGCGGCTTGCCGCGGCGCCGCATGCGTAGGCGAGTCCGTCATACCCCGTCGCCCCCTGTCTATCTCAGGGGTGTGGCTCCGGGGGTTGTGCGCACGTCCCCTTTTAATGGAAAAACAGAATGTCCGCACTGCGCCTGTCAACCAAGCGCATTGCATGCGTTAGCATGAGGCCGAGCAGGGGGTGGGGAGGGAGGGTCGTGACCCCCCTCCACATCCCCCTGCGAGGCCGAGCCTGGAGCGAGCCGGAGCAGGCGGCGACGCGGCTTGCCACGGCGCCGCATGCGTAGGCGAGTCCGTCATACCCCGTCGCCCCCCTGTCTATCTTAGGGGTGTGGCTCCGGGGGTTGTGCGCGTGTCCCCTTTTAATGGAAAAACAAAATGTCCGCACTACGCCTGTCAACCAAGCGCACTGCATGCGTTAGCGCGAGGCCGAGCGGGGGGTGGGGAGGGGGGTCGTGACCCCCCTCCACATCCCCCTGCGAGGCCGAGCCTGGAATAAGCCGGAGCAGGCGGCAACGTGGCTTGCCGCGGCGCCGCATGCGTAGGCGAGTCCGTCATACCCCGTCGCCCCCTGTCTATCTTAGGGGTGTGGCTCCAGGGGTTGTGCGCGCGTCCCTTTTTAATGGAAAAACAGAATGTCCGCACTGCGCCTGTCAACCAAGCGCACTGCGTGCGTTAGCGCGAGGCCGAGCAGGGGGTGGGGGAGGGGGTTCGCGACCCCCCCTCCACATCCCCCAACAAGGCCGAGCCTGGAACGAGCCAGAGCAGGCGGCGACATGGCTTGCCGCGGTGCCGCATGCGTAGGCGAGTCCGTCATACCCCATTGCCCCATGTCTATCTTAGGGGTGTGGCTCCGGGGGTTGTGCGCGCGTCCCCTTTTAATGGAAAAACAGAATGTCCGCACTGCGCCTATCAACCAAGCGCACTGCGTGCGTTGGCGCGAGGCCGAGCAGGGGGTGGGGAGGGGGGTCGTGACCCCCCCTCCACATCCCCCTGCGAGGCCGAGCCTCAAACGAGTCAGAGAAGGAGGCGACGCGGCTTGCCGCGGCGCCGCATGCGTAGGCGAGTCCGTCATACCCCATCGCCCCCCAGTCTATCTTAGGGGTGTGGCTCCGGGGGTTGTGCGCGCCTCCCGTTTTAATGGAAAAACAAAATGTCCGCACTGCGCCTGTCAACCAAGCGCACTGCATGCGTTAGCGCGAGGCCGAGCAGGGGGTGGGGAGGGGCGGTCATGACCCCCCCTCCACATCCTCCTGCGAGGCCGAGCCTGGAACGAGCCGTAGCAGGCGGCGATGCGGCTTGCCGCGGCGCCGCATGCGTAGGCGAGTCCGTCATACCCCGTCGCCCCTGTCTATCTTAGGGGTGTGGCTCCGGAGGTTGTGCGCGCGTCCCCTTTTAATGGAAAAACATAATGTCCGCAGTGCGCCTGTCAACCAAGCGCACTGCGTGCGTTAGCGTGAGGCCGAGTAGGGGGTGGGGAGGGGGGTTCATGACCCCCCCTCCACATCCCCCTGCGAGGCCGAGCCTGGAACGAGCCGGAGCAGGCGGCGATGTGGCTTGCCGCGGCGCCGCATGCGTAGGCGAGTCCGCCATTCCCCGTCGCCCCCTGTCTATCTTAGGGGTGTGGCTCCAGGGGTTGTGCGCGCGTCCCCTTTTAATGGAAAAACAGAATGTCCGCACTGCGCCTGTCAACCAAACGCACTGCATGCGTTAGCGCGAGGCCGAGTAGGGGGTGGGAAGGGGGGTTCGGGACCCCCCCTCCACATCCCCCTGCAAGGCCGAGCCTGGAACGAGCCAGAGCAGGCGGCTTGCCGCGGCGCCGCATGCGTAGGAGAGTCCATCATACCCCGTCGCCCCCCTGTCTATCTTAGGGGTGTGGCTCCAGGGGTTGTGCGCGCGTCCCTTTTTAATGGAAAAACAGAATGTCCACACTGCGCCTGTCAACCAAGCGCACTGCGTGCGTTAGCGCGAGGCCGAGCAGGGGGTGGGGAGGGGGGTCGTGACCCGCCCTCCAGATCCCCCTGCGAGGCCGAGCCTGGAACGAGCCGGAGCAGGCAGCGACGCGGCTTGCCGCGGCGCCGCATGCGTAGGCGAGTCCGTCATACCCCGTCGCCCCCTGTCTATCTTAGGGGTGTGGCTCCGGGGGTTGTGCGCGTCTCCCCTTTTAATGGAAAAACAGAATGTCCGCACTGCGCCTGTCAACCAAGCGCACTACATGCGTTAGTGCAAGGCCGAGCAGGGGGTGGGGATGGGGGTCGTGACCCCCCTCCACATCCCCCTGCGAGGCCGAGCCTGGAACGAGCCGGAGCAGGCGGCAACGCGCCTTGCCGCGGCGCCGCATGCGTAGGCGAGTCCGTCATACCCCGTCGGCCCCCTGTCTATCTTAGGGGTGTGGCTCCGGGGGTTGTGCGCGCGTCCCCTTTTAATAGAAAAACAGAATGTCCGCACTGCGCCTGTCAACCAAGCACACTGCGTGCGTTAGCGTGAGGCCGAGCAGGGGGTGGGGAGGGGGGTCGTGACTCCCCCTCCACATCCCCCTGCGATGCCGAGCCTGGAACGAGCCGGAGCAGGCGGCGATGCGGCTTGCCACGGCGCCGCATGCGTAGGCGAATCCTTTATACCCCGTTGCCCCCCTGTCTATCTTAGGGTTGTGGCTCTAGGGGTTGGCGCGCATCACCTTTTAATGGAAAAATAGAATGTCCGCACTGCGCCTGTCAACCAAGTGCACTGCGTGCGTTAGCGCGAGGCCGAGCAAGGGGTGGGGAGGGTGGGTCGTGACCCCCCCTCCACATCCCCCTGCGAGGCCGAGCCTGGAACGAGCCGGAGCAGGCGGCTGTGTAGACGAGTCCGTCATACCACGTCGCCGCCCTGTGTATCTTAGGGGTGTGGCTCCGGGGGTTGTGCGTGCGTCCCCATTTAATGGAAAAATAGAATGTCCGCACTGCGCCTGTCAACCAAGCGCACTGCGTGCGTTAGCGCGAGGCCGAGCTCGGGGTGGGGAGGGGGGGTCGTGACCCTCCCTCAACATCCCCCTGCGAGGCCGAGCCTGGAATGAGCCGGAGTAGGCGGCGACGTGGCTTGCCGCGGCGCCGCATGCGTAGGCGAGTTGGTTATACCCCGTCGCCCCCTGTCTATCTTAGGGGTGTGGCTCCGGGGGTTGTGCGTGCGTCCCCTTTTAATGGAAAAACAACATGTCCACACTGCGCCTGTCAACCAAGCGCACTGCGTGCGTTAGCGCGAGGCCGAGCAGGGGGTGGGCAGGCGGGGTCGTGACCCGCCCTCCACATCCCCCAGCGAGGCCGAGCCTGGAACGAGCCAGAGCAGGCGGCGACGCGGCTTGCCGTGGCGCCGCATGCGTAGGCGAGTCCGTCATACCCAGTCGCCCCCTGTCTATCTTAGGGGTGTGGCTCTGGGGGTTGTGCGCGCGTCCCCTTTTAATGGAAAAATAGAATGTCCGCACTGCGCCTGTCAACCGAGCGCACTGCGTGCGTTAGCGCGAGGCCGAGCTGGGGGTGGGGAGGGGGGGTCGTGCCCCCCCTCCACATCCCCCTGCGAGGCCGAGCCTGGAACGAGCCAGAGCAGGCAGCGAGGCGGCTTGCCACGGCGCCGCATGCGTAGGCGAGTCCGTCATACCCCGTCGCCCCTGTCTATCTCAGGGGTGTGGCTCCGGGGGTTGTGCGCACGTCCCCTTTTAATGGAAAAACAGAATGTCCGCACTGCGCCTGTCAACAAAACGCACTGCGTGCGTTAGCGCGAGGCCGAGCAGGGGGTGGGGAGGGGGGTTCGTGACCCCCCCTCCACATCCCCCTGCGAGGCCGAGCCTGGAACGAACCGGAGCAGGCGGCGACGCGGCTTTCCGCGGCGCCGCATGCGTACGCGAGTCCGCCATACCCCGTCGCCCCCTGTCTATCTTAGGGGTGTGGCTCTGAGGGTTGTGCGTGCGTCCCCTTTTAATGGAAAAATAGAATGTCCGCACTGCGCATGTCAACCAAGCGCACTGCATGTGTTAGCGCGAGGCCGAGCTGGGGGTGGGGAGGGGGGGTCGTGACCCCCCCCCCCCTCCACATCCCCCTGCGAGGCCGAGCCTGAAACGAGCCGGAGCAGGCGGCGAGGCGGCTTGCCGCGGCGCCGCATGAGTAGGCGAGTCTGTCATACCCCGTCGCCCCCTGTCTATCTTAGGGGTGTGGCTCCGGGGGTTGTGCGCACGTCCCCTTTTAATGGAAAAACAGAATGTCCGCATTGCGCCTGTCAACCTAGCGCACTCCATGCGTTAGTGCGAGGCCGAGCAGGGGATGGGGAGGGGGGTCGTGACCCCCCATCCACATCCCCCTGCGAGGCCGAGCCTGGAACGAGCCGGAGCAGGCGGCGACGCGGCTTGCCGCGGCGCCACATGTGTAGGCGAGTCCGTCATACCCCGTCGCCCCCCTGTCTATCTTAGGGGTGTGGCTCCGAGGGTTGTGCGCGCGTCCCCTTTTAATGGAAAAACAGAATGTCCGCACTGCGCCTGTCAACCAAGCGCACTGCGTGCGTTGGCGCGAGGCCGGGCAGGGGGTGGGGAGGGGGGGTCGTGACCCCCCCTCCACATCCCCCTGCGAGGCCGAGCCTGGAACGAGCCGGAGAAGGAGGCGACGCGGCTTGCCGCGGCGCCGCATGCGTAGGCGAGTCCGTCATACCCCGTCGCCCCCCAGTCTATCTTAGGGGTGTGGCTCCGGGGGTTGTGCGCGCCTCCCGTTTTAATGGAAAAACAAAATGTCCGCACTGCGCCTGTCAACCAAGCGCACTGCATGCGTTAGCGCGAGGCCGAGCAGGGGGTGGGGAGGGGCGGTCGCGACCCCCCCTCCACATCCTCCTGCGAGGCCGAGCCTGGAATGAGCCGGAGTAGGCGGCGACGCGGCTTGCCGCGACGCCGCATGCGTAGGCGAGTCGGTCATACCCCGTCTCCCCCTATCTATCTTAGGGGTGTGGCTCCGGGGGTTGTGCGCACGTCCCCTTTTAATGGAAAAACAGAATGTCCGCACTGCGCCTGTCAACCAAGCGTACTGCATGCGTTAGCGCGAGGCCGAGCAGGGTGTGGGGAGGGGGTCGTGACCCCCCCTCCACATCCCCCTGCGAGGCCGAGCCTGGAACGAGCCGGAGCAGGTGGCGACGCGGCTTGCCGCGGCGCCCCATGCGTAGGCGAGTCGGTCATACCCCGTCGCCCCCTGTCTATCTTAGGGGTGTGGCTCCGGGGGTTGTGCGCACGTCCCCTTTTAATGGAAAAACAGAATGTCCGCACTGCGCCTGTCAACCAAGCGCACTACATGCGTTCGCGCGAGGCCGAGCAGGGGGTGGGGAGGGGGGTCGTGACCCCCCCTCCACATCCCCCTGCGAGGCCGAGCCTGGAACGAGCTGGAGCAGGCGGCGACGCGGCTTGCTGCGGCGCCGCATGCGTAGGCGAGTCCGTCATACCCCGTCGCCCCTGTCTATCTTAGGGGTGTGGCTCCGGGGGTTGTGCGTGCGTCCCCTTTTAATGGAAAAACATAATGTCCGCACTGCGCCTGTCAACCAAGCGCACTGCGTGCGTTAGCGCGAGGCCGAGTAGGGGGTGGGGAGGGGGGGTCGTGACCCCCCTCCACATCCCCCTGTGAGGCCGAGCCTGGAACGAGCCGGAGCAGGCAGCGATGCGGCTTCCCGCGGCGCCGCGTGCGTAGGCGAGTCCGCCATACCCCGTCGCCCCCTGTCTATCTTAGGGGTGTGGCTCCAGGGGTTGTGCGCGCGTCCCCTTTTAATGAAAAAACAGAATGTCCGCACTGCGCCTGTCAACCAAACGCACTACGTGCATTAGCGCGAGGCCAAGCAGGGGGTGGGGAGGGGGGTTCGTGACCCCCCCTCCACATCCCCCTGCAAGGCCGAGCCTGGAACGAGCCGGAGCAGGCGGCGACACGGCTTGCCGCGGCGCCGCATGTGTAGGCGAGTCCGTCATACCCCGTCGCCCCCTGTCTGTCTGAGGGGTGTGGCTCCAGGGGTTGTGCGCGCGTCCCTTTTTAATGGAAAAACAGAATGTCTGCACTGCGCCTGTCAAGTAGGCGCACTGCATACGTTACCGCGAGGCCGAGCAGGGGGTGGGGAGGGGGGTTCATGACCCCCCTCCACATCCCCCTGGAAGGCCGAGCCTAGAACGAGCCAGAGCAGGCGGCGACGCCGCTTGCCGCGGTGCCACATGCGTAGGCGATTCCGTCATACCCCGTCGCCCCCTGTCTATCTTAGGGGTATGGCTCCGGGGGTTTTGCGCGCGTCCCCTTTTAATGGAAAAATAGAATGTCCGCAGTGTGCCTGTCAACCAAGCGCACTGTGTGCGTTAGCGCGAGGCCGAGAAGGGGGTGGGGAGGGGGGGTCGTGACCCGCCCTCCACATCCCCCTGCGAGGCCGAGCCTGGAACGAGCCGGAGCAGGCGGCGATGCGGCTTGCCGCGGCGCCGCGTGCGTAGGCGAGTCCGCCATACACCGTCGCCCCCTGTCTATCTTAGGGGTGTGGCACCAGGGGTTGTGCGCGCGTCCCCTTTTAATGAAAAAACAGAATGTCCGCACTGCGCCTGTCAACCAAACGCACTGCGTGCGTTAGCGCGAGGCTGAGCAGGGGGTGGGGAGGGGGGTTCGTGACCCCCCCTCCACATCCCCCTGCAAGGCCGAGCCTGGAACGAGTCGGAGCAGGCGGCGACGCGGCTTGCCGCGGCGCCGCATGTGTAGGTGAGTCCGTCATACCCCGTCGCCCCCTGTCTATCTTAGGGGTGTGGCTCCAGGTGTTGTGCGCGCGTCCCTTTTTAATGGAAAAACAGAATGTCCGCACTGCGCCTGTCAACCAGGCGCACTGCGTGCGTTAGCGCGAGGCCGAGCAGGGGGTGGGGAGGGGGGTTCGTGACCCCCCTCCACATCCCTCTGCAAGGCCGAGCCTGGAACGAGCCAGAGCAGGCGGCGACGCCGCTTGCCGCGGTGCCGCATGCGTAGGCAAGTCCGTCATACCCCGTCGCCCCCTGTCTATCTTAGGGGTATGGCTCCGGGGGTTGTGCGCGCGTCCCCTTTTAATGGAAAAATAGAATGTCCGCAGTGCGCCTGTCAACCAAGCGCACTGCATGCGTTAGCGCGAGGCCGAGCAGGGGGTGGGGTGGGGGGGTCGTGACCCGCCCTCCACATCCTCCTGCGAGGCCGAGCCTGGAACGAGCCGGAGCAGGCGGCGACGCGGCTTGCCACCGTGCCGCATGCGTAGGCGAGTCCGTCATACCCCGTCGCCCCCCTGTCTATCTTAGTGGTGTGGCTCCGGGGGTTGTGCACGCGTCCCCTTTTAATGGAAAAACAGAATGTTCGCACTGTGCCTGTCAACCAAGCGCACTGCATGCGTTAGCGCGAGGCTGAGTAGGGGGTGGGGATGGGGGTCGTGACCCCCCTCCACATCCCCCTGCGAGTCCGAGCCTGGAACGAGCCGGAGCAGGCGGCTTCGCGGCTTGCCACGGCGCCGCATGCGTAGGCGAGTCCGTCATACCCCGTCGCCCCCCTATGTATCTTAGGGGTGTGGCTCCGGGGGTTGTGCGTGCGTCCCCTTTTAATGGAAAAAAAGAATGTCCGCACTGCGCCTGTCAACCAAGCGCACTGCGTGCGTTAGCCCGTGTCCGAGCTGGGGGTGGGGAGGGGGGGTCGTGATCCCCCCTCCACATCCCCCTGCGAGGCCGAGCCTGGAACGAGCCAAAGCAGGCGGCGACGCGGCTTACCCGGCACCGCATGCGTAGGCGAGTCGGTCATACCCCGTCGCCCCTGTCTATCTTAGGGGTGTGGCTCCAGGGGTTGTGCGCACGTCCCCTTTTAATGGAAAAACAGAATGTCTGCACTGCGGCTGTCAACCAAGCGCACTGCATGCGTTAGCGTGAGGCCGAGCAGGGGGTGGGGAGGGGGGTCGTGACCCCCCCTCCACATCCCCCTGCGAGGCCGAGCCTGGAACGAGCCGGAGCAGGCGGCGACGCGGCTTGCCGCGGCGCCGCATGCGTAGGCGAGTCCCTCATACCCCCGTCGCCCCCTGTCTATCTTAGGGGTGTGGCTCCGGGGGTTGTGCGTGCGTCTCCTTTTAATGGAAAAATAGAATGTCCGCACTACGCCTGTCAACCAAGCGCACTGCGTGCGTTAGAGCGAGGCTGAGCAGGGGGTGGGGAGGGGGGTCGTGACCCCCCTCCACATCCCCCTGCGAGGCCGAGCCTGGAACGAGCCAGAGCAGGCGGCGACGCGGCTTGCCGCGGCGCCGCATGCGTAGGCGAGTCCGTCATACACCGTCGCCCCCTGTCTATCTTAGGGGTGTGGCTCCGGGGGTTGTGCACGCATTCCCTTTTAATGGAAAAATAGCATGTCCGCACTGCGCCTGTCAACCAAGCGAAGTGCGTGCGTTAGCTCGAGGCCGAGCAGGGGGTGGGGAGGGGGGTCGTGACCCCCCCTCCACATCCCCCTGCGAGGCCGAGCCTGGAACGAGCCAGAGCAGGGGGCGATGTGGCTTGCCGCGGCGCCACATGCGTAGGCGAGTCCGTCATACCCCGTCGCCCCCCTGTCTATCTTAGGGGTGTGGCTCTAGGGGTTGTGCACGCGTCCACTTTTAATGGAAAAACAGAATGTCCGCACTGCGCCTGTCAACCAAGCGCACTGTGTGCGTTAGCGCAAGGCCGAGCAGGGGGTGGGGAGGGGGGGTCGTGACCCCCCCTCCACATCCCCCTGCGAGGCCGAGCCTGGAACGAGCTGGAGGAGGCAGCGACGCGGCTTGCCGCGGCGCCGCATGCATAGGCAAGTCCGTCATACCCCGTCGCCCCCCTGTCTATCTTAGGGGTGTGGCTCCGGGGGTTGTGCGCGCGTCCCCTTTTAATGGAAAAACAAAAATGATGTCATTTGTGCTGCTTGCACCAACGTTGAGTACTGCACTTCGTGTAGCAAGTGTGTGTGTTGGGGCCCTTGTCGTTCTTCATTTATGCATGTACTGCACTTCATGCATACACTTGTTGAACTGCCTTATGTTCCTTCTGTGAACTGTATTCACGTTTGATTAGAAAGGTATACGGATTATATTTTTTAGATATATCAATATTAATTTTTACGATTGTGAACTGCATTAATTTTTTTTCTTTTTTATGTCTGAGTTTGTAGTCAGATTACCTAATTTTTTTGTTTAATGTTGGTTTTGAATATGTTTTGTATGTGAATAGTATGTTTTGGTATCACTCATTAAATTTTTCAAAGTTGTGTAGATACTTGTTCTAGTGCAAACTAATTTCTGCGAAAGCAATTGTTCACAAGCCAACTTACATTGTTTTTATAAAAGAAATGTTCGATATGAAGCAACGGACATTATAAAAATCTTGCATACATGAAACAAAGAACAACACAACGCCTAAAGTAAAGTGAAACTAAACACAACCCTGATTTTTTCTAATCGCGTTATTGGATTACAGCCTTTTTCTTCTTCTTCTTTTCTTCTTTGTCTCTTTTTGCCCTGTCCAGTCCCATTACGGCATCGTAGATGATTTTCCGTGACTCATATGTTGCGAATGCATCTATTGCTGCATACTTGATAAGCTTTTCTGGCAGCAGGCAAAATCCCCACAGAGTATGGTCCTCCTTGCGGTTAATTTTTTTCTTCATGTCATGGTAGTGAATGTCTATCATCCTACCAGCAACATCAGCCAAAGAGTCAAACTTCTTTTTATTGTATGGGTCTCTCCATTCCACCTGAATATCAATGTAGTTGTCGGAGTTGATCTCCAAACCAGATACCTTCAGCTTGCTTTTGTCTCCTTCAATAGCGAATCTGACGAAGGTGTACTCATCATTCATCAGGAATTTGTCTAGTTCCATTGGCCTGCAATATATTTGTATAGAGTGAATATAGTTTATTTCTTTAGAACTAGCAATGTTTTTTTGTGTTTTTCTGAAACTGAACTGCAATATGAATATCTGAATCTGTTGCATTGAGCAGTTGCTAATACTTTGTTCAACATAACTAGTAAATCTGATAATAGGTGCATAAACAATGCATGTTTTGTGTATGCTTGTATTCTTGAACCTAAATTCATACATGTTTTGTATGGTAATGTTGCAGTGAAGAAAATATAATTAAACTGCATGTATTGCTAGATAATATGATTCAAGAATTGAACACATGAGTGACATACATGGAGCCAGATCAAAACTGTCAATAAATTCACATGTCATGCTTTTTCAAGAATGAGAACCAAAGGTTAAATATTATGCCAATTGTAGTGAAGAAAATTTAAAATCAATATTGACAAGCAATAGTTATTCTTACCTGTCTTTAGCTGCAGATATGTGGTAGACAAGGCATTCTTTTTGTACGCATAGCTGTAGCACCACTGCACGCTGTTGCTTCTCGTAGTGTGTGTACTCGACATCAACGCTGACTAGTTTGACGGGCATTCCGCCGAGCTTCCTCCTGAACGTGGACAACATCTTGTCCACGTCATTTCCCTTGCTTGTGCAAAGGACGTGGAGCTTGTGATTGCCGTGGAGGTGGACGTCGTGGAGCACCCTGGTGTACTTGCGGCGCTGCTTGTACAGAGGTGCATCCGCCATGATTCTCCTCTGCTCTTTGGTGTTTGTTATAGAGAGAGAGGTTAGTGAAAGGAAGAGCAGAGAAGAAGATGCAATGGGGTTTTTTGGGGGGACGAAGCAGTTGTGTTTTCTCCTCTGCTCTCCTCTGGTCTCCTTGACAAGACATGGGAGAGGTGGAGCGGGGCGGTAGCATGGTGGGGATATGTTTTTAAGTTATGTGGAAACTGCCAACAGGTTCTGCTATGAGGAGGCTCTTGTTAGTGTGTCGGAAATCCGGAATGTCGTCGCCTCTTTTTTCATGATTAGATCATTGTATTCACGCAACTGTCAAAAAATGTGATGATTGTGTCTTCGGTCAATTGTCCAAGTCAGTGCACTTCTTTTCTATCAAAAACAAACTTCTCAGGTCCACATTGTGCACTGCAGTATGATTCACACAGATGTACTTTTTTTTCTTCTCTTGATGGTGTTCTTTCTTTTCTTCTCTTGATTTTTGTGGTAATACAGTGTTTGTGTTGATGGAGAGTAGTGTGGCTATGGGTGTCGGAGTGCTTTGGTTAAGTAACAGGGCTGCATTCTTATTTCAGCCATACTGCATTGCAGAGTGAAGATAACTGCAATTCATTAAAAATAATATACTACTTTGTGCTTCCACGTGGAGAACTGCATTGTTATACGTCTCTGACTGCATCTGTACGTTGACATCGGGCTTCCTGTGTTTTATTTATTAATATTCTTACAGTGCCGACGCACATTTTATTTTGTTTGTTGTTATTCATTTAAAAAATGTTTGTCATTTTTCTTTCTGATGCTTTATTTTTGAACGTATTGGTTTTTCTTAGTGGGCTTTGTTGACCCTGTGTTCTGGTTGTGAAGACGCAATTGGGCCCTAGTCTGCCTGTGAGCATGGCTGGTTTCCGGTGCGCTGTGTGTGGTCTAATGTTTAGTCCCACCTCGCCCGCGGAAGGCGCGCCCGACATGTTTATAAGCGGTGGCGAGGCCTCTGTGTCGAACTACTCTTGTTATTTATTTGGGCGCTTGAACACGGCACTCGTAGCTGTATGCTCTCTGACTTGTGGGCCCATGTGTGGCTGGTCCCATGCACTGTGACTCACAACAACTCGCCTTCTGTGGGTGTAGATCTATTACGGGACTGGCTGGGGCCAGTAGCACGTGGGTGGTCAAATTTTCTTTTTATTTTTCTGCCTTATGTGTTTTTCCAATGTTGGGGTGTGCACTGCATTGATCAGAGTTCTGTACTACATGTGCACGAATTCCGTACTGCATGAACAGTTCTCATTTTTTATTCCCGTGTTTTTTCTATTATATAGTCTTTTTTTCCCAATGTATTGTAGTGCACTGCTTAGTAAATCATACGCGTAATGCGTTGATTATGGTTCTGTACTGCACGCTCATATATTTCTTTACTCCATTGATTATTTACGTGTTTGCCTTATGTGTTTTTTCAATGTCGGGTGTATGCACTGCATTGATCAGGGTTCTGTACTGCATGTATACGAATTCCGTATTGCATGTGCAGTTCTCATTTTTTTATTCCCGTCTTTTTGCCGTTATGTGATCGTTTTTCCCATTGTATGGGAGTGCACTGCTTAGTAAATCATACGCGTAATGCGTTGATTATGGTTCTGTACTACATGTTCACACATTTTTGTACTTCATTTTTTATTTACGTGTTTGCGTCTTTCCTTTTCTGGTTTTGCTCTTATGTATTCTTTTTTCAAAATTAGGTTCGTGTATTGCTTTGTTGGGTATGTTAAGACTTCATTCGACAGATTCTGTACTGCATTCGTGCACAACTTGCACTCCATGCGTCCTATTTGCATTCTATACGACAATTTCATCACCAGCAAACTAAGTTGAACAGAAAGCAAACTAACATAATCAGAGTTCATCATTACAAAGCAATTCTGCATGGCAAGCAAACTAGGTTCAGCACACAAGCAAACTAACGATACATAAGCAAACAACACAAAGCAAATTTGATGATAATTCTAAAAGAACGCTGGCATTGTTGGCTCCTGGCCGGCACCATCTTCTTCTTCACCAGTCAGGCTCTCCCCATGCCCAGCTGCTCCTGGCGCGCTTCTTGGGGGGCTCCTCCTTCTCCAGCTTTGCACGGCGAAGGCCGTCCTGGATGATGCTGATGCGGTTCCATATCTCATACGCTGCATAGTCGTCCTTTGCCGCGTACTCGATGTGCCTCTTGGACAGAGGCAGGGTGGCCCAGCGCTGGTGCTCGTCGTCGGTGATCTTCTTCTTCATGTTGCTAGAGTAGTAGTCGATGATCACGCCGGAGACATCCCCGAGGGAGTCCAACGGCTTGGTTGCCTCTGGCACCCTCCACTCCTTCTGGATGTCGACGAAGTTGGCGACCTCCAGTTTAACGCGCTCCAGCCTGGTTTTGTCGCCGTCGATGGAGAAGCCTGCAAAGGTGTACCTGGGGTCAGCGTGGAAGTTGTCGAAGACGGTGCACCTTTTAGTGTCGCTCATTTGGAAGAGCAGCACTCGGTGATTCTTGCCGATGGAGAGCTGGCAGAGGGCGAGTTTCTGCGTCGCTTCAGGATCGTTGTCGTTCTCGAGATCAATGCCGACGATCTTGTGGCGCTGGAGGCTGAGGTGGCGCTCGTACTGCGCGAGGGTGATCGCCATCTGGTTCTTGTCGTTGGTGTGGATGACGTGCAACTTGGTGTTGCCGTGCGCCTCCACGGCGTTGTTGCCCTTGTACTCGTCGGTGAACGTCATCGCTGGTGTCAGGGCTTGGTGCTTTTGCGTTGATATGGGGCGATTTGGTGTGAGCGCAATGGACACTTGTGTTCTTGTGGATGAGAAGTCCTTTGGCAGGGGTCTGAATTTAAGGGGAAGGGCGCGGGGTGGGATGGCCTCGTCGGATGAACTGCACGATCACGCTGATGATGCGGTTGTGCAGATCGTGGGTTGTTTTTGCATCTGTGATCGTGGGCGTATGACGATGGAACTGCTCCGGTCGGGTGGTTGTATGCGAATGTGGGTTTTTTAAGGTGGATTTGTTTTATTTTTGATGAGCACATTCTTTTTAACCACCACTTTTTTCTATGCGAATGGGCATTTTGTTATGTTTTATACATTCATCCTGTGCGATAATGAACTGCATTCGTATATAGTCCTGCACTGCATCTCTTAGAATACAGTACTGCACTTGTGTATACATGTGCGTACTTCACTGTTTTTTGAGTTTATTTATTCGTGTAGGGTAATCAGAAACTGGATTACCACGTACTGCATCTTGTTTTTGCTTGTACTTACTGTAGTCCCTGGTACGGGAGGGGTAGGGAAAGGGGTTGGGGGGTGGGGGGGGCTCCCCCTTTTTTTAACTTATTGTTTTCTCTTAGTCGGCCTTGTTGGGCCTGTGTTCGGCTAGTTTAGAGATGCATTTGGGCCCAAGTCGGCCTGTGAGCACGGGCTTGGTTCCCGTTTCGCTTTTTGTGCGTCCTAATGTTTAGTCCCACATCGCCCGCGGAAGGCGCGCCCGACCTGTTTATAAGTGCTGGCGAGGCATACTGGTCGAACTCCTCCGTATACTTATCTGGGCGCTTATACACGGCGCTCGCAGCTATATGCCCTATGACCTGTGGGCCCATGTGTGGTCGGCCCCATGCACTGTGACTTAGAACGACTCCCCTTCTGTGGGTGCGGACCTATTACGAGACTGGCTGGGGCCGGTAGCACTTGGGTGGTCATATTTTTTCCTTTGTAACTTTTTCAACGTTGGGGCGTGCACTCTTTTTTTTAGTAAATCATGCATGCACTGCATTGATTTAGTTTCAGTACTGCATGTGCGCGCATACCGTACTGCACACATTTTCTGCGCTACATTTTTGTGCACTGCATCGGTATCATTTTTCTTTATTGTTTTTCCTCTTTCGTATCCTTTTTTCTTAGTGTACGGGTGAGCACTGTTTTTGTGCCCCTATGTGCACTGCATTCGTCATAGTTCTGTGCTGCAGGTGTACACATTTTTGCACTGCGTGCATCCTTCTTTGTGCCAAAAAGCATGTACTACACTTCGTGCACACATATAGTGAACTTCTTGGTACGAATTTGGAGAACTGCACACATAAAATGGTCTATGGATTATAATTTTTTAGAGTATTATTTTTTAATGATCTGTGGCTTTGTTCGTGGGAATTGCTGCAGTCAAAGTACACCTTCTTTTTTCTTTCCTCTTTCTTTGGTAACATAGTTTCCATTAAGTCTTTATTGATTGTCCTTTATTCTTGGGAACATAGTTTCCATTAAGTCCCCTTTAATTTCAGTTTTGACCTTTTTGCTCTTATATAAATGGAGGCTAACTTATGCCCTTCCTTTGCATTTCATTTTCTCATCTAGCCGCAAGTTCTCTCCTTTCTCCAGCCTATTATTATTTTTTTTGCTTTTCTATGTTTTTGCTGCGATGGCTCCAGGCCTCTGTGCGTATCTCTTCTGCTGCGACCATGGTTGTGGTGTGCCAACGCACTGCAATTGTTCAACTTGCTCGCAGGCCCGTCATGCTCGTCGTGGTGGGAAGGTATTGTGCCGAACTGGGCGAGCCGAGCAGCTTGCATATGGTACAGTATTCACGGAAGGATTGAATATGGGCCAGATCAACATATCTGCGTTCTATTCTGCGCTGCTTCGCCGTGGCCTTGGATGCACGAGTCCTTTTGTCCATCAGCTTACGCCAACAGATGTGGAGACTCACTACAAGATGGTATGTTTCGTTAGATATGATTTTTTTCTTTGTGTTTTTTTGTATAATTCCATTGTATTCTGAACTTGTACTAATTTAGGAACGCACTTTTTTCTTTGTTTTTTGAAGTGTACTGCAATGTGTTCTTATTTTCTTGTTTTTTTTTGCTTGTGTGCATGTAGCTTATGTTTTAGTTTACAGGTTAGAATATGTGAACTGCTTATATATTAGCTGAGAACTTCATATTTCTACATTTTTCAAATTTGTATGGTGTGTACTACATGTAGCTAGACTACAGTACTGCATTATAGTTCTAAGCGAACTGCATATTTGCAAGTTCCATACTACAGATTGAAACGTTTTATATGTATTGCTTATTGGACTGTTGTGCACTTCATCTATCTCTGTTCACAATATGACAATTGTACTGCTAGTTTCGTTCTCAAACAGTTTTATTATTTTTTATAGAAAATTCCTCAACGAGCTGTTAGGTATGTGCGGCTCAAGAAGAAAGGAATTCTTCAAGTTGTTCTTGGTAATGGATACCTTCAACCAGCCAAGTACAGTGCAGGCGTTGACGAGCGGCTGTGTCTGCACAAAGGGTGGAAGGAGTTTGTCATTGATAATGGCCTGAAGTCTGAGCAAGTGGTTGTCCTCAACTTCTTTGAACTCGAGGATCTTACTGTTAGAATCACGTTTGACGTGATTGGCTAAGGTTATGAGGTTGATGTGTAATAACTACTTTTGCGTGTTGAACGATTCATCTTTTTGATGTGTTTTGTAATAAGAACTTTTGTGATCTGAACCGCTTCAATTATCATTCAACGGGAAATTTGTGTTTGCATGGTTACAATATGTGAACTGCTTATATGTCAGCTGAGCACTACATGTTTCCATATTTTTTCCCAATTTGCATGGTGTGTACTGCATGTAGTTAGTGTATAGTACTGCATGATAGTTCGAAGCGTACTGCATATTTGCAAGTTCCATACTGCATATTGAAATGCGTTTTATATGTACTACTTGTTGGACTGCAGCGATCTAACAGTATTTTTTAAATGGTTTTTGAATCAAAATGTGTCAATGTTTTACTCAAGACTGCTATATATATATGGTATACACTATATCCCATTTTCTTCTTGCATGGTTTACACAAAATTTAAACTGATACATAAGTCATAGAGATAAGCAAATTGCTATGCATACGATTAATTTATTGTCTGTTCATCTATTTGGAAGTTAACCTGCTGCTTCTGCGCGGTGACTAGAGCGTGTCTAACGTCGCACTTTCTTTTGTTTTCCATGGCGGTGTTGTTGGTTCTTGTCTCTGCACCTTTGTGTTTGTAGCCCCTCGCGTGCTGGTAGATGGTTGCTTTCGTTTTTCAGCGCTGTGAACTGCATCCTTCTTTGTTCTGCGTTTACTGGTTGATGGCTGCTTTGGTTTTTCAGCGATGTGGACTGCATCCTTCTTTGCTCTCTGCGTGTTGGTTCATGGCTGCTTTGGTTTTCCAGTGCTGTGAACTACATCCTTCTTTGCTCCCCGTGTGCTGGTTGTTGGCTGCTTTCATTTTCCAATGCTGTGAACTGCATCCTTCTTTGGTCCTACCTTGTTTTTTGAAAGTGGTGTTGTTCTCATTTTTTTCTGTACAGCAGCATTTCCTTGTGGTGGTCTTGTTGATATTGTTTCTTCATGTTCTTCATCCTCTTCAGTCTCTTCACTCTCTTCTTCCTCTTCATCATCTTCATCATCTGTTTCTTCATAAGCCTCTGTTTCTTCAGTTTCTTCACGTTCTTCGTCCTCTTCACTCTCTTCTTCTTCCTCATCTTCTCCGTCTGCTTCTTCATAAGCCATTTCTTCTTCAGTTGTGTCACCATCTTCTTCTTTGATCTCACCTTCTTTGTCTTCCTCATTTTCTGATCTTTTTCTTTTTCTTTTGGGGCAGGTTCTTGAATTGTGTCTCTTCCTCTTTTTGCAGATGCTACAACGTCTCGGTTTCGTCCATTTCTTAGTGTTGTGAGTGGAATTTCTGTTTTGTTATGCATCTCCATGTCGTCGTCTTTCTTGTTCATTTCTTTTTGTACACATCCTGGAATTATGGCCGCTGATTGCATTACATGTTTTGCACATTCTTACTCCGAGTGTGTGACCATCACTGTCCAGCTCAGGCTGTGGCTTATTGTTTTTTCATCATTTTTCTCCTTGCATGCCACCTTTTTCTGGGTTGCGTCTCCCCCTTTCTTTCGTCCTCTTGTGTTTGAAACAGGAGGTGGAAGAATTGTTTCCTTTTTGATAGCACCAGTTCTGATGTGTTCAGTATTTTCTACTTGCTCGACATTATTGTCATGCTGGTATTTCTCTGCTTGCTTTAGTTTTGCTTCTTCTTCTTCTTCTTCGTTGAGCACGTCAACTTCCTCTATCAGTGCCCGCATACCAGACAACGCTTTGTGGCACCCAGCGTCGGACCTTGTCGCTCTGTTTGCAAGGTCCATTGCTGTTTCTGTCAGCAATTTTCTACGGCAAAAAAGCAAGGTTCCATCTGGTGCTGTTTGTTCGTAGTCTCTTCTGTCAAACGTTGCATCTGATCTTGCGTTACGGGTGTATCTTTTCTTGATGTACACCTCAGGAATGTTGAGTACTCTCAAATGAGAAAGCATGCATAAGACATGGACGCAAAAGAGGCATGTAGACAAACACATGATTTTTTTTGTTCTGTAAGTGAACTGCATGAAATTAGTAAACATATATTTTTTTCGTTATTTGTTCATTTTTCAAAGAAGTGAACATCATTTGGTTTTGTGAATTACTCATGCATGTGTACTTTTAAAGTTCATTAAGTGAGCTTTCGTGCATGACTATGAGAATCTAGAATTTTTTTTGCTAGGAGTCTCACATGTGTGTGTCCAGAGTTTGCACTCACATTCGTAGACACCTTTCTGTTCATCGACGACCACTTGCAAATTATGCCTTGCCCAGTCAAATGCATCCGATCTGTTGTAGTGGTGTACGAGATACTTTGTCGGGTTCTCACGGCACCGTTCTGCTCTGAATGCAGTGCTACGGTAGAGTGTTTCTTTGAAATCTGCAAACACTGCCCTTGTATACACTTTAGATAGCTGAACTTCGAAGCCAAACTTTGTTGTTGTTTTTACCTCTGACTGCATGATCAGAAATGCACTGTTACGAACCATAGAAATGAAAAAATTGTTTGTTTTTGTAGTCATATTTTTTAGCAGTTTTTGATTGACATTTTGTTTACCTCATTTGCTACTGTCTCTGCGTGCTCGACGGCCTTCCTGGTCTGAATGCACTTGTCCACCTGTTGAGCAAACAGATGGAGATCATGCTCCTCCCTGACAAACTTTTTCTTCAGTATGCGGCTCATGCTCTCGCTTCTCTGTGTGGAAGTCATCCGAGCACAGAAAATTTCCTTGTAGTAAGCTGAGATCCACTCGTGCCTGTCATCCCACAGCGAATTCATCACTTCGTCGTCTTGCAAGTTGTACTTCTGAATGAGGTTCTTCCATGCTCGTTCAAATTCTGACGGCATTAGTGGGTGGTTCAGCACTGCATTGAGTTCGTCCTTGAGCTTCTCGTGCGCCTTATACAGCAAGGCGAGGTGGTCCTTGTACTTCTTCATGATATGCCACCGACACAGCTTATGCAGAGTTTGTGGGAGGATAGTTTTTAGTGCTGCCTTCATCGAAGAATACTGGTCTGAGAAGAGACAAACAATGTTTTTTTATTAAGTTGTTTGCGTGTGTGCAAGATAGATGGAAGAAATATAACTGCACAAAACAAAACGTAAGTATGCCAGGTTTTTTTATTTTTTGTACCTGTGAGCATGCAGATTGGCGGCTTGTTGTTCATACACCTCAGAAAGGTTTTGAAAACTCACTCAAATGATGGTATTGTTTCATCTCGCACGAGTGCAACAGCAAATATGGTGCTCTGTAGATGATGGTTCACCCCCACAAACACTCCCAACGACATGTGGAATTTGTTAGTTTTATACGTCATGTCAAATGTAACGCAGTCTCCAAAATCTTCATACGATCCTCTCCAACTTGCGTTCGCCCAAAAGACGTTTCTTACACGGTTATCTGCATCAACGTCATAATCATAGAAGAACTCTGGGTTTATCTTTTGCATTTTCTCGAAGAAATCCAGAAGTTTCTTGACATCATCTCCAGACTCTTCTCTGGCAAACTTCTGTTTCCTGCATTTTCAGAGACAATGCAAAGTTATCTCATCGAATAGATAATAATTACAAACAGAATGCTCAAGAGATATGCTCTGTTACGTGCTTACTTGTTTACCCAGTCGCGGCTAGTATGTCCCATGTACTGCAGACCACCGGACATACGCGATAGCATCGACATCATCAGAGCATGTGTGTGGTTGTCCAGTTGCATGTCTTTCACTAACTGGTCTATCAAAGGATCGTCTTTTTTGTGCGATCGCATGTGCAAAAGCATCCCGGGGCTTTCCAGCATCTTGTGATTGTGGTTGAGTTGAACCATTTCTATCACAAATTTGCCATCCTTCCTTTTTTTACTCTAATCTTTGCATTGCAGCCAGTCCTTTTTGATGTCTTCTGACATACCCGGTGATAATCTGACATAGCTTGCTTGTGCACCCCTTCTCTTGAGCAGACAATGTAGGCATTTGTCCTGTGTTTTGCCCTCTTGCGTATACCAAACCCTGCACATCTTGCATAATTGTTGTAAAAGTCCCATGCCTTGTCGTACGTGGTGAACTTCATTCCAGTAGCAGGTACGAGGTTCAGCGACATGTTTTTATCCTGCATTAATTGCAATGCTCTATGAGATAATTTGTTTTGTTCTGTTTTTTAAATACGAGGAGTGCATACGAGTTTAATAAAGCATTTTGCAATGTTCCTAGCCAAACCTCACAAGAAATATCAGTGTGCACTTCAATGTTATCTGAATGGACTGCAACTATTTTTTTTCCAGACCATAAACTTACATGTGTGTAGAGTCGTTCGCCCGATGGTGTTTGCAGCTCGCCAGGTTGTATTGGACATGGCGGGGTTATAGCAGATCTGTGTAGTTGAGGATCTCGCGGCGGCAACAGTGAGGAGGATTTGTACCTGCTGTTTACTTTTGACTGAGGCATCGTTGGTGGTCGCAACGTAGAAGTTGATGCAGCAGGTCTGGTTGGAGCTCTGTTTTTCGGTGCAGTAGGTGGACGCTGAGCTCTGTTTTGGGGTGCGGCAGGTGGACGTGGTGGTAATCCAGTGTAGTGACAATGTCTCGGTGGATTGGTTTGAAAATTTTATAGCAGTGGCACATCATCATAGACATAATCATCATCTGCTTCAACATCGTGTTCAACTGCGTCATCATAGTCTGTTCGGACATGCTGTCCAAACGTAGTGAACTCGTGCTTATACTATGGGTTGAGAACTGTTATCGGCTCATCTTCATCGGCATTGTCTCCATCATCGTGTTGGTGAGTGCCTTCCCAGACGAATGTGACATCATCGTCACCTTCAACTACATCTTCTTCCTGGGAAAAATCTTCTTGTGGAGAGTATTGTACCCTGTTTGTCGTCGTGAAGAATCCATGAGGAATCTCAGGGGTAACCCAGCCAGTATCTCTTTCAGAAGAATATCCACTCTTCTGAAAGTTGTTGTTCTCAGTGCTATCAATTATGTGCGGCATTTTGTATCTGCTGAACATCATCTCCTCCACACAAAATGACCGATCTGCATTGTCAGGTTAAATGAACGGAATCATGCAAACTGCAATATGTTTAAAATTGTACTACCGAAGCATTGCAGGGTGACTGCATCACCCCGCAAGGTGAACTGAAGCAAGCGCACTGCATCGTTATCCGTAATGAACCTATAGAAGCGTACTGCATTTTCCCCCATAGCGAACTGAAGCAACCGCACTGCATAGGGTTTGTACTGCATAATCGCGCGTTGTACTGCTTGTACTGCTCTGTCTATGATAACTACACTGAGATGGTTGAGGAAGTGTGCTGCTTACCTCGTGATGTAGTGATTTCTTGCGTTTACAGGAGGAAGTTCCCTTCTCGTCCGCCTGCACATCTTTCACGTTCGCCCGTGTAGTCCACTTGCCCTTCAGAAGTTCATGGGTGGTCTGGACGTTGCTCAAGGTGAACGGGGAAGGAGGATTTGCTCTGAAGGTCGATGCAGACTTATTCCAAGAAGCTACCGTGGATGAAGCAACCTTGCGCAAACTCCTCCTTGCTCGAATTGGTTTGATGTTGAGGCAGCACCAATCCACATCTGATGAAGTACAGCTAATTGCAGGCCCGGAGGAGTTCGGAGGCGGCACTAGCGAGCTGCTGCCGTGGAAGAAGGCCGATAGGCTGGTGTTGCTCGGTGCCTGCCGCGGAAGAAGGCCGAGAGGCGACGGGCGGCGTCGCTGCCTGGCCGCCGCCGCGGAAGAAGGCCAGGAGGGGAGGGGCGGCGTCGCTGCCGTCCGCTGCCGCAGAAGAAGGCCAGGAGGGGAGGGGCGCGCGTCGCTCCCAGGCCGCCACCGCGGGAGAAAGCAGGGAGGGGAGGGGCGGCATCGCTATCAGGCCGCTGCCGTGGAAGAAGGCCGGGAGGGGAGGGGCGGCGGCGCGACCAGGCCGCTACCGCAGTAGAAGGCCGGGAGGGGAGGGGTGGCGGCGCGATCTGTTGGTGGTGTGCAGAATAGAGTTTGGGTGTGGAGAATAAGGTCTTAAGGGGTGTTATCATAATAGAACCACCCTATATATATGTTGGTGCGACATGTAATTACCGTGACGACATTGAGCTCAGCCAAAGATGAAGGCCCACCTAGCACGCCAGAGACTGAGGACGGGCTGCTATGAGTGGGAGCGAGTGCGAGAGGCGGCCCGGTTGTGTGAGCAAGTGATGGTGCGGTGGTGTTGTTGTTCACGGAGTTGCTCGCGCCGAAACTGGGCAACGGGAAATCATGTACCGTCTTGTCTGGATTTTCCTTCGTCCAGTTGATGATAGCTGGAACCAAGTTAGTAACAAAATCATTTCTGCAGGCAGTTACATCTGCATTGACTGCATGCTATAGCAACTCATTTTTCTCCTCGGCTATTTTTTCGCGTCCTCAGCTGCTTTTTTCTCGACCACAAGCTTCACCTTCTTGTCGGTGTCCTCCTGACTAAACTTCCTTTTCTGCTTCTTGGCCTCCGGGCCCTCGTTGTAAAACACCTTCCACATGGCGCCGTCTCTAGCACCGTGCACACGACCATATTGCGGCCGCTGGTCCAAAGGGAGTCCCTTAAGTTCGTTCAAGGCCCGGTTGAGAGGAGTGTCCCACTTGGGCCTCATCGGAGAAGTAGGGCTTTCAGCTGCAAGGCAGTGTTGCTTCTCCTGCAGAAGGAGCGTGAACCATTTAGGAATGTGTAGTCGACTAGATATGGAGCTAAATGTAAGCTGGTAAAAGAATAATTACCAGTAGTCTAATCAATTTCCTCGTGATCTGGTCTGTGCAAAAAACCTTTTTTTCCTTGTCCGACTTGTAGCGGGCCCTGATGAAGTCACGCTCCAAGGGGTTGGTGAACTTCGCGAAGGGGTCTGGGATACCCGCGGCTTCACGTTCCGTGTCCTCCTTATCCCATATGGGCCTTTTATCGAGGTAGCCATGGCTTCCGAGGTGATGCTTCCCCGTGTTCCTTTGCTGAAGGCTCTTGAATTTTGCAGCCTTAGCCTTGGCTGCCTCGGTAGTGCAAGTGTCCTTGAACTTTTCGAACTCCTCTTCCGTAAGTGTTAGATTTTCCTCCAGAATCTTGGACAGGGGTTCCTTAGCCTCAATAGCTCGTTTAACCCTCCCTTTCTAGAAGGCCAAATCATTGCTGAACATGCCCATGGCATGATTGTTAATATTTTTCATCTTCGGATCATCCCACGGTTGTTCTATGTTATCATCCCGGTCGGGTAACTTGAATCTCTTGTGCAACTTCGTCAGGAGCAACTGCGTCAAATGTTCTTTACTCCTTAAGGCATCGTCGTTGATGCTCGCGCATTCTCGTAGGATGCATCCTACTTGGTTCCCATAGCACTTGCGAGGTTCTTCCGACTCTAATGGCTCAAACTTGCCAGGTGCCATCTTTGTGATCACTAGTCGTCCAATCCCTAGTTTGTTAGGTTTTTGTATCCTCTGCTTCTTATGCTTCTTCTTTTCGGTAGTGGCATCGGCGCCGGTACCTTCCCCGCTGGTATCTTCCCCGCCGATACCTTCCCCGCCGGTCTCGGCGCCGCCATCGGTGCCGGCGCCGTTGGTGTCGACATCGGCGTTAGTACCATCATCAAGGCCGACCTGCAAACCTTGCTTAGCAGTCAAATAGTCGATGTACTCTAGTTCACCCTCATAATCCATCTCGTCTGCATCTTGGTCAGAAGGCCTAGTTTCTTCGTTGTTCGACATGTTTCCTATGATTAGGTCTCCTCGTTTATTTCTAAAAGTATGAAAAATGAGAAATGACATGAAAAAGAAATCTATGTGCCAGCACTCGATATGCCTACTATCTAGCACAAATCATGCCAAAATTCACGGAAAATTTCGGCATGACCTTTGCTAAAAAATGGACATATCGAGCGCCTGAAATTCACCGGAACGTAAATGAATCAACATTCCGGCGTAACATAGGCCACTCGGATCATTTACCAAAATTGAACGAAAATATCACATGTCCAAATGACATGTCCAAATTCCAAACATGACATGTCCACATATCACATGTCCAGTTCAAATTTGCATATAAATTCAGCCTACCTAAACTCATAACTAAATAGATAACCTATTTAACCTACTGCCCTAACTAAAACCTAAGTAAATTAATCGAAGAACCCTAGCTAGCAGAGAGAGAGGGGGGTTAAAGAGGGTGCAGGGGCAAGGAGGCAGGCCTGACGACTGCCGAGGATCGAAGGGGAGGAAGCAGAGGAGGAAGGTGTGGCGCGTCAGGGTCGGGGGCGAGCGCCGGGGTTGGGGGCGAGCGCCGGGGTCAGGGGCGAAAGCCGGGTCAGGGGCGAGCGCCGGGGTCGGGGCGAGCGCCAAGTCGGGGGCGCGGCGGGGCGACGGGGGAAGAGAGAGTGGGGATTTGGGGGGGGGGGGAAGAGGCAGGATGAAGAGAAGAGAGTGAGGATTTTGGGTTAAGTAGAAGTAGCGGTAGCGCGTTTAGTCCAAACACGCTACTACTATTACAAGCAGCTATAGCGGTTTTATACGGAAACCGCTACTGCTACCTTGACTAGTTGCAGCTCTTTTTCAGTAAACCGCTACTACTATTACCAGTTTTCCTTTTTCTTTTCCTTTATTTTCTCTCACTTTTCTTTTTTTCCGAGAGCAGTGAACGAAGGGAAGGCGATATATATTGCATCATTTGACGGTTATAAATGTGTATACAAAATAGGAACATATGTATTACATCATTGGACCCATGGATAATAATGGCGAAGTGTGTATACAAAATAGGAACATATATATTACATCATTTGACTAATAACATACGGTTCCTCAGCGTTGACGTTTTCGTTTTTGAGTCAGCTTCTTCCCCTTCTTGTTCGTTGAAGAATAATTGAGCGCCTCGTGTTGTCGTGAGGAGAGGCAAAAGGAACATCATTGGAATGGATGGAGTCGCCAACAAGGAAGACTACGGTCAGTACGACAACCCAATGAGGGAAGATGACGATGATAATGTAGTATTGATTCTTCTTTTGACGTATACTTCATCATCATCGTCATCTTCCCTCATTGGGTTGCCGTACTGACCGTAGTCTTCCTTGTTGGCGACTCCATCCATTCCAATGATGTTCCTTTTGCCTCTCCTCACGACAACACGACTGGGATTGCGCGGGTCGGTTATGAAGAAGCATTGTGTCACGTGCTTAGCATGTACCCATGGCTTGTTTTTTTGCGATAGCGTTCACGGTAGCGCTCTTTGCGTCGGGTATAATCATGGTAGTGAAATCCCGGTTTTCGCTTTCGACATTCTTAGCCCATCTGACACGGAACATCATCGTGTTGTGCAGTCTAGCGCAGTCAAGCTCCCAGATCTCCTCGACCCTTCCATAAAATCTTTCAGTTGCGTCGTTGTCGCTACTGGTCATGCATTCCATCGTCACCCCTGAGTTCTGATCATCACTGTCCTTATCTTTGTCCTCCGTGTAGAACATGTATCCGTTCATATCGTATGCCTGATAGGTTATGAGGTTGGGTGAGGGGCCATGTGCTAAGGCGTTGATAATCCCCAAGTGCAGGGAATCATCGTAGCAATTCCCAAAGGTGGAAGTGATAAGTATGGAGTGTCGAAGCCACAAGGAGCTAAAGGTAAGATCAATATCCTCTCAAGCCCTATCTGCCACTGATACAACTCTACGTGCACCGAATGTTTGCTTCCGACTAGAAACAAGAAATAAAAATGTGCTGTAGGTATAAAGAGGATAACTTTGTATGATACCGGAGAGCTAAAATATAAAAGTAGGTGCTGTTATCATAAAGTTAGAAAATAATACTAAATAATATAAGTAGCGAGTGTGGAATAATGGTGGATCGGTGTGCGGAATTGTCCTAAGCAATTGTTAACAAGATCGATAGTCGTCATTGCAATTTCATATGAGGGAGAGGCGTAAGCTAACATACTTTTCCATCCTTGGATCATATGCACTTATGATTGGAATTCTAGCAAGCATCCGCAAATACTAAATATCATTAAGGTAAAAACCCAACCATAGCATTAAAGCATCAAGTCCCCTTTTATCCCATACGCAACAACCCCCTTACTCGGGTTTGTGTTTCCGTCACTCACGCAACCCACTATAAGTGAATCATGCACGTATTGCAACACCGTATAGCGGGAATCCCTCACGCTTGCGCGATATGGAGGGCACCATAGGACAGCACCAAAATAAAACATACAACTCGTACCAATCTAGATCACCAATCAACACAAGGACAAAAGATATCTACTCAAAACATCATATGATGGCAACACATCATTGGATCATAATATGTAGCATAAAGCACCATGTTCAAATAGGGATTACAGCGGGGTGTCACTACTAGGGAAAACCCTAGCAGTAGCGCGTGTTTTGTGCCCACTAGTAGCGCGGGTGGCCGCGCTACTAATAAGGCGCTACAGCTATTGCTTAGTAGTAACGCGTGCCATCACGCGCTGCTGCTAGGACAAATAGCTGCAACGCTTGTTCACTACCGCGCTACTGCTAAGGTATCTACTTGCAGCGTGTTTTCTTTCCATCGCTACTAGTATTTTTTTTTTATTATTTTCAGTGTATTTATGCGCCATCATACAAATATTGGTACAATACCAGCTATTATGAGGTTTACATCCATAACATTGTATTAAATGAAGGTGGATTAGGTTCAAGTGGAGGCAATATGTGGTGCATGTCAAAAGTATACTACTAATCCAAACTTGATCTAGTTTGGACTAGTACTACTTTCGATGTGCACCACATGTTGCCTCCACTTGAATCTAATCCGCCAGCACAAGATATTTAATCATCATCATGGTCATTATCACCAACAGTATTTATTTAATCACCACTAACACTAGCTAATAATAATCATCATAGTCATTACCACCAACACTAGCTATTTTATGATCATAGTAATAGTGTAGCACATCATCATCCTGAAACTCATTTCTAGCCAGCTACTCACTCCTGCTGCTCTCTCTTAGGTAAAAGAACATAAAACATGTGTAGCTCTCCTCCTTGATCAAATTGGAGCATGCAGATGAACCTGTCTCCTAATCGTCGAAGGCGCCTCTGTTTGCTGCTCCCTAGTACTTCTCTGCGCTCCCCCAACACATATTTGGTCCAGTCTTGCACTATTAAGCATCTGTCGCTAATCTTGAATGCACTAAAGTAAGCTGTAGGATATCTTGGCCGTAAGTTGATAATACTCATGATACCTTTAGTCTCGATCCCATAAGGCACAACATTCATCGGGAGTCCCTGTTGAAGAACATCGTATGGTAACATACTGAGCAATGAAGTTTAGCTTCAAAAATAATGTATGGAAAAGATGCAATGAGGACAAAAAGTAAAAATCTTACCATCCTTCCCAAATGGATGTGACCGTAGTTCATTACGAACACTATTGGTCGCACATTTTCAGTACTAACATTTCTAAATGCAGGAAGAAAATTTGTCTTGACAGTATCAAGATCCTCAAGCCATGAAACATAATGACTGAGCTCCTCGCAGTTGAGTTCAGCCCCAGGACAGTATACGGTCCTGTCTACCAAGCGCTGGACATGTTTGCTTGCACGGAAATAAGCTGACAATACAAATTAGTTGTCAACTATTTTTGAATAAACAATATCAAAGACATAAATATGGTTGAGAAACTTACATAATGGTATAACTGGAGGCATTTGCACATTGACCCAGATGTCAGTATTACCTTCAATATCATCTTCCGGACGAATATCAAAGGTGATAACCATATCAAGCTCAAATGCATAAGTCTTGCATAGTGCTCGCCATGTTTTGCATCCAAAATAGGTGTAGTCGTCTGAATTGTATAACTTCGCATGGAAAATATAACCATGCTCGGTCTTCAAGTAAACTTTCTTTTCCTCCATATTATGACTGAAACCTATTTTATCCTATACAAAAACTCTTGCATGGCAGGGGATACGATAGTAGAATAGTAAAAAAATATAAGTTGAAGCAAATGAAGCAGATGTCATGCTTAATTACGAAAAAAGACTTGTCGTTGTGACTTACTGTATCCACTTCGAAGTTCTCGTCCAGCTTGATGCTGAAGCGCCTATCATCATCTAGGAAGATTCCGTCGCACAGGCCGCGCTCGTCTTCGCAGTATTTGCAAATACCGAAATACTTCTCGTCGTCAGACATTTCCTATGTTCATAGTTAAAACATTAATTGAAAATCGATCGAAGACAACTACCAAGATACTCAACACACAAATCTGGGGCACTCGATATTTCCTACATATTCTAGCACAAGTCATGCCAAAATTCACGGAAAAATCCGGCATGACCTTTGCTAAAATAGGACATATCGAGCGCCTGAAATTTGCCGGAACAGAAATGAATCAACACTCCGGCAAAACATAGGCCACTCGAAGGTGTAACCTGCAAACATGACCGGCCACTTGGATATTGAGCAACACAAGATATACATTTCAAAAGTAGATCATCTCATGCATTCAATAAGCAAAAGTAGATCATCTCATGCGTCAGTACATCGTCGAATATTATCACTAATACATCACGAATAGTGTCATACATATGACATCACTAATACAACTAAAACTCTAGCACACGACGGTTATCGGCGCGGGCGGTGAACACCTACAGAGAAGGCACCATCACGGGATCATAGCTCCAGGGAGATCCCCGGAGAACCTGCCAAGTATTGGAGAACGGCCTGTGCTCCAACGCAAACAAGTAGCGACGGACGTGTGCGTCCTCCTCACTGACACGGTGATGCACCACCTCCGTGGAGTCCTCGAGCCTCTGGATCATCACCGGCCCACGCGACCGCCACCAAAGAAGGTTCGGGTCAACGACAGGCTGGCTCCTCACCAACCTGCGCACCCCGGTAGGTAGCGCCTCCCAGTACCACCGCGGCGGAGCCCAGTCCCGGACATGACCGATCTGGTCAAGCAGGTGTCGTCCTCCGCCGACTCGACGACAAGGATGCGGGATAGGCATCGTCCACATCGAGGCGGGAAAAATTGCTTTAACTAAAAAATAGAAACAAGTTCTTACTTACTAGTTCTATTAATTCAACTAGTTCTTACTAAAAATAAGTACCTAGGAACTACTGCCCTAATTACCATCTAAGTAATTAACTAACTAGCACTAAAAATAGCCTAGGGTTCATACTAACTAGCACTAAATAGCTAGGGTTCATACTAAGCAGAGAAGAGGGATCGGAAGGGGAGAGTGCTTGCAGAGGGCGGGGAGAGAGATGGGGTCGGGGGAGACGGCGGCACCGAGGCACGGCGAGGCGGGGTCGGGGGAGACGGCGGCGAGGCGGGTCGAGGGAGATGGCGGCGAGGCGGGGTCGGGAGAGACGGCGGCGAGGCGGGGTCGGGGGAGACGACGACGAGGCGGGGTCGAGGGAGACGGCGGCGAGGCGGGGTCGGGGGAGACGGCGGCGAGGCGGGGTCGGGGGAGACGACGGCGAGGCGGGGTCGGGGGAGACGGCGGCGAGGTGGAGGCGACGAGGAATAGTAGAGGAGAATTGGGGGAGGAAGCAGAGGAGAGGGAATCAGGCCGCGTGGGGGGTTAGGTGAAAATAGCTTTAACTGTAGTGTGGGGACGAAAAACGCGTTGCTGCTAAAATCCATAGTAGTAGCGCTATTCGCAGAAGGGCGCTACTACTATACCTAGCACGTCGGAAACGGTGTGGCAATTATAGTAGTAGCACTTTCTGTAACTGTCGCGCTACTGCTAAGCGGCTAACAGTAGCGCGGTTCTACCGGACGCGCTACTGCTAAGTAGCAGTAGCGCCTCATTTTGACAAGCGCTACTGGTAACATTATGTGTATAAGGTTTTCCCTAGTAGTGTGTGGCAGAGTGGACCGCGTAAAAGAGATGAGGATGGTGATGATGATGGTGATGTTGATGAAGACGATCACCGCGGCGATGATTCCCCTCCCGATGGCACTCCGGTGCCACCAAGAGAGAGGAGGAGAGGTTCTCCCCCTTGTGATTCCTCCTCCATGGCTTTCCCCCTCTGGTCCTTGGCCTTCATGGCGATGATGGCCCCTCCGAGATCCTCCTCCATGGCCTCCGGTGATGATGGCCCCCTCCGACAGGGTGCCAGAGAGGGCCTAGATTGATTTCTCGTGGCTACAGAGGCTTGTGGTGGCGGAACTTCAGATCTAGGTTAATTCCCGAAGGTTTCTGTATTTATAGGAATATTTGGCGTTGGTTTCACATCAGGGGGGTCTCCGGGCTGTCCACGAGATAGGGGGCGCGCCTTAGGGGGGCGCCCCCCACTCTCATGGGCAGCCCGTGACTCTTCTGGCCCAACTCCGATGTTCCGCGGTCTTCTTTTGGTCCATAAAAAATCCTCAAAAATTGGCACGTCATTTGGACTCCGTTTGGTATCCCTTGTCTGTAAAACACAAAAAAGGAGAAAACGGAAACTGGCACTGGGCTCTATGTTAATAGGTTAGTCCCAAAAAATCATATAAAATGACATATAAATGCATATAAATCATCATAGAAGGATAATATAATAGCATGAATACTTCATAAATTATAGATACATTGGAGACGTATCAGCATCCCCAAGCTTAATTCCTGCTCGTCCTCGAGTAGGTAAATGATAAAAGAAATAATTTATGAAGTGTGAATGCTAGTAGGTGCACAAGTTTGATCAAAGATAATTTCAATCACCTTTTCTAGCATCAATATGTGTCATAATAATAGCTTATCTCATAAAACTTTTCATTATCAAGTAACAATCTATTCACAATGTCAAGTATGGTTCAGAAACTTCATTGAGAACTAACAAACTATAATCTCAGTCATTGAAGCAATTGCAATTTATCATAACGTCAGAAAGAGTCAAGAATAGAGCTTTTCAGCAAGTCCACATACTCAACTATCATATAGTCTTCTACAATTGCTAACACTCACGCAATACTTGTGCTTATGGAGTTTCAGCCGGACACTGAGAAAGATAGGGGCTTATTGTGTTGCCTCCCAATGTATTCACCTTTAGGTGATGTCAACAATAATAGCCCATGCTAACTTACATCCAATTTGATATATATATCATGATCTTTCAAACACGAGGAGCTTGCCAAAGGATAAAATGAAAAAGGGAAAGGTGAGGATCACCTTGACTCAAGCATAAAGTAAAAGCATAAAGTAAAAGATAGGTCCTTCGCAGAGGGAAGCAGAGGTTGTCATGAGCTTTTAGGGTTGGATACACAAAATCTTAATGCGAAAGAACGCCACTTTATATTGCCCCTTGTATGTGGACCTTTATTATGCAGTCTGTCGCTTTTATTACTTCCACAACAAGATCGTACAAAGTTTATTTTCTCCACACTAATAAGTTATGCATATTTAGAGAGCAATTTTTATTGCTTGCACCGATGACAACTTACTTGAAGGATCTTACTCAATCCATAGGTAGATATGGTGGACTCTCATGGCAAAACTGGGTTTAAGGATATTTGGAAGCACAAGTAGTATCTCTACTTGGTGCTAGGAATTTTTGGCTAGCATGAGGGGGAAAGGCAAGCTCAACATGTTTGGAAGGTCAATGACAATATACTTTAACTAAGATGTCAGAAAACATAAACCATTACGTTGTCTTCCTTGTCCAATGTCAAATCTTTTAGCATGTCATACTTAATGAGTGCTCCCAATCATAAAAGATGTCCTAGATAATATATTTGTATGTGAACCTCTCTTTCCTTATTACTTCCTATTAATTGCAACGATGACCAAAACTACGTTTGCCAACTCTCAACAATTTTATGCCTCATACTATTTATATGTGAAGTCATTACTATCCATGTTATAAGAAAATGAAACATATATAAATTCAGATTCATGACATTCAACTCATTCAACCATTTACTCTTAGGATATAAGTGAAGCACACGAGTAAATGAAAAACTACTCCAAAAGATAAGAGTGAAGGACACTGAGTAGTCAAGTAATTAACTAGCCATGGGAGGGTTCCATTTTTTATTCAATAATCAGATCCAATGATTTTATTCAAATAGCAAGTAAAATTGAAATAAAATGACATTGCAAGGATAGCACAACTCATGTGAAGAAGCAAAACTTAGGATCAACAAATACTAACCGATAGTTGTTGAACAAGAGAGGTGGGATGCCTACCGGGGCATCCCCAAGCTTAGATGCTTGAGACTTATGGAAATATTATCTTGGGGTGCCTTGGGCATCCCCAAGATTGCGCTTTTATGTCTCGTTAATTCCTCTCATATCATGGTTTCCCTTTTTATCATAAGCTTCATTCACAACAAACTCAACAAGAACTCATGAGATGGATTAGTATAAACCAATACAAAACCTTATCATTTTCTACTGTAACAAATCACTAACATTATTATTCAACATTGAATACTAAATGCCTCTGCATATTTAATACTCCTATCCTCATATAGAATCATTAAACAGGCAAACATACGCAAACAATGCAAACATAACAGCAATCTGCCAAAACAGTACAATATGTAAAGAATGCAAGAGTATCAATACTTACCTAACTCCAAAAATTAGAAGAGAAAATTCCCACTGTAATAAATTTATCAGAGCTTACTATGCAAAAAGATTCAACATTATACCATTCTCTGACTTTCCTAGGGAATTTTTGCAACAGCAGTAAACTTTCTGTTTTGAAACAGCAACATGTATACTAGCAAAATAAGCATGGTAAAGGCTATCCTTGACATTTTTATTGAAACTAAAGATGCAAAACATTATACTAAATAACAGAAAGCAGATACTAACAAGAGGAAATGACGCTCCAAGCAAAACACATATCATGTGGTGAATAAAAATATATCTCCAAGTAAAGTTACCGATGAACGAAGACGAAAGAGGGGATACCTTACGGGGCATCCCCAAGCTTAGGCTCTTGGTTGTCCTTGAATATTACCTTGGGGTGCCATGGGAATCCCCAATCTTAGGCTCTTTCCACTCCTTATTCCATAGTCCATCGAATCTTTCCCCAAAACTTGAAAACTTCAACCACACAAAACTCAACCAAACTTCGTGAGATAGGTTAGTACGATAAAGAGTAAGCCATGCACTTTGGTACTGTAAAAGACAAGGTTAATAATTGTTTTCACATAATGCCTACTGTACCATATTATTTCTACAATTTATATTGAGAAATATAAGCCATAGAAACTAGAAAACAAGCAAACTATGCAATGAAAACAGAATCTGTCAGAAACAGAATAGTCCGTAATGATCTGAACAATAACCACACTTATGCTACTCCAAAAATTATGAAACAAATTGGTGGACGTGAGGAATTTGTCTATTAATCTTCTGCCAAAATAATGAACTCAAAATCACTCTTCTGTAAAAACTGACAGCTAATATCATGAGCGCAAAGTTTCTGTTTTTTACAGCAAGATCACATTAACTTTCACCCAAGTCTTCCCAAAGGTCTTACTTGGCACTTTATTGAAACAAAAGTTATAAAACATGATGAATACAGTAGCTTAATCATGTAGACACACAAAAACAGTAAGGATAAACATTGGGTTGTCCCCCAACAAGCGCTTTTCTTTAATGCCTTTTAGCTAGGCATGCTGATTTCAATGATGCTCGCATAAAAGATAAGAGTTGAAACATAAAAAGAGCATCATGAAGAATATGACTAGCATATTTAAACCTAACCCACTTCCTATGCCTAGGAATTTTGTGAGCACACAATTTATAGGAACAAGAATCAACTAGCATAGGAAGGAAAAACAAGTATAACTTCAAAAATTTAAGCACATAGAGAGGAAACTTGATATTATTGCAACTCCTACAAGCACATATTCCTCCCTCGTAAAAAAATTCAGTAGCAACATGGATAGCAAATTTGTTCTCATACTCAATTGGAACCTCTTCCGAAATGGTGGAATACTAAATAAAGTTGACACTCTTCCAAATCCACTTTCATAAATATCGTACAAAGATTCAACCTCCTCCAAGATAGTGGCATCACTCATTCCTAAAGTTGACACTCTTCCAAACCCACTTTAAATTATAGTATTATTCATACTCCAAAAGATATAAGTGAAGTTCCTGGAGCATTTTACAATTAATATAAACTAGCCAATATCCAAGCTCAAAATATATAAGTGAAGCGCACGAAGCATTCTTCAAAACCATACTCAAACGATTTAAGTGAAGCACAAAGAGCAATTCTATAAGATCATACATAAAAGATATAAGTGAAGCATATGAAGCATTCTGTAAATTAATGAAGATATAGCTCATACTAGCATGATTCTTAAAGAAAAATACAAACACAAAGGACACAAATCATGTGAACAAAACAAAAACCGAGGTATACCGATATTTGTTGAAGAAGAAAGATGGGATGCCAAACGGGGCATCCCCAAGCTTAGATGCTTGAGTATCCTTTGAAATATTTACTTGGGGTGCCTTGGGAATCCCCAAGCTTGAACTCTTGTCTCTCTTTATTCTTCTCACATCGGTAACTCCTCGTTCTTCAAACACTTCATTCACAAAAAACATAAACAAAAACTTGTGAGATCCGTTAGTGTAATAAAGCAAACTACCACTTTAAGGTCCTGTAATTAACTCATTCTTTGTTTATATTGGTGTTAAACCTACTGTATTCCAACTTCTCTATGGTTCATACCCTGCATACTAGCCATAGATGCATCAAAATAAGCAAACAACACACGAAAAACAGAATCTGTCAAGAACAGGACACTCTGTAGTAATCTGGAAGTTTAGTAAACTTTTGTAACTCCAAAAATAATGAAATAAATTTTAAAATTTGTACAATTTGTACAGAAGTAATTTGCAAAAAGTTTCAGAACCATTTGACTTTCCAGTAAAAAAAGTAGATTCATGCACTACATCCAAAGTTTCTGTTTTTGTTCTGCACATAGTAAGCAAGCAATCTTATCATACTAAAACCCAAGCTTGGCACATTATTTTTATAATACAATGGATATATACAAGGGGATAATTATTTACAGAGAAACTTCCATGAAAAATTCTACATTGTTTCTGTGAGCATGAACACAAGTGCTCAAGGTCGACCCTCACTTCTTCAATGCATAACTTTCCAATCACTACTCTTTTTGAAAAACCTTTTTAGGCATGAGAGGCAAGTAAATATTTTTTAGTATTTTCATTATTTTAAAAAATTTTGTATGTTTCACCCAAAACTAAACAGAAACAAAAAGGAAAAACAAAATCTACTAAGTGAAGAAAGCAAACAAGCACACACGAAAATATCAACCCCACTGTCGGTGTCATAACCGGCGGATCTCGGGTAGGGGGTCCCGAACTGTGCGTCTAGGCGGATGGTAACAGGAGACAAGGGACACGATGTTTTACCCAGGATTCGGGCCCTCTTGATGGAGGTAAAACCCTATGTCCTGCTTGATTAATATTGATGATGTGTATTACAAGAGTGGATCTACCACGAGATCAAGGAGGCTAAACCCTAGAAGCTAGCCTATGGTTTGATTGTTGTAATGGATGTTATGTCCTACGGACTAGAGCCCTCCGGTTTATATAGACACCAGAGAGGGCTAGGGTTACACAGAGTCGGTTGGTAGGAGATCTACATATCCGTATTGCCAAACTTGCCTTCCACGCCAAGGAAAGTCCCATCCGGACACGGGACGGAGTCTTCAATCTTGTATCTTCGTAGTCTTGGAGTCCGGCGGACGATGATAGTCCGGCTGTCCGGACACCCCCTAGTCCAGGACTCCCTCAGTAGCACCTGAACCTGAATTCAATGACGATGAGTCCGACGCACATAATGTTCGGCATTGCAAGGCGGGTTCCTCCTCCAAATAATCCATAGAAGATTGTGAACACCAAGATAGTGTCCGGCTCTGCAAAATAAATTCCACATTCCACCGTAGAGAGAATAAAATGTACACAAGTTCAATCTGCTGACGTATTTTGCGGCATGACGTCACACCACAACCAAGCCTTTACTTGAATCTTTTTTTATTATACCGCCTCAGTGCGTTCAGCGAAGCGGTTTCCTTGGCACGTCTTGTCGAAGCAGAGATCGTGTTCCCCTTATTCCGGGATTCTCATCAATACGGACGTGGGTAACCCAACCGCGCCATTGATGGTGGCGCTTGGGAGATAAGCGAGTTTTACCAGGCTAGTGGGGACGCATAGTCTTCGTCCGCCTATATATAAGGGATAAGGATTCACCTTTTCACCTACGCCTTCTTCCTCCTTTGCTTATCCATCTCCGTGCACTCGAGCTCCAGCGCCCAAGTTTGCGTATCTCGTCTCAACCTTCTCCGACCATGTCTGGAGCGGGAGGCAAGTGGTTGGCCTCCACCATTAAGGAGGAGCACATCACAAAGCTGCGCAGCGCCGGATACCTTTCCGGCGACGTCGCGCATCGGCTGCCCGACGAGGGGCAGCTCATCCCCACCCCCAAGCCCCATGAGAGGGTCGTTTTCCTCCCCCACTTCCTCCGCGGACTGGGCTTTCCACTTCACCCCTTTGTCTGGGGGCTCATGTTCTACTATGGCCTGGATTTCCATGATCTGGCGCCGAACTTCATCCTCAACATCTCGGCGTTTATCGTCATGTGCGAAGCCTTCCTCTGCATCCAGCCCCACTTCGGCTTGTGGCTCAAGACCTTCAATGTCAAGCCGAAGGTAGTGAAGGGCACTCAAGCGGAATGCGGAGGCGCCATGTTGGGCAAGATGCCCAATGTCCTTTGGTTCGAAGGGGCCTTCGTGGAATCCGTCAAGGGGTGGCAGTCGGGGTGGTTCTATATCACCGAGCCGCGCGACCCTACGTGGGCGGTGCCCTCGAGTTCAGATCTGGTATCCCTATGTAGCTCACCTCCTGGAAAGAGAAGGGCTTGCTGTGGGGTAATTCGAAGGAGCTGACGGGACTCCAAGCCTGTATCCAGAAGCTGGTGAATAAGAAGCTCAGGCTGGTTAACGTGGTCCAAGTCATGCTCGTCCGCCGGATTCTCCCATGCCAAGAACGGGCATTCAATCTGTGGGAGTTCGATCCGGAACAGCACCAGGCGTTAAGCGGGCTCTTCGACACAACGTACGAAGGTGCCTGGAGGGTGCTGTTTAAGGGCGCCGAAGCCCCCGCATCCGCGACGGAAGATCGCGGATTTCACTCGCAACGTCCAGCTGACGAGGTAAGTGATTCTACCCCTTTACGGGACACTTATTGTTAATAGATTGATTCTGGGCAGGTTTCAATCTCCCTTTTCCTTTGACAGGAATGGATGAAGAAGGTCGAGCAGCTCATCTGCCCAGCTCCCATGCCAGAAGACCCAGTGGACGCCCATCTAGCGGGGCTGCTGGTTCCGGCACCGCATGTGGTGCCGGAGAAGAAGGCCAAGAAGGTGGCCACGGGCACTCGAAAGAGTTCCCGTTTTCAGGTCTCCGACGACTCCGAGGCGGACTCCTCCCCCGAAGATGAGGAGGAGGAAGAAGACTCTCTCCCAGAGGAGGGAGAGAGGAAGAGGAAGGCTTCCCCAACAGGGGAGGCCGAAGGGTCCAAGAGGGGAAGAACTATTCCCCCGGACAGCTCCGCCAACACCAACATTGGCGATGAAGAGTGGCCCTCAAGGGCCAGGCCTCAGGCGAGATCGTAAGTATCCGGATCCCTGAACGATCTGCAATTTCTTTTGTGTCACATAGTGTCCTTCTAATGCCGCATACTGCCTGCAGTCCGGCCGACGATGATATCCCTGCTTCGTCGAGCGGGTCGTTGGCTGCGTCGGATGTGGAATCCATTCCGACTGCCTCCACCCCTCGCGCCGCTGAGGACGCCGAGGTGGGATCAAGGGAAGGGACCCATCAGGAGGAGGCTCCGGAGGCGCCGCAAGGCAGCCTCCCAGACTTTGCGCCGGACTCTACGCCGGAACCTGCAGTGGTTCCAGAGTCCGGCAGGCGGCCCCTTCGCAAGAAGGGCAAGACCGTGACACCGGCGGCCTCCGTCCAACCGGAGGCGCCGAACAACTTGTTGGAGGCGCTCGAAGGCGCTTCCATCGAGGAAGAACCCCGCACTATCATGAGTGTGGTGATTCAGAAGGTTTAGCTCGCCAGGAGCGGGCTGACCGAAGCCTGCAGCAGCCTTCTAACAGGCTTTGAGGTAAGAAGTTTAAAATTATGTAATGTAATACCGCATAGACAGTAGCCCCTGATGCTCAGTTCGGTGTTCGGAAAGAAAAGCCGGACTGAGGATCTAAAAAGATATACGCAGGGTTGCTAAAAGATATGTCAATATGGGTTTGCAGGCTGCGCTGCTGACCTCTGCCGCACTGACTGCGGAGGTCGGTGCGTTGAAGCAGGATCTCGAGCGGTCCGAGCAAGAGCTCGGCCGTGCCAAGAAGCAGCTCGAGGACAAAGAAGGTGAGTAACACCACTTTGAAAAGTTACCTTACGGAAAAGGATTTAGGTTGCAATAAGAGAATAACAAGGATAACATGGGTACTGCAGGGGCCACGAACGAGGTGGCAACCCTGAAGGAGGTTGTGTCCACGGCCGAACGCAATGTGGCCGCGGAACGGGCAGAGCGAGAAAAGCAGGAGGCGCGGGTGGCGGAGGTGCGGCAAGAGCTCCCGGCTCTCATGGAGAAGCATGAGAGTTTGGAGCGCGACTCAAAGACTCGAGAGTCCGAGCTCGCCTCGGCTCTCGAAAGTGCCAAGTCCGCCAAGGCCGAGGCCCGTAAGGCCCTTCAGGAGGTTGAAGATGTGAACAAGATAGCGGCGGGTAAGGCATTTTTCATGCAAAGCAAGCATGTTAATGTAAACTACCTAACACTTGCCCGAATTCGGAGCTCTCCAGGGGCGTTTGCAGATCTGCCATGCAGTGTGTCCGATGCCGCCGCATTCTATCGTGGCGAGGAGGGGGCTCAACGGAGAAGGTCTTCTGGTCTCAGTACGCTGAGGCCGGCCATCCGGTGCCCCCTAGCGACCAGCTGAAGCAGCTGGTCGAGCTCCACAAGGCGGCTGAGGAGGCCATGAAGGGCCTCATAGTCCGGCTGTGGCCTGGACAGGCCATGCCTGGGAGCTACTTCGGCCTCGTGCGGCGGCTGGTAGATGCGTGTCCCCGGGTGGAGGTCATCAAGCGCTCCGCCTGTATTGAAGGTGCTCGTCGGGCCCTTGCCCGCGCAAAGGTGCACTGGGGCAGGCTGGATGCGGAGAGGCTTCTTACTGACCCGCTTCCAGCGGGCAAGGAGTATCGTACGCCCGAAATGTACTATAAGACTGTCCTGAAGGGTGCCCGCAATATTGCGGATGAATGCCCCAGAGATGTAATTATTGAGTAAACTCGCTATGTATTATCCTGTGCGCTGAAAACTTTGTTGTGCGGCCGTTTATAAAATCTGAGAGATGGCAAGTCGTCGGCTTCAGCCCCCATGCCACTAGTGCTGGGGTGTTTGGGATAAACTTGAGCACTCTTGTTCCCATTTTTGGGTCCATCTAGGGAGGCGCTCAACACAACGAACAAGGCAACCGGACTTATAATGCTTGAACACTCTCACTTAGCCATAGAATTCTATAATTTTAAATTTTGGCGAAGCCCCTGGTATTCGGAAGACCGAATTCGAGGCGCTATCCACGCCTTCGTCGGACATCATCCGGTACTTCGCTCGAAGCGGCATAAGTCTTTGGGGACCCGAAAAGACCTCTCGAACAGCGACCAGTCTCTCGCCTTATCATGCCAGTCAGTTTTAGCTTTCTCCACTGAGGCGCTCGCCCAGCTCAACCGGGGTGCAATCGCAGTGGTTCTCCCAGTGCCACCTTAGCCGACAGAACAGAACGTAAGGCACCAAAACGTGGGAGCTGGGCAAACCCAACTATTGACCCAAGACATGATTCGGAGCCGATTCATATAATGCTATAAGTTCGGGGTGCCGCACTTGTGAAAGTGTTCGGACTTATCACACAATAATGCGGGGAACATAAGCCCCTGGTGTATTCGGCTGTACCAAAATATACGGGTGCAAGATGTCATTAGTGAACATATACGTAAAGTAATGCAAGTACAGGCAAAAAGTGTTGCATTATTTATTCAAGGAATTCTGCTATAAGTGCGGAAGGATACAAATAGTGCGGTAAGCAAGGGATTGGACTAAATAAACATGTCCCCCTCCAGGGGTGGGCTGCGGACTGGTGTATATAATCGAATTTTAATGCTCGTAATGGAGACCACCTGAGTGTTCGTCGTAGCCTTTTTCCCTCCCTGGCTGTTGCATCGTGAGTTCGGCGGGTTCGCCGCCGGACAGGGCCTCTGGTGAACGGAGTCTTGTGTATACAAAGAAGGAAAATAATAGTAAAAAAGAGTGACACACTTGTGAGCCCCTGGTGTGGTCGAGCCGCACTCTGGGTCTCTTGTGGTCGTGCCCCTCCCCCTAGGCCCATGGTATCTCCAGAGCGTAATGATGTTTGCGGAGGGTTGGTCTTGCAATTATGCAAGGGCTGGGGTTGGGGCCGCATTGCTACGCGTGCTCAGAACGTGCCAGGTGGTCTTGGTTGATGTTGCTCCAGGCACATTTGGCCGTGTCCAGCCGTTTAGCGGCCGGACTCGAAAATTGCCTTAGAAGGCTGCTCTGTACTTCTGCCGCGAGAGTCGTTGTATGTTCCTCCGTTCGGAGGGAGCGTCCCATATTTCCGTTGACAGTGATGACTCCACGAGGGCCTGGCATCTTGAGCTTGAGGTATGCGTAATGCGGCACCGCGTTGAACTTTGCAAACGCGGTTCGTCCGAGCAGAGCGTGATAGCCGCTGCGGAATGGGACTATGTCAAAGATTAACTCCTCGCTCCGGAATTTGTCCGGGGATCCGAAGACCACTTCCAGTGTGACTGAGCCTGTACAATTGGCCTCAGCACCTGGTATGACGCCTTTGAAGGTTGTTTTTGTAGGTTTAATCCTTGAGGGGTCTATGCCCATCTTGCGCACTGTATCCTGATAAAGCAGGTTCAGGCTACTGCCGTCGTCCATCAGGACTCTCGTGAGGTGAAATCCATCGACGATTGGGTCTAAAACCAATGCGGCGAATCCGCCATGGCGGATACTGGTCGGATGGTCTCTTCGATCGAAAGTGATCGGGCAAGAGGACCATGGATTGAACTTCGGGGCGACTGGCTCCATCGCGTATACGTCCCTTAGTGCACGCTTCCGCTCCCTCTTGGGTATATGGGTTGCGTATATCATGTTCACCGTCCATACTTGTGGGGGGGAACCCTTCTGTCCTCTACTGTTCGGCGGTCGGGTCTCTTCCTCGTCATCGCTATGCAGCCCCTTGTCATTGTATTTGGCAATTAACTTGCCTGCCTGCTGGAATACCCAACAGTCTCTGTTGGTGTGATTAGCTGGCTTTTCGGGGGTGCCATGTATCTGGCATAAGCGGTCGAGTATACGGTCCAAATTGGACGGACCCGGAGTGGTTCTTTTGAATGGCTTCTTCCGCTGACTGGGTTTAGAGCCTCGGAATCCGGCATTGACTGCCGTATCCTCCTTGTCGTCGCCGTTAATGCGGCGTTTATTTTTGCTTCGACGCGACCTGCCATTGTGGTCCTTAGTATCCGGACTACCAGAATTTTTACTGAGGTTGTTGCTGCGAGCTAGCCAGCTATCCTCTCCCGCACAGAAGCGGGTCATTAATGATGTGAGGGCTGCCATGGATTTCGGCTTTTCCTGTCCTAGGTGCCGGGCTAGCCATTCATCGCGGATGTTATGTTTGAAGGCTACGAGGGCCTCTACATCCGGAAAGTCGACGATTTGATTTTTCTTTGTTAAGAACCGTGTCCAGAACTGTCTGGCCGATTCGTCTGGCTGCTGAATTATGTGGCTTAGGTCATCGGCGTCTGGTGGTCGCACATATGTGCCCTGGAAGTTGTCGAGGAGTGCGGCTTCCAGGTCTTCCCAACCCCCAATTGACTCTGCGGGCAAGCTGTTAAGCCAATGCCGAGCTGGTCCTTTAAGCTTGAGTGGGAGATACTTGATGGCGTGGAGATCGTTGCCGTGGGCCATATGGATGTGAAGGAGATAATCTTCAATCCAAACCGCGGGGTCTGTTGTGCCATCGTAGGATTCAATGTTTACGGGTTTAAACCCTTCAGGGATTTGATGACCCATTACTTCGTCAGTGAATCATAGCGGGTGTGTGGCGCCTCTGTATTGGGCAATATCACGGCGTAGCTCAAGGGAGCGTTGTCTGCTGTGTTCGGCCTGGCCGGAGTTGTTGTATCCGGCGCGACGGTCTTCGTCATGGGTCGTGGGGCGCCCACGTGATCCATAGATGGATCTGGATTGACTTGCTTTATCCTCCAATATATCTCGCAAGTCCGGCGCGTTCCCTCTTGGCTTCGCACTTTTGGAGCGGTGCCGGGGTACGGTCTTGGTGGAGGGCCTGGATGCCTCTCTATCGCGACCATGGGGTGGTCGGTCGGCCATATTATGCGCTGGTGATGAAGGTATGTATGCTTCCTCCTCTAATCGGGGGAGCAACTTGCGTTTTGGGTAGCTCTTGGAGGGACGTTCGAGTTCATACTCTTCGGCCGCGAGGACCTCAGTCCATCTGTCGGCCAGCAGGTCTTGATCAGCTTGAAGTTGCTGCTGCTTTTTCTTTAGGCTATTTGCCGTGGCGATAAGCCTGCGTTTAAAACGCTCTTGTTCGACGGGATCCTCTGGCACGACGAATTCATCGTCATTGAGGCTTGCCTCGTCTCTGGAGGGAGGTATGTAATTATCATCCTTGACCTCTTCGTCTGCCGCTCTCTCGTGAGGGCTTGCTTCTGCATCCTCCTGCGCTGAATCTTGCTGGAGGGGATTGTCTTCGTCACTTTCTGGGGTGTTGTTATCTCCTGTGCCGGAATCTCCATTCTTGCTGTGGCGGGATTTAGAGCGGCGCCGCTGACGTCGGCGCTTGGGTTGTTTCTTTAAGGAATCTGCCTCCGCTGCTTCTTCGCCGTCCACATCTTTTGGGGTATCCACCATGTATATGTCATATGACGAGGTGGTCTTCCAATGCCCTGTAGGCGCTGGTTCTTGTTCGTCTCCGGCATCGTCGTCCATACCGTCGATGTCTTCGGAGTCATAGTCTAGCATGTCGGTTAGATCATCGACAGTGGCTACAAAGTGGGTGGTGGGTGGGCTCTGAATTTCTTCGTTGTCCGCATCCCAACCATCCTGGCCATAGTCCGGCCAGGGTTCTCCGGATAGCGAGAGATGTTTTAGCGAATTTAGGATATCGCCAAAGGGTGAGTATTGGAATATGTCCGCGGCGGTGAACTCCATGACCGGCGCCCAATCAGACTCGATTGGCAGGGGCGCGGGAGGTTCGGAGTCCGGCAGGGAGTCTGGCACCTCGGAGTTACGAGCTTTGCAGGGGACAAGGTTAGTGTTCGGCTCCATCGCCGTGGAAGTTGCAGCCCCCGAGGCGGTGTCGAGCCATCGGTCCTCGATCTGCGCGATCGGCTCCGAATCAAGGGCCGGCGGATGTCGGCCGTGAAGTTTAGGCTTCCGAACCTGACCTGATGGCCAGGGGCGTAGCTTTCGATCTGCTCCAGATGGCCAAGTGAATTGGCCCGCAGTGCGAAGCCGCCGAATATGAAGATCTGTCCGGGGAGAAAAGTCTCACCCTGGACGGTGTTGTTGTTGATTGAAGAAGCCATCGAGCCTATCGGTGACGACACAGAGGAACTCTCAATGAAAGCACCAATGTCGGTGTCAAAACCGGCGGATCTCGGGTAGGGGGTCCCGAACTGTGCGTCTAGGCGGATGGTAACAGGAGACAAGGGACACGATGTTTTACCCAGGTTCGGGCCCTCTTGATGGAGGTAAAACCCTACGTCCTGCTTGATTAATATTGATGATGTGTATTACAAGAGTGGATCTACCACGAGATCAAGAAGGCTAAACCCTAGAAGCTAGCCTATGGTTTTATTGTTGTAATGGATGTTATGTCCTACTGACTAGAGTCCTCCGGTTTATATAGACACCGGAGAGGGCTAGGGTTACACAGAGTCGGTTACAATGCTAGGAGATCTACATATCCGTAATTCCAAGCTTGCCTTCCACGCCAAGGAAAGTCCCATCCGGACACGGGACGGAGTCTTCAATCTTGTATCTTCGTAGTCTTGGAGTCCGGCGGACGATGATAGTCCGGCTGTCTGGACACCCCCTAGTCCAGGACTCCCTCACCCACGCTATTGCTCCCCGGCAACGGCGCCAGAAAAGAGCTTGATAATCCCCAAGTGTAGGGAATCATCATAGCAATTCCCAAAGGTGGAAGTGATAAGTATGGAGTGTCGAAGCCACAGGGAGCTAAAGGTAAGATCAATATTCTCTCAAGCCCTATATGCCACTGATACGACTCTACGTGCACCGAACGTTTGCTTCCGACTAGAAACAAGAAATAAAAATGTGTTGTAGGTATAAAGAGGATAACTTTGTATGATACCGGAGAGCTAAAATATAAAAGTAGGTGTTGTTATCATAAAGTTAGAAAATAATACTAAATAATATAAGTAGCTAGTGTGGAATAATGGTGGATCGGTGTGCGGAATTGTCCTAAGCAATTGTTAACAAGATCGATAGTCGTCATTGCAATTTCATATGAGGGAGAGGCGTAAGCTAACATACTTTTCCATCCTTGGATCATATGCACTTATGTCTGGAACTCTTGCAAGCATCCGCAAATACTAAAGGTCATTAAGGTAAAAACCCAACCATAGCATTAAAGCATCAAGTCCAATTTTATCCCATACGCAACAACCCCCTTACTCGGGTTTGTGTTTCCGTCACTCACGCAACCCACTATAAGTGAATCATGCACGTATTACAACACCCTACAGTAGGAATCCCTCAGGCTTGCGCGACACGGAGGGCGCCATAGGACAACACCAAAATAAAACATACAACTCGTACCAATCTAGATCACCAATCAACTCAAGGACAAAAGATATCTACTCAAAACATCATATGATGGCAACACATCATTCGATCATAATATGTAACATAAAGCACCATGTTCAAGTAGGGATTACAGAGGGGTGTGGGAGAGTGGACCGCGTAAAAGAGATGAGGATGGTGATGATGGTGGTGATGTTGATGAAGACGATCACCGCGGCGATGATTCCCCTCCCGATGGCACTCCGATGCCACCAAGAGAGAGGAGGAGAGGTTCTCCCCCTTGTGCTTCCTCATGCATGGCTTTCCCCCTCTGGTCCTTGGCCTTCATGGCGATGATGGCCCCTCCGAGATCCTCCTCCATGGCCTCCGGTGATGATGGCCCCCTCCGGTAGGGTGCCAGAGATGGCCTAGATTGATTTCTCATGGCTACAGAGGCTTGCGGCGATGGAACTTCCGATCTAGGTTAATTCCCGAAGGTTTCTGTATTTATAGGAATATTTGGCGTTGGTTTCACGTCAGGGGGGTCTCCGGGCTGTCCATGAGATAGGGGGGCGTGCCCTATGGGGGGGGGGGCACTCTCGTGGGCAGCCGGGGACTCTTCTGGCCCAACTCCGATGCCCTGCGGTCTTCTTTTGGTCCATAAAAAATCCTCAAAAATTGGCACGTCATTTGGACTCCATTTGGTATCCCTTGTCTGTAAAACACAAAAACAAGGAGAAAATAGAAACTGGCACTGGGCTCTAGGTTAATAGGTTAGTCCCAAAAAATCATATAAATTGACATATAAATGCATATAAATCATCATAGAAGGATAACATAATAGCATGAATACTTCATAAATTCTATATACGTTGGAGATGTATCAGGCGTATATGAGCAATCCGTCCTTAGAGCCCTCCTTCGGGGATTAGCAATAATATGCTCTTTGAACCAATGCAGGAAAGTGGAGTTGTGCTCTCTATTAACTTCGGCGTCTGTCCTGCATACCCCCGGTCAAGATACTTCTTTGCGATAATTTCTTTGTGCAGTGCCAAGAAAGGATCTACCTCGTCTAGGTGTTGTAGCACTACCAAGTTTGCTCTGTCAAAGTCGCTGCGTCGATCTGAGTATGCCACGTGCAGTTCCCTGCGATCGTTGGAGTGACCTTCTCCTTCGAGCCTCCCATCGTGCTTGTTAACGGGCAAACCAACACTAACACCAGGCGGCTGCAGGTCTGCTCCATATAGAAAATTCTTGCAGAAAGAGATGCACTCTTGTGTCAGATAGCCCTGGACGATGCTTCCATCTGGACAGGGCATGTTACGAATGAATCCTTTGATGATCCCATTCATCCTCTCAAACTGCATCATGTTGTGCAGAAATGACGGCCCCAGGTCTATTATGTCGTCCACAATATGGACACACAGATGTACCATCACGTCAAAGAATGCGGGCGGGAAGTACATCTCAAGCTCATTCAGTATCACAACGATCTATTCCTGTAGCCTTCAGAGCTGCTTCACACTGATCGACTTTCGAGAGATGACGTCGAAAAAGTTGCAGAGACCAATAAGCGTGTCACGGACATGCTTGTCCATTATCCCTCTAAGGGCAACAGGTAGTATCTGCGTCATCATCACATGACAGTCATGGGACCCCATCCCACTAAACCTTTTCTTGTCCGTGTCTAGATATTTGCTTGTCTTGCCACAGTAACCGGAACTAACTTTGACTTCGGTAAGGCACTTAAGGTGAAGCAAGAAGGGGGCAATAATCCTCTTTCTTTATTTTCTTGCCCTTCTTCTCCCATGCCTCTGTCTCTGTCTCCGTCTCGTCTGACATTTTACGGGGCGGCATGTGCAGATCTTCCCTGATTTTCAAATCTTGCAAGTCTTTTCTTGCCTTTGGCCCATCCTTGGTCTTATCCGGCATGTTCATCAGTGTTGCGAGCAAGCTCTCAAGGACATTCTTACATATATGCATTTGACCAAGGCAATAAGGTGTATCGAGTTTGTGCCAGTACTCCAAGTCCCAGAACACAGACCTCGTCTTCCATACCTTCAGCAGCGGCTCTGGCGCCTTTCTCATCGCCTTTCCCAGTGCGGGGCACTCCTTCCAGTTTTTCAACAGCTCATCGATCTCGGCACCACTCTGCTTACGTGGAGGTCCTCGATGCTCAATGTGACCATTGAATAGATCTCCACGGTATCTCCACGGGTCGTCCTGTTCGAGCCATCTTCGATGCCCCATGTACACGATTTTCCCAGACCCACCATCTTTCCTTGAGGTTAGCTGCTGAGACGTCGTATCATCCATGCACCGCGTGCATCCGCAATATCCATGGCACACCTGGCCTGCGACATATCCATAACCGAGATAGTCATGCACCGTCGTGATCAGCACGGCTCTCATGTAGAAATACTCGCCTTTGCTGGCATCCCATGTCTTGGCCGGTGTTTTCCATAACGTGTCTAACTCCTCTTGAAGTAGCCCCAGATACAAATTAATATTATTTCCTGGTTGTTTCGGCCCTTGAATAAGCATGCTCATGTGAATGTACTTTGACTTCATGCACAACCAGGGTGGAGGTTGTACATCCATACAAACACGGGCCATGTGCTATGGTTGGTGTTCTAGTTGCCAAATGGATTCATGCCATCGGTACACGTACCGAGCACGATGTTCCTTGCATCACATTCGAAATACCGATAGAAGTTGTTCAACGCTCTCCACTGGCTTCCAACCTTGACGTGTCTCAGCTTCGGATCATCTCCATCGTCGGGCTTCTTCCTCTCCGCGTGACAGCGCATTAGCTTTGCTTCCTTGGGATCTACAAAATACCGCTTGAGACGGGGAGTGATCGGTAAGTACCATACAACATTCTGGGGACATTTCTTCCTGGCCTTCTTGTATCGAGAAGCATTGTAGACCGGACAGCTTGTTTTTTCCGCGTGCTCCTTCCGATAAATCATGCAATCATTAGTGCATGCATGGTATCTAACGTGTGGCAGATTAAGAGGGCACACGATCTTCTTGGCCTCATCAACACTAGTAGGACATAGACTCCCCATGGGAAGAACATCCTTTAGGTACTTGAGATGCTCATCGAGGCTAGTGTCGGTCCATTTGTTTTTAACCTTCGACTTCAGGAGTTGGAGCGTGAAACTCAAGTGGGTCACCTCACGATTGCAACCATCATACAATGGAGTATTCGAGTCTACCACCAGTTGCTCCAGCTTAGCCTCCTCTCAAGAAGCAGCTCTCTCAGTACACGTCTCCTTGCGACGCAATGCTTAAACATGAGGGTTGATACGTCTCCAACGTATCTATAATTTTTGATTGCTCCTTGCTACTTTATCTACTGTATTAGGCAATATTGGGCTTTATTATCCACTTTTATATTATTTTTGGGACTAACCTATTAACCGGAGGCCCGGCCCAGAATTGTTGTTTTATGCCTATTTCAATGTTTCGAGGAAAAGGAATATCAAACGGAGTCAAAACGGAACGAAATCAACTGGAGAAGTTATTTTTGGAAGGAAAGCAGCGCAGGGAACTTGGAGTACACATCAGGGGAGATACAGGCTGCCCACGAGGGTGGGGGCGCCCCCCCTGGGCGCGCCCCCTGCCTCATGGGGCCCCCGTAGCTCCTCCGACGTACCCCCTGCACCCATATATACCTATGTATCGTAAAACTTCCAGAACAGAACGTAGATCGGGAGTTCTGCCGCTGCAAGCCTCCAGAGCCACCAAAAACCAATCGGGACCCTGTTCCGGCACCCTGCCGGAGGGAGATCCCATCACCGGAGGCCATCTTCATCATCCCGGTGCTATCCATGACGAGGAGGGAGTAGTTCACCCTCGGGGCTGAGGGTATGTACCAGTAGCTATGTGTTTGATCTCTCTCTCTCGTGTTCTCTCCCGTGTTCCCTCTATGGCACGATCTTGATGTATCCCGAGCTTTGCTATTGTAGTTGGATCTTATGATGTTTCTCCCCCTCTACTCTCTTGTGATGAATTGAGTTTTCCCCTTTGAAGTTATCTTATCGGATTGAGTCTTTTATGAGAACACTTGATGTATGTCTTGCCGTGATTATCTGTGGTGACAATGGGATATCATGTGCCACTTGATGTATGTTTTGGTGATCAACTTGCGGGTTTCGTGACATTGGGAACCTATGCATAGGGGTTGGCACACGTTCTTGACTCTCCGGTAGAAACTTTGGGGCACTCTTTGAATTACTTTTATGTTGGTTGGATGAATCTGAGATTGTGTGATTCATATCGTATAATCATGCCCACGGATACTTGAGGTGACAATGGAGTATCTAGGTGACATTAGGGTTTTGGTTGATTTGTGTCTTAAGGTGTTATTCTAGTACTGACTCTTTTATAGATCGATCCGAAAGAATAACTTTGAGGTGGTTTCGTACCCTACCATAATCTCTATGTTTGTTCTCCGCTATTAGTGGCTTTGGAGTGACTCTTTGTTGCATGTTGAGGACTTGTTATATGATCTATCTATGTTATTATTGTTGAGAGAACTTGCACTAGTGAAAGTATGAACCCTAGGCCTTGTTTCTTATCATTGCAATACCGTTTACGCTCACTTTTACCACTTGTTACCTTCCTGTTTTTATTATTTCTGATTACAAAAACCTACATCTACTATCTATTTTGCACTTGTATCTTCATCTCTTCGCCGAACTAGTGCACCTATACAATTTACCATTGTATTGGGTGTGTTGGGGACACAAGAGACTCTTTGTTATTTGGTTGCAAGGTTGTTTGAGAGAGACCATCTTCATCCTACGCCTCCTACGGATTGATAAACCTTAGGTCATCCACTTGAGGGAAATTTGCTACTGTCCTACAAACCTGTGCACTTGCAGGCCCAACAACGTCTACAAGAAGAAGGTTGTGTAGTAGACATCAAGCTCTTTTCTGGCGCCATTGCCGGGGAGGCTAGGTAAGTGAAGGTATATCTATAGATCTTGCCATCGAATCTTTTTGTTTCTTGTTTTATCACTAGTTTAGTTTATAAAAGAAAACTGCAAAAAAATGGAATTGAGTTTGTCTCATATGCTTCATCTTTTTAATATCTTTCGTGAGTATGATGGAAAGGAAAGTTCTGCTCAAGTGCTAGAAGAAGAACTACATAGAATACTTGGCATGAAATATGTGAATGATGAGCATGATTGCAATGTTGTTAGTATGAATTCCTTGAATATCCATGATTCTAATGATATGCAAAGCCACAAGCTTGGGGAAGCTATGTTTGATGGAGATGATATTTTTTGTCCCCCAAGCTTTGATGAGCAAAATTACTATGATGAAAGCATGCCTCCTATCTATGATGATTATTGTGATGACACGTATGCTTTAAAGAATAATGATAACCATGAAACTTGTCATCTTTATCTTAATTTTCAATCATATGATAGTTATTTTTTTGAGTTTGCTCCCACTACTATTCATGAGAAGAAATTTGCTTACGTGGAGAGTAGTAGATTTTCTATGCTAGTAGATCATGAAAAGAATGATTTAGGTTCTGGTTATATTGTTGAATCCATTCATGATGCTACTGAAAATTATTATGAGGGAGGAACATATGCTTGTAGGAATTGCAATAATATTAAGTTTCCTCCCTATGTGCTTAAATTCTTGAAGCTATGCTTGTGTTACCTTCCTATGCTAGTTGATTATTGTTCCCATAAGTTGTTTCCTCACAAAATCCCTATGCATAGGAAGTGGGTTAGACTTAAATGTGCTAGTCATATGCTTCATGATGCTCTCGTTATGTTTCAATTCTTATCTTTTATGTGAGCATCATTGTCATCATCATGCCTAGCTAGAAAGGCATTATAGAAAAGCGCTTGTTGGGAGACAACCCAATATTTATCCTTACTGTTTTTGTGTGTCCACATGATTATGCTACTGTATTAATCATGTTTTATAGCTCTTGTTTCAATAAAGTGCCAAGTAGAACCTTTGGGAAGACTTGGGTGAAGTTTATGTGATCTTGCTGTGAAAAACAGAAACTTTAGCGCTCACGAGATTAGCTGCCATTTTTTACTGGAGAGTGCTTTTAGGTTGATTCTTTTTGAAGATGATTAATAGACAAATGTCTCAGGTCAAGCAAGTTATTTCATAATTTTTGGGGTTGCAGAAGTATACGTTTTATACAGATTACTACAGACTGTTCTGCTTTTGAAAGATTCTGTTTTCTATGCGTTGTTTGCTTATTTTGATGCATCTATGGCTAGTATTAAGTGGTATGAACCATAGAGAAGTTGGAATACAGTAGGTTTAACACCAAAATAAATAAAGAATGAGTTCATTACAGTACCTAAGTGGTGGTTTTATTTTCTTATACTAACGGAGCTTACGAGTTTTGTTCTGAGTTTTGTGTGGTTGAAGTTTTCAAGTTTTGGGTAAGGATTCGACGGACTATGGAATAAGGAGTGGAAAGAGCCTAAGCATGGGGATTCCCAAGGCACTCCAATGTAATATCCAAGGACAACCAAGAGCCTAAGCTTGGGGATGCCCCGGAAGGCATCCCCTCTTTCGTCTTCGTTCATCGGTAACTTTACTTGGAGCTATATTTTTATTCGCCACATGATATGTGTTTTGCTTGGAGTGTCATTTTATTTTGTTAGTTTTTGCTTTCTGTTAGTTAGAATAATGTTTTGCATCTTTAGTTTCAATAAAAAGTCAAGGATAGCCTTTGCCATGCTTATTTTGCTAGTATACATGTTGCTGTTTGAAAACAGAAAGTTTACCGCTGTTGCAAAAATTCCCTAGAAAAGTCAGAGAATGGTATAACGTTGAATATTTTTGCATATTAAGCTATGATAAATTTATTACAGTGGGAATTTTAGTTCATAATATTTGGAGTCAGGGAAGTATTGATACTCTTGCATTCTTTACAGACTGTACTGTTTTGGCAGATTGCTGTTACAGTTGCATTGTTTGCATATGTTTGCTTGTTTAATGATTCTATTTGAGGATAGGAGTATTAAATATGAAGAGACATTTAGTATTAAATGTTTAATAATAATGTTAGTAATTTGTTACAGTGGAAGATGATAAGGTTTTGCATTGGTTTACTAACCTATCTCACGAGTTCTTGTTGAGTTTGTTGTGAATAAAGCTTTTGATAAAAAGAAGAGAAACCATGATATGAGAGAAATTAAGGAGACACAAAAGTTCAAGCTTGGGGATGCCCAAGGCAACCCAAGATAATATTTCAAGAAGTCTCAAGCGTCTAAGCTTGGGGATGCCCCGGTAGGCATCCCACCTTTCTTCTTCAACAACTATCGGTTAGTATCGGTTGAGCCTAAGTTTTTGCTTCTTCACATGAGTTGTGCTATCCTTGCATTGTAGTTTTATTTAGCTTTGCTTACTGTTTGAATAAGTATCAAGATCTGAAATTCTTTAATGAGAGAGATCCATACACAAATTGGAATTTGCTAGAATACTCTATGTGCTTCACTTATATCTTTTGAGCTTGATAATTTTTGCTCTAGTGCTTCACTTACATCTTTTAGAGAACGGTGGTGGATTTGTTTTAAAGAAACTATTGATCTCTCATGCTTCACTTAGATTATTTTGAGAGTCGTTAATATCATGGTAATTTGTTTAAGATAATATACTTGGTATTCAAGATATGTGAAACTTTCTTTTGAGTGCGTTGAATACTAAGATAAGTTTGATGCTTGATAATTGTTTTGAGATATGGAGGTGATAATATCAAAGCAATGCTAGTTGGGGTGATTATGAATTTAAAGAATGCTTGTGTTGAAGTTTGTGATTCCCGTAGCATGCACGTATGGTGAACCGCTTTTTGATGAAGTCGGAGCACAATTTTATTTATTGATTGTCTTCCTTATGAGTGGCAGTCGGGGACGAGCGATGGTCTTTTCCTACCAATCTATCCCCCTAGGAGCATGCGCATAGTGCTTTGGTTTTTGATGACTTCTAAAATTTTGCAACAAGTGCATGAGTTCTTTTGATTAATGTTGAGTCCATAGATTATACACACTCTCACCCTTCCACCATATACCTTCCTCAAAACAGCCACCATACCGACCTATCATGGCATTTCCATAGCCATTCCGAGATATATTGCCATGCAACTTTCCACCACTCCGTTCATATGACACACATTACTTTTGTCATATTGCTTTTTGCATGAACAAGTAGTCGACATTGTGTTTGTGGCAAGGCCACCTTCATAATTTTCAGACATGTCGCTCTTGATTCATTGCATATCCCGGTATACCGCCAGATGCATTCATATAGAGTCATATTTTGTTCTAAGTATCGAGTTGTAATTGGTGAGTTGTAACAAAAATAAAAGTGTGTTGATCATCATTATTAGAGCATTGTCCCAGTGAGGAAAGGATGATGGAGACTATGATTCCCCCATAAATCGGGATGAGACTCTAGACTTTATGAAAAATAAAAGAGGCCAAAGAAGCCCAAATAAAAAAAAGAGCCCAAAGAAGCCCACCAAAATTGTCGGAGATATACCCCGCGGTGTAACCCGGCCGGAAGTATAACCCGGCCTGACTTGGTGACTCACTAATGACCCGCCCTGACTGGACGACACACTAAGTGACCCGCCCAATCCTGGCGACTTATGGATGACCTGGCAAGCGGATCATAGGAGCGACAAGACCCGGGGGCCCAGGAGGCTCAAGGCCCAGAAGGCCGGTTTGCGTTATGATAGGCCGGCTTAAGAGGAAAGGCGTGAGGAATATCTCTCTTACATGGAATCAAGACCTGGACTTGTATCCGGCTTGTAGTAGAAGATAGGCTAGTCCTAATTCTATTTGGACTCCACATGTAACCCGCCCCTCTAACTTATATAAGGAGGGGCAGGGCTCCCCAAAGGGGGAGAAGTAACAAGAAACAATATCTAGGGCTAGACACAAAGGGGAAGCCGGCTTATGCGGCGACTCTCGATGAGCATAATGAGACCTAGCCTCAAACATCATGTAGGGCTATTCCGGATGATGTTTCCCGGGGCCCGAAGCTGTCTAAATCATTGTCTTGTGTGTCGCGTCTCTCGTCCCGATCAACCCTCTCAAGCTACCACATAGATGCGCTGGCCTCGCGACTAAGTCCTCACACTAAGGAGATCTGCCGTGACAAATCCACGACAATTGGCGCCCACCGTGGGGCTCGCGCACGGTGGTGTTGAGTTCTTGAAGGGATCTCTTTAGTGATCGAGAAGCTCGCGAATAGATAGACGAAGAAGAGCCGGCTTTAAGCAATCGCGTAGGGTAACGTGAGCTCGGACAACCTTGAGCACAGCCGGCGATATTGATCGTGTTAAGATCAGAATCATGATTAAACTTCGGAGCCATCGGGTACAAGATTATGATCTTGAGAAAGCTAGGGTTGCGTCGGTTCCACCGCGGCCATCCAGGAAAGTTGTCGAGACCGAGATTAAAACTTTCCGCCGTAGTTTTTTCCTTCTTGGATTAAGGGACGTATACACCGAGGCTAACGCGAAGTCATCCTGTGCTATGGTCAAGTCCACGGGGAGCAACCAGATCAGATCGGCCTTTGCAAAATTCATACAGAAAATATACGGCAAGACGATTGAAGCTGTCATGTGGTCAGACAATCCATCATGGAACTAGATGTTGTTGCTAATACACAAGTGGTCAAAGGTCAAAATACCATGAGTCAGCAAAAAAAAGAGAGAGAGGAAGGCCACGACCCAATCTATTCAATCGATTACGACTCAGAAGCAACCTTTGCAGCCACGACCTTGCTCAGCCACCGCCGGCGCCGGATTGAGCCGGTCCTGCAGCCGCGACCCCGCGGTTGAGCCGCCCTCGGTCCCCGGTCGCTTCGGCTCGCCTTGAGGAGTCTTCCGCCCTCGTCGGTCCCCGGTCGCTTCGGCTCGCCTAGAATTCGGCCACACCCGCCGTGCCGGCCTCCTGCGCCACCCCATACCATCTCCGCCTCGGACTCGCCAGGCCACGCGCGCTTCGCATCATCCGCGATTCCCTCTGTTTCTTCGAGCTGGCCCCGTGTGGTCGTGAATCTTGAAGCCGCTGACACGGACGAGACTTCCCGACCCGCTGCGCCAGAGCGCCCCGTTTCCAACGCCGAGTTCCACTGGTCATCACACCTCGAGCAGCCGTCCGTCTACAAGTCGCCTCCACGCGTCCGGGCCTCCCTGGTTTTCATGCTCCTCCTGCCGACTCGCCGGTGTGGCCGTGGGTGGTCGTTCTTCGCCCTGCGGTGTTGTGGGTCCTCAGCTATAGCTGCGCCTTCGACTTCCACGATCTTACTTGCTCCGGCCAGTGCCGGCTCATTGCTGCTGCTCCTGCTGGCTGCTCCCGTGCCGGTTCATCTCTACAAGCCTCGCTTTTGAGCTGTCGCACCGGCAAGGGCCAGCTACAGTTTCAGCCTTTTGTTTTAAGATGTCAACACATTCCATTCCAACGTCAAGGCTGCTGATTGGCAATTTGAGGATTGGGGATAAGGCAATACTATTCAAAGATGGATGTATCGTTCCTAGGGAGGTGTTTCAAGTAGACGAATGGGTGTCACATCAAACAGAGAAACGAGACTACAAGTTTATAATTACTGGAATATGGCGTTCACCCAACAAAATATCAGGTGATATCTTTCCTTTGTATTTTTTTAGCATATTAATTCGTTGAGAACAATCACTCTGGTCTGTGGTTGGTATTTTTTCGCATGATCATATTTACAAAAGTATCGCAAAGGGACGTTAGCACTTGTCCGAGCCGTGCTGTTGGACGGATACATGCGCAAGTTGCCGCTCCCGCTACATCAACACACGCGACTAATTCATCGTCTGCGCCGGCGGCCGACTCACCCGTCTGTGCCGGTTTACAACACCGCAGACGACTCACCTGTCCACTCTCGCGGCTGGTTCACGCGTCCGCGCCGGCTTACAACAAGGAGGACAACTTGCCCGTCCGCACCGGCTTACAACGCCACAGCCAGTTCATGTGTCTGTGCCGCCTTAGATGTTGCGGTCGTCTTCACTGTCCGTCTCTCGCGGTCTGGGCTACACCAACACACCGGGCCGCACCTGTTTGCATGAGCTGTTTACTGAGTATGAGCAAGTCACTGCTTGGGAAGCCCGGTTTTTCTTCCAACAAATTGGAGGCAAATTATCATGTATTATCAGCCCCCGTCTGCATTGAATGGCTCAATGGGCAGGCGCACAAGTCGCCGCCACTACGGTTTGGTTAACTTCAAATAGCCAGTTGGAAGGAACCATTGGCCGAGTTGCTGACACGGCTCATACGGGATCATTTATAACCCACCGCAGTCACCTCAATCTTCTATGGATTTAGATCGCGTTATCAACACCAATGATATACACCTTTTGCTATGGTCAAATATGGAGAATTTCAAGCCAACTCTTTGAGTCATCTTGAGACTCGGGGGCTACAATAGTATGGCTCGGCAAAATTAGTCGGTTTCAATGGATTCAAGAACTCCGGGTCATTGGAGGGAAGGTAACCCGGTTCCAGAGGCTATCGCTATATTGGTGAAAAATTTAAAGGCCGTCAGAAAATTTCCGGCTTAAGAAGAAGGACTCCGGTTTAAAATCCGGTTCAAGAGACATCTCTCTCCCACAAAGCACTGACACTCTTAATATCTGGTTTAAAACCGGTTCAAGAGAAATTTATTTACCGCAAGGTTTTGAAGCTCTCAAATCCGGTTCAAATCCGGCTCAAGGTAAAGTTATCTCTCTCAGAGTTTTGAAGCTTTCAAATCCGGTTTAAACTTCCGGTTCAAAAAGAATTAATCTCTCGCAAGTTCGAGTTTTCAGAAAGATTAAAAAGAACTTGCTGCCATGATGCACGGTTCAAACATAGGTATCATGCCTTACGGCTTATCTTATTATGGTCACTTGGGGGCTTCCTTCTCATCGGGCATAGCTATCAGTACCCTCTTGATCGGCGCAATGCCAAAACTTATATGGTCATTTGGGGGCTTCCTGTTCAAACATAGGTCATATTCGAACCAAAGAGAACATAGCTGTCTATACCCTTTTGATTAGCAAACTGCTGAACCTACTTGGGGGCTTCTTGATCGTATCTAAATCATAGCTCAACCCCTTTGGGAATCGACGTGGATCATATTCGAATCAGTGTCACTAAACAACTCTTAAGGTCATTTGGGGGCTTCCTGTTCAAACATAAGTCGTATTCAAACCTAAGAGAACATAGCTGTCGATACCCACTTTGATCGGCATCGCCAACGCCACTGGGGGCTATATGATCGTATTTGAATCTTAGCTTAACCCCTTTGGAACGGTTTACTGATCGTATTCGAATCAGAAGCCTTAGAAATTTTTGTCTGTTTTTATACAATTGCAAGTATTTGAGTTGTCACAAATATCATATGTGCCGGCTCTTACAGAGTTGAGTTATCAACTTCACTGTCTGGGTCACATAAGCCGGCGGTATCATTCAAAGGATCATAGGGATCTTGTGATCTACTTGTGTGCAGGATAAGACTACATTTGGTTAGTTACTCGCCCTGGCTTTTGATGTTAAGTCGACAGGGCATATGTTGTTTAAACTCTTTGCAGAATTTGCAGAAACATGACATATAAATGATTAGGTTCAAGCTCATTACCAAAGTTGATGCTTCAAAATGATTATCCGTTCTGGATTTTTCTCAAAGGCTATAAGCCGCCGGGTTATAAAAATTCTGGCTTACAATGGAGGTGTATTAAATCGCCATCGGCCAAGAGCCGCCGGGTATTTAAACTCTGGATTTACTTATCGACAGATGAGGTATTCAAAGTCGCTTTGGCGCAATGGCTATTATTTTATTAATGGATATGATTTATTCTACAATGGAAGGAATAGTCCCGAGTCGCTGTTCGCTTACGACCCGGCACTTGGGGGCTACATTATTCAAATTGAGGTTATATCAAATATGCAAGTCTCATGTCGCTGCAAGCATGCACCATGATACTTGGGGGCTAATACAAAGTCATTTTTGCTCACCTTATTGAAGACCCGACTCATCACATCGTAATGAGCCGGCCCTTGGGGGCTACCAATTGCTCCTGTCAACAATTCAAGGTACACAAGTATTAATCCATTATATTGAAAGGTCCACTACTCAGTTGGTAGAATACAAAGCTCTTAACCTTATGGACGTGGGTTCGAGCCCCTTGGTGAGGGTTACATCATATGATATTATTTTCAATGAAGTATATATAAAGTCCCAGCTCAGTATTATCTTACTAAGCCGGCCCTTGGGGACTACATGTTGCTGTTCAAGTCTACATGATCATATTTATGAAGTCCCTGCTCATTATTGCATAATGACCCGGCCCTTGGGGGCTACACTGGCTGAAATTTTACGAGCATAAGGCAATTACAAGTCCCGGGTTGCTGCAAGCATGACAACCCGACACTTGGGGGCTACATATGTGGAATATTCAATTTTATGACTAATGATTGAGATGAATAACCCGGATTTCTTCAAGGTTGCAACACTTATATTGAAGCAAGTCTTAAGTTATCACTATGTTCTCCTCCTAATACTTGGGGGGCTACAGGTATTATGCATATAAAGAGGGAACATCTTCAAAATTCTCAGCTTTGAGTAAATCAGGAAGATCAATTACATGACCCGGTGTCAACAACAATTATGAATCGACATCATCGGTCTTTTATAACCCGGAGATTTTGGAAATTATAACTCGGTAAGATCTACATCTTTTAGCCGGTTGAAAATCAGATGAGTATATCAAGACCTATATTTTATAAGCCAACGTTTTGGAAGCCGACCCAAATGGACTATTTGTTTACAATATTTATTCTACAAGAAAATTGATTGTGAAGGTGGTCTATTGACCCAGATTTTCTAGAAAAAGGAAGTGACAAGGACTTAAGGATGTTCAGGTGCCGGTTTACAAGAATTCTTAACCCGGAGCACAACCTGTCAAATTTGGTCTTGTGTTTATTTTGCAGCATAAGTTTACCATGGATAAATCCAAGCTAAACTTGGGGGCTAATGTCGGAGATATACCCCACCCAGCTGGAAGTATAACCCGGCCGGACTTGGCGACTCACTAATGACCCGCCCTGACTGGACGACACACTAAGTGACCCGCCCGATCCTGGCGACTTATGGGTGACCTGGCAAGCGGATCAGAGGAGCGACAAGACCCGGGGGCCTAGGAGGCTCAAGGCCCAGAAGGCCGATTTGCGTTATGATAGGCCGGCTTAAGAGGAAAGGCGTGAGGAATATCTCCCTTACAAGGAATCAAGAACCGGACTTGTATCCGGCTTGTAGTAGAAGATAGGCTAGTCCTAATCCTATTTGGACTCCACATGTAACCCGCCCCTCTAACTTATATAAGGAGGGGCAGGGCTCCCCAAAGGGGGACAAGTAACAAGAAACAATATCTAGGGCTAGACACAAAGGGGGAGCCGGCTTATGCGGCGACTCTCGATGAGCATAATGAGACCTAGCCTCAAACAGCATGTAGGGCTATTCCGGATGATGTTTCCCGGGGCCCAAAGCTGTCTAAATCCTTGTCTTGCATGTCACGTCTCTCGTCCCGATCAACCCCTCTCAAGCTACCACATAGATGCGCTGGCCTCGCGACTAAGTCCTCACACTAAGGACATCTGCCGTGACAAATCCACGACAAAAATAAAAAAATGTAAAAAAATGAGAGAAAAAGAGAGAAGGGACAATGCTACTATCCTTTTCCACACTTGTGCTTCAAAATAGCATCATGATCTTCATGATAGAGAGTCTCATATGTTGTCACTTTCATATACTAGTGGGAATTTTTCATTATAGAACTTGGCTTGTATATTCCAATGATGGGCTTCCTCAAAAGTGCCCTAGGTCTTCGTGAGCAAGCAAGTTGGATGCACACCCACTTAGTTTGTTTGTTGAGCTTTCATATACTTATAGCTCTAGTGCATCCGTTGCATGGCAATCCCTACTCACTTACATTGATATCTATTAATGGGCATCTCCATAGCCCGTTGATACGCCTAGTTGATGTGAGACTATCTTCTCCTTTTTGTCTTCTCCACAACCACCATTCTATTCCACCAATAGTGCTATATCCATGGCTCACGCTCATGTATTGCGTGAAAGTTGAAAAAGTTTGAGATTACTAAAGTGTGAAACAATTGCTTGGCTCGTCATCGGGGTTGTGCATGATTAAGTACTTTGTGTGATGAAGATAGAGCATGGCCAGACTATATGATTTTGTAGGGATAACTTTCTTTAACCATGCTATTATGAGAAGACATGATTGCTTTGTTAGTATGCTTGAAGTATTATTACCTTTATGTTAATATGAACTTTTGTCTTGAATCTTTCAGATCTGAATATTCATACCAAAATTAAGAAGATTTACATTGAAATTATGCCAAAGTATCACTCCGGATCAAAAATTCTTTTTTATCATTTACCTACTCGAGGACGAGCAGGAACTAAGCTTGGGGATGCTTGATACGTCTCCAACGTATCTATAATTTTTGATTGCTCCATGCTACTTTATCTACTGTTTTAGGCAATATCGGGCTTTATTATCCACTTTTATATTATTTTTGGGACTATCCTATTAACCGGAGGCCCAGCCCAGAATTGTTGTTTTATGCCTATTTTAGTGTTTCGAGGAAAAGGAATATCAAACGGAGTCAAAACGGAACAAAATCAATTGGAGAAGTTATTTTTGGAAGGAAAGCAACCCAGGGAACTTGGAGTACACGTCAGGGGAGATACGGGCTGCCCACGAGGGTGGGGGCGCCCCCCTGGGCGCGCCCCCTGCCTCGTGGGGCCCCCGTAGCTCCTCCGACGTACCCCCTGCACCCATATATACCTACGTATCGTAAAACTTCTAGAACAGAACCTAGATCGGGAGTTTCGCCGCTGCAAGCCTCCAGAGCCACCAAAAACCAATCGGGGCCCTGTTCCGGCACCCTGCTGGAGGGGGATCCCATCACCAGAGACCATCTTCATCATCCCGGTGCTATCCATGACGAGGAGGGAGTAGTTCACCCTCGGGGCTGAGGGTATGTACCAGTAGCTATGTGTTTGATCTCTCTCTTGTGTTCTCTCTCATGTTCCCTCTATGGCACGATCTTGATGTATCCCGAGCTTTTCTATTGTAGTTGGATCTTATGATGTTTCTCCCCCTCTACTCTCTTGTGATGAATTGAGTTTTCCCCTTTGAAGTTATCTTATCGGATTGAGTCTTTTATGAGAACACTTGATGTATGTCTTGCCGTGATTATCTGTGATGACAATGGGATATCATGTGCCACTTGATGTTTGTTTTGGTGATCAACTTGCGGGTTTTGTGACATTGGGAACCTATGCATAGGGGTTGGCACACGTTCTTGACTCTCCGGTAGAAACTTTGGGGCACTCTTTCAAGTACTTTTATGTTGGTTGGATGAATCTGAGATTGTGTGATGCATATCATATAATCATGCCCACGGATACTTGAGGTGACAATGGAGTATCTAGGTTACATTAGGGTTTTTGGTTGATTCATGTCTTAAGGTGTTATTCTAGTACGAACACTTTTATAGATTGATCCGAAAGAATAACTTTGAGGTGGTTTCGTACCCTACCATAATCTCTATGTTTGTTCTCCGCTATTAGTGGCTTTGGAGTGACTCTTTGTTGCATGTTGAGGGCTTGTTATATGATCTATCTATGTTATTATTGTTGAGAGAACTTGCACTAGTGAAAGTATGAACCCTAGGCCTTGTTTCCTATCATTGCAATACCGTTTACGCTCACTTTTACCACTTGTTACCTTCCTGTTTTTATTATTTCTGATTACAAAAACCTATATCTACTATCTATTTTGCACTTGTATCTTCATCTCTTTGCCGAACTAGTGCACCTATACAATTTACCATTGTATTGGGTGTGTTGGGGAGACAAGAGACTCTTTGTTATTTGGTTGCAGGGTTGTTTGAGAGAGACCATCTTCATCCTACACCTCCTACGGATTGATAAACCTTAGGTCATCCACTTGAGGGAAATTTGCTACTGTCCTACAAACCTGTGCACTTGCAGGCCCAACAACGTCTACAAGAAGAAGGTTGTGTAGTAGACATCAAGGGTCCCGCACAATTGAACTTAGTACCAACGAACTCTGCTGCGTGGAGTCCACGTTGTTAGTGTCAAAACCGGCAGATCTCGGGTAGGGGGTCCCGAACTGTACGTCTAAGGCTAATGGTAACAGGAGACTGGGGACACGATGTTTTACCCAGGTTCGGGCCCTCTCGATGGAGGTAATACCCTACTTCCTGCTTGATTGATCTTGATGATATGAGTATTACAAGAGTTGATCTACCACGAGATCAGAGAGGCTAAACCCTAGAAGCTAGCCTATGGTATGATTGTTCTTCCGTCCTACAGACTAAAGCCTCCGGTTTATATAGACACCGGAGGGGGCTAGGGTTACACATAGTCAGTTTATAGAGGAGGTGATCTACATCCGACTCGCCAAGCTTGCCTTCCACGCCAAGGAGAGTCCCATCCGGACATGGGACGAAGTCTAATATCTTGTATCTTCATAGTCCAACAGTCCGGCCAAAGTATATAGTCTGGCAGTCCGGATACCCCCTTATCCAGGACTCCCTAAGTAGCCCCTGAACCAGGCTTCAATGACGATGAGTCCGGCGCGTAGATTGTCTTCCGCATTGCGAGGCGGGTTCCATCTCCGAATACTCCAAGATAAATTCCGAACACAAGGACCATGTCCGGCTCAGCAAGATAAATTCCATATATCACCGTAGAGAGAATAATAATAATCCACGAATCTAATATGCTGACAATTCTTTGAAAAGTGGCATCATGCCACGGCTCGGTTTTTATTCGAACCGTTCTTACAACTTGCTATCGCTCACACCACGAGGCGGTTTCCTTAGCACGTCCCGTCAGAGCAAAGATCGTGTTCCCCTTATTATGGGATTCTCATCAATACGGGTATGGGTATTCCAACCGTGCCTGTTGGCATGACCCCGTGTTTTTAGGCAAGTCCCGAACGACCACGTTCCGGGACGCTTGATATTCTCCCCCTTTATAAAGTAGCCGAGGCCTATCCCTCTATCTCCACGCTCGCACATCTCGCGCCCTGAGTTCCAACACCCAAAGCCCGAGCTTAAGCACCCCGGATCTTCAATCATGTCCGGATCTGACCATCAAGGCCGATGGATGGCCTCCTCTATCACAGAGTAGGATATTGAGAAGCTCAGGGAGGCGGGGTATATGACCGCCGATGTCAAGCATAGGCTTCCTGCTCCCGAACAGGTTATCCCCACTCCCGAGACCAACAAGAGCATCGTATTTGTCTCCCACTTCCTCCGGGGTTTAGGTCTTACTCTTGATCCTTCGTGAGGGGGCTCATGTTTTACTACGGGCTAGATTTCCACGATCTAGCTCCGGATTCCATCCTCCACATCTCGTCATTTATCATTGTGTGTGAAGCCTTCCTCCACATTGCCCCCCACTTCGGCTTATGGCTCAAGACTTTCAATGTGAAGCCGAAGATAATTGAGGAGCGACACGCAGAGTGCGGAGGTGCCATGATAAGTAGGAATGTTGACGCCCCGTGGCCCGAAGGCTCCTTCCCGGAGGTATCTGATTTGTGGCAACGGAGGTGGTTCTATGTCACAACTCCTCGAGGCTCAAAGTGGGCGCCGCGCCTGCCTTTCGCTCGGGCCCTCCACCTCAACTGGCATCGTGGGCCAACGTGGGACTAAATTGGGGGCCTACGAACAATGTACCAATGCTACAAAGCCGCATTCGGGAGCTCCTCGAGAGGGACATTAGTCTCGTCAAAATAATCCAAGTAATGCTAGTTCGACGGATCTTGCCGTGCAAACGCTGGCCTCTCCGGATGTGGGAATTCAATCCAGAAGGTCCGCAAACCATTCAACACTTCTTCGGCATGACGCCTGAAGGGATGTATAAGCTATTCTTTGGACCACGAATAAAGTGTCCGAACACCACCGAGGATGCGGGCCTGAGCTGCAATCGGCTCGATACCCGAGTAAGTAACCCTATAACCGAACACTTTGCTTATATTTGTCATAGCATTGTTCTGAACACTGTCCGCAACCAGGATTGGCTTAGTAAGGCGGAGAGGATCAGGTGTCCGGCCCCTCTTCCCGAAGGTTCGCCTGGCCCGACAATGGCCAGGATTCTTAAACGGACACTAAGTCGGGTGCCACCAGAGAAAGTGGAAGGGGAGAGCGGGGAGGCCAAGAGTGGGCCTCACACATTGCATATCCGAACCGGGGGAATCAGCGCCTCCACAGAGGAGGAGAATCGGGGAGGCGACTCTGAGGTGTCCTCCCCCCGTAGGAAGAAGAGGGCCGCCTCCGAAGATTTGGAGACAGGGGCGCCTAAACAAGGGAAAAGAACTTCGCATTGTACAGTGCCCCGAAGGGCGTCCTCACCGTACAGTGCCCGCAAATGGGCCAGCCCTCCACCGAGCTGTAAGTTTAATTAAGCAAGGATCTTATTGCTTTTTCCTCTGAGAGTAATAACCGGGACCTGTTTTTTGTAGTCCGGATAGTAGTTCATCTCAACAGGGTTCGTCCTTGGGGGATCTTCTTCCAGAGATGATGGAGAGTGAAACCCCACCTGCCTCTCCGCCCCATGAGGCAAGCGACCCTGAGGTATCGTCACGGAGGAGTCCGGATCCAATGGGGCCGGAAGCTAACACTTCGGCCACCCCGAGCCCAGCATGTTCGGCTCCCATGGAAGACAGTGGAAAGGGTCCAGGAGAGTCCAGTGTCCGGCCGAACACGCTGACGGGCCTCCTGGAGTCAGCTGATCTCTTGGAGGATCATCGTACCCTAATGGGTACGGTGTTGGAGAAAATCTCATTCGCCACAAGCGGTTTAAACGAAGCTTTTAGGAGCCTGCTCAAAGGCTTTGAGGTAAGCCGCAATTTTTAGTTGAACCACACGCGATACATACGCTCTATATAGATAGTAGCCCCTGAGACTGTGGATGCCAGCCCATGGCGGCAACCGGAGGATCAAACTCCCAGATAATGATCGCACTTGTATTGATGTGTAGGTTGCTAAGGGTCCGGCAATAGACCAGGCCGTTGAATGCGCCGAATTGAGGCGGCAGATTGACGTTGTGGAGGCCGACGTCACGCTTGTGAACAAGCAATTCGAGGAGTCGCAGAGTATGCTTTCCTATATCCACATCTATTTTTGCAAGAAGTTTGAAATATTAATGTGATGTTATGTAGTTGCAGGCGGAGCTTGCTCTAGCCAAGGAACAAGCCCAGATTAGCAATGCGGCTGCTCTACAGGCAGCCGAAGAATTATAAGCCGAACAGGCCGCTCGTCTCCTAAGCGAGGAGAAGATAGCCGAGATGGCTGTGGAGCCGAGGGATGTCGCCGGCCGGTATGAGCTTCTTGAAAAGGAGAATCAGACAAAGGTGGCCGACTTGAAGAAGGCGCTGGATTTGGCTAAGGACACCCGCTCTCAGATTATAGACGCACGGGAAGAACTTCGACAAGCCGGAGAAATCGCGACCGGAAATCCTTATGTGTTGAGGATGAAGTTTTTGGATCCAAAGTATGCTCCATTGGATAAGCTATGGAGTGCTGCAGATGAGTATGCGGACTTGGCGAAGAGTGCAGCTGATGCGACCAAGTTGTTCAAAGACCATGAAGATAATATAATAGAAAGACTGTTCTGGTCGCAGTTTAATCTCCAGTGCGCTCCTTACCCTTGAGTGAGAAGATGGCTGCCATAGCCGAGCTCCATAGGCTGTCCGACCTTGCAATGAGGTCTGTAATAGACCATCTGTGGCCGAAAGAGCCGAAGCCAGATAGTTACTTTGGTTTGGTGCAACATTATTTGGCGCAAGAGCGCAGATCGATGCCATGAAGAGATCGGCGTGCATAGAGGGTGCGCGGATGGCCTTTGCCCGTGTGAAAACATATTGGGCGGATATGGACGCCACCCGCATTGCAACCCGGGGTCCGGCAGGAAGCCAAGACCCAGCCGAGCACTATTTCGAGCAGGTCATAGAAGGTGCTCGTAGAATAGAGGCCCAGTGCTCCAAGAATGTCATGTTTGAGTGATGAAATTGTAAACAACTATGTGTTTGATTATAGAGGCTGCTTTTTTGTATACTTTTGCTTGAAAGTATGATAGTGTCTCCTGTGCGGCTGTTTATATATGCATATAACGTGAAAGTTAGCAGTCGTTGGCTTCAGCCCCCACGCACATAATGCGGGGGTGTTCGAGAAAATATGCATAAACACACTTGATCCAACGTCTTGGTCCATTAAGGAGGTGATCGCACGTCGAACCAGGCAACCGGACTATATAGCTATAACACTTTCGCTTAGCCATAGGAGTTGAAAGGTGGGGCTACTATATAGCCCCTCGAACTTCCGCATGCATCCGGATACGGTGCGTGTACTTGATCGGTAGACCGGTCCTTCGTTAATGCGGAGGAATCCTATAGATTCCGATGAGTCCTCAAGTGGTTGATCAGTCTCTCGCTATATCATGACAGTCGGTTTTCGGCTTTCTCTACTGAGGTACTCATCCGGAATAACTAGGGCACAATCACAGTAGTTCTCCTTTGGCCGCCTTAGCTGATAGAACAGAACATAAGGCAGCAAACCCAGGAGCCGGGCTAACCCAACATTTGACCAAAGACATGATTTGGAGCTGATGCATATAAGGCCAAACTCATGACGCTGAACACTCCCGAAGGTATTCGAACTTTATAACATATTTTGGGCTGAATAATGCCCTTGACCCTGTGATTCCAGGTACGCGCACTGATATGTCATGGAAAAAAGCCTAAAACGCCAGTGTCCTTTACAGGTGTGTGAAATACCCATGGGATGTTGAGCAACAAGAGACAGTAAAGAAGGTTTACGCAGGGGCTTAATCTAAAGAGAAACCTGTGGGTGGGGCCCTGCTGCACGTCTGCACCTATGTCTCCGTTGTGCCATAACCTGGAAAGGTGTCACACTGGTAGTGTCTGTAAGAATGACAGAAAAAGAAAACGTGTGAAAAGTTAGTTATGATCGAGAGATGTTCGAGATCCGGCCTATTAACAAGGCAAGCCGAATTGTGGGATTGTGTTACATGTTTGCAGCCCCTCTTATTATTTGTGGGGACACATGTACAGCCCCTGGCTCAGGTTTATCCGATCCATTATGAAGAATGGTGTATTGGACTCGTCTAACCGTGTCCGTGGTCTTGATGACCGGTCATGCATTCCGGTGGGAGAGGCCGCCTATAGTCCGGCAGCGGGAACTGTCGCATACTGCTCTGTGTTTCCCCTAACCGTGATGATGTTGCGTGGATCGGGCATCTTGAGTTTAAGGCAGGCGTAGTTCGGTATTGCATTAAGGCAAGCGAAGGCCGGTCTTCCAAGTAATGCATGATAATCGCTGCTGAAGGGAGCGATGTTGAAGAGTAAGTTCTCGCATCTGAAATTGTCAGAAGAACCGAATGTTACTTCTAACACGAGGGAGCCCCAGCAATGGGCCACGACGCCTGGAATTACTCCATTGAAGGTCGCATTATTTTGATTTATTCTGGATGGGTCTATCCCCATCCTGGGATGGTGTCTAATGTCTACTACACAACCTTCTTCTTGTAAACGTTGTTGGGCCTGCAAGTGCACAGGTTTGTAGGACAGTAGCAAATTTCCCTCAAGTGGATGGCCTAAGGTTTATCAATCCGTAGGAGGCGTAGGATGAAGATAGTCTCTCTCAAACAACCCTGGAACCAAATAACAAAGAGTCTCTTGTGTCCCCAACACACCCAATACAATGGTAAATTTTATAGGTGCACTAGTTCGGCGAAGAGATGGTGATACAAGTGCAATATGGATAGTAGATAAAGGTTTTTGTAATCTGAAAAACTAAAAACAGCAAGGTAGCGAGCGATAAAAGTGAGCGTAAACGGTATTGCAATGATAGGAAACAAGGCCTAGGGTTCATACTTTCACTAGTGCAAGTTCTCTCAACAATAATAACATAGATAGATCATATAACAAGCCCTCAACATGCAACAAAGAGTCACTCCAAAGCCACTAATAGCGGAGAACAAACGTAGAGATTATGGTAGGGTACGAAACCACCTCAAAGATATTCTTTCGGATCGATCTATAAAAGAGTCCGTACTAGAATAACACCTTAAGACACAAATAAACCAAAACCCTAATGTCACCTAGATACTCCATTATCACCTCAAGTATCCGTGGGCATGATTATACGATATGCATCACACAATCTCAGATTCATCCAACCAACATAAAAGTACTTCAAAGAGTGCCCCAAAGCTACTACCGGAGAGTCAAGAACGTGTGCCAACCCCTATGCATAGGTTCCCAATGTCACGAAACCCGCAAGTTGATCACCAAAACATACATCAAGTGGCACATGATATCCCATTGTCACCACAGATAATCACGGCAAGACATACATCAAGTGTTCTCATAAAGACTCAATCCGATAAGATAACTTCAAAGGGGAAACTCAATTCATCACAAGAGAGTAGAGGGGGAGAAACATCATAAGATCCAACTACAATAGCAAAGCTCGGGATACATCAAGATCGTGCCATAGAGGAACACGAGAGAGAACACGAGAGAGAGAGAGAGAGAGATCAAACACATAGCTACTGGTACATACCCTCATCCTCGAGGGTGAACTACTCCCTCCTCATCATGGAGAGCGCCGGGATGATGAAGATGGCCACCGGTGATGGGATCCCCCTCCGGCAGGGTGCCGGAACAGGGTCCCAATTGGTTTTTCGTGGCTCTGGAGGCTTGCGGCGGCGGAACTCCCGATCTAGGTTCTGTTCTGGAAGTTTTAGGGTAGGTAGGTATATATGGGTGCAAGGGGTATGTCGGTGAACCTGCGGGATGCTCACGAGGCAGGGGGTGCGCCCCCCACCCTCGTGGGTAGCCCGGGACTCCCCTGACATGCACTCCAAGTCCATCAGGTGGGTTTCCTTCCAAAATTAACTTCTCCAGTTGATTTCGTTCCGTTTTGACTGCGTGTGATATTCCTTTTCCTCGAAACACTGAAATAGGCATAAAACAGCAAATCTGGGTTGGGCCTCCGGTTAATAGGTTAGTCCCAAAAATAATATAAAAGTGGATAATAAAGCCCAATATTGCCTAAAACAGTAGATAAAGTAGCATGGAGGAATCAAAAATTATAGATATGTTGGAGACGTATCAAGCATCCCCAAGCTTAATTCCTGCTCGTCCTCAAGTAGGTAAATGATAAAAAAGAATTTTTGATGCGGAGTGATACTTTGGCATAATTTCAATGTAAATGTTCTTAAATGTGGTATGAATATTCAGATCCAAAAGATTCAAGACAAAAGTTCATATTGACATAAAAATAATAATACTTCAAGCATACTAATTAAAGCAATCATGTCTTCTCAAAATAGCATGGCCAAAGAAAGTTATCCCTACAAAATCATATAGTCTGGCTAAGCTCTATCTTCATCACACAAAGTATTTAATCATGCACAACCCCGATGACGAGCCAAGCAATTGTTTCATACTTTAGTAATCTCAAACTTTTTCAACTTTCACGCAATACATGAGCGTGAGCCATGGACATAGCACTATAGGTGGAATAGAATGGTGGTTGTGGAGAAGACAAAAAGGAGAAGATAGTCTCACATCAACTAGGCGTATCAATGGGCTATGGAGATGCCCATCAATAGACATTTATGTGAGTGAGTAGGCATTGCCAGGCAACGGATGCACTAGAGCTATAAGTATATGAAAGCTCAACAAAAGAAACTAAGTGGGTGTGCATCCAACTTGCTTGCTCACGAAGACCTAGGGCACTTTTGAGGAAGCCCATCATTGGAATATACAAGCCAAGTTCTATAATGAAAAATTCCCACTAGTATATGAAGGTGACAACATATGAGACTCTCTATCATGAAGATCATGGTGCTACTTTGAAGCACAAGTGTGGTGAAAGGATAGTAGCATTGTCCCTTCTCTCTTTTTCTCTCATTTTTTTATTTTGGTGGGCTTCTTTGGCCTCTTTTTTTTATTTGGGCTTCTTTGGCCTCTTTTATTTTTCATAAAGTCCAGAGTCTCATCCCGATATGGGGGAATCATAGTCTCCATCATTCTTTCCTCACTGGGACAATGCTCTAATAATGATGATCATCACACTTTTATTTTTTTCTTACAACTCAACAATTACAACTCGATACTTAGAACAAAATATGACTCTATATGAATGCCTCCGGCGGTGTACCGGGGTATGCAATGAATCAAGAGCGACATGTATGAAAGAATTATGAAGGTGGCCTTGCCACAAATACAATGTCAACTACATGTTCATGCAAAAAGCAATATGACAAAAGTAATGTGTGTCATATGAACGAAAGGGCGGAAAGTTGCATGGTAATATATCTCGGAATGGCTATGGAAATGCCATGATAGGTAGGTATGGTGGCTGTTTTGAGGAAGGTATATGGTGGGTGTATGATACAGGCGAAAAGTGCGCGGTATTAGAGAGGTTAGCAATGGTGGAAGGGTGAGAGTGCGTATAATCCATGGACTCAACATTAATCAAAAGAACTCATGCACTTGTTGCAAAAATTTAGAAGTCATCAAAAACCAAAGCACTAAACGCATACTCCTAGGGGGATAGATTGGTAGGAAAAGACCATCGCTCGTCCCCGACTGCCACTCATAAGGAAGACAATCAATAAATAAATTTGTGCTCCGACTTCATCACAAAGCGGCTCACAATACGTTCATGCTACGGGAATCACAAACTTCAACACAAGCATTCTTTAAATTCATAATCACCCCAACTAGCATTGCTTTGATATTATCACCTCCATATCTCAAAACAATTATCAAGCATCAAACCTATCTTAGTATTCAACGCACTCAAAAGAAAGTTTCACATATCTTGAATACCAAGTATATTATCTTTAAGCAAATTACCATGCTATTAACAACTCTCAAAATAATCTAAGTGAAGCATGAGAGATCAATAGTTTCTTTAAAACAAATCCACCACCGTGCTCTAAAAGATCTAAGTGAAGTACTAGAGCAAAAACTATCAAGCTCAAAAGATATAAGTGAAGCACAAAGAGTATTCTAGCAAATTCAAGGATAGCACAACTCATGTGAAGAAGCAAAAACTTAGGCTCAACCAATACTAACCGATAATTGTTGAAGAAGAAAGGTGGGATGCCTACCGGGGCATCCCGAAGCTTAGATGCTAGAGACTTCTTGAAATATTATCTTGGGGTACCTTGGGCATCCCCAAGCTTGAACTTTTGTGTCTTCTTAATCCTCTCATATCATGGTTTCTCTTTTGATCAAAAGCTTCATTCACAATAAACTCAACAAGAACCCGTGAGATAGGTTAGTATAGACCAATGCAAAACCTTATCATATTCTACTATAACAAATCACTAATATTATTATTCAACATTTAATACTAAATGTCTCTGCATATTTAATACTCCTATCCTCAAATAGAATCATTAAACAAGCAAGCATATGCAAATAATGCAACTATAACAGCAATCTGCCAAAACAGTACAGTCTGTAAAGAATGCAAGAGTAACAATACTTCCCTGACTCTAAAAATTATGAACTAAAATACCCACTGTAATAAATTTATCAGATCTTAATATGCAAAACGATTCAACGTTATACCATTCTCTGACTTTTCTAGGGAATTTTTGCAACAGCGGTGAACTTTCTGTTTTCAAACAGCAACATGTATACTAGCAAAATAAGCATGGCAAAGGCTATCCTTGACTTTTTTATTGAAACTAAAGATGCAAAACATTATTCTAACTAACAGCAAGCAAAAACTAACAAGATAAAATGACGCTCCAGGCGAAATACATATCATGTGGTGAATAAAAATATAGCTCCAAGTAAAGTTACCGATGAACGAAGACGAAAGAGGGGATGCCCTTCAGGGCATCCCCAAGCTTAGGCTCTTGGTTGTCCTTGAATATTACCTTGGGGTTCCTTGGGAATTCCCAAGCTTAGGCTCTTTCCACTCCTTATTCCATAATCCATCGAATCTTTACCCAAAACTTGAAAACTTCACAACACAAAACTCGTAAGCTCCGTTAGTATAAGAAAATAAATCACCACTTAGGTACTGTAATGAACTCATTCTAAATTCATATTGGTGTAAAGCCTACTGTATTCCAACTTCTCTATGGTTCATACCACTTAATACTAGCCATAGATGCATCAAAATAAGCAAACAACACAATGAAAACAGAATCTGTCAAAAACAGAACAGTCTGTAGTAATCTTTATCAAACGTATACTTATGGAACCCCAAAAATTATGAAATAAATTGGTGGACCTGAGTAATTAGTCTATTAATCATCTGCAAAAAGAATCAACCTAAAATCACTCTCCAGTAAAAAAGGGCAGCCATGCTCGTGAGCGCAAAAGTTTCTGTTTTCTACAGCAAGATCATATAAACTTCACCCAAGTCTTCCCAAAGGTTCTACTTGGCACTTTATTGAAACAAAAGCTATAAAACATGATTACTACAGTAGCATAATCATGTGGACACACAAAAACAGTAAGGGTAAATATTGGGTTGTCTCCCAACAAGCGCTTTTATTTAATGCCTTTCTAGCTAGGCATGATGATGACAATGATGCTCACATAAAGGATAAGAATTGAAACATAACGGGAGCATCATGAAGCATATGACTAGCACATTTAAGTCTAACCCACTTCCTATGCATAGGGATTTTGTGAGCAAACAACTTATGGGAACAATAATCAACTAGCATAGGATGGCAAAACAAGCATAACTTCAAGATTTTAAGCACATAGAGAGGAAACTTGACATTATTGCAATTCTTACAAGCATAAGTTCCTCTCTCATAATAATTTTCAGTAGAATCATCAATGAATTCAACAATATAACCAGCACCTAAAGCATTCTTTTCATGATCGTCAAGCATAGAAAATTTACTATTCTCAATATAAGCAAATTTCTTCTCGTGAATAGTAGCGGGAGCAAACTCAACAAAATAACTATCATGTGATTGAAAATTAAGATCAAGATGACATGTTTCACGGTTATCATTATTCTTTAAAGCATACGTGTCATCACAACAATCATCATAGATAGGAGGCATGCTTTCATCATAGTAAATTTGCTCATCAAAGCTTGGGGGACAAAAAATATCATCTCCATCAAACATAGCTTCCCCAAGCCTGTGGCTTTGCATATCATTAGCATCATGGATATTCAAGGAATTCATACTAACAACATTGCAATCATGCTCATCATTCAAAGATTTAGTGCCAAACAATTTAATGCATTCTTCTTCTAACACTTTGGTACAATTTTCTTTTCCATCATACTCACGAAAGATATTAAACAGATGAAGCGTATGAGACAAACTTAACTCCATTTTTTATAGTTTTCTTTTATAAACTAAACTAGTGATAAAACAAGAAACAAAAAGATTCGATTGCAAGATCTAAAGATATACCTTCAAGCACTCACCTCGCCAAAAAAAGAGCTTAGTTGACGGGGTGTGAGTACCCTTTACCTAGCCTCCCCGGCAACGGCGCCAGAAAAGAGCTTGATGTCTACTACACAACCTTCATCTTGTAGATGTTGTTGGGCCTGCAAGTGCACAGGTTTGTACAACAGTAGCAAATTTCCCTCAAGTGGATGACCTAAGGTTTATCAATCCGTAGGAGGCGTAGGATGAAGATGGTCTCTCTCAAACAACCCTGCAACCAAATAACAAAGAGTCTCTTGTGTCCCCAACACACCCAATACAATGGTAAATTGTATAGGTGCACTAGTTCGGCGAAGAGATGGTGATACAAGTGCAATATGGATGGTAGGTAAATGTTTTTGTAATCTGAAATAATGAAAACAGCAAGGTAGCGAGCGATAAAAGTGAGCGTAAACGGTATTGCAATGATAGGAAACAAGGCCTAGGGTCATAGTTTCACTAGTGCAAGTTCTATCAACAATAATAACATAGATAGATCATATAACAAGCCCTCAACATGCAACAAAGAGTCACTCCAAAGCCACTAATAGTGGAGAACAAATGTAGAATTATGGCAGGGTACGAAACCACCTCAAAGTTATTCTTTCGGATCGATCTATAAAAGAGTTCGTACTAGAATGACACCTTAAGACACGAATCAACCGAAACCCTAATGTCACCTAGATACTCCATTGTCACCTCAAGTATCCGTGGGCATGATTATACGATATGCATCACACAATCTCAGATTCATCCAACCAACATAAAAGTACTTCAAAGAGTGCCCCAAAGCTACTACCGAAGACTCAAGAACGTGTGCCAACCCCTATGCAAAGGTTCCCAATGTCACGAAACCCGCAAGTTGATCACCAAAACATACATCAAGTGGCACATGATATCCCATTGTTACCATAGATAATCACGGCAAGACATACATCAAGTGTTCTCATAAAGACTCAATCCGATAAGATAACTTCAAAGGGGAAACTCAATTCATCACAAGTGAGTAGAGGGGGAGAAACATCATAAGATCCAACTAAAATAGCAAAGCTCGGGATACACCAAGATCGTGCCATAGAGGAACACGAGAGAGAACACGAGAGATAGAGAGATCAAACACATAGCTACTGGTACATACCCTCAGCCTCGAGGGTGAACTACTCCCTCCTCGTCATGGAGAGTGCCGGGATGATGAAGATGGCCATCGGTGATGGGATCCCCCTCCGGCAGGGTGCCGGAACAGGGTCCCGATTGGTTTTTCGTGGCTCTGGAGGCTTGCGGCGGCGGAACTCCTGATCTAGGTTCTGTTCTAGAAGTTTTAGGGTACGTAGGTATATATGGGCGCAAGGGGTACGTCGGTGGACCTGCGGGGTGCTCACTAGGCAAGGGGGCGCGCCCCCCACCCTCATGGGCAACCCGGGACTCCCCTGACGTGCACTCCCAGTCCATCAGGTGGGTTTCCTTCCAAAATTAACTTCTCCAGTTGATTTCGTTCCGTTTTGACTCCGTCTGATATACCCTGTCCTCGAAACACTGAAATAGGCATAAAACAGCAAATCTGGGCTGGGCCTCCGGTTAATAGGTTAGTCCCAAAAATAATATAAAAGTGGATAATAAAGCCCAATATTTCCTAAAATAGTAGATAAAGTAGCATGGAGCAATCAAAAATTATAGATACGTTGGAGACGTATCAGTGTCTTGATAAATCAAATTAAGACTACTGTCGCCGTCCATTAGGACGCAAGTAAGATGGTATCCATCAATTATTGGGTCGAGCACCAAGGCAACCGATCCTCCATGCCGGATACTGGCCGGGTAGTCCCTGTGATCAAAAGTGATCGGGCAAGTTGCCCAGGGATTAAATTGGGGGGCTACGAACTCTGCGTGAGTTGTGTGTACCATGTTTACCGTTCTGACTTCTGGTGGGAATTATTTCTGGCCCGTGGTGTTCGGCTGGTGAGGCTCATCCTCGTATTTGCTTGATGTGTCCCTTCCCTTCTGTTTGGAGTTTAACTTGCCGGCCTGCTTGAAAACCCAACATTCTCTGTGGGTATGATTTGTAGGTTTGTCGGAAGTGCCATGGATTTTGCACAATCTGTCCAGGACTTTGTTCAGGCCGGATGGTTCCTCTTTACTGTCGTTAAATGGCTTTTTTCCTTGACCAGGTCGAGAGCCCCTGAATCTGGAGTTGACTGCTGTGTTGTCTGGACTATCGTTATTCCGACGTTTGTTCTTAGTGTGCCGTGGCTTCCCGTTGCCATCTCGGATTTTGGATGTGCCTGGGTCACTAGTGCCTTTACGGGCCAACCAGTTGTCCTCACCCGCACAAAATCGGGTAATGAGGCTTGTTAATGCTGCCATCGTTCTCGGCTTTTCTTGGCCGAGGTGTCTGGCAAGCCACTCGTCTCGGATACTGTGTTTGAAGGCCGCTAAGGCTTCGGCGTCCGGACAGTTGACAATTTGATTCTTCTTAGTGAGGAATCTGTTCCAAAGTTTGCGGGCTGACTCTCCGGGTTGTTGTATTATGTGACTTAAATCGTCAGCATCTGGAGGCCGGACATAGGTCCCTTGAAAGTTGTCCCTGAAAGCATCCTCAAGTTCCCCCCAACTTCCAATTGAGTTTTCGGGGAGGCATTTCAGCCAAGGACGAGCTGGTCCTTTTAATTTGAGGGGGAGGTATTTGATGGCGTGGAGGTCGTCCCCACGAGCCATGTGTATGTGAAGGATAAAATCTTCAATCCAGACCCCGGGGTCCGTCATTCCGTCGTATGACTCTATATTCACAGGTTTGAATCCCTGTGGAAATTCATGATTCAGCACCTCATCCGTGAAGCACAGGGGGTGCGCAGCCCCTCTGTATCTGGTCGTGTCGCGGCCTGCTGCCGGCTGTTTGTTGCTCCCGGTGTTGATTCCGGACTGGTATTCAATCAGCATGATCGTTGTGGTGACCATAATCCAGCGTCGGAGCCTGTCCTTTGGACCCATAGATGGACCTAGCCGCACTGGACTTTTTGTCCAGGAGCTCTCATAAATCATGTGCGGTATCAGTGGCTGCTCTATCGCGGCCATAAGGTGGTTGGTTCGGCTAAGTAGCCGTATTGTTTTTGGGCAGAACGGGTGCTGCGGCTTCATTGTCGAATTCGGGTAGCAGTTTGCGCTTTGGGTAGCTCTTTGTGTGGCGATTATCGCCATGTTTTCCTTCGGTGTCCAGCACCTTATTCCATCATCGGTTGAGCATGTCCTACGCGGCCTTAAGCCTTTGCTTCTGCTTCTTCAGGCTCCGCGCTGTGGCCAAGATTTTCTGCGGAGTTTGTCTTGTTTTGAATGTTCTTCCGGGAAGATGAACGCATCGTCAACCGGACTGTTATCTTCTTTGGAGGTAGCATGATGAGTTCGTCCCTCTGAATTGTGTTCGAGCGTCTGCTCCGGGCTGTGTTCGGCATGACCTGGTTTATCCTGCTCCATCGCTGGGTCCGTATGGTCATTGTTGCCTTCGAAATCAACCGGAGTGTCATCCTGTTTCGGGTTGTTATCTCTATTTTTACTGTGATTGGACCTAAGGCGGCGCCTACGCCGTCGTTTTTGCTTTTTCTCGGGGGGTTTATCCTCCGTTGTGTCCTTTTTGTCACTATTGTCCTCTTTGGGGGTGTCCACCATGTAGACGTCATATGATGAAGTGGTTGTCCCCTACATCAACGTCCATACCGTCTGTCGGGGCCTAGTCTCTCTGTGGCCCTGAGCACCTATGGGGCACGGGGTGCCCCTTCTAGTTCGGCGAGGAGGCGGAGGCCGCGCGCAGAGCATATCGAGGCCCGGGCGCGCGCTCTGGGGAGACGAGCGATTTTTACCCAGCTTCGGAGCTCTCCGGAGAGAGAAAACTCCTACTGCTGCTTTGTGTTTTTATTTGATCTTGCTCGAATGCGAGCGCATGGTGGTGTGGTGTGTGTGTGTTGAACCGAACCCTATGTCGAATGAACCCTAATCCTGCGTCCCAAGATGAACCGAACCCTACTCAACCCGAACCGAACCGAACCAAACCGAACCGAACCCCTTCTACGTGCGCATGGGCCTCCCTTTTATAGTCTAAAGGGGGCACCAACAGGTGGCAGCGTAAGAAGAGGGGGTAAAAAGGTAAAAACGCAGGTTGGTGTAACAGTGACCAACAGTGTCCCCTACATAATTCTGACGGCAGGGGACAAGGGCATTTAATGCCCGTCTGGTCGCCCCAACAGTGCAGAGAAGCGACCGTCAAGTGAGCCACCGGTTGCCACGATGGCGTCTCTGTCAGCTCCGCTGTCCACCTCGCCCCGCGCGGCTGTGTAGTGCCTCGCCACGTGCCTTTGGGATGGCCTTGTGATGACACGTCGCCGGATGTGCTGGAGTTTGGTTGGCAATCTTGCAGCGGCAAGTTCCTTGCCGCAGCTCTTCTCTTGTCGTGTCGGCAAGCTTGCCGGCCGTCGGGTCTTGCCGGGACGTGCGGGGCGCCACAGCAAGTCTTCTGGAGGTGCCTTGGTCGGCCTTCCCGGCAAGCTCCTCTTGCCGGGGCCTTTGTTTTCTTCCCGGTAAGCTCTTCTTGCCGCGGCCTTGGTTGGCCTTCCCGGCAAGCTCCTCTTGCCGGGGCTTTAGCTTGAGTACTCTGTTCTTGAATGGCATCAAAGTAGCCGCGGAGGATCTTGGCGGACGCCCGGCAAGCCCTGCCGCGGGTCGCTGCGACTGCCCGTGCACAAGTTCGGGGTACTAAGGTACCCCCCTACTTTAGTACACCAACAGAAGCCCCCGGGCCTGGGCCATACACGGTGCCGAGCGTTGTTGGGCCAGGCCCAAAACAGTGCACGGGCACGCGTGGCCTGGGTCCACACAAAATCGGACTCTGCTTCCATCGCGCACGCTCGGAGTGGCACGCGTCAAACGCGGCATCGTGGGCGACGTGGGCGGCGCGTGCGGGGCTGAGCCTCGCGAGCATGCATCAAGCCATGATGAAGGGGACGGCCCACGCCCTCCTACCTAAACGGAGGTAGGCGTGGGGGCGTGGTGCATTTACTGGGCGGGGCCAGTGCGCGGCTTTTGAGGCGTCTGCTCCCATGCTCACGGGGTGGAGCGAGACCGCCTCACTTGTCCACTCGGCGCTGCATCCCTGCCACGCGGCTCCCATGCGCTTGGGGTCACGGACGGTGAGATTGGGGAATCCGGGCCGGCGTGAGCAGAGGCAGCGGGTCGGCCCCGATTCCCCGCTCTCCCGTGCCTTGATTCGCCGAGCGGGGCGGCCGGGCTCCCACCCTGCTCCTTTATAAAGGGCAGGGAGGGGGGCACAGAAGCCCACACTCCTTCATCTCCTTCTTTTCTTTTTAACTTCCGCTCCCCTTTCTCCCACTCGCCATGGAGAAAGGGAACCCTGGCCCTTCGTCGGTGGCGGCGAGGGTTGCCGCCAGACAACGCATCCTTCCCTCTCTCACCCCTGCGGTGGCGGAGCCGGCCGCGAGGGGAAGAGGGAGGGGGCGAGGCCGAGGACGAGGTCGAGGGCGTGGCCGAGGCGCTCGGGGAAGAGGCGGCCGGGGTGGTGCGCCACCCCCGTCTCTGCCGGCGGCTCCTCTCCTCGAGGCGGTCCACATTGGGGACGACCCCTGGGAGTTCTTCGTCAAGCTGCGCCGGGCACCTCGTCGATGCCTCCGGCTTCCGGCTCCGTTTGCGAGCGCGATGGAACCGGACCCGCCCGAGATGCTGGAGTTACGCATGAGGGGCTGCGGGATCAGCGGCACTCGGGTTAGTGTCGTATCCCCAGCCCCCAGCGTGATGTACTTCGATCGAGGGTGGAAGACGTTCGCCCGCATCCATAGCTTGACGGCGGGGTTTACCCTCCATTTTAAGTTAATGGAGGGCAACCTTCTCGCCGTCAAGGTCTTCGGGGACTCCTGCATCCGGGCGAGATGCTGCGTGGACAACTCCTCCGATAGCGAAGGTCCCTCCTCGAGCGAGAATGACGAGGAGGGGAGCGACAGCGACGACGAGGATGGCGGGTCCGACTAGGCGTCGGACGCTGCCTCGCGCGTGCCACCGGCGACCCCATCATCCGGGTCGCCGGCCTTCTGAACTCCCCGGGGCCGTCTCCTTGGGCGGCTGGCGTCGGGAGGCGGCGGAAGAGGAAGAGGGGCGGCGGCAAGGCCGTCAAGTCGGAGTACGAGGGCGAGGTGCCCTCGACAGCGTCCTGACGTCCTGCCGCCCCGTCTTCGAGCTCTGCCTCCGGCGCCTCTGTCTCCGCCAAGCTCCTGGCCGGTCCCCGGGAAGTTCTCTTGGTGTCTTCTGGCACCCTTAGCTCGCCTAGGCGCTTCTTTTGCCCTCCCCGGCAAGCTTCTCTTGCCGGGGCCTCCTTGACCTACCTCCTGAAGAGAGAAACAGGAGAGGGATTACGGGCATCTTATCTTTTAATTTGTAAGCCTTCGGGCCTTAGCTGTATTTAAAGTTTGTAATCCTCTCTATCATGTTTTTCATCCTCCATGGACTTGCACTAAATTGGGATGTTTTTTAATGAAAAGAGGGGAAAGCTTGCCGGATTAAGTCCTTTACTTGATTGTGTGCCTTGTACGTTTTCACCCTACGCTTTTACGGAACTTGCCGGCGCGGGCACCTTGCCGTGGGCGCCGAGTGCGGAACGTCGGCAACGGAACTGCAACCGATAGGGAACCTTGTCGCGGAGCTAGTCGCGGCTTACTTAAGTCGTTGAGCGGACTCGAAACGATAGTAAGGCAACTAGCTACGAGTTGGTTCTCTGCCGGCGGTGTCGCGACCGACAAGAAACCTTGCCGTTGAGCTAGCCGCAGTTCACCTAAATTGTCGAGCGGACTCGAAACAACAGTCGGTGCGCGACTAGCTACGAGCCGGTTCCTCCGCGCACAGGTTCTTTTTATACAAGGCATGATCGTTCAGAGACGCGGCCTTGCTTTCCCCAGCCCATAAGAGGATGCATGATGAGGGATGAAAAACTTATCTGGTATTACAGCCCCCGGCGACTCTGGCTTGCCGGGGGTGAATCTTGATATGTGCAGCCCCCGGCGACTCTGGCTTGCCGGGGGTGAATCTTGATATGTGCAGCCCCCGGCGACTTTGGCTCCACCGGGACCTAGGTGCCGGCGCGCCTTGCTCTGTCATTGCCGCCAGCGTTGTAGCCCCAGGGGACCCTGACTTGCCGCGTAGGGATCTTGGCAATCGCAGCCCCCAGTGAAATCGGCTTGCCGGGGCCTCTTCGCCAGTGCGCCCTTCTGGTTTTTCCTTGTCGCTGTTATTATGGTCACAAAAATAACTAAGACAGCACTGTAATAAGTTACTCTTTGCAATGTAACTTCAAGTTGGGCAATGCGACGCCATGTTTCGCCCTTTGTATGTTTACACTCTACGCTTCTAGGGAACTTGCCGGCGCTAACACACTTGCTGAGTGCGGAACGTCAGCAGCCTGCTGACGGTGTTGTACCCGGCAAGAAACCTCCTCGGGCCAGTTGCAGCGCACTTGCATTGTCGAGCGGACTCGAAAACAAAGCAAGGACACAACTTAACCACGAGTTAGCTCCTCTGCGCACAAGTTTCTCATACAAAGGACGTCCCATGGCAAGGCTTGCTACGTTACATCCTCGACTTCATTACATCCCTTGTACGTTTTTGCCCTACGCTTCTAGGGAACTTGCCGGTGCTAACACACTTGCTGAGTGCGGAACGTCAGCAGCCCGCTGGCGGTGTTGTACCCGGCAAGAAACCTTCTCGGGCCAGTTGCAGCGCGCTTGTATTGTTGAGCGGACTCGAAAACAAAGCAAGGGCGCAACTTAACCACGAGTTGGCTCCTCAGCGCACGGGTTTTTCGTACAAGGGACGAACGTTCGAGGAACATAACATAAGCGCTTAAAACTAAAAAAGGAAAGAGCTATGCACTCAAGCTCGGGTGACTTAGCTTTTCTGTCTTCCGCGGTCCGGCGAAGCCGCGTTCCTCCCTTGACTTCCTCCCTTGCACGTTTTCACCCCCCCGCGCTTTCAGGGAACCTGCCGGCGCAAACACACTTGCTGAGTGCGGGACATCAGCAGCCCGCTAGCTGGCGGTGTTGCTTCCGGCAGGAAGAACTCGTCGGGCTAGTTGCGGCGCGCTTTCGTCGTTGAGCGGACTCGAAACGGATCAAGGGCGCAACTTAGCCACGATTCGGCCCTTCTGCGCACAGGTTCTTCGTACAAGGTTCGGATTCTCAGGGAATACAATCCAAAAGCTTGAAACTGCACGCTTTCTTCGCCCTACTGGCTGGTGAAGCTCGATGGTGCATCCTCGACGGTAGCGCGGCACTCCGGGGAGGCGTGCTTGCCGGAGCAGGTACCAGAGCTGTTCTTGCCGGGCTTGGTCTTTGGCGGATCTGCCTTTGCTTTCTTGCACTTGCCGGTGGAGCTCGATGGTGCGCTCTCGACGGCAGCGCGGCACTCCGGGGAGGTGCGCTTGCCGGAGTGGGCATCAGGGCTGCACTTGCCGGACTTCAGTTTCTCCTTCCCCCGGGTAGCTTCAGCGGCAAGTGGCTCGCGCTCTGCTGCGGCTGCTGCTTCCCGGTATATCTTGTCGGCGCAGATGAGTGCATCCCTCTTGTCACCTTGGACAGAAATGACACTCATCGGGCCAGGCATCTTGAGCACGTTGTATGCGTAGTGAGAGGCTGCCATGAACTTGGCAAGCGTTGGTCGGCCGAGTATCCCATTGTAGGGTAATGGGATATCAGCAACATCGAAGGTGACCCTCTCTATCCTGAAATTCAGCTTGCTGCCAAACGTCACTGGCAGCATGATCTTCCCCTTGGGCTTGCTCCTTCCCGGATTTATCCCTTGAAAGGTACCAGTTTCTTCGAGCTCGCTGTCGGGGATCTGGAGCTTCTTGAGTACTGTGGAGGAAATCAGGTTCAGGCCGGCCCCGCCGTCAACCAACATCTTCGTGACCTTGAGGTTGCGGATTATTGGTGAGACCAACATCGGCAAGCACCCGACCGCAGTGATGCGATCAGGGTGGTCCTCAACATCGAAAATGATGGGCGTGCCGGACCATTTCAGAGGCTTGCGCGCCTCGACGGACGGCTCCGCTGCGTTCACCTCTCGCACCCTCTGCTTGAGTTGGCGGTGCGAGGCGTGCAGAGAGGCGCCGCCGTCTATGCACAGCACCTCTGTCGCCTTCTGAAACTCTTGGTCATCGGTCTCATCTTCCTCCATCTCATCCTCATCTTCGTCCTTGTCGCGGCCGCGGGGAGGCCTATCTCCTTGTCGCGGCTTGGCCTTGCCGCGGTGTCCTCCCCGGGCGGGAAGCTTCTTGCCGGATCCTCCGCCACCTCCCGGGGCTCTCTCCTTATCGCGGCGCTCGTACTCGGCTTTCTGCAACTCCGCCATCTCTTCGACTTTCTTGCAGGTTTGGAGATCGTGGCCTTTGGTGTGGTGGATCTTGCAATACCACTTGCCGGAGCCATCCTGCTTGTCGGCGGCCACCACAGCCTCGCCAGAGTCATCGGCCTTGGCCTTGTCGGAGTCGCCTCCGTTGCCGGAATGCTCAACAGCTAGCACATCCTTAGTCTTTCTCTTCCTATTGTTCCGTCTCCGGTTCTTCCTTGCCGGGGCGGTATCCTCACTGTCAGATCCTTCTGCTCCTGCAACCTCTCCGGGGATTTTCCTCCCCTCCTCAGCCCGTGCACACTTGTCGGCCAGAGCATAGAGCTCGCTGACGTCTCTGATCTTGCACATCGCCATCTCCTCCCTCATCCTGCGGTTACGCACGTTCTGATGAAAGGCGCTGATAACTGCGGCAGGGTGGACGTCTGGGATGTTGCGTTGCACCTGGCTGAATCTCTGTATGTACTTGCGCAGGGGCTCCCCCTCCTTCTGGACGAGCAAGTGGAGGTCACTCTCCTGGCCATGAGGCTTGTGGCCACCCGTGAAGGCGCCGACAAACTGATGACACAGGTCTGCCCACGAAGAGATGGAACCGTCCGGCAAGTGCATGAGCCAAGATCTGACATTGGGCTTGAGCACCAGCGGGAAGTAGTTGGCGAGGATCTTCTCATCGCGCCCTCCGGCAGCCTGCACCGCGATGGTGTAGATGCTGAGGAACTCCGATGGATGTATCCTGCCATTGTACTTCTCGGGCACGTCTGGCTTGAAGTTCTTGGTTTTGGGCCACAGGACTTGCCGCAGCTCGCGGGTGAACACAGGGCAACCTGCCGCGTACGGCAAGTCGCCTGGCTCCCCTAGTGCATGCATGTCGACAGTGGGCCCGGCACGCTGGTCAGATTGACATCGCGTTTCCCTTCTGTGCTCGATGCGAGTGCGAGCGTCTTCGTGCTGCCGTTCTTGGAGAACGTGGCGCTGATCGCGTCGGGTTCGCGGGTCCGACAACGCGGTGGAGTCGCCGTCGGGGTTGGTCCGACGAGCCGGCGATCTTGGCCTTCGGGGCTGGGAGTGCACGGAGGTGGCCCCCCCAGCGGTCTTGTCGGCATCGGCTTGCGCTTGGACGCCTTGCCGGGGCCTCAATGCACTCGGTTGCCGGGGCTTGTCGCCGTTGGCGAAGGCGATGAGACTGTATATGGTCATCCTCCAGTCGTCGATCTTGTGCGGCGCCGGAGGGTAGTCTAGGAGCAGCTAGGCTCGGGCCAGCGCTTCCTCTGCTGTATTGGGTGGTGGCGGTGACGAGCGGTGCGAGGAGCAGGATGTGCTCGGACTCCCAACTGGATTGGGAGGTGCAACACCCCGCCCTGGCGACCGTACCTCGCTCGCGCCAGCATGCGGGCGTGCATGCTGACCTCGAGCGTCTCGTGACCCGCCAGCTTGACCTTGTTCCAACGCGAGCACGGTGCTAGGAGCACCGGGGCGTTGTCGACCTTGCACTTCCTGGGAAGGGTGCGGTGTCCGCATGGTCGCCGACGCTTGCGGGGCCTTGTTTTTGGATCTGGTGACGACGTGAGTCCCACCGTCGGCGCCCGCTCCTCCGCCGGCGTCCACTCCACCGCCCGTTCGCTCCGGCGGTGGCGGCAGAATCGATGTAGACGGAGCGGCTACCTCCGAAGGCTTCTTCTTCGGTGACATGTTGATGAAGGCATTGATGCAGCGCGCGCGGAGACCGGATTGGATGCTCACGACCTCGACGCAGCCCCTACCTGGCGCGCCAAAGATGTCAGGGCCTGGTCTCTATGTGCCCCCGAGCACCTATGGGGCACGGGGTGCCCCTTCTAGTTCGGCGAGGGGGCGGAGGCCGCGCGCAGAGCAGATCGAGGCCCGGGCGCGCGCGCTGGGGAGACGGGCGATTTTTACCTAGCTTCGGAGCTCTCCGGAGAGATAAAACTCCTACTGCTGCTTTGTGTTTTTATTTGATCTTGCTCGAATGCGAGCGCACAGTGGTGTGGTGTGTGTGTGTTGGACCGAACCCTATGTCGAATGAACCCTAATCCTGCGTCCCAAGATGAACCGAACCCTACTCAACCCGAACCGAACCGAACCGAACCGAACCGAACCCCTTCTACATGCGCATGGGCCTCCCTTTTATAGTCTAAAGGGGGCACCAACAGGTGGCAGCGTAAGAAGAGGGGGTAAAAAGGTAAAAACGCAGGTTGGTGTAACAGTGACCAACAGTGTCCCCTACCTAATTCTGACGGCAGGGGACAAGGGCATTTAATGCCCGTCCGGTCGCCCCAACAGTGCAGAGAAGTGACCGTCAAGTGAGCCACCGGTTGCCACAATGGCGTCTCTGTCAGCTCCGCTTGCCACCTCGCCCCGCACGGCTGTGTAGTGCCTCGCCACGTGCCTTTGGGATGGCCTTGTGATGACACGTCGCCGGATGTGCTGGAGTTTGGTTCGCAATCTTGCAGCGGCAAGTGCCTTGCCGCAGCTCTTCTCTTGTCGTGTCGGCAAGCTTGCCGGCCGTCGGGTCTTGCCGGGACGCGCGGGGCGCCGCGGCAAGTCTTCTGGAGGTGCCTTGGTCGGCCTTCCCGGCAAGCTCCTCTTGCCGGGGCCTTTGTTTTCTTCCCGGTAAGCTCTTCTTGTCGGGGCCTTGGTTGGCCTTCTCGACAAGCTCCTCTTGCCGGGGCTTTAGCTTGAGTACTCTGTTCTTGAATGGCATCAAAGTAGCCGCGGAGGATCTTGGCGGACGCCCGGCAAGCCCTGCCGCGGGTCGCTGCGACTGCCCGTGCACAAGTTCGGGGTACTAAGGTACCCCCCTACTTTAGTACACCGACACCGTCGATGTTATTGGGGTCGATGTCAAGCATGTCTGTTAGGTCATCGACAGTGGCTTTAAAGTGGGTGGCGGGTGGGCTGCAATTTTCTTCGTCTTCTGTATCCCACACGGGCCGGACATAGTTCGGCCAGGAGTCTTCTGATAGAGAGAGAGAGAGAGAGAGAGACTTTAATGAATTTAGCATGTCTCCGAAGGGTGAGTGCTGAAAGATATCCGCGGCAGCGAATTCCATAACCGGAGCCCAGTTAGATTCAACGGGCTCGGATGCGCGTGGTCCGGAACACACGGTCGGAGATGAGTCCGGGGGTCCGGAGACACAGATCCCTTTAGGAGAGGAGTCTGTGTTCGGCTCCAACACCGAGGAGTGTGCGGCCTCCGGGGCGGGGTCCATCCACCCGTCCTTGGAAGGCACGACCTGCTCTGGAACGAAGTCCGGAGCTGTAGCAGGTGCGATGTTCCGAATACCGTCCGACTGCCGATCTAGGTCATGCACGTCGTGGTTGTCCGGCGCTCCTGACACGGGCCCGAATCCGTCGAAGATCAAGTCTCCGCGAATGTCGGCAGTGTATTTTAGGTTTCCAAAGCTGACCTGATGGCCAGGGGCGTAGCTGTCGATCTGCTCCAGATGGTCAAGTGAGTTGGCCCGCAGTGCGAAGCCGCCGAACACGAAGATCTGTCCGGGGAGAAAAGTCTCGCCCAGGACAGCGAGGTTGAAGGTTGCAGAAGCCATCTAACCTTGCAACGACGACACAGAGGAACTCTGAATGAAAGCACCAATGTCGGTGTCAAAACTGGTGGATCTGGTAGGGGGTCCCGAACTATGCGTGTAAGGCTAATGGTAACAGGACACTGGGGACATGATGTTTTACCCAGGTTCGGGCCCTCTCGATGGAGGTAATGCCCTACTTCCTACTTGATTGATCTTGATGATATGAGTATTACAAGAGTTGATCTACCACGAGATCAGAGAGGCTAAACCCTAGAAGCTAGCCTATTGTATGATTGTTCTTCCGTCCTACGGACTAAACCCTCTGGTTTATATAGACACCTGAGGGGGCAAGGGTTACACAGAGTTGGTTTACAGAGGAGGAGATCTACATCCGAATCGCCAAGCTTGCCTTCCACGCCAAGGAGAGTCCCATCCGGACACGGGACGAAGTCTTCTATCTTGTATCTTCATAGTCCAACAGTCCGGCCAAAGTATATAGTCCTGCAGTCCGGATACCCCCTTATCCAGGACTCCCTCACACGTCATTCTCTCCACCGCCATGTCCGGCCCCTTCTCCGCTGCCATGTCCGGCCTCTTTCCCGCGCTGCCATTATCGATCATCTCTTCGTCTTGCCTCGTGTCATCATTGCCCGCCCCGTCGGCATCCTCAACATCGTCATCCTCATCTTCAATTATCCACCGAGTATAGCCATCCATGAAACCAGTCATGAGCAGGTGCGCTTCGACACGACCATCATCATAGAGGTCGAGCCAAACTGTTCCTTTGCATTTTCGACACGGACATAAAACCTCTGTCCAGTTATTTTCTTTCATGTCCTGCACCGCCGACCACAACCACTTGTCCACCATCGTTCCACTAACCATCATGAACGTCTGCACGGTAATAAAAAACAAATTGATTATAAAAATGTGTGGAGGGAAGGAACTTCTGCACGTCTGCAGGGAGATCAAAAGTGCACAAAGCTCTTCTTGACAAAGATAGTTCTAGTTAGGGGGCAAATAGGTCACTTGAATAAATGCTACATCTACCTAGCTAGCTAATTTGGGAGGAGACAACTTCAACTAGTGGAGGGAAGGAAAAAGATAAAGGAGATGCATTAATGGAGATGGTGTAGTTAGCTAGGAGTAATGAAGAGAGAGAAAGGTAGGTAGAAGAGGGAGAGTAATGGGGGAGAAGTCTTGAGGAAGAAGAAGAGTGAGAGAGGGAGGATGTGGGAGGTAGGGGAAAGGGATGAGAGGAGATGGGGGAGGGGAGGACAGGTGGGAAAAGGTGGTGGGGGCTGCGTCTTAGCAGTAGCGCGGTAGGAAAAACGCGCTACTGATAAGAGAGTAGAAGCAGCACGCTTTCCTCACACGCGCTACTGCTAAACGGGGCCAACTGTGTAGCCACTTTCAAAATTAGCAGCAGCGATGTGAGGAAAAAGCGCGCTACTACTATCGCATTAGCAGTAGCGCGCATCACGACATAGCGTTGCTGCTAAACTTAGGTTGGTGGTTACTGTCGGTCAATTTTTGTAGTAGCACGGTTTAGACCTCACGCGCTATTGCTAAGTTTGCATCAGCAGCGAGCTTGCCGAACCCGCGCTACTGTTAATTAGCAGTCACGCTTCTTTTTGTGTCGCGTTGCTGCTAAGATTCTATGTATAAGGTTTTCCCTAGTAGTGGAGGGTGGGGGCACGCCCACCCCCCTAGGGCGCGCCCTCCTGCCTCATGGCCGCCTCGGATGTTTCTTGACATCCACTCCAAGTCTCATGGATTGCGTTTATTCCAAAAAAAGATCGCTCCCGAAGGTTTCATTCCGTTTGGACTCCGTTTGATATTCCTTTTCTTCGAAACACTGAAATAGGCAAAAAACAGCAATTTGGGTTGGGCCTCCGGTTAGTAGGTCAGTCCCAAAAATGATATAAAAGTGTAAAGTAAAGCCCATAAACATCAAAAATGGGTAATATAATAGCATGGAACAATCAAAAATTATAGATACGTTGGAGACATATCAGGAGCCAAAGAATATTCTCAAGTATTAGCAGTTGAGTTGTCAATTCAACCACACCTGGATAACTTACTACCTGCAGCAAAGTATTTAGTAGCAAAGTAGTATGGAAGTAACAGTAACAGTAGCAAAAGTAACAGTAGCAGTTTTGTAGTAATTGTAACAGCAGCAACGGTAAAGTAACTAAGCAAAGAAAAATATGTGAAAGGCTCGTAGGCATTGGATCAGTGATGGATAATTATGTCGGATGCGATTCCTCATGTAATAGTTATAACATAGGATGACACAGAACTAGCTCCAATTCATCAATGTAATGTAGGCATGTAATCAGAATATAGTCATACGTGCTTATGGAAAAGAACTTTCATGACATCTTTTGTCCTACCCTCCTGTGGCAGCGGGGTCCTATTAGAAACTAAGGGATATTAAGGCCTCCTTTTAATAGAGTACAGGACAAAACCATTAACACTTATTGAATACATGAACTCCTCAAACTACGGTCATCACTGGTAAGTATCCCGATTATTGTCACTTCGGGGTTAACGGATCATAACACATAATAGGTGACTATAGACTTGCAAGATAGGATCAAGAACTCACATATATTCATGAAAACATAATAGGTTCAGATCTAAAATCACGGCACTCGGGCCCTAGTGACAAGCATTAAGCATAGCAAAGTCATAGCAACATCAATCTCAGAACATAGTGGATACTAGGGATCAAACCCTAACAAAATTAACTTGATTACATGGTAAATCTCATCCAACCCATCACCGTCCAGCAAGCCTACGATGGAATTACTCATGCACGACGGTGAGCATCAGGAAATTGGTGATGCAGGACGGTTGATGATGACGACAGCGACGAATCCCCCTCTCCGGGGCCCCGAACGGACTCCAGATCAGCCCTCTCGAGAGAGTTTAGGGCTTGGCGGCGGCTCTGTATCGTAAAACGCGATGAATCTTTCTCTCTGATCTTTTTTCTCCTTGAACGTGAATATATGGAGTTGGAGTTGAGGTCGGTGGAGGTCTAGGGGGCCCACCAGGCAGGGGGCGCGCCCTAGGGGGCGCCCCCACCCTCGTGGACAGGATGTGGGCCCCTGGTGTTGATTCTTTCACCAGTTTTTTCTATTAATTCCAAAAAGTTGCTCCGTGGATTTTCAGGTCATTCTGAGAACTTTTATTTCTGCACAAAAATAACACCATGGCAGTTCTGCTGAAAACAGCGTCAGTTCGGGTTAGTTCCATTTAAATCATGCAAGTTAGAGTCCAAAACAAGGGCAAGTTTTTGGAAAAGTAGATACAACGGAGACGTGTCAACTCCCCCAAGCTTAAACCTTTGCTTGTCCTCAAGCAATTCAGTTGACAAACTGAAAGTGATAAAGAAAAACTTTTACAAACTCTGTTTGCTCTTGTTGTTGCAAATATGTAAAGCCAGCATTCAAGTTTTTAGCAAAGATTATGAACTAACCATATTCACAATAACACTTAGGTCTCATGTTTACTCATATCAATGGCATAATCAACTAGCGAGCAATAATAATAAATCTCGGATGACAACACTTTCTCAAAACAATCATAATATGATATAACAAGATGGTATCTTGCTAGCCCTTTTCAAGACCGCAAAACATAAATGCAGAGCACCTCTGAAGATCAAGGACTGACTAAACATTGTAATTCATGGTAAAAGAGATCCAGTCATAGTCATACCCAATATAAATTAATAGTAATGCATGCAAATGACAGCGGTGCTCTCCAGCGGGTGCTTTTTAATAAGAGGGTGATGACTCAACATAAAAGTAAATAGATAGGCCCTTCGCAAAGGGAAGCAGGGATTTGTAGAGGTGCCAGAGCTCGATTTTGAAATAGAGATAAATAACATTTTGAGCGGTATACTTTAATTGTCAACATAACAACTAAGAGATCTCAATATGTTCCATGCTACACACATTATAGGCGGTTCCCAAACAGAATGGTAAAGTTTATACTCCCCCACCACCAACAAGCATCAATCCATGGCTTGCCCAAAACAACGGGTGCCTCCAACTAACAACAATCCCGGGGGAGTTTTGTTTGCAATTATTTTGATTTGATTTGAGCATGGGACTGGGCATCCCGGTGACCAGCCATTTTCTCGTGAATGAGGAGCAGAGTCCACTCCTCTTGAGAATAACCCGCCTAACATGGAAGATACAGAAAGCCCTAGTTGATACATGAGTTGTTCGAGCATACAAAACAGAATTTCATTTGAAGGTTTGGAGTTTGGCACATATAAATTTACTTGGAATGGCAGGTAGATACCGCATGTAGGAAGGTATGATGGACTCATATGGAATAACTTTGGGGTTTATGGAGTTTGGATGAACAAGCAGTATTGCCGCTTAGTACAAGTGAAGGCTAGAAAGAGACTGGGAAGCGACCAACTAGAGAGAGACAACAGTCATGAAAATGCATCAAAATTAATCAACACTGAGTGTAAGCATGACTAGGATATAATCCACCATGAACATAAATATCGTGAAGGTTATGTTGATATTGTTTAAACTACATGCGTGAACATGTGCCAAGTCAAGTCACTCAAATCATTCAAAGGAGGATACCACCCTATCATACCACATCACAACCATTTTAATAGCATGTTGGCACGCAAGGTAAACCATTATAACCTCCTAGCTAATTAAGCATGGCATAAGCAACTATAATCTCTAATTGTCATTGCAAACATGTTTATTCATAACAGGCTAAATCAGGAACGATGAACTAATCATATTTACAAAAACAAGATAGGTCGAGTTCATACCAGCTTTTCTCAACTCAATCAGTCCATCATATATCCTCATTATTGCCTTTCACTTGCACGACCGAAAGGTGTGGATAATAATAATAGTGCACGTGCATTGGACTAAGCTGGAATTTGCAAGCATTCAATTCAAGGGAGAAGACAAGGTAATACGGGCTCTTCATTAAATCAACAATAATCCATATGAGAGCCACTCAACATTTTCATCATGGTCTTCTCCTCTCGACCCCCAAAGAAAAGAAATAAAACTATTTACATGGGAAAGCTCCCAGAAAGCAAAAGAAGAACGACAAATCTTTTTGAGTTTTCTTTTAATTAATACTACTACATGCATGGAAAGTAAACTAGCTAAAAGCTACAACTATTTTTTTTGTTTTTCTTAAGGTTATCAAACACACAAGAAGAAAGCTAGAAAAAGAACTTAAACTAGCATGGATAGTACAATGAAAAAGTATGCCGACAACTAGAATGAGTGTATGAACATGAATGTAATGTCGGTGAGAAATACATACTCCCCCAAGCTTAGGCTTTTGGCCTAAGTTGGTCTATGCCCATGGATCGCGGCTACTCTCTCTGGTGTACTGAGGAGTATCATCAGAGTACCACTGGCTGGCGATCTCCTCTGGATCCCACTGATAAAAGGACGGTCGATAAGGGTCAAGTGGTGGTTCCGGTCAGGCTCTGGAGCTGATGTCTGGCCCTGGTACGCATAAACGGCCTCCGGCAAGACGAGGTAAGTGTCTGCAGTTAAGTAAAACAAAGAGGGTGCACGCAAGATAATAGTCTCACTGTGAGTTTTATGAAATCTCAAATTATACTTAAGCATCTTCTCATCATTTTTAACAATAAACTCATGTGCTACCATACTCTTATAATCTAGAAAGGTAGGGGGCAGCAGCTTTTCTTCTTTCTCATAATGCTTGATAGGTATCCTGAAGTGTTTAGCAAGGCGTGAAGCATAGATGCCTCCAAAGATGGGGCCCTTTGTACGGTTCAGGCTTAATCTTTTAGCAACGATGGCGCCTAAACTAACAGTGTTATCATGAAATAAAGCATGGCACAAGATAATACTATCAGGGACACTAAGGTTTCCATAGTTCCCGCGACCAATTAAGCATCTACTAGCAAATATTGCAAAGTAACGTAGAACAGGGAAGTGTATGCTAGTAATTCTTGCATCGGAAACCTTCCTCGTTTCCCATTCAGTAGTCATATCAATAAATCCATCCACATCTTTACGATGTGGTTCCTCTAGGCTGCCCTCGAAGGGTATCTTGCAAAGCACACAAAATTCACGTAGGGGCATCTCCCTAGCCTCATCATATAAATGAAACTATACTGAAGGAGGTGATTTCTTAGGATGAAAATAAAAATTTTGCACGAAAGTATTGGTGAGTAAGAGATACTATTTGAGCTGGTCGTCGAGGAAGTCGGTGAGGCCCGCATCATTAGCCAAAGAATAAAAATCATCATAAATCTCGTCTGCTCTCAAGAACTCATCACAAGGCCATTCACATGGCCGAACTTCCGTGACATGAGGGAGATTATACTTGGGTTGTTTGTTCTCCTTACTTTCTTTATCCTTTGAGCTTTGGCTAGAGGAGCCCCTCAAAAATCTCTTAATCATTTCCTGAAAATTTCTGAAATGTTTTGTAACTCAAAATAGAAGTGAACCAAACTCAACCAAATTAATAGCAACTACTCCCACAAGTGCCTAGAGACTATATCATACATTAGAACTACTTGGGACCATATAAATTTGACATGCATGCAAGCTCAAGAACAGGGTCACCTTAGCCAAAAAAATTGCAATGAATAAAGCACTAGAACAAAAACTAATTGGACCATTGGAGGAGTCACATACCAAAGAACAATCCCCCAAATCAGTTTTGTGGATGGAGCTTTGAGCAAGGAGATCGAAAATGGCAGCAAAATGAGCTAGACTTGTGCTTGAGCTGGATAGTGGGTTTTTTGGGAGGATGGAGAAGTGTGTGCGTGCAGAATTAAGTGGTGGGGGCTACCATGGGCCCATGAGGCAAGGGGCGCGTCCTATAGGGGTGAGCGCGCCCTGGACCCTCGTGGCCAGGTGCTTGCTCCCCCTGCTGCGTTCTTAGTGCCAGATATTCTCAAATATTCCAAAAAAATCATACTAAATTTTCAGGGCATTTGGAGAACTTTTATTTTCGGGGTATTTTTTTATTGCATGGATAAATCAGAAAACAGACAGAAAATACTATTTTTGCTTTATTTAATCTAAATAACAGAAAGTAAAAAGAAGGTACAGAAGGTTGTTCTTTCTAACTTCATCCATCTCATGTTCATCAAAATGAATCCACTAACAAGGTTGATCAAGTCTTGTTAACAAACTCATTCCGAATTGCATGAAACCGGAGAAATTTCGAATAACACTAGGTTACCTCAATGGGGATATGCACATCCCCAATAATAAGAATATCATATTTCTTCTTGACAGTAGGAAGAGGGAATTCAAAACCTCCAATAATAATCGATGGAATCTTTCCAATAGAATTGATACTGTGGACTTGAGGTTGTTTCCTTGGAAAGTGTATCGTATGCTCATTACCATTAACATGAAAAGTGACATTGCCTTTGTTGCAATCAATAACAGCCCCTGCAGTATTCAAATAGGGTCTATCAAGGATAATCGACATACTATCGTCCTCGGGAATATCATGAATAACAAAGTCCGTTAAGATAGTAACGTTTGCAACCACAACAGGCACATCCTCACAAATACCGATAGGTATATCAATTGATTTATCAGCCATTTGCAAAGATATTTCAGTAGGTGTCAACTTATTTAATTCAAGTCTACGATATAAAGAGAGAGGCATAACACTAACACCGGCTCCAAGATCACACAAAGCAGTTTTAACATAGTTTCTTTTAATGGAGCAAGGTATAGTTGGTACTCTTGGATCTCCAAGCTTCTTTGGTATTCCACCCTTAAAAGTATAATTAGCAAGCATGGTGGAAATTTCAGCTTCCGGTATCTTTGATTTATTTGTGATAATATCTTTCATATACTTAGCATAAGAATTCACTTTAAGCATATCAGTCAAACGCATACGCAAAAAGATAGGTCTAATCATTTCAGCAAAGCGCTCAAAATCCTCATCATCCTTTTTCTTGGATGGCTTAGGAGGAAAAGGCATGGGTTTCTGAACCCATGGTTCTCTTTCTTTACCGTGCTTCCTAGCAACAAAGTCTCTCTTATCATAACATTGATTCTTTGATTGTGGGTTATCAAGATCAACAGCAGGTTAACCCTCTACGTCATTGTTATTGCTAGGTTGAGCATCAACATGAACATCATCATTAACATTATCACTAGGTTCATGTTCATCACCAAATTGTGTTTCAGCATCAGAAATAGAAATATCATTGGGATTCTCAGGTGTGTCTATAGCAAGTTCGCTAGAAGCATGCAAAGTCCTATCATTTTTCCTTTTCTTCCTATTAGAAGGACTACGTGCATCTACATTATTTCTCTGAGAATCTTGCTCAATTCTCTTAGAGTGGCCCTCAGGATACAAAGGTTCCTGAGTCATTTTACCCGTTCTAGTTGCTACTCTAACAGCAAAGTCATGTTTATTATTTAATTCATCAAGCAAATCATTTTGAGCCTTACGTACTTGTTCTACTTGAGTGGTAACCATAGAAGCATGTTTACTAATGAGTTGAAGTTCACCCTCAACTCTAGACATATAATCACTCAAGTGTCCGATCATATAAGCATTACTCTTCAATTTTCTATCAACATAAGGATTGAAGTTTTCTTGTTTAGCCATAAAGTCATCAAATTCATCCAAGCATTGGCTAGCAAACTTAGTAGACGGAATTTCAACTTTATCATATCTATAGAGAGAATTTACCTGTACTACCTGTGTCGGGTTATCAAGACCATGTGTTTCTTCAACAGGAGGTATATTAAGGCCATGTATTTCTTCAATAGGAGGTAAATTCTTAACATCTTCAGCTTTAATACCTTTTTCTTTCGTAGATTTCTTTGCCTCTTGCATATCTTCAAGACTGAGAAATAGAACACCTCTTTTCTTCAGAGTCGGTTTAGGAGTTGGCTCAGGAGTTGTCTCAGGAAGTGTCCAATTATTTTCATTAGTAAACATATTATTCGATAGCAATTCAACTTGATCGACTGTTCTTTCCCTGAAAACACAACCAGCACAACTATCCAGGTGGTCTTTGGAAATATTGGTTAGTCCATTATAAAAGATATCAAGTATTTTATTTTTCTTAAGAGGATGATCAGGCAAAGCATTAAGTAATCGGAGAAGCCTCCCCCAAGCTTGTGGGAGACTCTCTTCTTCAATTTGCACAAAATTATATATTTCCCTTAAGGCAGCTTGTTTCTTATGAACAGGGAAATATTTAGCAGAGAAGTAACAAATCATATCCTGGGGACTACGCACATAACCAGGATCAAGAGAATTAAACCAAGTTTTAGCATCACCCTTTAATGAGAACTGAAATATCTTAAGGATATAGTAGTAGTGAGATTTCTCATCATTAGTGAATAGGGTGGCTATATCATTTAATTTAGTAAGATGTGCCATAACAGTTTCAGATTCATAGCCATAAAAAGGATCAGATTCAACCAAAGTAATTATCTCAGGATCGACAGAGAAACCATAATCCTTGTCAGTAACAAAGATAGTTGAAGTAGCAAAAGCAGGGTCATATTTCATTCTAGCATTTAGAGACTTCTGTTTCAGCTTAGCTAATAATTTGTTAAGATCAGATCTATCATTGCAAGCAAGAAAATCTCTAGCAGTTTCTTCATCCATAACATAAACCTCAGGAACAATAGGCAATTCATATTTAGGGTGAGAACCTTCATCATCGCTATCATCAATAACATCAGTTTCAAGAATTTCATTCTCTTTAGCCCTAGCAAGTTGTTCATCAAAAATTCACCTAATGGCATAGTAGTATCAAGCATAGAAGTAGTTTCATCATAAGTATCATGCATAACAGAAGTGGCATCATCAGTAACATGCGACATATCAGATTTAATAGCAAAAGTAGGCTGAGGTGTCGCAAGTTTACTCATAATAGAAGGAGAATCAAGTGCAGATCTAGATGGCAGTTCCTTACCTCCCCTCGTAGTTGAGGGATAAATCTTAGTTCTTTTGTCTTTCAAGTTCCTCATAGTGAACAGCAAATATAAATCCCAAGTGACTCAAAGAATAGAGCTATGCTCCCGGGCAAGGGCGCCAGAAAATAGTCTTGATAACCCACAACTATAGGGCATCGCAATAGTTTTCGAGGGTAGAGTATTCAACCCATATTTATTGATTCGACACAAGGGGAGCCAAAGAATATTCTCAAGTATTAGCAGTTGAGTTGTCAATTCAACCACACCTGGATAACTTAGTATCTGCAGCAAAGTATTTAGTAGCAAAGTAGTATGGAAGTAACGGTAACAGTAGCAAAAGTAACAGTAGCAGTTTTGTAGTAATTGTAACAGCATCAACGGTAAAGTAACTAAGAAAAGAACAATATGTGAAAGGCTCGTAGGCATTGGATCAGTGATGGATAATTATGTCGGATGCGATTCCTCATGTAATAGTTATAACATAGGGTGACACAAAACTAGCTCCAATTCATCAATGTAATGTAGGCATGTAATCTGAACATAGTCATACGTGCTTATGGAAAAGAACTTGCATGGCATCTTTTGTCCTACCCTCCCGTGGCAGCGGGGTCCTATTAGAAACTAAGGGATATTAAGGCCTCCTTTTAATAGAGTACCGGGCCAAACCATTAACACTTATTGAATACATGAACTCCTCAAACTACGGTCATCACCGGTAAATATCCCGATTATTGTCACTTCGGGGTTAACGGATCATAACACATAATAGGTGACTATAGACTTGCAAGACAGGAGCAAGAACTCAAATATATTCATGAAGACATAATAGGTTCAGATCTGAAATCATGGCACTCGGGCCCTAGTGACAAGCATTAAGCATAGCAAAGTCATAGCAACATCAATCTCAGAACATAGTGGATACTAGGGATCAAACCCTAACAAAACTAACTTGATTACATGGTAAATCTCATCCAACCCATCACCGTCCAGCAAGCCTACAATGGAATTACTCACGCATGATGGTGAGCATCATGAAATTGGTGATGGAGGATGGTTGATGATGACGACGGCGACGAATCCCCCTCTCTAGAGCCCTGAACGGAGTCCAGATCAGCCCTCCCGAGAGAGTTTAGGGGTTGGCGGCAGCTCCGTATCGTAAAATGCAATGAATCTTTCTCTCTGATTTTTTTGTCCCCGAACATGAATATATGGAGTTGGAGTTGAGGTTGGTGGAAATCCAGGGGGCCCACGAGGCAGGGGGCTGACCTAGGGGGGGCGCGCCCTCCACCCTCATGGACTTGGTGTGGGCCCCCTAGTGCTGATTCTTTCGCCAGTATTTTTTATTAATTCCAAAAAGTAGCTTCGTGGATTTTCAGATCATTCCGAGAACTTCTATTTCTGCACAAAAATAACACCTTGGGAGTTGTGCTGAAAACATCGTCAGTCCGGGTTAGTTCCATTCAAATCATGCAAGTTAGAGTCCAAAACAAGGGCAAAAGTGTTTGGAAAAGTAGATACGACGGAGACGTATCATGGCCTCAAGGTTGAATTTTGGCCCTCCAAACCGGGGTGCTCGAGCTTTCCACTTATGACGTTGGTTATTATTCTGCGTGCTGGTGTTAGCCACAAAATCTAAACCACCGTTCGCCTTACATTTACCATTACCACCTTGACCTGCTGTGTTATGCTGTCCTTTTGCATTGCCACCCTTCTTCCCCTTCCCAGTCTTCTCCTCATCAGACTCAGGCTCTTTAGTGCTATCAAAGTCGGCATACCTGACGAGAGCCGCCATGAGCTCCCCCATATCATTGCAATGACGCTTAAGCTGCCCCAATTTCTGATTAAGGGGAGAAGCGACAATTCTTCTCTAACATCAGGACTGCTGAACCGGCGTTGATATTGTCCGACGAGTGTATAACAGCTGAAATCCGGCGCACCCAATTGGTTGTTTGACTCGCCTTCACCTTGAACGCAAGAATCCAAATCCAGAATCGACATAGGCTGCTTGCATGTGTCTTTAAACTTTTGAATAAAACACCTTTTCAACTCTGCCCACGATCCAATGGAGTTAGCGGGCAGGATTTTCAACCAAGTACAAGCCGGCCCATCCAAAACCATGGTGAAATACTTAGCACATGCAGCATCACCGACATCTAGCATCTCCATAGCCATCGCATAACTCTCAATGCAAGCCTCTGGGGGCTGATCTGCCGTGTAGTTAGGCACCTTACGGTGGCCCTTGAAATCCTTAGGCAAGCGCTCATTGTGTAGAGCTGGCACTAAACACGACATGCCTAAGGTACTAGGAGTTACACCTGCCTCCACAGACGTCGACGGATAAACTAGAGATTGTTGTTGAGTCGCCAACTATGCCGCCAGCTCCGCCTCACACCGCGCTCTGCCCTGGTCCACCAAAGCATGAGCTTCATTACCAGCACGCGGCGGGTCAGACCTACGAGGCTGATTGCGGTGTCGTTCACTACTTGACACGGCCAATTCATCGATATGCCTACTATAACTCCGGCTTGGACGTGGTGTTGAATGAATACGGTCACGACTATATGAATAAGCCGCCTGTTGGGCCACAGCCGTCTGAAGATGCTCTCCGCCTCTCTGTATTTCCATCGCCACTAGCGACTCATCCTGAGCTGGGAGAGCCGCCATTCGAGTAGCCGCAGCTATAATGTTATCCAAGGGGTTAGAAAAATGCCCTAGGGGGGTTAAGTTCAAATGTGGGGGGTCTATAGCACGTGGCTGAACCGGTTCTCCAGCCGCCGGTGCCTCAACGGCCCGGTCCACACCAGGCGGGTTACTAGTTCCTGCCCCAGGCATGTTGAAAAGGTTCCTCGCATCGTAAGTCGGGGGCAGCCTGCTCACATGCCTTCTGTTAAAGACAGTGTTTGACGCGTCCCGGTCTAGGCTTAAGCGGAAGCTCTCTGCCTGAAGTCATTCCGCCTCCCTCTGCAAGGCGTCTCACTCCGTTGTCATCTGGGTGTTCTCCGTGTTTAGCTCCTCCTTGGCTTGGGTTATCTCATCTTGTAATTTTGCAACATTCGCGTTATGTTGAGTTTGATTCGCCAGGTTAACCTCCATCGTCAACAACATTGCCAAGGCATCCAACAGATCAGACAAAACTTGAGCCGGCGGGCGCACAGGGCCTCCTGCCCCAGCTGCCATCGTCGTTGCTGACCCAGAGATCATGTTTGCTGCAGTCGAAGAATCCAGCCCTGGCTGTGTACCGGCCATGAAGATCACAACCCGGTGTGGCGCCTCGTAGGGTCCGGAATACTATCACCATCGGAACAGCCCCCAAGCCCACCATCCTGAACCTGATACATGGAGTTGGTCTCACCAGTTGAGGAATCGTCACCTGAGCAGACAACCATCTCACCACCAGATTCAGATCCTCCTTTCAGCTCCGCTCCATGAACGAAACCAACAAAGACATGCTTAGGGGCAGCTTGAACCTTGGTGGGTCATGCGCGCTGAGCCGTTTCGACGATGTCGGTGAGGATGTCCGGCTCAGCTTTCGACTCACCAATCTTGCCAATGAAGACATGGAATCCGCCAAAGGGGACCCGGTACCCATACTCGATTGAGCCAGCCTCGGGGCCCCAGCCCTCGTCATCGATGTAGAGCTTGTCGCGACGACTCTTAGTCATTTGCCCCACAGCGTATCCCTTGAGCCCTGCGAAGCTGCCTTCAAGAACTCGAAACCACCGTGTGCTGGCCCCATGGTGGGCGCCAACTATCATGGAATTGTAACGGTAGATGCCCTTGTTGGGGAACGTTGCAGAAAATTAAAAAATTTCCTACGGTTTCACCAAGATCCATCTATGAGTTCATCTAAGCAACGAGTCATGGGAGATGCATCTACATACCACTTTGTAGATCGCGAGCGGAAGCGTTCAGAAGAACGGGGTTGAAGTAGTCGTTCTCGTCGTGATCCTATCACCGGAGATCCTAGCGCCGAGCGGACGGCACCTCCGCGTTCAACACACGTATGGAGCGGATGACGTCTCCTCCTTCTTGATCCAGCAATGGGGAGGAGAGGTTGATGATGATGGCTCCAGCAGCAGCACAACGGCGTGGTGGTGGTGGAACAGCAGCACTCCGGCAGGGCTTCGCCAAGCACGTGACGGAGGAGGAAGAGGTGTAGCAGGGGAGGGAGGCGCCAGAACTTCAGGGTGCGGCTTCCCCCTCTTCCGCTCCCTTTATATAGGCCCCCAGGGGGGGCGCCGACCCTGGGAGATCCAATCTCCCAAGGGGGTGGCGGCCAAGGGGGGTGGAGTACCCCCCAAGGCAAGTGGGGCGCCCCCCCACCCTAGGGTTTCAACCCTAGGCGCAGGGGGTGGGCCAAGGGGGGCGCACCAGCCCACTATGGGCTGGTTCCCCTCCCCACTTCGGCCCTTGGGGCCCTCCGGGATGGGTGACCCCACCCGGTGGACCCCCGGGACCCTTCCGGTGGTCCCGGTACAATACCGGGTGACCCCAAAACTTTCCCGATGGCCGAGACATCACTTCCTATATATAATTCTTTACCTCCGGACCATTCCGGAACTCCTCGTGACGTCCGGGATCTCATACGTGACTCCGAACAACATTCGCTATGCTGCATACTCATATTAATACAACCCTAGCGTCACCGAACCTTAAGTGTGTGGACCCTACGGGTTCGGGATACACGCAGACATGACCGAGACGGCTCTCGGGCAATAACCAACAGCGGGATCTGGATACCCATGTTGGCTCCCACATGCTCCTCGATGATCTCATCGGATGAACCACGATGTCGAGGATTCGAACAACCCCGTATACAATTCCCTTTGTCAATCGGTACGTTACTTGCCCGAGACTCGATCGTCGGTATCCCAATACCTCGTCCAGTCTCGTTACCGGCAAGTCACTTTACTCGTACCGTAATGCATGATCCCGTTACCAAACACTTGGTCACTTTGAGCTCATTATGATGATGCATTACCGAGTGGGGCAGAGATACCTCTCCGTCATACGGAGTGACAAATCCCAGTCTCGATCTGTGTCAACCCAACAGACACTTTCGGAGATACCTGTAGTGCACCTTTATAGTCACCCAGTTATGTTGTGACATTTGGTACACCCAAAGCACTCTTACGGTATCCGGGAGTTACACGATCTCATGGTCTAAGGAAGAGATACTTGACATTGAAAAAGCTCTAGCAAAACGAACTACACGATCTTGTGCTATGCTTAGGATTGGGTCTTGTCCATCACATCATTCTCCTAATGATGTGATCCCGTTATCAATGACATCTAATGTCCATAGTCAGGAAACCATGACTATCTGTTGACCAACGAGCTAGTCAACTAGAGGCTCACTAGGGACATGTTATGGTCTATGTATTCACACGTGTATTATGATTTCCGGATAATACAGTTATAGCATGAATAAAAGAAAATTATCTTGAACAAGGAAATATAATAATAACCCTTTTATTATTGCCTCTAGGGCATATTTCCAACAGTCTCCCACTTGCACTAGAGTCAATAATCTAGTTACGTTGTGATGAATCGAACACCCATAGAGTTCTGGTGTTGATCATGTTTTGCTCGCGAGAGAGGTTTAGTCAACGGATCTGCGACATTCAGATCCGTATGTACTTTGCAAATATCTATGTCTCCATCTTGAACATTTTCACAGATGGAGTTGAAACGACGCTTGATGTGCCTGGTCTTCTTGTGAAACCTGGGCTCCTTGGCAAGGGCAATAGCTCCAGTGTTGTCAGAGAAGAGTTTGATCGGCCCCGACGCATTGGGTTGACTCCTTGTTGTGGAACGTAGCAGAAATTCAAAATTTTCCTACGTGTCACCAAGATCTATCTAGCGAGAAACCAGCAATGAGGGGAAGGAGAGTGCATCTACATACCCTTGTAGATCGCTAAGCAGAAGCATTCAAGAGAACGGGGTTGAAGGAGTCGTACTCGTCGTGATCCAAATCACCAGAGATCCTAGTGCCGAACGGACGGCACCTCCGCGTTCAACACACGTACAGCCCGGTGACGTCTCCCATGCCTTGATCCAGCAAGGAGAGAGGGAGAGGTTGAGGAAGACTTGATCCAGCAGTAGCACAACGGCGTGGTGGTGGTGGAGGAGCATGGCAATACTGCAGGGCTTCGCCAAGCACCGCGAGATATGAGGAGAAAGACTTGTGAAAGGGGGAGGGCTGCACCAGAACTTGGGTAAAGCTCCCATGCGCCTCCCCACTATATATAGGGGTGGAGGGGGCTGGTTTCTTGCCCTCCTAGTCCATTGGGGCGTTGGCAAAGGTGGGAGAAAAGAAATCCCATCATTTCCTTCCCCACCGATTGTTATCCCCCTTTTTAGGGATCTTGATCTTATCCCTTTGGGATATGATCTTATTCCTTCTAAGGGGGGATCTTGGTGCGCCTTGACCAGGGGTGTGGGGCCTTGCCCCACTACCCACGTTCATGTGGGTCCCCCCATGCAGGTGGGCCCCACTCCGGAACCTTCTAGAACATTCCCGGTACAATACCGAAAAATCCCGAACATTTTCCGGTGGCCAAAATAGGACTTCCCATATATAAATCTTTACCTCCGGACCATTCCGGAACTCCTCGTGACGTCCGGGATCTCATCCGGGACTCCAAACAACATTCGGTAACCACATACAAACTTCCTTTATAACCCTAGCATCATCGAACCTTAAGTGTGTAGACCCTACGGGTTCGGGAACCATGCAGACATGACCGAGACGTTCCCCGGTCAATAACCAACAGCGGGATCTGGATACCCATTTTGGCTCCCACATGTTCCACGATGATCTCATCGGATGAACCACGATGTCAAGGACTCAATCGATCCCGTATACAATTCCCTTTGTCTAGCGGTATTGTACTTGCCCGAGATTCGATCGTCGGTATGCCGATACCTTGTTCAATCTCATTACCGGCAAGTCTCTTTACTCGTTTCGTAACACATCATCCCGTGATCAACCCTTTGATCACATTGTGCACATTATGATGATGTCCTACCGAGTGGGCCTAGAGATACCTCTCCGTCACACGGAGTGACAAATCCCAGTCTCGATTCGTGCCAACCTAACAGACACTTTTGGAGATACCTGTAGTGCGCCTTTATAACCACCCAGTTACGTTGTGACGTTTGGTACACCCAAAGCATTCCTACGGTATCCGGGAGTTGCACAATCTCATGGTCTAAGGAAATGATACTTGACATTAGAAAAGCTTTAGCATACGAACTACGATCTTTGTGCTAGGCTTAGGATTGGGTCTTGTCCATCACATCATTCTCCTAATGATGTGATCCCGTTATCAACGACATCCAATGTCCATGGTCAGGAAACCGTAACCATCTGTTGATCAATGAGCTAGTCAACTAGAGGCTTACTAGGGACATGGTGTTGTCTATGTATCCACACATGTATATGAGTTTCCTATCAATACAATTATAGCATGGATAATAAACGATTATCATGAACAAGGAAATATAATAATAACTAATTTATTATTTCCTCTAGGGCATATTTCGAACAGTCTCCCACTTGCACTAGAGTCAATAATCTAGTTCACATCGCCAAGTGATTAACACTCACAGGTCACATCGCCATGTGACCAACATCCAAAGAGTTTACTAGTGTCATTAAACTAGTTCACATAATCATGTGATTAAGACTCAATGAGTTCTGTGGTTTGATCATGTTTTGCTTGTGAGAGAGGTTTTAGTCAACGGGTCTGCAGCATTCAGATCCGTATGTACTTCGCAAATCTCTAGGTCATATTGTAAATGCTGCTTCCACGCTCCACTTGGAGCTATTCCAAATGGTCGCTCCACTATACGTATCCGGTTTGCTACTCAGAGTCATTCGGATAGGTGTTAAAGCTTGCATCGACGTAAACCTTTACGCCGAACTCTTTATCACCTCCATAATCGAGAAACATATCCTTATTCCTCTAAGGATAATTTTGACCGCTAGCTGGTGATCCACTCCTTGATCACCTTTGTACCCTCTTGCCAGACATGTGGCAAGGCACACATCAGGTGCGGTACTTAGCATAGCATACTGTAGAGCCTACGTCTAAAGCATAGGGGACGACCTTCGTCCTTTCTCTTTTCTGCTGTGGTCGAGCTTTAAGTCTTAACTTCGTACCTTACAACTCAGGCAAGAACTCCTTCTTTGACTGATCCGTCTTGAACACCTTCAAGATCATGTCAAGGTACGTGCTCATTTGAAAGTATTATTAAGCATTTTGATCTATCCTTATAGATCTTGATGCTCAATGTTCAAGTAGCTTAATCCAGCTTTTCTAATGAAAAACACTTTTCAAACAACCCTATATGCTTTCCAGAAACTCTACAACATTTCTGATCAACAATATACTCATCAGAAATTCTATAGTGCTCCCACTGATCACTTCTTTGGAAATACAAGTTTCTCATAAACTTTGTATAAACCAAAAATCTTTGATCATCTTATCAAAGTGCATATTCCAACTCCGAGATGCTTACTCCAGTCCATGGAAGGATCGCTGGAGCTAGCATACCTTTTAGCATCCTTAGGATCGACAAAACCTTTCTGATTGTATCACATACAACCTTTCCTTACGAAAACTAGTAAGGAAACTCGTTTTGACATCCATCTGCCAGATTTCATAAATGCAGCTAATGCTAACATGATTCCGACGGATTTTAAGCATCGCTACGGATGAGAAAATCTCATCGTAGTCAAGTCCTTGAACTTGTGAAAAAATCTTCGCCACAAGTCGAGCTTCATAGATGGTGACATTACCATCCACGTTCGTCTTCTTCTTAAAGATCCATTTATCTCAATGGCTTGCCGATCATTGGGCAAGTCCACCAAAGTCCATGCTTTGTTCTGATACATGGATCCTATCCCCAATTTCATGGCTTCTAACCATTTGTCAGAATTTGGGCCCACCATCGCTTCTCCATAGCTCGTAGGTTCATTGTTGTCTAGCAACATGACCTTCAAGACAGGATTACTGTACCACTCTAAAGCAGTACGCATCCTTGTCACCCTACGAGGTACGGTAGTGACTTGATCCGAAGTTTCATGATCACTATCATAAGCTTCTACTTTAATTGGTGTAGGTGCCACAGGAACAACTTCCTGTTCCCTGCTACACACTAGTTGTAGTGATGGTTCAGTAACCATATAAAGTCTCCACCATCCTCCCACTCAACTTTTCGAGACAAACTTTTCCTCGAGAAAGGACCCGGTTCAAGAAACAATCCCTATTGCTTTCGGATCTGAATTAGGAGGTATACCCAACTGTTTTGGGTGTCCTATGAAGATGCATTTTATCCGCTTTGGGTTCGAGCTTATCAACCTGAAACTTTTTCACATAAGCGTCGCAGCCCCAAACTTTTAAGAAACGACAACTTAGGTTTCTCCAAACCACAGTTCAAATGGTGTCATCTCAACGGAATTACGTGGTGCCCTATTAAAGTGAGTGCGGTTGTCTCTAATGCCTAGCCCATGAATGATAGTGGTAATTCGATAAGAGACATCATGGTACGCACCATATCCAATAGGGTGCAACTATGATGTTCGGACACACCATCACACTATGGTGTTCCAGGCGGTATTAATTGTGAAACAATTTCCACAATGTCTTAATTGCGTGCCAAAGCTTGTAACTCAGATACTCATCTCTATGATCATATCATAGACATTTTATCCTCTTGTCACGATGATCTTCAACTTCACTCTGAAATTACTTGAACCATTCAATAATTCAGACTTGTGTTTCATCAAGTAAATATACTCAACATCTACTCGAATCATCTGTGAAGTAAGAACATAACGATATTCACTGCATGCCTCAGCACTCATTGGACTGCACACATCAAAATGTGTTACTTCCAACAAGTTGCTATCTTGTTCCATCTTACTGAAAACGAGGCTTCTCAGTCATCTTGCCCATGTGGTATGATTTGCATATCTCAAGTGATTCAAAATCAAGTGAGTCCAAACGATCCATCTGCATGGAGTTTCTTCATGCGTATACACCAATAGACGTGGTTCGCATGTCTCAAACTTTTCAAAAACGAGTGAGTCCAAAGATCCATCAACATGGAGCTTCTTCATGCGTTTTATACCAATATGACTTACATGGCAGTGCCACAAGTAAGTGGTACTATCATTACTATCTTATATCTTTTGGCATGAAAATGTGTATCACTACAATCGAGATTCAATAAACCATTCGTTTCAGGTGCAAGACCATTGAAGGTATTATTCAAATAAACAGAGTAACCATTATTCTCCTTAAATGAATAACCGTATTGCGATAGACATAATCCAATCATGTCTATGCTCAACATAAACACCAAATGACAATTAATCAGGTTTAATACTAATCCTGATGGTAGAGGGAGCGTGCGATGTTTGATCACATCAAACTTGGAAATACTTCCAACACATATCGTCAGCTCACCTTTAGCTAGTCTCCGTTTATTCCGTAGCTCTTTTATTTCGAGTTACTAGCACTTAGCAACCGAACCGGTATCTAATACCCTGGTGCTACTAGGAGTACTAGTAAAGTACACATTAACATAATGTATATCCAATATACTTCTATCGACCATGCCAGCCTTCTCATCTACCAAGTATCTAGGGTAATTCCGCTCTAGTGACTATTCCCCTTATCACAGAAGCACTTAGTCTCGGGTTTGGGTTCAACCTTGGGTTTCTTCACTGGAGCAGCAGTTGATTTGCCATTTCATGAAGTATCCCTTCTTGCCCTTGCCCTTCTTGAAACTAGTGGTTTCACCAACCATCAACAATTGATGCTCCTTCTTGATTTCTACTTTCGCGGTGTCAAACATCGCTAATACCTCAAGGATCATCATATCTAGTCCTGATATGTTATAGTTCATCACGAAGCTCTAGCAGCTTGGTGGCAATGACTTTGGAGAAACATCACTATCTCTAGAAGATCAACTCCCACTCGATTCAACTGATTGTCGCACTCAGACAATCTGAGCACAAGCTCAACGATTGAGCTTTTCTCCCTTAGTTTGCAGGCTAAGAAAATCATCGGAGGTCTCATACCTCTTGACGTGGGCACGAGCCTGAAATCCCAATTTCAGCCCTCGAAACACCTCATATGTTCCGCGACGTTTCGAAAACGTCTTTGGTGCCTCAACTCTAAACCGTTTAACTGAACTATCACGTAGTTATCAAAACGTGTATGTCCGATGTTCACAACATCCACAGACAACGTTTGGGGTTCAGCACACTGAGTGGTGCATTAAGGACATAAGCTTTCTTCTGTCCGCATAATCGCTACTGTCAACTTTCAACTACATTTTCTCTAGGAACATATCTAAACAGTGGAACTAAAGCGTGAGCTTACGACATAATTTGCAAAGATCTTTTGACTATGTTCAGGATAATTAAGTTCATCTTATGAACTCCCACTCAGATAGACATCCCTCTAGTCATCTAAGTGATTACATGATCCGAGTCAACTAGGCCGTGTCCGATCATCACGTGAGACGGACTAGTCATCATCGATGAACATCTTCATGTTGATCGTATCTACTATACGACTCATGCTCGACCTTTCGGTCTGTTGTGTTCCGAGGCCATGTCTGTACATGCTAGGCTCGTCAAGTCAACCTAAGTGTTTCGCGTGAGTAAATCTGGCTTACACCCGTTGTATGTGAACGTAAGAATCTATCACACCCGATCATCACGTGGTGCTTCAAAATGACGAACTTTCGCAACGGTACACAATTAGGGGGAACACTTTCTTGAAATTTTAATGAGGGATCATCTTATTTACTACCGTCGTTCTAAGCAAATAAGATGCATAAACATGATAAACATCACATGCAGTCAAATAGTGACATGATATGGCCAATATCATATTGCTCCTTTTGATCTCCATCTTCAGGGCTCCATGATCATCATCGTCACCTGCATGACACCATGATCTCCATCATCGTGTCTCCATGAAGTTGTCTCGCCAACTTATTACTTCTACTACTATGGCTACCGGTTAGCAATAAAGTAAAGTAATTACATGGCGTTGTTCAATGACGCGCAGGTCATACAATAAATAAAGACAACTCCTATGGCTCCAGCCGGTTGTCATACTCATCGACATGCAAGTCGTGATTCCTATTACAAGAACATGATCAATCTCATACATCACATATCATTCATCACATTCTTCTTGGCCATATCACATCACATAGCATACCCTGCAAAAACAAGTTAGACGTCCTCTAATTGTTGTTTGCATGTTTTACGTGGCTGCTATGGGTTTCTAGCAAGAACGTTTCTTACGTACGCAAAAACCACAACGTGATATGTCAATTGCTATTTACCCTTCATAAGGACCCTTTTCATCGAATCCGTTCTGACTAAAGTGGGAGAGACTGGCACCCGTTAGCCACCTTATGCACCAAGTGCATGTCAGTCGGTGGAACCTGTCTCACGTAAGTGTACGTGTAAGGTCGGTCCGGGCCACTTCATCCCACAATACCGTCGAAACAAGATTGGACTAGTAACGGTAAGCATATTGAACAAAATCAATGCCCACAACTACTTTGTGTTCTACTCGTGCAAAGAATCTATGCAATAGACATAGCTCATGATGCCACTGTTGTGGAACATAGCAGAAATTCAAAATTTTCCTACGTGTCACCAAGATCTATCTATGGAGAAACCAGCAACGAGGGGAAGGAGAGTGCATCTACATACCCTTGTAGATCGCTAAGCAGAAGCATTCAAGAGAATGGGGTTGAAGGAGTCGTACTCGTCGTGATCCAAATCACCGGAGATCCTAGTGCCGAACGGACGGCACCTCCGCGTTCAACACACGTACAGCCCGGTGACGTCTCCCATGCCTTGATCTAGAAAGGAGAGAGGGAGAGGTTGAGGAAGACTCGATCCAGCAGCAGCACAACGGCGTGGTGGTGGTGGAGGAGCATGGCAATCCTGCAGGGCTTCGCCAAGCACCGCGAGATATGAGGAGAAAGACTTGTGAAAGGGGGAGGGCTGCACCAGAACTTGGGTAAAGCTCCCATGCGCCTCCCCACTATATATAGGGGTAGAGGGGGCTGGTTTCTTGCCCTCCTAGTCCATTGGGGCGTTGGCAAAGGTGGGAGGAAAGAAATCCCATCATTTCCTTCCCCACCTATTGTTATCCCCCTTTTTAGGGATCTTGATCTTATCCCTTTGGGATATGATCTTATTCCTTCTAAGGGGGGATCTTGGTGCACCTTGACCAGGGGTGTGGGGCCTTGCCCCCACTACCCACGTTCATGTGGGTCCCCCCATGCAGGTGGGCCCCACTCCGGAACCTTCTAGAACCTTCCCGGTACAATACCGAAAAATCCCGAACATTTTCCGGTGGCCAAAATAGGACTTCCCATATATAAATCTTTACCTCTGGACCATTCTGGAACTCCTCGTGACGTCCGGGATCTCATCCGGGACTCCGAACAACATTCGGTAACCACATACAAACTTCCTTTATAACCCTAGCTTCATCGAACCTTAAGTGTGTAGACCCTACGGGTTCGGGAACCATGCAGACATGACCGAGACGTTCTCCGGTCAATAACCAACAGCGGTATCTGGATACCCATGTTGGCTCCCACATGTTCCACGATGATCTCATCGTATGAACCATGATGTCAAGGACCCAATCGATCCCGTATACAATTCCCTTTGTCTAGCGGTATTGTACTTGCCCGAGATTCGATCGTCGGTATGCCGATACCTTGTTCAATCTCGTTACCGGCAAGTCTCTTTACTTGTTCCGTAACACATCATCCCGTGATCAACCCTTTGATCACATTGTGCACATTATGATGATGTCCTACCGAGTGGGCCCAGAGATACCTCTCCGTCACACGGAGTGACAAATCCCAGTCTCGATTCGTGCCAACCCAACAGACACTTTCGGAGATACCTGTAGTGCACCTTTATAACCACCCAGTTACGTTGTGACGTTTGGTACACCCAAAGCATTCCTACGGTATCCGGGAGTTGCACAATCTCATGGTCTAAGGAAATGATACTTGACATTAGAAAAGCTTTAGCATACGAACTACGATCTTTGTGCTAGGCTTAGGATTGGGTCTTGTCCATCACATCATTCTCCTAATGATGTGATCCCGTTATCAACGACATCCAATGTCCATGGTTAGGAAACCGTAACCATCTGTTGATCGACGAGCTAGTCAACTAGAGGCTTACTAGGGACATGGTGTTGTCTATGTATCCACAAATGTATCTGAGTTTCCTATCAATACAATTATAGCATGGATAATAAACGATTATCATGAACAAGGAAATATAATAATAACTAATTTATTATTGCCTCTAGGGCATATTTCCAACACTCCTAGGTCGGTGATGAACTCCTTCACCCAAATTGCTTCATGCGCTGCCTCCGAGGCTGCCATGTACTCTGCTTCACATGTAGATCCCACCACGACGCTCTGCTTGCAGCTGCACCAGCTTACTGCTCCACCATTCAACATATACACGTATCCGGTTTGTGAATTAGAGTCGTCCAGATCTGTGTCGAAGCTAGCGTCGACGTAACCCTTTACGACGAGCTCTTCGTCACCTCCATAAACGAGAAACATGTCCTTTGTCCTTTTCAGGTACTTTACGATATTCTTGACCGCTGTCCAGTGTTCCTTTGCCCCGTCTTCGAGCTCTGCCTCCGGCGCCTCTGTCTCCGCCAAGCTCCTGGCCGGTCCCCGGGAAGTTCTCTTGGTGTCTTCTGGCACCCTTAGCTCGCCTAGGCGCTTCTTTTGCCCTCCCCGGCAAGCTTCTCTTGCCGGGGCCTCCTTGACCTACCTCCTGAAGAGAGAAACAGGAGAGGGATTACGGGCATCTTATCTTTTAATTTGTAAGCCTTCGGGCCTTAGCTCTATTTAAAGTTTGTAATCCTCTCTATCATGTTTTTCATCCTCCATGGACTTGCACTAAATTGGGATGTTTTTTAATGAAAAGAGGGGAAAGCTTGCCGGATTAAGTCCTTTACTTGATTGTGTGCCTTGTACGTTTTCACCCTACGCTTTTACGGAACTTGCCGGCGCGGGCACCTTGCCGTGGGCGCCGAGTGCGGAACGTCGGCAACGGAACTGCAACCGATAGGGAACCTTGTCGCGGAGCTAGTCGCGGCTTACTTAAGTAGTTGAGCGGACTCGAAACGATAGTAAGGCAACTAGCTACGAGTTGGTTCTCTGCCGGCGGTGTCGCGACCGACAAGAAACCTTGCCGTTGAGCTAGCCGCAGTTCACCTAAATTGTCGAGCGGACTCGAAACAACAGTCGGTGCGCGACTAGCTACGAGCCGGTTCCTCCGCGCACAGGTTCTTTTTATACAAGGCATGATCGTTCAGAGACGCGGCCTTGCTTTCCCCAGCCCATAAGAGGATGCATGATGAGGGATGAAAAACTTATCTGGTATTACAGCCCCCGGCGACTCTGGCTTGCCGGGGGTGAATCTTGATATGTGCAGCCCCCGGCGACTTTGGCTCCACCGGGACCTAGGTGCCGGCGCGCCTTGCTCTGTCATTGCCGCCAGCGTTGTAGCCCCAGGGGACCCTGACTTGCCGCGTAGGGATCTTGGCAATCGCAGCCCCCAGTGAAATCGGCTTGCCGGGGCCTCTTCGCCAGTGCGCCCTTCTGGTTTTTCCTTGTCGCTGTTATTATGGTCACAAAAATAACTAAGACAGCACTGTAATAAGTTACTCTTTGCAATGTAACTTCAAGTTGGGCAATGCGACGCCATGTTTCGCCCTTTGTATGTTTACACTCTACGCTTCTAGGGAACTTGCCGGCGCTAACACACTTGCTGAGTGCGGAACGTCAGCAGCCTGCTGACGGTGTTGTACCCGGCAAGAAACCTCCTCGGGCCAGTTGCAGCGCACTTGCATTGTCGAGCGGACTCGAAAACAAAGCAAGGACACAACTTAACCACGAGTTAGCTCCTCTGCGCACAAGTTTCTCATACAAAGGACGTCCCATGGCAAGGCTTGCTACGTTACATCCTCGACTTCATTACATCCCTTGTACGTTTTTTCCCTACGCTTCTAGGGAACTTGCCGGTGCTAACACACTTGCTGAGTGCGGAACGTCAGCAGCCCGCTGGCGGTGTTGTACCCGGCAAGAAACCTTCTCGGGCCAGTTGCAGCGCGCTTGTATTGTTGAGCGGACTCGAAAACAAAGCAAGGGCGCAACTTAACCACGAGTTGGCTCCTCAGCGCACGGGTTTTTCATACAAGGGACGAACGTTCGAGGAACATAACATAAGCGCTTAAAACTAAAAAAGGAAAGAGCTATGCACTCAAGCTCGGGTGACTTAGCTTTTCTGTCTTCCGCGGTCCGGCGAAGCCGCGTTCCTCCCTTGACTTCCTCCCTTGCACGTTTTCACCCCCCCGCGCTTTCAGGGAACCTGCCGGCGCAAACACACTTGCTGAGTGCGGGACATCAGCAGCCCGCTAGCTGGCGGTGTTGCTTCCGGCAGGAAGAACTCGTCGGGCTAGTTGCGGCGCGCTTTCGTCGTTGAGCGGACTCGAAACGGATCAAGGGCGCAACTTAGCCACGATTCGGCCCTTCTGCGCACAGGTTCTTTGTACAAGGTTCGGATTCTCAGGGAATACAATCCAAAAGCTTGAAACTGCACGCTTTCTTCGCCCTACTGGCTGGTGAAGCTCGATGGTGCATCCTCGACGGTAGCGCGGCACTCCGGGGAGGCGTGCTTGCCGGAGCAGGTACCAGAGCTGTTCTTGCCGGGCTTGGTCTTTGGCGGATCTGCCTTTGCTTTCTTGCACTTGCCGGTGGAGCTCGATGGTGCGCTCTCGACGGCAGCGCGGCACTCCGGGGAGGTGCGCTTGCCGGAGTGGGCATCAGGGCTGCACTTGCCGGACTTCAGTTTCTCCTTCCCCCGGGTAGCTTCAGCGGCAAGTGGCTCGCGCTCTGCTGCGGCTGCTGCTTCCCGGTATATCTTGTCGGCGCAGATGAGTGCATCCCTCTTGTCACCTTGGACAGAAATGACACTCATCGGGCCAGGCATCTTGAGCACGTTGTATGCGTAGTGAGAGGCTGCCATGAACTTGGCAAGCGTTGGTCGGCCGAGTATCCCATTGTAGGGTAATGGGATATCAGCAACATCGAAGGTGACCCTCTCTATCCTGAAATTCAGCTTGCTGCCAAACGTCACTGGCAGCATGATCTTCCCCTTGGGCTTGCTCCTTCCCGGATTTATCCCTTGAAAGGTACCAGTTTCTTCGAGCTCGCTGTCGGGGATCTGGAGCTTCTTGAGTACTGTGGAGGAAATCAGGTTCAGGCCGGCCCCGCCGTCAACCAACATCTTCGTGACCTTGAGGTTGCGGATTATTGGTGAGACCAACATCGGCAAGCACCCGACCGCAGTGATGCGATCAGGGTGGTCCTCAACATCGAAAATGATGGGCGTGCCGGACCATTTCAGAGGCTTGCGCGCCTCGACGGACGGCTCCGCTGCGTTCACCTCTCGCACCCTCTGCTTGAGTTGGCGGTGCGAGGCGTGCAGAGAGGCGCCGCCGTCTATGCACAGCACCTCTGTCGCCTTCTGAAACTCTTGGTCATCGGTCTCATCTTCCTCCATCTCATCCTCATCTTCGTCCTTGTCGCGGCCGCGGGGAGGCCTATCTCCTTGTCGCGGCTTGGCCTTGCCGCGGTGTCCTCCCCGGGCGGGAAGCTTCTTGCCGGATCCTCCGCCACCTCCCGGGGCTCTCTCCTTATCGCGGCGCTCGTACTCGGCTTTCTGCAACTCCGCCATCTCTTCGACTTTCTTGCAGGTTTGGAGATCGTGGCCTTTGGTGTGGTGGATCTTGCAATACCACTTGCCGGAGCCATCCTGCTTGTCGGCGGCCACCACAGCCTCGCCAGAGTCATCGGCCTTGGCCTTGTCGGAGTCGCCTCCGTTGCCGGAATGCTCAACAGCTAGCACATCCTTAGTCTTTCTCTTCCTATTGTTCCGTCTCCGGTTCTTCCTTGCCGGGGCGGTATCCTCACTGTCAGATCCTTCTGCTCCTGCAACCTCTCCAGGGATTTTCCTCCCCTCCTCAGCCCGTGCACACTTGTCGGCCAGAGCATAGAGCTCGCTGACGTCTCTGATCTTGCACATCGCCATCTCCTCCCTCATCCTGCGGTTACGCACGTTCTGATGAAAGGCGCTGATAACTGCGGCAGGGTGGACGTCTGGGATGTTGCGTTGCACCTGGCTGAATCTCTGTATGTACTTGCGCAGGGGCTCCCCCTCCTTCTGGACGAGCAAGTGGAGGTCACTCTCCTGGCCATGAGGCTTGTGGCCACCCGTGAAGGCGCCGACAAACTGATGACACAGGTCTGCCCACGAAGAGATGGAACCGTCCGGCAAGTGCATGAGCCAAGATCTGACATTGGGCTTGAGCACCAGCGGGAAGTAGTTGGCGAGGATCTTCTCATCGCGCCCTCCGGCAGCCTGCACCGCGATGGTGTAGAGGCTGAGGAACTCCGATGGATGTATCCTGCCATTGTACTTCTCGGGCACGTCTGGCTTGAAGTTCTTGGTTTTGGGCCACAGGACTTGCCGCAGCTCGCGGGTGAACGCAGGGCAACCTGCCGCGTACGGCAAGTCGCCTGGCTCCCCTAGTGCATGCATGTCGACAGTGGGCCCGGCACGCTGGTCAGATTGACATCGCGTTTCCCTTCTGTGCTCGATGCGAGTGCGAGCGTCTTCGTGCTGCCATTCTTGGAGAACGTGGCGCTGATCGCGTCGGGTTCGCGGGTCCGACAACGCGGTGGAGTCGCCGTCGGGGTTGGTCCGACGAGCCGGCGATCTTGGCCTTCGGGGCTGGGAGTGCACGGAGGTGGCCCCCCAGCGGTCTTGTCGGCATCGGCTTGCGCTTGGACGCCTTGCCGGGGCCTCAATGCACTCGGTTGCCGGGGCTTGTCGCCGTTGGCGAAGGCGATGAGACTGTATATGGTCATCCTCCAGTCGTCGATCTTGTGCGGCGCCGGAGGGTAGTCTAGGAGCAGCTAGGCTCGGGCCAGCGCTTCCTCTGCTGTATTGGGTGGTGGCGGTGACGAGCGGTGCGAGGAGCAGGATGTGCTCGGACTCCCAACTGGATTGGGAGGTGCAACACCCCGCCCTGGCGACCGTACCTCGCTCGCTCCAGCATGCGGGCGTGCATGCTGACCTCGAGCGTCTCGTGACCCGCCAGCTTGACCTTGTTCCAACGCGAGCACGGTGCTAGGAGCACCGGGGCGTTGTCGACCTTGCACTTCCTGGGAAGGGTGCGGTGTCCGCATGGTCGCCGACGCTTGCGGGGCCTTGTTTTTGGATCTGGTGACGACGTGAGTCCCACCGTCGGCGCCCGCTCCTCCGCCGGCGTCCACTCCACCGCCCGTTCGCTCCGGCGGTGGCGGCAGAATCGATGTAGACGGAGCGGCTACCTCCGAAGGCTTCTTCTTCGGTGACATGTTGATGAAGGCATTGATGCAGCGCGCGCGGAGACCGGATTGGATGCTCACGACCTCGACGCAGCCCCTACCTGGCGCGCCAAAGATGTCAGGGCCTGGTCTCTATGTGCCCCCGAGCACCTATGGGGCACGGGGTGCCCCTTCTAGTTCGGCGAGGGGGCGGAGGCCGCGCGCAGAGCAGATCGAGGCCCGGGCGCGCGCGCTGGGGAGACGGGCGATTTTTACCTAGCTTCGGAGCTCTCCGGAGAGATAAAACTCCTACTGCTGCTTTGTGTTTTTATTTGATCTTGCTCGAATGCGAGCGCACAGTGGTGTGGTGTGTGTGTGTTGGACCGAACCCTATGTCGAATGAACCCTAATCCTGCGTCCCAAGATGAACCGAACCCTACTCAACCCGAACCGAACCGAACCGAACCGAACCGAACCCCTTCTACATGCGCATGGGCCTCCCTTTTATAGTCTAAAGGGGGCACCAACAGGTGGCAGCGTAAGAAGAGGGGGTAAAAAGGTAAAAACGCAGGTTGGTGTAACAGTGACCAACAGTGTCCCCTACCTAATTCTGACGGCAGGGGACAAGGGCATTTAATGCCCGTCCGGTCGCCCCAACAGTGCAGAGAAGTGACCGTCAAGTGAGCCACCGGTTGCCACAATGGCGTCTCTGTCAGCTCCGCTTGCCACCTCGCCCCGCACGGCTGTGTAGTGCCTCGCCACGTGCCTTTGGGATGGCCTTGTGATGACACGTCGCCGGATGTGCTGGAGTTTGGTTGGCAATCTTGCAGCGGCAAGTGCCTTGCCGCAGCTCTTCTCTTGTCGTGTCGGCAAGCTTGCCGGCCGTCGGGTCTTGCCGGGACGCGCGGGGCGCCGCGGCAAGTCTTCTGGAGGTGCCTTGGTCGGCCTTCCCGGCAAGCTCCTCTTGCCGGGGCCTTTGTTTTCTTCCCGGTAAGCTCTTCTTGTCGGGGCCTTGGTTGGCCTTCCCGACAAGCTCCTCTTGCCGGGGCTTTAGCTTGAGTACTCTGTTCTTGAATGGCATCAAAGTAGCCACGGAGGATCTTGGCGGACGCCCGGCAAGCCCTGCCGCGGGTCGCTGCGACTGCCCGTGCACAAGTTCGGGGTACTAAGGTACCCCCCTACTTTAGTACACCGACACCGTCGATGTTATTGGGGTCGATGTCAAGCATGTCTGTTAGGTCATCGACAGTGGCTTTAAAGTGGGTGGCGGGTGGGCTGCAATTTTCTTCGTCTTCTGTATCCCACACGGGCCGGACATAGTTCGGCCAGGAGTCTTCTGATAGAGAGAGAGAGAGAGAGAGACTTTAATGAATTTAGCATGTCTCCGAAGGGTGAGTGCTGAAAGATATCCGCGGCAGCGAATTCCATAACCGGAGCCCAGTTAGATTCAACGGGCTCGGATGCGCGTGGTCCGGAACACACGGCCGGAGATGAGTCCGGGGGTCCGGAGACACAGATCCCTTTAGGAGAGGAGTCTGTGTTCGGCTCCAACACCGAGGAGTGTGCGGCCTCCGGGGCGGGGTCCATCCACCCGTCCTTGGAAGGCACGACCTGCTCTAGAACGAAGTCCGGAGCTGTAGCAGGTGCGATGTTCCGAATACCGTCCGACTGCCGATCTAGGTCATGCACGTCGTGGTTGTCCGGCGCTCCTGACACGGGCCCGAATCCGTCGAAGATCAAGTCTCCGCGAATGTCGGCAGTGTATTTTAGGTTTCCAAAGCTGACCTGATGGCCAGGGGCGTAGCTGTCGATCTGCTCCAGATGGTCAAGTGAGTTGGCCCGCAGTGCGAAGCCGCCGAACACGAAGATCTGTCCGGGGAGAAAAGTCTCGCCCAGGACAGCGAGGTTGAAGGTTGCAGAAGCCATCTAACCTTGCAACAACGACACAGAGGAACTCTGAATGAAAGCACCAATGTCGGTGTCAAAACCGGTGGATCTGGTAGGGGGTCCCGAACTATGCGTGTAAGGCTAATGGTAACAGGACACTGGGGACATGATGTTTTACCCAGGTTCGGGCCCTCTCGATGGAGGTAATGCCCTACTTCCTACTTGATTGATCTTGATGATATGAGTATTACAAGAGTTGATCTACCACGAGATCAGAGAGGCTAAACCCTAGAAGCTAGCCTATTGTATGATTGTTCTTCCGTCCTACGGACTAAACCCTCTGGTTTATATAGACACCTGAGGGGGCAAGGGTTACACAGAGTTGGTTTACAGAGGAGGAGATCTACATCCGAATCGCCAAGCTTGCCTTCCACGCCAAGGAGAGTCCCATCCAGACACGGGACGAAGTCTTCTATCTTGTATCTTCATAGTCCAACAGTCCGGCCAAAGTATATAGTCCGGCAGTCCGGATACCCCCTTATCCAGGACTCCCTCACACGTCATTCTCTCCACCGCCATGTCCGGCCCCTTCTCCGCTGCCATGTCCGGCCTCTTTCCCGCGCTGCCATTATCGATCATCTCTTCGTCTTGCCTCGTGTCATCATTGCCCGCCCCGTCGGCATCCTCAACATCGTCATCCTCATCTTCAATTATCCACCGAGTATAGCCATCCATGAAACCAGTCATGAGCAGGTGCGCTTCGACACGACCATCATCATAGAGGTCGAGCCAAACTGTTCCTTTGCATTTTCGACACGGACATAAAACCTCTGTCCAGTTATTTTCTTTCATGTCCTGCACCGCCGACCACAACCACTTGTCCACCATCGTTCCACTAACCATCATGAACGTCTGCACGGTAATAAAAAACAAATTGATTATAAAAATGTGTGGAGGGAAGGAACTTCTGCACGTCTGCAGGGAGATCAAAAGTGCACAAAGCTCTTCTTGACAAAGATAGATCTAGTTAGGGGGCAAATAGGTCACTTGAATAAATGCTACATCTACCTAGCTAGCTAATTTGGGAGGAGACAACTTCAACTAGTGGAGGGAAGGAAAAAGATAAAGGAGATGCATTAATGGAGATGGTGTAGTTAGCTAGGAGTAATGAAGAGAGAGAAAGGTAGGTAGAAGAGGGAGAGTAATGGGGGAGAAGTCTTGAGGAAGAAGAAGAGTGAGAGAGGGAGGATGTGGGAGGTAGGGGAAAGGGATGAGAGGAGATGGGGGAGGGGAGGACAGGTGGGAAAAGGTGGTGGGGGCTGCGTCTTAGCAGTAGCGCGGTAGGAAAAACGCGCTACTGATAAGAGAGTAGAAGCAGCACGCTTTCCTCACACGCGCTACTGCTAAACGGGGCCAACTGTGTAGCCACTTTCAAAATTAGCAGCAGCGATGTGAGGAAAAAGCGCGCTACTACTATCGCATTAGCAGTAGCGCGCATCACGACATAGCGTTGCTGCTAAACTTAGGTTGGTGGTTACTGTCGGTCGATTTTTGTAGTAGCACGGTTTAGACCTCACGCGCTATTGCTAAGTTTGCATCAGCAGCGAGCTTGCCGAACCCGCGCTACTGCTAATTAGCAGTCACGCTTCTTTTTGTGTCGCGTTGCTGCTAAGATTCTATGTATAAGGTTTTCCCTAGTAGTGGAGGGTGGGGGCACGCCCACCCCCCTAGGGCGCGCCCTCCTACCTTATGGCCGCCTCGGATGTTTCTTGACATCCACTCCAAGTCTCATGGATTGCGTTTATTCCAAAAAAAGATCGCTCCCGAAGGTTTCATTCCGTTTGGACTCCGTTTGATATTCCTTTTCTTCGAAACACTGAAATAGGCAAAAAACAGCAATTTGGGTTGGGCCTCCGGTTAGTAGGTCAGTCCCAAAAATGATATAAAAGTGTAAAGTAAAGCCCATAAACATCAAAAATGGGTAATATAATAGCATGGAACAATCAAAAATTATAGATACGTTGGAGACATATCAGGAGCCAAAGAATATTCTCAAGTATTAGCAGTTGAGTTGTCAATTCAACCACACCTGGATAACTTACTACCTGCAGCAAAGTATTTAGTAGCAAAGTAGTATGGAAGTAACAGTAACAGTAGCAAAAGTAACAGTAGCAGTTTTGTAGTAATTGTAACAGCAGCAACGGTAAAGTAACTAAGCAAAGAAAAATATGTGAAAGGCTCGTAGGCATTGGATCAGTGATGGATAATTATGTCGGATGCGATTCCTCATGTAATAGTTATAACATAGGATGACACAGAACTAGCTCCAATTCATCAATGTAATGTAGGCATGTAATCAGAATATAGTCATACGTGCTTATGGAAAAGAACTTTCATGACATCTTTTGTCCTACCCTCCTGTGGCAGCGGGGTCCTATTAGAAACTAAGGGATATTAAGGCCTCCTTTTAATAGAGTACAGGACAAAACCATTAACACTTATTGAATACATGAACTCCTCAAACTACGGTCATCACCGGTAAATATCCCGATTATTGTCACTTCGGGGTTAACGGATCATAACACATAATAGGTGACTATAGACTTGCAAGATAGGATCAAGAACTCACATATATTCATGAAAACATAATAGGTTCAGATCTAAAATCACGGCACTCGGGCCCTAGTGACAAGCATTAAGCATAGCAAAGTCATAGCAACATCAATCTCAGAACATAGTGGATACTAGGGATCAAACCCTAACAAAATTAACTTGATTACATGGTAAATCTCATCCAACCCATCACCGTCCAGCAAGCCTACGATGGAATTACTCATGCACGACGGTGAGCATCAGGAAATTGGTGATGCAGGACGGTTGATGATGACGACAGCGACGAATCCCCCTCTCCGGGGCCCCGAACGGACTCCAGATCAGCCCTCTCGAGAGAGTTTAGGGCTTGGCGGCGGCTCTGTATCGTAAAACGCGATGAATCTTTCTCTCTGATCTTTTTTCTCCTTGAACGTGAATATATGGAGTTGGAGTTGAGGTCGGTGGAGGTCTAGGGGGCCCACCAGGCAGGGGGCGCGCCCTAGGGGGCGCCCCCACCCTCGTGGACAGGATGTGGGCCCCTGGTGTTGATTCTTTCACCAGTTTTTTCTATTAATTCCAAAAAGTTGCTCCGTGGATTTTCAGGTCATTCTGAGAACTTTTATTTCTGCACAAAAATAACACCATGGCAGTTCTGCTGAAAACAGCGTCAGTTCGGGTTAGTTCCATTTAAATCATGCAAGTTAGAGTCCAAAACAAGGGCAAGTTTTTGGAAAAGTAGATACAACGGAGACGTGTCAACTCCCCCAAGCTTAAACCTTTGCTTGTCCTCAAGCAATTCAGTTGACAAACTGAAAGTGATAAAGAAAAACTTTTACAAACTCTGTTTGCTCTTGTTGTTGCAAATATGTAAAGCCAGCATTCAAGTTTTTAGCAAAGATTATGAACTAACCATATTCACAATAACACTTAGGTCTCATGTTTACTCATATCAATGGCATAATCAACTAGCGAGCAATAATAATAAATCTCGGATGACAACACTTTCTCAAAACAATCATAATATGATATAACAAGATGGTATCTTGCTAGCCCTTTTCAAGACCGCAAAACATAAATGCAGAGCACCTCTGAAGATCAAGGACTGACTAAACATTGTAATTCATGGTAAAAGAGATCCAGTCATAGTCATACCCAATATAAATTAATAGTAATGCATGCAAATGACAGCGGTGCTCTCCAGCGGGTGCTTTTTAATAAGAGGGTGATGACTCAACATAAAAGTAAATAGATAGGCCCTTCGCAAAGGGAAGCAGGGATTTGTAGAGGTGCCAGAGCTCGATTTTGAAATAGAGATAAATAACATTTTGAGCGGTATACTTTAATTGTCAACATAACAACTAAGAGATCTCAATATGTTCCATGCTACACACATTATAGGCGGTTCCCAAACAGAATGGTAAAGTTTATACTCCCCCACCACCAACAAGCATCAATCCATGGCTTGCCCAAAACAACGGGTGCCTCCAACTAACAACAATCCCGGGGGAGTTTTGTTTGCAATTATTTTGATTTGATTTGAGCATGGGACTGGGCATCCCGGTGACCAGCCATTTTCTCGTGAATGAGGAGCAGAGTCCACTCCTCTTGAGAATAACCCGCCTAACATGGAAGATACAGAAAGCCCTAGTTGATACATGAGTTGTTCGAGCATACAAAACAGAATTTCATTTGAAGGTTTGGAGTTTGGCACATATAAATTTACTTGGAATGGCAGGTAGATACCGCATGTAGGAAGGTATGATGGACTCATATGGAATAACTTTGGGGTTTATGGAGTTTGGATGAACAAGCAGTATTGCCGCTTAGTACAAGTGAAGGCTAGAAAGAGACTGGGAAGCGACCAACTAGAGAGAGACAACAGTCATGAAAATGCATCAAAATTAATCAACACTGAGTGTAAGCATGACTAGGATATAATCCACCATGAACATAAATATCGTGAAGGTTATGTTGATATTGTTTAAACTACATGCGTGAACATGTGCCAAGTCAAGTCACTCAAATCATTCAAAGGAGGATACCACCCTATCATACCACATCACAACCATTTTAATAGCATGTTGGCACGCAAGGTAAACCATTATAACCTCCTAGCTAATTAAGCATGGCATAAGCAACTATAATCTCTAATTGTCATTGCAAACATGTTTATTCATAACAGGCTAAATCAGGAACGATGAACTAATCATATTTACAAAAACAAGATAGGTCGAGTTCATACCAGCTTTTCTCAACTCAATCAGTCCATCATATATCCTCATTATTGCCTTTCACTTGCACGACCGAAAGGTGTGGATAATAATAATAGTGCACGTGCATTGGACTAAGCTGGAATTTGCAAGCATTCAATTCAAGGGAGAAGACAAGGTAATACGGGCTCTTCATTAAATCAACAATAATCCATATGAGAGCCACTCAACATTTTCATCATGGTCTTCTCCTCTCGACCCCCAAAGAAAAGAAATAAAACTATTTACATGGGAAAGCTCCCAGAAAGCAAAAGAAGAACGACAAATCTTTTTGAGTTTTCTTTTAATTAATACTACTACATGCATGGAAAGTAAACTAGCTAAAAGCTACAACTATTTTTTTTGTTTTTCTTAAGGTTATCAAACACACAAGAAGAAAGCTAGAAAAAGAACTTAAACTAGCATGGATAGTACAATGAAAAAGTATGCCGACAACTAGAATGAGTGTATGAACATGAATGTAATGTCGGTGAGAAATACATACTCCCCCAAGCTTAGGCTTTTGGCCTAAGTTGGTCTATGCCCATGGATCGCGGCTACTCTCTCTGGTGTACTGAGGAGTATCATCAGAGTACCACTGGCTGGCGATCTCCTCTGGATCCCACTGATAAAAGGACGGTCGATAAGGGTCAAGTGGTGGTTCCGGTCAGGCTCTGGAGCTGATGTCTGGCCCTGGTACGCATAAACGGCCTCCGGCAAGACGAGGTAAGTGTCTGCAGTTAAGTAAAACAAAGAGGGTGCACGCAAGATAATAGTCTCACTGTGAGTTTTATGAAATCTCAAATTATACTTAAGCATCTTCTCATCATTTTTAACAATAAACTCATGTGCTACCATACTCTTATAATCTAGAAAGGTAGGGGGCAGCAGCTTTTCTTCTTTCTCATAATGCTTGATAGGTATCCTGAAGTGTTTAGCAAGGCGTGAAGCATAGATGCCTCCAAAGATGGGGCCCTTTGTACGGTTCAGGCTTAATCTTTTAGCAACGATGGCGCCTAAACTAACAGTGTTATCATGAAATAAAGCATGGCACAAGATAATACTATCAGGGACACTAAGGTTTCCATAGTTCCCGCGACCAATTAAGCATCTACTAGCAAATATTGCAAAGTAACGTAGAACAGGGAAGTGTATGCTAGTAATTCTTGCATCGGAAACCTTCCTCGTTTCCCATTCAGTAGTCATATCAATAAATCCATCCACATCTTTACGATGTGGTTCCTCTAGGCTGCCCTCGAAGGGTATCTTGCAAAGCACACAAAATTCACGTAGGGGCATCTCCCTAGCCTCATCATATAAATGAAACTATACTGAAGGAGGTGATTTCTTAGGATGAAAATAAAAATTTTGCACGAAAGTATTGGTGAGTAAGAGATACTATTTGAGCTGGTCGTCGAGGAAGTCGGTGAGGCCCGCATCATTAGCCAAAGAATAAAAATCATCATAAATCTCGTCTGCTCTCAAGAACTCATCACAAGGCCATTCACATGGCCGAACTTCCGTGACATGAGGGAGATTATACTTGGGTTGTTTGTTCTCCTTACTTTCTTTATCCTTTGAGCTTTGGCTAGAGGAGCCCCTCAAAAATCTCTTAATCATTTCCTGAAAATTTCTGAAATGTTTTGTAACTCAAAATAGAAGTGAACCAAACTCAACCAAATTAATAGCAACTACTCCCACAAGTGCCTAGAGACTATATCATACATTAGAACTACTTGGGACCATATAAATTTGACATGCATGCAAGCTCAAGAACAGGGTCACCTTAGCCAAAAAAATTGCAATGAATAAAGCACTAGAACAAAAACTAATTGGACCATTGGAGGAGTCACATACCAAAGAACAATCCCCCAAATCAGTTTTGTGGGTGGAGCTTTGAGCAAGGAGATCGAAAATGGCAGCAAAATGAGCTAGACTTGTGCTTGAGCTGGATAGTGGGTTTTTTGGGAGGATGGAGAAGTGTGTGCGTGCAGAATTAAGTGGTGGGGGCTACCATGGGCCCATGAGGCAAGGGGCGCGTCCTATAGGGGTGAGCGCGCCCTGGACCCTCGTGGCCAGGTGCTTGCTCCCCCTGCTGCGTTCTTAGTGCCAGATATTCTCAAATATTCCAAAAAAATCATACTAAATTTTCAGGGCATTTGGAGAACTTTTATTTTCGGGGTATTTTTTTATTGCATGGATAAATCAGAAAACAGACAGAAAATACTATTTTTGCTTTATTTAATCTAAATAACAGAAAGTAAAAAGAAGGTACAGAAGGTTGTTCTTTCTAACTTCATCCATCTCATGTTCATCAAAATGAATCCACTAACAAGGTTGATCAAGTCTTGTTAACAAACTCATTCCGAATTGCATGAAACCGGAGAAATTTCGAATAACACTAGGTTACCTCAATGGGGATATGCACATCCCCAATAATAAGAATATCATATTTCTTCTTGACAGTAGGAAGAGGGAATTCAAAACCTCCAATAATAATCGATGGAATCTTTCCAATAGAATTGATACTGTGGACTTGAGGTTGTTTCCTTGGAAAGTGTATCGTATGCTCATTACCATTAACATGAAAAGTGACATTGCCTTTGTTGCAATCAATAACAGCCCCTGCAGTATTCAAATAGGGTCTATCAAGGATAATCGACATACTATCGTCCTCGGGAATATCATGAATAACAAAGTCCGTTAAGATAGTAACGTTTGCAACCACAACAGGCACATCCTCACAAATACCGATAGGTATATCAATTGATTTATCAGCCATTTGCAAAGATATTTCAGTAGGTGTCAACTTATTTAATTCAAGTCTACGATATAAAGAGAGAGGCATAACACTAACACCGGCTCCAAGATCACACAAAGCAGTTTTAACATAGTTTCTTTTAATGGAGCAAGGTATAGTTGGTACTCTTGGATCTCCAAGCTTCTTTGGTATTCCACCCTTAAAAGTATAATTAGCAAGCATGGTGGAAATTTCAGCTTCCGGTATCTTTGATTTATTTGTGATAATATCTTTCATATACTTAGCATAAGAATTCACTTTAAGCATATCAGTCAAACGCATACGCAAAAATATAGGTCTAATCATTTCAGCAAAGCGCTCAAAATCCTCATCATCCTTTTTCTTGGATGGCTTAGGAGGAAAAGGCATGGGTTTCTGAACCCATGGTTCTCTTTCTTTACCGTGCTTCCTAGCAACAAAGTCTCTCTTATCATAACATTGATTCTTTGATTGTGGGTTATCAAGATCAACAGCAGGTTAACCCTCTACGTCATTGTTATTGCTAGGTTGAGCATCAACATGAACATCATCATTAACATTATCACTAGGTTCATGTTCATCACCAAATTGTGTTTCAGCATCAGAAATAGAAATATCATTGGGATTCTCAGGTGTGTCTATAGCAAGTTCGCTAGAAGCATGCAAAGTCCTATCATTTTTCCTTTTCTTCCTATTAGAAGGACTACGTGCATCTACATTATTTCTCTGAGAATCTTGCTCAATTCTCTTAGAGTGGCCCTCAGGATACAAAGGTTCCTGAGTCATTTTACCCGTTCTAGTTGCTACTCTAACAGCAAAGTCATGTTTATTATTTAATTCATCAAGCAAATCATTTTGAGCCTTACGTACTTGTTCTACTTGAGTGGTAACCATAGAAGCATGTTTACTAATGAGTTGAAGTTCACCCTCAACTCTAGACATATAATCACTCAAGTGTCCGATCATATAAGCATTACTCTTCAATTTTCTATCAACATAAGGATTGAAGTTTTCTTGTTTAGCCATAAAGTCATCAAATTCATCCAAGCATTGGCTAGCAAACTTAGTAGACGGAATTTCAACTTTATCATATCTATAGAGAGAATTTACCTGTACTACCTGTGTCGGGTTATCAAGACCATGTGTTTCTTCAACAGGAGGTATATTAAGGCCATGTATTTCTTCAATAGGAGGTAAATTCTTAACATCTTCAGCTTTAATACCTTTTTCTTTCGTAGATTTCTTTGCCTCTTGCATATCTTCAAGACTGAGAAATAGAACACCTCTTTTCTTCAGAGTCGGTTTAGGAGTTGGCTCAGGAGTTGTCTCAGGAAGTGTCCAATTATTTTCATTAGTAAACATATTATTCGATAGCAATTCAACTTGATCGACTGTTCTTTCCCTGAAAACACAACCAGCACAACTATCCAGGTGGTCTTTGGAAATATTGGTTAGTCCATTATAAAAGATATCAAGTATTTTATTTTTCTTAAGAGGATGATCAGGCAAAGCATTAAGTAATCGGAGAAGCCTCCCCCAAGCTTGTGGGAGACTCTCTTCTTCAATTTGCACAAAATTATATATTTCCCTTAAGGCAGCTTGTTTCTTATGAACAGGGAAATATTTAGCAGAGAAGTAACAAATCATATCCTGGGGACTACGCACATAACCAGGATCAAGAGAATTAAACCAAGTTTTAGCATCACCCTTTAATGAGAACTGAAATATCTTAAGGATATAGTAGTAGTGAGATTTCTCATCATTAGTGAATAGGGTGGCTATATCATTTAATTTAGTAAGATGTGCCATAACAGTTTCAGATTCATAGCCATAAAAAGGATCAGATTCAACCAAAGTAATTATCTCAGGATCGACAGAGAAACCATAATCCTTGTCAGTAACAAAGATAGTTGAAGTAGCAAAAGCAGGGTCATATTTCATTCTAGCATTTAGAGACTTCTGTTTCAGCTTAGCTAATAATTTGTTAAGATCAGATCTATCATTGCAAGCAAGAAAATCTCTAGCAGTTTCTTCATCCATAACATAAACCTCAGGAACAATAGGCAATTCATATTTAGGGTGAGAACCTTCATCATCGCTATCATCAATAACATCAGTTTCAAGAATTTCATTCTCTTTAGCCCTAGCAAGTTGTTCATCAAAAATTCACCTAATGGCATAGTAGTATCAAGCATAGAAGTAGTTTCATCATAAGTATCATGCATAACAGAAGTGGCATCATCAGTAACATGCGACATATCAGATTTAATAGCAAAAGTAGGCTTAGGTGTCGCAAGTTTACTCATAACAGAAGGAGAATCAAGTGCAGATCTAGATGGCAGTTCCTTACCTCCCCTCGTAGTTGAGGGATAAATCTTAGTTCTTTTGTCTTTCAAGTTCCTCATAGTGAACAGCAAATATAAATCCCAAGTGACTCAAAGAATAGAGCTATGCTCCCGGGCAAGGGCGCCAGAAAATAGTCTTGATAACCCACAACTATAGGGCATCGCAATAGTTTTCGAGGGTAGAGTATTCAACCCATATTTATTGATTCGACACAAGGGGAGCCAAAGAATATTCTCAAGTATTAGCAGTTGAGTTGTCAATTCAACCACACCTGGATAACTTAGTATCTGCAGCAAAGTATTTAGTAGCAAAGTAGTATGGAAGTAACGGTAACAGTAGCAAAAGTAACAGTAGCAGTTTTGTAGTAATTGTAACAGCATCAACGGTAAAGTAACTAAGAAAAGAACAATATGTGAAAGGCTCGTAGGCATTGGATCAGTGATGGATAATTATGTCGGATGCGATTCCTCATGTAATAGTTATAACATAGGGTGACACAAAACTAGCTCCAATTCATCAATGTAATGTAGGCATGTAATCTGAACATAGTCATACGTGCTTATGGAAAAGAACTTGCATGGCATCTTTTGTCCTACCCTCCCGTGGCAGCGGGGTCCTATTAGAAACTAAGGGATATTAAGGCCTCCTTTTAATAGAGTACCGGGCCAAACCATTAACACTTATTGAATACATGAACTCCTCAAACTACGGTCATCACCGGTAAATATCCCGATTATTGTCACTTCGGGGTTAACGGATCATAACACATAATAGGTGACTATAGACTTGCAAGATAGGAGCAAGAACACAAATATATTCATGAAGACATAATAGGTTCAGATCTGAAATCATGGCACTCGGGCCCTAGTGACAAGCATTAAGCATAGCAAAGTCATAGCAACATCAATCTCAGAACATAGTGGATACTAGGGATCAAACCCTAACAAAACTAACTTGATTACATGGTAAATCTCATCCAACCCATCACCATCCAGCAATCCTACAATGGAATTACTCACGCATGATGGTGAGCATCATGAAATTGGTGATGGAGGATGGTTGATGATGACGACGGCGACGAATCCCCCTCTCGGGAGCCCTGAACGGAGTCCAGATCAGCCCTCCCGAGAGAGTTTAGGGGTTGGCGGCAGCTCCGTATCGTAAAATGCAATGAATCTTTCTCTCTGATTTTTTTGTCCCCGAACATGAATATATGGAGTTGGAGTTGAGGTTGGTGGAAATCCAGGGGGCCCACGAGGCAGGGGGCTGACCTAGGGGGGGCGCGCCCTCCACCCTCATGGACTTGGTGTGGGCCCCCTAGTGCTGATTCTTTCGCCAGTATTTTTTATTAATTCCAAAAAGTAGCTTCGTGGATTTTCAGATCATTCCGAGAACTTCTATTTCTGCACAAAAATAACACCTTGGGAGTTGTGCTGAAAACATCGTCAGTCCGGGTTAGTTCCATTCAAATCATGCAAGTTAGAGTCCAAAACAAGGGCAAAAGTGTTTGGAAAAGTAGATACGACGGAGACGTATCATGGCCTCAAGGTTGAATTTTGGCCCTCCAAACCGGGGTGCTCGAGCTTTCCACTTATGACGTTGGTTATTATTCTGCGTGCTGGTGTTAGCCACAAAATCTAAACCACCGTTCGCCTTACATTTACCATTACCACCTTGACCTGCTGTGTTATGCTGTCCTTTTGCATTGCCACCCTTCTTCCCCTTCCCAGTCTTCTCCTCATCAGACTCAGGCTCTTTAGTGCTATCAAAGTCGGCATACCTGACGAGAGCCGCCATGAGCTCCCCCATATCATTGCAATGACGCTTAAGCTGCCCCAATTTCTGATTAAGGGGAGAAGCGACAATTCTTCTCTAACATCAGGACTGCTGAACCGGCGTTGATATTGTCCGACGAGTGTATAACAGCTGAAATCCGGCGCACCCAATTGGTTGTTTGACTCGCCTTCACCTTGAACGCAAGAATCCAAATCCAGAATCGACATAGGCTGCTTGCATGTGTCTTTAAACTTTTGAATAAAACACCTTTTCAACTCTGCCCACGATCCAATGGAGTTAGCGGGCAGGATTTTCAACCAAGTACAAGCCGGCCCATCCAAAACCATGGTGAAATACTTAGCACATGCAGCATCACCAACATCTAGCATCTCCATAGCCATCGCATAACTCTCAATGCAAGCCTCTGGGGGCTGATCTGCCGTGTAGTTAGGCACCTTACGGTGGCCCTTGAAATCCTTAGGCAAGCGCTCATTGTGTAGAGCTGGCACTAAACACGGCATGCCTAAGGTACTAGGAGTTACACCTGCCTCCACAGACGTCGACGGATAAACTAGAGATTGTTGTTGAGTCGCCAACTATGCCGCCAGCTCCGCCTCACACCGCGCTCTGCCCTGGTCCACCAAAGCATGAGCTTCATTACCAGCACGCGGCGGGTCAGACCTACGAGGCTGATTGCGGTGTCGTTCACTACTTGACACGGCCAATTCATCGATATGCCTACTATAACTCCGGCTTGGACGTGGTGTTGAATGAATACGGTCACGACTATATGAATAAGCCGCCTGTTGGGCCACAGCCGTCTGAAGATGCTCTCCGCCTCTCTGTATTTCCATCGCCACTAGCGACTCATCCTGAGCTGGGAGAGCCGCCATTCGAGTAGCCGCAGCTATAATGTTATCCAAGGGGTTAGAAAAATGCCCTAGGGGGGTTAAGTTCAAATGTGGGGGGTCTATAGCACGTGGCTGAACCGGTTCTCCAGCCGCCGGTGCCTCAACGGCCCGGTCCACACCAGGCGGGTTACTAGTTCCTGCCCCAGGCATGTTGAAAAGGTTCCTCGCATCGTAAGTCGGGGGCAGCCTGCTCACATGCCTTCTGTTAAAGACAGTGTTTGACGCGTCCCGGTCTAGGCTTAAGCGGAAGCTCTCTGCCTGAAGTCATTCCGCCTCCCTCTGCAAGGCGTCTCACTCCGTTGTCATCTGGGTGTTCTCCGTGTTTAGCTCCTCCTTGGCTTGGGTTATCTCATCTTGTAATTTTGCAACATTCGCGTTATGTTGAGTTTGATTCGCCAGGTTAACCTCCATCGTCAACAACATTGCCAAGGCATCCAACAGATCAGACAAAACTTGAGCCGGCGGGCGCACAGGGCCTCCTGCCCCAGCTGCCATCGTCGTTGCTGACCCAGAGATCATGTTTGCTGCAGTCGAAGAATCCAGCCCTGGCTGTGTACCGGCCATGAAGATCACAACCCGGTGTGGCGCCTCGTAGGGTCCGGAATACTATCACCATCGGAACAGCCCCCAAGCCCACCATCCTGAACCTGATACATGGAGTTGGTCTCACCAGTTGAGGAATCGTCACCTGAGCAGACAACCATCTCACCACCAGATTCAGATCCTCCTTTCAGCTCCGCTCCATGAACGAAACCAACAAAGACATGCTTAGGGGCAGCTTGAACCTTGGTGGGTCATGCGCGCTGAGCCGTTTCGACGATGTCGGTGAGGATGTCCGGCTCAGCTTTCGACTCACCAATCTTGCCAATGAAGACATGGAATCCGCCAAAGGGGACCCGGTACCCATACTCGATTGAGCCAGCCTCGGGGCCCCAGCCCTCGTCATCGATGTAGAGCTTGTCGCGACGACTCTTAGTCATTTGCCCCACAGCGTATCCCTTGAGCCCTGCGAAGCTGCCTTCAAGAACTCGAAACCACCGTGTGCTGGCCCCATGGTGGGCGCCAACTATCATGGAATTGTAACGGTAGATGCCCTTGTTGGGGAACGTTGCAGAAAATTAAAAAATTTCCTACGGTTTCACCAAGATCCATCTATGAGTTCATCTAAGCAACGAGTCATGGGAGATGCATCTACATACCACTTTGTAGATCGCGAGCGGAAGCGTTCAGAAGAACGGGGTTGAAGTAGTCGTTCTCGTCGTGATCCTATCACCGGAGATCCTAGCGCCGAGCGGACGGCACCTCCGCGTTCAACACACGTATGGAGCGGATGACGTCTCCTCCTTCTTGATCCAGCAATGGGGAGGAGAGGTTGATGATGATGGCTCCAGCAGCAGCACAACGGCGTGGTGGTGGTGGAACAGCAGCACTCCGGCAGGGCTTCGCCAAGCACGTGACGGAGGAGGAAGAGGTGTAGCAGGGGAGGGAGGCGCCAGAACTTCAGGGTGCGGCTTCCCCCTCTTCCGCTCCCTTTATATAGGCCCCCAGGGGGGGCGCCGACCCTGGGAGATCCAATCTCCCAAGGGGGTGGCGGCCAAGGGGGGTGGAGTACCCCCCAAGGCAAGTGGGGCGCCCCCCCACCCTAGGGTTTCAACCCTAGGCGCAGGGGGTGGGCCAAGGGGGGCGCACCAGCCCACTATGGGCTGGTTCCCCTCCCCACTTCGGCCCTTGGGGCCCTCCGGGATGGGTGACCCCACCCGGTGGACCCCCGGGACCCTTCCGGTGGTCCCGGTACAATACCGGGTGACCCCAAAACTTTCCCGATGGCCGAGACATCACTTCCTATATATAATTCTTTACCTCCGGACCATTCCGGAACTCCTCGTGACGTCCGGGATCTCATACGTGACTCCGAACAACATTCGCTATGCTGCATACTCATATTAATACAACCCTAGCGTCACCGAACCTTAAGTGTGTGGACCCTACGGGTTCGGGATACACGCAGACATGACCGAGACGGCTCTCGGGCAATAACCAACAGCGGGATCTGGATACCCATGTTGGCTCCCACATGCTCCTCGATGATCTCATCGGATGAACCACGATGTCGAGGATTCGAACAACCCCGTATACAATTCCCTTTGTCAATCGGTACGTTACTTGCCCGAGACTCGATCGTCGGTATCCCAATACCTCGTCCAGTCTCGTTACCGGCAAGTCACTTTACTCGTACCGTAATGCATGATCCCGTTACCAAACACTTGGTCACTTTGAGCTCATTATGATGATGCATTACCGAGTGGGGCAGAGATACCTCTCCGTCATACGGAGTGACAAATCCCAGTCTCGATCTGTGTCAACCCAACAGACACTTTCGGAGATACCTGTAGTGCACCTTTATAGTCACCCAGTTATGTTGTGACATTTGGTACACCCAAAGCACTCTTACGGTATCCGGGAGTTACACGATCTCATGGTCTAAGGAAGAGATACTTGACATTGAAAAAGCTCTAGCAAAACGAACTACACGATCTTGTGCTATGCTTAGGATTGGGTCTTGTCCATCACATCATTCTCCTAATGATGTGATCCCGTTATCAATGACATCTAATGTCCATAGTCAGGAAACCATGACTATCTGTTGACCAACGAGCTAGTCAACTAGAGGCTCACTAGGGACATGTTATGGTCTATGTATTCACACGTGTATTATGATTTCCGGATAATACAGTTATAGCATGAATAAAAGAAAATTATCTTGAACAAGGAAATATAATAATAACCCTTTTATTATTGCCTCTAGGGCATATTTCCAACAGTCTCCCACTTGCACTAGAGTCAATAATCTAGTTACGTTGTGATGAATCGAACACCCATAGAGTTCTGGTGTTGATCATGTTTTGCTCGCGAGAGAGGTTTAGTCAACGGATCTGCGACATTCAGATCCGTATGTACTTTGCAAATATCTATGTCTCCATCTTGAACATTTTCACAGATGGAGTTGAAACGACGCTTGATGTGCCTGGTCTTCTTGTGAAACCTGGGCTCCTTGGCAAGGGCAATAGCTCCAGTGTTGTCACAGAAGAGTTTGATCGGCCCCGACGCATTGGGTTGACTCCTTGTTGTGGAACGTAGCAGAAATTCAAAATTTTCCTATGTGTCACCAAGATCTATCTAGCGAGAAACCAGCAATGAGGGGAAGGAGAGTGCATCTACATACCCTTGTAGATCGCTAAGCAGAAGCATTCAAGAGAATGGGGTTGAAGGAGTCGTACTCGTCGTGATCCAAATCACCAGAGATCCTAGTGCCGAACGGACGGCACCTCCGCGTTCAACACACGTACAGCCCGGTGACGTCTCCCATGCCTTGATCCAGCAAGGAGAGAGGGAGAGGTTGAGGAAGACTCGATCCAGCAGCAGCACAACGGCGTGGTGGTGGTGGAGGAGCATGGCAATACTGCAGGGCTTCGCCAAGCACCGCGAGATATGAGGAGAAAGACTTGTGAATGGGGGAGGGCTGCACCAGAACTTGGGTAAAGCTCCCATGCGCCTCCCCACTATATATAGGGGTGGAGGGGGCTGGTTTCTTGCCCTCCTAGTCCATTGGGGCGTTGGCAAAGGTGGGAGAAAAGAAATCCCATCATTTCCTTCCCCACCGATTGTTATCCCCCTTTTTAGGGATCTTGATCTTATCCCTTTGGGATATGATCTTATTCCTTCTAAGGGGGGATCTTGGTGCGCCTTGACCAGGGGTGTGGGGCCTTGCCCCCACTACCCACGTTCATGTGGGTCCCCCCATGCAGGTGGGCCCCACTCCGGAACCTTCTAGAACATTCCCGGTACAATACCGAAAAATCCCGAACATTTTCCGGTGGCCAAAATAGGACTTCCCATATATAAATCTTTACCTCCGGACCATTCCGGAACTCCTCGTGACGTCCGGGATCTCATCCGGGACTCCAAACAACATTCGGTAACCACATACAAACTTCCTTTATAACCCTAGCGTCATCGAACCTTAAGTGTGTAGACCCTACGGGTTCGGGAACCATGCAGACATGACCGAGACGTTCCCCGGTCAATAACCAACAGCGGGATCTGGATACCCATTTTGGCTCCCACATGTTCCACGATGATCTCATCGGATGAACCACGATGTCAAGGACTCAATCGATCCCGTATACAATTCCCTTTGTCTAGCGGTATTGTACTTGCCCGAGATTCGATCGTCGGTATGCCGATACCTTGTTCAATCTCATTACCGGCAAGTCTCTTTACTCGTTTCGTAACACATCATCCCGTGATCAACCCTTTGATCACATTGTGCACATTATGATGATGTCCTACCGAGTGGGCCTAGAGATACCTCTCCGTCACACGGAGTGACAAATCCCAGTCTCGATTCGTGCCAACCTAACAGACACTTTTGGAGATACCTGTAGTGCGCCTTTATAACCACCCATTTACGTTGTGACGTTTGGTACACCCAAAGCATTCCTACGGTATCCGGGAGTTGCACAATCTCATGGTCTAAGGAAATGATACTTGACATTAGAAAAGCTTTAGCATACGAACTACGATCTTTGTGCTAGGCTTAGGATTGGGTCTTGTCCATCACATCATTCTCCTAATGATGTGATCCCGTTATCAACGACATCCAATGTCCATGGTCAGGAAACCGTAACCATCTGTTGATCAATGAGCTAGTCAACTAGAGGCTTACTAGGGACATGGTGTTGTCTATGTATCCACACATGTATATGAGTTTCCTATCAATACAATTATAGCATGGATAATAAACGATTATCATGAACAAGGAAATATAATAATAACTAATTTATTATTTCCTCTAGGGCATATTTCGAACAGTCTCCCACTTGCACTAGAGTCAATAATCTAGTTCACATCGCCAAGTGATTAACACTCACAGGTCACATCGCCATGTGACCAACATCCAAAGAGTTTACTAGTGTCATTAAACTAGTTCACATAATCATGTGATTAAGACTCAATGAGTTCTGTGGTTTGATCATGTTTTGCTTGTGAGAGAGGTTTTAGTCAACGGGTCTGCAGCATTCAGATCCGTATGTACTTAGCAAATCTCTAGGTCATATTGTAAATGCTGCTTCCACGCTCCACTTGGAGCTATTCCAAATGGTCGCTCCACTATACGTATCCGGTTTGCTACTCAGAGTCATTCGGATAGGTGTTAAAGCTTGCATCGACGTAAACCTTTACGCCGAACTCTTTATCACCTCCATAATCGAGAAACATATCCTTATTCCTCTAAGGATAATTTTGACCGCTAGCTGGTGATCCACTCCTTGATCACCTTTGTACCCTCTTGCCAGACATGTGGCAAGGCACACATCAGGTGCGGTACTTAGCATAGCATACTGTAGAGCCTACGTCTAAAGCATAGGGGACGACCTTCGTCCTTTCTCTTTTCTGCTGTGGTCGAGCTTTAAGTCTTAACTTCGTACCTTACAACTCAGGCAAGAACTCCTTCTTTGACTGATCCGTCTTGAACACCTTCAAGATCATGTCAAGGTACGTGCTCATTTGAAAGTATTATTAAGCATTTTGATCTATCCTTATAGATCTTGATGCTCAATGTTCAAGTAGCTTAATCCAGCTTTTCTAATGAAAAACACTTTTCAAACAACCCTATATGCTTTCCAGAAACTCTACAACATTTCTGATCAACAATATACTCATCAGAAATTCTATAGTGCTCCCACTGATCACTTCTTTGGAAATACAAGTTTCTCATAAACTTTGTATAAACCAAAAATCTTTGATCATCTTATCAAAGTGCATATTCCAACTCCGAGATGCTTACTCCAGTCCATGGAAGGATCGCTGGAGCTAGCATACCTTTTAGCATCCTTAGGATCGACAAAACCTTTCTGATTGTATCACATACAACCTTTCCTTACGAAAACTAGTAAGGAAACTCGTTTTGACATCCATCTGCCAGATTTCATAAATGCAGCTAATGCTAACATGATTCCGACGGATTTTAAGCATCGCTACGGATGAGAAAATCTCATCGTAGTCAAGTCCTTGAACTTGTGAAAAAATCTTCGCCACAAGTCGAGCTTCATAGATGGTGACATTACCATCCACGTTCGTCTTCTTCTTAAAGATCCATTTATCTCAATGGCTTGCCGATCATTGGGCAAGTCCACCAAAGTCCATGCTTTGTTCTGATACATGGATCCTATCCCCAATTTCATGGCTTCTAACCATTTGTCAGAATTTGGGCCCACCATCGCTTCTCCATAGCTCGTAGGTTCATTGTTGTCTAGCAACATGACCTTCAAGACAGGATTACTGTACCACTCTAAAGCAGTACGCATCCTTGTCACCCTACGAGGTACGGTAGTGACTTGATCCGAAGTTTCATGATCACTATCATAAGCTTCTACTTTAATTGGTGTAGGTGCCACAGGAACAACTTCCTGTTCCCTGCTACACACTAGTTGTAGTGATGGTTCAGTAACCATATAAAGTCTCCACCATCCTCCCACTCAACTTTTCGAGACAAACTTTTCCTCGAGAAAGGACCCGGTTCAAGAAACAATCCCTATTGCTTTCGGATCTGAATTAGGAGGTATACCCAACTGTTTTGGGTGTCCTATGAAGATGCATTTTATCCGCTTTGGGTTCGAGCTTATCAACCTGAAACTTTTTCACATAAGCGTCGCAGCCCCAAACTTTTCAGAAACGACAACTTAGGTTTCTCCAAACCACAGTTCAAATGGTGTCATCTCAACGGAATTACGTGGTGCCCTATTAAAGTGAGTGCGGTTGTCTCTAATGCCTAGCCCATGAATGATAGTGGTAATTCGATAAGAGACATCATGGTACGCACCATATCCAATAGGGTGCAACTATGATGTTCGGACACACCATCACACTATGGTGTTCCAGGCGGTATTAATTGTGAAACAATTTCCACAATGTCTTAATTGCGTGCCAAAGCTTGTAACTCAGATACTCATCTCTATGATCATATCATAGACATTTTATCCTCTTGTCACGATGATCTTCAACTTCACTCTGAAATTACTTGAACCATTCAATAATTCAGACTTGTGTTTCATCAAGTAAATATACTCAACATCTACTCGAATCATCTGTGAAGTAAGAACATAACGATATTCACTGCATGCCTCAGCACTCATTGGACTGCACACATCAAAATGTGTTACTTCCAACAAGTTGCTATCTTGTTCCATCTTACTGAAAACGAGGCTTCTCAGTCATCTTGCCCATGTGGTATGATTTGCATATCTCAAGTGATTCAAAATCAAGTGAGTCCAAACGATCCATCTGCATGGAGTTTCTTCATGCGTATACACCAATAGACGTGGTTCGCATGTCTCAAACTTTTCAAAAACGAGTGAGTCCAAAGATCCATCAACATGGAGCTTCTTCATGCGTTTTATACCAATATGACTTACATGGCAGTGCCACAAGTAAGTGGTACTATCATTACTATCTTATATCTTTTGGCATGAAAATGTGTATCACTACAATCGAGATTCAATAAACCATTCGTTTCAGGTGCAAGACCATTGAAGGTATTATTCAAATAAACAGAGTAACCATTATTCTCCTTAAATGAATAACCGTATTGCGATAGACATAATCCAATCATGTCTATGCTCAACGTAAACACCAAATGACAATTAATCAGGTTTAATACTAATCCTGATGGTAGAGGGAGCGTGCGATGTTTGATCACATCAAACTTGGAAATACTTCCAACACATATCGTCAGCTCACCTTTAGCTAGTCTCCGTTTATTCCGTAGCTCTTTTATTTCGAGTTACTAGCACTTAGCAACCGAACCGGTATCTAATACCCTGGTGCTACTAGGAGTACTAGTAAAGTACACATTAACATAATGTATATCCAATATACTTCTATCGACCATGCCAGCCTTCTCATCTACCAAGTATCTAGGGTAATTCCGCTCTAGTGACTATTCCCCTTATCACAGAAGCACTTAGTCTCGGGTTTGGGTTCAACCTTGGGTTTCTTCACTGGAGCAGCAGTTGATTTGCCATTTCATGAAGTATCCCTTCTTGCCCTTGCCCTTCTTGAAACTAGTGGTTTCACCAACCATCAACAATTGATGCTCCTTCTTGATTTCTACTTTCGCGGTGTCAAACATCGCTAATACCTCAAGGATCATCATATCTAGTCCTGATATGTTATAGTTCATCACGAAGCTCTAGCAGCTTGGTGGCAATGACTTTGGAGAAACATCACTATCTCTAGAAGATCAACTCCCACTCGATTCAACTGATTGTCGCACTCAGACAATCTGAGCACAAGCTCAACGATTGAGCTTTTCTCCCTTAGTTTGCAGGCTAAGAAAATCATCGGAGGTCTCATACCTCTTGACGTGGGCACGAGCCTGAAATCCCAATTTCAGCCCTCGAAACACCTCATATGTTCCGCGACGTTTCGAAAACGTCTTTGGTGCCTCAACTCTAAACCGTTTAACTGAACTATCACGTAGTTATCAAAACGTGTATGTCCGATGTTCACAACATCCACAGACAACGTTTGGGGTTCAGCACACTGAGTGGTGCATTAAGGACATAAGCTTTCTTCTGTCCGCATAATCGCTACTGTCAACTTTCAACTACATTTTCTCTAGGAACATATCTAAACAGTGGAACTAAAGCGTGAGCTTACGACATAATTTGCAAAGATCTTTTGACTATGTTCAGGATAATTAAGTTCATCTTATGAACTCCCACTCAGATAGACATCCCTCTAGTCATCTAAGTGATTACATGATCCGAGTCAACTAGGCCGTGTCCGATCATCACGTGAGACGGACTAGTCATCATCGATGAACATCTTCATGTTGATCGTATCTACTATACGACTCATGCTCGACCTTTCGGTCTGTTGTGTTCCGAGGCCATGTCTGTACATGCTAGGCTCGTCAAGTCAACCTAAGTGTTTCGCGTGAGTAAATCTGGCTTACACCCGTTGTATGTGAATGTAAGAATCTATCACACCCGATCATCACGTGGTGCTTCAAAATGACGAACTTTCGCAACGGTACACAGTTAGGGGGAACACTTTCTTGAAATTTTAATGAGGGATCATCTTATTTACTACCGTCGTTCTAAGCAAATAAGATGCATAAACATGATAAACATCACATGCAGTCAAATAGTGACATGATATGGCCAATATCATATTGCTCCTTTTGATCTCCATCTTCAGGGCTCCATGATCATCATCGTCACCTGCATGACACCATGATCTCCATCATCATGATCTCCATCATCGTGTCTCCATGAAGTTGTCTCGCCAACTTATTACTTCTACTACTATGGCTACCGGTTAGCAATAAAGTAAAGTAATTACATGGCGTTGTTCAATGACGCGCAGGTCATACAATAAATAAAGACAACTCCTATGGCTCCAGCCGGTTGTCATACTCATCGACATGCAAGTCGTGATTCCTATTACAAGAACATGATCAATCTCATACATCACATATCATTCATCACATTCTTCTTGGCCATATCACATCACATAGCATACCCTGCAAAAACAAGTTAGACGTCCTCTAATTGTTGTTTGCATGTTTTACGTGGCTGCTATGGGTTTCTAGCAAGAACGTTTCTTACGTACGCAAAAACCACAACGTGATATGTCAATTGCTATTTACCCTTCATAAGGACCCTTTTCATCGAATCCGTTCTGACTAAAGTGGGAGAGACTGGCACCCGTTAGCCACCTTATGCACCAAGTGCATGTCAGTCGGTGGAACCTGTCTCACGTAAGTGTACGTGTAAGGTCGGTCCGGGCCACTTCATCCCACAATACCGTCGAAACAAGATTGGACTAGTAACGGTAAGCATATTGAACAAAATCAATGCCCACAACTACTTTGTGTTCTACTCGTGCAAAGAATCTATGCAATAGACATAGCTCATGATGCCACTGTTGTGGAACATAGCAGAAATTCAAAATTTTCCTACGTGTCACCAAGATCTATCTATGGAGAAACCAGCAACGAGGGGAAGGAGAGTGCATCTACATACCCTTGTAGATCGCTAAGCAGAAGCATTCAAGAGAATGGGGTTGAAGGAGTCGTACTCGTCGTGATCCAAATCACCGGAGATCCTAGTGCCGAACGGACGGCACCTCCGCGTTCAACACACGTACAGCCCGGTGACGTCTCCCATGCCTTGATCTAGAAAGGAGAGAGGGAGAGGTTGAGGAAGACTCGATCCAGCAGCAGCACAACGGCGTGGTGGTGGTGGAGGAGCATGGCAATCCTGCAGGGCTTCGCCAAGCACCGCGAGATATGAGGAGAAAGACTTGTGAAAGGGGGAGGGCTGCACCAGAACTTGGGTAAAGCTCCCATGCGCCTCCCCACTATATATAGGGGTAGAGGGGGCTGGTTTCTTGCCCTCCTAGTCCATTGGGGCGTTGGCAAAGGTGGGAGGAAAGAAATCCCATCATTTCCTTCCCCACCTATTGTTATCCCCCTTTTTAGGGATCTTGATCTTATCCCTTTGGGATATGATCTTATTCCTTCTAAGGGGGGATCTTGGTGCACCTTGACCAGGGGTGTGGGGCCTTGCCCCCACTACCCACGTTCATGTGGGTCCCCCCATGCAGGTGGGCCCCACTCCGGAACCTTCTAGAACCTTCCCGGTACAATACCGAAAAATCCCGAACATTTTCCGGTGGCCAAAATAGGACTTCCCATATATAAATCTTTACCTCCGGACCATTCTGGAACTCCTCGTGACGTCCGGGATCTCATCCGGGACTCCGAACAACATTCGGTAACCACATACAAACTTCCTTTATAACCCTAGCGTCATCGAACCTTAAGTGTGTAGACCCTACGGGTTCGGGAACCATGCAGACATGACCGAGACGTTCTCCGGTCAATAACCAACAGCGGTATCTGGATACCCATGTTGGCTCCCACATGTTCCACGATGATCTCATCGTATGAACCATGATGTCAAGGACCCAATCGATCCCGTATACAATTCCCTTTGTCTAGCGGTATTGTACTTGCCCGAGATTCGATCGTCGGTATGCCGATACCTTGTTCAATCTCGTTACCGGCAAGTCTCTTTACTTGTTCCGTAACACATCATCCCGTGATCAACCCTTTGATCACATTGTGCACATTATGATGATGTCCTACCGAGTGGGCCCAGAGATACCTCTCCGTCACACGGAGTGACAAATCCCAGTCTCGATTCGTGCCAACCCAACAGACACTTTCGGAGATACCTGTAGTGCACCTTTATAACCACCCAGTTACGTTGTGACGTTTGGTACACCCAAAGCATTCCTACGGTATCCGGGAGTTGCACAATCTCATGGTCTAAGGAAATGATACTTGACATTAGAAAAGCTTTAGCATACGAACTACGATCTTTGTGCTAGGCTTAGGATTGGGTCTTGTCCATCACATCATTCTCCTAATGATGTGATCCCGTTATCAACGACATCCAATGTCCATGGTTAGGAAACCGTAACCATCTGTTGATCGACGAGCTAGTCAACTAGAGGCTTACTAGGGACATGGTGTTGTCTATGTATCCACAAATGTATCTGAGTTTCCTATCAATACAATTATAGCATGGATAATAAACGATTATCATGAACAAGGAAATATAATAATAACTAATTTATTATTGCCTCTAGGGCATATTTCCAACACTCCTAGGTCGGTGATGAACTCCTTCACCCAAATTGCTTCATGCGCTGCCTCCGAGGCTGCCATGTACTCTGCTTCACATGTAGATCCCACCACGACGCTCTGCTTGCAGCTGCACCAGCTTACTGCTCCACCATTCAACATATACACGTATCCGGTTTGTGAATTAGAGTCGTCCAGATCTGTGTCGAAGCTAGCGTCGACGTAACCCTTTACGACGAGCTCTTTGTCACCTCCATAAACGAGAAACATGTCCTTTGTCCTTTTCAGGTACTTTACGATATTCTTGATCGCTGTCCAGTGTTCCTTGCCGGGATTACTTTGGTACCTTCCTACCAAACTTATGGCAAGGTTTACATCAGGTCTGGTACACAGCATGGAATACATAATAGATCCTATGGCTGAAGCATAGGGGATGACACTCATCTCTTCTTTATCTTTTGCCGTGGTCGGGCATTGAGCCGAGCTCAATCTCACACCTTGTAATACAGGCAAGAACCCCTTCTTGGACTGATCCATTTTGAACTTCTTCAAAATCTTATCAAGGTATGTGCTTTGTGAAAGACCTATGAGGCGTCTCGATCTATCTCTATAGATCTTGATGCCTAATATATAAGCAGCTTCTCCAAGGTCCTTCATTGAAAAACACTTATTCAAGTAGGCCTTAATGCTGTCCAAAAGTTCTATATCATTTCCCATCAAGAGTATGTCATCTACATATAATATGAGAAATGCTACAGAGCGCCCACTCACTTTCTTGTAAACGCAGGCTTCTCCATAAGTCTGCATAAACCCAAATGCTTTGATCATCTCATCAAAACGAATGTTCCAACTCCGAGATGCTTGCACCAGCCCATAAATGGATCGCTGGAGCTTGCATACTTTGTTAGCGTTCTTAGTATCGACAAAACCTTCCGGCTGCATCATATACAGTTCTTCCTTAAGATGTCCGTTAAGGAATGCCATTTTGACGTCCATCTGCCATATCTCATAATCATAGTATGCGGCAATTGCTAACATGATTCGGACGGACTTCAGCTTCGCTACGGGAGAGAATGTCTCGTCGTAGTCAATCCCTTGAACTTGTCGATAACCATTAGCGACAAGTCGAGCTTTATAGACGGTAATATTACCATCCGCGTCTGTCTTCTTCTTAAAGATCCATTTGTTTTCTATCGCTCGCCATTCATCGGGCAAGTCTGTCAAAGTCCATACTTTGTTTTCATACATGGATTCTATCTTGGATTTCATGGCTTCAAGCCATTTGTTGGAATCTGGGCCCGCCATCGCTTCTTCATAGTTCGAAGGTTCACCGTTGTCTAACAACATGATTTCCAGGACAGGGTTGCCGTACCACTCTGGTGTGGAACGTGTCCTTGTGGACCTACGAAGTTCAGTAGCAACTTGATCCGAAGTACCTTGATTATCATCATTATTTTCCTCTTCAGTTGGTGTAGGCATCACAGGAACATTTTCCTGGGCTGCGCTACTATCCTGTTAAAGAGGTAGTACTTCATCGAGTTCTACTTTCCTCCCACTTACTTCTTTCGAGAGAAACTCTTTTTCTAGAAAGGATCCGTTCTTGGCAACAAAGATCTTGCCTTCAGATCTTAAGTAGAAGGTATACCCAATGGTTTCCTTAGGGTATCCTATGAAGACGCATTTTTTCGACTTGGGTTCGAGCTTTTCAGGTTGAAGTTTCTTGACATAAGCATCGCACCCCCAAACTTTTAGAAACAACGGCTTAGGTTTCTTCCCAAACCATAATTCATACGGTGTCATCTCAACGGATTTAGACGGTGCCCTATTTAAAGTGAATGTAGCTGTCTCTAGAGTGTATCCCCAAAATGATAGCGGTAAATCGGTAAGAGACATCATAGACCGCACCATATCCAATAGAGTGCGATTACGACGTTCGGACACACCATTACGCTGAGGTGTTCCAGGCGGCGTGAGTTGTGAAACGATTCCACATTTCCTTAAGTGTGTACCAAAATCGTGACTTAAGTATTCTCCTCCACGATCTGATCATAGGAATTTTATCTTTCGGTCACGTTGATTCTCTACCTCATTCTGAAATTCCTTGAACTTTTCAAAGGTCTCAGACTTGTGTTTCATTAAGCAGACATACCCATATCTACTCAAGTCATCAGTGAGAGTGAGAACATAACGATATCCTCCGCGAGCCTCAACGCTCATTGGACCGCACACATCGGTATGTATGATTTCCAACAAGTTGGTTGCTCGCTCCATTGTTCCGGAGAACGGAGTCTTGGTCATCTTGCCCATGAGGCATGGTTCGCATGTGTCAAATGATTCATAATCGAGAGACTCCAAAAGTCCATCAGCATGGAGCTTCTTCATGCGCTTGACACCAATGTGACCAAGGCGGCAGTGCCACAAGTATGTGGGACTATCGTTATCAACTTTACATCTTTTGGTATTCACACTATGAATATGTGTAATATTACGTTCGAGATTCATTAAGAATAAACCATTGACCATCGGGGCATGACCATAAAACATATCTCTCATATAAATAGAACAACCATTATTCTCGAATTTAAATGAGTAGCCATCTCGTATCAAACGAGATCCAGATACAATGTTCATGCTCAAACTTGGCACTAAATAACAAATATTGAGGTTCATAACTAATCCCGTAGGTAAATGTAGAGGTAGCGTGCCGACGGCAATCACATCGACCTTGGAACCATTCCCGACGCGCATCGTCACCTCGTCCTTCGCTAGTCTTCGTTTATTCCGCAGCTCCTGCTGTGAGTTACAAATATGAGCAACGGCACCGGTATCAAATACCCAGGAGTTACTACGAGTAATGGTAAGGTACACATCAATTACATGTATATCAAATATACCTTTAGCGTTGCCAGCCTTCTTATCCGCTAAGTATTTGGGGCAGTTCCGCTTCCAGTGACCCATCCCCTTGCAATAAAAGCACTCAGTCTCAGGCTTGGGTCCATTCTTTGACTTCTTCCCGGTAACTGGCTTACCGGGCGCGGCAACCTCCTTGCCGTCCTTCTTTAAGTTCTTCTTGCCCTTGCCCTTCTTGAACTTAATGGTCTTATTGACCATCAACACTTGATGTTCTTTCTTGATCTCAACCTCTGCTGACTTCAGCATTGAAAATACTTCAGGAATGGTCTTCACCATCCCCTGCATATTGTAGTTCATCACAAAGCTCTTGTAGCTTGGTGGGAGCGACTGAAGGATTCTGTCAATGACCGCCTCGTCCGGGAGGTTAATGTCCAGCTGGGACAGGCGGTTGTGCAACCCAGACATTTTGAGTATGTGCTCACTGACAGAACTATTTTCCTCCATCTTACAACTATAGAACTTTTCGGAGACATCATATCTCTCGACCCGGGCATGAGCTTGGAAAACTAGTTTCAGCTCCTCGAACATCTCATATGCTCCGTGTTGCTCAAAACGCTTTTGGAGCCCCGGTTCTAAGCTGTAAAGCATGCTGCACTGAACGAGGGAGTAATCATTAGCACGAGACTGCCAAGCATTCATAATGTCTTGGTTCTGTGGGACGGGTGCATCACCTAGCGGTCCTTCTAGGACATATTGTTTCCTGGCAGCTATGAGGATGATCCTCAGGTTTCGGACCCAGTCCGTATAGTTGCTGCCATCATCTTTCAGCTTGGTTTTCTCTAGGAACGCGTTGAAGTTCATGTTGACATGAGCGTTGGCCATTTGATCTACAAGACATATTTGCAAAGGTTTTAGACTAAGTTCATGATAATTAAGTTCATCTAATCAAATTATTTTAATGAACTCCCACTCAGATTAGACATCCCTCTAGTCATCTAAGTGTTACACGATCCAAGTCGACTAGGCCGTGTCCGATCATCACGTGAGACGGACTAGTCATCGTCGGTGAACATCTTCATGTTGATCGTATCTTCCATACGACTCGTGTTCGACCTTTCGGTCTCCGTGTTCCGAGGCCATGTCTGTACATGCTAGGCTCGTCAAGTTAACCCTAAGTGTTTTGCATGTGTAAAACTGTCTTACACCCGTTGTATGTGAACGTAAGAATCTATCACACCCGATCATCACGTGGTGCTTCGAAACGACGAACTTTAGCAACGGTGCATAGTTAGGGGAGAACACTTCTTGAAATTGTTGTAAGGGATCATCTTATTTACTACCGTCGTTCTAAGTAAACAAGATGCATAAACATAATAAACAGCACATGCAATTATATAGTAGTGACATGATATGGCCAATATCATATAGCTCCATTGACCTCCATCTTCGGGGCTCCGTGATCATCTTGTCACCGGCATGACACCATGATCTCCATCATCATGATCTCCATCATAGTGTCTTCATGAAGTTGTCACGCCAACGACTACTTCTACTTCTATGGCTTACGCGTTTAGCAATAAAGTAAAGTAATTTACATGGCGTTCTTCAATGACACGCAGGTCATACAAAAAATAAAGACAACTCCTATGGCTCCTGCCGGTTGTCATACTCATCAACATGCAAGTCGTGATTCCTATTATAAGAACATGATCTCATACATCACAATATATCATTCATCATTCATCACAACTTCTGGCCATATCACATCACATGACAATTGCTGCAAAAAACAAGTTAGACGTCCTCTAATTGTTGTTGCATCTTTTACGTGGATGCAATTGGGTTCTAGCAAGAACGTTTTCTTACCTACGAATAACCACAACGTGATTTTGTCAACTTCTATTTACCCTTCATAAGGACCCTTTTCATCGAATCCGCTCCAACTAAAGTGGGAGAGACAGACACCCGCCAGCCACCTTATGCAACTAGTGCATGTCAGTCGGTGGAACCGGTCTCACGTAAGTGTACGTGTAAGGTTGGTCTGGGCCGCTTCATCCCACAATACCGCTGAAGCAAGATAAGACTAGTAGCGGCAAGCAAGTTGACAAGATCTACGCCCACAACAAAATTGTGTTCTACTCGTGCAATAGAGAACTACGCATAGACCTAGCTCATGATGCCACTGTTGGGGAACGTTGCAGAAAATTAAAAATTTTCCTACGGTTTCACCAAGATCCATCTATGAGTTCATCTAAGCAACGAGTCATGGGAGATGCATCGACATACCACTTTGTAGATCGCAAGCGGAAGCGTTCAGAAGAACGGGGTTGAAGTAGTCGTTCTCGTCGTGATCCTATCACCGGAGATCCTAGCGCCGAACGGACGGCACCTCCGCGTTCAACACACGTACGGAGCGGATGACGTCTCCTCCTTCTTGATCCGGTAAGGGGGGAGGAGAGGTTGATGATGATGGCTCCAGCAGCAGCACAACAGCATGGTGGTGGTGGAACAGCAGCACTCCGGCAGGGCTTCGCCAAGCACGTGACGGAGGAGGAAGAGGTGTAGCAGGGGAGGGAGGCGCCAGAACTTCAGGGTGCGGCTGCCCCCTCTTCCCCTTCCTTTATGTAGGCCCCCAGGGGGGGTGCCGGCCCTGGGAGATCCAATCTCCCAAGGGGGCGGCGGCCAAGGGGGGTGGAGTACCCCCCCAAGGCAAGTGGGGCGCCACCCCCCCCCCACCCTAGGGTTTCAACCCTAGGCGCAGGGGGTGGGCCAAGGGGGGCGCACCAGCCCACTATGGGCTGGTTCCCCTCCCCACTTCGGCCCTTGGGGCCCTCCGGGATGGGTGGCCCCACCCGGTTGACCCCCGGGACACTTCCGGTGGTCCCGGTACAATACGGGGTGACCCCGAAACTTTCCCGATGGCCAAGACATCACTTCCTATATATAATTCTTTACCTCTGGACCATTCCGGAACTCCTTGTGACGTCCGGGATCTCATCCGGGACTCCGAACAACATTCGGTATGCTGCATACTCATATTCATACAACCCTAGCGTCACCGAACCTTAAGTGTGTAGACCCTACGGGTTCGGGATACACGCAGACATGACCGAGACGTCTCTCAGGCAATAACCAACAGCGGGATCTGGATACCCATGTTGGCTCCCACATGCTCCTCGATGATCTCATCAGATGAACCACAATGTCGAGGATTCGAACAACCCCGTATACAATTCCCTTTGTCAATCGGTACGTTACTTGCCCGAGACTCGATCGTCGGTATCCCAATACCTTGTTTAGTCTCGTTACCGGCAAGTCACTTTAGTCGTACCGTAATGCATGATCCCGTGACCAAACACTTGGTCACTTTGAGCTCATTATGATGATGCATTACCGAGTGGGCTCAGAGATACCTCTCCGTCATACGGAGTGACAAATCCCAGTCTCGATCCGTGTCAACCCAACAGACACTTTCGGAGATACCTGTAGTGCACCTTTATAGTCACCCAGTTATGTTGTGACGTTTGGTACACCCAAAGCACTCTTACGGTATCCAGGAGTTACACAATCTCATGGTCTAAGGAAGAGATACTTGACATTGAAAAAGCTCTAGCAAAACAAACTATACGATCTTGTACTATGCTTAGGATTGGGTCTTGTCCATCACATCATTCTCCTAATGATGTGATCCCGTTGTCAATGACATCTAATGTCCATAGTCAGGAAACCATGACTATCTGTTGACCAACGAGCTAGTCAACTAGAGGCTCACTAGGGACATGTTATGGTCTATGTATTCACACGTGTATTACGATTTCCGGATAATACAGTTATAGCATGAATAAAAGACAATTATCATGAACAAGGAAATATAATAATAACCATTTTATTATTGCCTCTAGGGCATATTTCCAACAGCCCTAGCATGAGGACTTAGGTGTGGAGCCATCGCAATGTAGTTAGCTTAAAGGGGTTAAACGGGACAAGGGACATAGAGAGTTTATACTGGTTCGGCCCCTCGCAGTGGAGGTAAAGGCCTAATCCAGTTTAGGGTTGTATCGCTTGGGCTTCGATTACCAGGGAGTGAATAAGCTTGACCTAGTTCTCGATCTCTTCTTTTCTTGCCCTAAACCGCAGTCGGGCTACCCATTTATATACACAGGCTGATGCCCGGCAGCTTACAGAGTCCAAGCCGGCTCATACACAATGTGTCTGGCTCGCTGATAGGATCTACACTTTTCTTAACATATAAGCTAAACATATGGCGGTTTACGCCCGTGGGCCTCAAGTCGCCTTTGGGTCTTTGGCCTTTAGTAAGCTTGCATCGTGAACCACCATCTTCAACATCTTCATGGGCCTTCTTGTTATGAACCGCCAGTGGTATGACCCGCCCAAGAGTCCCCAACACCACGCCTTTGCCCGGCTCAAAGCAGTGATGGCACCGGCTCTGGCGGCTAATCATTTTAGTTCTTCCACCCTTTGTGGTAGCACAGACAGCTTCTCCAGTACTTCCTTAATGAGGGACGGTGCTTGTTTCTTATGCAAAGCAGCGGAAATAGCCCGTTGGGCACCAGTATACAGCTGCTCCACAAGGGTATATACTGCTTTCAGCTTTATGCGCATATCATCGCCTAGCTTGGAGTTGCTGGAACCTGCATTGACAAGTATATTTATGAACCGGTTCAATGTTTGTTCAAAGTTGATGAAAAGATATTGAAGTATGTTATTACTTACCAAAGATAGCCGATGTCATGCTATTGATTTGATATTTTAAGCCGGACAACTCGTCAGTTACCAGCTTAAGGACAGCTTCGGCGCCTTCTGCTCTTTTCAATAGAGTTTCCCTCTCGGTATCCCAGCCGGTTTTATCAGCGTCGAAGTCTTGTTTAAGCTTTTCGATGTTCTCCAAAGCAATCTTCAGCTCTGATTTGGCTTTTGAAGTCTCAGACTATTGAGTTTGAATATTGGCCCTCAGATCATTGACTTGGGATTCCTTCATATTTAGTTCAGCCTGCAACATGAAAAAGATAGGAGGCATTATGGGTATCTTATTTGAAGTCCAAAGCACAATACCAATATTTTACTTGGCACTTGGGGGCTAATGCACATTGCTCTTTTTTGAAGTCCATTTTATGATGACCTGGCTCATATTCTACGACTATGGCCGGTTCATGGGGGTTACATATTTGGATTTTGGTTCCTACTTATGGTGATAAGTTCCGGGTTAGCCATGCTGGTTAAGCCGTCCCTTGGGGGCTACATATGTGCAGTTAAGAGCTACATTTTTTAAGTCCGAGTTTAACCATTTCTGATTAAGCCGGCCCTTGGGGGCTACTTGTGTTGATTCTGTAAATCTAAGCATGCTATGACATGGATCCTATGATTACCAAGGACATTTAAAGTCTACGCCATATTCAAGATTGTCATATCCAGCAGACTTGGCGGCTGACAGATATATACATGGTGAAGATGGTTATATTTACCTCAAAACATTCCTTCATAAGGTTGACCAGGACGGCTTCAAAATCGCGGCTGGTGTGAAGGCGGTTTAAATAACTAGAGTGGATCTCTTAGGCATTGAACTGGGCATAGCTTTCTAAGTCCACCTTTCTGACGCCCTCGATTCAATCGTACACTAATCATACACGCAATGTGTACGATCAAGATCAAGGACTCACGGGAAGATATCACAACACAACTCTAGACACAAATTAAAATAATACGAGCTTTATATTACAAGCCAGGGGCCTTGAGGGCTCGAATCCATAAGCTCGAAAACACAAGAGTCAGCGGAAGCAACAATATCTGAGTACAGACATAGGTTAGACAAGTTTGTCGTAAGAAGGCTAGCACAACAAAAACAACAATCGAAAAGGCAAGGCCTCCTGCCTGGGAGCCTCCTAACTACTCCTGGTCGTCGGCGGTCTCCACGTAGTAGTAGGCATCGACGGTGGTATCTGGCTCCTGGACTCCGACCTCTGGTTGCATCAACCGGAAATAAAAAGAAAGGGGGAAAAGGGGGAGCAAAGCAACCGTGAGTACTCATCCAAAGTACTCGCAAGCAAGGATCTACACTACATATGCAACATTATCAAAGGAAGGCTGTATATGTGGACTGGGCTGCAGAAATGCCCGAATAGAGAGAAGGCCTAGTCCTATCGAAGACTAGCATCTTCTGGAAACCATCATCTTGCAGCAAACATGAGGGAGTAGAGTAGCATAAAGTAAAGTAGTAGTAGTGTTATCAACCTCGGCCAGAGATCCTTTCTCGACTCCCTACGAGAAAGCAATCCCAGAGCCATACTATCCAATTGTCATCACAATCCAATTCTCATCACCATCCAATTCTCATCACAAGTATCCAGTTCTAGTTGTATCGATCGGGATACAACTCCAAGTGTCCGTTACCGTAGGACAGGCTATGCATAGATTAGTTCTTCCCTGCAGGGGTGCACCAACTTACCCACCACGCTCGATTAACTCCGGCCGGACACACTTTCCTGGGTCATGCCAGGCCTCGACCAAACAATACGCCGCAACCTGACCTAGTCTTATAGAGAGGTCAGCACGCCGGACTAAACCTATGCCCCCAGGGGTCATGGACCATCTCCCCGGGAACTCCTGCACATTGCGAATGCGGCCGGTGAGCAGACCTAGCTACCTCCTTAAAAAGGTAGGTGCTTACCAGTCCAACCCGGCGTGCGCCGCTCAGTCGTTGACGTCTATTAAGCTTCGGCTGATGTATACGACGCAGAACGCCCATACAATGCCCACGTGATGGTTAGTGCTATCAGGCCAGAGGCCCCTTGGATCAAATATCCAAATCGTAGTGGATTAGGAACGCGCGGTAACAAGCAGAGACTCACGAAAGATGTGACCCCGTTGCCCCGTCTCGAGGACTTGCGGCAAGGACTAAGAATGCCCGGCCATGCCTCGTAATTATCTCGCGGGCACCCTCCAGGTTAACCTGTCTCCACATCACTCGTGGGTACCCCTCAGGGTCGACCCGCCCTTCCAAGTAACAATTGTAAAGTCCAAGTATCCGTGTGTCCAAACATCAAGGGGAGAACCCGAGGAATCAACCCCGGTGAATTCCACTCGATGTAATCATCAAGTTGAACGTAAGAGGAGCCACCCCCGAGGTTCACACTTGAGGGGTTGCATGACAGAGTCGTATCGGAAGTGATTAAGGCGGAATCACCCTCGATAACCACAACCGAATAGCTACACTACAGGGTTAACATCAGAAGTGTTGTAGAGGTCTCACCCTCGGCACTCGACAGTAACCCAGCAGTGTCGAGCAACTAGGGGAAAGTGATGTGCGGTGCCGGGGCCTGGTCTTCGATCCCGTTGATCGGGTCTTCAATGATAAAGCAGGGGCAACAAGGACAAGGTGGGGGGTCACTGATGGATCACTAACCAACCTATACTAACCAGTTTAGAATAAGCAGGTACAGTAACAATAAGCAGGTACAAAAGCAGGCTATGCATCAGAATATGAGCAAACAATAACAATAGCAAAATCTAATGCAAGCATGATAGAATGGAATGGGCGATATCGGGATGATCAAAGGGGGTCTTGCCTGGTTGCTCTGGCAAGGAGGGGGTCGTTGTCGACGTAGTCGATCACCGGGGCATCATCGGCCTTGGGGTCTACCGGAGAGAAGAGGGGGAAGAAACAGTAAATACATAGCAAACAGAGGTATCACTAAGCATGACATGACAATACGTAGTGCTAGGCATGCTCTAACGCGGTACTACACGTTGCAGACGAAGGGGGAAAACATCCGAGGATGAATTCCCAGCGTTAGGCGGATTCCAGAGAAAGGAAAAGAGGGGGAAAGTTCCAAGTTCAGCATGCTAAGGGCATGTGATAGATGTACGGACCGCGTATTCGGATTCGTTAGATTTTTCTGAGCAACTTTCATGTAGAAAACATTTTCATCCGAGTTACGATTTAATTACTATGATTTTTCAAAGTTTTAAACATTTTTTGGAATTATTAAAATTAACAGAAAAGGAATTATGATGTCAGCATTGCGTGGGGATGATGTCAGCAGTCAACAGACTCGCTGACCAAGTCAAAACTGACCTGTGGGTCCAGTGGGACCCACATGTCAGCCTCTATGACTTTAACACTGTTAATATAGACTAACAGAGGGTTAATTAGAGGGTGGGCCCCCCTTGCCAGTGCCTCATTTAGTTAACTAATTAGTTTTTATTTACTAAACATTTTAGTTAATTAACTGAATGGTGGGGCCCGCATGTCAGGGACACGGGGCTGCCACATCAGCAGTTGACTGGGTCAACCCAGTCAGCTGGGACCCGCGGGGCCCACTGGCAGTGGCTCTGGGGTGGCCCCAGGCCAGCCACGTCGGCGGTGGTCGGCGGCTCGACGCTGGCGACGCCAAAATGCGGCGGAGGGCCTCGGGCCTCGTCGGATTTCGCCTACAGGCGACCATTTCGCGCGCGCTAAGGTGCCTTCGAACGAGCGGAGCAGCACGCGTCGAACTGCGGTGGTGGCCTGGATGGAAAAGGCCGGTGCCGGCGACGGCAAACGGCGGAGGCGGCGCCGGAGTTCAGGCACGAGCGGATCCGGCTATACTCGGCACGGCGGAGCGAGCTAGCTAGCGCTACGGAGCCCTACGCGCGTGCTGAGCACGACTGCGAGCTCGAGCGAGCTCACCGGCGAGCGTGGCCACGACGGCAAGGCGCACAGCGGCGACCAGAGCTCGGGCACGATGGCGAGCTAGCTACGACGCGCTAGGAGATTAATAGGGAGGAGCAGGAGGTAGAGGAGCTCACCGTGCGGCACGCAAGATGGCCCTTGGGGCGTTAGGAGCAGCAGAACATCGCCGGGGATGAAGGGGATCGTCGGCGACTCGAGGAAGACGACAACGCATTCGGCGATGCAGAGCTCCTCGGCTCCCTCCTGGGGCTCCAAAGGACGCAGCAGTCCACTAAGATGCCGATGAGCACGGCCAGGCTGCGTCGAAGGCACGGTGGCCGCGGAGATGACGAAGACGCGGCGGCGATGGCGCTTGGAGGTGGATGGGGAACAAGGGGAAGAGGCGACGAGCAGGCGAAGAGGACGAGGGGAGTGGGTGGAGGTAGGTGGGGGAGGACCCGAGGAGTCGGAGGGGGGGCTCTTATCCACCCGCGACGTTGCCGGCAAGGTGGTCGGGCGGCGACGAGCGGCTGTAGCTGCGTGCACCGAGGGAACAGGAAGGAGGGGAGAGCGACCGGGGAGGGGGCATGGGCCGGCCTAGCTGGGCCAGCTAGCGCGGGTGGGCCGAAGCCCAAGTGGGGCAGGGGCTTTCTCCCCCCTCTGCTTTTTCCTTTTCTCCTTTTCTTTTCTTTTTTTTGTAGCTTTTGCATTTGCTTTTAGCCACTATTGACTTTGCAAAATTATGCCACTGGCGAAAACAATTTCAAATAATGATTGGGCACTGCCAAAAAAAGATTGTGAGGCTTTAGAAATAGTTTGCCATTTTTATAAATTAAAAAGGCATTTAATTTATTTCTTAGGTCACTGTTTTAAGTAGTTTAGACCACTCAAACACTTTGCAAAAAAGTTGGTTCACCACCAATATTACTTGTGGATTATTTGGCACATGATGAACATTTTAGTTTTCATGTTTGACCAATTTTGAATTTCACTCAGAATTTGAATTTGAGTTCAACTGGAATTTGAAAAAGATAAGAACAGTGATGAACAAACACTTGTTTAGCAAAAGGATTATATTAACCCCGGGGATTACTGTAGCATCATTACACCGGGGCGTTACAACTCTCCTCCTCTAAAAGAAATTCTCGTCCCGAGAATTAAGAGGTAGAAGGGAAAAGATCGGGGTATTCAGCTCAGAGGTTATCCTCGCGTTCCCAAGTGGCTTCATCTTTAGTATGATTTGACCATTGCACCTTGAGGAACTTGGTAACCTTCTGGCGGGTTCGACGTTCAGCTTCTTCAAGAATGCGGATAGGATGCTCTTTGTATGTGAGATCATCTTGAATTTCAATCAATTCAGGATCGACTTCATGTTCCGGGTCCTTGAAGCATCGACGAAGTTGCGACACGTGGAAGACGTCATGAACATGAGAGAACTGAGGTGGCAACTCAAGTTGATAAGCCACCAGCCCACGACGGGAGAGAATGCGGAAAGGACCAATGTAGCGCGGAGCTAGCTTGCCCTTGACTCCGAACCGATGAGTGCCTCTCAAAGGAGTGACACGCAAATAAGCTTGTTCACCAGGTTGATAAGTTGAACCCCAGTGTTTTCGATCATAGTTGCTCTTCTGGCGGGACTGGGCCGCCTTGAGATTATCTCGGACAATGCGAACCTGCTCTTCAGCTTGTTGAATAATGTCTGGACCAATGAGCGTCCGTTCCCCAGTTTCTGACCAATTCAGAGGGGTTCGACACTTACGTCCATAAAGCACTTCGAAGGGTGCCATCTTCAAGCTGGCTTGATAGCTGTTGTTATAAGAGAACTCCGCATAAGGGAGAGATTCTTCCCACTTCTTACCGAAAGAAATAACACAAGCCCGAAGCATGTCTTCAAGAATTTGATTGACTCGCTCGACTTGGCCTTGGGATTGGGGATGATAAGCAGTGCTCCAGGTAATATGAGTTCCCATTGCCTCTTGGAAACTATCCTAGAACTTTGAAGTGAATAAACTGCCGCGATCTGAACTGATCTCCTTCGGAATGCCGTGGAGTGACACAATTCTGGAGATATACAAGTTTGCTAATTGACTAGCGATGATTCTCTCCTTAACTGGCAGAAAGTGAGCAACCTTCGAGAATTGGTCGATGACGACAAAAATAGCATCATTGCCTTTCTGAGACTTGGGAAGGCCAGTGATGAAGTCCATTTGGATCTTATCCCACTTCCATTCAGGAATTGAAAGCGGTTGTAGAAGTCTAGCCGGTTTCTGATGTTCTGCTTTGACGCGACGACAAACGTCACATTCTTCAATATATCGAGCAATGTCTTGCTTCATCTTAGACCACCAGTACTTCTGACGGATGTCTAGATACATCTTGGTACTTCCCGGATGAATAGAGAGAGGGGTGTCATGTGCTTCTTTCATCACCTTCTCTGTCATAAGCTCGAACTGGGGGACTACAATACGATCTCTGAAGTATAAGGTTCCATCTTCACCAAGTGAGAAATCTCTGGATTTCTCTAATGCAAGATCCTTTTTCATCAAATCAACATGAGCATCTTTGGCTTGAGCAGACTTAATTGCTTTCAGCAGAGTTGGTTCCAGGACAAGGTTATTCAGAGAACCCTGTGGAACTAGTTGGAGGTTCAGCTTGCATAGCTCTTCATAAAGGCGGGGTTGAGCTTTGAACAACCGGAAATAAAAAGAAAGGGGGAAAGGGGGGAGCAAAGCAACCGTGAGTACTCATCCAAAGTACTCGCAAGCAAGGATCTACACTACATATGCAACATTATCAAAGGAAGGCTGTATATGTGGACTGGGCTGCAGAAATGCCAGAATAGAGAGAAGGCCTAGTCCTATCGAAGACTAGCATCTTCTGGAAACCATCATCTTGCAGCAAACATGAGGGAGTAGAGTAGCATAAAGTAAAGTAGTAGTAGTGTTATCAACCTCGGCCAGAGATCCTTTCTCGACTCCCTACGAGAAAGCAATCCCAGAGCCATACTATCCAATTGTCATCACAATCCAATTCTCATCACCATCCAATTCTCATCACAAGTATCCAGTTCTAGTTGTATCGATTGGGATACAACTCCAAGTGTCCGTTACCGTAGGACAGGCTATGCATAGATTAGTTCTTCCCTGCAGGGGTGCACCAACTTACCCACCATGCTCGATTAACTCCGGCCGGACACACTTTCCTAGGTCATGCCCGGCCTCGGCCAAACAATACGCCGCAACCCGACCTAGTCTTAATAGAGAGGTCAGCATGCCGGACTAAACCTATGCCCCCAGGGGTCATGGGCCATCTCCCTGGGAACTCCTGCATGTTGCGAATGCGGCCGGTGAGCAGACCTAGCTACCTCCTTAAAAAGGTAGGTGCCTACCAGTCCAACCCGGCGCGCGCCGCTCAGTCGCTGACGTCTATTAAGCTTCGGCTGATGTATACGACGCAGAACGCACATACTATGCCCACGTGATGGTTAGTGCTATCAGGCCAGAGGCCCCTCGGATCAAATATCCAAATCGTAGTGGATTAGGAACGCGCGGTAACAAGCAGAGACTCACGAAAGATGTGACCCCGTTGCCCCGTCTCGAGGACTTGCGGCAAGGACTAAGAATGCCCGGCCATGCCTCGTAATTATCTCGCGGGCACCCTCCAGGTCAACCTGTCTCCACATCACTCGTGGGTACCCCTCAGGGTCGACCCGCCCTTCCAAGTAACAGTTGTAAAGTCCAAGTATCCGTGTGTCCAAACATCAAGGGGAGAACCCGAGGAATCAACCCCGGTGAATTCCACTCGATGTAATCATCAAGGTGAACGTAAGAGGAGCCACCCCCGAGGTTCACACTTGAGGGGTTGCACGACAGAGTTGTATCGGAAGTGATTAAGGTGGAATCACCCTCGATAACCACAACCGAATAGCTACACTACAGGGTTAACATCAGAAGTGTTGTAGAGGTCTCACCCTCGGCACTCGACAGTAACCCAGCAGTGTCGAGCAACTAAGGGGAAAGTGATGTGCGGTGCCAGGGCCTGGTCTGCGATCCCGTTGATCGGGTCTTCAATGATAAAGCAGGGGCAACAAGGACAAGGTGGGGGGTCACTGATGGATCACTAACCAACCTATACTAACCAGTTTAGAATAAGAAGGTACAGTAACAATAAGCAGGTACAAAAGCAGGCTATGCATCAGAATATGAGCAAATAATAACAATAGAAAAATCTAATGCAAGCATTATAGAATGGAATGGGCGATATCGGGATGATCAAAGGGGGGGCTTGCCTGGTTGCTCTGGCAAGGAGGGGGTCGTTGTCGACGTAGTCGATCACTGGGGCATCATCGGCCTTGGGGTCTACCGGAGAGCAGAGGGGGAAGAAACAGTAAATACATAGTAAACCGAGGTATCACTAAGCATGACATGACAATACGTAGTGCTAGGCGTGCTCTAACGCGGTACTACACGTTGAAGACGAAGGGGGAAAACATCCGAGGATGAATTCCCGGCGTTAGGCGGATTCCGGACAAAGGAAAAGAGGGGGAAAGTTCCAAGTTCAGCATGCTAAGGGCATGTGATAGATGAACGGACCGCGTATTCGGATTCGTTAGATTTTTCTGAGCAACTTTCATGTAGAAAACATTTTCATCCGAGTTACGATTTAATTACTATGATTTTTCAAAGTTTTAAACATTTTTTGGAATTATTAAAATTAACAGAAAAGGAATTATGATGTCAGCATTGCGTGGGGATGATGTCAGCAGTCAGCAAACTCGCTGACCAGGTCAAAACTGACCTGTGGGTCCAGTGGGACCCACATGTCAACCTCTGTGACTTTAACACTGTTAATATAGACTAACAGAGGGTTAATTAGAGGGTGGGCCCCCCTTGCCAGTGCCTCATTTAGTTAACTAATTAGTTTTTATTTACTAAATGTTTTAGTTAATTAACTGGGCGGTGGGGCCCGCATGTTAGGGACACGGGGCTGCCACATCAGCAGTTGACTGGGTCAACCCAGTCAGCTGGGACCCGCGGGGCCCACTAGCAGTGGCTCTGGGGTGGCCCCAGGCCAGCCACGTCGGCGGTGGTCGGCGGCTCGACGCCGGCGACGCCAAAATGCGGCGGAGGGCCTCGGGCCTCGTCGGATTTCGCCTACAGGCGACCATTTCGCGCGCGCTAAGGTGCGTTCGAACGAGCGGAGCAGCGCGCGTCGAATTGCGGTGGTGGCCCGGCCAGAAAAGGCCGGTTCCGGCGACGGCAAACGGCGGAGGCGGCGCCGGAGTTTGGGCACGAGCGGATCCGGCTATACTCGGCACGACGGAGCGAGCTAGCTAGCGCTACGGAGCCCTACGCGCGTGCTGAGCACGACTGCGAGCTCGGGCGAGCTCACCGGCGAGCGTGGCCACGACGGCAAGGCGCACAGCGGCGACCAGAGCTCGGGCACGATGGCGAGCTAGCTACGACGCGCTAGGAGATTAACAGGGAGGAGCAGGAGGTGGAGGAGCTCACCGTGCGGCACGCAAGATGGCCCTTGGGGGGTTAGGAGCAGCAGAACGTCACCGGGGATGAAGGGGATCGTCGGCGACTCGAGGAAGACGACGACGCGTTCGGCGATGCAGAGCTCCTCGGCTCCCTCCTGCGGCTCCAAAGGACGCAGCAGTCCACTAAGATGCCGACGAGCACGGCCAGGCCGCGTTGAAGGCACGGTGGCCGCGGAGATGACGAAGACGCGGCGGCGATGGCGCTTGGAGGTGGATGGGGAACAAGGGGAAGAGGCGACGAGCAGGCGAAGAGGGCCAGGGGAGTCAGTGGAGGTAGGTGGGGGAGGACCCGAGGAGTCGGAGGGGGGGCTCTTATCCACCCGCGGCGTTGCCGGCGAGGTGGTCGGGCGGCGACGAGCAGCTGTAGCGGCGCGCACCGAGGGAACAGGAAGGAGGGGAGAGCGACCGGGGAGGGGGCTTGGGCCGGCCTAGCTTTGTCAACAACCGCAAATTCTTCTTTGGCGCTATGCTTGGATAGGGCAGTGGGGTTGCCTGGTGTTGTATAAGTTGTTCTAGTAATCGTTATGTCTTCAGTCTCTTGAGAAGGACTAGGTGGCTTTGCATTCTCCGGGTCAACATCCATGGAATCTATATGGACATGGAGTTTTGGTGGCGGCTTATCAACTGAGGCCTCAGCAGCTTGGTGCGAAGTTTCTATTGTTTGTTTTTTCGGCTCAGAGATATGTGAATCTTCAGCCGGCTTGTTCACATCCAGTTTTTTCTTGAGCTTGGTCATAATGCTGAGAATAAAGCATAAAACGGGTTTGATATGACAATTAAGTATATGATTGAAAGCAAATAAGCTTAAGTGTTTCTTACCCAGGCATAGTTTTGAAAAGAGGAACCTTAGTCCCAGTTGAGTCGCTAGAAGAAGAATGAGAGGTTCCCTGATTGTTTGAGTCAGAAGGGTTAAGAGGCTGTCGAAAAATACCTGCTTTGGGATAAGTTAAATCGGAAGTCTGTGAAACCTCTGGACGGCGTTTGCGAGGAGTCGGCGTGTTGGGTAAGCCGGGGGAAAGAATCCCACCGCCGTTGTTCCAGGTTGTGCGGCGAACTTCATGCTACTGCTTCTTCAAAATAAAGTTGGGATCCAAGTAAGCATAAGGATGAGAAAACCTTACTTTCTAGCTTGCTTGACGATTTTTCTATCTTGGCAAAGGTTCTGAGTCGGAGAAAAGGATAGTTACCTCTTCGCCATCTACGTGGCTGCCTTTTGCATCATCCTGATAGTAATCATTGTCAATAAGATGTACAAAAAATGAGCCAAGGGAGTCAAGTTCTACCTCTAACTCATCATCATCCAAGTCAAGTAACTTGGAGGGGTTGTTCTTCTTCTTGGCAGGCTTTTTCGGAGCCTTGTGCTTCGTCCGGGTTTTCTTAGCCGGTTTATCTTGCAACTTTTTATTCCAGAAAGGAGAGTCGGCCTGCGGAAGTTAAAACGATTGTAAGAAGACCGTTTCAAATGAATAAGCTGAATAAACCAGGAAATAGTTGTCAAATACTTACAGCTAGAGGTTTGTTAAGGGTACAAAAAGGATTTAAGCTGGCCTTGCTGCAATCTTCCAAGCCCTCGTTCAGCAGAGTCAGTCAGCTCTATCTGACAGTGGCGCTGAGGGTCCTTGATGTTGCCAGTATACTCGCACATTAAGCCGGATCGGCGGCTTAAAGGCAGAATTCTCCATGCGACCCAGCATTGGACTAGGTCGATCCCAGTTAAACCATTAGCCATTAAGGCTCTGATCTTGGAAAATACGAGCATATATTTGGCCTGTTCACCTGTGTTGATCCATTCTGGGAGGTGTGGTGCCTGTTGCTAAGCCGGTTTGCATGATAACCCGGCAGAGGATTTTTCCCTTCTGGAGAAGTATCTTGACAGTAAAACCAAGTTTGGTTCCAGTCCTTGGGATGACTGGGCAGTTTGGCGGCTGGGAAGGTGGCTTCTTTCTGCCCCTGAATCGAAATGCCACCTAACCCTAGGCTGGGCCAGTCTGTGAACTCAGTTTGACGGTTTAAATAGTAAAATGCTCTGAATAATTCTACATTGGGCTCCTGTTGAAGAGACACCTCGCAGAACACTAGAATGTTGCAGATATTTGAAATAGAATTGAGCCCGATATCTTGAGGATGGAGTTCGAAAAAATGCAGCACATTGCAGAAATTTTTTGAGCCGGGAGGGGTAAAACCTCAGAGAAGATGATAAGTAAAAACAATCACTTCGCCTACCTTGGGCTCAGGAGGGGTTTCTGTGCCTGGGACCCTCCAGCGGATGACATCTTTTTTGGCTAAAATGCATGTCTGGACGTACTCATTCAAGGTTTCCTCGGTGACCCGGGAAACTACCCAGTTGCATGAGGTGACAGTCTTGGCTTTAGACATTTTTTGACTACAAAGGAAAATATTGCCGGTTTAAATTATGATGTTAAGCCAGCCAGTGATTAACAAGTGAATGCTAAAAAGAGGGACATGACTAAGCCGGAAGACAGTGTTGGGTCATACAGGTTGTGAAAATGTATTGGCGGCTTAAAGAGGGGACTTGTCGGGGATATACCCCGTGGCATAAACCGGCCGGAAGTATAACCCGGCCGGGCTGGACGACTCACTGGTAACCCGCCTGGAGCTTGGCGATTCACGGGCTACCCGCCCGGTCTTGGCGGTTCATTAGTAACCCGGTGGGCGGGTTAGATGGATGACAAGGCCCAAGGCCCAGAAGGCCGGTTCACGTTTAATGGTGGGCCGGTTTAAGAGGAAAGGCATGAGGATATTTACCTTACAAGGAGTTAAGACCAGGACTTGTATCCGGTTTGTATTAGAGATAGACTAGTCCTAATCCTAATAGGACTCCACATGTAAACCGCCCCTTCAACATATATAAGGAGGGCAGGGCTCCCCAAAGAGGGACAAGTTACAAGCGACAAGCTACAAGCAAGAAGAAATAATCTTAGGGCTAGACACAAATAGGAGAGCCGGTTTACGGCGACTCCCTCGTGATGATAATGAGACCTAGCCTCAAACAGCATGTAGGGCTATTCCGGATGATGTTTCCCGAGGCCCGAAGCTGTCCAAACCCTTGTCTTGTGTGTTGATCCGCCCTGCATCTCTCGATTCCGCTCAACCCCTCTCAAGCTACCACATAAATGCGTTGGCCTCGCGACTAGGTCCTGACACTAAGGACATCTGACGTGTTAATTCCACGACAGTTGGCGCCCACCGTGGGGCCCGCGCACGGTGGTGTTGAGTTTTTGGAGGGATCTCTCCTAGGGATCGAGGAGCTCACAAATTTCCGGATAAAGAAGAGCCGGTTTGAAAAGATTTGGATCAGTTTCAAGTTCGTCAGTCAAAAGGAAATAGGGTTACATCGCCCTCGTGTGGCTTATTCGCTGGATTTCAAGTCGCTGGGATCAATGGATGTTTCCGAGTCAACCTCGCCGGCATCACGTGCCTCCAGTTCTAACCCGTACCCTGCCTTGCCGAATCACCCTTGCAGATGCAAGTCGCCGCAACCATCGCGGTTCCGCCATGGTCACCGCTTCATCGAGTAACCTTCACTCGCCGAGTCGTCGGCTCACAAAACTCCTCTGCCCCGGGTTCGCGTAAATATCAGCTTTTCAACTCAGTTTCAATTAGAACGACCAGGAGGAGGACTCGGTTTTTTGCTTTGCTGGTTCACCGCGCCATCCTGCCTTAGTTTCTGTGGGCTTTTCACCTTGATTGCCGTTTCAGTCCCTACCAAATCGCCAACCCCCGCAGTGGCTTGCCGGTCCGGTGTCTCCTCAAGCCGTTGTTTGCTCTTAAGCCGCCCCGCAGAACTCACTTCGCGACCGGTGCCTCCGCCGCTTCTGCGGCCTCGTCAAGCCGTCCTGTTACCATCGACCATCGTGGTCTTGGCCCGCTTCAAATCACTGCCTCGCCTCACTGGGCCTCAAGCCGTGGTTCTGCCTCGGTCACGACTGACCTCGAGTTGCTTGGCGTCACTGCCTTCGCCGCCGTGACCGGCCTCGAAACCGCCCTGTTTCGCTCGCTCGTCCCGGCTGCCGATGAGCCGACCCCCTTGGCTGTCACGCGACGACTCACCGTGGCCTGCTCCAAGTTGCCGCCGAGCCGCCCTGGCTGCACTCTGACACTGCGATGTCCAAACCGTGACCTCCGCTACCGAGCCGCCTTGCTGCGGACCAACTTTGTTGCGGCCAGGCCAAATTGTCGCCGCATCACGCCGCTTCTGGTTTCAACCTGGCACCTGCGCGTTTACTTCCTGCGTCTCTGCACCGCCCGAGCGCCTCCGCTCCTGCCGCAGGCTGTTCTGCTTCAAGTTGCTATGTTTCTGTGGCCTCAACTCGCCTCTGCTTGTCTCTAAACCGCCGTTTTGCTTCAGCCACTGGTATCTGCAGTTCTTGGGCGATTGGAGCTGTTGATACACCATTGCCAACACTATGGAAATGGAAAAGGTTGGGTCAGCAGAGTTAACTTTCTTTACAATGAAGACACCGACCTATGCACAAAAGGGTGAAGCTCTCACTTACGGGAGGCAATTCAAGTCATTTTCTTGATGTTTGTCCAAATACATTCAGTGGTCTTGCACGATTCAAAGCTAGAAAATTTGAAGACAAGGTGTATCAGCGAGCTTCCCTGAGGTTTTCAGTACATGCAATTTGTCTATGCTCAGGGATTTTAAAGTGTGGCATGTATGTCGGTGCAATGATTACTCCAAGGAAAAACAAAGACAACCAAGCGGATCTCGTTTTCCTCTGATCAACCAAACCAGGCTCACGCACATGCAGGGGATGCCATGTTCTCACGTGAAGCCTACAAAAACAATGGGAAGACGCCTCTGCTCCTATGAGCCAACAACCAAAACTGTTACATGAAGAGGGGACCAGATCGGTTTTACCTTGGAAAATTCATAAAGACCTCAAACACCTGAAGACAAAGGAACCAATCAATTCTTCTGTCAAAAAACAAAAGCAGCGCTATGCATTATCCAGCGCCAGCGTCCGTGTTCATCCGGCAAAAAATACCAGGTGTTATTTTTCCTATGTATTTTATCAGTACAATTTAATTCATCCGACAACAATTGCTTTGGCCTGTAATATTTTTATGCAGGACGGCTATTTAAAAAAAAGGGGGGGCGGTATTACATCGCGGAGGCACGTTCGGCTGTGTCGCACAGCTTCACGGACACGCGTATCGCGGTCCGGTTTACATCAATGCGTCGACCGACTCAGCCGTCCACACCGCCTTACAACGCCACGGACAACTCGCATGTCCGCGCCAGCTTACAAACGTCACGGCCGACTCACCCATCCGCACCGGTTTAGCACGCCACGGCCGGTTCGCCCGTGAGTGATTTCAACTTAACCTAGTGATCATCAACTTCATGGCGGATTATTTCTGGCCTAACACATCAGGTGATATCTATTTTAAATATATTTCATGGGCACATATTATTTTTGTCAAAGAGCAGTTTATCTTTGCCTTGGTCTACAATATTGTTGATGCAGGACAATTGTTCACTACATCAAAACGACGTGGTTGACTCGCCTGCGCCGGTTTATAACACCACGGCCGGTTCATCTATCTGAGCGGCCTCTGATGCTGAGGTCGTCCTTTTCGTCCGCCTCTCGCGGCCTGGTTTACACCAACACACCGGGCCGCACCTGTTTGCATGAGCTGTTTACTGAGTATGAGCAAGTCACTATTTGGGAAGCCCGGTTTTCTTTCAAGCAAAATGGAGGCAAATTATCATATACTATCAACCGCTGTCTGCACTGGGTGGTTCAATGGGCAGGCGCACAAGTCGCCGCCACTACAGTTTGGTTAACTTCAAATCGCCAGTTGGAAGGAACCATTGGCCGAGTTGCTGACACGGCTCATACGGGATCATTTATAACCCGCCGCAGTCACCTCAACCTTCTGTGGATTTACATCGTGCTATCAACACCAATGATATACAGGTTATGTCGGTTTATATCACGGTCAAATATGGAGAGTTTCAAGCCAACTCCTCGAGTCACCTTGAGACTCGGGGGCTACGATGACATGACTCAGCAAATCTTGCCAGTTTTCAGCAAATTTAAGAACCCCAGGACGATGGAGGGAAAGACAACCCGGTCCAGGAGGCTACTGTTATTTGAAGGCCGTCAGAAAATTTCCGGCTTAGAAAGTATATGACAATTACAAAATCCCGGCTCAATGAAGAAGTTCCGGGTCATCAAAAAAGATTCCGGTTTAAAATCCGGCTCAAGGGAAGCCAGTCTCACTGAAGCTCTCAAATCCGGTTTAAGAATTTCCGGTTCAAAAAGGAATTAACTTCTCGCAAGTTCGAGTTTAAAGACCATCAGAAAATTTCCGGCTGAAAATGAAGATTCCGGTTTAAAATCCGGGTCAAGGGAAAGATGTCTCCCACAAAGCTTTGAAGCTCTCAATATCCGGTTTACCCCTTGAAATTTGCTTTTCATATCACTTGGGGCCTTGGTCATATCCAAACCAACGCGACGCCTTTTGATAGGCGAAAGCCACCAGATCACTTGGAGACATGGTCAAGTCTGAACTAGTCACGCCTTTTGATCGACCTAAGGCCACAAAATCACTTGGGGGCTTGGTCGAACCCGAACCATTGCCACGCCTTTTGATTGGCATATATGCCACGGTTTCATTTGGGGACCTGGCTGACTTGAACCATTGTCACTCCAATAGGGGGCTTGGTCCTGTCCGACCATGGTAACACCATCTGATCAGCTCAGTATAGCATGTTTTTTGCAAACGGTTTTATCATTGCCTTTGCTTGAAATTTTCTTTAATAAATATTTCTTCTTTGTTGCGTTCTTAAACCGACAAAATTCGCAGACCGGTTCGACTGTCAATTGACGGAACACGGTCAATTCTTAATCCGAGACTATTTGCCCGGTTAGATTTTTTTATTTTATGTTACCATGTTATTATGGAGTAAACCGGTGTTCATTAACCCGGTTTGACTTTCAGTTACAAGTTGTCAGTACATGATCAAATCATAATCCGGAGACTATCAGCCTGGTCTGGTTTGACTACGAGTCGCCGGTATTATATATGGTTAAACCGGTGTTTGTCACAACTCGGTACGGTTTTATCATAAACCGGCACAATATGGAAGGAGTTATCATTACTCAGAATTCCCCTACTACAAAAAGTTGGTAAACTAATGATATGATTCAATGTCACAGGTATGATATATTTCATATTTGATTATTCTTAAGTGCAGCCTTGGTTATAAGCCCGGGTTATATGTTGGGCATTATGACCCGTCCGGTGGTAAACTGCCAGGACACTTTAAACTTGTTGTATGCAGAAATAGGTTGAATAAAGCATGATGATAAATTATCTGGTGTTTATTAAACCGGCCTGGCTTTAAGACGATAAGTCGCCAGTATATGATGAGAAATTATCCGGTGTTTGTTAACCTGGCCTGGCTTTGGACTATAAGTCGCCAGTACATATTTGGATTGCGCCATTGGAATCATGCGCTTATAAATCATTGGGTTATATTATTCAAATAGCCAAACTTGGCTGAATTTTCATTATGATATTGAATGAATAAGGTTTTTCATACCAGATTATATTATCTTGAATAGCCAACATGGCTAGATTTTTATTATGGTTATTAATAACCAGTATTATTGAGGTTTTCAAAGTTGCTCTAGCGCAATGGCTATTATTTTATCAAAGGATATGATTTATGCTACACTGCAAAGAATAGTCCCGAGTCGCTGCAGGCTTACGACCCGGCACTTGGGGGCTACATTATTTAAGTTGAGATTATATCAAATACACAAGTCTCATGTCGCTGCAAGCATGCACCATGACACTTGGGGGCTAATGCAAAGTCATTCTTTGTTCATCTTATTTAAGACCCGACTCATCACATTATAATGAGCCGGCCCTTGAGGGCTACCAATTGCTCCTGTTAAACAATTCAAGGTACAAAGCTTTTTATTCATTATATTGAAGGGTCCACTGCTCAGTTGGTAAAGCACAAGGCTCTTAACCTTGTGGACGTGAATTCAAGCCCCATGATGGGGGTTACATCATATGATGTTATTTTCATTGAAGTATATATCAAAGTCCCAGCCCAATATTATCTTATTGAGCCGGCCCTTGGGGGCTACACCGTTGCTGTTCAAAGATTACATGATTATATTTACAAAGTCCCTGCTCATTATTGCATAATGGCCCGGCCCTTAGGGGCTACACTGGTTGAAGTTTTTATGAGCATCAGGAAATTACAAGTCCCAGGTTACTGCAAGCATGACAACCCGGCACTTGGGGGCTACATATGGGGAATACTCAATTCTGACTAGTGATTGAGATGAACAACCTGGATTTCTTCAAGATTGTGATATTTATATTGAAGCAAGTCTTAAGCTATTGCTATGCTACCTTCTTAAGACTTGAGGGCTACAAGTGGTAGTCTTATAAGAGATGAGGATTTCAAGGACCATTATTTTTGTTAAGCATTGGGAGCTGAATCAAAGGAGTTATTCTTCACAATATATTTTCTATGAGAAACTAATGTCAGCAAGTTGATTATGAAGCTGGCCTATTAAACCGGATTTTCTAGAAGAAGGAAGTGACAAGGACTTAAGGATGATCAGTTGCCGGTTTACAAGAATTCTTAACCCGGAGCACAACCTGTCAAGTTTGTTCTTGTGTTTATTTTACAGGATCAGTTTAACATGGATAAGTCCAAATTAAACTGGGGGGTAATGTTGGGGATATACCCCGTGGCATAAACCGGCCGGAAGTATAACCCGGCCGGGCTGGACGACTCACTGGTAACCCGCCTGGAGCTTGGCGGTTCACGGGCTACCCGCCCGGTCTTGGCGGTTCATTAGTAACCCGGTGGGCGGGTTAGATGGATGACGAGGCCCAAGGCCCAGAAGGCCGGTTCACGTTTAATGGTGGGCCGGTTTAAGAGGAAAGGCATGAGAATATTTACCTTACAAGGAGTTAAGACCAGGACTTGTATCCGGTTTGTATTAGAGATAGACTAGTCCTAATCCTAATAGGACTCCACATGTAAACCGCCCCTTCAACATATATAAGGAGGGGCAGGGCTCCCCAAAGAGGGACAAGTTACAAGCGACAAGCTACAAGCAAGAAGAAACAATCTTAGGGCTAGACACAAAGAGGAGAGCTGGTTTACGGCGACTCCCTCATGATGATAATGAGACCTAGCCTCAAACAGCATGTAGGGCTATTCCGGATGATGTTTCCCGGGGCCCGAAGCTGTCTAAACCCTTGTCTTGTGTGTTGATCCGCCCTGCGTCTCTCGATTCCGCTCAACCCCTCTCAAGCTACCACATAAATGCGTTGGCCTCGCGACTAGGTCCTGACACTAAGGACATCTGACGTGTTAATTCCACGACAGGACTAATGTTATATGGCGGGTTATGGTTTATCATATAAGCTTCCCATATAGTCGCAGTGGGATAGATCTAAGAGTGAGTTTTTGCTAAGTAATGGGCAAACATATTTCACAGATTGATGCTACAATTTTGGATCTGCGGTAGTTCGGAAAATAAAATAAATTATAAATCTAAGGTGGCGGCAGCAGCAGAGCTCGTATGCTCAGATGAGATCTGTTATAGAGGGGATATCTTTTACTATTGAAAATGAATGCTAAAACGATTGCCGCCCAACTTTTATGCCAAGTTTGGATCTGGTTATGCAACCTAAGAGAGGAAGCAGAGGAACAGCGAAGAACATCAATGAACATAGAAACTCTAAAGGCAGATCTGATATGGGTCAAGGCAAGTACCTAGAGGTGCTGATGAACAGCGAAGAGGCGCCATGATGCTCTGGTCAGTTCAGGTTGATACAGCGGCCGGAGTTGAGGCAGTCGACGGAGGACGACGGCGGTGGAGCTCGGGCGCGCGTGGGTGTCGCGAGGAGGAAGACGAAGACGAGGAGGCAAGGGGGGGAAATGAAAAGGACTCACGTCCATATTTATAAGGAGATGGATAAAAGGCATGCGCGGGAATCGAGGAGGCCTAAAAATGATTATGTGGCTGCACAGATGCCTCGATTTTTGGGAGGTCCATTAAAAATGAAGATGTATTGAGATGTTCTGGGCTTCGTGCGAAATCAATGCGAGATGACGTCATGGCGGGTTAACAAAAATTCTGTGAGTTGACATCATGACGGGTTATAGCAAATTCGTAAAAGATGACGATGGAAGATTTTGTTAATCAAACACTAAAGATTGATGTGAACAAGTTCAAATCAACTTGGGCCTAATGTTGGGGATATGATTACTAGGTATGACCCGCTTAGGAGGGGTCGGGTCATACCGCTGGCGGTTCATCATGAGAAGGCCAAGAGGATGATGAAGATGGCGGTCCATAGAGCAAGCTTACTGAAGGCCCAAGACCCGGAGGCGACTTAAGGCCCATGCTTAACTTGTACGTTAATGCAAGTTTAGTTGGTCACCGAGCCGGACATGTTGTGTATGAGCCGGCCGGGACTCTGTAAGCCGCCGGGCATCAACCTGTATATATAAAGGGGTGACCGGCGGTAGGTTAATTCAAGAAAGAACAGATCGAGAACTAGGTCAAGCGTATTCGCTCCCTGGTAATCGAAACCCAAGAAATACAACCTAAAGCAGGAGTAGGCTTTGACCTCATTGAGAGGGGACGAACTTGGGTAAACTCTTTGTGTCCTTTGTCCCGTCTTAACCCCTTCAAGCTAACCTAGCTGTGATGGCTCCACACCTAAGTCCTCTTGTTAGGGCATCAGCCGTGTTAAGTCCATGACAGCAGACATAACAAACAAGCAAGGTTGAGTAGTCACAACATGGCTCAAGCAATTCCTACTCATGCTATAAGGTTTTAACTATTTATTGTGGCAAAGATAGGTCATGCAGATGAATGGGTTCAACTACCGCAGCATGCAATAGTTGAATCGTTGTTGTCCTAATGTAGTAAGAGAGAGAAAGAGCAAGAGAGAATGCTCAAAGAGGGTTTGCTTGCCTGACACTTCTGAGGATAGTAGCTCTTCATCGGTGTCAAGGATTGCAATGTCAGAACAACATCTAACGGGAAGAAACAAACACCGACAAGGAAACAGAAACAACATTCAATTCCATGCAATGCACATCCAAATGTATGTCATGGCATGTTAGCGTACTGAATTGGCCTAATGCAATAGTAAGTCATTTTAATTGAAGTGGAATTTAAATAAGATCAAATTCCAACTCCAAATGCTAATTCATAAATTGCCCTAATCATGATTTGTCCTAGTTGGTGATGTTAACTTGCTCAAACATGCATTAACATGGCATAAAAAGATTCTTCAAATTTCTCTGATCATTTATATATATAAATTTCCATTTGAGTTATAGATTATTTTCTATGATTTTTAGAAGTTTTAGACATTTTATGGAATAAATAAATCATTTAGACTTATTAAAAATCCAAAAAAAGCTATTATGATGTCAGCAAGGTGTCATCAGTTCGATAGCAGGTCAACTTGATTAGCCAGGTCAAACCTGACTAGTGGGGCCCACTGGTCAATGACTGGGTGGTTAAACGGGGTTAATTTAGCCCTAACATAAAACTGTTAGTGGGCACGTCCCACATGTCAGTGAGTTATAGGGCTAACTAAGTTTAGTTAGAAACTAAACTAAATTAGGGGGGCCTGGGCCCACCCGCCAGTGACCCAGGGAAGGTCATTAGCAGTGGTAAACGATGGTTAGGCTGGAGTTAAGCTACGGCGACGAGCTGAATCAGCGGAGATCATTGGAAACATCGCTTCGCTGACCAAATGCATGGAGGAGGGGCTCTGCGTGGAGCTGGTGCTCATCCGCATCCAACGAAGCAAGCAAAAGTGGTACGGGTGGTCTACAACATAAACAACGTCGAGCTTTGACGTGGTCGGAGCTCGGGCATCGACCGAATCGACACCACAGAGCATAGTAGGAGCAGCAGTTTGGTGTTTTAGGCTCCTATAGACGCGTTGAGCGCGTTGGTATGCTCGGATGTGAGCGGGGTAGCTCGAGAGTGTGGGGCTTGCCGGCCATGGTAGCGGCCAGAGTTTGGCTTTGATGAAAAGGACGGCTAGGGGCACAATGGATGACGGGGCAAGGGGAAAACAGTTCAATAGCTCACCACGGGTCTTCTAGTGCTGCTGGAGAGGCCGGGGAAGCACGGGGTACGGTGAATCGACGGCGAAGTCCATCGACTGTGCCTGGGAAGATGAGCTTGATGACCCACAAGTGTAGGGCACCTATCGTAGTCCTTCTAATAAGTAAGAGTGTCGAACCCAACGAGGAGCAGAAGGAAATGACAAGTGGTTTTCAGTAAGGTATTCTCCACAAGCACTGATATTATCGGTAACAGATAGTTTTGTGATAAGGTAATTTGTAACAGGTAACAAGCAATGAAAGTAAATAAGGTGCAGGGTGGCCCAATACTTTTTGTAGCAAAGTACAAGCCTGTACAAGTTCTTATATAGAGAAAAGCGCTCCTGAGGACACATGGGAATTATCGTGAAGCTAGTATTCATCATGCTCATATGATTCGCGTTCGTTACTTTGATAATTTGATATGTGGGTGGACCGATGCTTGGGTGATGCCCTTTCTTGGACAAGCATCCCACTTATGATTAACCCCTATTGCAAGCATCCGCAACTACGAATGAAGTATTAAGGTAAACCTAACCATAGCATGAAACATGTGGATCCAAATCAGCCCCTTACGAAGCAACGCATAAACTAGGGTTTAAGCTTCTGTCACTCTAGCAACCCATCATCTACTTATTACTTCCAAGTGCCTTCCTCTAGGCCCAAACAATGGTGAAGTGTCATGTAGTTGATGTTCACATAACACCACTAGAGGAGAGACAACATACATCTCATCAAAATATCGAACGAATACCAAATTCACATGACTACTTATAGCAAGACTTCACCCATGTCCTCAGGAACAAACATAACTACTCACATAGCATATTCATGTTCATAATCATAGGAGTATTAATATGCATTAAGGATCTGAACAAATGATCTTCCACCGAATAAACCAACTAGCATCAACTACAAGGAGTAATCAACACTACTAGCAACCTACAGGTAGCAATCTGAGGTTTTGGGACAAAGATTGGATACAAGAGATGAACTAGGGTTTTAGAGAGAGATGGTGCTGGTGAAGATGTTGATGGAGATTGACCCCCTCCCAATGAGAGGATCGATAGTGATGGCGATGGTGATGATTTCCCCCTCCCGGAGGGAAGTTTCCCCGGCAGAGCAGCTCCGCCAGAGCCCTAGATTGGTTTCGCCAAGGTTCCGCCTCGTGGCGGCGAAGTTTTGTCCCAAAATCTTGCTTGTGATTTTTTCCAGGGTAAAAGACTTCATATAGCAGAAGATGGGCACCGGAGGGCTTCCAGATGGCCCACGAGGCAGGGGTCACGCCCAGGGGTAGGGCGCGCCCCCCACCCTCGTGACCAGGGTGTGGGCCCCCTCTGGTATTTCTTCCGCTCAGTATTTTTTATTAAATCCAAAAATGACTTTCGTGGAGTTTCAGGACTTTTGGAGCTATGCAGAATAGGTCTCTAATATTTGCTCCTTTTCCAGCCCAGAATCCCAACTGCCGGCATTCTCCCTCTTTGTGTAAACCTTGCAAAACAAGAAAGAATAGGAATAAGTATTGTGACATAACGTGTAATAACATTCCATAATGCAATAAATATCGATATAAAAGCATGATGCAAAATGGACGTATCAACTCCCCCAAGCTTAGACCTCGCTTGTCCTCAAGCGGAAGCCAATATCGAAAAATATGTCCACATGTTTAGAGATAGAGGTGTCGATAAAATAAAATATGGACATGAGGGCATCATGATCATTCTTATAACAGCAATATATATAGACACATACATATTGTCATATGATTTCTTATGCTAAAGTAATAATCTATTCACAATGTCAAGTATGAATCAGAAACTTCACTAAGAACCAACAAACTATAATCTCGGTCATTGAAGTAATTGCAATTTACCATAACATCGGAAAGAGTCAACATAAGAGATTTTCAGCAAGTCCACATTCTCAACTATCATTTAGTCTTTCACAATTGCTAACACTCACACAATACTTATGGGTATGGAGTTTTAATCGGACACAGAGAAAGATAGGGGCTTATAGTGTTGCCTCCCAACCTTTTACCTCAAGGGTAATGTCAACAATAATAGTTCATGCTAACTTACATCCAATTGGATATATATATATATTAGGATCTTCCCAACACGAGGTGCTTGCCAAAGGATAAAATAAAAAGGAAAGGTGAAGATCACCATGACTCTTGCATAATTGTATAAGACAGAAGTAAAAGATAGGCCCTTCGCAGAGGGAAGCAGAGATTGTCATGTGCTTTTATGGTTGGATGCACGAAATCTTAATGCAAAAGAACGTCACTTTATATTACCACTTGTGATATGGACCTTTATTATGCAGTCCATCACTTTTATTGCTTCCATATCACAAGATCGTATAAAGCTTATTTTCTCCACACTAATAAGTCATACATATTTAGAGAGCAATTTTTATTGCATGCAACATGACAACTTACCTGAAGGATCTTACTCAATCCATAGGTAGATATAGTGGACTGTCATGGGAAAACTGGGCTTAAGGATATTTGGAAGCACAAGTAGTATCTCTACTTGGTGCGAGGAATTTGGCTAGCATGAGAGGGAAAGGCAAGCTCAACATGTTGGATGATCCATGACAATATACTTTATTTCGAATATAAGAAAACATAACCCATTACGTTGTCTTCCTTGTCCAACGTCAACTCTTTAGAATGTCATATTTTAATGAGTGCTCACAATCATAAAAGATGTCCAAGATAGTATATTTATATGTGAGAAACTCTCTTTCTTTATTACTTCCTATTAATTGCAACGATGACCAAAACTATGTTTACCAACTCTCAACAACTTTTATTCATCATACTCTCTATGTGAAGTCATTACTCTCCATAAGATCAATATGATCTTTTTTATTTCTTTTTATTATTTTTATTCCCTCAAGATCATAGCAAGATAGCAATGCCCTTGACTCAACACTAATCTTTATTATATATAGCTCACGGACTCGATTACATAGAGGGATCACAAAGCAAAAGTCAAAACTAATTCATACCAACTTTATTCTGCTAGATCAAGATATTACCAAAAGGATGGAACTAAGAAAAATGGTAAAGATAGGGGTGTGATGGTGATACGATACCGGGGAACCTCCCCCAAGCTTGGCAGTTGCCAAGGGGAGTGCCCATACCCATGTTTTTAGTTCTTGGGAGGTGGTGATGATGGAGTTGTTGATGATGCAGGCTTGTCGTCCGTCTTCCAAGGCATAGGCTCACCATCATAGAAGGATAATCGAGTCTTTGGGATCCTCAAATCCGCAGCCAAACTCATCCTCTTGAATCTATATTCATACTCATAGTTTTTGTTTTGCAGGTCATAGATTTGGGCTTGGAGGTGCTCGATTTTCTCATGAAGCTTGAAGATGGTCTCCCCAATGTTCTTGGCGTCCAGCTTGTGGTTGTTGGTGAACTCCGTGATCATCATCTGGTTGGCGTTGAGTCCACGTTCCACCATCCCTTGGCACTTGAAAACTTGTTGCTCCATTGCTTCGAGTCTTGTCTCCAGGCTTCCAGTCCTCCTTGGTCCCTCAACATCGCAGATGTGCAGCACCCCCTCACGCATCTCAATGGTTTGAGGGTGTTGCAGCACCTCTGTGAGGTAGGGGTTGATGATTTTCTCGAACAACTTGTCCTTGGGGGCGCTTGAAGATGTCATGGTGATCTAGATCTGCCAGAAAAATAGCTCGAAACAAAGAGAGAGGATATTTACGTGATACGGTGGTCAAAACCTTCGAGAGATTATATAATGAATTTTTACCGACCAAAAGAAGTATCGTAAGAAAATGGAGTCCGGAGAGCACACGAGGTGCCCACGAGACAGGGGGCGCGCCCTCCACCCTCGTGGATGCCTCGTGTCCTTCCTGGACTACTTCTTATTTTCCTATTTTTTTAAAATATTCCAAAACGGAGAAAAATTGCTATTAGAACTGTTTTGGAGTCGGTTTACTTACCGTACCACATACCTATTCTTTTTTGGAGTCTAAAATGTTCTGGAAAGTGTCCCTTATGTATTCCTCCGGGGTTACGGTTTCAATAACATTAGTTTCAACATTTATAGGATTACCTGAGATATAATGTTTGGTTCTTTGACCGTTCACTACTTTCAGATTTGTGCCTTCAAAGTTGTTGATTTTTATGGCACCGGAACGATAGACCTCCTCGATAACTTAAGGCCCTTCCATTTAGAGAGAAGTTTTCCTGCAAAAAATCTTAAACGGGAGTTGAATAGCAACACATAATCACCTACATTAAACTCACGCTTTTGTATCCTTTTGTCATGCCATCTTTTAACTTTTTCTTTAAACAGTTTGGCATTTTCGTAGGCCTGGGTTCTCCATTCATCAAGTGAGCTAATGTCAAATAGCCTCTTCTCACCGGCAAGTTTGAAATCATAATTGAGCTCTTTAATGGCCCAATATGCCTTATGTTCAAGTTCGCGAGGTAAGTGACATGCCTTTCCATAAACCATTTTATACGGAGACATACCCATAGGATTCTTATATGCAGTTCTATAAGCCCATAATGCATCATCAAGTTTCTTGGACCAATTCTTTCTAGATCTATTAACAGTATTTTGCAAAATTAATTTAGGCTCTCTATTACTCAATTCTACATGACCACTAGAGACTGGGGGTGATAAGGAGATGCAATTCTATGATTAACATCATACTTAGCAAGCATCTTACAAAAAGCACCATGAATAAAATGTGAACCTCCATTAGTCATTAAATATCTAGGGACTCCAAACCTCGGAAAAATAACTTCTTTAAGCATCTTAATAGAAGTGTTATGATCAACACTACTAGTTGGAATAGCTTCTACCCACTTAGTAACATAATCAACAACAACTAAAACATGTGTATAACCATTAGAGGAAGGAAACGGTCCCATATAATCAAAGCCCCAAACATCAAATGGTTCAATAACAAGAGAATAATTCATAGGCATTTCTTGACGTCTACTAATATTACCAATTCTTTGACATTCATCACAAGACAAGACAAACTTACAGGCATCCTTGAAGAGAGTAGGCTAATAAAAACCGGATTGCAGTACCTTATGTGTAGTTCTATCTCCAGTGTGGTGTCCTCCATATGCCTCGGAGTGACACTTGTGTAGGATCTGCTCATGTTCATGTTCAGGTACACAACGTCTAATAACACACCATCTATTCCTTCTTTATAAAGGTGTGGGTCATCCCAGAAGTAATGTCTTAAATCATAGAAAAACTTTTTCTTTTGCTGGTATGTGAAACTAGGTGGTATGAATTTAGCAACAATGTAATTAGCATAATCAGCATACCATGGAGCAGTACGAGAAGCATTAATGACAGCTAATTGTTCATCAGGAAAGCTATCATCAATAGGTAGTGGGTCATCAAGAACATTCTCTAACCTAGACAAGTTTTCTGCAACGGGGTTCTCAACTCCCTTTCTATCAATAACATGCAAAACAAATTCTTGTAGTAGGAGAACCCATCTAATAAGTCTAGGTTTAGCATCCTTCTTTTCCATAAGATATTTAGTAGCTGCATGATCAGTGTGAATAGTTACTTTAGAATCAACAATATAAGGTCTGAACTTATCACAAGCAAATACAACCCCTAAGAATTCTTTTTCAGTAGTAGCATACTGAATAAAGTATTACTAGCATACTGAATTTCTCTGGGCACTGTCTAAAGTATTACTAGCATACTGAATAACACTTAGTTTCTTATCAACTCTTTGTCCTAGAACAGCACCTACATCATAATCACTAGCAGCACACATGATTTCAAAGGGTAAATTCCAATCAGGAGGCTGAACAATAGGTGTAGAAATCAAAGCTTTCTTAAGTATTTCAAATGCTTCTACACAATCATCATCGAAGACAAAAGGAATATCTTTTTGTAAGAGATTAGTGAGAGGCCTAGAAATTTTAGAGAAGTCTTTAATGAACCTCCTATAAAACCGGCATGACCAAGGAAACACATTATACCTTTAATGTCCTTGGGACATGGCATCTTTTATGCCCCAAGACAATACCTTCATTAACCATAAAGTGGCACTTCTCCCAATTCAAGACGAGACTAGTATCTTCACATCTCTGCAAAACTCGATCAAGGTTGCTCAAGCAATCATCAAAAGAGGATCCATAAATGAAGAAATCATCCATGAAAACCTCACGAATCTTTTCACAAAAGTCAGAGAATATAGCCATCATGCATCTTTGAAAGGTAGCAGATGCATTACATAAACCAAAAGGCATACGTCTATAAGCAAAAGTACCGAAAGGGCAAGTAAAAGTGGTCTTTTCTTGATCCTTTGCTGACACAGGTATTTGAGAAACCAGAATAACCATCTAGAAAGCAAAAATGTGTTTTATTAGATAATCTTTCTAGCATTTGATTAATTAAAGGAAGAGGGTAATGATCTTTTTGTAGCTTTATTTAATTTGCGGAAATCAATTACCATCCTATAACCTGTAATAATTCTTTGCTGGATCAATTCATCTTTATCATTAGGAACAACAGTAATACCTCCCTTCTTAGGGACACAATGGACAGGGCTTACCCACTGATTATCAGCAATGGGATAAATTATACCTGCCTCCAGGAGCTTTAGTATTTCCTTTCTTACCACTTCTTTCATCTTAGGATTTAATCGTCGCTGGTGATCAATAACTGGTTTGGTGTCTTTCTCCAAATTTATTTTGTGTTGGCATAGAGTGGTACTAATGCCCTTAAGATCATCAAGAGTATATCCAATAGCAGCATGGTGCTTCTTTAGAGTTTTCAATAATCTTTCCTCTTCCTGCTCTAAAAGGTTAGCACTAATAATAACAGGATATATCTTCTTTTCATCAAGATAAGCATATTTAAGAGTATCAGGTAATGGTTTAAGCTCAAACACGGGATCACCCTTGGGTGGTGGAGGATCCCCTAGGATTTCAACAGGCAAGTTGTGTTTCAAAATAGGTCCTTGTTTAAAGAATACTTCATCTATCTCCCTTCTTTCATTCATAAAAATATCATTTTCATGGTCTAGCAAATATTGTTCTAAAGGATCATTAGGAGGCACGACAATAGAAGCAAGACCAATAATTTCATCCTTACTAGGCAATTCTTTATCATGGGGTTGTCTATGAAATTTAGCAAAATTAAACTCATGAGACATATCCCCTAAACCAATAGTAACAACATCCATTTCGCAATATATCCTAGCACTAACAGTATTCAAGAAGAGTCTACCAAATATAATGGGACAAAAGTCATCTTGTGGGAACCAAGAACAAGAAAATCAGCAGGATATTTAACTTTCCCACACAAGACTTCAACATCTCTAACAATCCCAATTGGTGAAATAGTATCTCTATTGTCAAGCTTAATGGTGACATCTATTTCTTCTATCTCAGCAGGTGCAATATCATGCATAATTTATTTGTATAAGGAATGAGGTATTGCACTAGCACTAGCACCCATATCACATAAGCCATGATAACAATGATCTCCTATTTTAACAGAAATAACAGGCATGCCTACAACAGGCCTATGTTTCTTAGCATCGGGTATAGCAATTCTACCAGCTTGATCACAGAAGTAAATAACATGCCCATCAATATTATCAGACAAGAGATCTTTAACCATAGCAATACTAGGTTCAACTTTAATTTGCTCAGGTGGTGTATATGTTTTAGTATTACTCATACGAACCACAGTTGAAGCTTTAGCATGATCCTTAATCCTAACAGGGAAAGGTGGTTTCTCAATATAAGTAGCAGGAACAATAGGATCATTATAAGTGATAGTCTTTTATTCAACTTTAATAGGTGCTACTACTTTTACTTCAGTGGGAGGATTATATTTAAACCACTTCTCCTTAGGGAGGTCAACATGAGTAGAAAATGATACACAGAAGGAAGCTACTATCTCAGAGTCAAGTCCATATTTAGTGCTAAATCCACGAAAAGCATCGGTATCCATAAAAGATTTAACATAATAAAACTTAGGTGTTATACCTGACTCCTTACCTTCGTCGAGATCCCAATCTTCAGAGTTGCGTTTAATTCTTTCCAATAAATCCCATTTGAATTCAATAGTCTTCATCATAAAAGAACCAGCACAAGAAGTATTGAGCATGGAGCTATTGTTGAGAGAAAGTCGAGCATAAAAATTTTGAACAATCATTTCTCTTCAGAGCTCATGATTGGGGCATGAATATAACATTGACTTAAACCTCCCCCAAGCTTGAGCGATGCTTTCTCCTTCGCGAGGACAAAAATTATATATATATAATTACGATCACGATGAACAAGATGCATAGGATAAAACTTCTGATGAAATTCCAATTTCAATCGTCTATAGTTCCATGATCCCATATCATCACATAGCCTAAACCATGTCAATGCCTCTCCCTTCAAATATAAAGGGAAGACCTTCTTCTTGATAACATCATCGGGCACACCTGCAAGCTTAAATAATCCACAAACTTCATCCACATAGATTAGGTGTAAATCGGGATGCAATGTTCCATCTCCTGTCAAGGGATTAGCTAGCAGTTTCTCTACCATACCCGAAGGAATTTCAAAGTAAACATTTTCAGTAGGTTCAGTAGGTTGAGGAGCAACTCTTTGCTCTATTGGTCAGGGTGAAGATACCCCGAACAAGCCCCTCAAAGGATTATGTTCCATAGTAACAGGTGACAGTAAATTTCAGCACACTATATAAATTTTTCCTTACCAAGTTCCACTTACCAAAGGCGCTTCATTCCCCGGCAACGGCGCCAGAAAAGAGTCTTGATGACCCACAAGTGTAGGGGATCTATCATAGTCCTTTTTATAAGTAAGAGTGTCGAACCCAACGAGGAGCAGAAAGAAATGACAAGCGGTTTTCAGTAAGGTATTCTCTGCAAGCACTGAAATTATCGGTAACAGATAGTTTTGTGATAAGGTAATTTGTAACGGGTAACAAGCAATGAAAGTAAATAAGGTCCAGCAAGGTGTTCCAATCCTTTTTGTAGCAAAGGACAAGCCTGGACAAGTTCTTATATAGAGAAAAGCGCTCCCGAGGACACATGAGAATTATCGTCAAGCTAGTTTTCATCACGCTCATATGATTCGCATTCGCTACTTTGATAATTTGATATGTGGGTGGACTGGTGCTCGGGTGCTGCCCTTTCTTGGACAAGCATCCCACTTATGATTAACCCCTGTTGCAAGCATCCGCAACTACAAAAGAAGTATTAAGGTAAACCTAACCATAGCATGAAACATGTGGATCCAAATCAGCCCCTTACGAAGCAACGCATAAGCTAGGATTTAAGCTTCTGTCACTCTAGCAACCCATCATCTACTTATTACTTCCCAATGCCTTCCTCTAGGCCCAAACAATGGTGAAGTGTCATGTGGTCGACGTTCACATAACACCACTGGAGGAGAGACAACATACATCTCATCAAAATATCGAACGAATACCAAATTGACATGACTACTTATAGCAAGACTTCACAAATGTCCTTAGGAACAAACGTAACTACTCACAAAGCATATTCATGTTCATAATCAGAGGAGTATTAATATGCATTAAGGATCTGAACAAATGATCTTCCACCGAATAAACCAATTAGCATCAAGTACAAGGAGTAATCAACACAACTAGCAACCTACAGGTACGAATCTGAGGTTTTCGGACAAAGATTGGATACAAGAGATGAACTAGGGTTTGAGAGGAGATGGTGTTGGTGAAGATGTTGATGGAGATTGACCCCCTCCCGATGAGAGGATCGATGGTGATGACGAAGGTGATGATTTCCCCCTCCCGGAGGGAAGTTTCCCCGGCAGAACAGCTCCGCCGGAGCCCTAGATTGGTTCCGCCAAGGTTCCGCCTCGTGGCGGCGGAGTTTCATCCCGAAAGCTTGCTTGTGATTTTTTCCAGGGTAAAAGACTTCATATATCAGAAGATGGGCACCGAAGGGCTGCCAGGTGGCCCACGAGGCAGGGGGCGCGCCTAGGGGGGTAGGGCGCGCCCCCCACCCTCGCGGCCAGGGTGTGGGCCCCCACCCTTTGGAGCTGTGCACAATAGGTCTCTAATATTTGCTTCTTTTCCAGCCCAGAATCCCAGCTGCCGGCATTCTCCCTCTTTATGTAAACCTTGTAAAATAAGAGAGAATAGGCATAAGTATTGTGACATAACGTGTAATAACAGTCCATAATGCAATAAATATCGATATAAAAGCATGATGCAAAATGGACGTATCAGAGCTCGAGGGCGTCGCTGTGGTGCGTCCGAGCTCGGGTTTTTCGATGGGGTGGCGTGCGAAGGCCGATCGACAGGCGGGCTGTCGAGGGAGGGCCGGTGGCGACGGTGGCGCTCGTCCAAGATGGAGAAGGGCGAGGGAAAGAGCGACGAGGTGGGTGACGAGGTTGCTTTGATCCCGACGGCAGCTAGGGAGTTATCCGTGGTGTCGCAATGGCCGAAGGAAGACAGGGAGCAGGTGGCGCGTGTGCAGCGTGCGCGCGTCAGGCACACGCCCGCGTCCTTCTAGCGCAAGGAGGAGGACGACTGGCACTGGGCTAGCACAGTGCTGGGCCGGTCAGTGGGCTACGAGGTACTCTCTCTCTCTCTGTGTGTGTGTGTGTGTGTGTGTGTGTGTGTGTGTGTGTCTTTTCCTATTTTTGTTTCTGTTTTTCTAGTATTTGAATTTGGTTTGACGCCAAACCATTTTAGTAGCTTCTGAAAATTATCATGTGGCTAGACATAATATATTCAAAGCCACTCACAAGTTATGAGAATTATTGTAACTATAAAACTATTTATAGGCATTTATAGCTCCAATTCAAATATTTATAGGGTTAATTCAAAGCCCAAAATAATCCTTAAAAATGTTCCTAATTTTTGGTTTGAGTCAAAACCCTTGTCAAAATTATAAAACATCAATGAAGAACATCTTGGGTTCATTGAAAATATTTTAAGTTGAACCTATTTGATTTAATTTTGGTGCTAGGGTTTGGACATTCCCCCTTTCAAATTTCATTTGAATTTAAACATGATGCATGGATGTAGAACTATGTACAAGCAATTTCTAGGGCTTTGACAACTCACCCCACTAAACAACAATCTCGTCCTGATATTCAAGACGTAGGGTGAGAGGAAGAGGGGCAGTAACTATCACAATCTTCATGATACAACTGCCCTTCTTGAAGATGTAGATTCATTGCATCATGTTGATCTTGTCATCTTTGCTTTTGAGATCTTCATACAAACACGACGACAAAAGGAACATGGAAATCTCTACGGGAATCGATCTTCACGAAGATCGAGCAACTCACGATCAACTCATGGAGTGAGACATGAGAACATCTCTTCAGCTGAGACACAAACAGACATCAGGAGCGATGGAATAAATAGATGACAAAGATTTAATTGACAGGCAACAATTCCACCCTCAAAGAAGATGGTGAACATGTTTCAAGGTAGCGAGGGGTTAATTGCCCTTAATACCACAACGGGGCACCTTAGGGGGAGGTGACTCGTAGAATTTATTCTCTTAAGTGGCCAAAAAAAAATTACTTTTGATACATAGATCATTGAAACTTTTCATACAGGCTAAGGCAATTCACAAATGATCTTTTGAAGGAGTCCCATTATCTAAAAGGAAAACCTATAGGTAAAAAAAGTGAACGGAATTCAATGAGTTACTAAAGATTGTACCAAGTAATAACCCTATTCCAAGTTACGTTGAAGCGTAATTTAAGATATGTAAGAAAAAAACGCGTTCCAGGTTTTGTCTTCATAATCTCAAACAAAATCTACGAACATGATCATATAAGAAGTTACTGCTTCATCATATGCATGTCCATGAAATAATTCTACAACATAGCTCTATATGTTCATAAAACTGAACACCTGTATAGAAGAAGCATGTAGATCATCCAAACAAATTTAAAGAATTCAATGATAGTATCTATTTTAGCACTCCCTAAGGATTTTCTCTGGTTTTGTGCATTTATTGTGTTTATTTTACTTCTTTTTCAAGGAGTAGAAAGTGATAGACCGGAAGGATTTGAGAGAGATTGAGTGGAGACCAGAGCACTTTGATCAAGAGATCCTTCTGAAAATAAAGTTGTACGAAAAGAGAAATAAAAACATATTTATAAATGTTCACCCAAGAGGTTTTTTAAAAACATTTTTGAATAAGCCCGTATTTTCCTGAAGTCCTATAATTGATGTGCTAAAGCTTGGGTAAGCTTATTTACTTTGGATATGTGTACAAGCCCCACAAAATGAACTTGGACAGTAGGTATGTGATGTTATATGGTGGCAAGGTATGGTATTACTAGCAAATAACAAGAGGGTTTCATTTCATCGAGCATATGGGACATATATATTTCTAAATCTTAAAAAGCCATTTCTAGAAATTATCATTCAATGTAATGCAAGTATGGGTACAGCATGATCAAAGTCTTAAAATTACTCTGTTCACTTATTGATCTTTTATCTTTAAAGGAAGAAAGAAAAGAAAACGTTGCTGGGCATCGCAGGCCCAAGTGGGGAGAGAGAGAGAGAGAGAGGCCCAATGGGTGTCAGTCGGACGGAGCCGAAGAGGAGGAAAAGGGGCGAATTGCGCCTGTGAGATTTGCGCCGTTGGGGAGCACCAGTATATATTGGCCGGAGTCTTCTCGGTTCCATGCAAAAATCGAGATTTCCACTCTCCACAATCAATCCTTCCCGTCGGGCAGCGGCGAGGCAAGCCCCTCGGCCTCCAAAGAAGTCGGCCAGGCAATGTCCAGCGGCAAGTCCACGGCGCCGCCGCCCTCCTCGGCAACAAGTCTCCGCGTCCAAGAAAGCACGTCGGAGGCAAGCGCCGTCGGCAAGTCGACGGCGCCGCCACCCTCCTCGGCAACAAGACTCCGCGTCCAAGAAAGCACGTCGGAGGCAAGCGCCGTCGGCAAGTCGACGGCCCCGCCGGTCTCCTCCTCAACAAGGCTCGCCGTCCAAGAAAGCCCGTCGGGGCCAATCGCCGTCAGCAAGTCGACGGCGCCGCTGGTCTCCTCCTCAACAAGGCTCCGCGTCCAAGAAAGCACATCGCGGGCAAGCGCCGTCGGCAAGTCGACGGCCCCGCCGGTCTCCTCCTCAACAAGGCTCGCCGTCCAAGAAAGCCCGTCGGGGCCAATCGCCGTCAGCAAGTCGACGGCGCCGCTGGTCTCCTCCTCAACAAGGCTCCGCCTCCAAGAAAGACCGTCGGGGGCAATCGCCGTCAGCAAGTCGACGGCGCCGCTGGTCTCCTCCTCAACAAGGCTCGCCGTGCAAGAAACCGCGTCTGCAGGTCTGTCATCCCCGCCCCCGATCTTTGATGTGTGGTACGAGAACCAGGACCAGGCATACAGGCAACTAGAAGCTACTTTCTTGCACAAGAAAGCCCAAGACGAATTCCTGATCGGATTCGGCGCTGAATTTTGTGTGCGTGATGGCCCGATGACCCCATGGGAAGACCCCCCGTGCCCCGATATTTGGTACGGGCAGACCAGGCAGACAGTGGATGATGGTGACCTGGTGCAGGTTGGTCTTGCCATAGAGGAGAAGGATAGTTGCAATGCAGTGAAGCTGTATCAATTCAACCTCAAGTTCGACCCGACAAGCAGATCGCCAACGAGCAGCGGCGTCCGATTCTTGAGGAAGCGCGCGGGGCTGGATCTGGAGCGGCATGCTTCGGGAGGCATCGCAGTCGAACACTTCATGCAGATGATGGAAAGTTGTGGCATTCTGTCCAACAGGAGTGTTACATGGATAACATACCAGGGATTTGGGGATCTTGGTTACTTCCTGCTGGGTCTTGAAAGGCGCAGGAGATTGCCAGAGGACAGGAGGAGCTTCATGCGCTGGGTCGAGAGAGTTTTCCCTAAGCTGTACGACCTGAAGATCTTGCATAAGACTGGATATTGCACAATCCCCTCAGAGCCAGGTCGTGCCAATTTAGGCGCGTTCGCCGAGGACATAGGAGCCGCGAGGAGAGGGGAATCTCATACCGCAGGCTCGGACGCTCTGCTCACTCTGAACTGCCACCACCGTGCGATGCTTGTGGAACAACCATATTCCCCACTGATCAGGTTTCGCGGGCATGTCTATGGGGTCTCCGGTTCAATTTCAGAGGATCCTGCCTGTATCGACACGCTTGTGAGGAAAATCAACATCGACAGGTTCAACTTAGATCAGCACGCGGCACAGCTCAACAGACTATTTGCTTTGTCCGGCACGGTCTCGGTGGAGATCAGCTTCGGCTTCGGGTCCTGCTTGAGGACGGACAGCTACGCTGCAGCAGTGGAGGATTTAGCAAGCATCAGGAGCGCCCAAGTGGAGCTGGGCGTGTTTGACGCAAGAGGTTGGCTAGGATACGGAAGCATTTGGGAGCTCAAGGTCGGCGGGTCTGGAACTCACAGAATTACCACCACCCTGCTTGTAAAGATGCTGACACGGTCGAGGGCTTTGCGCAAGCCAGGACTAACTTGGGCATCATCTTCAAGCTCCACATTCGTGTACCTGGTCGGGGCTCTGACAAGAACCGACCTGCCGGACAGCCGGCTCGGGTTTCTGCAGTTGTGCGGTGGGCTGTTTCCCGAGCTCTGTATCGTTCCAGCAGCGCAAGACGAGGAGGAAGGTGCCCCAAGTGTGGTGTCGACTGCGCGCAGGTACCGAGCATTGACCCCGCAAGAGAGGTGCACCATAACCGACCTCTCGGACGACGACGCGGCGGAAGAGCCTGCTGCTTAGAGCGAGCGATACTATTACTAGGTTCACAAGTGTCAGAAGAAACATACTGTATGAATTGCTTGCCAGCTCCATGGATGTAGTATTTGTTTGTGTATATTGTATTGTAATCATGGATGATGGAGGATTAGTTAATTCATTCGTTGATGGATTTGTTAGTTAACTGGATCGGAGTTTTGATTTCTCTGATGAATTTGGGTTTGTTTTGATTTTTGTCTGATGAATTTGGGTTTTGTTTTGCTCCGTTCTGCTGTGTTCTTGTCGTTGCAGTAGCAGAGCAGTGAGCAGAGCAGAAGCGGGCAAGCGGGCAATCGGGTGGGTGGACGCCCAGCAGCCCAATGCCCAACCGTTCTTTTTATATTTTGTTTTCTTTGCGGGTGGGTGGATTCTGGATTCAGTGGGTTTGTTTTCTATTTTGTGCCTGCCTGCAGTGAATTTTCTTTTGTTTTTTATCAAGAGTTGCGACGTGTCGTCTGCAAATCAATGGCGACTTGTCGTCGTATCGGTGGGTGGACTAGGGTCCAGCGGCCCAAGCCCAACCCCACATGGACGAGGAGGGCGGCGGCGATCCAGCTGCGGGCGCCGGCGACCACGGCTCGCCTCGACCCGAGGTCCACCGGCGGCCGGCTCTTCTGCCACGACCACGGCTCGCCTCGACCCGAGGTCCACCGGCGGCCGGCCGGCGACCTGCTCCTGCGGCGACCACAGATCCACCGGCGGGGTGAAGTAGATGCGGGTATTTGATTCTTTTCTGTTTTGTTTCGAGCTAGATTAGATTTTGTTCATGAACGAGATCAGATCTGTCATGAGGAAGCAATGGCTTCGATCTGCTGGCAAGCATCAAGTGTTTGTTTTTGTGCACTCCGGGAAGAGGAAGGAGACGGGCTATCAGAGACGCTGCCTTGGCGAATGATGCACTGACTCGCTTTCTCAGGGATGAGAGTGCAAGCCAGGAGATCCTTGGCAGTCAGTCAGTCATACAGATATTGTCAAAAGCAGTCATCTTGAACATATCCAGGTCCTTGGTCCGTGTGGTTTTGCTGTTCATCATGCTGGGATGGCAAGGGTAGACCGTGAACTTGTTGGGCAACTTCTTGCTGATAAGCATATCCAGGTCCTGATTTGTTTCGACAGCCACCCTCGGATGGGATTGTCAACTTGCCTGCACATACTGTTATTATAAAGGGCACTCGGGTTTATAATCCGGAGAAAGGTGCTTTGGACAGAATTATGTCCTCTGGATGTCATGCAGATGCTTGGTCGTGCAGGTAGGCCTCGGTATGATGCACACGGAGAGGGAATCATCTTAACTGGCCACAGTGAATTGCAATGCTACCTCTCCCTTATGAATCAACAGCTGCCTCCCGAGAGTTGGTTCGTATCCAAGTTGGCAGATCAGTTAAATGCAGAGATTGTTCTGGGTACTATTCAGAATGCTCGGGAAGCATGCTCTTGGCTTGGCTGGCTACACTTGTCTCTACATCCGGATGCTGCGGAATCCAACACTGAATGGCTTACCAGCAGATATCATGGAGACAGACAAAACGCTAGATGAGAGGAGAGCTGGCTTGGTAAGTACATGTTATACCCTGTTTTCTGAAGCTGCATAATCCCATCATCCTGGTGATTTAGTTTCAAGCATTGTTTCATGTGCTGCACTTACATATATGGACTAGCTGTACATTGCGGTGTTCAACGGGTTCATGAGCATATAGTCAATAAGCAATTGTTAAATTTGCTGGCTGTATGATGTGGTGTTCAGTATTTACACGTGGAGAATAGACTAGGCAACATGTTTCTACCCGACTTGGGCAACTGCATCCAGGAGAAAGTGTCTTCCACTAGTATTAGTCTTTTGTGTCTTCAGTATTGTTTATGTTGGATGTGTTGCACTTGCACATTTTGTAGATTGCTCATATGGAACAAATATCCTCTTTGGTAACTAGTGTATGTTTGATTTCTGTGTATCAGTAACAGCATCATAGCTCATGCAGATGAGGCATTCTAATGGAAATTTGTTTTCTATTTTCTATTTTCGAGAAAACGCAAATGGCTTTTGCGTTTCATTGCATTGGAAAGAAAGGGGAATTTACATCCTCCTAGGAGGTAGTTTTACACAGCCAAGAGGGCCTCAGTGGACATCCCAGGATGGTGGCAAAACGACCCTGAGCCCTTGAGCTCCGGCCTTTGCCCAACATCGGGTCTCGTCTTTAATCATGTCTACAAGCTCATTCAGCGAAGGCCTCACATGGTCGAAAACACACGCGTTCCTATGCTTCCAAACCATCCACGGCACCAAGAGCGCCATAGATTTGAGCACCTTGCAAAGCGCTGGCGGTGTGAATCCTTTGCGCACAGCCACCAATCCATGAGCGAGCCGTCGTGGTCGGGCGTCGGTGCCGGTAGGCGTAGCCAAGAAAGGACCTCATGCCAAGTTTGCCTGGTGAATGGGCACGCAAGCATCAGGTGTCCAATCGTCTCCGGTTCCTGGTCACACAAAAGGCACCGTGGGCGGTGTTGCAGGCCACGGCGCGCGAGTCTCTCTGTGGTCCAGCAGCGATCTTGACACGCCAACCAGTGGAAGAACTTCACCTTGGGCGGCGCCCAGCTCCTCCAGATGAGTTTCCAAGAATTGCAGCTCGTCGCACCCTGGAAGGTTGCCCAGTAGCAGGATTGGGCTGTGTAAACACCGTTGGCTGTCCACCTCCAGAGTAGCCTGTCTGGCTCATTGGGCAGCTCGACATGCTGGACAAGGTGCCAGAGCTTTAGGTACTAACCAATCTCCGGGGTGCCGAGCAGGCCATGGATGTCACGTGCCCATCTGTTGCCGGCGAGGGCCTCCACCACCGTTGTGGACTTCCTGCGCTGTTTGGGGATGCACAGGATAAGCATGGGCGCGATCTCGTGGACGGATTGGCCGCCGAGCTAGCGGTCCTCCTAGAAAAGGGTTGTACTGCCGTCACCGATAGCCATGGTCGTGGAAGCGTAAAAGAGCGCTCGCTCCTCCGTCGTGAATTGCAGGTCCAGCCCCTGCCAAGCCGATACAAGTCCGTGCGCGCGAGCCATAGCCAGCGCAGCCGGAGCGCTAGTCCCGTGCGCTCGAGGTCCCGGACGCCGAGGCCACCATATTCGAGTGGACGGCAGACCCGGCGCCAGTTGACGTGGCAGTGACCACCGTGGGCGTCCGCGCGGACGGCCCAAAGGAAACCGCGCTGAATCTTCTCCAATTGCTTCAGGGTTTTCTTTGGAGGCGCTAGCGCTAGCAGTTGATGGATCGGTATCGCGCTAAGCACCGACTTGACCAGTGCTAGACGTCCCGCTTTGTTCATCAGCCAAGCTTTCCAGGAGGGTAGCCGGCCCGCCACCGCGTCGATGAGGGGTTGCAGCTGGGCTGCGAATGGGCGGCGAGTGGAGAGCGGGATGCCCAGATAGGTGACCGGCAAGGCCACGACGGGGCACCCAAGTGGCTCCAACAACCCCTCGCCGTGGCCGTCGGCATGAAGGATCGTGGCCGAGCTCTTGGCGTAATTCACCCGTAGCCCAGACGCCGTACAGAACATGTCCAGGATGCCCTTGACAGCGGCAATTTCCTCGGTAGTGGCATGACAGAAAAGCATCACATCGTTGGCGTAGAGAGATATCGCCGGGATGGCTCGCCGGGGGTGCAGCTGCTGGAGGATACCCGTTTGTAGAGCGAGACGCATCAGCCTCCCAAGGGTGTCCACCGCCAGCACGAAGAGTTGGGGGGAGGTGGAGTCACCTTGTCTCAGGCCGCGATGGTGCCAGATTGGAGGGCCGGGGACTCCATTGACCATGACCCGCGTGCTAGCCGAGGAGAGTACAATGGACAGCCACTCCCGGAATCGCTCCCCGAACCCATACTGGCGCAACACCTCAAAGAGAAAGGGCCAAGAGATAGAGTCGAAGGCGCGTGTGAGGTCGAGCTTTAGCATGATCCTGGGCGCGCCAAGTTGGTGCAGCATCTTGAGGAATTGCCGGACTAGAACGAAGTTCTCGTGGAGGCTACGTCCGGCAATGAACGCATTTTGGTTGCGGCTGACTAGGGTGTCGAGCTTGGGGGCGAGGCGCAATGACCGGACCTTCGCGAAGATCTTGGCCACAATGTGTATCAGGCAGATCGGCCGGTAGTCACCAAGCTTTTGAGCGTCCGCGCGCTTAGGCAGCAAGGTTAGCAGCGCTTGGTTGAGCTTGCTGAACCCGCGGCCACGCAGCGTGTATAGCTGCTCAAAGACGTCCCATATGTCATGGCGGACGATGCTCCAACAGGCGCGCAGGAACTCCGCGGTGAAACCATCCGGACCGGGTGCTTTGTGCGCCGGCATGCGCTTGACCGCGTCCCATATTTCCTCCTGGCTGAATGGCGCATCTAGGCATGCGAGGTCGCCGGGCGCGATGAGTTGAGAGAGGTCCAGCGTGTGCGCCCGGTCTGCAGCAGTGCCCAGCAAGCCATCGAAGTGTGAGAAAGCAGCGTTGGCCATCTCCTCATGGTCCGTGAGCACCTGCCCGTCGACGTCGAGGCTATAAATGCGGTTCTTTTGACGCCGATAGGAGCATTGCCGATGGAAGAAGCTCGTGTTGGCGTCGCCGTCCTTAAGAGACGCGATTCGGGCATGCTGCCGAGCGATCATGCGCTCCATGGATGCCATGCCGAGGTAGGCGAGCTTGAGCTGCTTGCGGAGCCATTCCTCCGGAGGCGAGAGCACTCGGTCCTCCCGCGCTTTGTCAAAGCGCATGATCAGCTCGCGGGATATGGCGAGCTTGTCCCGAATGTTGCCCGTGGCCTTGGCGCTCCAGCTTGATAAGCGGCGAGAAGTGGCCTGGAGACGCTTGACCAGCCGCCGGAACGGGTCGTCTTCATGCACCGAGCTCCACGCCGCGGCAACGGTGTCATGGAAGCTGTCAAGTCTGAGCCAATAGTCCTTGAAGTGGAAGCGTTTGTGCGCAGCCGACATGGGGGAGCAATCAAGCAGCAGCGGGCAGTGATCCGACACGACCGAAGCGAGGCACCGGAGGTGGCATTCGCCATGCGCATCTTCCCAGTACGACGTGCAAAGGACGCGGTCCAGGCCCACTAACGTGGGCGGCGATTGCTTATTCGACCATGTGAAGCGACGCCCGTTGAGATATATCTCCTTCAAGGCAAGGTCATTGATGGCACGGCGGAATCTACCCATCATGCGCCTGTGCAGGCCACCCGTGTTCTTGTCCTCGGTTCGGTATATGAGGTTGAAATCACCACATAGCATCCATGGGCCGGGGCAAGCCGCCCGAATATCGCGCAGCTCTTGGAGGAACAAGATTTTATCCGCGTCGTCTTGGGGTCCGTAGACCGTCGTCAGCCACCACGGCGTCCCGGAGGCCAGGGATACTTTGGCCGTGAGCGCGTTCTGCGTGAGCAGCGGGTCGGAGATCGTGACAGCCCTGCTCTTCCATGCCAAGAGAATGCCGCCTCGCGTGCCATCAGCCGGCAGGTATGTGAAGTCGTCGAACTCGGAGCCGAGGATGTCAAGCACAGTGGGCGAGTAAATCAAAGCCATCTTTGTTTCCTGAAGACATACAATGGAGGCTCCGGTAGTGCCCAACAGGGAGCGGATGGCACTACGACGGGCGCGCGAGTTGAGGCCGCGTACATTCCAAACAACGATTTTTAGTTCGTGATCCCTAAACAAAAGGTCGACGATGAGTGGCCGGTAGCCTTAACTGTCGCCGGCAACGGCCGTGCGCGTGGGAGAGGTGAAGCACGCTGGGATCTCCCTATCGACCAGGGCAGCGATGGCCTTGAGCACGGACAGGGGGATCGGCGCCGCGAACATGTCGTCGTAGGCCTTCATCTCGATGGCAGTGATCTTCTGGTTGGTGCCAACGATCCCTAGTGTGCGTAGGATCTGCACATGGGCCCTTCGTTCTGCCGTCGGCGGCGCCGCCGCGGGTGCGGCCGTAGCCGCGGAGCGGCCACGCCGTGGGGCAAAGTTGAGGGGACGACGTGGCCTCTTCCCTGGAGTTGGCAGAGACACGCTGATGTGCTTCGTGGCCGCGGCCAGGAACTCGCCAAGCGTCCAGGCCTGCCGCGTGGTGGCACGGCTGCGTCAATGGCGCATCGTGATCGGTGGCGATGCGAACCGTCCCGATGCCGGAGAGCGGGGCTCAGGTGCAGGTGCAGGCGATCTCTGAACATCATTGGGCGTTGGCGTGGAGGATCCTCTGGGCCTTTGCAGGATGGAAATTGGCCTCTGGACCCCGGCTTCCGGCAGCCCAGTGGCGGCCGGCCCGTCATCAACTGCAAGCGGGAGCGCGGTTGGAGATTCGGTCATAGCATGGAGTGGCCTAGCCCCATTTGGCCCATCGGACCCATCATTGGCGCTACACTTGGGGGGGGGGGGCACTGCCGCTGGTGCGATGGCGGTTTGGGCGGCAACCAGTGCGCCCCCTCCCGCCAGAGCCGCAGAGGTGGGGCGGGAGACACCGATGACCGGTCATCTGGGGTGTCAGGGCCTGCGGGACCGACATGGGTACGCGAGTCGCTGCTTTGCCCCGACAAGGCGGCAGGCGATCCTGGCCATTCTGGGGCTCCTGGCGCCACGGGCTGCGAGTCTGGGATCTGGCTCAAAAGGGCAAGATCTCGACACGGTGATGGATCAGCAGCGGCAGAAGCGGGCCCTGCTGAATCGTCCTCGGGATCGTGGGAGGAGCCCGAGTTTGAACTTCCCGGGCCTTCCGGCTCCTCAGCGACCAGTGATAGCGCGCCAGCTGGCCCCTGCGCAACCGACCGCGCGTCGTCATCGGGAGCGACAGTCGCTCGCGTAGGATTTGCTGCCAAAGCCTGCAGCTGTGGGCCTTTTCTTTTTCCTCTTTTTCCTCTTTTGGTGCGGTGACGAGAGCGAACAGGGCCCAGCTGACCCGGCCACGACAACATGCCGTCCCGCGACTGCCGGACTGGAGACGCCGCCGCCGCGACCATTGCCGGCCGGGGCCAGGCGGTCGCCGTGTTCAGCCCATCAGTCCGCCCAGAGCGGTCGCTGGCATGCCAAGCAGGCGCGTCCATGGCCATGCCATCCGCCCGGCCGCCCGGCGCTGCATCGGTACGCCTTCGTTTCCGGCCACGGCGCCTTGCCCAACCATGACCGGTGCCCTGGCCTTGGCCGTGTCCATTGCTGTCACCGCCTCTGCCGGGGTCGTCGTTAGCCTGGGCACCGGGAGGAGGCGCCCGGAGCAGGGTGGATCGTGCGAGCGCGATGGAGACAGGGTACGTGAGCGTCCTGACCTCCGGTGCCTCCGAGGGAATGCGGGCCGGCAGCAACCTCGGCGATCTCCACGATCGCGGCGCAGCGGATGTCGGTCGGGTCGTGCACGCGGGCGGACAGGCGAAAGACAGCCAGGTCCTCGCGCGAGCGCGTGCGGGGGTGCAGCCGCTCGACCCAGCAGCTCGCTCCGAGGATGTGCTCGGCGGTGGAAAGGTGCCAAGCTTGGGCGGGGATGCCGCGGAGCTCGAGCTTGACGCGGTGTTCAAACCCGCCGGCGCCAGCATGCGCGAGCTTGCTCCAGGGCCGCAGCGACAACGCGAACCGTGGCGAGCTGATGAAGTGCTCGCCGTTTAGACGACGCATGGTGTCCAGGGAGGAGAAGAGGATGAGGAAGTCCTCGGGGTGGTGTAGGTGCACGATGAAGTCGCCTTCGGAGAGCTCGGGGGAGCGGTAGAGCAGCTCGGCCACCTCGGTTGCGGCCACCTGCGGCCTGTTGCCGGTGATGGATGCCACCATGGCGCGGCCAAGGACCCGCTCGGCCTCCTCCATCTCTGTGGACTGCGCCATGATGACCCGCACGGGCACGTCGGGGCGCGATTGAGGAACTGGCGCCGGCGAGGGGAGCGCGGGAGGCGCCGGCGGGGTGGTGGCTCGACGATGCGCGGGGGGGAGCCAGGGCAGGGTCGTCACGGCCAGGGGCGTCAGAGCGAGGTCGCGCGCCGTCGTTGCGCCGGATGTCGCAGTCGCGAGACTCATGGCCTGAGGTGAGGCAGCGCCTGCACCGGACGTCGTTGGTGCAGTCGCGAACCCGGTGGCGGTGGTCGAGGCATCTGAAGCACAGCCCAGCCACCTCCTTCGGAGACGGGCTGCGACGGCGAGGAGGTGAGCGGCTGGCGGTGCCGTCCTGGCTCGGGCGGCGGCGGCGATTCCTGCGCCGCAGTTGCTGGAACCCGTCCGCGTCGAGCACGGCCCCGCCGGAAACGCGGTGCATCTCCGAGCGGGGGCCAAGGCGTTGCCTGGCGGGCACGCGGGCGGCCGGCGAGGTGCGGCCGGGGGCTCTGGCAGCCGGCGGCGCAGCAGGGGCCGGCGGGGTGAGCGCGACGTCCGGGTAGGACCGTGCCGAGGACTCGCTCTCCGAGCTGAGCCAGCGGTCGCCAGAGGACACGCGCTCGCCGGAGAGGGTCACCCGGCGGTCGGCAGGGGCGGCGCCTGAGGCCTCCATGTCAGGTACGAGGGGGAGGGGAGGGCTAGGGGTGGGCTACCGGCGGGGAGCGACGGCGGCGGGCTGGGGCGTCTCGGAGGGGCTAGAGGGTGGGAGCGGAGCTAGGCCTTTCTAAAATTTCAAACGTTCAAATACGGGTAGGCATGTAGATACAAAATTTATCATGGATAAATTTGTTGTAATACAGCAGGCATTTGGTTTGTTCTTTCGCTGTTGTAACTTCATTTTTTGGGATGGTTGTCAGATCAGGTATTGGAATGGTGCTTGGCTGCAAGATGGACTGTTCCTCTTTTTTGGGGTCGGAATTGCTGGTAAAGATGTGTTCTTTGGCTGTTGTTAGTTCATCTTTGAGGATGGTTGTCACTTGTCAGATCAGGTATTGGAGTGGTGCTTGGGTGGAAGATGGACCGCCTTTGTATTTCTTATGGTAGAACTTATGAAAACTCTATATGGCTGATTTCGAGTTTTTTGCAATCAGTTTAGAACTTGTGGTTAAATCAGTAGCTGGAAGGTGGCCAACAATGATGTTGGTTGTTTTTGTTGCTCTGTGTCGGACTATAAAGCACCATACTAGTCATCGATCAGTTACCATCTTAATTCTTAGATCATGTTATACACTGATTATGTACTTGGATAAATCACAATGTTGAAACCACTGAGGCTCCTGGCTACTCAAAAGCTGCATTAATTTGATATTTGCTACCGCTCTAATAGATATTGGATTCAAACAGCAGTAATTTTTTGAGTAGATAATCTGGTATACTAAAATCAGCCAGATATAGAACTGAAAGTAAATGAAGATGCATGTACAGTTTTTTCTGCTTTTGTTCTGTTAGGCGGTAAAGTCATGGCAAGTTTGAAGAACTATTGTAGTTATATTCCGGTTTTTCAGGTTTGTATCCAATATCAGGCCATAGGGACCAAACATAGCAATGGTGTACAGTTTGTGGATTAAAAAACATGATATCTAAACAATAGTCAGCTAAAATGATGTGCTTTCTATCGTTTTTGTAGCCCTTCTATCTGGTTTGAGATTCATTTGTTTTGTATGTATAAGGATGACTCATTTGGGTTTTTGTGATCCTCATTTATCTTTGGCCCTCTGCCTCTCTACATGTTGGTGATCCCCATTTATCTTTGGCCCTCTGCCTCTCTGCATGTGTGTATCATCAGAACTCAGAAACGTGGCATGAAGTAGAGGGCATACGTGAGGTTGTCCAGAATCTAGATCGTAGTGAGATCTGTGGACATTTTGTCGTCCAGGAACTGCGCGGCCATAAACTGCACAAGTTCTTAAGGACCGTGTCGTCCTTGACGATCTCCATAGGCAGCTACCAGCACGGGGGGCGACAGGAACAAATGAAACATCATAAGGCTAATAGAGTTTAGCAGCCCCCCTACGATTTTCGTTGTGACGAGCTGTTGTCTTGCAGTATGCTGAAATGTATCACAAGCTGATCTTGCGTACCATGCTCTGGCTACTCTGTAACACGAGTATGTCATAATAATTCTTGCACTGTAAAACAAATATAGGATGCTGCAACACTATATTCATATGTCATCGTATTTTTTCTAATTTGTTCTAAAGATGGAAAATTAGGAATCTTCTTGTGTTCTTTACTTCAGAATTCAAGAAGGAAAGGAGAAAAAATGTTTGTCTCGTTCATTCAGATATCCCAAAGTGGTTACTTATTTTGGTATTGTTGTAAAGTGAATGGAATGACAAGGCTCATTTACTGTTTGGCTTTGCAGGTCTCTCAGAATTGTCAGGGAAGAGTTGTTTTGGAGGATGGAATTTGACGGTGGTAGAAGTTTGGGTTTTGGGGGGAATGCTGTTAGAAGTTTGGGTTTATCAGGCTGTGCTGATGCACTTCCTCAATCACGGTTTGGACGAAAATCCGGCTATGTAATTTTGCTTTGCTTTTCGAGCTGTTGAATTTCTAGAATGGCTTGATCCCACCTGTACGAAACACATTAATACCATTCTGCCAGTGGAGGAGATCCACCTAGCCTTCTAAGAGCAATCTACTTATGATCAACTTATCCAGCAATGCCTGGAAATCATCCAACCAACTTTAGCCTTTTATCAGATAGGGGCATCCCAAGGTAGGTGCGAGGAAAGCTTGCAAGCTGACAGCCAAGTGCCACCTGCAGCGGAGTCGGATCAATTTCATCGCATCTAATTGGCACGATCTTGCTCTTCGACAGGTTAGTAGTCAGCCCTGAAGCTTCTCCAAATAATTTTAGGATCTTGGTGACCACCTCAAAGTCATGCAGCTCAGGCTTCAGGAATATGATGACGTCGTCGTCAGTGTATATAGAAGCTCGATGCTTGATTCGTTGACTACCCAGGGGACAAGATATTATTCTGCTGGGCTTTGTCCAACAATCTGCCCAGGCAATCCACGACAAGCACGAAGAATAAGGGGGATAGGGGGTCCCCTTGTCTGAGCCCTCTTCGATGAAGAATCTGTTCTGTAGTGTTTGAATTTACCAAGATCCTCTTTGAAGCAGAGTGGAAAAGAGCGGAGATCCAGCCCCTCCATTTTGGCCCAAAGCAAGGCATTGAAGCAGCTTAAGAAGAACTGAGTCAAAGGCTTTGGATATGTCCAACTTGAGCATAACTGCAGGGATCTTCTTTTGTCTTAGTGTCTTTGCCATGCCCTGAAGCCTTCCTATGGGCTGAGTCCGACTCCGTCTGCGGAGGAAAGTGTCTTGTACGCTGGACATAAGTCTGCTCGCCCATCAGATTTGGCGGACTTGGCATCCCTGACCTGTTTTGTCAGGGTCGGGCGCTCAAGGTTCGCTGGCTATGGAAGAATGCCACTGACCCTGATAAACCATGGCAGGAGTTGCCTCTGCCGGTCGATAAGCAGGTCAAGGACTCAAAGCTCTCTTCATGGCTAGCACCACTATCAAGATTGGTTGCGGTACGAAGATATCTTTTTGGCACGACCACTGGCTCGATGGTAAGATTCCTGCCGAATCCTTCCCTAACCTGTGCAAACATAGCAAGCAGCGCAAGCTCTGCTTGGCTGAAGGTCTAACTGACAGAAAGTGGGTCACTCTTCTGAAACGTAACCCGGGACTTGAGGTACTACAAGAATACATTGATTTCAGGTGCGGGACCGTCATCATCTCGCTATCCAATTCTGATGATGAGTTCATTTGGAAATGGACGGCTGATGAGAAATGTACTGTCAAATCGGCTTATCCATGTCAGTTCTGATGCAGAATTGAGTCTCTGCTCGCAAGCATCACCTGGCAGATTAAAGCCCCTCTGAAGATGAAATTTTTCAGTTTGCTATTTGCGCAAGGAAAGTGTTTGGCTGCTGACAACCTTGCCAAGCGTGGCTGGCCCCATAACCCAATCTGCCAGCTTTGTCACTTGGGGATGGAGGATGGCTTGCTCCCCCGTGCACAAGGAAAGACCGATCCTCTCTGATCATGGTAGTTTGCTGGGAAATTTGGAAAGAGCGAAACAATCGCATATATTCAACAACAAAGCTTGCAGCTTCCTGGAGGCGGCAATGAACAGGACGGCATGAAGGACTGCTGGATTCAAAGGTGTCCAATGGACTGGGGTTGGATAGTGCTCTGCTGTTCTTTTTACTCTGTTCGTTATATAATACGTACAGCTTTAGCTTTAACTGGGCGTCTCCTGACTAGTGACTTGTGTTGCCCTGTATGTAATAATTCCTAAGGTGTTTGATCCTATCTTAATGAATGTAATCAGCAATCTGCTGTTTTTCGTCAAAATGGCCTAGACTGTTGTGATTTGTTATTGTGGATTATCCAAGATTTGTTATCGTCAATTATTGTGTACCATACCGCTCTGAAACGTGAAGTCTTATTTTCATCTGAGAATGCTTATTGCTATTTCGAACCGGATGGGCCTGCAAGCTTAAATCATTGCGTTGTTGCATTGCTATGGAAAATCTGTAGGTTAGTTTCACCCTCGGCAAAAAGCGCCCTTTGTATCCGCTTGATGCTACATTTTGAGTTGATAAAAGCACCATTTATCGAAGAAAAAAAGTTTCAACGTCGGCATCAACATGCCAAGAAGAAGCTGATCTTTTGGACTTGAATCTTTGCGTATGCAAGAAAATTATTGTTGCAAGTTAAACTATGTATTTGATGCATGCCAGTTTGCTTTCCACATACTCAGGCTGCCATGAGAGGGGTATGAAGGATTAAAGGTAGGAAGGTTAAGGAAAGATACTCATCTTCATGTATGTTAAGGTCAAAAACGTTCTTATATTATGGGATGGAGGGAGTACATGATTTTGTTAACAGCAACAGCAGCAGCAGTAAACAGCAACCCTTGATTTTGTTCACTAATTTTCAGTTAAGAGCAATTCATGGTTTTGTTCACAATGATCAGCGGCAGTAAATCAATTTCACTAATTTCACTAATTTTCCAGGTAATCAGAGTGCAGAGGAGCAACAGCAGCACGGCACAGTCACTTGGATCAGGAGCGTTGTTCTGATCTTTTCACCAAGCAGCAGCAGCACGGGCAGAGAAGCAGTAGAAGCACGGGCAGAGCTCCACCGGCGGCAGGGGAGAAGGAGCAGCAGGGCGGCGCGCGGGAGCTCCAGGAGAACTCGCGGGAGATAGAGGAGGACGCGGGCGAGCTCCTTGGTCCACCGGATCGTGGAGGCAGGTTCCGGCGAAGCCCTTAGGGGATCGCGGCGGCGCACACGCGGGAGCTCGAGGAGGATGAGCGGGCGTGACTGCAAGTTCCGGCGCGCGGGGGCTCTTGGTCCACGTCCACCGGATCGTGGCGGGAAGTTCCAGCGACGCCCGCAGGTAATCGCGGCGGGAGGGGACCGCAGCGGCGGCGGCGGCGGCAGAGCAGGTACTTGGCGATGGCGTCGGCGTCGGCGTGGGCGGCGCCGGAGGAAGAAGACAGAGGCGGAGGGACTTGTTTGAGACAGTTTTGAAACTACGAGGTCTTTTTTTGCAAAATTACCAATCAACTCTGCGCGCGCGTCAAGGTTGGGGACGGACGGAGTAGATCGATTGAGGCATTGAGCGCACGCCGTGCGACCCGAGCTGTAATGTAAACCGGCTTTCCATCCGTCTCAACACAACCTTCTGCCATCAGTGTGACTGGAATGCACGCGGTTCACACCATATCGATCCTTTTAATTATTATTTTTTGTGAAATTGATCAATAAAAAACTTTTGTTCGTGCCAAAAATAACCAATATCGCTAAGTTGAGAAGAAGCAAAGTAGGGATATGATTTTTTTTAGAGGAATCAATTTGTTAGTATTTTTTGACTTAGCAGTTAGCATTCTGCATAGTACTCCCTCCGTTCTAAATTACTTGTCTTAGATTTATCCAGATACGGATGTATCTAACACTAAAATGAGTCTAGATACATCTGTATCTAGACAAATCCAAGACAAGTAATTCGGAACGGAGGGAGTACTATGTATGGGCACCATTTTCTTACACCAAATTGTAGGCAGCCTTTTTCTTTTTTTGCAGAACTTAGAAGTGCTAAATATACAGTATTACAAGCGATCGCTCCGAAATTAGTGTTGCGCTCTTCTGACGCTCCCTAGGGCGACACCGAGGCAACCACTAGTCTAGCACCGCCGTAGAAAAGCCTATTGTACCTTGGTGATTCATTGCTGTCGGCGTCGACATGCCCAACGCCGAAGGTACATGGGGTTGGAAGGTGGTGGCGGCAGCCTATTGTGCGGCTTGGGCGGCATTGTGGTGCTTGCGTGTGCGAGGTAGGTGAGGCGAATATCCCTGGTCGAGGCGGCGGTTATTCATGACTGAGGACACAACTATTCAAATAGATTTGACACTCTGCATAGGTTGTATATTTTACCCACACCATGGAGTTCCTACTGTAGCCCATGCCTCAACAGCGCGACCCTCTTGAGTGGACCGGGGATTACTCCAACAAAACCTTTAACCACTATACTTTTACTGCATCATAGTCCTACTCTAGGGCCTTGTCATGAAGGAGAGAAACTGGACCCGATGCCACCCCATGACACTTATCCCCATCGGGATCAATATCTTGAGTACTCAATAGCAACATGACATCCAGGCTCCCATAAGTTAGGAACTGGCAGCACATAGGCGCCCCTCCTAACCTTCCCATATAGATGATGACAATAAAAGGCATAATGATGTAAACGTTATGGTCTTCTCATGCAAGACATGTGTGGTTGCATTGAATATAGCTCGGTTTAGTGATCTAGCCGATAAAGGAGGTTGCTATTTAAATCCCATTCTTTATAATTACACCAAACTTTGTTTTGTCACTGTTCAAGTTAATATCATTCAAAATAAAGATTTGTGCATCAATGTAAAAGAATAAACAACCTAGCTCCATATTGGTATCACATACAAGTCATTAGTGCAATAATATCTAACTAGCAAGTTTATTAGTTTGCAAGTATTGTCACAAAATTATGTAGAGATTATCTGCAAACATTAGCAAGCACTACCTCTAAGCAAGCATATGCATAACTCTTGCAAGCACATAACATATACATGCTCATCAGTCGTCACAACAAACATACAAGAACAACATGGGAGCTATGCTTTAGGGCATATATCATGTGGTTGGCTTGGCTTGGGGTAGAATAATTCATCGAGTAGAACTGTGGAAAAGATTCATCGGAACAATTCTCCTCCAGCAAAGCCTAACTATACAATATGTGCACATGTGCTATTTTAGGGACTAGCAGCATGATGGAAATGGTTACATTGTATCAAGCTGAGAAAATATGAACAGGGGCTTTGGAATCATCTGAATCAGAGTTACAGCTGAAGAGATGTCGACGTTCTTCTGTTCAGGGGAATTTATTTGTTTTTTATTTCTTCACGGATCCTAACAGAAAACCGCCGCGGAAAAAGAAAAGGCAATACCGTGCCCGGCCACACAGCGTCAGATCTGTCTGGGCCTTGGACCGTTGCTGGACTTCGGCTGCTGCTCTGCTGCTTCGGCCTGAGCCCACCCGCACTGCTGACACAGGAGGCGAGTTTGTAGAGTACGCTTTTATAGGCGAAATCCTATTCGGCGCCCGTGGCGCCGGTTAAAGGCATCGGTTTAGTGACACTATAACTTGATCTAGCCGATGAAGGAGGTTGTTATTTAAATCCCATTCTTTATAATTACACCAAACTTTGTTTTGTCACTGTTCAAGTTAATATCATTCAAAATAAAGATTTGTGCATCAATGTAAAAGAATAAACAACCTAGCTCCATATTGGTATCACATACAAGTCATTAGTGCAATAATATCTAACTAGCAAGTTTATTAGTTTGCAAGTATTGTCACAAAATTATGTAGAGATTATCTGCAAACATTAGCAAGCACTACCTCTAAGCAAGCATATGCATAACTCTTGCAAGCACATAGCATATACATGCTCATCAGTCATCACAACAAACATACAAGAACAACATGGGAGCTATGCTTTAGGGCATATATCATGTGGTTGGCTTGGCTTGGGGTAGAATAATTCATCGAGTAGAACTATGGAAAAGATTCATCGGAACAATTCTCCTCCGGCAAAGCCTAACTATACAATATGTGCACATGTGCTATTTTAGGGACTAGCAGCATGATGGAAATGGTTACATTGTATCAAGCTGAGAAAATATGAACAGGGGCTTTGGAATCATCTGAATCAGAGTTACAGCTGAAGAGATGTGGACGTTCTTCTGTTCAGGGGAATTTGTTTGTTTTTTTTTTGCTTCTTCACGGGTCCTAACAGAAAACCGCCGTGGAAAAAGAAAAGGCAATACCGTGCCCGGCCGCACAGCGTCAGATCTGTCTGTGCCTTGGACCGTTGCTGGACTTCAGCTGCTGCTGCTGCTGCTTCGGCCCGAGCCCACCCGCACTGCTGACACAGGAGGCGAGTTTGTAGAGTACGCTTTTACAGGCGAAATCCTATTCGGCGCCCGTTGCGCCGGTTAAAGGCATCGGCGCAAACGGGCGCACAACCCCACTCCGCGCTGGGCCGGCCCGTTTACGTTTTACTTCTGTTTTTGAACTGCAAAAATTCTGCGAGATAGTGAAGCGATCCGCCGACCTCTCGCTAGGAGTTATCTCTGGTAGCCAACTGGACAACGAACGCGATGTGGTTTCTTACATTCTTTTGCTTCCTTTATTCTCTCTTATTTCCTTTTTCCTTTTCTCTTTCTTTCCCTCATTCCCTTATTTTTTCTTGTTACTTTTTCATTCATTTTTTCAATATGTGAACATTCTTTTTCAATATGTGAACATTCTTATCAGAATGGATGAACCTCTTTTCGCAAATCCTGTGAGCTAATTTTTCAAAATTGATGAACTTTCTTTGAATTCATGAACTTTTTCTGAAAATCCGTGAACCTATTTTCAAAAACGATGTACCTTTTCCAAATTCGTGTGCTTTTGTCTTGTAAAAATCGATGAACTTTTTCAAAATCTGGTGAACTATATTTAAATTCGTGAACCTTTTCAAAATCCTGTGAACTTTTTTCAAATTCATGAACTTTTTCAAAATCAGGTGAAGTTTTTTCAAATTCGTGAATTTTTTATCAAAATTGATAAATTTTTTTTAAATCTGTGAACTGTTTTCAAAATCTTGTGACCTTTTTATCAAAATTGATAAACTTTTTTCAAATCCGTGAACTGTTTTCAAAATCTTGTGAACTTTTTTTATCAAGATTGATAAACTTTTTTCAAATCCGTGAACTTTTTTCAAACTTGTGAACCTTTTTAATCAAAATTGATGAAAATTTTCAAATCCATGTTTTTTTAAAATCCAGTGAACTTTTTTTGAATATTGACGAACTTTTTTTGTGGACATTTATTTTTTAAATTCATGAACTTGTTTTTCAAAAACAATGAACTTATTTTAAAATTCGTGAATTCTTGTTCATTTTTACGTTCCTTTTTGTGAAATAATTTGTGCGGGAACTGAGACAAGGATAAAAGAGTTCTTTTTTTCCGATAGAACACAACAAAGTGGTTGTGCTGCAGTGGTTACAGGGCCTTGTCAGTGAACGTTAGCATCTGTGTTTGAATCCTACATTTTGCAATTTTATGTTTTCGTTTGTTTTTCGAGCTTCTGGATGTGGGGACGTGGAGTGATGCTGGCCCGGGCCACTACTGCGCGCGTTCGAGCACCCACTAGCGTGGAAAACGCCTTCGAGCGCCCACTAGCCTGGAAAACCCTATTGGATGCTCGATGCGTCAAGTTGTCGTGGGCAGCGCGACGGTAGCGATTAAATGGGCCGGCCGGTTGTGCGGTACACTGATCCCGGTTTTGGGAACCTTCTAGAAGGTTCCAAACTGTTCCAGATCAGGTTTTTTCGTTTTTCTTTTTTTCCTGTTCTTTCTTTAATGGTTTTCTTCAGTTTTTCATTATTTTCTTTATGTTCTATTTTTCCTTTTTCCTTTTCTTTTACTCATTTTATTGATAGCTGTTTCCTTTTTTCCCTTTTCTTTCTTGTTTCTTTCTAAATATTTAGACTTTAAAAATTCAAAAAATGTTCAACTCTCCAAAACATGCTCGTGTTTCCATATTTTGTTCCATTCTACTAAAAAAATGTTCAAGAATTCCAAATATGGTTACCTTCTATTCAAAAAATATTCGAAATTAAAAAAAAATCGTGTTCACCATTTTTAGGCTGGGATTGAAATTTATAAATGTTTGCAGTTTTTTTTACCAATTCATACAACATTCATGAATTTCAAAAAACTTCCCACTTTGAAAATTGGTTCACAAATTCAAAAAAACTTCATGGTTTCATAATTTGTTCTAGATTCAAAAAATGTCTGGGATTGCAAAAATGTTCTCACTTCAAAAAAATCAGAAATTCAAAATATATTGGTATTTATTAAAGTTGATGAGGAATTACAAAAATGTTCGGCAATTTCAAAAATGTTCCCAATTTCAAAATTTGTTGACTAATTTGGAAAATGTTCATGTTTTCAAAATTTAGAATTTCTTTGGGGAATTGCGAAAAATATTTGCATTTTCTAATTTTTGGTTCACAAATTCAAAAAATGTTCTTGCTTTCTGAATTTGTTCACTAATTTAATAAATGTTCTTATTTTAAAATTTTGTTTTCTAATTAAAATTATGTTTAGGTTTTGCAAATATTGTTTGTAAATTCAAAAAAATTGGTGTTACCATTATTTGTTCCTCTTTTTCAAAATTTTGTTCATAGTTTTGAAAAATGTTCGTGTTTTCAATTTGTTCCTTTTTTGGAAAAAATGTTTTGAGATTCCCAAGGAATGTTGTGTTTTCACAAATTGGTAGAGTTTTAAAATTTGTTCAGAAATATCAAAGAAGAAAAATCACGTCCGAAATTGCAAACAAAGTTCATATAAACCGGGCTGCCATTTTGGACACCAATCTCTAGGGATTATGGTCGTTAGTGACGTTGATCACTTGTAGTAGGTCGTCGGTTCGAGTCTTGTCACGAACTTTACATGCTTGGACTGTTGTTTGCTTTTTCAAGTGTGGCGCTGCAAATCTTTCACAAATGTTTCTCTGTTGCAGCGGCTAGTATAGCTCACGCTTTGCAACGAGGTCGTGGGATCGAATCACAGGGCACGCACTTCCATTTTTGCTTTTTCCCATCTCGTGAACGTGATGCCGACGCGTGCCACTGTAAATGGGCCGGCCCAGGTTTGCCGCCCCTGTGCGAAACCCCGACCTTTTGCCGCAACGAGCGGCATATAGGAGGTCTCCACTAGCCTACTGCGATTCGAACCCCCGACTTCCTACTTTTCTGCATGTTGTGTCAGCCGCTGCGATACAATAGCTCTTGTGCTAGAAAGACAACGCCACACATGAAGAAACGGACAACAATGGCCAAAAGTTGAACATTCGCCCCCTGCTACTGATCATGGTCGCTAGCCACTGTAACTCTAGCGTATCTACGTCTCAAATGGCAGCCCCTTCAGTATGAACTATAAGCAGCTACAGATTTATCCTAAAAGAAGCAGCAGCAGATTTAACTTTATTGAAATTTTGAACGTGAATTTCCTTTTTATTAAGGTAAATATATTTTTAAAGTTGAATTTTCAAAATTGCGAACAAAATTTAAAAACTCAAATATTTTATGAACAAGCAACATTTTTGGGAATCTCAACAGAAACGAAAAAGGGGGGAAAAATTATAAAAACAGTACATTCTTTGAAATTACGAACAATTTTAAAAACAATGCAAACATTTTCTATAAAACATGAACATTTTTCGAAATTGTGAACAAATTTTCCAAAATACGATCATTTTTTGAAATTTGCGAACAAAATTTGAAAACATGAACATTTTTTACAAATTTGGAAAGCTGGAATATTTTTTTGAATTTGCGACAAATGTTCATGTTTCTTTGTGCACAAAATTTGAAAGTAGGCACACTTTTAAAAATTGTTCGGGAATATGTATATTTTGTAACTTTTTGAACAAATTTTGAAAATGGTTTCCAAACATTTTCAAAACATGAACATTTTTTAAATTCTTGAGAAAGTTTTGAAAGCGGGAACATTTATTGTAATTCCAGAACATTTTTTAATTTGCAAAACATATTTTCAAAACATGAACATTTCTAAAATTGTGAATTATTTTTGAAAGTAGGAACTTTTATTGAAATTGCCGAACACTTTTTGAATTTGCAAATATATATTCAAAAAACATGAACATTTTATAAATTTATGAACAAATTTTGCAACTGGGAACATTTTCTGATTTTTTTAAAACGCGAAACTTTTAAAATTTCAAATTATATATAGAAATTTTTGGAACATTTTTTATAAGAAGCGAATAAATATTTGAAATCCTAATTCTTCTGGAATTTCATAATTTTTTTGCAAAATAGGAACATTTCAAAAATATGTACAAAATCTAAAAAATGGAAACATTTTCAAATTTCGGAAAATATGTTGAAAAAGGAAAAATAACTTAAAAATGGAAATTAAATAACCAGGAGCTTAAAGGAAAGAAAAAGTGAAATAAAAGAATAAAAATGGCAAAGGGAAAGGAAAATAAAAAAGAAAACTAAAAAGAATGGAAAAGAAAAGGAAACAGAAAAAAAGAAAACGGAAACAGAAACAGAAAAAATCTGGTTCAGTAATCTTCTAGAAGGTTCCAAAAATGGGAAAATCGGCTGGAACTTTCCAGAAGGTTCCTAAAACCAGGATCAATGCAACGCACGCTTGTCTTTTAAATGGGCTGGCCCGCCTCGGTCGAGACCTGTGCGGCGCCCCGACACTTTGCCCCAGCGGGCGTCCAATAGGGTTTTCTGAAGAGGAGCTCTCCTTTTACATTTACAGTGGGAAAGAAACTCAACCCCTAATCCGTCTCCACTAGCGGCGCGGTCTCGACACATCTCACCTCTTTCTCTTACAGAGGGGGCCGATGCAGGTTTGCTCTCTCTTCCCTGGTCTTCTTCAACCTCCCGACGGACACCGGAGGCGGCTTGGCTGCGCGGTTGCCGTTGCGCGCGGGTACGGCAGCAACAGCAGAGGGTCGTGGTTCAGGCGGGGCATCACGGGGAAGAGGCGGAGAGGTCCCGCGGCTGCCGAGGAGGGCTTATAGAGAGGCCACGTTCGCTGGAAGCGTGGCCTCGGCGGCTCTCTGATGAAACTTGCCGGCGAGGTTTTTCTTACCGGAGGTGGATGAGGAAGGGCATAGAGCCAAATTCCTTGGGCAGGAGATCATAGAGAGGAGAGGAGAAGGTGTGTGAGCTGAGCTCGAGAGGGCTCGGGATGGCCTCTCCCAGCAGCTATAGCGGCTGCCATAGCGGGCAATTGCGGCAAATAGCGGAAATTTTTCTAGTGGGGGAGATGATTTCTGGAGGTTTTTGCTGATTTTGGAGCTATTTAGAGGGGTGTGTGTGGAGGATTTCGCGGCAGCAGCCATAGCGTCCGGGCAGCTATAGCGCAGCTATCACGGCTATTTCACGGGCTATTTTAATCTATGCTTTTTTATAGTCGGTCGAAGGTGTAGGGAGATAGTGTGGTTTTTGAAATGCTCTCGCCGCCACCCATCCCAGACTATGAACTCCAAGCACGATGTACGCGATAGGTGGGATCTGGCAAGATGGACCGCCACGGACGTTGTACTGGATCACGGGGGAAGAGAGGTAAAATCAAGACAGTAAACTCCGGGCAAGAGATGCAATGGAAGCATTTGCTTAACCAAATCCTTGCGAGGTGCTTACTGATGAAACTGGTGCACCGGCTGCAATCCCAGCTTGAGTCGTCATGGTCGGCAAGGGCGTGGTCTGAACTTGGTGACCAGCTCCCATCGCATGCCCCTGTGAGCTCGCACCGTCTTGATGGTCCGCACTGCCACTGGGGTATTCAAACACACATTCTTTTTTTTGCGAGAAATTCAAACACAAATCCATTATGAGAATTTTTTTTTACATCATTGAATAGTGTCCAACATGATTTTTATGAAGTTTTCATTGAAACTTGGTTCGCGCTTAATATTCTCTAACGCGGGGGCCGCCGGCAGGGCGTGGCGGCCTCCTTTGCCTAAGCTTATCTTTGCTCATATGAAACAACAATAGAGGTAAACTTCAGAAATTGCACTATGGTTCAATGTAGCTTATTTTTGAGTTGTCTGATAAGACATTGAATTGCCTGTGTCTATTACGAGGCCAAGGGAGACTAAGGTTTCTTGCATCCTGTCGACTGCGTCGCAGGCCCACCTCATCCCTAAGGCGCGGTGGATCTCGGGCCTTACCGGTGTGAGGGTTTCTTCCACGTTTTTAGATGTCTTTTGTGTCCATTTAGGGCTTGTGTCCTGCTCAGGAAGACGAGGCGGCGACGGTTCATTGGAGAGTGAATAAAGTTCTTCCCGTTTAGCCCTCGTCCTGATGGTGCAACTAGCATCGTTTGAGGGCATGTGGATGAGTGTTTCCGGCAGATCTCATGTGATTCAGTCGGTGGTTGTCTTTAGTGGATCCGCTAGGACCCCGATCCTTGTTCGTCTATGTTAATATGTTTTAGGTTGGATTATTTCGATCTATCGCTTATCTTCATCAGCGGTTGTTTCTGTTCTGGTGTGATGTTCGTATGAGGCCTTAGCATGACGACTTCCCAATTGTCTGTTACAATAAGTTTTGCCCGGCTCCAGCGAGGGAGGGGTGATGACGGTGACGCGCATTTGGCTCGCTTCAGTGTTTGTAGTCGTCGCTAGGTAGTCTACTGATCTGAATGTAACTTTTATTATTTCTGGTGTTCATTGTACTCTCATGATTGATGATGGATATATTGAAAGTTTTCCCGCAAAAAAGAAGTCATTGAATTGTAATTATGCCACGAGCAATGTAATTATGTCTTCATTTTTTCAAAAGAGGAAAGCTCAGCCTCTGCACACAACTCTCATTATTTTGCCTAGCTTTTACTCCCTCCATTCCTTTATATAAGGTGTATTTATTTTTTCAAAAGTCAAACCTGTGCACGTTTGACCAAGTTTTCACAAAAATATAACAGTATCCGCAATACCGAATTTATATCATTTGACCGATAATGAAAAGTACTTTCATATTTTATCTTTTAGATATTCCCATGTCGATATTTTATTCTCTAATCTTGGTCAAACTTTCAAATGGTTGACTTGCACGGAAATCAATACACCTTATATTCTGGAATGGAGGGAGTAATTCAACAAGTATGCATACACATGCTGAAAACCAGCCTTGCAAACCGAATTACAGTAGAGATTTGCATGACGTGCTACTATTGCTGAATATGCCAGTAGTGACGGACGCAATACTAAACTTTTGTTGAACAAAGCTAAGAATTCATTTACTATGTTATTAATCACTTATCTTTTTGGCTAACCAGCTCATGTACATGATGAAATTTGATGTAATGTGGGTTCAATAAATATGTAAAACACGTTTTTGAAAAAAGAAAGAGAAAACAACATGTCTTGATTAGGTGACAAGCTTCTCGTGAACATCTTATATAATCTAGGATTTTTTTTTCAATTTGCCTAGATGTGATTATGATTATAAAAGACCTCTGTCAATATTGTTGTTATACCATATATATAAGAGAACTCTACTAAGATATTTCAGAATGAACCAAACTTATATACATAAAGCAAAAGTCGAAAAATAATCTAAAAACAAATGCCATCCGTCATTTCTTATTCTCTCATTCAAGTTGATTAATTTAGTTTAACGTGTTTTTGAAGACGCAGTGTATTGAGAAAAAAATAATTTTTATTACAAAATATAGTTTAAACTTACAATAATATAGCCAGTTATGAGTGTGATTTCTAAAAAATGATTTATTAACAAGAACAAATAATAAAGCTTTTAGTATAAATAATTATATTTATTCTGGCGCTACTGCTTGTACTGCAAGGTCGCCGAGCGTGGCGTCCGCTGCCCCTGGCTGTCCACAGGTTCCAACTCGGTCCCATCTCTATCCAGCTATCCTTGGTGAATCTTGGATCGTCTTCTTGACTTTTGTTGATTCATTTCCGTGCGATTATTTGGTTCGAATGAGCGAAGCTACGGTTTATCTATGCGACTCATAGTGGCCAGGGTTCCCACCTCTCCCCGTCCAGCACATCACCAGGTGACCGCGATGATATTCATTAGGTGAGTATGATGATCATGCACTTTTGTTTCTGCAAGTTCTGTACATTAGGTGTAATCTTGATCTTGGGACTTGTCACAAACTGTTGTGATCTTGTAGAGTTAAATGGGAATAATATGTGGGTGCCAATGCCAGATGAGTTTAATGGTCTGAACTTAATTTGAAGATAGTGGAAACTACTGATTCGACATCCTTTTTCTTGATTCAGATAATTCACTTCGCCCATTTCCTAACATATTGCCACTAGTAGAAATTTACGCAACCAATATAAAAATGCCAAATCTAAGTTCAAGCATCTCATTTCACCTTATATGTAGGAGTAGATACTTTCCCAACATGTGAATGAAATTCAGGTATAGTACACCTTACGTCAGTGCATAACTGCACATATAAAAGCTTAGTTCCTTGCACCTTTTGTTTCAGGTTTTAACCATGTTATCATGTTATTGATTATTGGTTCGCTGCCTAACCGGTTCATGATTTCTTCTAATTCAGACTGCGAGATGCGGTGACCCCGGGATAGATGTCGACAGAGTATATGGAAACCAGAAAGGGAGTCCTGTGATATATAGTTCACAAGTTTCGCCGCCCCAGACAATTGACAGCAGAAGTTGATGATTTACTTGTGCGCATAGATATATGTGAAAACTCGAACATGACTTGTGTTTCTTCTGTAAATTCTGAATCATAGAACCGCAGATGTTGACGATTTACTTGTGCGCATAGATATATGTGTAAACTCGAACATGACTTGTGCTTCTTTTGTAAACTTGCTTCGTTGTTTTGACCTGAAGTTTCTATGATTCAGAATTGGCAAGTGTTGCGTCCAATGTCTTCTCACATTCTTTAACCCTTGTGGTGTGGTGTGGGTGCCTTATATATCTTGTTCAGTTAGTATAGTTTTGCTACACTCGACGCTGCTACTGGGATGGTTGCACCTGCGCAGGGAGACACGACTGCCATGTTCCCCCTAGCAATACCAGGATTTCTGAAAGACAGCGTCCGCTAATCTAGTGCATACACAGTACACCCGTGCAAATCAGGCAATCGTCACCTCAAGCATATCAGTATGGCCCACACAGAAATTTCATGAATCTTCTGAGGCCTTTTTAATCATGCATAATGCTTCTCTGTGAGAAATCAAAAGCATATCATGTATTGACTTGGCCCAGGAGTTTAAATCTTAACCAAGACATGCTGATAAAGCTGAAGGCGGTTTACACGCTAGTGGAACAACTCTACACCGGATCTCAGCGTGCCTTAGCCAAAGTGGCCCTGTCAAATGAAGTTCCCATACTCTTGGCGGATGTACTAAGGAAGCTTTCTGTGCTGCCCCAGCGATTCAATGAACTAAGACGATCGTCTGCAAGAGCCGGAGCCGTGGCTGCCTTAAGCCTGGCCAAAGCTTGGCTACTAGAATTAGACCCGGCCGACATCGCCATTGGTTATCCAAGCCATAAGGAGGATGGCACTCCCTTTGAACAAGAAGACTTCGCCACTTGTGTGAAGGATATACGCCCCGTGGCCACCCTGATAGCTGATGAAGCGGATCTCACCAAGTACCAGCCGGGCTATGATGCGGAGAACCGGAGGATTCCAACAACGCATTATAAAGTGACCAGCCTGATTCCACCAATCCGTAAGCATACCTTCACCCCTGAAGTTGACCCGACCGGACTAATTGATGATGAAGCTGAATTTGAAGCTTTGAATGGCATTGACTGGTCATCATCAACCTTCCAGGACAGGGAAAAGGGCGAAGAAGTAGAGAGGGCTGACCCGAAAGCTTCATGTCAACAAGAGAATTGATCCGCCGGGCGGCTCATATCTGTGGTCTGCTGAAAAAAACAAACAATTTTAATCATTTGGACTCGGGGATTCATGTAATAGGGTAGAAATAACTTTGTTTGCCATGCCATCGTGCATGTTTTGGTGCTCAACACTGTTAAGCCGCCATCTTATATTCACCCATATTATACTTATCAGCTGTTTCCTTATGCCGAAGAAAGCCTTTGAACTGTCCTGCACACAAAAAGAGATCACAAGAACCCTTGGCGGCTTATCACAGGGCGGGTCATAGTATCTATATATAACCATTAATATGGAAAAAGGAGTCACAGATAAGCCTATTATTAATTATAGCTTGGAGACACAACTATAATATCATCCCTCTGATTTTGAGTTTGCATTGCCGGTTTATGTAACCTGAACAGTAAGGGTGATAACCCAATCCTTAGAAGTCAATACTTCCAAATGTATGATGATTATCATATGCTGGCGACTTATCGTCCAAAGCCAAGCCGGGGTTAAATTTAAACCCCACTTAAACTTATATTTGAACAAAAAAGTCTCAAGACAAAATCCAAAAATTGTTTTCAAAAAACTTGAACCAGATACAAAGAAAAAATCGAGGCTTCTGATTCGAATACGATCAGTAAACCGTTCCGAAGGGGTTAAGCTAGGATTCGAATATGATCACGTAGCCCCCCAGTGGCTTTGGCATTGCGCCGATCAAGAGGGTACCGACAGCTATGTTCTCTTTGGTTCGAATATGACCTATGTTTGAACAGGAGGCCCCCTAATGACCTTGAGAGTTTTTTAACGACTCTGATTCGAATACGATCAAAGTCGGACCCAAAAGGGGTTAAGCTATGATTCGAATACGATCAAGAAGCCCCCTAGTGAGCTTGGCATTGTGCCGATCAAGAGGGTACAGACAGCTATGTTCTCTTTAGTTCGAATACGACCTATGTTTGAACAGGAAGCCTCCTAATGATCATGAGGTTTAACAGCTAGATTCGAATACAATCATGAGCCGGACCAAAAGGGTTAAGCTAGATTCCAATACGATCAGCCCCCAATTGGTCATTTCAAATGACAATGATGAAGACATATGATCATTCATGATGAAAAGGACAAAGGTCCTACTTTATTACTTATCATAATATATACATCGTCAAAATATGTACATCATGAGAGCCAGTAGCTCAAGTGTAGTAAGGCCGCAGATGAGCGATATTCCATGGCCGGCGGGTCTCCTCCTCTACGTGAGTCTTTGTGCTATCGAACATCGATAAGGTAGTATGACCCGTTGTTTAAGTTCTTGCTGATCACAAAGGGCCCTTCCCAAGATGGGGATAACTTGTGTGCATCAGTTTGATCCTGGATGAGCCGGAGCACCAAATCACCTTCTTGAAAGGTTCTGGACTTAACCCGGCGGCTGTGATAACGGCGCAGTTCCTGCTGGTAAATCACTGATCGAGCTGCTGCCAGGTCATGCTTTTCATCTAACAGGTCAAGTGCATCCTGACGCGCTTATTCATTGCTAGCCTCAACATAAGCCGCCACGCGGGGCGAGTCATGATGGATGTCACATGGGAGAACCGCCTCGGCTCCGTAAACCATGAAGAAAGGCGTATAACCCGTAGACCTGTTAGGAGTAGTATTGATGTTCCATATCACAGAGGGTAACTCCTCGACCCAACAACCCGGCGTCCGTTGCAAAGGAACCAATAACCGGGGCTTGATGCCTTTCAAGATTTCCTAATTGGCTCTTTCAGCTTGACCATTGGATTGGGGATGAGCCACTGATGAAACATCAAGCCGAATATGCTCACATTGACCAAACTCTTCCATGGCGCCTTTAGACAGATTAGTACCATTGTCAGTTATAATGCCGTGTGGAAAGCCGAAGCGAAATATCACCTTCTTCATGAATTGAACCACTGTGGCTGCGTCACACTTACTAACTGGCTCTGCCTTAACCCACTTTGTGAACTTGTCAACCGCCACCAAGAGGTGGGTCTTTTTATCTTTGGACCTTTTGAAAGGCACAACCATGTCAAGCCCCCTGACTGCAAACGGCCAAGTAATTGGAATCATCCTCAACTCTTGAGCCGGCACGTGAGCACGTCTCGAGAACTTCTGACAACTGTCACATTTACTGATCAGATCCTCCGCGTCAGCGTGAGACGTCAGCCAATAAAATCCATGATGGAAAGCCTTGGCCACAAGGGACTTTGACCCGGCATGACGGCCACAATCTCCTTCATGAATCTCACGAAGAATTCTTGACCTTCCTCAGGAGAAACACAACGCTGAAACGCCCAAGTGACACTGTGATGATGCAACTCACCATTGGCAATTGTCATTGACTTAGACTGCCGGGTTATCTGCCTGGCCAAGGTTTCATCCTTAGGCAACTTGCCCCTGGTCATGTAAGCCAAGTATGGTACTGTCCAATCTGGGATGGCGTGAAGAGCCGCCACCAATTGTGCTTCCGGGACAGGAACAGCCAAGTCTTCCTCTCTAGGTAACTTGACAGAAGGGTTATGCAGAATATCCAAGAAAGTGTTAGGCGGCACCGGCCGCTAAGACCCCAGGCGGCTTAAGGCATCAGCCGCCTTGTTTTTTCTGCGATCAATGTGCTCCACTTGGTAACCCTTGAAATGTCCAGCAACGACATCAACTTCACGGCGATAAGCCGCCATGAGAGGATCCTTGGAATCCCACTTGCATGATACTTGTTGAGCCACCAAATCTGAGTCACCAAAGCACCTTACCCGGCTTAAGCTCATCTCCTTAGCCATCCGAAGACCATGGAGCAAGGCCTCATACTCAGCTACATTGTTAGTACAGGGAAACATCAACCGCAACACATAACAAAATTTGTCACCTCGAGGGGAAGCTAAAACAACTCCAGCCCCCGAGCCCTCCAATTGCCTGGACCCATCAAAGTGAATAGTCCAATATGTGTTGTCTGGCTTCTCTTCAGGCATCTGCAGCTCAGTCCAATCGTTGATGAAGTCCACAAGTGCTTGAGACTTGATAGCAGTGCGTGGCACATACTTTAAACCATGAGGCCCAAGTTCAATGGCCCACTTGGCGACTCATCCTGTGGCTTCTCTGTTTTTGAATGATATCTCCTAAAGGAGCAGAACTGACCACAGTGATGGATGACCCAGGAAATATTGTTTAAGCTTCCGGCTTGCCATGAACACCCCATAAACGAGCTTCTGCCAATGTGCATACCTTTGCTTGGACTCAATAAGCACCTCACTGATGTAGTAAACCAGCCGTTGAACCGGATATTCCTTGCGAGCCTCCTTGCGTTCCACCACAATGGCCACATTGACAGCACGTGTGTTAGCAGCCACTTATAACAATAACGACTCCTTATCAATGGGAGTAGCAAGGACCGGCGGCTCAGTAGCTGTCTCTTCAAATCTTCGAAAGTAGCGTTAGCAGCATCACTCCAGACGAATTCGTCTGTCTTCTTCATCATCTGATACAGCGCACTAGTAGAAAAAGGGTCAAATGTGAGACACATTAGTCCCGGTTTGTAACAGAACCAGCACTAATGTGTCCATTAGTGCCGGTTCCAACGGCTAGGCGGGAGGAGCTCTTTAGTACCGGTTCATGGCGAACCTTTAGCACCGGTTCGTGCCACGAACCGGTACTAAAGAAAGTGGTGGCAGGATGTTGTCAAAGTGGGGCCCTTCCAGCACCTTTAGAACCGGTTCGTGGCACGAACCGGTACTAAAGGTCGTCCTATATAAACCCTTCGTCCACCCGCACTCTGTTCTTCCCCCTTTCCCCTCTCCCTCTCCTCTGTTCTTCCCTTCTTCCTCTCGAGTTCATCACAAAATTTGCCCCAAATTTGTCAAGATTTGCAGGCCCCCATCCATTCAAATGATCACCAAGGTTAGCAACTTTGTCCTTTCATCTCTCATTGCTAGATTAGCTCTTGCATTGGTTTATATAGTGATTAATTGTGGGTTTTAGTAATTTGGGAGGAATTATATGTGGTAGTATTTGATTTATATGCAATTTGAGGTCAAAATAACACTTAGTTTGCATATGTAGGTGTGGTTTACTTAGTGCCTTCTAAATCTCCGTCGTAACCACCGTCGATCGCCCGCACCGTCCCGTCGCCGGCACCACCTTGTGGTGAGCCTCTTGTTCATGAAATTTTATATAAAAAATTGATGTTTGTGTGATTTGGATATATAGTTACTCATATAATTATCTTACCCGTACGTTGTTTGTTATACATAGTGCCATGGTTTTGATATCCGTCCCCGTCGGCCCTCGACCTTGTTATGATTCGTATGTGGTATATTATCTTTTAAAACTATTTATTGCATTTCGTGTTTATGACAAATTATGCCCATCAAGTTGACATAGATATTTTTATCTAGGAGGTATGTGAACCGGAAATTCCAACCGACCCTATTGTCGAGAGGTTAAATTTAGTTGAAAGAGAAAACGAGTACTTGAAAGAAAAATTGAAAAGAATTGAGGGGGAGAAGATGGAATTGGAGTTGCATGTTGCCGATGTCGTCGATGATCACAAGATCAAGATGGAGAAAATGTGCTTGAAGATTAGAAAGATTAGAAAATATGCCATCGATAGTGAGGCTTGGTATCATTATGCTATTGGATCAATTGTTACCTTAGTTATGATCTTGATGGCATTTGTTGTTGCATTTAAATGCTTTAGCTAGAGAGTTATTTGTTTGTTGCATTTAAGTGTTGTATGAACTTTATGTATGAACTTGTATTAATTTGGTCTATTCGGTGTTGTGTAATGAAGATGAGCCGGCAATGGATGCACGATGACCGATGCTCTCCCCAGTTCGTTGAGGGCGTGCATACTTTTCTGCTTGCGGCTGAGGCAAACAAGCGGGCGAATGGTTTTATGCCTTGTCCATGTGCTGGCTGTAAGAATGGTCACAATTACTCTACGTCAAGAACCATTCACGTCCACCTGTTTGAGTCCGGTTTCATGTCCCACTATAATGTTTGGACCAAGCATGGAGAAAGAGGGGTTATGATGGAAGACAATGAAGAAGAAGAGGACGACGACAGCTATCCTGGCCATGGGTTCCTTGAATACGATGATACAACAATGGGGGAAGAAGCCGAGCCGGTAATGCGGGAAGAAGCTGAGCCGGCAATGCAGGAAGAAGCTGAAGAAGAGGCATCAGATGAGCCCGTTGATGATCTAGGTCGGGCCATTGCCGATGCAAAGAGAAACTACGCAAGTGATTTGGAGAAGAAGAAGTTGCAGCGCATGTTAGAGGATCACAAAAAATTGTTGTACCCGAATTGCGTAGGTGACAAGAAAAAGCTGGGCACCACACTGGAATTGCTGCAATGGAAGGCAGAGAATGGTGTATCTGACAAGGGATTTGGAAAGTTGCTGGTAATGATAAAGGATATGCTTCCAAAGGACAACGAATTGCCCGAGAGTATGTACGAAGCAAAGAAGGCTGTCTGCCCTCTAGGGTTAGAGGTGCAGAAGATACATGCATGCCCTAATGATTGCATCCTCTACCGCGGTCAGTACGAGGATTTGAACGCTTGCCCGGTATGTGGTGCATTGCGCTATAAGATCAGCTGTGATGAGCCTGGTGATGTCGAGGGCGAGCGTCCCAGGAAGAAGATTCCTGCCAAGGTGATGTGGTATTCTCCTATAATACCACGGTTGAAACGTTTGTTCCAAAACAAAGAGCATGCCAAGGCGATGCGACGGCGCAGAGAAGATCGTAAGAAAGACGGAAAGTTGAGAGTACCCGCTGACGGGTCGCAGTGGAGAAAAATTGAAAGAAAGTACGGGAAGGAGTTTGCAGATGACGCAAGGAGCGTATGGTTTGGTCTAAGCGCAGATGGCATTAATCCTTTTGGGGAGCAGAGCAGCAACCATAGCACCTGGCCTGTGACTCTATGTTTGTATAACCTTCCTCCTTGGTTGTGCATGAAGCGGAAGTTCATTATGATGCCAGTGCTCATCCAAGGCCCTAAGCAACCCGGCAACGACATTGATGTGTACCTAAGGCCATTAGTTGAAGAACTCTTACAACTGTGGAATGGAACAGGTGTACGTGCGTGGGATGAGCACATGGGGGAAGAATTTGACCTAAAGGCGTTGCTATTCCTGACCATCAATGATTGGCCTGCTCTCAGTAACCTTTTAGGACAGACAAACAAGGGATATCGCGGATGCACGCACTGTTTGGATGATACCGACAGTATATATTTGAATAGTTGTAAGAAGAATGTGTACCTGGGACATCGTCGATTTCTTTCGAGCAGGCATCCCGTAAGAAAGAAAGGCAAGCATTTCAAAGGTGAGGCGGATCACCGGACGAAGCCTCGCCACCGTACTGGTGCTGATGTACATGATATGGTCAAGGATTTTAAGGTGATATTTGGAAAGGGTCCTGGCGGACAACCTGTTCCGAAGGACGCTGACGGACGCGCACCCATGTGGAAGAAGAAATCTATATTTTGGGACCTGCCATATTGGAAAGACCTAGAGGTCCGCTCCGCAATCGACGTGATGCACGTGACGAAGAATCTTTGCGTGACCCTGCTTGGCTTCTTGGGCGTGTATGGGAAGACAAAAGATACACCTGAGGCACGGGAGGACCAGCAATGTATGGACGGAGAAGACGGCATACATCAGGGTCATGCAAGCTACACTCTTACCAAAGAAGAGAAGGAAATCTTCTTTGAATGCCTGCTCAGTATTAAGGTACCGTCTGGCTTCTTGTCGAATATAAAGGGAATAATAAACATGGCAGAGAAAAAGTTCCAGAACCTAAAGTCTCATGACTGCCACGTGATTATGACGCAACTGCTTCCGGTTGCATTGAGGGGGCTTCTACCGAAAAACATTCGATTAGCCATTGTGAAGCTATGTGCATTTCTCAATGCAATCTCTCAGAAGGTAATCGATCCAGAAATCATACCAAGGTTACAGAATGATTTGGTGCAATGTCTTGTCAGTTTTGAGTGGGTGTTCCCACCATCCTTCTTCAACATCATGACGCACGTCCTAGTTCACCTATGCGAAGAGATTAACATTTTGGGTCCTGTATTTCTACACAATATGTTCCCCTTTGAGAGGTTCATGGGAGTCTTAAAGAAATATGTTCATAACCGTGCTAGGCCAGAAGGAAGCATCTCCAAGGGCCATCAAAATGAGGAGGTCATTGAGTTTTGTATTGACTTTATTCCTGACCTTAAGCTGATTGGTGTTCCTGAATCGCGGCATAAGGGCAGACTGGATGGAAAAGGCACACTAGGAGGGGAACAAATAATATGTATGGACGGACATTCTCTCACTGAAGCACACTACACAGTTCTACAGAATTCCGCCTTGGTGGCTCCGTATATGGATGAACACAAGAATTTGCTACGCTCCAAACACCCGGAGCGGTCTAATGACTGGATTACATGTGAACAAACCAGGAGTTTCGCCAGCTGGTTGCAGACACGTACCATGCATGACACCTCTATTGAAGATGACCTGTACTTGCTGTCCCAGTTACCATCTTCGAATATAATGACTTTCAAAGGGTACGAGATAAATGGTAATACATTTTACACGATCGCCCAAGATAAGAAGAGCACCAACCAAAACAGTGGTGTCCGCTTTGATGCAGAAACCAAGACGGGAAAGGAAACATATTATGGTTATATACAGGACATATGGGAACTTGACTATCGACGTGGTTTAAAGGTCCCTTTGTTTCGGTGCAAATGGGTCAATATGACACGAGGCGGGGTAACGGAAGACCCGCAGTACGGAATGACAACAGTGGATCTCAACAATCTTGCGTATGCAGACGAACCATTCGTCCTAGCCAATGATGTGGCACAGGTTTTCTATGTGAAGGACATGTCTACCAAGCCAAGAAAAAGAAAAGATAAGGAAGCGAATGCATCGTACGATGAGCCAAAGCGGCACATAGTTCTTTCTGGGAAGAGAAACATCGTGGGAGTGGATGACAAGACAGACAAGTCAGAAGATTATGAAAAGTTTGATGAAATTGCTCCATTCACAGTGAATATTGACCCGAGCATCCCGTTAAATGATGAAGATTTTCCATGGTTACGGCGCAAAGGGACACACGTGAAGAAAAAGTTTCACACCCAAAGATCTGGGATGTGATCGGCTTCACTATCATCACTTTCTTCTGTGTTTCACACCCAGAGGGGAATCTCTGTAATAGTTAGGATAGTTATGTGTTTTGGCATTTAAAACGCGAAGAAATTTTATGTGCAAACAAATTCTTTCATGCCTTTACTGATTTTTAAAGTTAAGTTATTCACAAACTAGTGATTCACACTAATTTCAAATAATTCAAAATTTAAACTATTCAAATTTGAAAACTACGGGCACTAACAGAAAGTTTGTAATTTTTTGTACCTAAAGCAAAAATATTCACAAAGAACTCTAAATACACAAAAAAAACAACACAAAAATAAATAAAGCAAAAAATAAAATAAAAAAAAGCCCGCCTACTAGGCCAGAGCAGCCTGCATACGACTAGAAACCCAACCTGTTGTTGGGCCAGGATGCAGGCCCGCAAAGGCCAAGTGGGCCCACAGGGCAGCAAAGAACACGTAGGCCCAGTAGGCCTACTTTGGAGAGGAGCTCGAGAGAGCGACCGCAAGGGGGTTTATAAACCAGTGCGGTCGCCCCTCGGCTAGCGAGGTGGGACTAAACTTGCCGCACCGCACCTGCGCCAGCGCACCCCCTTTAGTACCGGGTCGTGGCACCAACCGGTACTAAAGGGGGGCCTTTAGTACCGGTTGGAGCCACCAACCGGTACTAAAGGGGGTGCGGTTCCCGCCGCTTGGCCTGGCCAAAACAGGCCTTTAGTACCGGTTGGTGGCTCCAACCGGTACTAAAGGTGCCTTCTATATATACAACACTTACGAAAATTTCATTCTCCCTCTGTTTCTTCCTCTGTTTCCCCATTGAAGCACCGCCCGCGCGCCCCGATCGATCGACGCCGTCGCCGTCGCCGCCCCCGTCCACGTTGCCGCCCCCGTCCCCGTCGCCGCCCTCGTCTCCGTCGCCGCCCCGGGCCCGTCCCGCCGTCCCCGCGTCGCCGCCCCCGCGTCACGCCCCGGCCCGTCACCGCCCCCGGCCGTCGCCTCGCCGTCGCCGTCGCCCCGCTGTGAGCTTTCCCCCTCTAACCCCTTTCCCTCACCCCTGGCGGCCACCATGGGCGCCGCCCCTCCCCGAGCCCATACACACACACAAGCATGATGAACACACACACACACACACGTACATATGTATGAATTAATGCATGTATATATTAGTATATACGTATTTTGTATGTTTAATTAGTTTAGATTATTTAGATTATTATTTTTTCACTATTATATATGTATGAATGCATGTTAGATGGATATAATTAGTGTTTAATTAGTATGGAAATTTTTTATATAACGTTGTTTTTCAGTTTTTTAATGGATGTATAGAAGTTGTGTTTTCTGTTTTTAGTGTTAGATGCTTAATTAGTATGAAATAGTATATAGATTTTTGACATATGCAATGATAGCATAATTAGTGTTATATAGAAATGTTAGAAATTTTAGTTATCAAAATCCAATCATTAAAAAAATGTTACTTTTTGCAGGCACATAGCTAGTATTTGTTCTCGACGATGCCCGGCCCGCATCCTCGCCGTCGATCCGTCCGCGACGACGTCCGGCTGACCCATGTCCGGGACTGGGCTCCGCCGGGCTGGCACTGGGAGGTGCTGCCTGGAGGGGCGCGCCGCTTGATGAGGAACCCGGCCCCGGGTCCCGTCGTCGACCCTGATCTCGTTTGGTGGCGTTCGCGTGGGCCAGTTTCGGTGCGGAGGGACCCGGCCCCGCCGGAGGTGGTACGTCGCCGTGTCAGGGAGGAGGACGAGCACGTCCATCGCTACATGGTTGCGTTAGAGGGAGGCAAGTTCTCCAATACCTGGCAGTTTCTTCAGGGATCTCACTTCAGCTATGATCCTGTGAGGGTTCCTTCTCTTTGGGTGTCCACCGCCCGCGCCGCAGGAACCGCGAGTGTCCTAGATTCTTCTGTAGTATTCGATCTTTAATTAGCTACCTAGCCAGTGATGTACTATTCAATATTATATATTATTCGAGACGATGTATTCGAGATTATATCTATTATTCTAGACGATGTATTCGAGATTATATCTATTATTCGAGATGATGTAATTTGAATACTAAATTGTTTTATATTTCTTTTGGATTAGTTAAATAAAAGCTATGGCAGACAAGACCGACAGAGAGGGAGAACAGACCATGTTCGATATGATACGCGGGCCAGATGATGATCAGAATGAAGAAGATTATGACGTCTCCGAATTTCTAAACAACACCGGAGAGGGTGATATGATATTCGATCGCGACGACCGAATTAATGAAGTCATGAACTACGATTATGACGATGACGAAGAACATGTTGATCCTGAAACAACAAAGACCGGCGAGGTATATATATTTATATAAGCAGGCATCTGGTGATCATCACATGTTTTAAATGACTTGAAGATATATTAACGAATCAATCTTTGTTCTTTCAGCCATCCGGATCGAGCAAATCTTCAGGCAAAAGGACGAAACGAGGCCCGAACAAAAAGTTGAAGGAGGGCGTAAACTACAATATCGAGGCAGTCAGACCTAATGGCGAACCATTAGCGCCTAAGAAGATTGCGGACAAGTTCGTTCGTCAGTGCGGAGTTCTTGTGAAGGACCAACTCCCGATCAAACTTCAAGAATGGAGAGAGCCAGCAAAGCCACGTCCAGATGTTACTTTTGTCGACAAGAATCAAAAAGATCTGCTTTGGGATACTCTCATGGAACATTTCACCCTACCCGATCATTTTACAGAAGCAGATGTGCAGAAAGTCAAGGATGCTGCTCTTAGGAAGATGGCAGTTGCATTCAAGAACCACAAGAATCGTGAATGGGACAAGTACGTCAAGGGAGGAAGGAAGACTCCAGTATTCAAGGGAACACTAGAGAACCAACGTGCTCATTGGGACGATTTCGTGAAATTCAAGATTTCGGAATTAGCTAAGGAACGGTCGAGAATAAACAAGAAGAATGCCGAAAAAAAGGATAAGTTCCATAAGCTGGGGCCAGGTGGCTATGCGGTGGCAATGCCTAAGTGGGATAAGTCTGAGAAAGAGATGGAGGATGCAGGTGTCACTCCGGTTACTAAGAGCTGGCCCCCCAGGTGCAGGACTTGGTTCTATGCGCATGGGGGGGAGTTGGACCCGAAGACAGGCAATGTTTCGACGAAGGCAAGTCTGAAGGGAGCTGACGATGCGATACTTGTTGCAATAGAAGAGGCACGATCGGGGGTGTTCCAGCCCAACAGAGAGAACGACGAGCTTACGTGTGCCCTGGGAAATCCTGAACACCCGGGAAGAACACGAGGCAAGGGCGCTATTCCGTGGTATGAGGGGTTTTCAGACTGGAACACCGACTACAGAACCCGTGCGAGAAAGAAGATTGCGGAGGAGAAGAAGAGGAAGATGGAGGAGGAGCAGAGGAAGCGGGACTATGAACGCCTTCAAGGCCTAGAAGCAAGTCAAGCGGAATTGGCAGTCAAATTCTAGCGGCAGCAGGAGCAAATCGACTCACTTACCCAGCAAAGGGGGTCTCAGCAGCTGCAACAGCTAGCGGATGTTCCAGCATTGGATAGCACCGCCCCATCCATGCCGAGAAGCAGCGTGGGTTCCGCCCCGGACGACGCAATGCTGGGTAGATACCCCGTGGATGACATCACGGAGAACACTAACTGCGAGATATACGTCAAAATGAAGAACATATCCATGAAGGTGGTGGACGCCGTTGCTTTTACAAATCCCCCCGAGGCAACCTTCCATTGCAACCCGATTCCAGCAGGCTATGCTCGTGTCTTGGTTGATGAGGTGGTGGACCCACCATATTCGGAGCTACAGCTTGACATTCCTGGAGGTGACGACGAGTGCTTTCTCGGAGAGGCCAAACATCGTATCATCCTATGGAAAAAGGATTGCATCATCTTTCGAAGTCCACCACCGAGTCAGCAGACTCTCGCTCCTGCAAGTCCACCAAGTCCGGCAAAGTGTCAGGCCACTCCTCCTCCAAGTCCGGCAAAGTGTCAGGCCACTCCTCCTCCTCCAAGTCCGCCATAGCGTTAGACGTCCACTCCTCCTCCAAGTCTGGCACAACCTCAGGCCACTCCTCCTCCAAGTCCGGCACAGCTTCAGGCCACTCCTCCTCGTCCAACTCAGCCCCGTCAGCCGTCTCCGCCGCCTCAGCAATTGCAGAAGAGACACCCCGAAGCTATGGTGCGTAGCGGTACGAGTCGAGGTAGTACATGAAGTACAGGCGGAGGCAAGCGATATAAATATGGTCCAAGCCTCACGCCACTTCCGCAGAGGCCTTATGACAAGTCCGAGGAGGAAAACGCAGCCATATCGAAGGCCGAGGTGGAAGCCCATTTTGCACCGAAACCGCCACCGCCGCCAAGGGAGAAAGTGCCTGAGGAAACGATTGACCACTTCATTCGTATGGCTCAACCACCAGCTCCCAAGCCCGTTGACACAGACTATGAGCGCCACATCAGGAAGTTAAATCGAGCACGTCTACGTAAGGAGGCGAGCTTGGGATCGAGCAAACAACAAGCAGCTGTCAAAAAATGCGGGAAAACCATTCGCCAGCTGGGAGAACAGGCGGCGCAATCGATCCCCTCGCTTGTTGTGCCAACAACACGTGATAGTACGCGTGCCCAATATTATTGTGGGCAAACAGTTTACGTTCCCTAGGTGGGCAATGTGGTAATAACCAAGGACCATATAATGCAGGCTGAAGTTCTCAACATCACTGTTGGACAACTCCTCGAGATCGAGCCCATGCCTGTGCTTATAGAGGATGAAATAAAACGGAAATATGTCCGGGGCCAACCTTTGGTCGAGCCAGACAAGGTCAAGAACCTCCCAACGAGAATGTATGAATTGCATTAATGGTACATGAACATTACCAAGATTTCCAATCGAGAGTCCCTCATGGTGAATGTCAAGTAGGAGCATTACTTCCATGAGAAAGCTCTGTCCATTGAGTATTCTGAACTATTTCAGTTATACAATCAAGACGCACTCGACAAATCTATCGTCAGTTGCTATTGTATGTAAGTGATTTCTTTCTGTAATTTAAGTCTCAAGCTAGCTGTAGTGATCCTTTTGATCAATCATTACCTGTAATTATCCTCACTATATTATTTTTTGTGGTATTATGCAGGATGAAGATGTATGAAATGAGAAAAGGTGGACGCTTTGGCATTGGGTTCATTGACCCAAACACCGTTAATGAATACACATGGCTACTAAATCCGCATCATGAAAAGGACGTAGAGGACAACGTGCTAGAGTTCTTGAAGCGCCTCAAATACAATGAAGATATACTACTTCCTTACAACTTCCAGTGAGTCACACTGTCTTGTACTACAAATTCTCTGTTTTTGCCTACTAGCTAGCTACATGTTTTTGCTTAGATATGCCCGCTTAATTAAGACATGCAAACGTGTGTGCATGCAGATTTCACTGGATCTTGTGTATCATTAAAGTTGACGCCGGAACAGTTGAAATACTGGACTCACTACTCAAAGCAAATACTGACTATAACATCTTGTTTGGGATAGTCAACAGGTAATTTCAATCATTATTAACTATATATCTCGGCCTATTTAGTTCGTCATTTCATGATATGAACTATTTAATTGTGACGCTCCAAGACCGGAGCTTCAGATGCCTTCCAGGGTTTCCGAGATTCATTGTGTGATTTTGTTTTGTTCGTGCATTCCTCTCTGCATCATGTCATCATGCCATCATATCATTAATTTTTTATAACCCTTCTAAATAAATTGCATAGATCTTTTGATCTATTTAAACCAAGGGAACTCACATGGTGACTTCTCTTTATAACATATCCTCCAATATTAGGGAGCTATATTAAATATTCCATTGTTTTGGAAATCACCCATATACACACTTGCAAAATAATTTCGTTCCTTTTTCTGCTTCAAGTTTGGTCTCTAACCTTGCCAATAATTCTTTCATCATTTTCCGGAGCTCCACCAAAAATCCGAACATTTTTGGACCTTCCCAAACCCTCACTTCCTATTCAAATCATTTGAATTTAAATCTTTCAATCGTGGCCTTTCTATTTTTCTTGGAATGAGCGCATTTTTGCGAGTCCATGAAATTTATCCCCATGCCCAAATTCTATCTCTACCTTCCTTTCTTCTCCTTTTTCCTCTTTGACATTTTCTGTTTTGGGGAGAAAGGAGAAGTAGGAGAGCAGCCGTAGCTCGGCCTGCTCGTAGCAGCCGGCCCAGGCCACCGTGGCCTCCCTAAGCCTAGAAGCCAGGCCGACCCACCAAGGCCAAGGCCCAGCCGACCCCCTGCCCTTAACCCTAGCCCCCCTCGATCGATCCCCATCTCTCGATCCTTCCTCCAGCGCCGCCAACCTCCCTCATCCTCATCCTGATCGCGTTGCTAGGGGAGAGCCGAACGCCCGGTCCCCACCTCTCTCACTCGCAGTCCCGCTCGGTCCCCCTCGTCTCTTCCTCCCTCCACTCTCTCCCTCGCGCCGCCACACGCAGGGATGAGGAGCCCCGACAACCGCTCCTCCTCTGCCTTGCGTCGCCCTCCAGCGCCGCCCCCGTCCGGATCCGTCGGGCCCTGCCATGGCCGCGCCTCCCTGCTGCCGAGGCCCCGCCGCCAAGTCCCGCCTGCAGCATCCTGGCGAGCGCCGGGTCGAACGGCAGCAGCTCCTCCTTGCCTCGTCCACGTCAATGGGAGCTGTGCCTTGGACCTTTGCAACCTCGCCGGAGTGAGCTCGTCCCCGCCGCGCCAAGCCCCTCTCCATCGACCCCGCACGCCGTCGCAGAAACTTCGTCTCTGTCAGCCGGTGCAGCAGCGCCACCGCAGTACCGCCCTGACCTCCGCGACCAGCGCCTCCACTACCTCCCCGTCGCTGCGCCAGCCTCCTGCATCGCGCCAAGTCCCAGCATCGCGCCCCTGTTTGCTGTTGACGCCAAGCCCAACGGTCACCGAGCGTGAAATTTGCCAAGTACCACCAAGTTCCTGATGGATGCGCCAAGTCCCCAGCGAGACCTGTTTTCGTCAAGTTCGACTACACGGCTATGACCTCGGAGTTGGACCGCAAGCGCCAAGTACCCCACCGGCAAGACCACACGGACGCTCGAACGACTACAGGACCGGAACGCCTACTACATGGATACGCCAAGTTCTGCTTCGAACATGTACGGCTACACGATGACCCGCCGAGATCCCGTGAACGTTTACTTCCACTACCGCCGCCGCCGTGTACGACTACTTCCTCTACCGACGCCGTGTACAACTACTTCCACGACGTCCCGTGAATGCCTACTTCCTCTACACCGCTCCGAACTCGTTCCGCCCCGAAACGCACGCTTCGAAGGTATAACCCGAGACGACTGCGATGAGATGCCCTTGCATGTATGAGATGTACGATATGTTTGCACCGTGCCCGTTTGTCCTTGCAAGTTCCTCCTCGTTTGCCATGCCGTCGACCCGTGGGAACCCGGTAATTCGGGCGCACCCCACCATCCTTGCATGTTGCGCACATCCGCTCACTTCCTTTTGCACCGGTATCTCCGTGAGCTACCGGAACCGTTATGTTGTCGTGGCATCATTTTCGGTTATGTTGCCGTGGCACCATTTTCGTTATCGTTGTTGTGGCACCCCTTTCGTTCCACCACGGTGACAAATGCTTCATATCATGCTCATGTCAACATTTTCATAAAAATTGCATAAAACTTGCATATGTCATCCGCATCATGATAACAACAATTAAAATGCTTAAAATTGTTGTTTGCTTTAAATACTATATGACATGGGGACTTTCCGGAATTGTTGTTTCTTGTTTCCGGCCTCACTTAAACTTGCCTAAATAGTTAGTTTATTTATGCTTCACCTCTTGCCATGCTTAACAACTTGTAATATTGTTGTGTTCCTAAACGAGAGAGAACTAAATAATTGATTGTGGTGTTTTGTCAATATGCAACTCGTTGCATATTGAGATCCATTTAAATTGTAGTGTTGTTTGCTTCACCTTGCCATGCCATGCCTCATTAAACCGGACATGCATCATACTTGATTGTGCATCATGCCATGATTATGCTTGTGTGCTTACCATGTTGTTTGCTTCTTTCCGGTTTGCTTCTCTCGTTAGCTTCGGTTTCGTTCCGGAGTTGTGAGGATTCGTTCGACTACGTCTGTTTGTCTTCTTCATGGACTTGTTCTTCTTCCTATCGGGATTTCAGGCAAGATGACCATTACCCTCGATATCACTTCTATCTTTGCTTGCTAGTTGCTTCGTTCTATCGCTATGTTGCGCTACCTATCACTTGTTTACCATGCCTCCCATATTGCCATGTCAGCCTCTAACCTTTTCACCCTTCCTAGCAAACCGTTGTTTGGCTATGTTACCGCTTTGCTCAGCCCCTCTTATAGCGTTGTTAGTTGCAGGTGAAGTTGAAGATTGCTCCATGATGGACAGGATTATGTTGGGATATCACAATATCTCTTATATTATTAATGCATCTATATATTTGGTAAAGGGTGGAAGACTCGGCCTTTTGCCTGGTGTTTTGTTCCACTCTTGCCGCCCTTGTTTCCGTCATACCAGTGTTATGTTCCCGGATTTTTGCATTCCTTACGCGGTTGGGTGATTTATGGGACCCCCTTGACAGTTCGCTTTGAATAAAGCTCCTCCAGCAAGGCCCAACCTTGGTTTTACCATTTGCCACCTAAGCCTTTTTCCCTTGGGTTCTGCAGACTCAAGGGTCATCTTTATTTTAACCCCCCCCCCCCGGGCCAGTGCTCCTTCGACTGTTGGTCCGAACTGAGCTGCCTGCGGGGCCACCTCGGGGAAACTTGAGGGTTGGTTTTACTCGTAGCTAGTCTCATCTAGTGTGCCCTGAGAACGAGATATGTGCAGCTCCTATCGGGATTTGTCGGCACATCGGGCGGCTTTGCTGGTCTTGTTTTACCATTGTCGAAATGTCTTGTAAACCGGGATTCCGAGTCTGATCGGGTCTTCCTGGGAGAAGGTCTATTCCTTCGTTAATCGCGAGAGCTTATCATGGGCTAAGTTGGGACACCCCTGCGGGGTATAATCTTTTGAAAGCCGTGCCTGCGGTTATAGGCAGATGGGAATTTGTTAATGTCCGGTTGTAGATAACTTGACACCAGATCCGAATTAAAACGCATCAACCGTGTATGTAGCCGTGATGGTCTCTTTTCGGCGGAGTCCGGGAAGTGAACACGGTTTTGGGTTATGTTTGACGTAAGTAGGAGTTCAGGATCACTTCTTGATCATTGCTAGCTTCATGACCGTTCCGTTGCTTCTCTTCTCGCTCTTATTTGCGTATGTTAGCCACCATATTTGCTTAGCCGCTGCTGCAACCTCACCACTTTACCCCCTTCCTTTCCCGTAAGCTTAAATAGTCTTGATCTCGCGGGTTTTGAGATTGCTGAGTCCTCGTGACTCACCAGATACTATCACAATAGTTGCAGGTCCCGATGATACCAGTGCAGATGATGCAACCGAGCTCAGATGGTAGCTCAACGAAGACCTTAGTTGTTGCTATGTTTCGTTTCATGTTGATCAGTAGTGGAGCCCAGTTGGGACGATCGGGGATCTAGCAGTTGGGTTATCTTCTTTTCTTTTGGCTTCGTCCGTAGTCGGACTATGTGTGTACTCTGAATGATGTATGATTTATTTATGTTCATTGTGTGAAGTGGCGATTGTAAGCCAACTCTTTATCCCATTCTTGTTCATTACATAAGATTGTGTGAAGATGACTCTTCTTGCGACAAAACCACAATGCGGTTATGCCTCTAAGTCGTGCTTCGACACGTGGGAGATATAGCCGCATCGTGGGTGTTACATTAATAACCCCTTTATTCATTTTCTTTGTCGGCAGGCAGGGCTTGGGCAAGGTTCATCAGCGTCACGGAAGGCGAATGAAAAAAAAAGCATAAATGGTTTCGACCCAAGGTAAGTAATTAAGTAGTACTAGCTAGCTAGCTAGCTGCCATCTCTTTAATTATCATGCTTGATTAATTATTATCTGATCAAATTCCATTCTCGTAAAGGCCCTGAAGCAGGCGCAGGGGACTGATCTGTGTGCATTCTGCGTTTGCGAGAACATTCGCATGATGGCGTCCGAAAGGAGCAGATCTCAAAGACAGGAATGGGTACGCTTGTCAGAACACTATTCACAATTTTTACACCATTATCGATATCTAGTCACACAACTAATACACATGCATATTGATCTCCTTCTTAACAGTTCAAAGAGGTGCGGGAGAAGCTCCTAGAAATGGAGCGCGTAGAAGCACTTCAAGAGGAAATAGCGGGATTTTTGCTCGACCAGGTCATAAATCCGAAGGGAGAATACTATTACCCGCTACCTCCCCCATGAAAACCACTTCCAATTGTCATCGTGCTCCGAAGGCACCAATTAGGATAATGCCACTGGCTCCAAAGGCAACATGCATATGTAGGAGAAATTGTATATAGCTATACATGTGTGTATGTGTGAATTAATTAATATGGTGGTTTGTGAGACATTGATGATATATATATGCATGATTGGTTCCACTAGAAATTATATTTATATATATATATATATATATATATATATATATGCATAACGTGTACAATGTGTAGTATCGTAAAATACCAGCAAACGAAAAAGAATTAAAATGGAAACACAAAATTAAATGAAAAAGAAATCATAAAACTAAAAAACCCCCAAACCTTATAGTACCGGTTGATCTTACCAACCGGTACTAAAGGGCTCCAGGCCCCCGGAGCTGGCTCGTGCCACGTGGTTGCCCTTTAGCACCGGTTCGTGCTGAACCAGTACTAAAGGGGGGCCTTTAGTGCCCACACTTTAGTGCCGGTTATGGAACCGGCACTAAAGGGCCTTACGAACCGGTGCTATTGCCCGGTTCTGCACTAGTGGCGGTATGTCCTTATCACCTAACCGGCTTATGAACCGACTTAAAGAAGCAATACGACCCACCAAACGTTGAACATCGTTGATACACGCCGGTTTAGCCAAAGAGGTGACTGCCTTGGTCTTCTCCGGGTTAGCCTCAATGCCTCTGTTAGAAACCAGAAAACCCAAAAGCTTGCATGCTGGCACACCAAAAATGCAGTTGGCAGGATTAAGCATCATCTTGTAGACCTGGAGATTATCAAAGGTCTCCTTCAGATCATCTATCAAGGTCTCCTTCTCTCTGGACTTCACCACAATGCCATCCACATAAGAATGAACATTGCGCCCAATCTAATTGTGAAGACAATTCTGTACACACCGCTGATAAGTCGCCTGGGCACTCTTAAGCCCAAAAGGCATAGACACATAGCAGAAGGCTCCAAGTGGAGTAATAAAAGTCGTCTTCTCCTGGTCCTTAACTGCCATCTTGATCTGATGATAAGCAGAGTAAGCATCCAAGAAGCTCAAATGCTCACAATCCATCGTAGCATCAATGATTTGATCAATACGAGGGAGAGCGAAAGGATCAGCCGGACAAGCCTTGTTTAAGTCCGTGTAATCCACACACATCTATGCCAGGTGCCGTTCTTCTTAACCACAAGCACTGGGTTAGCCAACCACTCTAGATGAAAAACTTCAACAATGAACCCAGCCGCAAAGAGCCGGGCCACTTCCTCACCAATGGCCTTATGCCTCTCCTCATTGAACCGCCGAAGAAACTGCTTGACCGGCTTAAATTTTGGATCAATATTGAGAGTGTGCTCGGCGAGTTCTCTCAGTACACCCGGCATGTTAGAAGGTTTCCATGCAAAGATGTCCCGGTTCTCACAGATGAACTCGATAAGCGTGCTTTCCTATTTGGGATCCAAATTAGCACTGATACTGAACTGCTTGGATGAGTCGCCTGGAACAAAATCAACAAGCTTGGTGTCATCGGTCGACTTAAACTTCATCACCGGCTCATGCTCTATGGTTAGCTTCTTCAAAGATGTCATGTCCGCCGGGTCAACATTGTCCTTGTAGAACTTCAAATCTTCTGTTGCACAAACAGATTCAGCGTAAGCAGCATCGCCTTCCTCACATTCAAAGGCTATCTTCCGACTTCCATGCACTGTGATGGTGCACTTATGACCCGGCATCTTGAGCTGCAGATAAACATAGCACGGTCGTGCCATGAACTTGGCATAAGCCGGCCGTCCAAACAGGGTGTGATACGGGCTCTTGATTTTGACCACCTCAAAAGTTAATTTCTCAGCCCTAGAGTCATGCTCATCTCCAAAGGCCACTTCTAGTTCAATCTTACCCACTGGGTATGCCGACTTACTAGGGACCATCGAATGAAAAACAGTGTTGGAAGTATTGAGATTTTTATCGGTCAATCCCATGCGACGAAAAGTCTCATAATAAAGGATATTGATGCTACTGCCTCCATCCATGAGCACCTTAGTGAACTTATATCCACCAACCTGAGGTGCCACCACCAAGGCCAAGTGACCCGGATTGTCAACCCAGGGAGGATGACCTTCCCTACTCCATAGAATAGGCTGCTCAAACCATCTCAAATAACGAGGAACTGCCGGCTCAATAGCATTCACAGCCCTCTTATGAAGCTTCTGATCCCGTTTGCACAAAATGGTGGTAAACACATCATATTGACCACTATTCAGCTGCTTTGGATTACTCTGATATCCACCTTGCTGCTGCTACTGACCTTCCTGGCCAGATTGCTGATTGTAACCACCTGGATTACCTTGAGAGCCTTGAAAACTGGAATTTGAACCGCCGCCCGGGCCATGAAAGCCGCCGTCACCTGAGCCGCCGCCCGGCCCATGATTACCGTCGAACATGTTGAAATTCTTGAAAGCCTTCATGATCGTACAGTCCTTCCATAGGTGAGTGGCCGGTTTCTGTGGAGTACCGTGCCTTGGACAGGGCTCATTTAGCAACTGCTCAAGCATGGGGCTTGACCCTCCGGACCGAGGAGGTGGTCTCCCCTTACGTTGTTGATTGTTGCCCTACGCATTGGTGTTAGCCACAAACTCCAAGCTACAATCAGCCTTATGTTTATTATTACCTCCTTGATTTGCCGGGTTATTCCGAGGACCCTTGGCGTTACCATTCTTCTTTCCCTTCCCTGTCTTCTCATCATCAGACTCGGGATCCTTGGTACTATCAGAGTCGGCATATTTGACTAGAGCCGCCATCAGCTGGCCCATGTCATTACAATCGCGCTTGAGCCACCCCAGCTTCATCTTCAGAGGCGTAAAATGGCATTTTTTTTCTCCAACATTAAGACTGTAGAGCCGGCATCCATCTTATCAGACGAATGTATTATGGCTTTGACCCGGCGCACCCAATGGGCCGTGGACTCATCCTCCTCTTGCTTGCAATTAGTCAAATCCACAATAGACATGGGCTGCTTGCACGTATCTTTGAAGTTCTGAATAAATCAGGCCTTTAACTCTGCCCATGAACCGATGGAATTAGGTGGCAGCCCCTTCAACCAAGTGCGGGCCGACCCATCCAACATCATGGTGAAGTATTTGGCCATCGCAGCGTCACTGACTTCCAGTAGATCATTGTCCATCTCATAGATTTCAATCCATGCCCCGGGCTGTAAGTCGGCCGTGTAATTAGGCACCTTTCAAGGCCCCTTGAAATCCTTGGGCAAACACTCGTTATGCAGAGCCGACACCAGACAAGGGACACCTCCGGTCCGAGTGGTCACGCCTGCCTCAACAGAAGTCGTCGGATAAACCGGACAAGACTGGTAAGCCGCCCGCTGAGCTGCCTGCTCAGCCACCTGCTGAGCCGCCCGCTCATCTTCTTGACGTATCCTATCCTGATCAGCTAAGTTAAGAGCTCCATCACGCGCCGGGTCATGCCTGCACGACAGGTCTCGGCGTCGCTTGAAACGGCCGTTGAATCCATGTGTCTGCTATAACTCGGGCTCCGGCTTGGACCAGGGGTCGAATGAATCCTGTCTCGGCTATATGAGTATGCCTCCTACTCCGCTAAAGCCGTCTGAAGAAGCTCTCTGACCCTTCGAGTTTCAACCACTATCGGAGAGTCGCCCTCCATAGGGAGAGTCGCCAATCATGCCGCCGCAGCGATCATGTTCTCCAAGGGGTTAGAATAATGACCCGGTGGTGTTGGTACATAATGGGGCGGAGCAGTATTCATCCGAGGAGGTTCCACTACACGTGATTGAAACGGCGTCCCAGCCCCGGGCATTGCAACCCGGTCTACCTCCGGCGGGTTACTGGGCCCTGCACTGGGTGTGCGGAAAAGGTTTCGAGGATCATAAACCGGAGGCAGATGATACGTCTCTGTCATATCTACTTTTCCAAACACTTTTGCCCTTGTTTTGGACTCTAACTTGTATGATTTGAATGGAACTAACCCGGACTGATGCTGTTTTCAGCAGAATTACCATGGTGTTGTTTTATGTGCAGAAAACAAAAGTTCTCGGAATGACCTGAAACTCCACGGAATATCTTAGAATAAATAATAAAAAATCCTCGCCAAAGATGAAGACCAGGGGGCCCACACCCTGTCCACGAGGGTGGGGGGCGCGCCCCTCCCCCCTGGGCACGCCTCCCTACCTCGTGGGCCCCCTGGTGGCCCTCCGATGCCAACTCCAACTCCATATATTGGCTTTCGGGGAGAAAAAAATCAGGGAGAAAGTTTCATCACGTTTTACGATACGGAGCCGCCGCCAAGCCCTAATCTCTCTCGGGAGGGCCGATCTGGAGTCCGTTCGGGGCTCCGGAGAGGGGGATTCATCGCCGTCATCATCAGCAACCATCCTCCATCACCAATTTCATGATGCTCACCGCCATGTGTGAGTAATTGCATCGTAGGCTTGCTGGACGGTGATGGATTGGATGAGATTTATCATGTAATCGAGTTAGTTTTGTTTGAGTTTGATCCCTAGTATCCATTATGCTCTGAGATTGATGTTGCTATGACTTTTCTATGCTTAATGCTTGTCACTAGGGCCCGAGTGCCATGATTTCAGATCTGAACCTATTATGTTTTCATGAATATATGTGTGTTCTAGATCCTATCTTGCAAGTCTATAGTCACCTACTATGTGTTATGATCCGGCAACCCCGAAGTGACAATAATCGGGACCACTCCCGGTGATGACCGTAGTTTGAGGAGTTCATGTATTCACTATGTGCTAAGGCTTTGTTCCGGTTCTCTATTAAAAGGAGGCCTTAATATCCCTTAGTTTCCAATAGGACCCCGCTGCCACGGGAGGGTAGGACAAAAGATGTCATGCAAGTTCTTTTCCATAAGCACGTATGACTATATACGGAATACATGCCTACATTACATTGATGAACTGGAGCTAGTTCTGTGTCACCCTATGTTATGACTGCTACATGATGAACCACATTCGGCATAATTATCCATCGCTAATCCGGTGCCTATGAGTTTTCCATATACTGGTTTACGCTTATTTACTTTTCCGTTGCTACTATTACAATCACTACAAAAATACCAAAAACATTACTTTTGCTGTCTTTACTTTGTTACCGTTACCGCCACTATCATATTAATTTGCTACTAAACACTTTGCTGCAGATATTAAGTTTCCAGGTGTGGTTGAATTGACAACTCAGCTGCTAATACTTGATAATATTCTTTGGCTCCCCTTGTGTCGAATCAATAAATTTGGGTTGAATACTCTACCCTCGAAAACTGTTGTGATCCCCTATACTTGTGGGTTATCAAGACCTTTTTCTGGTGCCGTTGCCGGGGAGCATAGCTCTATTCTTTGAGTCACTTGGGATTTATATGTGCTGGACACTATGAAGAACTTGAAAGATGATCGAACTACTATTTTGCCCTCAACTACGAGGGGAGGTAAGGAACTGCCATCTAGCTCTGCACTAGATTCTCGTTCTGTTATGAGTAAGTTTGCGACACCTAAACGTACTACTGCTATTGATTCTGATATGTCGCATGTTATTGATGATGCCACTTCTGCTATGCATGATACTTATGATGAAACTACTTCTATGCTTGATACTACTGTGCCACTCGGTGAATTTCTTGATGAGCAAATTGCTAGGTCTAGAGAAAGAGAAATTATTGAACCTGAACACGATGATGTTACTGATGATGAGCCTATGCCTGCTATTCCTGAGGGTTATCTTTTTAGTGCTGAATCTTTTGAAGCTGTTCTTGCTTGCCAGGATAGTCTTGAACGCAAGAGGTTGCTAATTAAGTGGAGTAAAGAATCTTTTAGAGGTAGGATGAGACCCGACCCTGCTTTTGCTACTTCACCTATCTGTGTTCCTGATTATGATTATTATGATATTTCTGTTGATCCAGATATAATTACTTTGGTTGAATCTGATCCTTTTTATGGCTATGAATCTGAAACCGTTGTGGCACATCTTCGTAAGTTAGATGATATAGCTGCCCTGTTTACTAATAATCTGAGATCGCGCCACCTTTATTTACTTAAAATATTTCCTTTCTCATTAAAGGGTGATGCTAAGAAATGGTTTAATTCTCTTGATCCTGGTTGTGTGCAAAGTCCCCAGGATATGATTTATTACTTCTCTGCTAAATATTTCCCTGCTCATAAGAAACAAGCTGCTTTGAGGGAAATATACAATTTTGTGCAAATTGAAGAAGAGAGACTCCCACAAGCTTGGGGGAGGCTTCTCAAGTTACTTAATGCTTTGCCTGATCATCCTCTTAAGAAACCTGAAATATTTGATATCTTTTATAATGGACTAACCGATGCTTCCAGAGATTACCTGGATAGTTGTGTTGGTTCTCTTTTCAGGGAAAGAACACCGGATGATGCTGAAATTCTATTGAATAATATGTTGGCAAATGAAAATAATTGGGCACCTCCTGGGCCAACTCCTGAGCCAGCTCCTGAGCCTATTACTGAGCCTATTCCTAAACCAACTCCGAAGAAGAGAGGTGTTCTATTTCTCAGTCCCGAAGATATGCAAGAGGCAAAGAAATCTATGAAAGAAAAAGGTATTAAAGCTGAAGATGTTAAGAATTTACCTCCTATTGAAGAAATACATGGTCTTAATTTACCTCCTGTTGAAGAAGTATATGATCTCAATTACTTATTTACTGAAGAACCTCCCGATATCCCGACACAGGTAGTAAAGGTAAATTCTCTCTATAGATATGATAAAGTTGAAGTTCCTCCTACTAAAATTGCTAGTCAGTGCTTGGATGAGTTTGATGACTTTATGTTTAAGCAAGATGACTTTAATGCTTATTTTGGTAGACAATTAAAACAGAATTCCTTTATGATTAAACGCTTGAGTGATTATATGGCTGACATTAGAGGTGAACTTAAACTTGTTAGCAAACATGCTTCTATGGTTACCACTCAAGTAGAACAAGTACTTCAAGCTCAGAAAGAAGCGCTTGATGAAATGAATAGTAAGAAAAATGATTATGCTGTTAGAGTGGCTACTAGAACTGGTAGAATGACTCAGGAACCTTTGTATCCTGAAGGCCACCCTAAGAGAATCGAGCAAGATTCTCAGAGAAATAATATTGATATGCCTAGTTATTCTAAGAGGAAGAAAAAGAAAAATGATAGGACTGTGCAAACTTCTAGTGAACCTATTGCTGAACCACCTGAGAATCCAAATGACATCTCTATGTCCGATGCTAAAACACAATCAGGTGATGAACATGAACCTAGTAATAATGTTAATGATAATGTTCATGTTGATGCTCAACCTAGTAATGATAATGATGTAGAAGTTGAACCTGATGTTGATCTTGATAACCCACAATCAAAGAATCAACGTTATGATAAAAGAGACTTCGTTTCTAGGAAACATGGTAAAGAATGGGAACCATGGGTTCAGAAACCCATGCCTTTTCCTCCCAAACCATCCAAGAAAAAGGATGATGAGGATTTTGAGCACTTTGCTGAAATGATTAGACCCATCTTTTTGCGTATGCGATTAACTGATGTGCTCAAGACAAATCCTTATGTTAAGTATATGAAGGATATTATTACTAATAAAAGAAAGATACCTGAAGCTGAAATTTCCACCATGCTTGCTAATTATACTTTTAAGGGTGGAATACCAAATAAACTTGGAGATCCCGGAGTGCCTACTATACCATGCTCCATTAAAAGAAATTATGTTAAAACTGCTTTATGTGATCTTGGAGCCGGTGTTAGCGTTATGTCTCTCTCTTTATATCGTAGACTTGACTTGAATAAGTTGACACCTACTGAAATATCTTTGCAAATGGCTGATAAATCAACTGCTATACCTGTCGGTATTTGTGAGGATGTGCCTGTTGTGGTTGCAAACGTTACTATTTTAACGGACTTTGTTATTCTTGATATTCCCGAGGATGATAGTATGTCTATTATTCTTGGAAGACCTTTCCTTAATACTGTAGGGGCTATTATTTATTGCAACAAAGGCAATGTCACTTTTCATGTTGATGGTAATGAGCATACGGTACATTTTCCGAGGAAACAACCTCAAGTTTATAGTATCAACTCTATTGGAAAAGTTCCATTGATTATATTTGGAGGTTTTGAATTTCCTCTCCCTACTGTCAAGAAAAAGTATGATATTCTTATTGTTGGGGATTTTCATATCCCCGTTGAGGTAACTTAGTGTCATTCGAAATTTCTCCAGTTCCGGGATTATTCGGAATGAGTTTGCTAACAAGACTTGATCAACCTTGTTAGTGGGTTCATTTTGATGATCATGAGATGGATGAAACTAGAAGCACAACCTTCTGTACCCTTTTTATATTTTCTGTTATTTAGTAGAAATAAAGTAAAATAATATTTTTCTGTCTGTTTCCTGACTTATCCGTGCAATATAAAAATATCCCGAAAATAAAAGTCCTCAGAATGCCATGCCAATTTAATATGATTTTTCGGGAATATTTGAGAATTTACTGTGCAAAAATTACCACGGGGGGAGCTGCCACCCGGACACGAGGGTGGAGGGCGCGCCCTACCCCCCTGGGCGCGCCCCCTGCCTCGTGGGCCCACGGTGGCCCTCCTCCACTTATTCCTGCACCCATCTTCTTCCTCTGTCTCAAACAAACACGAAAAACCAACTCAAGCACGAGTTCCAGCCCCCGTTGCTGTGATTTTCGATCTCCTTGCTCAAAGCACCTTTCGCAAAACTGCTTGGGGAGATTGTTCCTTGGTATGTGACTCCTCCATTGGTCCAATTAGTTTTTGTTCTAGTGCTTTATTCATTGCAAATTTGTGCTGCATAGGTGACCATGTTCTTGAGCTTGCATGTCAAATTTATATGGTTCCAAGTAGTTCTAATGCTTGATATATGCCCTAGGCACTTGTGGGAGTTGTTGCTATCAATTTTGTTGAAATTGGTTCACTTTTATTTGAGGTTACTAAAAGTTTCAGATTGTTTCAGAAATAATGAAGAGACTTTTGAGGGGCTCGTCGAGCCGAAGCTCTAAGGAAAAACAAAAGGAAGAAGAGGAGAAGCCCAAATTTAATTTACCTCGCACCGCGGAGGTCCGGCCGTGTGAATGGCCCTCTGATGACTTCTTGAGGAGAGCTGGGATTCATGATGACTTCTATGTATTGATGGAGAATGCTAGCCTCACCAACTTCCTCCACGACCAATGTCATCAGTATCTCTTACTCACGAATACTTTTGTGCAAAACTTCTATTTTTTCCCTAAGAAATCACCTCCAATGGTAGAGTTTCATTTATATGACGTTGTTAAAGAGATGACACTAGAAGAATTCTGCGAGGTTTGCAGAATACCCTTTGAAGGCACCTTAGATGAACCCCACCGTAACGAAGTAGCTTCATTAATACTATCACGATGGGAGAAACCAGGAAGGTTTCTGATGCGAGGATCACTAGCATTCATTATCCTGTTTTACGCTACTTTGCCATATTTGCTAGTCGTTGCTTGATTGGACGCGGGAACTGTGGGAACCTTAGTATTCCTGATATTATTATTTTGCTCCATGGTTTATACCGCGATAACTCTGTTAGTATAGGTGGAATTGTTGCTACATGGTTAAGTTTGAACCGTACTAAGGGCCCCATATTTGGAGGCATTTATGCTTCGCGCCTAGCTGAACATTTTGAAATACCTATTAGGCATGCGGAGAAAGAAGAAACAGCGCTGCCCCGTGCTTATCTAGATTACAAGAGTATGATAGCGCATGATTTTCTTGTTAAGAGTCACGATGGAGAGCTCAAATATAAATTATACTTTGATAAACATCACCCTGAGACTATTACTTTGCCTGCTCCTTCTTTGTTTAACTTGTATGCAGAGCCTCACATTGTTCCGTGGGTGGCCGTTCAAGCCTATCGGAATCCTGCACCAGCCCCGGAACCGGAGCCACAAGATGAGCCTCCGCGAATGTCGGTTTATTCTTGGGATCCTGAGACGATTGCCAGCCAGTGGCAATCAGAGTCCTCTTCATCACATTATGATCCCAACTATTCTGCGTCACACTACGACCCCAGCTTCACCTACGGATATCCGCCAGGCCACCCCTGGCAATAGACCAACTTAGGCCAAAAGCCTAAGCTTGGGGGAGTACGTATTTCCCACCGAGATTACATTCATGTTCACACACACTCATTGCTAGATGTCGGTGCTCATACTTTTTCACTGTAATATCCATGTTAGTTTAAATTTCCCTTTCTAGCTTTCTTCTTGTGTGTTTGATAAACTTTAAGAAAAACCAAAAAAAATTAGTTAGTTTACTTTTCATGCTTGTAGTAGAATTAAAAAAGAAAACCCAAAAACATTTCCCGTTCTTCTTTTGCTTGTTGGGAGCTTTCCCGTGTAAATAGTTTTTATTTCTTTTCTTTTCTTTGGGGGTTGAGAAGACTATATTGAAATTGCTTAGTGGCTCTTATATGCATGATTGATTATTTATACCTAGAGCCCATATTACTTGTCTTCTCTCTTGAGTTGAATGCTTGCAGATTCCAGCTTAGTCCAATGCACGTGCACTCTTATTATTATATACACCGTTCGGTCATGCGAGTGAAAGGCAATAATGATGATATATGATGGACTTATTGGGAAGAGAAAAGCTGGTATGAACTCGACCTCTTTTGTTTTTGTAAATATGATGATTCATCGTTCTTGATTCAGCTATTATGAAGTAAACATATTTGCAATGACATTTATAGATTATAGTTGCTTGTGCCATGCTTGATTAGCTATGAGTTATAATGGTTTACCTTGCGTGCCAACGTGCTATTAGAATGATTATGATATGGTATGATGGGGTGGTATCCTCCTTTAAATGCATTGAGTGACTCGACTTGGCACATGTTCACGCATGTAGTTGAATCCAATCAACATAGCCTTCATGATATTTATGTTCATGGTGGATTATATCCTACTCATGCTTGTACTCGGTGTGAATTAATTTTAATGCATGTTTACGACTGTTGTCGCTCTCTCAGTTGGTCGCTTCCCAGTCTTTTGCTAGCCTTCACCTGTACTAAGCGGGAATACTGCTTGTGCATCCAAACTCCTTAAACCCCAAAGTTATTCCATATGAGTCCACTATACCTACCTATATGCGGTATTTACCTGCCGTTCCAAGTAAATTTGTATGTGCCAAACTCTAAACCTTCAAATAAACATTCTGTTTTGCATGCTCGAATAGCTCATATGTCAACTAGAGCTGTCCTTATCTTCCATGTTAGGAAGGTTAATATCAAGAGGAGTGGACTCCGCTCCTCATTCACGAGAAAATGGCTGGTATCCGGGATGCCCAGTCCCATGCTTCGTGCAAACTAAATCAAAATAACTGCAAACAAAACTCCCCCTGGGACCCGTTGTGTTGGGGAACGTTGCATAAAATAAAAAAATTCTTACGTTCACCAAGATCAATCTATGAGTTCATCTAGCAACGAGAGAGAGGATTGCATCTACATACCCTTGTAGATCGCGAGCGGAAGTGTTCAAGAGAACGGGGTTGAGGGAGTCGTTCACATCGTGATCCAAATCACCGGAGATCCTAGCGCCGAACGGATGGCACCTCCGCGTTCAACACACGTACGGTCAGCGTGACGTCTCCTCCTTCTTGATCCAGCAAGGGGGAAGGAGAGGTTGATGAAGATCCAGCAACACGACGGCGTGGTGGTGGATGCAGCAGGGATCCGGCAGGGCTTCGCCAAGCGTCTGCGGGAGGGAGAGGTGTAGCAAGGGGGAAGGGAGGCGCCAAGATGCAGGGTGCGGCTGCCCTTCCTCCCCTCCACTATATATAGGGGCTAGGGGGGCGCATGCCCCCTTTGAGATCCCATCTAGAGGGGGGGCAGCGGCCCCCAGGGCAACGGCCCCCTTAGGGTTTCCAACCAGGGGGACGCATGCCCCCTCGGGGGGCAACGGCCCCCTAGGGTTTCCAACCAGGGGGGCGCATGCCCCCTCGGGGGGCAACGGCCCCCTAGGGTTTCCAACCCTAGGCGCCTTGGGCCCTAGGGTGGGGCGCACCAGCCCACCAGGGCTGGTTCCCACGCCACTTCAGCCCATGGGGCCCTCCGGGATAGGTGGCCCCACCCGGTGTACCCCCGGGACCCTTCCGGTGGTCCCGGTACAATACCGGTGACCCCCAAAACTTTCCCGGTGGCCGAAACTGGACTTCCTATATATAAATCTTTACCTTCGGACCATTCCGGAACTCCTCCTGACGTCCGGGATCTCATCCGGGACTCCGAACAACTTTCGGGTTACTGCATACTAATATCTCTACAACCCTAGCGTCACCGAACCTTAAGTGTATAGACCCTACAGGTTCGGGAGACATGCAGACATGACTGAGACGCCTCTCCGGTCAATAACCAACAGCGGGATCTGGATACCCATGTTGGCTCCCACATGCTCCTCGATGATCTCATCGGATGAACCACGATGTCGAAGATTCAATCAACCCCGTATACAATTCCCTTTGTCAATCGGTACATTACTTGCCCGAGACTCGATCGTCGGTATCCCAATACCTCGTTTAGTCTCATTACCGGCAAGTCACTTTAATCATACCGTAATGCATGATCCCGTGACCAGACACTTGGTCACATTGAGCTCATTATGATGATGCATTACCGAGTGGGCCCAGAGATACATCTCCGCCATACGGAGTGACAAATCCCAGTCTCGATTCGTGCCAACCCAACAGACACTTTCGGAGATACCCGTAGTGTACCTTTATAGTCACCCAGTTACGTTGTGACATTTGGCACACCCAAAGCACTCCTACGGTATCCGGGAGTTGCACAATCTCATGGTCTAAGGAAATGATACTCGACAATTGGAAAAGCTCTAGCTAAACGAACTACACGATCTTTGAGCTATGCTTAGGATTGGGTCTTGTCCATCACATCATTCTCCCAATGATGTGATCCCGTTATCAACGACATCCAATGCCCATAGTCAGGATACCATGACTATCTGTTGATCAACGAGCTAGTCAACTAAAGGCTTACTAGGGACATGTTGTGGTCTATGTATTCACACGTGTATTACGATTTCCGGATAACACAGTTATAGCACGAATAATAGACAATTATCATGAACACAGAAATATAATAATAACCATTTTATTATTGCCTCTAGGGCATATTTCCAACAGTCTCCCACTTGCACTAGAGTCAATATTCTAGTTACATTGTGATGAATCGAACACCCATTGCATTCTGGTGTTGATCATGTTTTGCCCTAGGGAGAGTTTTACTCAACGGATCTGCCACATTCAGGTCCGTATGTACTTTACAAATATCTATGTCTCCATCTTGAACATTTTCACTACGGAGTTGAAGCGACGCTTGATGTGCCTAGTCTTGTGAAACCTAGGCTCCTTGGCAAGTGCAATAGCTCCAGTGTAGTCACAGAAGAGTACGATTGGCCCCGATGCATTGGGTATGACTCCTAGGTCGATGATGAACTCCTTCACCCAGATAGCTTCATGCGCTGCCTCCGAGGCTGCCATGTACTCCGCTTCACATATATATCCTGCCACGACGCTCTGCTTGCAACTGCACCAGCTTACTGCCCCACCATTCAAAATATACACGTATCCGGTTTGTGACTTAGAGTCATCCAGATCTGTGTCGAAGCTAGCGTCGACGTAACCCTTTACTACGAGCTCTTCATCACCTCCATATACGAGAAACATGTCCTTAGTCCTTTTCAGGTACTTAAGGATGTTCTTGACCGCTGTCCAGTGTTCCTTGCCGGGATTACTTTGGTACCTTCCTACCTAACTTACGGCAAGGTTTATATCAGGTCTGGTATAGGTCATGGCATACATGATAGACCCTATCGCTGAGGCATAGGGGATGACACTCATCTCTTCTTTATCTTCTGCCGTGGTCGGGCATTGAGCCGAGCTCAATCTCACACCTTGCAATACAGGCAAGAACCCTTTCTTGGACTGATCCATATTGAACTTCTTCAATATCTTATCAAGGTATGTGCTTTGTGAAAGACCTATGAGGCGTCTCGATCTATCTCTATAGATTTTGATGCCAAATATGTAAGAAGCTTCTCCAAGGTCCTTCATTGAAAAACACTTATTCAAGTAGGCCTTTATACTTTCCAAGAGTTCTATATCATTTCCCAACAAAAGTATGTCATCCATATATAATATGAGAAATACTACAGAGCTCCCACTCACTTTCTTGTAAACGCAGGCTTCTCCATAAATCTGCATAAACCCAAACGCTTTAATCATCTCATTAAAACGAATGTTCCAACTCCGAGACGCTTGCACCAGCCCATAAATGGATCGCTGGAGCTTGCATACCTTGTTAGCATTCTTAGAGTCGACAAAACCTTCCGGCTGCATCATATACAGTTCTTCCTTAAGGTGACCGTTAAGGAATGCCGTTTTGACGTCCATTTGCCATATCTCATAATCATAGTATGCGGCAATTGCTAACATGATTCGGACGGACTTCAGCTTCGCTACGGGAGAGAAAGTCTCATCATAGTCAATCCCTTGAACCCGTCGATAACCCTTAGCGACAAGTCGAGCTTTATATATGGTAACATTACCATCCACGTCCGTCTTCTTCTTAAAGATCCATTTGTTTTCTATCGCTCGCCGATCATCGGGCAAGTCTATCAAAGTCCACACTTTGTTTTCATACATGGATCCTATCTCGGATTGCATGGATTCAAGCCATTTGTTGGAATCTGGGCCCGCCATTGCTTCTTCATAGTTCGAAGGTTCACCGTTGTCCAACAACATGATTTCCAAGATAGGATTGCCGTACCACTCTGGTGCGGAACGTGTCCTTGTGGACCTTCAAAGTTCAGTAGGAGCTTGATCCGAAGTATCTTGATCATCATCATTAACTTCCTCTCTTGTTGGTGCTGGCACCACAGGAACATTTTCCTGAGTTGCGCTACTCACCGTTTCAAGAGGTAGTACTTCATCAAGCTCCACTTTCCTCCCACTTAATTCTTTCGAGAGAAACTCTTTCTCCAGAAAGGACCCGTTCTTGGCAACAAAGATCCTGCCTTCGAATCTTAAGTAGAAAGTATACCCTACGGTTTCCTTAGGGTATCCTATGAATACGCATTTTTCCGACTTGGGTTCGAGCTTCTCAGGTTGAAGTTTCTTGACATAAGCATCGCATTCCCAAACTTTTAGAAACGACAGCTTAGGTTTCTTTCCAAACCATAATTCATACGGTGTTGTCTCAACGGATGTAGACGGTGCCCTATTTAAAGTGAATGTAGCTGTCTCTAGAGCGTATCCCCAAAATGATAGCGGTAAATCAGTAAGTGACATCATAGATCGCACCATATCCAATAGAGTGCGATTACGATGTTCGGACACACCATTTCGCTGAGGTGTTCCAGGTGGCGTGAGTTGTGAAACGATTCCACATTTTCTTAAGTGCGTACCAAATTCGTGACTAAAATATTCTCCCCCACGATCTGATCGTAGGAACTTTATCTTTCAGTCACGTTGATTCTCTACCTCATTCTGAAATTCCTTGAACTTTTCAAAGGTCTCAGACTTGTGTTTCATCAAGTAGACATACCCATATCTACTCAAGTCATCAGTGAGAGTGAGAACATAACGACATCCTCCGCGAGCCTCAACACTCATTGGACCGCACACATCAGTATGTATGATTTCTAATAAGTTGGTCGCTCGCTCCATTGTTCCGGAGAATGGATTCTTGGTCATCTTGCCCATGAGGCATGGCTCGCATGTGTCAAACGATTCATAATCTAGAGACTCTAAAAGTCCATCAGCATGGAGCTTCTTCATGCGCTTGACACCAATGTGACCAAGGCGGCAGTGCCACAAGTATGTGGGATTATCGTTATCAACTTTACATCTTTTGGTATTCACACTATGAATATGTGTAACATTACGCTCGAGATTCATTAAGAATAAACCATTCACCAGCGGGGCATGACCATAAAACATATCACTCATATAAATAGAACAACCATTATTCTCGGATTTAAATGAGTAGCCATCTCGAATTAAACGAGATCCTGATACAATGTTCATGCTCAAAGCTGGTACTAAATAACAATTATTGAGGTTCAAAACTAATCCCGTAGGTAAATGTAGAGGTAGTGTGCCAACGGCGATCACATCGACCTTGGAACCATTCCCGACGCGCATCGTCACCTCGTCCTTCGCCAGTCTCCGCTTATTCCGCAGCTCCTGCTTTGAGTTACAAATGTGAGCAACCGCACCGGTATCAAATACCCAGGAGCTACTATGAGCACTGGTAAGGTACACATCAATTACATGTATATCACATATACCTTTGGTTTTGCCGGCCTTCTTGTCCGCTAAGTACTTGGGGCAGTTCCGCTTCCAGTGACCACTTCCCTTGCAATAAAAGCACTCAGTCTCAGGCTTGGGTCCATTGCTTGACTTCTTCCTGGCAACTGGCTTACCAGGTGCGGCAACTTCCTTGCCGTCCTTCTTGAAGTTCTTCTTACCCTTTCCCTTCTTGAACTTAGTGGTTTTATTCACCATCAACACTTGATGTTCCTTTTTGATTTCCACCTCCGCTGATTTCAGCATTAAATATACCTCAGGAATGGTCTTTTCCATCCCCTGCATATTGAAGTTCATCACAAAGCTCTTGTAGCTTGGTGGGAGCGAATGGAGGATTCTGTCAATGACCGCGTCATCCGGGAGATTAACTCCCAGCTGAGTCAAGCGGTTGTGCAACCCAGACATCTTGAGTATGTGCTCACTAACAGAACTATTTTCCTCCATCTTACAGCTGAAGAATTTGTCGGAGACTTCATATCTCTCAACCCGGGCATGAGCTTGGAAAACCATTTTCAGCTCCTCGAACATCTCATATGCTCCGTGTTGCTCAAAACGGTTTTGGAGCCCCGGTTCTAAGCTGTAAAGCATGCCGCACTAAACGAGGGAGTAATCATCAGCACGAGACTGCCAAGCATTCATAACGTCTTCGTTCTCTGGGATTGGTGCTTCACCTAGCAGTGCTTCTAGGACATAGTCTTTCTTGGCAGCTATGAGGATGATCCTCAGGTTCCGGACCCAGTCCGTATAGTTGCTGTCATCGTCTTTCAGCTTGGTTTTCTCTAGGAACGCGTTGAAGTTCAGGTGGACATGAGCGTTGGCCATTTGATCTACAAGACATAATGTAAAGATTTTAGACTAAGTTCATGATAATTAAGTTCATCTAATCAAATTATTCAATGAACTCCCACTTAGACAGACATCCCTCTAGTCATCTAAGTGAAACATGATCCGAGTCAACTAGGCCGTGTCCGATCATCACGTGAGACGGACTAGTTAACATCGGTGAACATCTTCATGTTGATCGTATCTTCTATACGACTCATGCTCGACCTTTCGATCTTCCGTGTTCCGAGGCCATGTCTGTACATGCTAGGCTCGTCAAGTCAACCTAAGTGTATTGCGTGTGTAAATATGGCTTACACCCGTTGTATTCGAACGTTAGGATCTATCACACCCGATCATCACGCGGTGCTTCGAAACAACGAACCTTCGCAACGGTGCACAGTTAGGGGGAACACTTTTCTTGAAATTATTATGAGGGATCATCTTACTTACTACCGTCGTTCTAAGTAAACAAGATGAAAAACATGATAAACATCACATGCAATCATAATAGTGACATGATATGGCCAATATCATATAGCTCCTTTGATCTCCATCTTCGGGGCTCCATGATCATCTTCGTCACCGGCATGACACCATGATCTCCATCATCGTGTCTTCATGAAGTTGTCATGCCAACGACTACTTCTACTTCTATGGCTAACGCGTTTAGCAATAAAGTAAAGTAATTTACATGGCGTTCTTCAATGACACGCAGGTCATACAAAAATAAAGACAAGTCCTATGGCTCCTGCCGGTTGTCATACTCAACGACATGCAAGTCGTGATTCCTATTACAAGAACATGATCTCATACATCACATATATATATATCATTCATCATTCATCACAAATTTGGCCATATCACATCACAAAACACTTGCTGCAAAAACAAGTTAGACGTCCTCTAATTGTTGTTGCAAGTTTTTACGTGGCTTCTATAGGTGATCTAGCAAGAACGTTTTCTTACCTACGTTAAAGCCACAACGTGATTTGCCAACTTCTATTTACCCTTCATAAGGACCCTTTTCATCGAATCCGCTCCAACTAAAGTGGGAGAGACAGACACCCGCTAGCCACCTTATGCAACTAGTGCATGTCAGTCGGTGGAACCTGTCTCACGTAAGCGTACGTGTAAGGTCAGTCCGGGCCGCTTCATCCCACAATATTGCTGAAGCAAAATAAGACTAGTAGTGGCAAGAAAGTTGACAACATCTACGCCCACAACAAATTGTGTTCTACTCGTGCAAAGAGAACTACACATAGACCTAGCTCATGATGCCACTGTTGGGGAACGTTGCATAAAATAAATTTTTTCCTACGTTCACCAAGATCAATCTATGAGTAAATCCAGCAATGAGAGAGAGGATTGCATCTACATACCCTTGTAGATCGCGAGAGGAAGCGTTCAAAAGAACGGGGTTGAGGGAGTCGTTCACGTCGTGATCCAAATCACCGGAGATCCTAGCGCCGAATGGACGGCACCTCCGCGTTCAACACACGTACGGTCAGCGTGACGTCTCCTCCTTCTTGATCCAGCAAGGGGGAAGGAGAGGTTGATGAAGATCCAGCAGCACGATGGCGTGGTGGTGGATGCAGCAGGGATCCGGCAGGGCTTCGCCAAGCGTCTGCGGGAGGGAGAGGTGTAGCAAGGGGGAAGGGAGGCGCCAAGATGCAGGGTGCGGCTGCCCTTCCTCCCCTCCACTATATATAGGGGCTAGGGGGTGCATGCCCCCTTGGAGATCCCATCTAGAGGGGGGGCGGCCCCCGGGGCAACGGCCCCCTTAGGGTTTCCAACCAGGGGCGGGGGCGCATGCCCCCTCGGGGGGCAACGGCCCCCTAGGGTTTCCAACCAGGGGAGGGGCGCGTGCCCCCTCGGGGGGCAACGGCCCCCTAGGGTTTCCAACCCTAGGCGCCTTGGGCCCTTGGGTGGGGCGCACCAGCCCACCAGGGCTGGTTCCCACGCCACTTCAGCCCATGGGGCCCTCCGGGATAGGTGGCCCCACTCGGTGGACCCCCGGGACCCTTTCGGTGGTCCCGGTACAATACCGGTGACCCCCGAAACTTTCCCGGTGGCCGAAACTGGACTTCCTATATATAAATATTTACCTTCGGACCATTCCAGAACTCCTCGTGACGTTCGAGATCTCATCCGGGACTCCGAACAACTTTCGGGTTACTGCATACTAATATCTCTACAACCCTAGCGTCACCGAACCTTAAGTGTACAGACCCTACGGGTTCGGGAGACATGCAGACATGACCGAGATGCCTCTCCGGTCAATTACCAACAGCGGGATCTGGATACCCATGTTGGCTCCCACATGCTCCTCGATGATCTCATCGGATGAACCATGATGTCGAGGATTCAATCAACCCCATATATGATTCCCTTTGTCAATCGGTACGTTACTTGCCCGAGACTCGATCGTCGGTATCCCAATACCTCGTTTAGTCTCGTTACTGGCAAGTCACTTTACTCGTACGTAATGCATGATCCCGTGACCAGACACTTGGTCACATTGAGCTCATTATGATGATGCATTACCGAGTGGGCCCAGAGATACCTCTCCGTCATACGGAGTGACAAATCCTAGTCTCGATTTGTGCCAACCCAATAGACACTTTCGGAGATACCCGTAGTGTACCTTTATAGTCACTTAGTTACGTTGTGACGTTTGGCACACCCAAAGCACTCCTACGGTATCCGGGAGTTGCACAATCTCATGGTCTAAGGAAATGATACTCGACAATTGGAAAAGCTCTAGCTAAACGAACTACACGATCTTTGAGCTATGCTTAGGATTGGGTCTTGTCCATCACATCATTCTCCCAATGATGTGATCCCATTATCAACGACATCCAATGCCCATAGTCAGGAAACCATGACTATCTGTTGATCAACGAGCTAGTCAACTAGAGGCTTACTAGGGACATGTTGTGGTCTATGTATTCACACGTGTATTACGATTTCCGGATAACACAGTTATAGCATGAATAATAGACAATTATCATGAACACAAAAATATAATAATAACCATTTTATTATTGCCTCTAGGGCATATTTCCAACACGTTGAATGTTGGAGGCACTCGTTGTTTCGAGCAAGCCATGGATTGATGCTTATGGAGGAAGGGGAGTATAAACTTTACCATTCTGTTTGGGAACTGCCTATAATCTGTTTAGCATGGAAGATATCGTCGTCTTTTAGTTGTTATGTTGACAATGAAAGTATGCCGCTCAAAATATAATTTATCTCTATTTCAAAACCGAGCTCTGGCACCTCTACAAATCCCTGCTTCCCTCTGCGAAGGGCCTATCTATTTACTTTTATGTTGAGTCATCACCCTTCTTATTAAAAAGCACCTGCTGGAGAGCACACTGTCGTTTGCATTCATTATTATTGGTTTATATTGGGTATGACTTGACTGGATCTCTTTTACCATGAATTACAATGTTTAGTCAGTCCTTGATCTTTAAAGGTGCTCTGCATTTATGTTTTGCGGTCTCAGAAAGGGCTAGCGAGATACCATTTTGTTATATCATGTTATGATTATTTTGAGAAAGTGTTGTCATCCGAGTTTTATTATTATGGCTCGCTAGCTGATTATGCTATTGATATGAGTAATTGTGAGACCTACGTGTTATTGTGAGTATGGTTAGTTCATAATAATTGCTGAAACTGGAATGCTGGTGTCGGTGTCAAAACCGGCGGATCTCGGGTAGGGGGTCCCGAACTGTGCGTCTAGGCGGATGGTAACAGGAGACAAGGGACACGATGTTTTTACCCAGGTTCGGGCCCTCTCGATGGAGGTAAAACCCTACTCCTGCTTGATTGATATTGATGATATGGGTAGTACAAGAGTAGATCTACCACGAGATCAAGGAGGCTAAACCCTAGAAGCTAGCCTATGGTATGATTGTTGTTCGTCCTATGGACTAAAACCCTCCGGTTTATATAGACACCGGAGAGGGCTAGGGTTACACAGAGTCGGTTACAATGGTAGGAGATCTACATATCCGTATTGCCAAGCTTGCCTTCCACGCCAAGGAAAGTCCCATCCGGACACGGGACGAAGTCTTCAATCTTGCATCTTCATAATCTTGGAGTCCGGCCAATGATGATAGTTCGGCTATCTGGACACCCCCTAATCCGGGACTCCCTCAGTAGCCCCCGAACCAGGCTTCAATGACGATAAGTCCGACGCATATATTGTCTTCGGCTTTGCAAGGCAGGTTCTCCTCCAAATTCCAAGTGCTTGCCGAATAGTGTCCGGCTTCCTTATAAATGTTGCGCTCCTTGGCTTCCACGTCCAATAATGGCCCTCTTCCACGTGTCGTATGAATGCGAAAAGCCAGGGTATTTTTACGTTTTACCCCCTAGTTGCGTGAATAAGCTGCCTATAAGAGAGGCGAGGATCCAAATCTGAATCACTCCATCCTCCTTCCGCGAGTACTCATCAAAGCACCTCTGACAAAAATCCACTCCATCATGGACAGTCGACGCGGCTCCTCCTCTCGCGCTCCCAGCCCTCAGCCAGGAGATTGGAGGAGATGTTCAGTCCCGCATAGCGAGCTAGCGACGCTCCAAGCAGAGGGATACCTCCCCCCAGCCTTCATGGTTCCGGTTCGAGCCGGACTGGCCACCTACAAGGGTGGAAAGCAGGCGGAGAGCATCCCCAACCCCTCCAAAGGAGAGAGGGTATGCTTCATCCCTTATCTGATAAGGGGACTCAGATTTCCCATACATCCATTTCTCTGGGGGCTCCTGGAGTTCTACGGACTCCAGCTTCACCACCTTACCCCTGCGTCCGTCTTGCACATCGCGGGCTTTGTAGCCCTTTGCGAGCTGTTCTTGGGCATCGAGGCCCATTTCGTGTTGTGGAAGAGATTGTTTTGCCTCGTACCCCGTTCTCATGAGGGGTCGATATATCAAGTGGGCGGAGCCGAAATATGGCGTATCGCCGGGACCGGATATCTATCCGGAACCCCGAAGAAGGCGTCCGAAGACTGGCCTTCGGAATGGTTCTATATGGAAGACGCCCCACTGCCGGACCCAGTTCGGATCGGCCTCCCAGAGTTCAGCAACGCTCCTCTAAAGAAACGCCTGAGCTGGCGCCCGCGGAGCCCTCAACGGGAGAATGATAGGAGCGTCCAATATCTGATGGGCCGGATAAGGTTACAGGCTCATTTCGGATTGACCATGATCGGAGTCATGGCCACGTGCATCATGCGAGGGGTGCAGCCGCTCCAATATAGGGGCCACCCCATGTGGGGCTTCAACGGGGAGAACGACGCCACCCGTCATGGCCGCAAAGGGCCGGGATCGGTTGCCGATCTGGTGAAGATCCTGTCCGGCTTGTACAAGGGGGAGAAAGAAGACTTCCTCCGCGCGAGTCCATTGAATGGATTCTCCATGAATAACCCTCGAAGCTAGGTAAGCGGACGTTTATTTATCTGATCCATATTCCCAAAGTTAAGTGTCTCACTTCGTGATTTCGACGCAGGAGCTGCGCCGGGACGTAGAGGGCATACACAGCCTGACTCCACAACCCGAAGATCCGGGACGATCCCTTGATCCGGCCTCCGAAGAGGATCCGGACATAGAGGTGGAGCTGATCGATGGGGTGTTCCACCAACTTAGCATGGACAATGCTTTAGTCGCCATTACGGCCGACTACCCCGGTCTATCTCCGGCTTCCCAGGTAACTGTGACCGGAGTCCTGACACCATTACTCATCCATGCTTATTTCTGACAACCATATACCAACGGTGCTCCGCAGGAGGTGCCTTCAGGGCGGGAAGCCAAACCCGCGGCGGCTGGCCATCAAGGGTCAGTTCGGCCCAGCAGGCGGAAGAGGAGTGCGGCGCGAATCGAAACGTCACCGCAACGGTATGATGCACCACCATGTTTAAAGGAAAAGATTCCTAGGAGGTATATTAACGCTCATGATTTTTCTAGGAGAAAGAGCGCTCGCCGGACTGTGCCTGGAGAGGTTGCCAACCAAACCTCCGCCAGCCAGGCTCCAATGCCTGGTCCGGAGGGGGAGGCAAACACAAGGCGTGAGCCGGATTCTTCTCCAACGGAGGATGCCGACAGGCTGTCCGCCACCAGGTCCGAGGTGGAGAGCGCCATGAATCACAGGCGCCGCCAGACAGTTCTTCTTGACGTGTGTTTCTCCCCGGAGGCGTTGAATGCCTTTAATGCGGGAGACGCACACCTCCATGCCGCTCGAGATGGTTTAGCCAGAGCCACGGAGCAGTATGTGAAAGACATACGGGTGAGGAATTTTAATAGTTGTATATGCGAGTAGCCCCCGAGACTTAAAATAGTTAAAATAACTGATTTAAGGATCATTTGTTATGCAGGGTCTTACGGAGAAGAATACCCACCTGTCCCTGGAGCTTCAAGAGTGCAAGGCCCAACTTGAGGCCGCACTAGCTGGCTCAAGGGGAGCCACAGAGACCCCCTCTGGTAATACATACTTCAAAAAGATAAGTAGTTTATGAAGTGCGATGTGTAAGTCTGACAATAATATTGCAGAGGGCGCCGGACTAGATCCGGACAAGCAACATCTGCTGTGCGAGCTGAAGGCCGGTGAGAAGGTGCTTATGAGGGTGCAGCAGGAGAGGAACAAACTCCAAGATGCCAACACCCAGCTGGGCGAAGAACTAAAAGATGTTCGGGTCCAGCTGTCTGACTCTGTAAAGGAGAATCGGCGGCTTCGTCGCGGCATCTACAGTAAGTGCTTGAGCAAACTCTTTTGAAAAGAAGAGTTCGGGGAGGAAGTCTATTGACAGAAATGTGTCTGTAGGTGTGCTCACAGGTCGCCCTGCGGAGGAAATGCCCGGTTCAATGGGTGACCAACTTCCCGAGCTGCTGCAACTGCACGAACGTGTTCGACAGGCGATGAGTGGCGTCGCCCAGGCCTTATGGCCGTCCGTCTCCCTACCCGAGGATCTTGGAGGGCTTGCGGAGAAGCTTCAGGGAGCACGGCAGCGCTTCCGTCTGTGGAAGATATCGGCCTGCCGTCAAGGTGCCAGGGAGGCCTGGGCCATGGTGAAGAAGCGGTACACGAAGGCGGATCCGAACCACATGGCCGAGGTCGGACCTGTGGGGCCCGATGGGAAGGAGATCCCTGTGAGCTTAATGTACGGCCAAGTAGAGCTGGCCGCTAAGTATTCCCAACGGGACTGTAAATTAGACAACCTGTTAGATGGGATCGAAGAGGAGTACAATCAGTCAATTTGACAATGTATTTTTAAATGACATGTATAATGCCTTCTAGTCGGATTGTAGATCGTTTGTCTTTGCGGACCTTTTCGCTTCGACCTCGGGACCCAATAGTCCGGAGTGTGTCCGAATACCCTCGTGGTTATGCAAAAACCGGGGCATGCATGGAGACCAGGCGTAGGGGTCATTAGTGCTTTATCAGACAAGTGCCCAACTAGTTATGTTATATTACATGGTTAGTAAGAAACATCTTCCAGGGAGAATAGTTCCGTTAGGGGTTCCTTTCCCTGGGAGGCATGCCCTAAAGTGCATGTCCGAACTGCAAAAAGAGCAGAAAAGCATCTGGGGGCAGATAAATAGATAGGTAAAAAATCATCTTTCAAGTCACCGACCGAATATTCCCTTAAGAACGCTAGCTTTTGGCTTCACCCAGTCTGAGGTACACATCCGACTGACCCGGCGGTAACAATCGCAGAGGTGCTCCCTTTACCTCCTAGCCGAACAATCGGGAACATAGGGGTAAGCACAGGAGCCAGGCAACCCAGCTTGGCCAAAACTTAAGTCATATCGATGCATATAAAGGTGAATAAAAGGTACATGCGGAAGTGTGATGCATGTGTTGGGCATGAAGCCCGTGTAAATAAGCTTCTGTTAAAGAAGCCCCCAGGTATAATGAGTGCGAGTAGCACATCAAGTGTGTGCGAACAATGCATGGATCGTCCCACAAAGGCTTTACGAAAAAAAAGGAGGAAGGAAGAGAGAAACAAAAGACAGTTAAAGTTTAAAACGTGGACGGAGGGAGGAGACGAACTCTGAGTCCGGCGCTAGGCGTAGAATCTTCGGAGACGGGCTGCGTTCCATGGGTTCGGCTCGAGTCGGTTGTTTGATGCGTTTCGTAGACGGTATGCTCCACCGGTCAGGACTTGATCGATGATGAAGGGACCTTCCCACTTGGGCTTGAGTTTGTCCTTTTTCTTGTCCGGCAGGCGTAGAACTAGTTCGCCAACATTTTAAATTTTGGCCCGTACTTCTCTGCTTTGATATCTTCGAGCCTGCTGCTAATAGAATGCGGAACGAGCCTTTGCCACGTCACGCTCCTCTTCCGATGCGTCCAAACTGTCCTGCCGATCCAGCTCGGCTTCTCTTTCTTCGTACATGTGCACGCGAGGTGAGTCATGAATTATATCGCAGGGCAAAACTGCCTCTGCGCCGTATACCATAAAAATGGTGTGAATCTGGTAATGCGATTTGGCGTGGTCCGCAGCCCCCAGAGTACGGAGTCGAGCTCCTCCACCCAGTGCGTGTTAGATTCCGTGAGGGACCACACTAACCTAGGTTTAATGCCGCTCATGATTAGACCATTTGCTCGTTCGACTTGACCGTTAGTTTGGGGGTGATAGACTGAATCGTAGTCGAGCTTGATGCCCATATTTTTGCACCAGAGTTTAACCTCGTCGGCCGTGAAGTTCGTGTCGTTATTAGTGATGATGCTGTGGGGGACGCCATAACGGTGTACTACCCCAGATATGAAGTCTATCACAGGTCCGGATTCGGCCGTTTTGACCGGCTTGGCCTCTATCCATTTGGTGAATTTGTCCACCATGACCAATAAGTATTTTTGCTTGTGGGTTCCCCCTTTAAGGGGTCCAACCATGTCAAGCCCCCAGACCGCGAACGGCCAGGTGATGGGTATAGTTTTGAGGGCGGTGGGTGGCATGTGGCTTTGATTAGCAAAGAGCTGGCAACCGACGCAGCGTTGGACTAAGTCCCGAGCATCTGCCCGGGCAGTCGGCCAATAAAATCCTGTACGGAAGGCCTTGCCCACAAGGGCCCGGGCTGCGGCGTGGTGCCCACCAAGTCCGGCGTGAATTTCAGCCAGAAGATTTTGCCCTTCCTCTTCGGAGATGCACCTTTGAAGGACTCCGGTTGTGCTTTTCTTATAAAGCTCTCCCTCATGGACCTTGTAGGCTTTAGATCGCCGTACTATGCAGCGGGCCTCGTTTTGGTCTTCGGGAAGTTCCTGCTAATTAAGTAGGCTAGGAATGGTTCCGTCCACGGGGCAATGACTGCCATTATTTCGTGGGCTGAAGGTGTTATTTCATTGGCTGAGCCACCGATTGTGTCAGAATGTTCGGTGTTGGGCAGTGCGGTTGGTTCCGAATTATTGTTTCCGCTCCTCTTCCCATAATACGGATGGCTTAAAAAGCCGCTCCAGGAAGATGTTTGGAGGGACGGCGTCGCGCTTTGCGCCGATGCGTGCCAACACGTCGGCCGCCTGGTTATTATCCCGGGCTACATGGTGGAATTCGAGTCCTTCGAACCGAGCTGACATTTTTAAGACAGCGTTACGATAGGCTGCCATTTTCGGATCCTTGGCATCAAAGTCTCCATTTACTTGGGACATTGCGAGGTTTGAATCCCCGCGCACCTCTAGGCGTTGAATGCCCATGGAGATTGCCATCCGGAGACCATGTAGAAGGGCCTCGTATTCGGCTGCATTGTTGGAGTCCGTGTACATTATCTGAAGTATGTATTGGACTGTGTCTCCGGTTGGGGACGTCAATACAACGCCAGCCCCCAAGCCGGCCAACATTTTGGAGCCGTCAAAATGCATGATTCAATTGGAGTATGCGCCGTACTCTTTAGGGAGTTCGGCCTCGGTCCTTTCAGCGATGAAGTCGGCCAAAACTTGCAACTTTATAGATCGCCGTGGTTTATAGGTTATGTCGACTGGTAAAAGCTCAATGGCCCATTTTTCAATCCTGCCCGTCGCGTCGCGGTTGTTTATAATGTCGTTGAGAGGTACTTCGGAGGCCACTGTTATCGAACACTCTTGAAAGTAGTGTCGCAGCTTCCGGGATGCCATGAACACCGCGTATGCTATCTTTTGATAATGTGGATACCGGGACTTGCATGGAGTTAAGACAGTGGATACGTAGTACACTAGTTTTTGAAGAGGGAATTTGTGTCCTTCTGTTTCTCGTTCGACGACGAGCACCGCGCTCACAACTTGATGTGTTGCCGCAATATATAATAACATTGGCTCGCTCAAGCTTGGCGCGGCCAGGACCGGATTTGCTGCCAATATGGCCTTTATTTCTTCGAGTCCGGCCATGGCAGCATCCGTCCATTCGAAGTGTTCGGTGCGCCGGAGGAGGCGATAGAGGGGCAATGCCTTTTCTCCCAAACGGGAGATGAAGCGGCTTAGAGCCGCCACGCATCCAGTCAATTTTTGTATTTGTTTGAGGTCTTTTGGGATATCCAACTGTGACAGAGCTCAGATCTTGGCTGGGTTTGCTTCAATTCCTCTACTGGATACAATGAAGCCCAAGAGCTTTCCGGCTGGTACGCCGAAAACGCATTTTTCCGGGTTGAGCTTAATGTCATATGCTCGGAGGTTGTCGAATGTGAGCCTCAAATCCTCTACTAGAGTTCTGACGTGTTTGGTCTTGACGACCACATCGTCTACGTATGCCTCCACTATTTTGCCGATCTGGGTTGCCAGACATGTCTGAATCATGCGCTGATATGTTGCGCCGGCGTTCTTGAGCCCGAAGGGCATTGTGTTGAAGCAGAATGGTCCATATGGATTAATGAATGACGTTGCGGCTTGGTCTGCCTCCGCCATATTGATTTGATGGTATCCGGAGTATGCGTCGAGGAAGCACAATGAATCGTGCCCTACGGTAGCATCGATGATTTGATCGATGCGGGGAAGGGGGAAAGGATCCTTTGGACAAGCCTTGTTAAGGTCTTTAAAATCGACACACAGGCGCCAGGATTTGTCCTTTTTTGGTACCATTACCAGGTTCGCTAGCCAGTCTGGATGTTTTATGTCTCTGATGAATCCGGCTTCTAATAGTTTGGCTAGCTCCTCTCCCATTGCTTGTCTTTTGGGTTCGGAAAATTGCTGAAGAGCCTGTTTGACTGGCTTGAATCCTTTTAGGATGTTTAGGCTGTGTTCTGCCAGCCTGCGTGGGATTCCTGGCATATCTGAAGGGTGCCAGGCAAAGATGTCCCAATTTTCCCGAAGGAATTCTCGTAGTGCGGCGTCTACATCAGGGTTTAATTGTGCCCCAATGGAGGCCGTCTTTGTGGGGTCCGTTGGATGGACTTGGATTTTGACTATTTCGTCCGCTGGTTTAAAAGAGGTGGACTTGGATCTCTTATCGAGTATCACATCGTCCCTGTTTACCATGGAGCGCAGCGCAGTTAGTTCCTCTGCTGCTAGGGCTTCGGATAGTGCCTCTAGGGCTAGTGCGGCTGTCTTGTTTTCGGCATGGAGTGCTATGTCCAGATCACTGACAAGAGTGATGATTCCATTGGGCCCGGACATTTTAAGCTTCATGTACCCGTAATGGGGTATAGCTTGAAAAATTGTAAATGCCTCTCGCCCTAATAAAGCGTGATATCCACTGCTGAACGGGGCCACTTTGAACATGACCTCCTCGGACCTGTAATTGTCCAGCGAGCCGAACACCACATCTAGTGTAATTTTTCCTATGCAGCGTGCTTCCCGACTAGGGATTATTCCTCTAAAGGTTATGCTGCTTCGCTCAATGTGGTTCCAGTCTATTTCCATTTTTCGAAGGGTTTCCTCGTAGATGAGGTTTAATCTGCTGCCGCCATCCATGAGTACCTTGGTAAGACGAAAGCCGTCCACTATTGGACTGAGGACCAATGCGGCTGGTGCTCGGGCTGTTCGGAATTTAGGTTCATCGCTGGCGTTGAAAGTGATAGCCGTGTCGCTCCATGGATTTATTGTTGCTACTTGGTAGACTTCGGCGAGGCTGCGGAGTGTTCGTTTCTGCATATTGTTTGATGCGAAAGTCTCAAAGACTGTTAATACCGTACTGGTACTATTGGGCTGGTTCTCTGGGGCTAGAATCTCTTCGCCACTTTTGGCCACCTGCCGTAGTATCCAACATGCTCGAAGGCTATGTGTTGGAGTGGCACCCTCTGTACTGTGGATTTTACAGGGTCTGCTGAGCCATCCCTCCAGTACGGTTCCGTGCCCTTTAGGGGGTTTTTGCTTTTTTGGTTTTTGTCCCAGGTGCCTGAGCATGATGCACCCTTTTATTTCGGACTAGGGTTGTGTTCGGAGCCGGATTGTCCCAAAACTTAGTTTCGGTTTTCCAGGCACTCTCCATCGCACAGTACTTTCGCACTATGGATGCCAGGTCGGCGAAGCGTGTGATTTCGCGACGACTTATGGCGTTCATGATTCCCTTGTCCGTGCAATTATTGCAAAAAATTGAGATTGCGCTTTCCTCACGGCAGTCCTTTATCCTATCCATAACCAGGAGGAATCTGGCCTAGTAATGATGTACTGTTTCAGCGGGCTCTTGCCGGATTTGAGATAGATCGCTTGTGCTTGGGTGGGCGGGTGGAATTAAGTTCAGAACACCGCCCAATCTGAGGCTCAAGGGCCGAAAAGTTTCCGAATTCGGAAGCTTGGGTTGCTGGATGTTGTCCAACGAATCTGGTCCGCTGCCTGACTTTAGGTTCAGTACTTGATTGACGTCCGTCCCTCCCCGGAATCCGGCATGGAGGGATCGGGAATCCGTACATAACTGGTCTTTAATATAGAAGAAGAGTCTCCGCATTGTTCCTCTACCACAGCAACGTGGTGGGTAGCCCGGGGAGAGTTAATCTCTCTCAGATCGGTTTTAAGCCCAATCTGATCGTAGTCTGTAGCGACTCCCAGGGTGGCGATGCGATCCAAGAGCTCGTTTACGGAAGAGAGCTCGACCGGATCTAGCTGCTCGGCGAATTCCGAGTTGACGTGAAGATCGCTTTTAATGACCCGAGAGGTCATTGTCGGAGCGGCGGCCGAACAGGCGGTCATAAGAAAACCACCTAGCCGGATAGTTTGGCCAGCGGCCAAGGCTCCCTTGGCAACGGTACCGTCTTTAAAGACGGGAAGAGGCATCCTTCCTGATTGCGACGGCACAGAGGAACTCTCAATGAAAGCACCAATGTCGGTGTCAAAACCGGCGGATCTCGGGTAGGGGGTCCCGAACTGTGCGTCTAGGCGGATGGTAACAGGAGACAAGGGACACGATGTTTTTACCCAGGTTCGGGCCCTCTCGATGGAGGTAAAACCCTACTCCTGCTTGATTGATATTGATGATATGGGTAGTACAAGAGTAGATATACCACGAGATCAAGGAGGCTAAACCCTAGAAACTAGCCTATGGTATGATTGTTGTTCGTCCTATGGAGTAAAACCCTCCGGTTTATATAGACACCGGAGAGGGCTAGGGTTACACAGAGTCGGTTACAATGGTAGGAGATCTACATATCCGTATTGCCAAGCTTGCCTTCCACGCCAAGGAAAGTCCCATCCGGACACGGGACGAAGTCTTCAATCTTGCATCTTCATAATCTTGGAGTCCGGCCAATGATGATAGTTCGGCTATCCGGACACCCCCTAATCCGGGACTCCCTCAGCTGGCTTTTCATGTTTACAACAACAAGAGCAAACAGAGTTTGTAAAAGTTTTTCTTTTTCTCTTTCAGTTTGTCAACTGAATTGCTTGAGGACAAGCAAGGGTTTAAGCTTGGGGGAGTTGATACGTCTCTGTCGTATCTACTTTTCCAAACACGTTTGCCCTTGTTTTGGACTCTAACTTGTATGATTTGAATGGAACTAACCCGGACTGACGCTGTTTTCAGCAGAATTACCATGGTGTTGTTTTATGTGCAGAAAACAAAAGTTCTCGGAATGACCTGAAACTCCACGGAATATCCTAGAATAAATAATAAAAAATCCTCGCCAAAGATGAAGACCAGGGGGTCCACACCCTGCCCACGAGGGTGGGGGCGCGCCCCTCCCCCCGGGCGCGCCGCCCTACCTCGTGGGCCTCCTGGTGGCCCTCCGACGCCAACTCTAACTCCATATATTGGCTTTCGGGGAGAAAAAATCAGGGAGAAAGTTTCATCGTGTTTTACGATATGGAGCCGCCGCCAAGCCCTAATCTCTCTCGGGAGGGCTGATCTGGAGTCCGTTCGGGGCTCCAGAGAGGGGGATTCGTCGCCGTCGTCATCATCAACCATCCTCCATCACCAATTTCATGATGCTCACCGCCGTGTGTGAGTAATTGCATCGTAGGCTTGCTGGACGGTGATGGGTTGGATGAGATTTATCATGTAATCGAATTAGTTTTGTTAGGGTTTGATCCCTAGTATCCATTATGTTCTGAGATTGATGTTGCTATGACTTTGCTATGCTTAAATGCTTGTCACTAGGGCCCGAGTGCCATGATTTCAGATCTGAACCTATTATGTTTTCATGAATATATGTGTGTACTAGATCCTATCTTGCAAGTCTATATTCACCTACTATGTGTTATGATCCGGCAACCCCGAAGTGACAGTAATCGGGACCACTCCCGGTGATGACCGTAGTTTGAGGAGTTCATGTATTCACTATGTGCTAATGCTTTGTTCCGGTTCTCTATTAAAAGGAGGCCTTAATATCCCTTAGTTTCCAATAGGACCCTGCTGCCACGGGAGGGTAGGACAAAAGATGTCATGCAAGTTCTTTTCCATAAGCACGTATGACTATATACGGAATACATGCCTACATTACATTGATGAACTGGAGCTAGTTCTGTGCACCCTATGTTATGACTGCTACATGATGAACCACATCCGGCATAATTATCCATCGCTAATCCGGTGCCTACGAGTTCTCCATATACTGGTTTACGCTTACTTTTCCGTTGCTACTGTTACAATCACTACAAAAATACCAAAAACATTACTTTTGCTGTCTTTACTTTGTTACTGTTACCGCCACTATCATATTACTTTGCTACTAAACACTTTGCTGCAGATATTAAGTTTCCAGGTGTGGTTGAATTGACAACTCAGCTGCTAATACTTGAGAATATTCTTTGGCTCCCCTTGTGTCGAATCAATAAATTTGGGTTGAATACTCTACCCTCGAAAACTGTTGTGATCCCCTATACTTGTGGGTTATCAGCAGACGGGATTGAGTCTTCTGGTATCAGCATACTCTGCGGTCATCCTGACGTCTTCTGCCGCCAGGTCTTCCTTAGCCTGCACTATATCCTGCTTTAACTGCGCCACTTTCAGATCATGTTGAGCTTGATCCGCTGGGTTGACCACGGCGATTAATAGAGCTGTCATATTATCCATGAGATCCATCAGCACCTAAGCCGGCGGGCGCACAGGGCCTCCTTCCCCGGCTGCCGCTGACCCGGAGGTTATCACTGCCACAGCCGTAGAGTTTTGAATGGGTTGCGTACTAGCCATGAAGATTCTGACTCTGCTCGGCGGCACAAGGAGGTCCGGAATACTACTGCCATTGGAATAGCCCCCAAGCCCGCCGTCTTGCATCTGATACAACGAATACGTCTCACCCGTGGACGACTCACCATCAGAGTAGATGGCCGTCTCACCACCAGACACAGATCCTTCAAAAAGTTCCCCTCCGTGGATGCATCCCACGAAGGCACGCTTCATGGCAGGCTGAGCCCGGGCGGGTCTTGCACGCTGAGCCGTCTCGACAAGGTCGGTGCAGATGTCCGGCTCAGGGCCCGGCTCACCGATCTTGCCGATGAAAATGTGGATTCCGCCGAAGGGGACCCGCTATCCGTACTCAATTGAGCCGGCATGGGGGCCCCAGCCCGCGTCGTCGATGTAGAGCTTGCCGCGACGACTCTTGGTCATCTGGCCCATAGCGTATCCCTTGAGCCCTTCGAAGCTGCCCTTCAAGAACTCAAATCCACCATGCGCTGGCCCCATGGTGGACGCCAACTGTCGTTGAATTGTCACATCAGATGTCCTAGTGAAAGGACTTAGTCGTGGAACCATCGCAACTAGGAAGCTTAAAGGGGTTAATCGGGACAAAAGAACACGGGGTTTATACTGGTTCGGCCCCTTACGGTGAAGGTAAAAGCCTACGATCCAGTTTTGAGTGGGATTGCTTATGTCTCGATTACCAGGGAGCGAATCCACTTGACCTAGTTCCCAGTATGATGTTACTTTCCCTGAACCACCGCCGGGTCGTCCCTTTATATACAGAGGTCGACGCCCAGCGGCTCTCAGAGTCCCAGCCAGCTCATAAACAGTGTCCGGCTCGGTCTCTGTCTATTCCGGCCTTACAACACAAGTTACATACATATGGCAATTTATCTCTACGGGTCTTGAGTCGCCTTTGGGCTTGGGCCCTTAACTGAACCGCCATCTTCCCGTGTCGTCTTGGGCTTCATATCTTGACTCGCCATAGGTATAACCCGGCCCTCCTGAGCGGGTCATACCTAATAGTTATATCCCCAAGAAAAGAGGTCTGGGACAATGGCCAGATTAAACTCACTTTTAGAAGGAATTTCTCAGATAGTATGATGGAAAGCTGGTTGCAGCTGGTGGAAATTGTCCACATCACAGTTCTTTCCAATGACCCCGATGCTTTAATTCGGCAATATGAGAGTAATGGCACATACTCTAGTAGTTCTCCTTACCACATTATTAACTTCAGAAGGGTCATGCCTGTGCACATTCCTGCAATCCGGAGACTGCATGTCCCCCCTAGAATCCATGTCTTTCTGGTTGATTTCACATAACAAGATCATGACTAGAGACAATCTCAGGAAGAGGCAGATCACTAAACCATTAAATTGTGTTTTTTGCTCTGAGCATGAATCTGTTCATCATCTCTTCTTTGAATGTGTGGTGGCTAAATTTGTCTGGCAATCATTAGAAAACATTTTAGAGTTGATGTAGGGACTGATTATTTGTCTGTTGCCAGATTCTGGCTTTCAAACAGAAAAAGACCCCCCCCCCTTTAATGTGGCCTATGTAGTAACCATGTGGAGCATATGGAAACTTAAAAATTCCATTATATTTAACAATGCCATATGGATCATTGTCAAACAGGTTTTGGGAAGAATACTGAGTTTGGCCAAAACCTGGGCAATCCTGATCCCGGAGCGGGAAAAAGAGCGCTAGGAGGGCTTCTTGAGATTCTTAAAGGAGCAGGTGAAGGCGCCGCTATCCATCACGAGTGGCTGAGCTGGGACAAGTTGCGCATCGAGAACAAAAATCTGGCCACATCCCCACCAAGAAAGCTTGCTCCAAGTGCTGGAATGTTCAGCCCTTCATCGGTGCTCCAGCTAGAATGGTCACCTCAACCTGCGACGCCCCCCCCCCCCCCCCCCCCCCAATGAAAGTCCGGAGGGCGATCAGCTCCCTTGAGCTGGCCTCTTTTTTTGCGGGGGTAAAGGAGATTTTCATTACTCACGGGGTCCTCTCAGCCACAACCAAGTTTACAATAAAGTCTAACCCGAGTACAACCACACTGCGGTTCGGAGGATACTAGGCCATAAGCAGCAAGTTCATGGCTAACCTTATTCTCCGAACAACGACAAAGAGTAAAAGAAATCTCCCTATCCTCAGTTGAGGCCAAGCTTTTAATCTCCTAGATCACGAAGCGATATACTGATCTATCATCGGAATTTGCAATGATCAGCGACACCGCCTCAGAACTATCTAGTTCTACCGAAATTGGCAGCATCGTCCGGTGGAGGGCTAGCTCCAGCCCCTCCCTACATGCCGCGAGCTCGGCGCCCAGCGTGTTACCACATGTATGGAGTTCACGGCAAGCGCTAAATATGATGTTTCCCTGAGTGTCCCGGAGGATCATCCCACCTCCTGCCATACCTGTAGCCGGTATGAAGCTTCCGTCCATGTTCAACTTGGTCCATCCTGTAGCAGGAGCGACCCAGCTCAGCTCCTCTTTAGCTAGGGCGCTGGCTGTATGTGCTGGTGGCGCAGCATTGATCACCATTTTCCCCTTCACAACATCACCATTGGGGTACTGCTTGAGGCACAATAAAGAGCTGATATATCCATGTAGGAACCGCCGAGAGGACTCAGTTGGAGGTGGCCGTTTTTCATGCGTGAACTCATTCTGCACGTGCCAAGTCCTCCACATTATCATCAGTACGATCATACGCATCGTCTCGTCCAAAGGCTCAAGGAGGGTGAACAGCCATTCTGGCCCCGTGTTGCGAATGGATTCAACCCTCGGGATGACCCAATCTAGCTGGCCTCTTGAAGAAATGGGGTGCCCCGTATGTTTTGCTGCAGAAAACTGTTGTTCCTATTTCGGTTTGGATTTTGTAATAACGCTTAAATGTTTTAGAAACACCCAGTTTGCTATGTCTTGTAATAGGCTAGCGCTCCTAGGAATAATTGCTCTTTAGCTTTGCAGCTACTCTTGTCCGACCTGAACATATGGTTTCGTTATTCTATATAATGGAGCCGGGGATCCCGGTCCCTTTTCCTCTAAAAAACCCTTAATCACTGTTCGATAACCGAATTGGGGATAGACTGGGGTGACATATGTGATATGTTGCTACACATGTGTGCACGTAACTGTATTTGACTCCGCCCACTTGTAGAAACATTTAAAGTGGTTTAGTAATCTGAAATTGTAATTATACTTTGCCATTGGTCATATGCTGAAGCTCGAGCCAGGTCAGAGAAGGTCGCCGGCCTGTCGGGGTGGTCCGGGAGGCGAAGTGGCCTGGCATGAGTTGTGCGTGCCTATGTTGTGCTCACTAGCGGTTTGCCGAGTGTTTACACTCAGCAAGGCCTCCATATTTGCCATCATTTAGCTCCCCCTTAGGTCACGCTTGGCATCAGTGTATTCAAATACGCATGTATTTTATCTACAGGTGTAACTTATCAGGCTAGTAGTGATTTCCCACTGAAAGGGAAACGACAACTGGAGGAGTGTATTGTTTTGAATTGCTAAGCAAAACGACAAATCCAAGCATAGCCTTAATAGATTTTTACTGAATGTCATGAAAACCACACGGCAAAATCTTTGTCGGCTGTCCGTGAAAGAACACTCGGCAAAGATATATGTTGAGTGTGGTTTGTCCAGTGTAACACTAGGCGAAGTGATCGCGGAGTATGTTTTTGGGCCTCCACCGAGGGTTAACTAGCGAGGTACGGCGGGTGAGGGGTGACACGTGCTGGCAGGACGAGCGATGGGGACGCTACAAGGATCCTTGCAAGTTGCAACGGTTCCGGCGACAGCGAGCTGCGATGCATGGGTACGTGAACGGGGGGCACCTCACAAGAGCTGGGGGCGGCGCAAGGGGACGAGCACCTAGCTGAGTACCATATGGCGACGGTGAGGTTAAATGTGCTGGTGGGGGCCTAGCCTGACACCAGCTTGCCACCACTCTTTTAATCCCGATTCGTGTAACAAACCAGTACTAGAGGTTGAATACGAACCAGGACTAATATAATGATGCCCGGTACCGTAGCCGTTGGAACCGGAACTAACGATCACATTAGTATCGGGCCGTTTCCAAACCGGGACTAATGAGGCTCACGTAAAGTCGTTTTTCTACTAGTGATTGCTTCAGCAATTAGTGGGTTGCATGGCCTATAGTACCACAAAAAGCACATAATCGTCTATGGTGTTTTCCTTCTAGTCACAGCCGGGTATATGATACCCTAGGAAAACCCTAGGGGAAGAACCTTTAATCATTGCTCCCCTATTTTGTCGCATATTGTTTTAATAGAAAGATAAAGAAGATGATTACTATTGATGGCTCACCTACTACTAGTAGGGTCAAGGACCTGACATCTAAAGCCCACCTAGGGTCCAGCACCATCATTGGAAGGTCCCTGGACCACAGGCGCATTCGGATGCGCACCCTTGAAAATCCGCCAGTCGGCCTCTCCAGCATCACTCGGACAATGGAGGCGTAGAGGTGACTTGGGAACCGCAACGGTCAGGTGCCTTAATCTCATATTTCAAGTGTCGTTTTAGCTGTCGTTACCTGTAACGCCCGTAGTTATACTCCTTCATTCCCCTTGTAACGGTGCATTAATGGGGGGAGGCGCACTCTATATAAGTCTCTCCTCAGTTCCGATGCAAGGGTTCAACATCCATTGTAATCTTATACCCCAAGAGAAAATAGAAGCCTCCGGGCACGAGACGTAGGGTTCTTACCTCTCCAAGAGGGGTCCGAACTCGTAAAATCCGAGTGGTACACTTGCGGCGTAGCTAGGCTCTGCCCTTAGTTCATACCCCTAGTATTCATTGGCAGGTTCGTTGCCTCAACAGTTGGCACCCACTGTGGGGCTGCACCTCTAGCGATTATCCAGCACAGGTGGAATTCTTCTTCATCATCATGATTCTCAGCGGTGAGATCCGATTCGGAGCGCTCAGCTTCATCGCCGACGATTCGACGTAGCTTCAGAAAGCCTCGCTGGACGTGGAGTCACTATCGATCCGCAGTGCAGCGCACTTCCGTGCATCATTGTACGGAGTCCTTCTCGGTCAGCTACCGGTTCTGTACTGAGTGACTCCTCTGCTTCCCGCTGGGTGCCATCGCAAGCACTCCGGGCGCTCATGTCTCCAGCGCTGGGTCAGGCACTTCATGGCCCTCCAAGCCACGGCTAGGCAGGTGGCGGCACTCGAGCCCGACGAGCCCACCCTTGACTTTTTCGGTTGTCTCCACAAGGACTCCACGGAGGGATCCGAGTGCGAGAGTGTCGAGTCCACAACTGAAGTCCTTATGGCCGGTACGGAACAACACGGTCCCCCGCGACGGGCACGTGGGCAGTTCGCACGGACATTAGTTCATTAGCAAGCAAAAATCGGCTAATCTGGGACTTAATCATTATTAGAAATGCCTAAAATATGAACTTTCAGATAAAAAAAGGGATTGGGCATAACAAGTTCTTTAAGTGCCCACATCATTGCATTAGGACATAAACTTCCATCCAATTAGCACTCAAAATAAACAAAAGCATGCCCATTAGATAATAGGCAAGGCTTAACTTTTCCCTAATCAGAATTAACATGCTTAGGGCACTAGGATGATGAGATCAGCCCTGATACCATTCTTAGATCTGTTTCCTCATTAGGGAGAACATTGAATCAAACTGATCACCAACTAGTGCACCTAATTAACATTAACAAATGAATTAAGGAGTGCTTACAAGAAATTAAAGATGACACTATTGCCTGCATTGTGCGGGCAGTACTTGTGGTTGATGTAGTCGAAGCAGTCGTCGCCAGAGCGCCGTAGTCCAGGAGAAGTCCCATGAACCACCGGCACTGCTCTTAGGGGCGGCCGCGGGTGGTCTTAGCCTTTCCATTGCTTCAGCACACCCTCAGATCAGTTAGGGTTTTAGGGAATTCAGGGGGCTGGATAAAACGTGCGTGAACTGACCATCTGTCGGTTAGAGGTGCCCCGACGATTCTGTTGGGGTCAAGAACTACATACGTTGGTTCATGACCCATCCAACTTAGCATTACTTTTTACCCGATCATAGCCGGTACGAGCTTGGATGGATGACGCCATGGTGTGCGATTTGGGGAAAGTGAGTCACTCACGGGAGGAGAATAGGAATATGAGCAGCTAGTGGTCGTGGGTATCCAAACAAGGAACTGGGCCGACCAGTTTTCCAAATTTCCTTACCAAACATAGTTATTCATAAACCGGTTATTCGTAAAAACTGATGTAAAATGGGCTTTCTTAGAAATCGGCTAAAAACCCATTTTCTATAATCCTATCGCTAATCTTCACTATCCAAACAACGCCTTAGGCCCTGTTTGATTCATAAGTCCTAAGACTTTTTTTAGTCCCAACTTATAAGTCCCAAGTCCCTAAAAAGTCCCTACATGTTTGGTTCCTGGGACTTATAAGTCTCTAAGACCATATTACAACTATAAGTCCCTATAAGACTTTCCTTGAGAGTCTTATTTCATAAGTTCAAAATGCCCACTTTAAGAGGGTGTTTGTTTCCAGTGACTTAGGCCCTGTTTGGTTCATAAATCCTAGGACTTTTTTTAGTCCCAACTTATAAGTCCCAAGTCCCTAAAAATTCCCTACCTGTTTGGTTCCTGGGACTTAACATGGACTAGAAGATCATATTACAACTATAAGTCCCTATAAGTCTCTCCTTGAGAGTCTTTATTTCATAAGTCCCAGATGCCCACTTTAAGTCCCTATAAGTCCCTCCTATTTGGTTTAGATGGGACTTATAGAGACTTTTTTAAGTCCCTAAACTAAGGCCCTGTTTGGTTCATAAGTCCTAGGACTTTTTTTAGTCCCAACTTATAAGTCCCAAGTCCCTAAAAAGTCTCTACCTATTTGGTTCCTGGGACTTAACATGGACTAGAAGACCATATTACAACTATAAGTCCCTATAAGTCTCTCCTTGAGAGTCTTTATTTCATAAGTTCCAGATGCCCACTTTAAGTCCCTATAAGTCCCTCCTGTTTAGTTTGGATGGGACTTATAGAGACTTTTTTAAGTCCCTAAACTAATATCTTAAACTAATAGAGAATGGTGCAATGGCCGCAGCTCCAGCAATAAATTTCTCTCGTGATTGTAGTTCACTGGTCAACCACCTCCGGTCAATAGGGAGCTGACTAAACCAAGTGAACCAGATAAATACAAGACCAAGCGAACCAACACCAATTTTTTGAACGAGTGTTCAAGCGAACTAAACCAGTGCTAGCACGGTTTATTTGAGCCGGCCCATGATGCAGGTGCGTGAGCGCCCGTTCTCTTCGCTGAGCAGGCCGGCCCATTAGGCAGATCTGTTTTCTTCAGTTCGTTTCGGTTTTTCTTTGTTTTACTTTTTTCTGAGTGTCGTCTTTTGTTTCTGGTTTTTCTACTTTTCTTTCTATCTTATTTTTATTTTTTTACTTTTAGACATGGTTTCAAAATAATTAGGGATCTTAAAAAGGATTCAAAATGAAGAAAATAAGAATGTTGGAAAAAGGTTTGTGAAATCGTAAAATGTTTGCAAATTCAAAAAATGTTCATGATTTCGAAAACTGTTCTGGACATCATTAAATGCTCACGGATTCAAAAAGAATTTCGTGATTCCGTACAAATGCTCATGAATTCAGAAAATGTTCATGCATTTTAAGAAGATATGTCCGAAATTTCGAAAATGTTTATCGCTTCAAAAAATGTTCACTGATTCAAAACATATTCATGAATTTGATAAATGTTCATGCATTTCAAAAAATGTTCGTCAAAATAAAAAAATGTCTGTGAATTTTCTAAATGTTTGATAACACAACAAAATTATTCATGAGTTCCAAAAAATGATAAAAATTTAAAACAAATATTCATGAATTCGTAAAAAATGTGCACAGTTTAATAAAAAAATCATGAATTTGAAAAATGTTCGGAAATTCAAAAAAATATTCATGATTTCAAAAAAATTGGGCCCGACCCCTGGTCAAAACAATTCAAGCCATCGCTCACTCTGTGCGTTCGTGCGTGCATGCGTGCGTGTGTGTGTGTGTGCGCGTGCGTATGTGTGTGTGTGTGCGTGTGTGTGTGTGTGTGTGTGTGTGTGTGTGTGTGTGTGTGCGCGTGTGCGCGCACGCGCGCACGGATGAGGATATCGACATGAGCGGCATAGACATGGAGTTTATCATAAGTTATTTCCTTCCCGTGGGCTAGGGTTCATTTTTTTTTGGACATGAGGTTCGACGAAGGTAGAGGCCTATGTATGTAGGATGGAGGTAGAGGCGGACCTCATTGGAATCTAGCTACTCGGTGCCGCTGGGTTCCATCCACACCATGCCCTTGCGGTCGCTCAGGAGCAAGCTAATTCATATGAAGATGATTCTGTACTAGAATGGTTGGGCGCGCTTTGCTACACCGTTGATGTTGTTGGGATTCTTAAATTACTTTACTCACTCTATTTTAAAATATATAGTATTTTTTTTGAAAAGTAAAAGTTTTTTAAGTTTGATCAAATTTGTAGAGAAAATATATCAAAAATTCATTATATCAAATCGGTGTTATTAGATTCATCATGAAATGAATTTTCATATATTTTTGTTTAATACTGTGGATGTCAATATTGTTGGCTCTAAACTTGGTCAAAGTTAAAGAAATTTGACTTTCCCCAAAAACTAATACCCCTTATATTTTGGTACTGATAGAATATTTAGTTTAGCCAGTGGGGGAGATGATGAAGTGTGTTTTCTGTTTATTTATAATGCGGTTTATTGGTGGGCCTTTCGCGGTGTGATTCTACGTTATCCGCTAATTAACCCATAATTATGTGGGGCAATTTTTGCATCGGTGGTTGCATGTACTATATACGTCCTATACTATCATACGATGGCGCTTTTTTCTCGCTGACAAGAGTGCGTGAGGGGTTGATATGCTTTTATCAAAATCTTACATCAAATTCAAAATTGAATACCTCAATCAAATGAAATAGATTTTATATCAGGGAACATAGTGAATTAAAATAATTAAACTGGAGAGCTCCTTGACAAATTGTTAACCTGGTCAAAATCTGGTGACCCGATTCTGAATTGAAGCCTTAATTAATTGCGAGGCTTTAAAAATTTAGAAAGCATAATGTATTGTATAAAAAAGTTGAATGAGAGAGTTTTGAGAAATTGTTGACCCGGTCAAATTTGGGTGACTAATTCCAATTGAATACCTCAATGATTGTGAGGCCTCTGATCCTAGAGAGCTTAGTGATATACTAGAAGGGTTGGGCGGGCTTTGCTGCGCCATTGATGTTGTTGGAATTCTTAAATTTCTTTACTCACTCTATTTCAAAATATATGGTGTATTATTATTTTTGAAAAGTAAAACTTGTTTAAGTTTCTTTAAATTTGTCGAGAAATATACCAAAATTCATAATATCAAATTGGTATTATTAGATTCATTATGAAATGAATTTTCATGTATTTTTGTTTAATATTGTGGATGTCGGTATTTTTTGGCTCTAAACTTGGTCAAAGTTAAAGAAATTTGACTTTCCAAAAACTAATACCCCTTATATTTTGACATTGATGGAGTATTTAGTTTGGCCGGTGTTGGAGATGATGAAGTGTGTTTTATTTTATTTATAATGAGGTTATTTGGTGGGCCTTTCGCGGCGTGATTCTGCGTTATCCGCTAATTAACCCATATTTATGGGGGAAATTTTTGCATCGGTGGTTGCATGTACTATATTTATGCTATAGCATCACATGGTGGCACTTTTTTCTGGGTGATGGGAGTCCGCGAGGGGTTGATATATTTTTATAGGCCGGTTGCTGCTGATTGATTTGAAAAATTGTTGGCCCGATTAAAATTGTAAAAAAAATCCAAAGTTGAATAGCTCAATCGAATGAAAGAGCTTTAAAATTAGGGACATAGAGAATTAAAATAATTAAATGGGAGAGCTCCTTGAGAAATTGTTGACCCGGTCAAAATCGGGTGACCCGACCCTAAATTGAAGCATCAATTCATTCGCAGCTTTAAAAATTAGGAAGTATAGTGTATTTGTATTAAAAAATGAATAAAAAGAGTTTTGATAAATTGTTGACCCGGTCAAAATTGGGTGACCAAATTCCAATTGAAGTCTTCAATTGATTGTGAGGCCTCCAATCCTAGAGAACTTAGTGATATAATATATTGGGCACCCTACTAGCTACTCACCCTCACCCTAAGAATATATTGCCGCTTTTATCAGAGGCCAAGACCATGGAGGAAGCGCTGGAATTGTATAGAGAAGCTACTGCCATAGATAAAGTAACTCAAAAGTACTTCTCCGACCCTACCATGTAAAGATATACCGTTTTACATGGATTCTATGCAAAGTTGGGCAAATGACATTTTAATCATGCATCGCCTCCATGGCTACTCCCATCGTTTCACAAATATAAGGTGTTTTAACTTTTTATATGTGAATCAAATGTATATTGACATGTCTTAGAGTGTTTGTTTACTCATTCCAATTCATATGTAGTTCATATTGAAATATTCAAAATAACTTTTATTTATGAACAAAGAGAGACAGACTCCTGCACGGACTTTTGTGAATCGGATGTATTTTGAGCAAACATCTCTACCCGGCGATGGTGTAACACATGCACCCACCCACCACCCAGTCAAGTGGAGCATCCATCTGATCTAAGCTTTACGGGTCAATTAAATTATATGTTATTCTTCTTGCCGAGTAATTCAACATGGTATCGTCCACAAGAATTAGGAACCCTGCTTATAATGTATCAAAATTGTATATCCACTTTGTGTGATAGCTCTTGAAACTGTACACAACAACTGGAATACAAGTACCGTTTGTGCAGAAGAACACCATGCGCTTCCATGTGTAAAGACTTGATGTGAGTCCATGTCGAGGAGAAGAGTTGGTGTGCTAAGGGAATGTGTTTCCCTGAAAGTGGTTGTTTTTGGATCCCTCGGTGCCTTCTCTGTTTTTTCAAGCTTGGCTTCTGTTGCTGCGATTTTTACTCGGAGGACGACGTGTTGTCCCTTCGGTACCTTCTTATCCTGCTTTGTTTTGCATCGTCGCTTCCATTCCTCAAGTCCGAGGAACTACCGCTTTTGTCTGGATTGGCCAACGCGAAGGATGTGGTGACGTCTGCGGGCGTTGAGGGCATCGTCACGATGGTGGTCCCATCAAGCTCCGAGGGAAACCTCAGGTTTGGTTTGCCGGACAGGACAATGGTAGCGTGCAGTGTTGTCTGCCTCCTTGAAGGCACTGCTACGAAGCTCAGATCTACCGTGTGATCTCGAAGGCGTATCTGTGTTGGAACACTGCTTAGACTCGTACGGAAGGGTCGTCTGCTCTTGGGGGAAACCCTTGATCTTGGTCTTGTGGACCTGACGATGGTGGCCTCTAGCACTGCACACCCTCCCCGGGCCACCACCTTTTGAACAACTGTTGGCTAAAGGGGTCCACATGTAGAATGGCGTCGTTTCTACCATGTCTATGGTGACGGGTCTCGGCGGCATGGTGTAGCAGAGTCTCGACGGCGGATATGTCATTATGGAAGAGCATATAGTTGTGGTGTTGTTTGGCGCCATGGAAGTGTCGACAGCTATTCTGGCGCTGACAAGCAGAATCGATGGTGCGGTGGTGGTGGCAGTTCTGAAGCGTGTAAAAGCGGTGCACGCTTAGGGTCTGCTAGACCTTTTGAGATCTCTCGATCCTCCATGCGGGCGGCTCAATGATGCCCCCGGATCTTGCTGGTGGGGCATTGTGATGGCATCTCCCATCATCAAGTTTGTAGATGTTGTTTGGTGGCTTTAGATTGTTTGATGTATGTTTTTTTCCAGACCTTTATTGAATAATTTAATAAAAATGGTTTTATGCATCCTTTGGATGCAGAGGTGTGGGTTTCAACCTCCTTTTTCAAAAAAAAGCATGAAAAAAAAAGAAAAAGCAACATGCCGTGATTACGTGACAAGCTTCTCGTAAACATCTTATCTATTCTAGAATTTTTTATTTGCCTAGATCTAATTATAATTATAAAAGACCTTTATCAATATATAGTTGTTATAGCATATATATATATATATATATATATATATATATGTATATATATATATATATATAAGAGAACTCTACTGAAATATTAAGAATAAACGAAACATATGCATATAATGCAAGTGTCAGAAATAACATAAAAACACATGGCATCCATCATTTCTTATTTTCTCACGGTCAAGTGGATTAATTTTGTTTAACATGTTTTTGAAGACGAAATGTATTGAGAAAAATTAAATTTTATCACAAAATATGGTTTAAACTTACAATAATATAACTAGTTATGATTCTGATTTCTAATAAATGATTTATGAACAAATAATACAGTTTAGTGTAAACAACTGTATTTTGTCGTAGCTGTGATGGAAAGCATTTGCGATAGAGCTGAGGAATTGAAGAGGATCTTCAGACATTTTTTGCTGCCTTGCAGCCCCCTGATTAGATAACTGAAATCAGCAAAACCTTGATACTGTAGTGGTGGAGAAGACCGGAACCAAGAAGCCCCTGGATGAATGATTCAAGTGCTATCCCTGTGCCAAAAAGGTCATCAAATTTGAATTCAGCGTGCTCCAAAATTTTGACGTTATTGCTATCGCTTCGCCTTATTGTGGAATCAAACATAAGTTTAATTCATATATCACTAGCTGCTGGAAGCTCCAATTCTTGGCTATAACAAAGCCCACTTGAATTAGATCCCCGTTGTCGACACAAGACGCATGTCGGAATATCCCACTTCCGAAGACTGTAGCTCAGTCCATTGGCGCCATGGGCCATCTTGAACACAGAACTTTGCATCCATGCCAATCAAAAGATTTTCCGGGCTAGTCATTAGCATCTGAATATCAATCATGGTTTTGTCGAAGTTGTGCCCCCACACAGAGACAAATTTGAGGGGGAGCTGCTTTCACTAATGGCAGTGGCGGTGGTCAAAGAACCTGCTAAACAGCAACAACAGTCAAGATTCGTACAATCAAGAACTCTGAAACTTAATCAAAAACCCAAAGAAACTCATGGTCTATTCCTCGCCGAATGCATAGTTCTTGGACTGCCGCCATGATCAGAACAAAACAGAGAAGGAGAGCAATGCAATTGGCTGAACTTTGACATACCTGAAGATTTCGATGCCAAAGACAGGTTGATCATGTCAATGGGGGTCTTGCTCTGGATGTCAGCCGTCCGGTGAGCGGGATCAATGGCGGCGACGGTGTTTAAGGAACCTGCAAAACAACAACGACAGTAAAGATGCATGCACACTAATCAATCAAGAAATCCAAAATTTGATCAGAAACTGAAAGAAGCACGCTTGGTCCTAAAGATTCACAGTCTGCTGCTCACCAAATTCATACTTCTTCTACTGCTGCCAAGATCAAAACAAAACAGAGAAGGAGAGAAAAGCAATTGGCTGAACTTTGACATACCTGAAAATTTCAGCGCCGAAGACAGCTTCATCATGTCGACGGGGATCTTGCTCTGGATGTCGGTCGTCTAGTCAGCGGGATCCGTGTCGGCAGCGGGGGTCAAAGAACCTGCTAAAATGATGGAAGTAAAGATTCAAGCCCAAAAATTAATTAGGAAGTATGAAAGTTGATCAATAACCCCAAAGAAACACACCTTGGTTCTCATTGTCACCGGGGGCAGAAACAACATCCGTCCGGTGAGCAGGAGCTTCAACATGTCGAACTTCAGGGTTATATGTGTGTGCCTGCTACACTATCGTAACGACGACATCAAAGTTGTGCAAGCATGTGTCTTCTCAGCAAAAAATAACAGCTGGGTCTCCTTGAGCCCGAAGGAGATTCGTGACATCATTCCTGGACTCAATGTGTACCCGGAGCCTTTCAAGTTCGTGGGCCGCGCGTGAGGGGCTCGATCTGCTGGTCCACCAAAGGCCAATGCAACAATGTCATTATATGTAACTTAGTTTCCACGAAAATGACAAACTTGGACTACGGCAAAAGTCTTTTAAAAAGTGTTCTCAGAAACGAGCTATCATTTATGAAAATCCATGACTTTCAAAGCAAATGGCCAATGCTGTGGCAACATCATGGCATAATTTGTTCAAATGATATTATATTTTGCACAAGTTTGCATCTTGGAATGACAAACAATGTTGCCTAGGAGGTTTTCATTTTCTTTGCAAAAAAATCATTTTTCATTTTTCGAGTGCCCAAAATGAGTCTTTTTGTGAAGAATCTACCAAATATTTGTTGCAAAATTGGACCAAATCAAATTTCTAAAATATTAGACCATATTTAATGTACAACTGACCAAATTGTTGGGCATCAAAAGTTTTTTTGATCCACCTCTCGTGAAAAAGACAAATTTCCATTGATTCGGTAGGAAGCGGGTCAATTTTAAACTACATGTGCCTCATAGTTTGCTCTTTATTTTTTCCAAAATAATTTCTAGGTACACAAGTATCTATTTAATCAGAGATACTCCAAAAGTTTTTCAAGATTCAACCCCTAGCTACGAATGGTCAAGCCCGCCGTTTTGACCGCATTTTAAAACCGGCATAAGAAATTAAAAAAAATCAAAACCTTCGCATTATGCCATTATATGCGACCTAGTTTCCGGGAAAAATAATAAACTTAGACTAGGGAAATGTCTTAAAAAATGTTATCAGAAGCGAGCTATCATGTATGAAGATCCATGACTTCCAGGTAAATGGTCATTTTCATGGCATAGTTTGTTCAAATGATCTCATAATGTGCAAAAAGGTGCATCTTGGATTGTCAAACAATGTTGGCAAAGGGAGTTTTTATTTTCGTTGCACAAAAAAATCATTTCCCATTTTCCAAGTGCGAAAAATTGTTTCTTTTTGTGAAGAACCTACCAAATATTTGTTGCAAAATGTCACCACCCAATTTTTCAAAAATATTAGGCCATGTTTTATGTAAAATGGTTGTGTGTCAAAATCTTTTGATCCACCTCTCATCAAAAAGACAAATCTTTGCCGATTAAGCAGGAATTGGGTCAAATTTGAACTAAAGCTTCTTCATAGATTACTCTTTATTTTTCCAAAAATCATTTCGAGGTGCATATGTAGCTATTTAATCAGAGTCTCAACAAAATGTATGCACGATTTGAACTGTATATAGCAAATCCAAACTTCAAAACTAATCATTTAAATGCCTATAACTCATTCAACCTAAATAGTAGGTTTAATTAGTTCAAACATGCATGAACATGGCACCAACAGTTTCATTGGTTTTTTCTGATAATGTTTCATATATAAAACATTTTCATCTGAGTTATGGTTTATTTTCTATGTTTTTTCAAAGTTTTGATTATTTTCTGTAATTCATAAATAAATTTTTGTAATCCATAAATAAATTTTTGATTTATAAAATCCAAAGAATACTTTTTTTACTCACAGGCTAGCTAGTCATTCATTGACTAGTGGGCTCAGGCAACGCTGACTAAGCAGTGGTCAAAGCTGACATGCGAGGTCACTGGGTATTTCATGGTGGCGGTGGAGTGTTGCATGAACAGCGAGGCGAAGCTCATCGACCATGTGGAAGGAGGCGGGTGAAACTTAACCCGCCCAAAAATCCGGTACTTGGTGGATTAGTTGGGGAGCGCTATTGGACTACTTTTTCGAGATGCTCTTGGCTCATACTATTTTCATCTTCTTGATTTTGTAAACCACAGAATTTTCATAGGCCTATATGTCCAGCAAATACATTCTCACTTGTCAGATACATGTTCAACCATATTGAAGTTATTAGTTAGTCCATTGTACCCACTTCATGCCCCTTGTTTCTACTTGTCCTTTCATGTGCTAGTGTTTGTTCTTCCTTTCCCCCTTGTTTGTTAGTGTTTTTCCCTTAGTAGATTTTCCTATTTTGTCACATATTTTTTAATAGAAAGATAAAGAAGATGATCACATTTATTTTTGCCACTGAGGAATACATGCTACTTGTGTCTGGCTAAAAAGAGTAAATTGCAAAAAACCACCACATTTTAAGTTTACTTTTGGATTTGCCACCACATTTCTTGGGTGCCCCAAAAATCTACCAGTTTTCTTACTAATTTTCTTAATAAACAGTTATGACTAATTTATGACAAATTAATCCAATTTCTGACATGTTGGGCCCGCTGATTAGGTCCACATGGCACTAAAAGTCAACATAAACGGAGTTGACTGTTAAGTTAAAAGAAGGGGCTAAAATGTGCTATGTGAAGAGAGATAGTACTTAGTACTTAATATTACTTAGTACTATGTAAACATGTTGAAGTTATTAGTCAGGACATTTTGGCAATAAATTGAACTGCTAAAATGTACTATGTTAATGAACAGAGACATTACTTAGTACTTAATATTAATCTGAATATTTATGGTTCATACAACTTAATATATTCAAAATATAATGCAAATAATTTCTCTAGCAACACGAGAAAGTATCATGCACTCTGACACAAGAGTGTTAAACCCCTATCTAACAATCAATAATTTTGTAGGCGATCATACTCCGTCCATTCCAATGAATAAAGGGTGCACGCATCTTAAAATTCAACTTTGATCATAAGCTAGAAGGGTTGGATGTGCTTTGCTGCACCATTGGTATTGTTGGGTTTCTTAAAAAAAATTACTCACTCTGTTTCAAAATATAAGGTATATTACTTTTTTGAAATGTCAAACCTTTTAGTTTGATCAAATTTGTAGAGAAATATATAAAAATCCATAATATCAAATCGGTATGATTAGATTCATCACGAAATAAATTTTCATACTTTTTTGTTTAATATTGTGGATATCAATATTTTTTGATGTGAACTTTCTCAAAGTTAAAGAAATTCGACTTTCCAAAAATCTAACACCCCTTATATTTTGGAATTGATGAAATATTTAGTTTGGCCAGTGGAGTAGATGATGGAGCGTTTTTATTTTTCTATTTATAATGCGGTGATTTGATGGGCCTTTCGTGGTGTGGTTTGGTGTTATCTGCTAACCAACGTATATTTATGTGGAAAAACTTTTACGTTGGCGGATGCATGTACTATATTGGTGGTACAGTATCACGTGGTGGTGCTTATTTTTTTCTAGAAGTTTGGAGGGTACGCGCAAACGGTGTGCTTTTATAGGCGGTTGCTTCTGATTGATTTAAAAATCATTGGCCCGGTCAAATCATATAGCAAATCCAAAATCAAGTACCTCAATTGCATGAAAGGGCTTTCAAATTAGGGAACATGGGGAATTAAAAGAATTAAAAGGAAGAGCTCATTCAGAAATTATTGACCCGATCAAAATTGGGTGACCCAATTCTAAATTGAATACCTTAATTAATTATGAGACCTTAAAAATTGGGAAGAATAGTGTATAGTATAAAAAATTCGAATGAGTGAGCTTTGAGATATTATTGACCTAGTCAAAATTGGGTGATCCAATTCTAATTGAAGACCTTAATTGAACATGGGCCCTTTAAAATTAGGGACATAGTGTTATAGAGAATTAGACCAACCAATTATGAGCCATATGGTATAAAGCATTTATAGTTGAATCATGTTGAAAAGAAGTTTTAAATGGTAGTATAGTTTTTAAGTACAAAACTCAAAGTTGAATTTTGAGTATTCACTGAAACGGATGAAGCATGATTCTGGTTAGATTCAGACCCCTCAGCAAAAACCGTAAAAGAAACAAAAAGAATGGCGTATAGCGTTGTGGCTGTTGCAAGTCAACTCTCTCTCGGCTCATCTCTCGGGCGTTCCCCTCTCCCCCTCACTCGACCTCCCCAGCCGCCCCCTCCATAATCAGCGCCGCCAGCCGCCACCATCCTCACCTCCCCCTCCAGATTCGGCGGCGCCAAGATCTCGCGATGGCGGGGGTCAGCGCGGGGACGGGGGCGATGAGCTCCCTCCTCGGCAAGCTCTCCGCCTTGCTCACCCACGAGTACAAGCTTCTCAAGGGCGTCCGCAAGGAGATCCAGTTCCTGGAGCGCGAGCTTGGCAGGATGCGAGCCTATCTGGACATACTGGCGGACATGGACAAGCTCGACGACCTGGCCAAGAAGCGGAGAGACAGCTTGCGCGACCTCAGCTACGAGATGGAGGACTGCATCGACCGTTTCATGGACCGGCTTGGCACCGGCGACGCCAGGCGAGGGTTCATGAGGACGACCGCGCGCCGGCTCAGGACGATTTGGACGCGCCATGACATCGCGACCCTCATCAGAGACCTCAAAGCTCGGGTCTTGCAGGAGACCGAGCTGCATGACAGGTACAGTGCAATCTTTCGTTATCTCTGCAAGACGTTCAGACCAATAAGTTCTTTTTTCTCTGTGTGTGTGTGTGGAAAATGATACAGATACAAGCTTGATGAGGCTTATTACAGTGCAACGAGGCGAGTTGAAATAGATCCCCGGATGACCGCGCTCCACGAGGAGGTCAGGGGCTTGGTGGCCATGGACGCCCCAGTGAAGCACATTTCTGCATTGCTGATGGATCAGAGTATGGAGCTGAAAGTGGTGCCGATTGTCGGGCCTGGAGGGTTGGGGAAGTCGACCCTTGCAATGGAGGTCTATCGCAAGATTGGGAGACACTTCCGTTGCCGAGCTTCCGTGTCAGTGTCACGCGCTCTTGATCTGGAGAAGTTCCTCAAGGATATCTTGTCTCAAATTGATGAGTCTAGAGAATGTCAGCCAGAGGGTTCAGACATACAGCAACTTATCCGTAAAACCACACAAATCTTGACCGGACAGAGGTACTTGTACATTGTTTTGTTTTTTCCATACTTAACAGTTAACATTAATTATTTCTTATGCTTAGGCCGGAAAGAATCGATTTATTTGAATGTCTAGCTTAATTATTTCCTATACTTAGACTGGGAAAATTTAATTTATTTTAAATGGCTAGCTTTGACCGGGGAATATGGAGTATGTTTAACCTTAACTATTTCCAATAGTTTGATTGGTGCCAAAAGAAATTACTGGAACATTAAGTAGGAAACACTTGCGTATTTGGTTGGATATATAAAAATATTTGCTGGTGCAAGTAATCGCAGGAAAATGCTTAACAATGCACAATATTCAATGTAGGTACTTCATTGTTATTGATGACATATGGAAAGAACACGATTGGAAATTGGTCAAGGCAGCATTTCCCGAGAATAATAACGGCAGCAGAATAATTGCTACTACACGCATCACTGGTGTAGCTAATTTGTGCTGTTCCAGATCCGGTGGTCTACCCTACCAAATGGCACCTCTAGATGATGTTGGTTCTCGAAGACTGTTCTTTAAGAGAATTTTCAGCTCAGATGATCCCTGTCCCGCAGAACTGGAAGAAGTTTCTACTAGGATCTTAAAAAAATGCGGTGGTCTGCCATTGGCTATAATTACATTTGCAAGTTTGCTTGCCAACAAGACACATAACAAAGATGAATGGGAGAGACTGCAAGATTCCATTGGTACTGGTTCTTCGCTTGATAACAATGAGACCTTCAAAGGGATGAGAGAAATATTGTTACTTAGTTATTTGGATCTTCCACGCCACCTGAAGACTTGTTTATTGTACTTGTGTATATATCCAGAGGACTGTGAAATTGAATGTGAAGAATTGAAATGGAAATGGATGGCCGAAGGATTCATTGCTACACAATGGGGACATTTGGATCAAGTAGCGGAGAATTGTTTGAATGAACTTGTTAATAGGAATATGATTCAGCCAGTTGATGTTGGGTATGATGGTTCCGTGAAACGTTGTCGGGTCCATGATATGGTGCTTGATCTTGTCATATCTTTATCTGATGAAGAGAACTTTGCTACCGTTTTAAATGGACGTATTTGCAATTCATTTTCAAGCAAGATTCGTCGTCTGTCAATGCAATCTAGTGCCAAAGAGCAGGATGAGGCGGTCCATGCAATCACGGAAACCAAGTTACATGTTCGCTCACTGTCTATGTTTGGGCAAGTTAAGCAGATATGCCACCTCGTGGACTTTCATGCTTTGCGGGTGTTGGATCTCGTAGGATGTGAATGGTTGGAAGACAAGCATGTAAAAAATATAGGAAGTTCATGCCAGCTTAGGTATTTGCGACTTAGCAGTTTCAAAATTACAGAGCTTCCTGTGGAAATCGGAAAGCTGCAGCACTTAGAGACTCTTGATGTGAGAGGATGTTATTATCTTCGAAGACTGCCATCAACTGTGGTGCAGTTGCAAAAATTAGTGCGCCTACTTGTGAGCCGTCGAGCGGAGTTGCCTGCAAGTGAATTTGGAAGTATGCAAGCCTTGGAGGAGTTGGAGAAGTTAAATATCTGGAACAGTGACAACCCACTGAGATTTGCGGAAGAGCTTGGGCATCTAACAAAATTGAGAAGAGTGGATATACATCTCAATCTCAATCTCAATGAAAAACTTATCATGGATTATGCAACAAGAGAAAGATTGGTGGAACTTTTGGTGTCATCTTTAAGTGAGTTGGGCAAATGCAACCTTCGATATCTTAGCATTGGTGGAGACTTGTGCAATCGTCTATTCTGGTACCCATGCTGCTCCTATCCATACCTCCACGATCTTACAATTGGGCCAGCTATTAAAACAGTTACCAAGGGAATGGCCTCCCTCAAAAATCTTGTGAAACTATGCATAGCGGTCGATGAATTTGATAAGGAGGGTCTCCAGCTCCTTATGGGCATGCCTTTTCTAGCCCATCTTGAGCTAGCGATACAAATATCGATCAGAGAAAAGCTGAACATCGGTACTAATGGATTCAAGCTACTAAAGGTGTTCCACTTCACATACATGACAGCCAGGTGGTATTCCAAAGTGGAGGCAATAGATAGAGTGCAGCTAACATTCGCAACAGGTGCCATGCCAGCACTCCGACAGTTCCATCTTGAACTGAACCCAATGGAGGTGACATCCAATTTTTTGCAGACTTGGGTATCGAGCATTTTTCAGGCCTTGCACACTTCCAGGTCGAAATTGATTGTAACGGAGCAGCTCCAGGCTGGGTGGAGGCTCTAGAGTCTTCCATTGAAAAAGCAACTGACTTGCACCCTAACAACGAAATGGAAATCCATCTCAGCAGACTCCATGAAGATGGCATGTTTAAGGATGACAAGGAGTGGGAAGAGGCTGCTGCAAAAGAAAGAAAGAAAGAAAGAAATAAAGAGGAAGGAAGAACTTCGTGAGGAACTTGCAAAAATCAGGGACGACGAAAGGAGACAGGCAGAATGAGTGAATGGCCACCAAAAAGTAGCTGCCTTATACTGGTAATTTAATTGATGTGGTTTTACTTGCTCCCACAAGAAACAATTATCTAATGTATGTCCTACATTCGTCGCTTGAAACAATAAGAACGCATTGTATATACATTTTTTGCTGAACCTGTATTCATCTCAAATAACAGTACAAACATCATGCAACTACTGTAGTAACATCATCCAATTCTGGACTTCCCTGTGACATGTATGCTGCTGAAACCCACACAGGGTGCAGCTGCTACAGAATCTAATCGGCTTATTTGCGAGCTTCTTGTGCCATATGGTGGCAGCTCAAGTATTGTTTTGAGGGGTGCCTTTTCTAATGGGCTTTGGTGCGACTGTTGATTAGAAGTTGCTCCCTCCGTCCCATAATATAAGATACTATTACAACCGATATACTCACATATTGGTTGTAGTAACGTAATTACATATCGGTTATAATAGTATCTTATATTATGGGACGGAGGGAGTACTATATATTTCGCCACTTGGATTGGCCATGTTCTGATGCCCAAAAAACAATTGAGTACATGTCAAGAATATGTGTCCTGGTTTGCCCACATAAATATCTAATATTCTACAATTTGCTAATATATTAACTGAATCCGAAGTACCAGTCTTGGGCATTGATTTAGATTCTTTCTAAAAATTTACCTTCGTTGGATCTAACCAGAATGATGTTTCAGAATTTACCTTTGTAGGCATAGAGGCTCATGGTTAATAATTTATGAAATTGTTCGTTGTGTTTTGTATTAGCTTCACATGCATGGACTTTATGCAAAGAATATGGTACGTCTACCACTGCTTCCTTTATGCGTGCGATTCACATATGTATTTTTCATGATTATTGTTAGGCAGGCTCAGATTTGGTGATGTTGCTGGAGGATGCATAATGAATTGGTGCTTCTTCTTAAGAGGGGCATCATCATCATGTCATTTGCACCAAGGGATTCACATGAGGCGAGCAGAGCATCAGCGGCCATGGTTTACTTTATTCACTCCAGCCGGCAGCTGAATCTGCTCCTGTGGCACAGCGTTGTGCGGAAAACAAGGCGAAGCACATGGTGGTGGTGGAATGCTGCACAAACAGCGAGGCGGAGCTTATCGACGGCTTGGAAGGAAGCAAATGGAACTTAACCCGCCTAAAAATCCGGTACTTGGTGGATTAGTTGGGGGAGCGCTATTGGGGTACTTTTTGAGATGCTTTTGGCTAATACTTCCTCCGTTCCATAATTCTTGTCGTGGTTTAGTACTATTTTCATCTTCTTGGTTTGTAAGTCACGAATTTTTCATAGGTCTATCCCCGCTGGTCAGATACATGTTCAATCATGTTGTAGTTATTAGTTAGTCCATTGTACCCACCTCATGTCCCCCTTCCCTGTTTCCACGTATTCTTTCATGTGCAGGTGTTGTTCTTCCTTTTCCCCCCTTTTTTGGGAGTGTTTTTCCTTCGTAGTTTTCCCTATTTCGTCGCATATTGTTTTAATAGAAAGATAAAGAAGATGATTACAGTTATGTTTGCCGGGGAGGAATACAGGCTAATGGTGTCTGTCTAAAGAATTTCAGTTATGTTTCATAGCTTCATTTTCTTCCTTTTTGCTTAAGATAGCAGCTGTCATATGGGCAGAACATGTTGATAAATATTGTGCTGTCAATTTATCTCATTTTTTGAGAAATGAGTGAGCTCTAATATTTCCTAGACATTTTACTTCCATAGTGATATAAATGGTCTCCCACATGACAGATGTTGTGTAGCCTTGCTCCATTTTCTTTTTCTCCTTTTGAACTTCATTGTGTTTGCTCCTAGTTCCTCAAAGTTCGGGGTGTCCTTAGTCGCCGGATTTTCATTCTTTCTAAATAAAAAATTCTAGAAGTTCAAATTTAAATATAGGGCCGGTTCAAATATTTATTACAAAACTAGGATGTTTTTGGTTGCTAATAGAAACAAACAAAGAAGTCCAAATTACAAAAACAGAGAAATTTGATATTTAAAAAAACTCAAATTTTTGTTGTTACAAAAAATAAAATCAAGCATTTTAAATTAAAAATAATGGGTTAGTTTGATATATATAAAAAACTCAAATTTTAGGAAAAATAAAAGTATGAAGTCTAATTTGTTTAAAAAAATTGATGTTTGATACGTCTTCAACGTATCTATAATTTTTTATTGTTTCATGCTATGATATTATCTGTTCTGGTTGTTTTATATGCATTAGTATGCTATTTTATATTATTTTTGGGACTAACCTATTAACCTAGAGCCCAGTGCCAGTTTCTGTTTTTCCTTGTTTTTGAGTTTTATAGAAAATGAATACGAACCGGAGTGCAAACGGAATAAAACTTGATGATGTTTTTTCTTAGACCAAAAGACACCCGTACGACTTGGGGAGTGGGCCAGAAAGTTCGCGAGGCGGCCACAAGCCTGCCAGGCCCGCCCTTAGGGCTTGTGGGTTAATCGGGGGTCCTCTAACCCCAACTCCGCCTCTATAAATTCCCAAATATTCCCAAACCACCAGAAGCATGCACCGAAATACTTTTCCGTCGCCGCAAGCTTCTGTTCTCGTGAGATTCCATCTTGGGACCTTTTTCGGCAATCTGCCGGAGGGTGATTCGATTACGGAGGGCATCTACATCAAACTTGTTGCTCCTCCAATGATGTGTGAGTAGTTTACCACAGACCTATGGGTCCATAGCTAGTAGATAGATGGCTTCTTCTCTCTCTTTGATCTTCAATGCAATGTTCTCCTCCATGTTCTTAAAGATCTATTCGATATAATGCTTTTTTGTGGCGTGTTTGTTTATATCCGATGAATTGTGGATTTATGATCAGATTATCTATGAATGTTATTTGAGTCTTATCTGAACTCTTTTATGCATAATTAAGATATATTTGTATTTCTCTTTGAACTATCGGCTTGGTTTGGCCAACTAGATTGGTTTTCTCTTGCAATGGGAGAGGTGCTTAGTTTTGGGTTCAATCTTGTGGTGTCCTCACCTAGAGACAAAGTAGGGGTAGCGAGGCATGTATTGTATTGTTGCCATCAAGGATAAAAAGATGAGGTTTTCATCATATTGCTTGAGTTTATCTCTCTACATCATGTCATCTTGCTTAAGGCTTTACTCCGTTTTTATGAACTTAATACTCTAGATGCATGCTGGATAGCGGTCGATGTGTGGAGTAATAGCAGTAGATGCAGTCAGGAGTCGGTCTACTTGTCATGGACGTGATGCCTATATTCATGATCATTGCCTTAGATATCGTCATAACTTTGCGTTTTTTATCAATTGCTCAATAGTAATTTGTTTACCCACCGTATGCTATCTTCAAGAGAGAAGCCTCTAGTGAAACCTATGACCCCCGGGTCTACTTCCCATCATGTATTTTCATATCTATAAACCACAAATCCACAAAACCATCATGATTTATTAAAAAGTGCTTTCCAATAGCTTTCTAAGGGTATTATTTGCTCAAATTCGACGAGTGCTTTAGGAGTTAGGGACAAAAAAAATAGAGATCAGTTCAAATTGAAAACGGCTAGAAGTTCACTCACTGCATGGTTAGTGTTTTCATATGAGAAAATAAAATAAAAAGTTAAACTATAAAATTTCGTTTCTAGAAGTTCAGGTGCTCGACATGGGAAAGTTCAAGATTTCTTGTGAGAGAGGTAATCAGCACGGTATATCGTTTGTGCGATGAACGGGTGGGGAATTACGAACAAAAATACGTGACAGAGGCTCAAAGTGAAAACTCCGAGAAGTTCAATTACTACACATAATGTCTTTTACGTGGGAAATAAGAGAATACAAAACTAAAAGGCTAAAAGGGTTGTTGCAAGAAGTTCACATCCTCCTCTCGGCATAGTTCAAAATTTCTAGTGCGAGACGTCCATCCTTCAGTTACTTGTTAAAAAAGGCAAAAACAATGTTGTGTTTGCCATTTTTCAAACTGCTCGCAGAAGGCAACGAATTTGTAACAACTTTCTACATGAAAAGGTTGCTCCTATTCATAAGCGTTCCAACTTCATATTATATACTACATTTCGATGAACGGTTTAAAAGTTTCATGTATACTGTTAAAAACACATTTATGTATTCAAAAACATCTTTTGAACAGAGTGTGTCTTTTCAACAGCTTTCTATTGGTATATCATTTGCTGAATTCCGATATGTGGTTGGAAGTTACGAGGAAAAACCAGCACATGAAAAACAGAGTGAAGTTTAAATAGACATGACCCAGAAGTTTAACTTCTTCACGCAGTGCATCTCCGAACACTCTGTTTTGGCGATGAAGGCAGAACCCATGATTTTGCTATTTTCAAAATTACTTATAAACTGTTGGAAATTAGAGAAAGCTTTTTATACGGAAAAGTTCACATTTTTTATAGTGTCCAACAGTATATTATTTGCCCCATTTCGATAAAGTTTACGCAAATTACGGCAAAAAAATTATTTCAATCATTTTCAAAATTGACGGAAAACTGTAAGTAACTGGGAGAAACATTATATACATAAAGGTTTCGCAGTTGTCCAAGTTTTCCAACGCCATGTTATTTGTTGCATTCTGATAAGTCATTGAAAAAATTAACTCGAAAATACAAACTCGGAGGAAATTCGACCGTTTTATAAATTACTCTTAAACCGTTCAAAATTAGAAAAATCTTTCTATAGAAGAAAGAGCATTTCATAGGTTTTTAATGCCATATCATTTGCCTTAGTCGGATGAGCCATCTAGAAATGGGGTAAAAAATACGAGCTCGACGGTTCGGTTTGAGAAATTATATGGTTTTTTAAATTACTCTTTAATCATATGGATTATGGGAAAAAAATGGCATGTGGAATGAGCGGATTTACACATCCGTTCACCGTCGCAAAGAAATTTTCTTTATGCAAGATGGTACTAATTTCTTATGTGTTCCTCAGCTAGAAAAAAGGCTTTTCCAGAATTTCGTATGTGGGCCGCGTGCTGCGGCCCAGCCAAACCAGCCCACTTATTTTTCTGCCAATGCAGCTGGGAAAATTTTATTTTCCACAAAGGGCGACAAATAGTGGGAGCTTCGCACAGGACATCTAATAATGGGCTGGCCCATTTTTCTTTGTTTCTGCGTTGTGCTTCTATTTTTATTCACCTTCCCCAATCTCTATTTTCCCTTCCAAGTTTATTTTTATTATAAAATTTATTACATAAATTCAAAATTCTGAGAAAATATTCAGAATCCAAAATTTTGTTGCTATTTTGAGAAATATTCGGAACTTGAAAAATGTTTCCCATTTTTCCAATAAATTTTATTTTTTTTCAAAATTGTTTGAGATTTCTAAAAAAATGACATTTTAAAGAATGCTTTAAATTTGAAAAATAATTTTGTTTTCTCGAAATTTTCATAGTTCAATATATTGTTAAATGATACACATTTTTGGAAAATGTTATGAATTTTCAACACATGTTCCCATTCTAAAAAAATGTTCACAAATTCAAATAATGTTCATGTTTTTTATGAAAAAACGGTTTGTGTTTTCAAGAAATGTTTTTGGATTTTAGAAGATGTTCCTGTTTCGAATTTTGTTTGCATTTTTCAAAAAACTATTTAGGATTTAATTTTTTTCAATGTTTCCTACGGTATTAAGAACTTTATGCATTAAAATCTCCTCGATTGAAAGGAAAAGTAGATTGAATAATTCATGGGCCTTCTCTGGCGTATGATGACGTAACAAAATGACATCGATCAATGAATGGAAAAATAGCAGATTGATTAATTCACGCCTGACGAAAATGAGAATCTAAATGTTCCTGTTTCACGTGCATATAGGATTTTGCTTGCACATATATATAAGAAAAGTTTCAAATACCGAGAACTTCATAATGTAACACAAATATTTCGTTCACCTCCAAAATTCCCAAAATTTCGTTCATTTTTTCCCTTGCAGTAATCCTTGGTTTCTTTCGGAAAACGTAGAGCAAGAGGTTGGCCGCATTTCAGTTTGAGCTAGCTAGCACAGGTCCCGATTGATCACTCTTTGATACGACCTAGATGTTTTTTTTATGTTCTTTGTACTACTTTGACAGATGATGAATAGATTGAAAATTTTCGTCTCACAAAAAAAAAAACTAGCGCAGGCGCTGATCGATCACTCTCCGATACGGCCCGGTGGCCAGTATTACCCGGACTCGTCGACGCACCCACACCGTGCATGCACCGGACTCCGAGCCGCCACAGGCCACCGTTAGCCTGTTATATATTGCATAAGTACGGAGTAGCTAGGATCGATCATACTTAAACTAGCTACTTTCAAACACGAGATGCGAAGAGCCTCCTACTCGATCAAGTTCAGTTAAATTCCAGTTACTATGTAACTAGCTTTTTTCTTATGAGAAACTATCTAACTAGCTAGTATGGTAATGTTCAATGTGCCCCCCTCGTGGAATCCCTTTTCAAGACTTAGATTGCTTACTTTGTTTAGTATGAAACCCATGCAAGTATTTCATGTTAATTAGAAACTCTCCTGATAATGTTGCCTATGTATGTAAATAGGGCTGAGATAGAAGCAGATCGCATTGGAATCTTGCTACTCGCTACAGCTGGTTTTCATCCAGACCATGCCCTTGCATTCGCTAAGAAGGCAGCTACAGTTGTCCCACATTATTCCGTACTGAAACAGATGCTAGAAAGTACTCATCCCCGCCCTAAGGACAGATTGGCGCGTTTATCAGAGGCTAAGACTATGGAGGAAGCGCTTGAACTGTACAGAGAAGCTACTGCCAGGGATAAAGTAACTGCAAAATATTTCAGTAACCCAACCATGTAAGATATACCTTTTTGGGTGAATTCCACGCAAAGTTCGGTGAATGGTATTCTAATTTATTTTTTTGTAAAGGTGCATTTGTAAAAACATCTGATACTTAATATATGGCCTCAGACTCTCCGCAAGGAAAATGGTATTTCAATTTATGAAAATACCATCCAGTGAAGATTAACTCTCATAGTAACCAAGACTAAACTAATACCCCAAGGCCCCCGGGTTACTAGTCTGGAGGCGGAACTTGACGAGTCTAGAGAATGTTTGCAACTCGCGCTACAGCAGACACAACTTCCTATTATTGTCGAGATGGACTGCTCTGAGGCGGTATCAATGATCAATTTAAAAGGTTGGAGACCAATCCAAGTATATGTTCGAGCGAACTAATAAGTGGATGGATGGTTAGGATTACAGTGATATCCACAGCCCATCAAAATTCAAGTCCTAGACTTGACGCTGATGCTCGCATTTTTCTGCATATCAGTGCAAACACGAGAAAAGTAGTGTAAGGTACACAGATGACTCTTAACAATTTACACATAAGCGTTTTGGTTCAATTTGCATCGCATCACATAATTCGCCATGAACTATGTTTGAAAATGCATCAAAATTTGGTCAAGATTAGCATTACATCAGTTAGTTTTTGCAGTGGGTGTACAGATAAAAATGGACATACAAATGTGATCGATTAGCATCACAACGCATAGTTTGCCATGAGCTGGAGCAAAAACTGCAGTCAGAAATTGCAGGGAGTAAAAGCACCCAGGGACGAACCTGAAGGGCTGCTACTGCTTGTCGTGGCCGTGGTCTTGGCTGTTGTTGCCGCTACCGCTACCGTGGCCGTGGTGGTGAGGAGCTCCCAAGACCCCGAGCACCGCCGTTTTCGCTCGGCCACCTCGAGCTCCCAGGGACGAACATGACGTGGCAGAATATTTTTCAAAGATTCGTGCACGAAGAACGGACAGTGGATCGCGCGTTTGGGATTTTAAGTCAGAAAACAGGTCGTTGGGGACTTATTGATTCCGTATCTTTTGGGGGTTTTATTTAATCAGATGCTGATACATGTTATTTGTGGGGAATATAGCGGGGTACGTTCATCGGCCGTGTCCGGTGATTATTGACAGGATGATTTTACTGTTGACTGGGTTATTGTTGATCGGTCGGTTCATTTTGGATATGCACCTTCTCGTCTCTTGAGTACACCGTCCCAGATGCAACTGCGTGGCGAAAAGTTGCGACCGCCAGGCGCCCGGCTGTGACGACGAGCTCCCGCGAGGTGAAAAGCTTCAACCGGCGAGGCGCATAGCTGCAACAACGAGCTCCGGCCAGGTGAAAAGTTGCGACCGGCCAGGCGCCCGGCTGTGACAAAAGGCTCCGGCGAGGTGAAAAGTTGCGACCGCCGATCAAAGCACATAGCTGCAACGATGAGCTCCGACGAGGCGAAAAGCTCCGACCGGCCGGGCGCACGGCGGCGACGACAGGCTCCGTCGAGGTGAAAAGCTGCAAGCGGCGGGGCGCACGCGCACAGCCACGACATCAAGCTCCGGCGAGGGAGCTCGACGAGAAGCTGCGACAACGGTGCGAGGGGCTGTGGCGATGAAGGGCGGCCATGATATTAGGCCAAACCTATCATAACGAGTCACAGGTGAGATTAGGCCAAATAAAGTCTGAGGTTCCCCTTTGATGTTTCTAAATGCGCTCAGCATGCTCTTCTATTTCTTTTTCATGACGAACACGTTGATATACAACAGCATATATGGGTGCCACATGGCATTATACAGGGCACCATGTCGTTCCTATCCTTTTATTACACTTTGCATCATAAATCATACCACGAGGGGGGTGGTGTCATCTTCGGCGGCGCCGGACGAGGACTCCAGCAGATCGGGCAGGTCCTCTCTGACGGAGAACCTCAGCCACCGCTTCTTCTCCATGTATACCAGGGCCGGTTGCAGCGCAAACCCGACGAGCACCGCTAGGACGCTCACAGCCATCACCTTGAAGGAAGCCAGCACCATCACCACGACGATCAGGATGGTCGGCGGGATGATCATCAGGACGGAGCCAACGGTGCCCAGCGGGATCCGGAAAGGTCGGGAGGTGCTAGGGTGGGTCATCCTCAGCTTGATGAAGGCGATGAACTCCAGTATCATCCCGAAGCAGTAGAGGTAGTTCTCCGCCGCAATGATCTCCTGGAAGCTCATCCAGGACAGCAGGACCACGCCGAACGCCGAGAACAGGATGCCGATCAGCGGGGTCCTGTAGCGTGATCTCTTGGCGAAGAACTCAGGGAGCATGCCACGCTCAGCCATCCCGAGAAGCTGGTAGGAATCACTGCTCATTTCAGTAACAAAGTTGCCCATGTTCGACAATGCTGCCGCCGCTTGAATCCATGAGTGCAACCAGAAACCACCAAGAATTTTTGCAATGTCTGAAAAATATCCGTCTGTCCACGACTCCCGAACAACCGGAAGTGCTGCTGTACAGGTGATCAGAGGGTAGAGGTATCCCCCGACTACTAAAACAAGAGCATAAGAAAGTGCCCTGGGGAGGGTTCTCTTTGGATTCTCAACCTCTCCAGCCAATGTACTGATTGAATCCCAGTAGTTGAGGTTCCAAAACAGAGTGTTTAGATACAGGCCCCAATTCACATTGTCCAGATCCATTTCAAACCATCTTGAAGGTTCAATATGTGGAATCGCTATCAATCCCATTACAAAGAAAGGGAGCAGAGAGAACACCCCAAGAAAGACTGCCACCCAGCCAACTATCGTCAATCCTCTGTAGTTCATGTAAGTAAGGGCAACTGTGAGGATAAGCACCGCAAAAGTCCTTGGAAGCCCACCCCCGAGAGCTGGAACACTGGACTTGACATAGTCAAGAAAAAGGACTGCATAGAGAGCATTATCTATGACACCGCTGAGCCACTTTGCCCAGCCTTGCTGAAAACCCCAAAAGGGCCCAAGAGCTGAAGAGACCCAGACGACATAGCCACCATTCTCAGGAAACATAGTACCCATCTCAGCAGTGATTAGGGCTTCTGGAATACTCCATATGAGCGCAAACAGAAGAAACCCCACAATTGCCAGGAGTGGTCCAGCAGCCTTGACACTATCCTCAATCCCAAAGGGACCCCCTGAGACTTCATAGAATATGAGGAAGACAAGTGGGACCATGGAAACCTTTGGGATGCCATGCCCTCCCTTACGCTCTTTGCTCTCGTTGTTGACACCATCATACTTGAAATCAACACGTTCCTCCATACGAAGAAAGGCTGAATTTGCTCGTGTTACTTCTGTACTCCTCAATATCTGCAGTTGGAAAGCCAATTATCCATTAAAATACAAGCCTTATGTTGTCCCTTGTTTTATCATGCAGAATATGTACACAAGGACCACAATTTTGATGCCACGAACTTGTAACTTGTTCTGAATTAAAGTAGTAAAAGAAAGGAAAATATGCCTTCATGCCAATCAAAGATGCATAGCTAAGGAAATTACCACTGAATTCGAATGGTTCTATATAATAAAATTAAAAGATAACTCCACTGGCATTTTTACCATTGTGTCAATTTAAGTTAGGCTTTTTTCCAGTCAGGTTCTGCATTTCATGAAAGCCATAGTTGAAATCAAAACAATCCCCCATAGGAAGGAGAGGTTCAATTTGCTTGTGTTATGCTGTGCTCCTCAATTTCTGCAGTTGGAAAGCCGATTATCAATAAAAAAGTAAACCTTAGATTATTCCTTGTTAGAACATGCAACATGCCCGCAAGGAATGCAAATGGTAGCATAAATCTAATTTAGATATCAATTTGACAGCTTGTCTACACGTACTACTAAAAGAAAACGCGGCTTTTCAGTCACATATAGTTCAAACATCAATCTTTGCCAGTAAATCTTGTATAAGTAACTATCAACGTTATCATTTTATCCATCCTGTAAGCCTCACCAAATACCTTTTGGTCGCCTATAAGATAGCAATCATGTTAATTTTCAATCTTACTCAGATATGTAAATCATGCATAGTCAAAACATACACAAGGCTTAGGTGTCTAATGGAATTTTCGTATGGCCATATAATATACTCCCTCCGGTCGATAATAAGTATCGCAGACTCGCAGTTTTGAACTAACCTCAGTTCAAAGTTAGTTCAGAAGTCAGAATTGCAACACTTAATTTGGATCAGAGGGAGTAGTAGAATATAGTACATCAATATGGTATTTGAACTCTTCAATTATTGATGCAATACGAGCAAGTTCGAGTGATAATTTCCCTCCATAAATATCAGGATTTCTAAAAGCTTCTACCCCATCACCACCGGAGGTTAATTTTGCTCCATAAATACCAGGACACTCCATCACCACTGCCCAAACAAAACCCTAGAAATTGCCATCCATGGCGCGACGGCCAGCACAAAATCTACCACGGCGCGATGGCCGTGGGCACACAGAGAGAGCATAGGAGAGGAACAAGTAGCTTACCACCTGTGCCGGAGTATAAGAAGAAGAAGCAGAAGAATCGGCCACCGGAGGGCAGGGCGGTAGGCGTCGGAGTGGAAGAAGAATCCCCTGCACAGCAGCACACGGCGGTCTCCTGCGCGCCTGCGTGAGGAAACCGCGTCAGTGAAGAAGAGCAAACGGAGTCGAACCAAGCAAGGGGCGGCTGCAGAGAGAGGAGAAGTGGGGAGGACCTTGGCTTGACGAGCTCCTCTCCCGGCGGCAGAGAGAGGAGAGGAGGGAACCAGGGGGCGGCGGCACACAGAGGCTCCTCTCCCGGCGCGGCCCTGCTCGAAGCCATTGGCGACGGCGCGGATCGGGCCTGACGTGCTCGATCTGCGGCCCCCCGCCGACCTAGGGTGGGGAGAGAAGCTTGATCTGCGGCCCGGCCTGGGGTAGGGGGAGAAGGTGAAGGGAGGAAGAGAGGGAGAGGGCGGAGTGCGGCGGCGGTGCGGGAGAGGGCGAGGTCGCCGGCGGGGGCGGGGGTGCGGTCGGCGCCGATGTGGGAGAGAGGGAGGGAGGAACAGATCGAGAGAGGAGGCTCCGGCTCGGGTGTTTTCTTTTTGTTTTTCCGAGAGCGTCGCCGAAACCTGGGAGCGACTATGGTAGAATCTGGGTTTGTGGTAAAAAATAATGATACTAGAAAATTTGATTCTGGCCGTTGGATCAAACAGGGATGGTACAGATTGTGGCCGAGGGTCGGAGTCCCGGAAATATTAGAATATAGGAAAACTCTTAAATCCATCTGGCTGATTTTTGCGTGCCACGCGTCCATCCACGTTGTGCTTCCTCGGTCAACTGCCCAGCCCACACACCGCATCTCTTGCTGGGCCCCACGCACCGCTTAATTCGCATCCTTATCCGCCAACGCAGGAAGCCATGGCCACGCATTTTCCTGCCGCATCAAGGTCTTCCCCTTCCTCTAGATCGATGCCAACACCGGCCACCGCTGACACAAGCTCTGCTCCCCCTCGGCTGCTACCTCTGCCCGCAGCTGCAGAGCAAAAAGGGAACGGCTACTACTTGCCGCTTTTTTCTGTTGTAGGAGTGCTGCAACGGAGTCGCCCGGCGCTGCAATGGGGAGCGCTCGCCACTGCTCGCCGGCTCTGCAAATGGATCGCTCGCCGACGCTACAATGGAGCGGGGCATTGATGCCGGGGGCGGGACAACGGCGTTGTAATGGACCGCGCGCTGTTTCCGGCGGCGCTACGACGGCGGTGCTGCCGTCGGCGCCACAAGTCGACGAGGGCGGCGCTGCAACGGAGCGGGCGGTGACGCTGCAAGTCAAGGAGGGCGGCGCTGCAATGGAGCTGGCGGCGGCACTGCTGCCGTCGGCGCGACAAGTCGAGGAGGGTGGCGCTGCAACGGAGCGAGAGGTGGCTCTGCAATGGAGCGGGCGGCGACACTGCCGCCGTCGTGTCACCGATGCTGCGATGAAGCCCTCGCCGCCAGGCACCGGTGCTGCATTGAAGCCCTCGTCACCGGCCACCGATGCTGCAATGAAGCCATTCGTCGGCGGTCACTGGTCGTTCTGCTACTTTGCAACAACGCTGGAGCGTTGACCCCGTTGCTGCTCACCGGGGATAAGCTAGTATGCGTGACCACGGATGGAAGCGATAATTGAGAAGGAATCATGCGGCTCTAATACATCCTAGTTGAGCAAATCAAACGGCTGGTTAGGCGGCTTGAAACTGGATAAAATCAGCTGCCTGATTTGTAGGAACCGCCTAGAATCTATTGGCACGTTTTGAGGCTTTATCTGCAGCCTACTTAGGTTATCAGAGGATCCAAGTTTTCACCGACTGTATGGCAACGATTGCGTACCTGAAGAGTGGATACAATGAGTCTTCTGCATCTATCATTCGGGATATCACAGAAAGAATACATGATTTTGTGTCTATAGAGTTTATCCACGAGAAGAGGGGTCTGAGTGTTGAGGCTCACACCCTCTTCAAGGAAGCAACTACTTTACCTTTTGGTCACCACGTGTTTGTATTTATGAAGTTATTTTGAGTTAAATAAAGTTGTGGCAATTCAAAAAAATTGATACTTCGTCTGTCGTTCCTAGCCATTGTCATCTCGACACCCATCTTCCCTTCGTAGTGGCAAATATGTTGCCGAGTATTGAGGAATACGCCGAGTGGCAAATCACGAGGTCACGACTTACGTAGACCTCTGTTACAGATCATGAAATGATAAACATTGTGCCTACCTGTAAGCGGAGTGTTTACGAAGCCGTGTGCCATTGTGGGCACACGGTTTACTTGTAAGCAGTGAGATCTATCTTAGCCTTGTGTTCTACTCGTGCATATAACATTAACGCATAAAACCTAGGCTCGGATACCACTGTTGGGGAACGTAGTAATTTCAAAAAAAATTCTACGCACACGCAAGATCATGGTGATGGTATAGCAACGAGAGGGGAGAGTGTTGTCCACGTACCCTCGTAGACCGTAAGCGGAAGCGTTAGCACAACGCGGTTGATGTAGTCGTACGTCTTCACGATCCGACCGATCTAAGCACCGAACGTACGGCACCTCCGAGTTCAGCACACGTTCAGCTCGATGACGATCTCCGTGCTCCGATCCAGCAAAGCTCCAGAGATGAGTTCCGTCAGCACGACGACGTGGTGACGGTGATGATGTTCTACCGGCGCAGGGCTTCGCCTAAACTCCGCGACGATACGACCGAGGTGGAATATGGTGGAGGGGGGCACCGCACACGGCTAAGGAACGATCCGTAGATCAACTTGTGTGTCTATGGGGTGCCCCCCCGCCCCCGTATATAAAGGAGCCAGGGGGGAGGAGGCGGCCGGCCAAGGAGGGCGCGCCAAGGGGGGAGTCCTACTCCTACCGGGAGTAGGACTCCCTTCTTTCCAAGTTGGAGTAGGAGAAGGGGGGAAGGAAGAGGAAGAGGGAAAGGAAAGGGGGGGCGCCGCCCCCCTTCCCTTGTCCTATTCGGACTAGGAAGGGGAGGGGCGCGCGTCCCCCTCCTGCCTCCTTCCCTCTTCTCCCTCGAGGCCCATGTAGGCCCAATAACCCCCCGGGGGGTTCCGGTAACCTCCCGGTACTCCGGTAAAATGCCGATTTCACCCGGAACGATTCCGATGTCCAAATATAGGCTTCCAATATATCGATCTTTATGTCTCGACCATTTCGAGACTCCTCGTCATGTCCGTGATCACATCCGGGACTCCGAACAAACTTCGGGACATCAAAACTTATAAACTCATAATAAAACTGTCATCGTAACGTTAAGCGTGCGGACCCTACAGGTTTGAGAACTATGTAGACATGACCTAGAACTATTCTCGGTCAATAACCAATAGCGGAACCTGGATGCCCATATTGGTTCCTACATATTCTACGAAGATCTTTATCGGTCAAACCGCATAACAACATACGTTGTTCCCTTTGTCATCGGTATGTTACTTGCCCGAGATTTGATCGTCGGTATCCAATACGTAGTTCAATCTCGTTATCGGCAAGTCTCTTTACTCGTTACGTAATGCATCATCCCGTAACCAACTCATTGATCACATTGCTTGCAAGGCTTATAGTGATGTGCACTACCGAGAGGGCCCAGAGATACCTCTCCGACAATCGGAGTGACAAAACCTAATCTCGAAATACGCCAACTCAACATGTACCTTCGGAGACACCTGTAGTACTCCTTTATAATCACCCAGTTACATTGTGACGTTTGGTAGTACCCAAAGTGTTCATCCAGTAAACGGGAGTTGCATAATTCTCATAGTTACAGGAACATGTATAAGTCATGAAGAAAGCAATAGCAGTATACTAAACGATCAAGTGCTAGGCTAACGGAATGGGTCATGTCAATCACATCATTCTTCTAATGATGTGATCCCACTAATCAAATGACAACACATGTCTATGGTTAGGAAACATAACCATCTTTGATTAATGAGCTAGTCAAGTAGAGGCATACTAGTGACTATATGTTTGTCTATGTATTCACACATGTATCATGTTTCCGGTTAATACAATTCTAGCATGAATAATAAACATTTATCATGATATGAGGAAATAAATAATAACTTTATTATTGCCTCTAGGGCATATTTCCTTCACCTCCCTCCTGGCCTCCACCTCCCCCGCTGCCTCCTCTGCCATTACCACCGAGCTGCTGCCTCCTCCACCCCTGCCTCCCACCACCGCACCCCTCAATATCCACCAAGATCACATCTCAAACCACATCAAGTACAAACTTGATCCTGCCGAGAACAACTACACCAAGTGGCACGTGTTCTTCAACCTCGTTCTCCTCCAGTATCGCATTCAGGACCACGTCGCTCGGCCACCTTCTCCCGATGCCGACGCCGACTGGCTGGCCGTCGACCAGCGCCTCCTCCTCTGGATCTTCTTCACCCTCTCCGACTCCCGCATCGATCTCATCATGGGCGGGGCCGTCGACGCCTACACGGCCTGGACGCGCATCCGCGATTACTTCCTCGCCAACCAGGGCGCCCGCTACCTCCACCTCACTCGTCAGTTCCGCAACCTGCGGCAGGGCGACCTCACTGTCGCCGACTACGCCCGCCGCCTGAAGGGCCTCGCGGACGGCCTCCCTGACACCGGCAATCCGGTGAAGGACCACGACCTCACCATGCAGCTCCTCCACGGTCTGGACAACCGGTTCGACACGATCCGCACCCTCCTGGGCGATCAGGTGCCGCTGCCGCCCTTCGACGTCACTTGTTCCCGTCTGGAGCTCGTCGAGTACACCATCAACCTCCGTGCAGCTGAGGCTGGCTCCGCCGCCCTCACCATCTCTGGCGGCTCCGGCTTCGTGCCCGACCGCGGTGACCGCGGCAACGGCAACGGCGAGGACCGCGGCAACGGCGGTGAACGCGGCAACGGCAACGGTGGCGGACGCGGCGCAGGCGGCTCTCGCGGCAACAGCGGCGGTGATCGCGGTCGTGGCCGTGGTCGCACTGGTGGCCGCGGGCGCGGACGCCCGGACTCTGGCGGCCGCGGGTCTTCTTCAACACCACCCACGCCCTGGACAGGCTACTTTGCCCCCTACGGCATGGCCCTTCCACCGCCTCGTCCCGGCTGGATCTTTCCCAACGCCGCCGGCGTGCTCGGCCCTCGGCCCGGCGTCCACTCCCAGGCATATCCACTGATGCTCTTGGGCCCCTCGTCGTCCACTACATCGCCTGCTGCATCGTCATTCTACCCGTACCCTGCGCCCTCGTGGGATCATGCCGCTCTTTTCAGCCACACCTACAGCCAGCACGGGTTCCCTTCCAACGGTGCCGACTGGATCCTCGACTCCGGCGCGGCTACGCACGTCACCGGTAATCCTGGTAATCTCTCCTCGTTTCGTCCTTTCCCAAAGCATTTTTTGTCTAGCATTATTGTTGGCAACGGTGATCGGCTTCCTATTATTATCACGGGCTCCACAACTCCCCCTCCCACTAATCTCTCTCTCAAAGATGTTGTAGTCTGTCCAAACATTGTGAAAGATCTTATCTCTGTTCGCAAATTATCCACTGACAATGATGTTTCCGTTGAGTTTAATCCCCGTGGTTTTTCTGTGAAGGCTCTTCCAACCAGGACTCCGCTCATGACGTTCAGTAGTCCCGGACCGCTGTACCCTTTCTATGGCGCCACCTCCTTCGACAAGCATGCCCTACTCACCACTACCGGCGATCTGTGGCATCAACGCCTTGGCCACCCCGGCAAGGCGTCCCTAGATTTTCTTTCTAGCACTTTCCTACTAGATTGTAATAATGTTTCTCGCTCTCCTTGTACTTCTTGTCAACTAGGGCGACAACCTCGCTTAGCCTTTTCCTCTTCAAATAATTGTACCACGGCGCCATTTCAAGTTATTCATTGTGATCTATGGACTTCTCCGGTGATAAGTTTTTCTGGTTTTCAATACTACCTCATTGTGTTGGATGACTTTTCTCATTATTCGTGGTCGTTTCCTCTTCGTCACAAAGACGGCACCTCACCCACCCTCCAACGCTTTTTCACTTATATCTACACCCAATTTCACAATCTCATCAAATGCATGCAATGCGACAACGACGGTGAATTTATCAACACCTCTCTTCGCACCTTCTTTTCCAACAATGGCATTGCCTATCGACTCTCCTGCCCCCATACCTCACCACAAAACGGTAAGGCCGAACGAATGATCCGTACCACCAACGACGTCGTCCGCACACTTCTTCTTCATGCCAATCTTCCTCCACCCTTTTGGGTCGAGGCTCTTCACACGGCCACTCACTTACTCAACCGGCGTCCCTCCACCACCACCAAACCACACACACCCTTCTTTCTTCTCATCGGCGTTCAACCTCGATACGATCATCTCCGCGTCTTTGGTTGTCTATGTTTCCCAAACCTCTATGCCACCACACCTCACAAATTGGCCCCTCACTCCACTCGCTGTGTATTCCTCGGTTATCCCTTGGAACATAAGGGTTATCGCTTCTTCGATCTCCAAACTCGCAAAGTCATCGTCTCGCGGCACGTCATTTTCGATGAATCCACGTTTCCGTAAACGCCTCCCACACCCCCGGCCACACCCGCCCCTACCGCACCCGATCCCGCTACTGCCACCCACCTGCGCGCAATCCCCTTCGGGATCCCCACCGCGCCAGCTCCTCCCTCCCGCCAGCACAATCGGCCTCGCATCCCCGCGTCGCGCAATCCCTCAACCCCCGCACCCCGCACGTCGCCCTGTCCCCCCACTCCCCCGACCGCGTCGTCCGCTCCTCCCGATACGACCCACGTGCCTTCCCCCCACCCGCCTAGCCCGGTCCCTTCTCAGTCCCTCGGATCGCCCGCCCCTGATTCGCTCGGATCGCGCGCCTCCCTTGCCGTCGCTGACCCACCTACCTCGGACTCCAGCCCCACAGAATCGCCCTCGCATTCCGCACCCAGCACTCCCTCGCCGCCATGTCGCCATGTCGTACCTGTTCCCCCTCCTGTTAACTCACATAAAATGACCACTCGTTCCAAGCGTGGATTTGCCCAACCACGTAAACTTTTTTCCCTCACCACATATCTCTCCCCTCCCTTCCTCATACAAATCTGCCCTTAAGGACCAACACTAGCACGCTGCTATGCTTGATGAATTTAATGCTTTGCTAAAGAACAAAACTTGGAGTTTGGTTCCTCGACCTGCAGGTGTAAACGTGGTCACCGGAAAGTGGATCTTTCGGCACAAATTCAACCCTGACGGCTCCTTGGCGCGCTACAAGGCATGTTGGGTCCTCCGTGGCTGCACTCATCGGGAGGGCATTGACTACACCGAGACCTTCAGCCCGGTTGTCAAGCCGGCCACTGTTTGCGTCGTCCTCAGTCTCGCCACCGCTCAAGCATGGCCCATTCACCAACTCGACGTGAAGAACGCCTTTTTACATGGTGATCTCGGTGAGACCATGTACTATGCACAACCCTCCAGCTTTGTCGATCCCTCTCACCCCACGTATGTTTGCCTTCTCCAAAAATCATTGTATGGTCTCAAACAGGCTCCTCGCACCTGGTTCCTGTGGTTCAAGTCCTTTCTTCTCTCTTTGGGCTTTCTCGCTTCCAAGTGTGACACCTCTCTTTTCACCTACCACCATGGTTCTTCGGTAGCCTATCTTCTTTTATACGTTGATGACATCATACTTACTACCAACACCACCTCTACGTTACACTCTCTCATCTCCTCTCTCAAAACTGAGTTCGCGATGTCTGACCTCGGTGACATTCATCACTTCCTTGGGGTCAACATCACTCGCTCCTCCTCCGGCCTGTTTCTCTCGCAGCAGCAATACGTCCTTGAGATTTTGGATTGTGCTAGCATGTTGAACTATAACCCCATCTCCACTCCCATGGATACTAAGTCCAAAGTCTCAGCATCGGATGGTACCCTCCTCTCTAATCTGACCTTGTACCGGAGCCTTGCCGGAGCCCTACAGTACCTCACCCTCACCCGACCGGACATCTCCTATGCAGTGCAGCAGGCCTGCCTCTTCATGCACGCACCACGGTCTTCTCATTTTCAGCTTGTCAAACGGATTCTCCGGTACCTCAAGGGCACCTCTCACTACGGCCTCCAGTTCTGTCGGTCTTCTTCGCATGACCTCATCGCTTATTCCGATGCCGACTGGGCCGGCTGCCCCGACACCAGGAAATCCACGTCCGGTTTTTGCGTCTTCCTTGGCCCCAACTTGATCTCCTGGTCGTCTAAACGACAGCCTACGGTGTCCCAGTCCAACGCTGAGGCTGAGTACCACGCGGTTGCCAACTGTGTTGCTGAGACTATGTGGTTGCGTCAGCTGCTGCATGAGCTCCGTCGCCCTCCTTCTCGTGCCACGATTGTCTACTGTGACAACATTAGCGCGACATACCTCTCCACCAACCCGGTCCAGCATCAACGCACCAAACACGTCGAGATCGATCTTCACTTTGTATGGGATCACGTCGCCTTGGGAGAGGCACGTGTGCTGCAAGTTCCATCCGGGTCCCAGTTTGCTGATGTATTCACAAAAGGATTGTCTACTGGCGTGTTTGAAGACTTTCGGTCCAGTCTGAACGTCCACCCAGGAGGAGTCCCGACCGGGGGGGGGGGGGGGTGTTAGCGTGACAGGCTTGTACTTATCTGTATATTTGTAATACTGCTGTAACTCTCCTGGTCTTCATGATCGATCGCACCTTCCCCTCCTCTTCGGCCTGCGTGCCTTCCGTTACGGGAGACAAGGGGAGGGGGTGCATGTATATGTATCTGTACTCTCATGGCATAATCACATCGACAGTTCAGTGCCTTTCTCTTGTCTAGCTGGCTGGAGTCGAGCTGGAGGAAGCCACCGCAGCCGCTGGTGCTCAAGCTCATATGGGAAGGGGGAATGAGCTAGGGTTGATTGTTCATTAGGTCTGATCATCTAACATTGAGAATGACAGGGGTGTGGACTGTGGACCTATGGCCGGCTGAGGGGTATTTTTGGGCCGCTGGGGCTCGACTGTTGTTTTTCTCTTCTTCAGGCTTTGGCATGACGTTACAACGATATGACGCTACAACTTTTAGCATGGAAATAGCGCGCTATAACGCGATTATCACCGTAATGAGCAAAAATGCTCAAACATAACAATGCCCCTTCCGGATACGCTAGAGCGACGCTATAACGCCGAAGTAGCGTGCTATTTTTTTCGTTATTTGTATCACATTTTACAATTGTTTTTTTAGCGTATATATTGCAGTCGTTAAATTTACGTGGGATTTTATAAATAAACTCCGAAGTATGCTGTTGATTTGTCACCCTGAGACCCCACAAACACAGAGGTGCAGGATGTTTACAGAGCAGACCTGTGCCCGCTTCTTCATAGATTCTAACTAGAAGCAATTTTCTTCATAACAGAGCAATCTTTTACTATGGATTACCCACTTCTTGAGAGAAAACATGCTACTAAAGAATTTACTAGAGCAATCTTCAGGGATTATTCATAATGCGCAACTGCAAACCAAAGAATTCAAGGCACAGTTCACACTGTTCCCGTTTCAGAAGCCACTATTCTCGTGTCCCCTGTAGCATAGTTGTGAATCAAGTTTACAGCAGAAACCTGCATCTATCTAAATTCTGAACTAGAACTGAAACAAGTCTACTTGGACGAGCAGCAAAGCCAAAAACGGGCGAGGGATCTGCTTGTCCTGTATTCCGAACCTGCATCTATGTATCCATATATGCCAATCTATCTATAGGCAAGAAATAGGTGTTCATTTTCGTTGCCGTTGCGTAGGAGGCGGCGAAACTTCTGAGATTATGAACTGCCTGTCGCCTGCATCATCCGTATCCTGGCGTCGCAGCTTCTCTAGGCTGCCTGCATTTGTGGAAAAGTAGTCAGATAATGCAGCTGACCAACAAGGCAGTCAGACTAAATTCTCGGAATTCTGAATCAAAACAGACGAACTAAATTCAGTTTACAAGACCTCTCAAGCTTAAATTCAGACAACCCTTTTGAAGCTGGACTGAAACTTGTAAAACAGAATTCAGAGCCACCAACTCAGTCGCAGAATTCAGACAACCCTTTGAAGCTTAAATTCAGTTAGTAACACAAACAACAGAACCAAATCAAAAGCGTCTAAAACAGAATTCAGAGCCTGATCAACTAGTTGCAGAAACCACTGCATTTTCACGAAATGCATGATCAACAGCCCTTCGCTGGACTGGAACTCAAGCAGTCAACTCGCAGCAACAACCACGAAATTGCCACGTCTACAAGTTCAGAAGAACCTGCAACTATCTATCTATCTATTATATCCATAGGCAAAGTAAACAAGGCATCCAGTTCTGCTGCGAATTGTGATCGTATCCCGTATGGCATTGGGAACTAGAGATGGAATGGACTTGGGGTTCTCACCGCGTAGCCGGTGGGGGGAAGGAGGTGAGCATAGGCGCTGCTGGGTGCGGTGCGGCCAAGGCTCCCTGCCAAGAAGCGGCGCTGCTGGCTGCCGCCATGGCTCCCTGCGAAGATGGGGCGCTGCTGGGTGCGGTGCCGCCATGGCTCCCTGCGAAGATGAGGCCCTGCTGGGTGCCCTGCGAAGATGAGGCGCTGCAAACCAAGATTAGCCAAGATCAGCAAGAAATCAACAAAGCCCGTGCAGAGGAGGATCGGGCAGGAAGGAACCAGCACATACCCGTGGGTGCAGGGCCGCGGCAGCGTGACCGTCGAAACGTAGGGTCGACCTCCAGCCCCACGGAGGTCGCCGTGCTCCTCCTGCCGGTCCGCGGGGCACCAGCGGCAAGGCCATGAACAGTAGCTGGCGGCGTGTGGAAGGGGGAAGGCGCGCGCTGAGGACGATCCCATCCTCCTCCTCCTCGTCGGCGTCGGAGTCGTCGTCGCCGGCGGCCGACCTGGTGATAATGTACAGAAGAAGCGCCGCCCCGAGTAGTGCCGCCAGCGTGAGGGCGTCGGCCCTCCGAGCCAGCCGCTCGATCAAGTCGCGCGGGTTGGGGAAGTAAGGCCCGGGGAGCGTGAGCACGCGTTTCTTGATCCTTGACGGAGAACTGGCCGTGAGGTGGCCCATGCCGCCCGCCAGCTTCTTCCCCTTCTTCAGCCACTTGTAGAATCTGGCCAGCCACCTGACGACCTCCTCATGCTCCTGGTCCGACATGGCGCGCGGCGGGAGCCTGGCGGCAAGAAGGAGCGGGGCGCGGGGAGGAAGAGGTAGGAGTAGAGGTGGGCGGGGTGGAAGGGGGAGGAAGATGCGAGCCGCTTCCATGGCGGCAGGCGCGGAGGACGATGGAGGGGGCACGGAGGTGGGAGGTGGGAGGCTGGAGGGTGGAGGTGAGAGGAGGCGGCAGGGCCGACGAAGCCGCCGGTGACTTTATAGGGGTATGGAACTGGCGGTTACGCTGATTGTTCCAGAAGCCCGAAGCCAGGCGGAGCGGGCCGCCGGTGCATTTCGTCGAGCGACTCGTGTGCGCCCAACGAAATTGGAACCCAAGAAGAGGGGGAACCAAATTGGAGCGCAAATCCACCCTAAGAAAAGCTCTCCACAAATCCGTCGCGACTGCTGTCCCGGCGTCCTCGACGTCCATGGCGCCGACGTACGGTCGGCCGTCCGGTGGTTTGCTTAATAGCTACTCCGCCACAAAATGGTACACCTGGTTCGTCTATCCTAGCGGTTGGTTAGATTGTTCATCTCCAACAGGTTGTGGGTTCAATAGCGGCAAGCGGTGATTATTACGTACTTTTTATTCACCTGAATCATCTTTCTTCTCGTCCAAAAAATCTACGGAATCAATAACTCCCGAATATACCGCATTTTTGACCTCTGTCAGAATGCCTCCTACGCCGTCAAATTTTCAGCACGAATCTTAGAGCAACGAGGTTATACAGCTGCCCCGCGCCGCGCCACGCATGTAGTTGCTCCGCCCGCATCGGCCGCTCGAACAGGATCACCGGGGGCCGGCCCGGCCGCGCATAGATGGGCACCCACGCGCCGCCCGGCATGCAGCCCATCGCCGCTATAAAAGGCAACCTCCCTGCTGGTGGACGCCACTGCTCTTTCATTTCCACCCTCTTCGGCGCAGAAAGCCACACTCTTCCTTCTTTCCGCCAACGAACAGATGGCCGAGAGGTTCCCAGGCGACGGCGCAACGGCGAACGGCTTCGGCCGCCGCCACCTCCAAGAGCTGGAGGAGCGCCTGCTCTATGAGGGCGAGTACCCGGCACCCCCGGACATGCGACTGCCGGGAACGTGGAGGCTGAGCGCCAGCGGCGTCCCGGTGCCACCGGTGCCCGAAGGGGCGGTGCGGCGGGCCGAGCCGCATCCGCTTGTCCCTAACGGAGGAGCAGCGGAACGAGCCGCGCTACGCCGCCGACATCCACACCCTCTGGACCATGTACTTCCAACGCCGCCGCGAGGAGCAGGTCGCCTCACCAACTGCGTCATCCCCCGCAGCCGCCTTAACGCCGACGGGCGACGCGAGTGGTGGGGCGTGCCAGGTCGCACCCTCGAGGCCATCCTCAACCACATTGAGACCGGCAACGTGCCGCGCCTCGAGTACCCGCCGCAGCCGTCCTTCTGTTGCCGCCGTGGTAGCTCTTGGACGCCGCGGCGGATGGAGCCTGGGTCGTCCTCGTCGTCGGGCTCCGGCTCGCCGGCGCTCCGCCCCGTCAAGCCCGAGCCGGAGGAGACGCCGCTCGGGGGCCGCATCCGCAATGGCGCCCTCGTCATCAACAAGGATGCCCGGCCCTCCCCGCGCGGCTCCCTCCGCCTGGTCCGGCCGAAGCCCGAGCCGGGGTTGCTCCCGGTGAAGCCGGAACACGTCGAGATGGCAGCCCCCGACAACGAGTCCGCCCTCAAGTGGGCGAAGGAGGACTACGTCCGGGAGCAGGTACGCCGCCAGCGCCGGGCGTACACGGAGCTCCAGGCCCGATGCTGCGGGCGTGAGGAGGGCGGCGTCATCGTCCTCGACAGCGACGTGGAGGACGAGGTCGGGCCGTCCAGCGCCCCACCGCGCATCGGCGATCCTGGCCAGGGCTGCAGCAGGGACGGCGGCGGCACATGCGAGGCACGCGACGACGACGACGATGGCGACTGCGGCGACTACTCCCGCTTTTACGGGGTTTTCGGCATGTAGACGACGGACGACGGCGGCGATGGCGGCTAGGCGTAGTTTGGCATAGTTTGCATGTTTTCATGTTTTTTGTACAAATTTCGATAAAGTTTCGCCGAGTTCGTGCCAAAATCTCCGAGTTTTTATATATTTGTACAGAATATCGCAAACCCGGGGCGATCTGTGGGCCGACGACTGGGAACAAAGTCGCCCACACGCACCAATCTAGCGTCGGCTCGCTCCCACGCGGCTCTTTTTCGGTGCCCTGGGGGGCCGAACGGCTGGAGATACACTAAGAAAAGCTCTCCTCAATTCCGTCGCGATTGCTGTCCCGACGTCCATGGCGCCGCCGTACGGTCGGGCGTCCTGGCAGTTTCGATAATAGGGACTCCGCCAAAACATGGTGGACTTGGTTTCTCAGCTCTGGCGGTTGGTTTGGTCGTCCATCTCCAACAGGTTGTGGGTTCGACACCATGTGGGCGGTTATTTTCTTGATTCACCTGAATCATCTTTCTTCTCATCCCGAAAATCCATAGAATCAATAACTTCCGAACATACCGCATTTTTGGACCTTGGTCCGAACGCCTCCCGCGCCGTCAAATTTTCAGCACGAATCTTAGAGCAACGAAGTTATCCACGTCGGCGTATTTTTTGTTCGGAGAAACTGCGCGTCGTCGCGAACGCAGCCAGCTGCACGCCTCTTATCCATTCAGCCCCTCATCACTATGCAGACCCCCGCCCACCACTCTCTCTCCCCCCCTCTCCCTCCCCCCACCCCCACGACTAATGCTGTCGTTGCCGCGCGACGAGGCCACGTGACCATGGATCCGGGAACAAGGGGCGGCGCACCCTGCCACGCCTGCCCCGCGCCGCGCCATGCATGTAGTTGCTCCGCCCGCATCGGCCGCGCATAGATGGGCACCTCGCGTCGCAGCTGCCCCGTTGCGCTGCACGTGGAGGTGCTCTGTCGACCCGCATCGGCCGCGCAAGCAGGAGCACCACGAGGCACCCCAGCGCGGCCGTGCATCGATGGGCAACTCACCGTCGTGGCTGTCCCCATCGCCTCACGCGTGGAAGACGGCCCACGTCGGTCGTGTGAACAGGAGCACCAGCGGACCGCGGTGGCTGCGAATGGTGGGGGCGAGGGTTCGGCGCTCCCGCGTCGCGTGAGTTGTTGAGCGGAGCCGACGGCTATGGAGGACGTCGAGCGGTGGTGGAAGCCGCTCCAGCTTTCATGCGTGGCCTCCCATCCTATCCTGTGCAGGCAGGTCGCCGGCAAGACTGAGCCCCCTTGAGGAGATGTGCCATTGACGAGAACCACCACCACGCCGTCGAGAGGGGTCTAGCCCTCCACTGGATCTCGTTGTTGGGAGGAGTCGCGGTGTAGGTACTGCTCCTGGGGGAGCGACGACCTGCCTCCCATGAATTCGCCAGAGAGGTAGACGGTACACGGGAGCCGGGGACGCGGCGATGGCTCATACAACCTCTTAATTCTAGGCATTTTTTGTCTTCAAGGCTGATTTTTTGCCCTGATGATTGAGTTATTTGTTAAGTTGCAGTATGCATTACATGTTTTAGTGATTTCGCTAGCCTCCTCACTGAAGTTGATGCACGGTTCTAAATTCTTATATATATATATATATATATATATATATATATATATATATATATATGATGCAAATGTGTGAGATTCTACATGGCAGTTTTAGTGTGGAAGATGATAATTTAGATAGTTGAAATTCCAGTATGCCATCAAATTTAGATAGTTCATTTTCACATGGCAATTTTGATGTTCATTTGTGTGCAAGCTGTGGAAGATGAACCCACTAGGATTTTTATGTGTCATGGGAAGATGACAATTTTGTAGTAGTCTAAACATCAATGTTGAATTTACTTTATACATGGCAATTTTACTTGTGTTCACTTTGTGTGCAAGATGTGGAAGATGAATCCCTTTATGATTTTTGTGTATCATGGCAATTTAAGTTCACGGAAGAGCAACATTTTTTAGTTTTAAAATAGTGAGGCAATATATCTTTGAAGATTATCTCAGATGCAATAGCTAGACAAGCACGCAAAATATCATGGTAGTTACACCATGGAACCTTCTTACTTAAATGGCATTTTTTCCCCTATGGACGGGGTTGGCAAATATTGGAGCGGTGAGGTGGTAGTTTTAGTGTGGGCAACACCACATTTTTTGAACGTGGCAAATATTGTTTTGGTTCATAAGCAAATTCATGTTTGTTTTAATGTCACCACTACTACTTTTGCCATAACAAACCATGGTAAATTTCTAAGCTTTTTGCCATTGTAAAAAAGTTTAGCACTGTTTTTGCAATTGCAAAAAAGTTTGGCACTGTTTTTGCAATGCCAATTTTTCTCATAGTTATTTGCCGTGTCTCTATTATAGCTTTTTGCCATGTCGGCACTATAAATTTTTTATCATGCCATAAACACATTATATGGTTACTGTAGTTTAGTATTATCAAAACAGGATGAAAAATTCATATTTTGTTATTTTTTCATTAAATTTTACTTTATGGCCATGGCAATTTGTGCCTTTGTTTTTGCCATGGCAAATCTACCTAAATTCTCAAGGAAATATTTAACTTTTGCCATGGCAAGCTTTTACTATTTATTTGCCATGGAAAATTTACCTTTATTAACATGGCAATATTTAACTTTTATTGCCATGGCAAGATTTTACTATTTTTTTGCCATGACAAATTTACCTTTATTAACATACCAACATTTAACTTTTATTGCCATGGCAAGTTTTACTATTTATTTGCCATGGCAAATTTACCTTTATTAACATGGCAGTATTTAACTTTTATTGCCATAACAAGTTTACTATTTATTTTCCATAAAAAATTTACCTTTATTAACATGGCAAATTTACCTAATTACCCATGGCAATATTTAACTTTTATTGCCATGGCAAATTTATTATTTATTTGCCATGGCAAATTTACCTTTATAAACATGGAAAATTTACCTAATTCCCCATGGCAATATTTAATTTTTATTGACATGGCAAGATTTACTATTTATTTTCCATGGCAATTTACCTTTATTAACATGGCAAATTTATCTAAATCATTACGACAATATATGTAAATTTAGTTAAAGTTACCATGCATTTTTTTTGCTATGAATTTGCCATGGAAATTATTTTTGTTTGTAAGATGGAAATTGCCACGACTTTTTCTTGTTTTTGGGTTTTGTTAAAATATAATCTTTTTTACTCATGGCAATTTTCTGTGTTTCAAAGTTGATGCATATTTTTCACTTAACAAAGCAAAAAACTAGGAATTTTTAAAGTTTTCCTTTTCTTCTTTTTTTACTAGTTTTTTTGTTTTTAATTTTGGGTTGTTAGGGGCTGGGTATGCGTTTGCATTGGAGGGCTTCTCCTCCCGAACGAAACCGTTTGGGGAGGGTGAGGTATCATACTGAACTAAACGTTCGGGGGGGATGTCCCCAGACGGAACGGTCGGGAGTTATCAAGGTCCAAAATCTATCTACTCCCTCCTTCCATCTATATAGGGCCTAATACGTTTTTCGAGGCTAACTTTGACCAAATATTAGAGCAATAATATATGACATGCAACTTACACAAAGCACACCATTAAATTCGTGTGTGAAAGGAGCTTTCAATGATATAATTTTCACATTGTGCATGTCATGTACTATTAATCTTGTCAATAGTCAAAGGTGGTCTTAAAAAATGCATTAGGCCCTATATAGATGGAAGGAGGGAGTACATAATTGCAGCCAAATCCTCCTCACACTATTGACTACTACTTGCTTTTTTTCTCTCAACAAAGTGGAAAAAAACTTTGCGTTGATATATGCTATGCGACGCAATAGTTGAAAGCACATCTGCTAGTCCCCACTGACACCAAGTACCCTACCCTAGTTTTTGTTAGAATAAATCCGAGGCCATCGTCGATCTACCGAGGATCAAGCAATCACACGAGCACGACACCGAGATTTGTTAATGAGGTTGACCGATATGGCTACATCCCCGGGGCATGACTACGGGCGCTCCTCCCCATAACACCGTCACAATACCGCACCATGGCCGCCCGGGCGCCGGCACACGCGCCGGCTTCCCCTGCGTGCCTGTGCTATTATGTTGGCATAGGTTACATCGTGTGTCTACCATCACTATATATTAGAGGCCTAGGATACAAGTGTCCTACTTGGACACGACTCCATATCCTGTCTACACACCGTACGACTCGAAGTCCAACTATAACCTAACTTGTACAATAATATTCGACACAACTCTAACAGTTTTGACCATGTCAACCAAACGAGCTAGACTGAGTTAAGCATCGTGTCAACCCTGGGAGATTAGTTCTCATCAAAGCTTTCTTTCCCTTTGATCCGAATAAACTCGCTTTAGCAGATGTTCATAGCGAGAATGCCCAACTTGTAAAGAGGCTCTGGATCTGTATTTCTTTAGAAACCATGAAGCACGCTCTGGAGGACAAAGGATAGCAAGCTAGCGGAGGTCTGGAAGGACGCGAATGCAAAGGCTAAAGCGGCTGAGCGCTCGCTGAATTAGTCGAGAAGCTCAAGGAGGAGAGCAAGACCCTAAAGGCTTATGCTGAGGTGATGAAAATGCAAGATCGTTGAGCTCAAGAAACAGTACGCCAAGTGGGAGACGAAGTGCAATACCCATGCGAGTGCTTTCGAGGAGAGGAAAAAGCTGAGCGACCAGGTCGCCGAGCTCCTCAAAAAGAAGGTTGAGCTCGAAGAGAGATGACCAAGAAGCTCGAAGGTATGATGTTTAGCCAAGTGAGCTTCATTTACTTCGGGATCTCTGGAGATGTTAATCTTCGCTTTGTTTCTGTGTGCAGAATTCTATGTTGATGCCGAGCTGGAGACGGAGAGGATCGAGAAATAACTGAATCCTTCCATGCCGCTCCTCAAGAACAACACTGCATTGGCAATCCTCCGACAGGAGGAGCGCATCAAAAATGCAGTAACATAAATTGAACGTCTGAAGCTCGCCATGGAGAAGATCGACAAGGAATTGCTTCCAGAGGAGACGCTTCAGAGTGGCCTAGAGTCCATGATGACAAAATTGAAGGCGATCCCTAGCCGAGTGCAATCATGGAAGAAGTCCGCGGCTCGCTGCAGAGTCGACGTGGCACTTTCACTTATCCGTGTCCACTGCAAGGATGTGGACGAAGAGAAGCTGAAGTCCCTCATGGCCGTCAACAAGAAAAATTTCAGGTTCAAGGACTTCATGAAGACGTTCATCAAGGCCGCCACTTGGATCACAAACGACATCAACTTAGACACATTCGTTGGTCCGCCCACGCGGGGCTGGAATTTTTTTAATCCCGACTGAATTTGCCCTAGTAGAAAAACGACTTTACGTGAGCCCCATTAGTCCCGGTTTGATAATGACCCGATACTAATGTGACCAATAGTCCCGGTTCCAACGGCTAGGGCGTGGACATCATTAGTCCCGGTTTGTGGTGTACCTATAGTCCCGATTTGTGTCACAAACCGGGACTAAAGGGGTGGTGGCAGGCTGGTGTCAGGTCGGGGCCCCACGAGCCTCTTTAGTCCCGGTTTGTGACACAAACCGGGATTATAGATTAGACCAAACCGGGACTAAAGGGGTCTAACCTTTAGTCCCGGTTGGAGACACAAAACGGGACTAAAGGGCAATTTTCAAATTCTACCCCCCTGATACGTCTCCAACGTATCTATAATTTTTGATTGTTTCATGCTATTATATTACCCTTTTTTGGATGTTTATGAGTTTTATTTTACACATTTATATCATTTTTGGGACTAACCTACTAACCGGAGGCCTATCCCGTATTGCTGTTTTTTTGACTATTTCAGTATTTCGAAAAAAGGAATATCAAACGGAGTCCAAACGGAATGAAACCTTCCAGAGCGTGATTTTTGGAACGAACGTGATCCAGAGGACTTGGAGCGCTAGCCAAGAAGCAGCCGAGGCGGCCACGAGGGTGGAGGGCGCGCCCACCCCTATAGGGTGCGCTCCCTATCTCGTGGGCCCCTCGGGCGGCCACCGACCTACTTCTTCCTCCTATATATACCCACGTACCCCGAAAACATCCAGGGAGCCAACGAAAAACAATTTCCACCGCGGTAACCTTCTGTATCCGCGAGATCCCATCTTGGAGCCTTCGCCGGCGCTCCGCCGGAGGGGAATCGACCACGGAGGGCTTCTACATCAACACCATAGCCCCTCCGATGAGTTGTGAGTAGTTTACCACAGTCCTTCGGGTCCATAGTTATTAGCTAGATGGCTTCTTCTCTCTTTTTGGATCTCAATACCATGTTCTCCCCCTCTCTTGTCGAGATCTATTTAATGTATCTCTTTTTGCAGTGTGTTTGTCGAGATCCGATGAATTGTGGGTTTATGATCAAGTTTATCTATGAGAAATATTTGAATCTCCTCTGAATTCTTTTACGTATGATTGAGTTATTTTTGCAAGTCTCTTCGAATTATCAGTTTGGTTTGGCCTACTAGATTGATCTTTCTTGCCATGGGAGAAGTGCTTAGTTTTGGGTTCAATCTTGCGGTGTCCTTACCCAGTGAAAATAAGGGTTGCAAGGCACATATTGTATTGTTGCCATCGAGGATAAAAAGATGGGGTTTATATCATATTGCATGAGTTTATCCCTCTACATCATGTCATCTTTCTTAATGCGTTACTCTGTTCTTATGAACTTAATACTCTAGATGCATGCTGGATAGCGGTCGATGTGTGGAGTAATAGTAGTAGATGCAGGCAGGAGTCGGTCTACTTGTCGCGGACGTGATGCCTATATACATGATCATGCCTAGATAATCTCATAATTATTTGCTTTTCTATCAATTGCTCGACAGTAATTTGTTCACCCACCGTAATACTTATGCTATCTTGAGAGAAGCCACTAGTGAAACCTATGGCCTCCGGGTCGATCTTTTATCATATAAGCTTTCAATCTACTTTTATTTGCATCTTTACTTTTCTAATCTATATTATAAAATACCAAAAATATATTTATCTTATCATACTATCTCTATCAGATCTCACTTTCGCAAGTGGCTGTGAAGGGATTGACAACCCCTTTATTGCGTTGGTTTTGTGTAGGTGCGTGGTACTTCTGAGGAGCCTCCTACTGGATTGATACCTTGGTTCTCAAAAACTAAGGGAAATACTTACGCTACTATTGCTGCATCACCCTTCACTCTTCAAGGAAAACAACCGCAAGCTCAAGACGTAGCAAGAAGGATTTCTGGCGCCGTTGCCGGGGAGGTCTTCGCTCAAGTCAAGACATACCAAGTACCCATCACAAACTCATCTCCCTCGCATTTACATTATTTGCCATTTGCCTCTTGTTTTCCTCTCCCCCACTTCACCTTTGCCGTTTTATTCGCCCACTCTTTCCCAATCTTCTCCCCTCTTTTTCGCTTGCCCTTTTTCTGTTTGCTTGTGTGTTGGATTACTTGTCGCCATGGCGCAAGATAATACCAAATTGTGTGATTTCTCCAATACCAATAATAATGATTTCCTTAGTACTCTGATTTCTCCTCTTAATGATGTTGAGTCTTGTGAAATCAATACTGCTTTGCTGAATCTTGTTATGAAAGATCAATTCGCCGGCCTTCCTAGCGAAGATGCCGCTACTCATCTAAATAACTTTGTTGATTTGTGCGATATGCAAAAGAAGAAAGATACGGATAATGATATTGTTAAATTGAAGTTATTTCTGTTTTCACTTAGAGATCGTGCTAAAGTTTGATTTTCGTCTTTGCCTAAAAATAGTATTGATTCTTGGAACAAGTGCAAAGATGCTTTTATCTCTAAGTATTTTCCTCCCGCAAAGATCATCACTCTTAGGAATGATATTATGAATTTTAAACAACTTGATCATGAGCATGTTGCCCAATCTTGGGAAAGAATGAAATTAATGCTTCACAATTGCCCTACTCATGGTTTGAATTTATGGATGATCATACAAATTTTTTATGCCGGTTTGAACTTTGCTTCTAAAAATCTTTTAGATTCGGCCACGGAAGGCACATTTATGGAAATCACGTTAGGAGATGCTACAAAACTTCTTGATAGTATTATGGCTAATTATTCTCAATGGCACACCGAAAGATCTTCTAGTAAAAAAGTGCATGCTATAGAAGAAATCAATGTTTTGAGTGGAAAGATGGATGAACTTATGAAATTATTTGCAACTAAGAGTTCTCCTTTTGATCCCAATGATATGCCTTTGTCTACTTTGATTGAGAATAATAATGAATCTATGGATGTGAATTTTGTTGGTAGGAATAGTTTTGGAAACAATGCTTATAGAGGAAACTTTAATCCTAAGCCGTTCCCTAGTAATTCCTCTAATACTTATGGAAATTCCTGCAATAATTCTTATGGTAGTTTTAATAAGATGCCCTCTGATTTTGAGAATAGTGTGAAAGAATTTATGATTTCTCAAAAGAATTTTAATGCTTTGTTTTAAGAAAAATTGCTCAAAGTTGATGATTTGGCTAGGAACGTTGATAGACTTTCGCTTGATGTTGATTCTCTTAAACATAGGTCTACTCCACCTAAGCATGATATCAATGAGTCTCTCAAAGCAATGAGAATTTCCATTGATGAGTGCAAGGAAAGAACCGCTAGATTGGGTGCTAAGAAAGATTGCTTTGTGAAGGCGTGTTCTTCTAGTTTACGTGAAAAGAATGAAGGAAATATGCCCTAGAGGCAACAATAAAGTTATTATTTATTTCCTCATATCATGATAAATGTTTATTATTCATGCTAGAATTGTATTACCCGCAAACATAATACATGTGTGAATACATAGACAAACATAGTGTCACTAGTATGCCTCTACTTGACTAGCTCGTAAATCAAAGATGGTTAAGTTTCCTAACCATAGACATGAGTTGTCATTTGATTAATGGGATCACATCATTAGGAGAATGATGTGATTGACTTGACCCATTCCGTTAGCGTAGCACTTGATCGTTTAGTATGCTGCTATTGTTTTCTTCATGACTTATACATGTTCCTATGACTATGAGATTATGTAACTCCCGCTTATCGGAGGAACACTTTGTGTGCTACCAAATGTCACAATGTAACTGGGTGATTATAAAGGTGCTCTACAGGTGTCTCCGAACGTACTTGTTGGGTTGACGTATTTCGAGATTAGGATTTGTCACTCCGATTGTGGGAGAGGTATCTCTGGGCCCTCTCGGCAATGCACATCACTATAAGCCTTGCAAGCAATGTAGCTAATGAGTTAGTTACGAGATGATGCATTACGTAACGAGTAAAGATACTTGCCGGTAACGAGATTGAACTAGGTATTGAGATACCGATGATCGAATCTCGGGCAAGTAACATACCGATGACAAAGGGAACAACGTATGTTGTTATGCGGTTTGACCGATAAAGATCTTCGTAGAATATGTAGGAGCCAATATGAGCATCCAGGTTCCGCTATTGGTTATTGACCGGAGACGTGTCTCGGTCATGTCTACATAGTTCTTGAACCCATAGGGTCCGCACGCTTAAAGTAAGATGATAGTTATATTATGAGTTTATGTGTTTTGATGTACCGAAGGTTGTTTGGAGTCCCTGATGTGATCATGGACATGACGAGGAGTCTCGAAATGGTCGAGACATGAAGATCGATATATTGGACGACTATATTTGGACACGGAAAAGGTTCCGGGTGAGATTGGGACAATACCGGAGCTCCGGGAGGTTATCGGAACCCCTCGGGAGGTATATGGGCCTTAATGGGCCTTAGTGGAAAGGAGGGGAAAGCAGCAAGGGAGGACCCCCCCCCACAAGCCCAATTCGAATTGGGAGGGGGGCCGCCCCCCTTTCCTTCCTCCCTCCTTCCTCTTCCTTCCCTCTCCCTCTCCAAATAGGAAAGGGGGGAATCCTACTCCCGGTGGGAGTTGGACTCCCCCCTAGGGCGCACCACCCCCCTTGGCCGGCCCCCTCCTCCACTCCTTTATATACGGGGGAGGGGGGCACCCCATAGACACAACAATTGATCATTGATCTCTTAGCCGTGTGCAGTGACCCCTCCACCATAGTCCTCCTCGATAATATCGTAGCGATGCTTAGGCGAAGCCCTGCGACGGTAGAACACCATCATCGTCACCACGCCGTCGTGCTGATGGAACTCCTCCTCAACACTCGGCTGGATCTGGGTACGAGGGACATCATCGAGCTGAACGTGTGCAAGAACTCGGAGGTGCCGTAGTTTCGGTGCTTGATCGGTCGGGCTGTGAAGACGTACGACTACATCAACCGCGTTGTGCTAACGCTTCCGCTTTCGGTCTACGAGGGTACGTGCACACACTCTCCCCTCTCGTTGCTATGCATCACCATGATCTTGCGTGTGTGTAGGAATTTTTTTTGAAATTACTACGTTCCCCAATAGTGGCATCCGAGCCTAGGTTTTATGTGTTGATGTTATATGCACGAGTAGAACACAAGTGAGTTGTGGGCGATACAAGTCATACTGCTTACCAGCATGTCATACTTTGGTTCAGCGGTATTGTTGGATGAAGCGGCCCAGACCGACATTACGCGTACGCTTACACGAAACTGGTTCTACCGACGTGCTTTGCACACAGGTGGCTGGCGGGTGTCAGTTTCTCCAACTTTAGTTGAACTGAGTGTGGCTACGCCTGGTTCTTGAGAAGGTTAAAACAACACTAACTTGACGAACTATAGTTGTGGTTTTGATGCGTAGGTAAGAACGGTTCTTGCTCAGCCCGTAGCAGCCACATAAAACTTGCAACAACAAAGTAGAGGATGTATAACTTGTTTTTGTAGGGCATGTTGTGATGTGACATGGTCAAGATGTGATGCTATATTTTATTGTATGAGATGATAATGTTTTGTAACCGAGTTATCGGCAACTGGCAGGAGCCATATGGTTGTCGCTTTATTGTATGCAATGCAATCGCCTGTAATTGCTTTACTTTATCACTAAGCGGTAGCGATAGTCATAGAAGCAATAGTTGGCGAGACGACAACGATGCTACGATGGAGATCAAGGTGTCGCGCCGGTGACGATCGTGATCATGACGGTGCTTCGGAGATGGAGATCACAAGCACAAGATGATGATGGCCATATCATATCACTTATATTGATTGCATGTGATGTTTATCTTTTATGCATCTTATCTTGCTTTGATTGACGGTAGCATTATAAGATGATCTCTCACTAAATTTCAAGATAAAAGTATTCTCCCTGAGTATGCACCATTGCCAAAGTTCATCATGCCCAGACACCACGTGATGATCGGGTGTGATAAGCTCTACGTCCATCTACAATGGGTGCAAGCCAGTTTTGCACACGCAGAATACTCAGGTTAAACTTGACGAGCCTAGCATATGCAGATATGGCCTCGGAACACTGAGACCGAAAGGTCGAGCGTGAATCATATAGTAGATATGATCAACATAGTGATGTTCACCATTAAAAACTACTCCATTTCACGTGATGATCGGTTATGGATTAGTTGATTTGGATCACGTGATCACTTAGATGATCAGAGGGATGTCTATCTAAGTGGGAGTTCTTAAGTAATATGATTAATTGAACTTAAATTTATCATGAACTTAGTACCTGATAGTGTCGGAGTAATGGGCCACGGGTAGGCCGACCCGGGACCCAAGATCTTTCAAGACATCGGGGCAGGCCGCGCCCCTCTGGCCGAGTCCCGGCCGGCGACCTTCGGAGAGGCCGAGTCCCAGAGGGCGATCTCCCGAAGGGCCGAGTCCCAGACGACGACTTTAAAGCAAGCCGACTCCCGGCTTGCGACCTCCAGAAATGCCGACTATGGGAGTCGGCCCGAAACCTTTCATGAAGACCGATGCAGGGCACGGCACCGACGTGGCCGTCCCCTCCGACCCACGAGGGGTGGGCATGGCTATAGTGAGCCGTATCGCCGGGAGATCTCCGGTGAGGGGCGGCACTGTTGCCATGCCTCCCCTGACCTCAGCCACAGTGTGCGATGCACTGTGCCCACGACGCCGGCCTGTACGGCCCGAAGATCGCCGGGCCACCTGTCAGTGGGAGAATCGAAGACGGCCAGAGCGCCTGAAGACGGCCCTGTGGGAGTCGGCCTCCTCGGAGTCGGCCGCCTCCCCGCCAGGGCCCCACAAGCCATAAACCAGATTGGATGGGGAATGGCGACAGTGATCGCCTGACAGACGGCGGCACTGTTCCCACGACCCCATGACCGAGCCTGCGTCATCAGGAGTGCTGCACAGTGTTCCGCCTGTCCGCGGGACCCACCAGTCGGCGGGCCCCAGAAGCCGGCAGGAAGGACGGCGGCATGAGAGACAGACGGCTGGGGGCCACGCCAGGTCAGATTACCATTGCACCCCCGGGGGGTAGGCCTATATAAACCCCCCGGGGCACCCATGCAAATGGTTCGGCCCTCGATAGAGTTAGACACATACGCAAGGGAGGAGAGAGCCAGCCTAGCTCCCTCCTGCCTCCCGATACAGCTCTAGGAGCAACCTTGTAATCTTTTCACCATAGTGGCAATGCGGAGACCCCGCAGAGCAGCAGTAGGGGTGTTATCTCCCCGGAGAGCCCCGAAGCTGGGTAAGATTCGCCGGCGTGCATGTCTGCGCCTCATCCCGTTTCCAGGCACCGGCGACGTTCTACTCGCCCCCACCATGATAAGCCATCCGTTGGCATATGTCGCACCCAACCCCCGACATTTGGCGCCCACCGTGGGGCGAGGTGCACCGTCGTCCGGAGATCTGTTCTGGACGGGAACCCTTTTCCTCCCTGGCGAGCGCAGCCAGCCAGGCTCTCCATATGGAGTCTACATCGACACGCTGCGCGGCGCCGAAGCTGCCTGCGCTGCGAGCGGCCTCGCCGAACTTATCGGCGAGGTGCGCCTCTCCGACGAGCCTGCATCCGACGCAGGCACGGGTGGCCCCGAGAACCTTCTTGCGGGCCTCCTCGACCAACTCCACGTCGCCGGCGAGCCAGCCGTAGACTTGGAGTCCGTAGGCTCCTCCGACCCGATGCTGGTCGACTCCGATGCCGTATCACTTGATATCTTCCCCACCAACGTGGTGGTCTACGACGAGCCGCTTCCATACGAAGAGAGTGGCGGAAGCGCCGTCACGGAGGTGCTTGTCATCAGCCACGGCGAGCACTCCGGCGACGGAGCCCAATACCCACTGCCGGCGGTCCTGCAAGACCTGACCGCGCCCATTCCAGAGGACGCGGACGCCGAGACGCTGGAATAACGCCGCCTTCAGATTATCGAAGGCGCCGAGAAGTTGGCAAGCATGAGGCGCTTGTCAGAAGCATACCAGCGCGAGATGGATTGCGCCGTAGGCGGCTCGCTGGCTCCGACTGGGCCAAGCCGTCTGGGTGCGGTCCGACAGCGCGGCGCAGCCATCGCCGACTTGCTTGGGGCGAAACGCCCCGTGTATGCTACCCCAGCGGAAAATATCCGCGCCGCCCAGGCGGCGACTGACGAGCTGAAGAACTTTGAGGGCGAAGAGCGCTGTGTGATGACGGAGCGAGTCCAGCAGCTCCTTGATGCGGTTGCTACGCAAAACGCGGCCGGCGGCCGCGCAGATGCGCTGCAGCAGCCAAACGACGACTTACCTCCCCGCCGAGATCAAGGCGCGACCTCCCGGACGCCAACTGGCGGAGTCCACGAAAGGAAAGAGAAGGAGCCGGCTGTCAGTCACAGTCGGACTCATATCACCATCGAGCGCGACCAAGATGGCCGCCCGAGAGCAGTGGAACGACGGGACGATTATCTGCCTCCCCCGCCTCGAAGGGAGCGGCGAGTTTCTCCGCCGCCTGTTGAGCATCCGACTCTCAGAGGTCGCCTTGGCCGCCGAGAGGGAGTCGGAGAGAATGACGCCCGCCATCGGATCGACCGACTCCACCGATCCCTGGCGCTGGAAGAAGAAGATGAGTTGGGTCCGCCTTGCTTCGGGCCCCGCATCAGAGACGAGCCCTTCCCCAAAGGGTTCACGCTTCCCCGAGACGCGCCCAAGTATACCGGCTCCGTGAAGCCGGAGGACTGGCTGATAGACTACTCCACAGCCGTCAACATAGCAAACGGCAACAAGCGGGTTGCCGTAAAGTATGTTCCTCTCATGCTCCAGGGCACGGCCCGGACGTGGCTGAACAGCCTGAAGCCCCGCAGCATCAACAGCTGGGTCGACTTCACCGAAGCCTTCATTCTCAACTTCACCAGCGCGTACAAGCGACCTCCCAAGCCGCGCCAGCTCTCCTTGTGCGTGCAAGGCCCTGAAGAATCAACGCGTGACTACCTCACGCGCTGGGGCGAACTTTGGAACTCCTGCGAGGGCGTGCACGAGGTGCAGGCTATCGAGTACTTCACTGCCGGGTGCCGAGAGGGCACCCTCGCAAGCACAAGCTCCTCTGCGACGAGCCAGAAACCCTTGACGAACTGCTAGTCATAGCGGACAAGTACGCCACGGCCGACTCTTCTATGAAGACGGAGATTCAAGTCAACGCGGCTGGCAAGGTGACTCCCCAGGCTCCCAGAACCCCAGCTGGAGACGCCAGTCGGCGACAGCAACAAAACGACAACAAGCGCAAGGCCCCGCAGCCGACTTCCAGCAGTCGGCAGGTCGCCGCAGTAGAAGATCAGCAGCCGGAGGGGCAGCCTCCGGCGAAGCGGCAGAATGGCAGCAAGTCCAACTGGTTGCCGGCTTTCTCCTATGAGCAGACTTTGGATGGCCCTTGCAAGTTCCACAGCGGCGCGAAGCCGTCGAACCACACCACCAGAAAGTGCCACTGGCTCGCCAGAATCGCCAAGGGAGACGGCCTCACTCCTCCGCCGCCTGCAGGGCCGCCGCCTCTGCCGCCGCCCCAGCAGCCGGCGGCTAGGCCAGTCGGCGCAGTACAAGACGAGTTCCCAGAAGAGCACGGATCCTACTTAGTATTCACCAGTGTGGCAGATGACCGGCGCAGCAGGCGCCGACAGCAGCAAGAAGTAAATGCAATAGCAACGGATGCCCCAGAGTTCATGCATTGGTCCGAGAAGCCTATCAGTTGGAGTCGGGCGGATCACCCAGAGGTGATGCCGAATCCAGGCTCCTACGCCCTGGTCCTAGGCGCGACCTTGGCCACTGATAGGCGGGCCGCCCGTTTCTCGTGGGTCCTGATAGACGGAGGCAGCAGCATCAACATCCTGTACAAGGACACCATGGAGAAGCTCGGAATCAGGCGAAGGCAGCTGCAGAGCAGCCGCACCGTGTTCCATGGAATTGTACCCGGCCTCTCCTGTTCACCGATCGGCAAGATCCTGATAGACGTCCTCTTCGGAGACAAAGATCACTTCCGCCGAGAGCCAGTCTGGTTCGAGGTGGTGGACTTGGAGAGCCCATACCACGCCCTGCTTGGCCGGCCTGCCTTGGCCAAGTTCATGGCGGTTCCACACTACGCTTACCTCAAGATGAAGATGCTGAGTTCCAAGGGGATCCTGACCATTGCCGGTGACTACAAGAAGTCGTCCGCTTGCGCGGCCGAGAGCAGTCGGCTGGCCGAGTCCTTGGTGATCGCAGCCGAGAAACGGCTCCTTGACCGGGTCGTGGCGATGGCCGGAAAGCAGCCAGAGATGTTGCCCGACCCCAAGGAGTCGGAGGTAGAAGGATCATTCTAGCCGGCTAAAGAAACCAAGAAGATACCCTTGGATCCAGAGCACCCAGAGAGATACGCTGTCGTGGGCACAAGCCTTGACAGCAAATAGCCGGCGTTGTCCTCACCTCCCCCAAGGGCGACAAGCTCAAGTACGTGCTGCAAATCCACTTCGCCGCCTCCAACAACGTCGCCGAATATGAAGCGCTCATCCACGGGCTCTGGCTTGCCAAAGAACTCGGCATTCGCCGGATCCTGTGCTATGGCGACTCCGACTTGGTGGTTCAGCAATCATCCAGTGACTGGGACGCCAAAGAGCAAACATGGCAAGCTACCGCTTCCTGGTGCAGCAACTCAGCGGATATTTCGAGGGGTGCGAATTCCTTCACGTGCCAAGAAATGACAACGATCAAGCAGATGCCTTGGCATGAGTCGGCTCCACTCGCCAAGCGATACCTTCTGGCGTCGCCCTTCAGCGCCTCCTCAAGCCGTCTATCAAGCCTTCACCAGAGTCAGACTCCATCTTCGTGCCGGCTCCGCCAGAAATAGTCGGATCCGACTCCAAGGCCCCAGCAGGCGACCTCAAGAAAGCCACAGTTAAAGCCAGCCCGGGGACTTCGGAGCTCGGCCCGGGGACTGCGCCAGTCGGCCCGGGGACTTTAGAGCCCGGCCCAGGGACTGCGCCAGTCGGCCCGGGAACTTCCCCACTCGGCCCAGAGATTCCCTCAATCCAGTAAACGGCGGCAGACTCCAACCCGCCGCCTCCCAGCCCAGCCACCCTTGTCCAAGTCGCTGTGGTAGCAGTTGAAGAGATAGAAGCACCTTCATGGGCACAGCCCATCCTCAAGTTCCTAGTGAACAAAGAATTACCTACAGACGAGACCTTGGCTCGGCAAGTGCAGCGCCGAGCAGCAGCTTACACCATAGTAAACAGAGAGCTAGTCAGGCGCAGTGTCACTGGTGTCCACCAGCGCTGCGTAGAATCAGAGCAAGGCCAAGCGATCCTCAGAGACATCCATCAAGGCGAGTGCGGCCACCATGCGGCTTCAAGGGCACTCGTGGCCAAAGCCTTTCGGCACGGTTTCTTTTGGCCGACTGCCCTGGAAGAAGCTAAAGAGCTAGTCCAAAAATGCAAGGGGTGCCAGATGTTCCGCTCCAAGCCCCTTCAGCCGGCTTCCGCGCTGAAGACAATCCCCATTGCCTGGCCCTTCGCAGTTTGGGGCCTGGACATGGTAGGACCATTCAAGACGGCCCGAGGCGGCCTAACTCATTTGCTTGTCGCGGTGGACAAGTTCACCAAGTGGGTGGAAGCAAAGCCCATCAAGAAATTAAACGGGCCTACAGCAGTAACCTTCATTGCCGACATCACAGTGCGGTACGGCATACCGCACAGCATCATCACCGACAACGGCACCAACTTCGCCAAGGGCGCCTTGGCTCGTTTCTGCGCGACGCAAGGCATCCGACTGGACTTAGCGTCCGTTGCCCATCCGCAGTCAAACGGCCAGGTGGAACGAACCAATGGCCTCATCCTGTCCGACATCAAGCCTCGATTGGTCGAACCACTCGAGCGTTCGGCCGGCTGTTGGGTCGAGGAACTGCCTGCCGTCCTCTGGAGTCTGTGCACAACCCCAAACAAATCAACCGGCTTCACGCCTTTCTTCCTCGTCTACGGTGCTGAAGCCGTCATCCCGACGGATATAGAGTTCGACTCTCCGCGAGTCTCCATGTACACCGAGGAGGAAGCCGAAGAAGCACGCCAAGACGGCGTCGATCTGCTGGAAGAGGGCCGACTGTTGGCACTCAGTCGGTCCAGCATCTACCAGCAGAGTCTGCGCCGATACTACAACCGCAAGGTCAAACCAAGATCGTTCCAAGAGGGCGACCTTGTGCTCCGGCTAATTCAGAGAACAGCCGGCCAGCACAAGTTGTCGGCACCTTGGGAAGGTCCCTTCATCATCAGCAAGGTTCTAGGGAATGACGCCTACTATCTAATCGATGCTTAGAAGCCTCGAGCGCGCAAGAGGGACGACTCCGGCAAATAAATAGAGTGCCCGTGGAACGCGAATCTTCTTCGAAGATTTTACAGTTGATGCAGTATGTATCGCACTACCCTCCTTGTATTAAAGTACTAAGACCTTAGGCCCCCTGGGACGAGCTCGGGGACTGCCTTTTTGATTATCTGTATGATAAGAACCACGCCTCCGAATATGCTGTTCCCTTTTATCATACTGTCTGGCACCGGGTCTGACTAGTCGGCCCGGGGACTCGCCGTCTTGCGCTATGAAATGCTCCCTGCGGTCGGACAAGTAATGTGTTGCGCTCAAAGCCATCTCCTGTCGAAAGCCGCAGCTCGCAGAGCGACTGTCGGTAGGCAGGGGACAAGCAAGAACGAGCGCACATATGAAAAATGGCTAAGGACCTAAGAGCTACGCATAGCCCAAGCCGGCTACCAGCCTCCCCCTACCGAGCCGACTCATGAGCAGTCGGCTCGCCGTCTCAATTTTTATCAAGGACAGCCGACTCTCGAATAGTCGGCCTGTCGGTTTCTAGCCAACTTGCTGAAGACACTCTAAACGACCAAGTACTTGCCTCCCTAAAGTAGCTAAGCACTTGACCCGGCGGCAGTCCGCAGAGCGGCTGCCCAGCCGGCAAGGCGGCAACTAAAGGAAGGCGGCAAAGGAAAAAGTCTAAGGAGCAAAAAGCAAGGAAAGGCGGAAATTAGATAAATATTTACATAAGGCCGCCGGCCGAGTCTCCGAATAAGAATTCAGGATACACCCCGTGGGTGGAATTGTTCGAATCTAACAAGTCTTGCAAAAAGTTAAAAAAAGACAGATAAACAGAAGCAATCTAGGAGGCGGCCTCCGGGGCCGGAGGATTGGAGGTGACGGCGGTGTCGGATGTCGAGGCAGTCGGCGGGGCGGTCTCAGCCTGGTCGCCTCCGGCGGCGGTCACCTTGTCCCTGCGCGGCTCGTTGCTGGAGGCGCGGTTGGGCTGAGGCTGGCCGCCTGCTTCGTCTTCTGGCGCCTCCTCCTCGCCTCCGTCCTCCGACTCGTCCTCCTCCTCGGCGCTGGAGTCGATCACCTCTGCCGAGTCCTCCTCGTACTCCGGGTTCATCCCAAACCAGTCCGGCGGTGCCTCCTCGCCGCCTTCAGTCTGCTCGGGCACAAAGACACTGGTGTCCGTGTACTCGGCGATCGTTGCTGCGCGCTCGACAAGGGCGCCTTCTGTGGCCTCCAGCTCGGCCTGGGCCTCTGACCGGAATGCGGCCAGACGGTCCAAGTCCAGCCCCGGATACCACCCCTTGACGAACTCCAAGGCTCGGCGTGCTCCGGCCCGAGCCGAGGAGCCCTTCCAAGCCTCAAAGCGGTCGGGGGCAACTTCCAGCCAGTCGGCGGTCTGACTGGCGGTGCGAAGAGTCGGTACTTCTGGCCACAGGGCGGCAACCACTTGGGCACCGACACGCTGAAGACGGCGCAGCAGACGGTGAGCAGGACGAAGACGAGCCCCGATGCTCAGAAGCTGCTCGTCGATGGTTCGGGGGGCGTTGGCGGCAATCACTTCACCCTTCGCTCTCCGCTCCTCCCGAGCCGCCTCGATGGCCAGAGGGACGGCCTACGAATGGCCGGGAAAGAAGTCTGCCAAGGCAGAAAAGAAGATAGTGAGAAAACCAAAAATCAGCTCGACACAGAGTTGGAAGACCAAAGAAAAAAAAAGACTTACCATCGACGATGTCCTCGAGCTCGTGGTAGCCGGAGGTCAGCATCGCCTCCCGGTCGGTCGAGGCGGAGCGTTCGACCTCGAACTCGGCCATGAGGGCATCCTCCCACGACTTGGCGCCGTCCTGCGCCTTCCAGAGCAACTCCTTCTGCTCGGCCAGCTGCGTCGCCAGCAGGTCGCGCTCTTTGGCGAGCCTGTCGCACTCCTCCTCCTTGGCACGACGAGCAGTGTTGGCCTCGCCCAGCTACTCCTGGAGGGCGGCATTGGCGCCTGAAGAACAAAGAAGAAGACAAGAAAGTCATCAGTAAGGTAGATCGCCGGGGAGATCCGGCTCGACTGCTCAGCAGTCGGCCCGAATCTCGGGGACTACAGCCCGCGGGCGCGCCAGCGCGCCCCCGCGGGGAAGAAGGAAGATAGATCGCCGGGGAGATCCGGCCCGACTGCTCAGCAGTCGGCCCGAATCTCGGGGACTACAGCCCACGGGTGCGCCAGCACGCCCCCGCGAAGAAGGAAGAAATAACTCACCTCGGCTTTTCGTCAGGTCGGCGTTCCGCTTCTTCAGCTCCTCAACGTTGCGGTTGAAGACAGCGGCGCGGAGATTATGATACTCCTGCAAAAAGCCGGCAAAGACAAATGTTGGTACTCGGAGCTCACTAGAGAGAGTTCCGAACCGCCTGCTCAGCAGCCGGCCCCGAACTCGGGGACTACACCTAGTGGGTGCGCAGGCGCGCCCCCACAGAGAAAGATAGAAATCGAACAAGAGAAAGGAAGCTTACTCGGACGGATGTCCTCAAGGCCAGGTGCGCTCTGCTGCTGACCTGGAGGGCGTCGCCTTCCGCGCGTAGCTTTGCCTGGACGTCCAGGAGGGCCTGGTTCAGCGGGCCGGTGCCGCCTCCGCGCAACCAGCCGGTGGGCGCGGCACTGGAGGCCTCGACGTCCAGACTCGCCGAGCTGGCCGCGCCAGTCTCCCGAGCTCGCGGCGCCGAGCTCGTCCTCTCAAGCCGGCGGCGTGTTGGAACGGCGACCTGAAGAAACAGCCGCGCCTCGGCGTCGTCCGTGGCCGGTGGATCCCGCGGGCCCACCGGTTGCTTTCCGTGCGGCCTCCCAGACGGCGGCGGAGGCGGCGGAGGCGGCGCGTGGGTGTCCGAGCCTGAAGCATCGCCACCCTCCTCCACGAGAGGGTTCTCAGCGCCGACCTCTCCGGTCTGCCCCGTGAACTCAGGAGCCGGCGGTGCCGACGATAGGGGGGGACAAGCATCACCGATCGGCGACGCGCGACCTCCTCATTGTGCCGTTTCGTCGCGGCGGCAGTCTCGGCCTCCTCCAGCCTCCTCTGGGCGTTGGCGGCCGCCTTGTCAGCCTCCGCCTTCTCCAGGCGGTCGGCCTCCTCCTCCTCGCGCTTCTCCCGCGCGTTCCGTTCCGTTGCCTCCCGAAGGTCGGCGGCGGGATCGACCCGCCGAGTGTTGGCGGATGTCTCTACCGACCCCATGACGGAGGGGACGGCGGCTCTCTCAAGGGAGAGGGGAGCTCTGGAGAAGATCGGAGGGAAAATCAAGCAAGATTCGGATAAGATCCAGCAAAGAAAATGAAAGAGTAAAAGGACTTACGAGGAAACTAGCGGCGGCCTTCTCACTTCCTTTCGGAAGCGGTTGGCCTTCGCGGCCGCCTCCTCCCGCTTGGTCGCGGCGGCGGCCCCCTTGAACTTCTTTTGCTTGCCGCCGGGCGTGCTCGGCCCGGCGTGACGTCTCTTCGCGCCGGCTTGGCCGGAGGGGCCGGCCCTCGGCTGGCGGTGCGGGACGACTTCCACGTCGACGTCGTCCTCGGGCCAGTCGGCGAAGGTCGCCGACGGCCTGAGGCCGCCGTCCGCCCCCTCTTCGCCGCCTTCGGCGTTGGCGTCCAGCGTCGCCGCCCCCAAGTCGGGGTCGTCGACGTCGCTGTCCTCACGATCTGGGACGTAATCGCGGGGCTCTCTTATGGTGCCGGCTACGGGCGCCGTGAGGGGATTCTGCCCAGAAGAACCAACAAAGATTAGAAGCCGGGAGTCGGCTGCAATAAGGGATCAAGCTACAGAAGGACGCGACTTACCATCGAAGGGGGGTTGTCGCGCGAGTACGGCTCCTTGCCGAACTGCCAGTTCTCCGTGAACTCGCAGTGCGCAATGTGGTTCACCAAGTTCGCCACCTCGCCACGGGGCATCTCCTTGGTGCACAGACGGCTCGGATCGTGGCGGCCGCTCATCTGACAGATGAGGTGAGGCCAGCCCTGGAGCGGGAGGACTCGGCGCGCCACGAAGGCGGCCAGAAGATCGGAGGCGACGAGCCCCTCCGATTGCAGTAGAACCCGGAGTCGCGCCACGGAGCCGGCTCCAGAGGGCGAAAGTGATTTGGACCGGTGGGACCAACTGGCGAGCCTGCCAGTCAGAGGCTCGGGGTCGAAGGGCGGCAAGTTGACCCAGTCGCCGTCGCTGGAGATGTTCTTCACGTAGAAGACTTCTGCCACATCTTCACCGACTTCACCAACGGGATGGGAGGGAAAGGATTGTCGGCCGTCGAGTGCCGCACCGCGATGTAGGTGCCGCACTGAGCCGGCGTGCCGGCGGCCTGAGTACCAAGTTTTGAAGAGAAGAACTCCCCCCACAGTTCGAGGGTGGGGAGAACGCCGATGTAGCCTTCGCACAGAGTGGCGAAGGCGGAAAGAAGCACCACCGCGTTGGGGGTGAGGTGGTGCGGCTGCAGCTTGTGAAACTCCAGGAACGAGCGGAAGAATCCGCTCGCCGGAAGCCCCAGCCCGCGCATTAGGTGCGAGCGGAAGATGACCCGCTCGCCCTCCTCCAGCGCGGGCCGGATCTCTCCCGCCGGCGCGGGACGGGCGTGCACCAGGTCCGCGCTCGGGAGACGGCGGGTCCGGGGGAGAAAGTCGATGTGCTCCGCCTCCACGTCGGAACCGTCCCACACGCCGGAGCGCGAGGTGGGGGGCGCGGCGGAGGAAGAGCTCATCATCGACGAAGAAGACGCTCTGGCTCGCGGCGGAGGAAGAAGGGAGGGCAGGAGAGCGGGGAAGAGGGTGTGCGTACAGTGCCGCCCCGCTCCTCCCCGCCTATTTATAGCCCTGCGGGCTGAGGAGTCGAGGGGGCGGGCGTGGGATTAACTGCGCCCGGGGCCCCACGCCGCCCACGATTTATCCCCACGAAGTTACTACGCGCAGTAACAACGTGGGGATGCCAACCGTCCGCAGCCACAGCGGATCCGCCCGGAAGCCGAGGCGCGGTAGTGGTGGGCCCCACCTGGCGGCCCGTCCCGTCACGCGCGTGGGTAGGCAGACTATCCTCCCCATGTGGCGCTGCGCGATAGGACCGTCTCGATGTCGGCAGGGAAGCGTATCTGATACGCCGCCTGTTTTCCCGCCGCGACTTACGAATAAGGGCCCCTCGCTGAACAAGTCCGACTTCGGCGAGTCGGCCCGAAGAAACGGCGGCCGAGTCTCAGAGTCGGCGCGGGGAAGATTGAAACTGTTGAAGCCCCACGAGGCAGCGCCCGCCGGGCTTCACCAGCTTCGGGGACAACTATCGGAGTAATGGGCCACGGGTAGGCCGACCCGGGACCCAAGATCTTTCAAGACATCGGGGCAGGCCGCGCCCCTCTGGCCGAGTTCCGGCCGGCAACCTTCGGAGAGGCCGAGTCCCAGAGGGTGATCTCCCGAAGGGCCGAGTCCCAGACGACGACTTTAAAGCAAGCCGACTCCCGGCTTGCGACCTCCAGAAATGCCGACTATGGGAGTCGGCCCGCAACCTTTCACGAAGACCGATGTAGGGCACGGCCCCGACGTGGCCGTCCCCTCCGACCCACGAGGGGTGGGCATGGCTACAGTGAGCCGTATCGCCGGGAGATCTCCGGTGAGGCGCGGCACTGTTGCCATGCCTCCCCTGACCTCAGCCACAGTGTGCGATGCACTGTGCCCACGACGCCGGCCTGTACGGCCCGAAGATCGCCGGGCCACCTGTCAGTGGGAGAATCGAAGACGGCCAGAGCGCCTGAAGACGGCCCTGTGGGAGTCGGCCTCCTCGGAGTCGGCCGCCTCCCCGCCAGGGCCCCACAAGCCATAAACCAGATTGGATGGGGAATGGCGACAGTGATCGCCTGACAGACGGCGGCACTGTTCCCACGACCCCATGACCGAGCCTGCGTCATCAGGAGTGCTGCACAGTGTTCCGCCTGTCCGCGGGACCCACCAGTCGGCGGGCCCCAGAAGCCGGCAGGAAGGACGGCGGCATGAGAGACAGACGGCTGGGGGCCACGCCAGGTCAGATTACCATTGCACCCCCGGGGGGTAGGCCTATATAAACCCCCCGGGGCACCCATGCAAATGGTTCGGCCCTCGATAGAGTTAGACACATACGCAAGGGAGGAGAGAGCCAGCCTAGCTCCCTCCTGCCTCCCGATACAGCTCTAGGAGCACCCTTGTAATCTTTTCACCATAGTTACCATGCGGAGACCCCACAGAGCAGCAGTAGGGGTGTTATCTCCCCGGAGAGCCCCGAAGCTGGGTAAGATTCGCCGGCGTGCATGTCTGCGCCTCATCCCGTTTCCAGGCACCGGCAACGTTCTACTCACCCCCACCATGATAAGCCATCCATTGGCATATGTCGCACCCAACCCCCGACAGATAGTATTTTGCTTGTCTATGTTTGTTGTAGATAGATGGCTCATGCTGTTGTTCCGTTGAATTTTAATGCGTTCCTTGAGAAAGCAAAGTTGAAAGATGATGGTAGCAATTACACGGACTGGGTCCGTAACTTGAGGATTATCCTCATTGCTGCACAGAAGAATTACATCCTGGAAGCACCGCTAGGTGCCAAACCTGCTGCAGGAGCAACACCAGATGTTGTGAACGTCTGGCAGAGCAAAGCTGATGACTACTCGATAGTTCAGTGTGCCATGCTTTACGAATTAGAACCGGGACTTCAACGATGTTTTGAACACCATGGAGCATATGAGATGTTCCAGGAGTTGAAGTTAATATTTCAAGCAAATGCCCGGATTGAGAGATATGAAGTCTCCAATAAGTTCTACAGCTGCAAGATGGAAGAGAATAGTTCTGTCAGTGAGCATATACTCAGAATGTCTGGGTATAATAATCACTTGATTCAACTGGGAGTTAATCTTCCAGATGATAGCATCATTGATAGAATTCTTCAATCACTGCCACCAATCTAGAGCTTCGTGATGAACTATAATATGCAAGGGATGGATAACACAATTCCCGAGCTCTTCGCAATGCTAAAGGTTGCAGAGGTAGAAATCAAGAAGGAGCATCAAGTGTTGATGGTCAATAAGACCACCAGTTTCAAGAAGAAGGGCAAAGGGAAAAAGAAGGGGAACTTAAAAAAGAACAACAAACAAGTTGCTTCTCAAGAGAAGAAACCCAAGTCTGGACCTAAACCTGAGACTGAGTGCTTCTACTGCAAGCAGACTGGTCACTGGAAGCGGAACTGCCCAAAGTATATGGCGAATAAGAAGGATGGCAAGGTGAACAAAGGTATATGTGATATACATGTTATTGATGTGTACCTTACCAGAGCTCACAGTAGCACCTGGGTATGTGATACTGGTTCTGTTGCTAATATTTGCAACTCGAAACAGGGACTACAGATTAAGCGGACACTGGCTAAGGACGAGGTGACGATGCGCGTGGGAAATGGTTCCAAAGTTGATGTGATCGCCGTCGGCACGCTACCTCTACATCTACCTTCGGGATTAGTTTTAGACCTAAATAATTGTTATTTGGTGCCAGCGTTGAGCATGAACATTATATCTGGATCTTTTTTGATGTGAGACGGTTATTCATTTAAATATGAGAATAATGGTTGTTCTATTTATATGAGTAATATCTTTTATGGTCATGCACCCTTAAAGAGTGGTCTATTTTTGATGAATCTCGATAGTAGTGATACACATATTCATAATGTTGAAGCCAAAATATGCAGAGTTGATAATGCTAGTGCAACTTATTTGTGGCACTGCCGTTTAGGTCATATTGGTGTAAAGCACATGAAGAAACTCCATACTGATGGACTTTTGGAATCACTTGATTATGAATCACTTGGTACTTGGGAACCATGCCTCATGGGCAAGATGACTAAAACGCCGTTCTCCGGAACTATGGAGCGAGCAACTGATTTGTTGGAAATCATACATACTGATGTATCTGGTCCAACGAATGTTGAGGCTCCCGGCGGATATCGTTATTTTCTCACCTTCACAGATGATTTGAGCAGATATGGTTATATCTACTTGATGAAACATAAGTCTGAAACATTTGAAAAGTTCAAAGAATTTTAGAGTGAAGTTGAAAATCATCATTACAAGAAAATAAAGTTTCTACGATCTGATCGTGGAGGAGAATATTTGAGCTACGAGTTTGGTTTACATTTGAAGCAATGCGGAATAGTTTCGCAACTCACGCCACCCGGAAAACCACAGCGTAATGGTGTGTCCGAACGTCATAATCGTACTTTACTAGATATGGTGCGATCTATGATGTCTCTTACTGATTTACCGCTATCGTTTTGGGGTTATGCTTTAGAGACGGCTGCATTCACATTAAATAGGGCACCATCAAAATCCGTTGAGACGACGCCTTATGAACTGTGGTTTGGCAAGAAACCAAAGTTGTCGTTTCTTAAAGTTTGGGGCTGCGATGCTTATGTGAAAAAGCTTCAACCTGATAAGCTCGAATCCAAATCGGAGAAATGTGTCTTCATAGGATACCCAAAGGAAATTGGTGGGTACACCTTCTATCACAGATCCGAAGGCAAGACATTTGTTGCCAAGAATGGATCCTATCTAGAGAAGGAGTTTCTCTCGAAAGAAGTGAGTGGGAGGAATGTAGAACTTGATGAGGTAACTGTACCACTCCTTTATTGGAAAATAGTTCATCACAGAAACCGGTTCCTGTGACGACTACACCAATAAGTGAGGAAGCTAATGATGTTGATCATGAAACTTCAGATCAAGTTACTACAGAACCTCGTATGTCAACCAGAGTAAGATCCGCACCAGAGTGGTACGGTAATCCTATTCTGGAGGTCATGTTACTTGACCATGGTGAACCTACGAACTATGAGGAAGCAATGATGAGCCCAGATTCCGCAAAATGGCTTGAGGCCATGAAATCTGAGATGGGATCCATGTATGAGAACAAAGTGTGGACTTTGGTTGACTTGCCCGATGATCGGCAAGCATTAAGAATAAATGGATCTTCAAGAATAAGACTGACGCTGATGGTAATGTTACTGTCTACAAAGCTCGACTTGTTGCGAAAGGTTTTCGACAAGTTCAAGGGGTTGACTACGATGAGACTTTCTCACCCGTAGCGATGCTTAAGTCTGTCTGAATCATGTTAGCAATTGCCACATTTTATGATTATGAAATTTGGCAAATGGATGTCAAAACTACATTCCTGAATGGATTTCTGGAAGAAGAGTTGTATATGATGCAACCAGAAGGTTTTCTCGATCCAAAGGATGCTAACCAAGTGTGCAAGCTCCAGCGATCCATTTATGGACTGGTGCAAGCCTCTCGGAGTTGGAATAAATGCTTTGATAGTGTGATCAAAGCATATGGTTTTATACAGACTTTTGGAGAAGCCTGTATTTACAAGAAAGTGAGTGGGAGCTCTGTAGCATTTCTAATATTATATGTGGACGACATATTATTGATTGGAAATGATATAGAATTTCTGGATAACATAAAAGGATACTTGAATAAAAGTTTTTCAATGAAAGACCTCGGTGAAGTTGCTTACATATTGGGCATCAAGATCTATAGAGATAGATCAAGACGCTTAATTGGACTTTCACAAAGTACATACCTTGACAAAGTTCAAAATGGATCAAGCAAAGAAAGGGTTCTTGCTTGTAATACAAGGTGTGAAATTGAGTCAGACTCAATGCCCGATCACTGCAAAAGATAGAGAGAAAATGAAATAAGTTCCCTATGCTTCAGCCATAGGCTCTATCATATATGCAATGCTGTGTACCAGACCTGATGTGTGCCTTGCTATTAGTTTAGCAGGGAGGTACCAAAGTAATCCAGGAGCGGATCACTTGACAGCGGTCAAGAACATCCTGAAATACCTGAAAAGGACTAAGGATATGTTTCTCGTTTATGGAGGTGACAAAGAGCTAGTCGTAAATGGTTACATCGATGCAAGCTTTGACACTGATCTGGACGATTCTAAATCGCAAATGGATATGTGTTTATATTGAACGGTGGAGCTGTCAGTTGGTGCAGTTCTAAACAAAGCGTCGTAGCGGGATCTACATGTGAAGCGGAGTACATAGCTGCTTCGGAAGCAGCAAATGAAGGAGTCTGGATGAAGGAGTTCATATCTGATCTAGGTGTCGTACCTAGTGCATCGGGTCCAATGAAAATCTTTTGTGACAATACAGGTGCAATTGCCTTGGCAAAGGAATCCAGATTTCACAAGAGAACCAAGCACATCAAGAGACGCTTCAACTCCATCCGGGACCAAGTCCAGGTAGGAGACATAGAGATTTGCAAGATACATACGGATCTGAATGTTGCAGACCCGTTGACTAAGCCTCTTCCACAAGCAAAACATGATCATCACCAGGGCTCCATGGGTGTTAAAATCATTACTGTGTAATCTAGATTATTGACCCTAATGCAAGTGGGAGACTGAAGGAAATATGCCCTAGAGGCAATAATAAAGTTATTATTTATTTCCTGATATCATGATAAATGTTTATTATTCATGCTAGAATTGTATTACCCGGAAACATAATACATGTGTGAATACATAGACAAACATAGTGTCACTAGTATGCCTCTACTTGACTAGCTCGTAAATCAAAGATGGTTAAGTTTCCTAACCATAGACATGAGTTGTCATTTGATTAACGAGATCACATCATTAGGAGAATGATGTGGTTGACTTGACCCATTCCGTTAGCGTAGCACTTGATCGTTTAGTATGTTGCTATTGTTTTCTTCATGACTTATACATGTTCCTATGACTATGAGATTATGTAACTCCCGCTTACCGGAGGAACACTTTGTGTGCTACCAAACGTCACAACGTAACTGGGTGATTATAAAGGTGCTCTACAGGTGTCTCCGAAGGTACTTGTTGAGTTGACGTGTTTCGAGATTAGGATTTGTCACTCCGATTGTGGGAGAGGTATCTCTGGGCCCTCTCGGTAATGCACATCACTATAAGCCTTGCAAGCAATGTAGCTAATGAGTTAGTTACGAGATGATGCATTACATAACGAGTAAAGAGACTTACCGGTAACGAGATTGAACTAGGTATTGAGATACCGACTATCGAATCTCGGGCAAGTAACATACCGATGACAAAGGGAACAATGTATGTTGTTATGCGGTTTGACCGATAAAGATCTTCATAGAATATGTAGGAGCCAATATGAGCATCCAGGTTCCGCTATTGGTTATTGACCGGAGACGTGTCTCGGTCATGTCTACATAGTTCTCGAACCCGTAGGGTCCGCACGCTTAAAGTAAGATGACAGGTATATTATGAGTTTATGTGTTTTGATGTACCGAAGGTTGTTCGGAGTACCGTATGTGATCATGGACATGACGAGGAGTCTCAAAATGGTCGATACATGAAGATCGATATATTGGACGACTATATTTGGACACTGGAAAGGTTCCGGGTGAGATTGGGACAATACTGGAGCTCCGGGAGGTTATCAGAACCCCCGGGAGGTATATGGGCCTTAATGGGCCTTAGTGGAAAGGAGGGGAAAGGAGCAAGGGAGGCCCCCCCAAGCCCAATCCGAATTGGGAGGGGTGCCGGGCCCCCTTTCCTTCCTCCCTGCTTCCTCTTCCTTCCCTCTCCCTCTCCAAATAGGAAAGGGGGAAATCCTACTCCCGGTGGGAGTTGGACTCCCCCCTAGGGCGCACCACCCCCCTTGGTCGGCCCCCTCCTCCACTCCTTTATATACGGGGGAGGGGGGCACCCCATAGACACAACAATTGATCATTGATCTCTTAGCCGTGTGCGGTGCCCCCCTCCACCACAGTCCTCCTCGATAATATCGTAGCGGTGCTTAGGCGAAGCCCTGCGATGGTAGAATATCATCATCGTCACCATGCCATCGTGTTGAAGGAACTCTCCCTCGACACTCAGCTGGATCGGAGTACGAGGGACGTCATCGAGATGAACGTGTGCAAGAACTCGGAGGTGCCATAATTTTGGTGCTTGATCGGTCAGGCCGTGAAGACGTACAACTACATCAACCACGTTGTGCTAACGCTTCCGCTTTCGGTCTACGAGGTTACGTGGACACACTCTCCCCTCTCGTTGCTATGCGTCACCATGATCTTGCATGTGAATAGGATTTTTTTTGAAATTACTACATTCCCCAACAAATAATGATGAAGATATTAAAGTTATTGATGTGTCCCCTATTAGATCTTTGTTTTGGAATATGAATCTTGATAATAATGGGACTGGAGATGAGTCAACTTTAGTTAGAAGGCGTCCCAATAATTCAGAGTTTTTAGATCTTGATGCTAAATTTTGTAAAAGCATGATTGGAGAGGTCATGACTTTAAATAGCATTGAACCCACTATATCGGATTTCAAGGAATTTGATTACGATAATTGTTCTTTAGAAGGTTGTATTTCCTTGTTGTAATCCGTTGTTAATTCTCCTCATGCTTATAATCAAAATAAAGCTTTTACCAAACATATCTTTGATGCCTTGATGCAATCTTATGATGAAAAACTTAATTTGGAAGTTTCTATACCTAGAAAACTTAATGATGAGTGGGAACCTACTATAAATATTAGAATTAAAGATCATGAGTGTTTTGCTTTGTGTGATTTGGGTGCTAGTGTTTCCATGATTCCGAAAACTTTATGTGATATTCTAGGTTTCCATGATCTTGATGATTGCTCTTTAAATTTGCACCTTGCAGATTCCACCATTAAAAATCCAATGGGAAGGATCAATGATGTTCTCATTGTTGCAAATAGAAATTTGGTGCCCGTAGATTTTATCATTCTTGATATAGATTGCAATCTTTCTTGTCCTATTATTCTTGGTAGACCTTTCCATAGAACGATTGGCATGATTATTGATATGAAGGAAGGGAATATTAGATTCCAATTTCCATTAAGGAAAGGCATGGAGCACTTTCCAAGAAAGAAAGTGAAATTACATTATGAATCTATCATGCGGGCTACTTATGAATTGAGTGCCAAAGATGGCACTACTTAGATCTATCCTTGCTTTTATGCCTAGCTAGGGGCGTTAAACGATAGCGCTAGTTGGGAGGCAACCCAATTTTATTTGTGTTTTTTGTTTTTGTTTCTGTTTAGTAATAAATTTTGCATCTACTTTCTGTTTAGATGTGTTTTAATTAGTGTTTGTGCCAAGTAGAACCTATAGGATAACCTATGGTGATAGTTAATTTGATTCTGCTAAAAAACAGAACTTTGCGCGCACAAAATTAGTTTTGTTAAATCACAGAAACGTGCTTTTATGTTGATTCTTTTTTATTTATATCAAAATACAAATTGCACAGGACTTCCTATTTTGGTAGGATTTTTAGAGTTCCATAAGTTTGCGTTACTTACAGATTTCTACAGACTATTCTGTTTTTGACAGATTCTGTTTTTCGTGTGTTGTTTGCTTATTTTGATGCATCTATGGATAGTATTAAGTGGTATGAACCATAGAGAACTTGAAATACATTAGGTTTAACACCAAAATAAATAAAAATGAGTTCATTACAGTTCCTTATGTGGTGGTTTTGTTTTCTTTCACTAACTGAGCTTATGAGACTTCCTGTTGAGTTTTGTGTTGTGAAGTTTTCAAGTCTTGGGTAAAGATTTGATGGACTATGGAATAAGGAGTGACAAAAGACTAAGCTTGGGGATGCGCATGGCACCCCAAGATATTCAAGTGTAGCCAAAAGCCTAAGCTTGGGGATGCCCCGGGAAGGCATCCCCTCTTTCGTCTTCGTTCATTGGTAACTTTACTTGGAGCTATATTTTTATTCGCCACATAATATGTTTTTTTGCTTGGAGCGTCGTGTATTATATTAGTATTTTCCTTTTAGTTTTCCACAATCATCCTTTCTGTACACACCTTTTGAAAGAAGCCTACTTGATTTGAAATTTATTAGAATACTCTATGTGCTTCACTTATATCTTTTGAGCTAGATAGTTTTTGCTTTGGTGCTTCACTTATATCTTTTAGAGCACGGCCGTGGCTTAATTTTGTAGAAATTGCTAGTCTCTCATGCTTCACTTATATTATTTTGAGAGTCTTTTAGAACAGCATGATATTTCCTATGGTTATAAAATTGGTCCTATAATGGTAGGCATCCAAGTTGGGTATAATAAAAACTATCATAGGAAGTGAATTGGATGCTATGATCAATTGGATACTTGATAATTGTTTTGAGATATGGAGGTAGTGATATTAAAGTCATGCTAGTTGGGTGATTATGAATTTAAATAATGCTTGTGTTGAAGTTAGCAAGTCCCGTAGCATGCATGTATGGTTAAAGTTGTGTAATAAATTTGAAACATGAAGTGTCCTTGGATTGTGCATCCTTATGAGTGGCGGTCGGGGACGATCGATGGTCTTTTCCTACCAATCTATCCCTCTAGGAGCATGCGCCTAGTGCTAGGTTTTTGATGACTTTTAAATTTTTGCAATAAGTATATGAGTTCTTTTGACTAATGTTGAGTCCATGGATTATACGCACTTTTACCTTTCCATCGTTGCTAGCCTCTTCGGTACCGTGCATTGCCCTTTCTCACCTTGAGAGTTGGTGCAAACTTCGCCGGTGCATCCACCCCCGTGATATGATACGCTCTATCACACATAAGCCTCCTTATATCTTCCTAAAAACAGCCACCTTACCTACCTACTATGGCATTTCCATAGCCATTCCGAGATATATTGCCATGCAACTTTCCACCGTTCCGTTAATCATCATGACACGCATTACTTTTGTCCTATTGCCATTGCATGATCATGTAGTTGACATCTTATTTGTGGCAATGCCACTTTGCATAATTTTTCGTACATGTCACTCTTGATTCATTGCACCATCCCGGTACATCGCCGGAGGCATTCATATAGAGTCATATCTTGTTCTAGTTTTGAGTTGTAATTCATGTGTTTTAAATTAATAAAAGTGTGATGATCATCATTATTAGAGCATTGTACCAAAAATAAAAAAAGAAAGGCCAAAAAGAAAAAATGAAAGGCCAAAGAAAAAAAAAGAAAAAAAAAGAAAAAGAAAAAAGGAGAAAATAAATAAAAATGGCAATGTTACTATCTCTTTTTCCACACTTGTGCTTCAAAGTAGCACCATGTCCTTCATATAGCGAGTCTCATATATTGTGCTTCAAAGTAGCACCATGTTCTTCATATAGCGAGTCTCATATGTTGTCACTTTCATATACTAGTGGGAATTTTTCATTATAGAACTTGGCTTGTATATTCCTACGATGGGCTTCCTCAAAATGCCCTATGTCTTCGTGAGCAAGCAAGTTGGATGCACACCCACTAGTTTCTTTTGTTGAGCTTTCATTCATTTATAGCTCTAGTGCATCCGTTGCATGGCAATCCCTACTCCTCATGTTGACATCAATTGATGGGCATCTCCATAGCCCGTTGATTATCCTCGTCAATGTGAGACTTTCTCATTTTTTGTCTTCTCCACACAATCCCCATCATCATATTCTATTCCACCCATAGTGCTATATCCATGGCTCACGCTCATGTAGAAAAAGTTTGAGATTATTTAAGTACGAAACAATTTCTTGGCTTGTCATCGGGGGTGTAGAATTTTGGAACATTTTCGTGTGACGAAAATGAAGAATAGCCTAACTATATGATTTTGTAGTGATGAACTTTCTTTAGCCATGTTATTTTGAGAAGACGTGATTGCTTTTATTAGTATGCTTGAAGTATTACTATTTCTTATATCAATATGGACTTTTATTTTGAATCATTTGGATCTGAACATTTATGCCACAATAAAGAAAATTACATTGAGAATTATGCTAGGTAGCATTCCACATCAAAAATTCTGTTTTTATCATTTACCTACTCGAGGACGAGCACAAATTAAGCTTGGGGATGCTTGATACATCTCCAATGTATCTATAATTTTTGATTGTTCCATGCTATTATATTACCCTTTTTTTTGATGTTTATGGGCTTTATTCTACACATTTATATCATTTTTGGGACTAACCTACTAATCGGAGGCCCAGCCCGTATTGCTGTTTTTTTTGCCTATTTCAGTATTTCGAAGAAAAGGAATATCAAACGGAGTCCAAATGAAATGAAACCTTCGGGAGCGTGATTTTTGGAACGAATGTGATCCAGAGGACTTGGAGTGCAAGCCAAGAAGCAGCCGAGGCGGCCACGAGGGTGGAGGGCGCGCCCACCCCTACAGGGCGCGCCCCTATGTCGTGGGCCCCTCGGACGGTCACCGACCTACTTCTTCCTCCTATATATATACCCACGTACCCCGAAAACATCCACGGAGCCAACGAAAAACAATTTCCACCGCCGTAACCTTCTGTATCCGCGAGATCCCATCTTGGAGCCTTCGCCGGCGCTCCACCGGAGGGGGAATCGACCATGGAGGGCTTCTACATCAACACCATAGCCCCTCCGATGAGTTGTGAGTAGTTTACTACAGACCTTCGGGTCCATAGTTATTAGTTAGATGGCTTCTTCTCTCTTTTTGGATCTCAATACCATGTTCTCCCCCTCTCTTGTGGAGATCTATTCGATCTCCACAAGATAAAAATAGAATTTTTGATGTGGAATGCTACCTAGCATAATTCTCAATGTAATTTTCTTTATTGTGGCATGAATGTTTAGATCCAAATGATTCAAAATAAAAGTTCATATTGATAAAGGAAATAGTAACACTTCAAGCATACTAATCAAAGCAATCATGTCTTCTCAAAATAACATGGCTAAAGAAAGTTCATCCCTACAAAATCATATAGTTAGGCTATGCTTCATTTTCGTCACACGAAAATGTTCCCAAATTCTACACCCCCGATGACAAGCCAAGCAATTGTTTCGTACTTAAATAATCTCAAACGTTTTCAACTTTCATGCAATACATGAGCGTGAGTCATGGATATATCACTATGGGTGGAATAGAATATGATGATGGGGATTGTGTGGAGAACACAAAAGGAGGAAGTCTCACATTGACGAGGATAATCAATGGGCTATGGAGATGCCCATCAATTGATGTCAACATGAGGAGTAGGGATTGCCATGCAACGGATGCACTAGAGCTATAAATGAATTCTCAACAAAAGAAAACTAGTGGGTGTGCATCCAACTTGCTTGCTCACGAAGACCTAGGGCATTTGAGGAAGCCCATCGTAGGAATATACAAGCCAAGTTCTATAATAAAAAATTCCCACTAGTATATGAAAGTGACAACATATGAGACTCACTATATGAAAAACATGGTGCTACTTTGAAGCACAATATATGAGACTCACTATATGAAGGACAAGGTGCTACTTTGAAGCACAAGTGTGGAAAAAGTGATAGTAACATTGCCCCTTTATATTTTTCTTCTTTTTTTTCTTTTTCTTTTTTTTCTTTGGCCTTTTCTTTTTTTCTTTTTGGCCTTTCTTTTTTTTCTTTTTTTTCTTTGGGACAATGCTCTAATAATGATGATCATCACACTTTTATTGATTACAACACATGAATTACAACTCGAAACTAGAAGATATGACTCTATATGAATGCCTCCGGCGGTGTACCGGGATGGTGCAATGAATCAAGAGTGACATGTATGAAAAATTATGCATGGTGGCTTTGACACAAATATGATGTCAACTACATGATCATGCAATGGCAATATGACAAAATTAATGTATGTCATGATGATGAAGGGAAGGGTGGAAATTTGCATGGCAATATATCTCGGAATGGCTATGGAAATGCTATAATAGGTAGGTATGATCACTACTAGGGAAAACCCTAGTAGTAGCGCGGGTTTTGAGGCTATCAGCAGCGCGGGTGGCTGCGCTACTAATAAGGTGCTACAGCTAACTCATAGTAGTAGCGTGGCCCTAACCCGCGCTACTACTATTGACGGTATCAGCAACGCTTTTTGTGAACGCGCTACTATTAACTAGCTGTAGCGATTTCACCATCCCTCGCTACTGCTATATCTTTCATCATTTTCCCATTACCCCTTTCCCTTCAGTTCTCCTTTCAGATACTAGATACTAGGTACTGCTAGTAGATATCAAATTCATAAACCATTACTAGGTAGTACTCCCTTCGTTCCAAATTACTCGTCGTGGTTTTAGTTCAAACCACGACGAGTAATTTGGAACGAAGGGAGTACTAGATAACAATTTCACGCATAGCCAACATGCATCCTCAGGCAGTACAAGGTCATATCAATGGCCATCATCATATGTAGTTCTAGATGATATCGACGACGATCATCATATGTAGTTCTAGATGATATAGCCACACACACATATGTAGTTCTAGATGATATAGCCATACACACATATGTAGTTCTAGATGATATCAAAGACAATCATCATCCTCAAGCCTGGGCGGTTGGTGTTCCTGATAGTAATTAGGATGGCCTGTCCAACACGAAGATTCTTGCCATCGAGGAATTTCTTCCACCCAACCGAGTTTAAGTGTGTGCGACCGTCCGTGTCCACGCGGTAAGTACAGATTGTGACGGAGCCCCTTGCAGTAAGGCGTAGTCCAGCTGAGCCTTCTTCATCAGGCTCGATACCATAACTCACAGATATGCTCTTTGCCAATTTCTGAATAAGAAAAACATATCAATTAATAAGCATGTGATCGAACTCTACACTAAAACATATCACCGACTAGATTCCACACAACATACCATATCATTGGACTGTACACTAAGTAATTCACACTACTAATTTGCATTTGTAAGTATAACATACCATATCATGTTGATCAACCATGGTATTTGTCAAGCAGGTCACGAATGGCACCCCGACAAAGTCAGCACGTGGCGGAATTATGTCCCACAGGTTGGACACCTCCTCCTCACTTAGCCTTGTTCTTTGAGCTACGATGGCTTCATGAAGTGGGTCCTCATCATCATCATCTTCCACCAGGTTGAGATAAATGACAGCTAGCTTGGGTCTTTCTGCTCGGAAGTTGAAGCTGATCAACTCACCACCAGTAAGATGCATGCGAGCGACGAGACGGGTGCATCCATCTCCTCCAATCTGCGACATATTGCGTCCTTTCTCGACCTCCATAGTGTACGGCCCCCCAGGAGCCTCAAATGTCACAGTGTCTCCTGTCAGCTTGTTGAATTTCAACCTCACATTGCATGGGACGATCTGTGTAAAATAAGCAAAATGACACAATGCAGTAATGCCAACACTAAGAATAAAATAGTTATTACATTTCATCTAATTTCTTACCGCCGCATGACGAAAACTCGGCTGGAAGTAGATGCCGAACAGCTTGCCAGTTGCAAGGCTGCTGGCGCATCTTGACTTGCACAGTCGACATAGTGGTGGTGGTGGTGGCACCATTCTTCCTAAAGCAATATGAGCAAAGGATTAACGATCAACTAAATCAAAATGTTCCAAGTGAACTAAATCAACTAGCCTACTAAATCAACTAAATCATATCAACTAAATCAAAATGTTCTAAGTGAACTAAATCAACTAGCCTACTAAATCAACTAAATCATATCAACTAAATCAAAATGTTGCATATGAACTAGCCTACTAAATCAACTAAATCAAAATGTTCTAAGTCAACTAAATAAACTAGCCTACTAAATCAACTAAATGAAAATGTTCTAAGTCAACTAAATCAACTAGCCTACTAAATCAACTAAATCAAAATGTTCTAAGTCAACTAAATCAACTAGCCTACTAAATCAACTAAATCAAAATGTTCTAAATCAACTAAATCAACTAGCCTAATAAATCAACTAAATCAAACTGTTCTAAATCAACTAAATGAACTAGCCTACTAAATCAACTAAATCAAAATGTTCTAAGTCAACTAAATCAACTAAATGAATTAGCCTACTAAGTCAACTAAATCAAAATGTTCTAAGTCAACTAAATCAACTAGCCTACTAAATCAACTAAATCAAAATGTTCTAAGTCAACTAAATTAACTAAATGAATTAGCCTACTAAATCAACTAAATCAAAATGTTCTAAGTCAACTAAATCAACTAGCCTACTAAATCAACTAAATTATATCAACTAAATCAAAATGTTGCATATGACTAGGAGGGAGAAGGAGGGGCGACTCGATGAGGGAGAAGAGAGTAGGATGGAGGAGGAAGGCGGAGCAAGGAGGGGCCAGCCGGCGCGGCCAGTTGAGGGAGGACGGAGGAGGAAGGCGGAGCGAGGAGGGGCCGGCCGGCGCGGCCAGTTGAGGGAGGACGAAGGAGGAAGGCGAAGAGAGGAGGGGCCGGCCAGTAGCGAGTGGAGAGGGAGGACGGAGGAGGAGGCCGGTACCGAGTCTAGCAAGGAGGAGGAGGTGACGGCGCACGGCACAGACGGAGGAGGGGCGACGGGGGTGGACCGGCGCGTGGCGCAGTCGGATCAGAGAGGATTGAGTGGCTGTGTGTGTGAGTGGATCGGAATGGCGGAGATGGGGAGATGAATGGCTTAGCAGTAGCGCGCTTTAGGAAAAGACGCTACTGCTAAGCTATCTACCAACAACGCCTTTCACAATAAAGCGCTACTGCTACGTGTCAGCATGTAAAAATAGACTTTGTTCAATATATCAAAAATACATTGATAATTAACGATCTTTTTGTGTACAATCTGATTTGTCAATATGAGTCCTCACCGGTTTAGGAACAGGTGAAGACTCATATTGCAGCCACAAATTCTACACATAGAGTTCAATGAAGATCAAGTGCTTGTCAAAGTTTGAGAAGTAACATATTTAAGGTGGTAGAAACTCTCTTCACGAAGCGAGGTGGGACTAAATTTTTGTAGGAAACTTAGCAGTAGCGCTTATCTGAGAAATGCGCTGCTACTATGCTACGTAGCAGCAGCGCGCGTCGCTATAACGCGTTGCTGCTATAACTAGCCTCGCGGCGGCCTCGTAGGAATTATAGCAGCAGCGCGTCTTTGAGAGGACGCGCTACTGCTATACTTGTCTCAGCAGCGAGTTTCGTCTGTGCGCGCTACTGCTAGTTAGCAGTAGCGAGTTATTTTTAAGCGCGCTGCTGATAAGATTCTGTGTATAGGTTTTTCCCTAGTAGTGGATGGCTGTTTTGAGAAAGATATAGGGAGATCTATGTGTGATAGAGCGTATCATATCACGAGGTTTGGATGCACCGGCGAAGTTTGCACCAACTCTCAAGGTGAGAAAGGGCAATGCATGGTACCAAAGAGGCTAGCAATGGTGGAAAGGTAAAAGTGTGTATAATCCATGGACTCAACATTAGTCAAAAGAACTCATATAGTTATTGCCAAAATTTAGAAGTCATCAAAAAGACAAAAACCAAGCACTACGCGCATGCTCCTAGAGGGATAGATTGGTAGGAAAAGACCATCGCTCGTTCCGGACCGCCACTCATAAGGATGCACAATCCAAGTACACTTCATGTTTCAAATTTGTTACACAACTTTAACCATACGTGCATGCTACGGGACTTGCTAACTTCAGCACAAGCATTCTTTAAATTCATAATCACCCAGCTAGCATGACTTTAATATCACTACCTCCATATCTCAAAACAATTATCAAGTATCAAATTGATCATAGCACCCAATTCACTTCCTATGATAGTTTTTATTATACCCAACTTGGATGCCTACCATTCTAGTACCAATTTTATAACCATAGCAAATACCATGCTATTCTAAAAGACTCTCAAAATAATATAAGTGAAGCATGAGAGACTAGCAATTTCTACAAAATTAAGTCACCGCCGTGCTCTAAAAGATACAAGTGAAGCACTAGAGCAAAAACTATTTAGCTCAAAAGATATAAGTGAAGCACATAGAGTATTCTAATAAATTCTAATCAAGTAGGCTTCTCCCAAAAGGTGTGTACAGCAAGGATGATTGTGTTAAACTAAAAAGCAAAGACTAATATCATACACGACGCTCCAAGCAAAACACATATCATGTGGCGAATAAAAATATAGCTCCAAGTAAAGTTACCAATGAACGAAGACGAAAGAGGGGATGCCTTCCCGAGGCATCCCCAAGCTTAGGCTTTTGGATATTCTTGAATATCTTGGGGTGCCTTGGGAATCCCCAAGCTCAGTCTCTTGCCACTCCTTATTCAATAGTCCGTCAAATCTTTACCCAAAACTTGAAAACTTCACAACACAAAACTCAACAGGAAATCTTATAAGCTCCGTTAGTGAAAGAAAAACAAAACCACCACATAAGGTACTGTAATGAACTCATTCTTTATTTATTTTGGTGTTAAACCTACTGTATTCAAAGTTCTCTATGGTTCATACCACTTAATACTAGCCATAGATGCAGCAAAATAAGCAAACAACACACGAAAAACAGAATCTGTCAAAAACAGAACAGTTGTAGCAATATGTAACTAACACAAAGTTGTGGAAATCTAACAATCCTACCAAAATAGGAAGTCCTGGGAAATTTGCCTATTGATGGGAAGCAAAAAGAATCAACGCAAAATCATGTTTCTGTGATTTAACAAAACTAATTTCGTGCGCACAAAGTTTCTGTTTTTCAGCAGAATCAAATTAACTATCACCATAGGTTATCCTATAGGTTCTACTAGGCACAAACACTAATTAAAACATAAAAACACATCTAAACAGAAGGTAGATGGAAAATTTATTTCTAAACAAAAACACAAATAAAATTGGGTTGCCTCCCAACTAGCGCTATCGTTTAACGCCCCTAGCTAGGCATAAAAGCGAAGATAGATCTAAGTAGTGCCATCTTTGGCACTCCATTCATAAGTAGCCCGCATGATAGATTCATAAGGTAATTTGACTTTCTTTTTTGGAAAGTGCTCCATGCCTTTCCTTAATGGAAATTATAATCTAATATTCCCTTCCTTCATAACAATAATCGCACCAATCGTTCTAAGGAAAGGTTTACCAAGAATAATAAGGCAAGAAAGATTGCAATCTATATCAAGAACGATAAAATCTACGGGCACCAAATTTCTATTTGCGACAATGAGAACATCATTGATCCTTCCCATTGGCTTTTTAATGGTGGAATCTGCAAGGTGCAAATTTAAAGAGCAATCATCAAGATCATGGAAACCTAGAATATCACATAAAGTTTTCGGAATCATGGAAACACTAGCACCCAAATCACACAAAGCAAAACACTCATGATCTTTAATTTTAATATTTATAGTAGGTTCCCACTCTTCATTAAGTTTTCTAGGTATAAAAACTTCCAAATTAAGTTTTTCATCATAAGATTGCATCAAGGCATCAACGATATGTTTGGTAAAAGCTTTATTTGACTATAAGCATGAGGAGAATTAACAACGGATTGCAACAAGGAAATACAACCTTCTAAAGAACAATTGTCGTAATTAAATTCCTTGAAATCCGATATAGTGGGTTCAATGCTATTTAAAGTCATGACCTCTCCAATCCCGCTTTTACCAAATTTAGTATCAAGATCTAAGGAATTATTGGGACGCCTTCTAACTAAAGTTGACTCATCTCCAGTCCCATTATTATTAAGATTCATATTTCAAAACAAAGATCTAATAGGAGACACATCAATAACTTTAAGATCTTCATCATTATTTTCATGGAAACTAGAAGAACACGCCTTTACAAAGCAATCTTTCTTAGCACGCAGTCTAGCGGTTCTTTCCTTGCACTCATCAATGGAAATTCTCATGGCTTTGAGAGACTCATTGATATCATGCTTAGGAGAGGTAGACCTAAGTTAGAATCAACATCAAGCGAAAGTCTATCAATGTTCCTAGCCAAATCATCAACTTTGAGCAATTTTCCTTAAAGCAAAGCATTATTGAGAAATCATAAATTCTTTCACACTATTCTCAAAATCAGAGGGCATCTTATTAAAATTACCATAAGAATTATTGTAGGAATTTCCATAATTATTAGAGGAATTACTAGCGAAAGGTCTAGGATTAAAGTTTCCTCTATAAGCATTGTTTCCAAAACTATTCCTACCAACAAAATTCACATCCATAGATTCATTATTATTCTCAATCAAAGTAGACAAAGGCATATCATTGGAATCAAAAGGAGCACTCTTAGTAGCAAATAATTTCATAAGTTCATCCATCTTTCCACTCAAAACATTGATTTCTTCTATAGCATGCACTTTTTTACTAGAAGATCTTTCTGTGTGCCATTGAGAATAATTAGCCATAATATTATCAAGAAGTTTTGTAGCATCTCCTAACGCGATTTCCATAAACGTGCCTCCCGCAGCCGAATCTAAAAGATTTCTAGAAGCAAAGTTCAAACCGGCATAAAAAATTTGTATGATCATCCATAAATTCAAACCATGAGTAGGGCAATTGCGAAGCATCAATTTCATTCCTTCCCAAGATTGGGAAACATGCTCATGATCAAGTTGTTTAAAATTCATAATATCATTCCTAAGAGTGATGATCTTTGCGGGAGGAAAATACTTAGAGATAAAAGCATCTTTGCACTTGTTCCAAGAATCAATACTATTTTTAGGCAAAGACGAAAACCAAACTTTAGCCCGATCTCTAAGTGAAAACGGAAATAACTTCAATTTAAAAATATCATTATCCGTATCTTTGTTCTTTTGCATATCACACAAATCAACAAAGTTGTTTAGATGAGTAGCGGCATCTTTGTTAGGAAGGCCGGCGAATTGATCTTTCATAACAAGATTCAGCAAAGCAGTATTGATTTCACAAGACTCAACATCATTAAGAGGAGCAATCGGAGTACTAAGGAAATCATTATTATTGGTATTGGAGAAATCACACAATTTGGTATTATCTTGCTCCATGGCAACAAGTAATCCAACACACAAGCAAACAGAAAAAGGGTAAGCGAAAAAGAGAAGAGAAGATTGGGAAAGAGAGGGCGAATAAAACGGCAAAGGTGAAGTGGGGGAGAGGAAAACGAGAGGCAAATGGAAAATAATGTAAATGCAAGGGAGATGAGTTTGTGATGGGTACTTGGTATGTCTTGACTTTAGCGAAGACCTCCCCGGCAACGGCGCCAGAAATCCTTCTTGCTACGTCTTGAGCTTGCGTTGGTTTTCCTTGAAGAGGAAAGGGTGATGCAGCAATAGTAGCGTAAGTATTTCCCTCAGTTTTTGAGAACCAAGGTATCAATCCAGTAGGAGGATCCTTAGAAGTCCCACGCACCTACACAAACAAACAAAGAACTCGCAACCAACGCAATAAAGGGGTTGTCAATCCCTTCACGGCCACTTGCGAAAGTGAGATTTGATAGAGATAGTATGATAAGATAAATATATTTTTGGTATTTTATAATATAGATTGGAAAAGTAAAGATGCAAATAAAAGTAGATTGAAAGCTTATATGATAAAAGATAGACCCGGGGGCCATAGGTTTCACTAGTGGCTTCTCTCAAGATAGCATAAGTATTACGGTGGGTGAACAAATTACTGTCGAGCAATTGATAGAAAAGTGAATAATTATGAGATTATCTAGGCATGATCATGTATATAGGCATCACGTCCATGACAAGTAGACCAACTCCTGCCTGCATCTACTACTATTACTCCACACATCGACTGAGGGAGTCCCGGACTAGGGGGTGTCCGGATAGCCGAACTATCATCTTCGGCCGGACTCTTGGACTATGAAGATACAAGATTGAAGACTTCATCCCGTGTCCGGATGGGACTTTCCTTGGCGTGGAAGGCAAGCTTGGCGATACGGATATGTAGATATCCTACCATTGTAACCGACTCTGTGTAACCCTAACCCTCTTCAGTGTCTATATAAACCGGAGGGTTTTAGTCCGTAGGACAAACAACAATCATACCATAGGCTAGCTTCTAGGGTTTAGCCTCTCTGATCTCGTGGTAGATCTACTCTTGTACTACCCATATCATCAATATCAATCAAGCAGGAGTAGGGTTTTACCTCCATCGAGAGGGCCCGAACCTGGGTAAAAACATCGTGTCCCTTGTCTCCTGTTACCATCCGCCTAGACGCACAGTCTGGGACCCCCTACCCGAGATCCGACGGTTTTGACACCGACATTGGTGCTTTCATTGAGAGTTCCTCTGTGTCGTCGTCTTTAGGCCCGATGGCTCCTCCGATCATCAACAACGATGCGGTCCAGGGTGAGAATTTTCTCCCCGGACAGATCTTTGTATTCTGCGGCTTTGCACTGCGGGCCAATTCGCTTGGCCATCTGGAGCAGATTGAAAGCTACGCCTCTGGCCATCAGGTGAGATTTGGATGTTTGAACTACACGACAGACGTCCGTGGAGACTTGATCTTCGACGGGTTCGAGCCACACCCAAGCGTGCCGCACTGTCATGAAGGGCATGATCTAGCTCTGCCGCCGGACAGTGCCCTGGAGGCCGCACCAGTGTTCGCTCCGACCCTTAGCCCGGAGCCGACTGTGCCGATCGAGGATAGGTGGCTGGACACCGCCTCGGGGGCTGCTATCTCTACGGTGATTGAGCCGAACACCAACCCTGTCCTTTGCGAAGCTTGTGACTCCAAGGTGCCGGACTCCTCTCCGGACTCCGAACCTTCCGCGCCCCTGCCAATCGAATCCGATTGGGCGCCGATCATGGAGTTCACTGCCGCGGACATCTTTCAGCACTCACCCTTTGGCAACATCCTGAATTCACTAAAGTCTCTCTCTTTATCAGGAGAGCCCTAGCCGGATTATGGTTAGGAAGGTTGGGATGCGGATGACGAAGAAATTCAAAACCCACCCACCACCCACTTAGTAGCCACTGTCGATGATTTAACCGACATGCTCGACTTCGACTCCGAAGACATCGACGGTATGGACGACGATGCAGCAGACGACGAAAAACCAGCGCCTACAGGGCACTGGAAGGCCACCTCGTCATACGAGATTTACATGGTGGACATCCCAAAAGATGGGAATGGCGATGGAACAACGGAGGATGACCCCTCCAAGAAACAGCCTAAGCGTCGGCGTCAGCGGCGCCGCTCTAAATCCCGCCACAGCAAAAATGGTGATTCCAGCACGGGAGACAATAACACTTCGGACAGTGCTGAAGACAACTCCCTCCAGCAAGATTCAGTGTGGGAGGACGGAGAAGCCAGCCCTCATGAGAGAGTGGCAGGCAGAGAGGTAGAGGACGATAATTACATGCCTCCCTCCGAAGACAAGGCAAGCCTCGACGACGACGAATTTGTCGTGCCTGAGTATCCCGTCGAACAAGAGCGTTTCAAACGCAGGCTTATGGCCATGGCAAGAAGCCTCAAGAAAAAGCAGCAACAGCTTAGAGCTGACCAAGATTTGCTAGCCGGCAGATGGACTGAAGTCCTTGCGGCCGAAGAGTATGAACTCGAATGCCCCTCCAAGAGCTACCCAAAACGTAGGCTGCTACCCTGATTAGAGGAGGAAGCACCTAAACCTACATCACCAGCACATAATACGGTCGACCGGCCACCTCGTGGCCACGACAGAGAGGCCTCTCGGCCCTCCACTCAAGCCGCACCCCGGCGCCGCTCAAAAAATACCAAGGCGCGGGAAAATGCGCCAGATCCGCGGGATATATTGGAGGACAAGGCAAGGCAAACAAGATCGATCTACGGATTGCATGGGCGCCCCACGACACGTGATGATAACCGTCACGCCGAATATGGCAATTCCGGTCGGGCCGAACACAGTAGACAAAGCTCATTCGAGCTACGTCGTGATATAGCCAATACAGAGATGCCGCACACCCACTATGCTTCACAGACGAAGTGATGGATCATCAAATCCCTGAGGGTTTCAAACCCGTAAACATTGAATCATACGATGGCACAACAGATCATGCGGTCTGGATCGAGGACTATCTCCTTCATATCCACATGGCCCGCGGTGATGATCTACGCGCCATCAAATACCTCCCACTCAAGCTTAAAGGACCAGCTCGGCATTGGCTTAACAGCTTGCCAGCGGAGTCAATTGGTTGTTGGGAAGACCTGGAAGCCGCATTCCTCGACAGCTTCCAGGGCACCTATGTGCGACCACCAGACGCCGATGACCTAAGCCACATAATTCAGCAGCCAGAAGAATCGGCCAGACAATTCTGGACACGGTTCCTAACTAAGAAATCAAATCGTCGACTGTCCGGATGCAGAGGCCCTTGCAGCCTTCAAACATAACATCCGCGACAAGTGGCTTTCCCGGCACCTAGGACAGGAAAAGCCAAAATCCATGGCAGCCCTCACAACACTCATGACCCGCTTCTGCGCGGGAGAGGACAACTGGCTAGCTCGTAGTAACAATATGACCAAGAGCCCTGGTAATTTGGATACCAAGGACAGCAACAGCAGGTCGCGTCGCAACAAGCACAAGCGCCGCATTAATGGCGATAATGCTGAAGATACAGCAGTCAATGCCAGATTCAGAGGCTCTAAACCCGGTCAGCGGAAAAAGCCATTCAAAAGAAATACTCTGGGCCCGTCCAATTTGGACCGAATACTCGATCGCTCGTGCCAGATACACGGCACCCCTGAAAAGCCAGCCAATCACACCAACAGGGATTGTTGGGTGTTCAAGCAGGCAGGCAAGTTAAATGCTGAAAACAATGACAAGGGGAGGAGCCCCGGCCGCCGAACAATAGAGGACAGAAGGGCTTCCCCCACAAGTGCGGACGGTGAACATGATATACGCAACCCACATACCCAAAAGGGAGCGGAAGCGTGCACTAAGGGACGTATATGCGATGGAGCCAGTCGCCCCAAAGTTCAATCCGTGGTCCTCCCGCCCGATCACTTTCGATCGAGGGACCACCCCACTAGCATCCGCCATGGCGGATTTGCCGCATTGGTTCTATACCCAATCGTTGACGGATTTCACCTCACGAGAGTCCTGATGGACGGCGGTAGCAGCCTGAACCTGCTTTATCAGGATACAGTGCGCAAGATGGACATAGACCCCTCAAGGATTAAACCCACAAAGACGACCTTCAAAGGCATCATACCCGGTGTAGAGGCCAACTGTATATGCTCAGTTACACTTGAAGTGGTCTTCGGATCACCGGATAAATTCTGAAGCGAGGAATTAATCTTTGACATAGTCCCGTTCCGCAGCGGCTATCACGCACTACTCGGACGAACCGCATTTGCAAAGTTCAATGCGGTGCCGCACTACGCATACCTCAAGCTCAAGATGCCAGGCCCTCGAGGAGTCATTACATTCAACGGAAACACCGAACGCTATCTCCGAACGGAGGAGCATACGGCGGCTCTCGCGGCGGAAGTACAAAGCAGCCTCTTAAGGCAATTCTCGAGTCCGGCTATTAAACAGCCGGACACCGTCAAGCGCGCCCGGAGTAACCAACAACAAGACCGCCTGGCACGTTCTGAGCACGCGTAGCAATGCGGCCCCAACCCCAGCCCTCGCGAAATTGCGAAACCAGTACTACGCGTACATAATTACACTCTGGAAATACCATGGGCATAGGGGGAGGGGCATGACCACGGCAGGCCCATAATGCGGCTCAACCGCACCAGGGGCTCCCAATTGTGTCATTCTTCTTTTTTCTCTTATTTTCAGGACTCCTTTCTCAAGGAGCCCTGTCCGGCAGTAGAATCGCCGAACACATGATGCAATAGCCAGGGAAGCAGAAAGCTACGTCGAGTGTCCAGGTGGTCTCTATAACGAGCAGTATACTTGTTTTACATATTATCACGTAGCTCGCTCCTGGAGGGAGACATGTCAAATAGTCCCGTCCCTTGCTTATCGCACTATTTGTATTGTTCTGCTTTTACCGCAGCTTTTTTGAATAAACAATGCATAGCTTTTGCCTATTATTGCATTCCCTTTTTATTTTATCTATACATGTTCACTTATGACATGTTGCACCCGTACGCTTTGGTACGGCCAAATACACCAGGGGCTTAAGTACCCCAAAATATGGTGTGATAAATCCGAACACTTTCACAAGTGCGGCACCCCGAACTTATAGCATTATATGCGTCGGCTCCGAATCATGTCTTGGGTCAATAGTTGGGTTTGCCCGGCTCCCATGTTTTGGTACCTTACGTTCCGTTATATCGGCTAAGGTAGCACTGGGAGAACCACTGCGATTGTGCCCCGGTTGAGCTGGGTTAAGCACCTTAGTGGAGAAAGCTAAAACTGACAGTCATGATAGGGCGAGAGCTGGTCGCTGTTCGAGAGGTTTTTCGAGTCCCTAAAGACTTATGCCGCTTAGAGCGAGGAGTCGGCTTTGTCCGGCCCAGGCGTGGATAGCGCCCCAAACTCGGTCTTCCGAATACTAGGGGCTTCATCGAAATTTAAAATTATAGAATTCTATGGCTAAGTGAGAGTGTTCAAGCACTATAGTCCGGTTGCCTTGTTCGTTGCGTTGAGCGCCTCCCTCGAAGGACCCAAGAATGGGAAAAAGAGAGCTCAAGTTTATCCCGAACACCCCAGCGCTCGTGGCATGGGGGCAGAAGCCGATGACTCGCCATCTCTCAAATTTAATAAACGGCCGCACAGATGGTAATATTTTAAATTCACAAGCGTTGCTTAGCGCATATGAAAAAGTTTTCAACCGTACAGGATAACAAATGCGAATTCACTCAAAAATTACATCTTTGGAGCATTCACCCGCTATAAGGCAGGCACCCTTCAGGACGCCCGCATAATACATCTCAAGCTTGCGATACTCCCTGCCCGGCGGTGGAGCGTCCATCACAAGCTTCTCAGCGTCCATCTTGCCCCAGTGCACTTTAGCACGGGCAAGGGCCCTATGGGCACCTTCGATACAGATGGAGTGCTTGACGACTTCAATCCACGGACAGGCGTCCACCAGCTGCCTCACCAGCCCAAAGTAGCTCCCAGGCATGGCCTCCTTCGGCCATAGCCGAACTATGAGGCCCTTCATGGCCTGTTCGGCCACCTTATGGAGCTCGACCAGCTGCTTCAGCTGGTCGCTCAAGGGCACCGGGTGTCCGGCCTCAGCATACTGAGACCAGAACACCTTCTCCGTCGAGCTCCCTTCCTCGGCCCGGTAGAATGCGGCAGCGTCGGACACACTGCGGGGCAGATCTGCGAATGCTCCTGGACAGCTCCGGATTTGGGTAAGTAACAAGTAATTCACTTTCACGTGCTTGCTTTGCATGAAGAATGCCTTACCTGCCGCTATCTTCTTTATTGCCTCAATTTCCTGGAGGGCTTTTTGGGCTTCAGCCTTAGCGGCTTTGGCGCTCTCAAGAGCCGAGGCGATCTTGGACTCTCGAGTCTTTGAGTCACGCTCCAAACTCTTGTGTTTTTCCGCGAGAGCCTGGAGCTCTTGCCGCACCTCCACCACCCGTGCCTCCCGCTTCTCTCGCTCGGTGCGTTCTGCGGCCACATTGCTTTCGGCCCTGGACACCGCTTCCTTCAGGGTCGCCACCTCGTTCGTGGCCCCTGCAATTCTCACGTTATTCCTGTTATTTTTTTCAACCACATCTTTTATATACTTCCATAAGGTATTACTTACCTTCCTTGTCCTCGAGCTGCTTCTTGGCAAGGCCGAGCTCGTTCTCGGACCGCTCGAGGCTCTGCTTCAATGCATCGACCTCCGCAGTCAATGCGGCAGAGGTCAGCAGCGCAGCCAGCATTCCCATTTTGACATACTTATGTTAGACTCCTGCGTACATCTTTTTAGATCCTCAATTCGGCTTTTCTTTCCGAACACCAAACTGAGCATCAGGGGCTACTGTCTATGCGGTAACTTTTTTACATATCTTAAATACATACCTCAAAGCTTGTTAGAAGGCTGGCACAGGCTTCAGTCAGCCTGCTCTTGGCAGACTGAACTTTCTGGATCACCACACTCATAACAGTGCGGTGCTCCTCGTCGATGGAGGCGCCGTTAAGCGCCTCTGGCAAATTATCCGGTGCCTCCGGTTGGATGGAGGTCACCGGTGTCGCAGTCTCGCCCTTCTTACGAAGGGGCCGCCCGCCGGACTCCGGAACCACTGAAGGTTCCGGTGCGGAGTCCGGCCCAGGGACGGACTTAGAGCCCTTTGGGGTTTGATCCCCCTTGCGCCCAAAGTCCGGGAGGTTGCCTTGCGGCACCTCCGAGACCTCCTCCTCCTAGCTGGGCCCCTTTTGGGACCCCACCTCAGCGTCATCCACAGCGCGAGGAGAGGAGACGGCCGGAAGTGAAGTGCTATTCACGTCCGACGATGCCAGGGAGCCACTTGTTGAAGTGTCGAGCCCATCCTTGGGCGGGCTGCAGGATTATGTTCGATGTTAGGAGATTCTGTACGACAAACGAAATTCCATGAGTTATTCTGGTATCCGGACACTTACGATGTTGCCAGGGGCTTAGTCCTCGGTGGCCACTCCTGTTCGCCGTCGTCGGCGTTGGCGGAGTAGTCCGAAGGGAGGGTCCTTTCCTTCTTGGACCCTTCGGCCTCCCCCGTTGGGGCGGCCTTCCTTTTCTTCTCTCCCCCCGCTGGGGAAGAGGCCTCTTTTTCCTCCTCCCCGTCTTCGCGGGAGGAGTCCGCCTCAGAATCGTCGGACGATGAGTCCGATAACACCTGGTGCCGGGAACTCTTTCGAGTTCCCGTGGCCTTCTTCTCCGCCACCACGTAAGGTGCTGGAACCAGCAGCCCCATCAATCGGGCATCCGCTGGGTCTTCTGGCAAGGGAGCCAGACAGTTAACCTGCCCGGACGTCTTTTACAGGCCTATCAAAGGTAAGGGAGTTTAGATCCCGCATAGAGTCAAACTATGGATAACAAGAGTCCCGTAAAGGGTAAAATAGCTTACCTCGCTGGCTTGACGCTGTGAGCTGTACCCGTGATCTTCGGAAGCGGATGCGGGAGCCTCGGCGCCCTTGAACAGCACCTTCTAGGCATCTTCGTACGTAGTGTCGAAGAGCCTGCTCAAGGTTTGGTGCTGTGCCGGATCAAACTCCCACAAGCTAAAGGCCCGTTGTTGGCACGGGAGGATCCGGCGGATGAGCATGACCTGGACCATGTTGACAAGCTTGAGCTTCCTGTTCACCAAGCTTTGGACGCAGATTGAAGTCCGGTCAGCTCTTCCGAATTACCCCATAATAGGCCCTTCTCTTTCCAGGAGGTGAGCCGTGTGGGGATGCCAGAGCAAAATTCGGGGGCCACTGCCCATTCAGGGTCACGCGGCTCGGTGATGTAGAACCACCCCGATTATCACCCTTTGATGGTTTCCACGAAGGAGCCCTCGAGCCATATAACGTTGGGCATCTTGCCCACCATGGCGCCTCCACACTCCGCTTGGCGGCCGCCCACTACCTTCGGCTTGACATTGAAGGTCTTCAACCATAAGCCGAAGTGAGGCTGGATGCAGAGGAAGGCCTTGCACACGACGATGAACGCCGAGATGTTGAGGATGAAATTCGGGGCCAGATCGTGGAAATCCAGGCCGTAGTAGAACATGAGCCCCCGGACAAATGGGTGAAGTGGAAAACCTAGTCCGCGGAGGAAGTGGGTGAGGAACACCACCCTCTCATGGGGCCCGGGGGTGGGGATGAGCTGCCCCTTGTCGGGGAGCCGATGCGCGATGTCGCTAGACAAGTATCCGGCCTTCCGCAGCTTTTTGATGTGCCCCTCCGTGATGGAGGAGACCATCCACTTGCCTCCCCCTCCGAACATGGCTGGGGAAGGTTGAGGCGAGATGTGCGGACTTGGGCGCTGGAGCTCGAGTGCGCGGAAATGGATGAACAAAGGAGGAAGAAGGCGTGTGTGAAAAAGTGGATCCTTATCCCCTTATATGGACGGACGAAGCTATGCGTCCCCACCAGCCTCGTAAAACTCGTTTATCTCCCAAGCGCCATAATCAATGGTGCGGTTGGGTTACCCACGCCCGTATTGACGAGAATCCCGGAATAAGGGGACACGATCTCTGCTTTGACAAGACGTGCCAAGGAAACCGCCTCGCTAAACGTGCTGAGGTGGAACAATAAAAACGATTCGAATAAAAGCTTGGCCGTGGTGTGATGTCACGCCACGAAATACTTCAGCAGATTGAACTTGTGTAAATATTATTATCTCTACGGTGGTATGTGGGACTTATTTTGCAGAGCTGGACACTATCCTTGTGTTCAAAATCTTCTATGAAGTATTCGGAGGAGGAACCCGCCTTGCAATGCCGAAGACAATATGCGCGCTGGACTCGTCGTCATTCAAGCCTGGTTTAGGGGCTACTGAGGGAGTCTCGGACTAGGGGGTGTCCGGATAGCCGAACTATCATCTTCGGCCGGATTCCTGGACTATGAAGATGCAAGATTGAAAACTTCGTCCCGTGTCCGGATGGGACTTTCCTTGGCGTGGAAGGCAAGCTTGGCGATACGGATATGTAGATCTCCTACCATTGTAACCGACTCTGTGTAACCCTAACCCTCTTCGGTGTCTATATAAACCGGAGGGTTTTAGTCCGTAGGATGAACAACAATCATACCATAGGCTAGCTTCTAGGGTTTAGCCTCTCTGATCTCGTGGTAGATCTACTCTTGTACTACCCATATCATCAATATCAATCAAGCAGGAGTAGGGTTTTACCTCCATCGAGAGGGCCCGAACCTGGGTAAAAACATTGTGTCCCTTGTCTCCTGTTACCATCCGCCTAGACGCACAGTCCGGGACCCCCTACCCGAGATCCTCCGGTTTTGACACCGACATCAACCGCTATCCAGCATGCATCTAGAGTATTAAGTTCATAAGAACAGAGTAACGCATTAAGAAAGGTGACATGATGTAGAGGGATAAACTCAAGCAATATGATATAAACCCCATCTTTTTATCCTTGATGGCAACAATACAATACGTGCCTTGCAACCCCTGCTGTCACTGGGTAAGGACACTGCAAGATTGAACCCAAAGCTAAACACTTCTCCTATGGCAAGAAAGATCAATCTAGTAGGCTAAACCAAACTGATAATTCGAAGAGACTTGCAAAGATAACTCAATCATACATAAAAGAATTCAGAGGAGATTCAAATATTTCTCATAGATAAACTTGATCGTAAACCCACAATTCATCGGATCTCGACAAACACACCGCAAAAATAGTTTACATCGAATAGATCTCCACAAGAGAGGGGGAGAACATGGTATTGAGATCCAAAAAGAGAGAAGAAGCCATCTAGCTAATAACTATGGACCCTAAGGTCTGTGGTAAACTACTCACAACTCATCGGAGGGGCTATGGTGTTGATGTAGAAGCCCTCCATGGTCGATTCCCCCTCCGACGGAGCACCGGCGAAGGCTCCAAGATGGGATCTCGCGGATACAGAAGGTTACAGCGGTGGAAATTGTTTTTCATTGGCTCCCTAGATCTTTTCGGGGTACGTGGGCATATATAGGAGGAAGAAGTACGTCGGAGGCCGCCCGAGGGGCCCAGGAGACATGGGGCGCGCCCAGAGGGGGTGGGCACGCCCTCCTAGCTCATGGCCGCCTCGATTGCTTCTTGACTTGCACTTCAAGTCCTATGGATCACGTTCGTTCCAAAAATCACGATGCCGAAGGTTTCATTCCGTTTGGACTCCGTTTGATATCCCTTTTCTTTGAAATACTGAAATAGGCAAAAAAAAACAGCAATAGGGGCTGGGCCTCCGGTTAGTAGGTTAGTCCCAAAAATGATATAAATGTGTAAAATAAAGCCCATAAACATCCAAAAGGGGTAATATAATAGCATGGAACAATAAAAAATTATAGAAACGTTGGAGACGTATCAAGCATCAGGGGGCCCACGAGACAGGGTGCACGCCCCCACCGTCGTGGACAGGGTGTGGCCCCCCTGGCCTTGATTGTTTCGCCAGTATTTTTATATTTTCCAAAAGTTATCTCTGTGGATTTGCAGGTCATTCCGAGAAATTTTGTTTTCTACACAATAAACAACATCATGGCAGTTCTGCTGAAAACAGCGTCAGTCCGGGTTAGTTTCATTCAAATCATGCAAATTAGAGTCCAAAACAAGGGCAAAAGTGTTTGGAAAAGTAGATACGTTGGAGACGGATCAATGCACAAATCACCAGTACCTGCACAAAAAACCAACTTGCAGCCAACGCGATAAAGGGGTTGTCAATCCGTTCACGGTCACTTGCAAAAGTTAGATCTGATAGAGATAGATAAATAAAACTAAACAAAATATAAAATATTTTTGGGTTTTTTGGTTTATAGATCTGAAAATAAAAGATTACAAAATAGTAGATCGGAAACTAATATGACAAAAAATAGACCTGGCGGCCATAAGTTTCACTAGAGGCTTCTCTCATGAAGACAAATAATACGGTGGGTGAACAAATTATTGTCGAGCAATTGATAGAAAAGCGCAAAGTTATGACGATATCCAAGGCAATGATTATGCAATATAGGCATCACATCCGTGTCAAGTAGACCGACTCCTACCTGCATCTACTACTATTACTCCATACATTGACCGCTATCCAGCATGCATCTAGAGTATTAAGTTCATAAAGAACGGAGTAACGCCTTAAGTAAGATGACATGATGTAGAGGAATAAACTCATGCAATATGATGTAAACCCCATATTTTTATCCTCGATGACAACAATACAATACGTGCCTCGCTACCCCTACTTTGTCACTGGGTGAGGACACCGCAAGATTGAACCCAAAGATATAAGTACCTCTCCCATTGCCAGAAAAACCAATCTAGTTGGCCAAACCAAACCGATAATTTGAAGAGAAATACAAAGAAACCAAATCATGCATAAAAGAATTCAGAGAAGATTCAAATAATATTCATAGATAAGTTGATCATAAATCCACAATTTATCGGATCTCGACAAACACACCGCAAAAGAAGATTACATCGGATAGATCTCTAAGAACATCGAGGAGAACATGATATTGAGAATCAAAGAGAGAGAAGAAGCCATCTAGCTACTAGCTATGAACTCGTAGGTCTGTGGTAAACTAATCACGCTTCATCGGAAGGGCAATAGAGTTGATGTTGATGCCCTCCGTGATCGACCCCCTCCCCCCCCCCCCCCGGCAGGATGCCGGAAAAGGCCACAAGATTGGATCTCACAGGAACAGAAGGTTGCGGCGGTGGAAAAGTGTTTTTGTGGATTCTTCTGGTGGTTTGGCAATATATGTGAATATATAGGAGGCAGAACTAGGTCAGGGGAGTCACCAGGGGCCCACAAGGCAGGGGACGCACCCTACCCCCCGGGCGCGCCCTCCCCCCTTGTCGCTGCCTCGTGGATCTTCAAACTTGAACTCCAAGTCTCCTATGTGTCTTCTGGTCCAAGAAAAATCATCGCGAAGGTTTTATTCCGTTTGGACTCTGTTTGGTATTCCTTTTCTGCGAAGCTCAAAAACAAGGAAAAAAATAGAAACTGGCACTGGGCTCTAGGTTAATAAGTTAGTCTCAAAAATAATATAAAATAGCATATTAATGCATATAAAACATCCAAAACAGATAATATAATAGCATGGAACAATCAAAAATTATAGATACATTGGAGACGTATCATATCCCAAGAGGTTGTATGTAACCGCTAAACCTTAATGAGCTTGGAGCTCACGTACTTGATCTTTTGCTTTGACAACTTTGGACAGATCAAAGTTTTAGTCGGATGTTTGAATCCTTGCTTTATTTGCTGATGTGTTTTTGACGTAGGCGAGTTTTGGTTCGCGGCTAAGCCCGTCCCCACTCGGATGAGTTTTTAATTTAGGTGAATTCTGGTTCGCGGCTAAGCCCCCGAGTGAGGATGATGTTCCCCCACTCAAATGGGTTTTTAACTTAGGCGAATTCTGGTTCGCGACTAAACCTCGGAGTGAGGATGATGTTCTCACCCAGATGAGTTTTTAACTTAGGTGAATCCTAGTTTGCGGCTAGGCCCTCGAGTGAGGATGATGTCCCCACTCGGATGAGTATTTTTATCTTAGGCGAATTTTGGATCGCGGCTAAGCCCCCGAGTGAGGAGGATGTCCCCACTTGGATGAGTTTTTTAAACTTAGGCGAATTCTGGATCATGGCTAAGCCCACCCGTTGGGAGTGTTTTAGTCTCCGAGTGTTTCGTGTCACCGGAGTGAGTCATAGCACGTAGCCAAACTCGATGATATACAGGAAAAGTAAGACTTTAGTTCATTGAATGTCACTCAGATAACTATTACAATGCGAAAATTATTCTAAGTAAAAAAATTGTGAAGCAGGTTCGCATTCCAAGCCCGGGGCTCTTCTATGTCGTTTGTTAGCAGGACTCCCGCGTTACTAGGCCGAGCTCATGCACGATGGCGGGCGCTCGACACGTTTGACTCGCCGGACACTATCGCCCCTGCCTTAGACATCACGTGAGTAGGCCCTTCGTATCTTTCTGTGACCTCCAAGACGGAGCTAGGCAGATGGGCAGAGCAAGAGCTCTTAATGTCTAGCCGGGCTAGCTTCTTCATTCTTGGGGCTGGCTTCTTCCCTTATATACGATGTCTTAGATAGATAAACTTATTTCATCCATTCATTGATAAAGTCTTTGGGGGCTGTTCCGAGATCTCAAGGAGCGCCAAGCTCAATACATGTAAGAAGAAAGAAAGCCTTCCACCTACGATTGCAGCTGCTGGTACTTTATCTCTGTCGCTTTCGACTCCCCTCCTTCTCCCTTTGGTTTCTAGAGCAAGTGTTCAAGAATAATATATCTTGTGTAACTAATCTTTCTTATCGAAAGCTGGCCGAAGCGGAGTATGAGTAGAAGAACAAGAAGGAGGAGAAGAAGGATGAGGAGGAGGATGAGGAGGAGGATGAGGCTGGCTCCTCGAGGGTGATCGAGATCGATTTGGAGGATGAGGTGAACATTGAGAGGACGAGTCGGGCTCCCACATAGACCAGGACAATCTCTAAAGTTTGCAGTAGTTTATAGCCGAAGTATGTATCCGAACTATGTTTAAGTTTGTGTGCTTAAAACTTAGAATATTTGCATGTTTGGATCAAATTTGCAATGGTTTGGATGTTTTGATGACCATAGGGCAGCTATTGGAGTATCGGTGCCCTATTATAAGGCTGTTGTTGAAACATAAAGAAAAATTCAGGTGATTTAAAACCAATTTTTTGGTGCTCTATAACTACTTGGTGTCGTGTTTTAGGCTGCTGTTGGAGATGCTCTAACCCCTCCACTTCTTTCTCTTTCAACATGCACACATATCACATCACCGCACTTGCCACCTCATCAACTTTACTATTTGTATTTCTCTAAAGATGTGTGAGAAATAATATTTAATTATACTCTACAAAATTATTCAACTATATAACAATGAAATACTATAGATTGTATTGTATATTCCGTTTCCTTTCTCATACTCAAATTCCATACAATGAAACTTCCTCAAATACAATATAACAAAATTCCCGCGATGACCCACAAGAGGTATCATCTACTTTTCAAATTTTGAAATACCATTTTATCCGCGATGGACATGCCAGGGTTACCGGAAAAATACTTTTCAGTTACTTCATTCATGGCATTAGCTTCATTGTACAGTTCCAGCGCTTCCTCCATGGTCTTGGCCTCTGATAAGCGCGCCAATCTGTCCCTAGGGTGGGGATGAGTAGTATCTAGGATCTGTTTCCATATAGAATAACCTCCGGCAACTGTAGCGTACTTCTTGGCGACCGCAAGGGCATGGTCTGGATGGAAACCAGCAGCCGCAAGTAGCAAGATTCCAATGCGATCAGCCTCTATCTCCATCCTACGTACATACACACGCAAAACAGGAGAGCTTCTAATTGATTAACAGAGGGTACTTTGATGCATAGGTTGATATTAACGAGAGAATAAACAATCATGGTGCTGTGAAAAGGGCTCGGGGTGCATAGAACATTACCTTTGTAAGAAGATCCGTCGTAGGAAGTCTGGTAACCACACACTATGTCCGATATCCGCTTGGTGCCTCGCAATGATGTGCCCAACCTAGAAAAATAAAATAAAATTACGGACATGACAACAACATCTCATCAGGTTGGAACTCGAATACTCCATAATTAAACGTAGACTCAACTGAAATTAAAGCGACTCGCAATGGCATCAAACATTTGGGTGCTACTTCTTGGATGTTTTTTTTGGGGGGGCAGCAGAAGAGGGAGGCCTCCCCTCCGATTTCATATAATGAAACCACATGGTCTTAGTTTTACAGCGAACTTGGTTCACTACTAAACGAAACTAGAACAAAGAAACGAAAAAAGACCAACTCCAGGATTACCAGCAAAGGGCGACAGACTTCAGCAACACAACTTGTTTGCGTCGAAGTGTTGCAGAAGAATGAACAATGTTGATCAAAGATCCATACAATCGTTTGCTTCATATATATGGCTTAACAGTTTTAGTTTCTACTCCTACATATAGTAATATCCGATGCAACACGCAGGCGAGATGCCATCTAGTGAATTACTCCCTCGGTAAAAAAAATGTAACACGTTTCGGCAGTCAGAACGTCTTACATTTGTCTACGGAGGGGGTAGAAAATAAACCTAGGCTGGTGCGTGCGTGGGTAGATAGCGTACCTCATGCGCAAGAGCGAAGGCGATCTCGCCATCTGTCTTAAAGTAGTCGAGCAGTCCTGTGAAAACTAAAAGCTTGCCTCCGGGCGCGTACATGGCATCGGCGTTATCATGCCTGGCAAGGACCAGCTCCCAGCTGCCGTTGAGCCCATGGAGGTGCCTCGTGTGCGGCTGCGGCGCCCACGGCTTCTTCTTCCCTTTGCGGGTGACGCGGAGCAAGGGGGCGTCACGGCTGTCGTAGATGCCGAGGCCGCGGTTGGCGGCGTGGATGATTCTCTCGGCGATGAGACGGACGCGGATGCTATCCGGATGGTGTGGGTCGACCATCCTATGCGGGTGGATGGACCTCAACTCGGCGGCGAATAGGGAGTCGCCAAGGTCGCGCTCCCCCTGGCGGGAGTAGACGACGAGGTGGTAGCGGTTGGTGCAGGGCACGACCTCGCAGGCGGCCAGCAACGCGGCGCCCAAGCCGATGGCCGTCGCCGCCGTGGCCTTCCGAGGGTCGTGGTACCAACGGAACTGCCGGCGAAGCACAGTCGTCGAGGGTGGACGACGGAGTAGAGCAGGCGTGAGCGTCACGCGGGGGGCGGAAGAAGAACACCAGTGAAGCAGGCGCTGCGGGGCGGCCGAGCGACGGAGCATCTGGGAGAGCGAGCACCACAAACGGTTCATGGCGGTTTTGGACTATCGATCGATCGAGTAGGGCTCTTCAGCTGTCGTGTTTGGAACTAGTTTACTGCTCGATCGCACTTTATATGATTGAGAGGATCATCGCTCACGATATCCTAGCTAGATACTAGTACTATAACAGGCTAAACGGGGGGCTGTCGCGACTCGGAGCCTCTTTGCTCTACGTCTTCCGAAAGGAATTCAGCACTACTATACTTTTTCCGAAACAGATTTGCTATTTCACATAGATCTCAAATCTAACTTTATAACCGTCTGATTAAAAGTATCAAGATTCGGACACTGTTATGTTTTTTCCTTTTTCTTTTTAGGGACATCGCTATTATGTGAGCTGACTATACGTTTTTTTTTAGGCAATCACGCGAAGCTTTATTTAATCTGAGCCATTGTTTACAGGTACAAAAACGAGATTACCAGGGTGCCCAAGCCAAACATGGCGGCCCACCCCTAGCTTTAATACATGCTTCGCGAGATTGTGAGCCTCGAAATTCGAGCTCCTATACTCATAAACAAAATTGCACTTAGCAAAATGAGCGGCTTGGTCTGTTATTTTATGTAGAATTGCCCCATAGCTCGCCGGATTTTGTTCCTTAATATCCTCAACCACCGTTTTGCAATCTAATGCAATGTGGATACTCTGCAGGTTTAGGTCTTCGGCCAGGGCTAGAGCCTCCCGAACTGCTAGGGCTTCAAGTGTAGGTGGATCGCAAACACCTTTCACAAGTATCGCCGATGCCCCAAGGAAAGTGCCATTGTGATCTCTACATAGCGCCACTGCAACTCCCCTCTTCCGGTTCTGTGATACTGCACCATCCACATTGATCTTGCAACTTGCTTCCTGAGGTTGAATCCAATGTGTTGGCCGGGGTACTACCTGCACCGGCCTCTTGCTTCTCTTCTTCTCCTCAATTGAATTAAGGTCGTTCATATAAGCTTGGATGAACTGATGTGTGGATTGAGGACTCTAGGTGTCTAGCGAAGCAAACGTGCCCCCCGCTCAAGGTGTCTAGCGATATCATCGCTAATATTTCGGGGATGGTGCCCGGTACCAATCTTAGTGATTACCTGCCTGATGATGTACCCACTGAATTCATGGAGGTGGACGAATTCAGATACGAGTATGGGAGGCCTCTCGTCAAACCTGATCATCCTCGTTTAACAGCGATGATGCGAAGACTCCATGACTGGTACATGGAAAAATGTAGGCAGTTTGGGAGGCATACTTTGACGATGAGAATTAAAGAGGAGCACGACCTCATTGGAATGGATATTTTAAATATTGAATTTGACGAGTTATTTCAGTTATACAATCAAAAGGCCCTCGACAAAACACTCGTGACTTGCTACTGTCTGTAAGTACTATTTCTATAATTAAGTCTCTATATATAGCTCAACTCTTTCATTGCACGTCTATATAATTACCCTCACTATATTATGCAGGTTGAAGATCGTTGAATGGAGGAAAGCAAATATATATGACATTGGGTTCATTAACCCAAATATCATACATGAATACACGGTCAAACACAAAGCCAAAGAGACCGAGGACAACTTGCTACAATCGTTGATTAAATATCAAAACAAAGATAAAATACTCTTTCCTTACAACTTCCAGTGAGTGTTACTGTCTTGTGCATATTCGGTTTCCCTTACTCGAGGTTAATTATAGTAATGTAATTGAGGAGTTATGCATGCGTGCGCAGCTTTCACTTTATTTTTCTAGAGATTAAGCTTGAAACTGGAATAGTAACTGTCTTGGAGTCTAGAAGAAAAAAAATCCCGAGGAGTATGCGAACATGACTGATATGCTCCAGAGGTAAGTTCAATTGATCATTATCGCACCATATCGGCAACTTTGTTCATTTTCTGATACTAGTAAGTTTGCACGTGCAATGCACGTCTCAACCAATGCTAATTTCAACAAATACTCCTACGATGAATGAAAACCGCGTAAGTAAAACATGACGAACAAGCATTCAAAGGTACAAAGAAATACACTTAAAGAGCTTGAAGATGAACATAACTACTATAAATGGTTCACTATCATCATGTAAGTTGAGGAAAATTCAAAGAACACAACGACACATCAATTTCTATCTGCACAGCTCCTCTCTGAATTGGACTTTCATGTTTCTTGCTATCTTTCTCACAACATGATTGGCTTCAGAAAAAACACCTAAAGTAGCCTCTAGAAAGAGATAAACTAAAAAAGTTTTGCACATGATAATGATAAGAAACAAGAAAAACCAGGGCTATCCCTCACGCCAAGCAGCCCTGAAGGCCTTAACCTTGTCCCTAATCAGGGAGAAAACCACATTAGTCGATGCCTCTTTTGCTTTAAAAGTTCTCCTGTAGCGTTCTTTCCACAGAGTCCAAACGGTGTCCAGGGCTCAATCCAGCGGCCTCCTTTTATTGACAACCGGCGCCATTGCAAATACCTTGGCCCACCACAACATAACTGAGTTCTCAATTAAACCTGCAGGCGCAATGGAAGGGGTCACCAGGGACAGCAACTGCCAGATCTCACTCGCAAAAGCACAACTTAAATGAGCCGCAATTCAGGCATCAGGTTGCACATCGTCGAGTGGGGACTTCCTTGGATCGCAAGCTGGCCAGCAGTCCAGATTTTGTTCTGCACTTTGTACTTCCAGACTCTCTCAAGGCCTGGCTTCAGGATTCTCCCAATGAGCTGAACTCCATATGCAGAAGCAGCCAAATACATCAACAAAAGAAATCCAATAAATTTTATCTTCATCAGTTGACACATATGGAAGGACTGTACAAATATCGATAAAATTTATGTCAAAGTGTTGCAACATACAACTTACTTTCTGTATTTAAAGTCATGCTTATATGAAAAAAAAAATCAAAATGGGAGCTGAGCCAGTATGTATATGGCTACGACTCAATCATCTCTGAACTTCTAATCCTCTACGTACATACCATTGGTTGTAAATGAAATATATAGCAAATTTCCTGCATGCACAGCCAAAGGAATATAATTCCATGAATTTTTTTTACAAGTATACCAATCCGTTATCTCTGTACCTGAAGTACATATTCAGTCAGACGGCAAGTGAACATAACTATATTAAACTGTTCATATGTCAAGTTTTGACAACATGTAAAGGAATGATATTTCATCAGCAAAATGAAGGGTCACAACACCTCACTGTGCGGAAGCCGGTTGGGGATTTCGATCACAACATCATGCAGCTTATGCTCAGCGTTTTCGGTGGCCTGTGGCGGGGCGTAGGTGCTAAGAATGGCTGACATGGCCCTGAAGTAGCAACGAAGGAAGTTGGGTTAGTTCAGAGTATGTGTCATCTCCAGGCTGTCCCGAACTTCCATCACGAGCTACAGCCGGACTTGCACAGCTGCAAAAAGAAATTAGTCGAACGGATGTTTATACGTAGGACCATTGAGCCAAGAGAAGCACCGATTACAGAGCAAGTATTATGGCTTTCAAATTTGCAACTTGTGATTGAACAAGTGTCCTTTATGATGCTGATCAAAAAATTCTAGGATGGACGAACACATTCAGGATAATAAAAAAGACATGGAAAAGCTGAAATTGTTCTATGCACGCCACAAGAGGCGGAAATCTGACACTACAAAATGTACATTATGGGGCAACACATCTCTGCTTAAATTCTGCAGGTAATCTGCAACCAATAGGAGCAACAATGGGGCGCATATCTTGGAAAATAGCGAGCCAGAGATGGGATGGAGGCAAAGATACATGCTCGGTATGGACAAACCGGTGAAGCTCCTCCCCAGGAAGCACCGCCGTACGCAGGATTCTCGTCGCCGCCACACGAAGAGACGCGCCATCGTCGCTGGCCTGGAAAGAGCAAAGCTGGGGGAATAAACCAGTCATCGTCGTACACTCGCTCGAGAAATCAGGCTGGGTTTGACGCATCAAGCTACATGTACATACCTTGCCCATCAGAAACGGTTAGGGTTCCTGGCTCGCTTACCCTCCTGCCGGCCCGCCAACATCATGCAGCCCAGGAGAAGAATGGGGCGTGATCCTGGTGCGGGTGGTGAGGAAACCCGCGGGTCGGCGGCGGACGGATGCGGTATGGCTCTTGCCGACTCGATGGCCTATAGCTTCGCCGTTGCATTCGATGTCCCCATAGAAATCATCGTCGTCATGGGCGACGTGGCCACCAGATCAAAGGCTGGGTGGAGTATGGAGGCGGCGGCGGTGTTTGGCTGAGGGAGATCATGGTCCGATCTATCGCAAGGGCAGACGTGCGCGTTGATTGAGATGACAGAACATTGAATTAGAGTCGTCGGATTGAATGGAAGACCACGGAAGCAATATATATGTGCGGTTAGATTTCGTTAAATGAAGTTGACCGTATGGTGCTGGTTGTCCTGTGTACACTTTGTGATGTGTTTATAGGGGAATTCATGTTTGCTCTTTTAATAGTAGTATAGAGGACGGATGCGGTATGGCTCTTGCCGACTCGATGGCCTGTAGCTTCGCCGTTCCATCTGCGATGTCCCGGTAGAAATCATCGTCGTCATGGGCGGCGTGGCCACCAGATCAAAGGCTGGGTGGAGTATGGAGGCGGCGGCGGTGTTTGGCTGAGGGAGATCATGGTCCGATCTATCGCAAGGGCAGACGTGCGCGTTGATTGAGATGGCAGAACATTGAATCAGAGTCGTCGGATTGAATGGCAGACCACGAAAGCAATATGTGCGGTTAGATTTCGTTAAATGAAGTTGATCGTATGGTGCTGGTTGTCCTGGGTACACTTTGTGGTGTGTTTATAGGGAAATTCATGTTTGCTCTTTAAATAGTAGTATAGATCAGGTAATTATTCTCTTTATCTGGCAGGGTTTGTAAACAGTTCACCACCATTGCTCTGGCACTGTCGAAGGAGCTATGATTGACACACCCGAAAGTAAGTACTACTAGCTAGTTCCGCGCATCTCCCACTGATTCTACCTAGTTTCATCAAAACCATTAAGCATGGTTGATTATTAGTTTCATTGAACTCTATTTCTCGTAAAGGTCTTGTGGCAGGAATCCGGGAATGATTTTTGTGGATACTACGTTAGCGAGTTCATCTACAACTCGACGAAATCTAAGCAGGGGGCTACTCTAAGAAAGATTTTGATGTACGTAAACAATAATATTCACAATTTTATTTTATTAACATCATTTGTGTTGAGTTTCATTCATATACATGTATTGACCCACTTCTTTAAATAAGATGTGGAAGATGCGGGATGAACTCCTACCACATGATCGCATACGAGCAATTCAAGAGAAATTGGCGGGATTCTTTCTTGACCACGTCATAAATAAAGACGGAAAATACCATGTGAAAGTTCAAATAGACTTTAGATGTTAGGGCCGCGGTTTGTAAGAGATCTTATCTTGTATATATGTAGCTAGTAGCATCAGATAGATATACGAAAACTTATTGTTCGACCAATCTCGCGGAGAAAGAGAGTTCGATCACTTCTCTCTATATATATTCATCATGAGGATCTTGTGTACTTAATGGTTCCTTCATTTGCTTACTAGCTAGCGTGTTGAGTTCTTTCTATACGTGTGGCAGCTAGCGTCGACCAAGCACGGAGATAAGAGAGGTCACTTCTCTCTAGCTATTAGCTAGCTAACACAATATATGAAACCCCTAAATAATTAACCCTCAAAAAACCCTAAATCCCTTGTCAGATACACCATTCTCTGTCTTCCATTGCAGCAATTCAAGTGTGGTGCCCAGCTTTTTCTTGTCAGCTTTGCAATTTGGATACAACAATTTCTTGTGATCCTCTAACATGCGCTGCAACTTCAGCCTCTCCTTCTCACTTGCGCAGTTTCTCTTTGCATCGGCAATGGCCCGACCAAGATCATCAGCGGGCTCATCTGATCCCTCTTCTTCAGCTTCTTCCCGCATTGCCGGCTCAACTTCTTCCCCCATTATTGTACCATCATATTCAGGGAACCCATGGCCAGGACAAAGTTGCTAACCTTTGTGATCACTTGGATGGATGGGGTGCCTTCAAATCTTGACAAATTTTGTCAAAAATGAAGGATGAGCTCAAGGGGGGAGGAAGAAAACAGAGAGGAGAGGAAAGGGGAAGAACAGAGAGTTCGGGCTTGACAAAGGGTTTATATAGGATGATCTTTAGTCCCGGTTGGTTATACAAACTGGGACTAAAGGTGCATCTCTAGTACCGGTTCGTGCCACGAACCAGGACTAAAGGTGTTGGTGGGGCCGCAGCTTGACACCAGCCTGCCGCCACCTCTTTAGTCTCGGTTGGTGACACGAACCGGGACTGGAGGTTCGCCACGAACCAGGACTAGTGAGCACCGCCCGCCTAGCCGTTGGAAACGGCACTAATGGTCATATTAGTGCCGGTTCATTTATAATCCAGGACTAATGAGCTGAACATTAGACGCTTTTTCTACTAGTGTTGGTAGTCTTGTCAGATTGTACTCATCAAACATGTGCGCTTTGGAGCGTCTCCCAGCAATGGCCTGCTGGTTCTAGAAGCATCAGGCCTCCGCCTCCTCTTCTAAAGTTGTAACAGCAGCGACGGGCATCCACGGTGGGGCTTGAATATGCGATTAATCCTCTCGAGCAGATGCGGTACTTGTTGTGGTGGAGAACAACTGTATCTTACTCCGCCATTTATTCCGTGGATAACAAAAGACGCTGGTGTAGTAGATGAAGAGATGAATGAAAAATCAATAGGCTGGGAAAGAAATTGGGAGATAATAGGGCAGGATCACCACAGATGGAGCTCCATTTTTTCTCAGAAAGAAAATCATTGATGTGAGTTGATGACATGGCAGTTGGGTGACGTGGAAGCCTCGCATGTGCAGAATGGGAATGCGTTGTTTAGTGGGACGTTGAGGTGGACACTTTGCATGTTGAGAGAATTGGGAAAGACTTTAAGACTGTAAGAAAAGGCATGAAACTTTAAATATACAAATAATAATGTTTTAATGTTAATATTTCTCATAGAAGAACTTTTCTGTAACAAATAATCCGGTAAGAGAGGAACTAGGGATGCATGCACTTCTTTTGGGTCGATATAAAACCCATTTTATTGATTGAACCGATGTGGATTTTAAGGCAAAACAAAGTAGTATCATATCAACTATTGTGTGCTATCTCCTGCGTGGAGGCATCACACAAGCATGCATTGATAGTTGGCAGCCACGGGAGCTCGTATGGGAACACCTGACCATTGCCCCTCTGCAACTTCTGCACGCCCTGCAGCTTCATTTTCTGGGTGTCGATAGAGAACCTCCAGATGTACTCGACACCACATTCGAAGTTACACACCACCACAATGCACCCTAGAGCCGCGGCCTCGGGCGCCATGTGAGAGAAATACCATGCCTGGCCTTCTCTAGCCCTAGACTTAATGTTGTCGTCCATCTGTTGGGACAAACTAATCCTTGTCTCCACCATGCATGCCCCGCCACCATGGGCGTCGTACCGGAGTACCTCGAGGTCATTCTCGACAATGCGGGCCAGGTGCATTGAACCAATCACACGAAGGTTCCTCCTGTTGTGACACAATGGGTTGCTTTTGATGCCAGGTAGCCTCAAGTAGGAGAACTCGCCGGTGCTCTCGTTGAGGTGGAGCACGACATTGTTGCATTGGCCTTTGGTGGACCAGCAGACGGAGCCCCCGGCACGGCCCACGAAGATGAAGGGCACCGGGAAGACACCGAGCCCCGGAATGATGTCACTGATCACCTTGGGGCTAAACACGAGCCAACTGCCATCTCTGGCAGAGAAGACGCATGATTGCACAACTTTGGTGTTGTCGTCACAATGGTGGAGCAGACGCGCACATATAAACCTGAAGTTGGACATGTTGAGGCCCATGCCAGCCTCCGTCTCGCCGGAGTCAGCGTCGAGCAGGAAGATGCCGAGGTCGCACCTTAGTTATTCCTTTTCCTGGCGCCCCTCGCATATACGAGGTGCACGATGGCTGTATTCACTGGTAGAAAAAGAGGCTTCCATACGCCCCCATTAGTCCCCATAACAATCGAACCGCGACCAAAGGGGTCTTTAGTCGCGGTTCGGGAGAAGACCCGCGACCAACTATCTAGGCCCAGCGCGCTCGGTCGACAGCTGGCGGACAGGAGGGGCTTTAGTCCCGGTTGGCCTGGCCAACCGGGACTAAAGGTCCCCGAAGGCCTTTAGTCACGGTTGGCCTGGCCAACCGTGACTAAAGGCCCATCCAGCTGGCGGACGGGAGGGGCTTTAGTCCCGGTTGGCCTGGCCAACCGCGACTAAAGGCCCATCCCTATATATAGGACTCAGCTCACTTCACTTCACTCAGCTCACTTCACAATTTTCAGAAGGTGGTGGTGGGTTTGCTTTTGGTTTCTCCTATGCACATAAGGTGTTTGATGAAATGCCCGAGAGCCTGAAACAAACATGATATGAAGTGTCCGAGCCACATTTGAGCTTTCTCATTTATTTTTCCTCCGCGATCGTGGTTAGCAACTTGAACCTTTCATGTGTCATTGATAAAATACGCATGTGTGTAGTTCATTGTTTAATTTGTATTATTTCTAGCTAGTTAGTTTAACAAATGCATCATGGTTAATTATATACTTTATATAATAATAATGCAGATGAATCGGCAATGGATGTACGGTCCCCGACTCTCCGGCGAGTTCACTACGGGTTTGAAAGATTTCCTCGTAGTGGCAAATGCGAACAAGCAACAAGGTTTTATTATCTGTCCATGTGCTGTCTGTAAGAATCAGAAGGGTTACTCCTCCTCAAAAGACGTTCACATGCACCTGCTTCGGCATGGTTTCATGCCAAGCTATAATTGTTGGACCAAGCATGGAGAAAGAGGGGTTAGAATGGAAGAAGATGAAGAAGGGGATGATATCGATGACAACTATCATGATCATTTCGGTGATACTTTCATGGAGGATGATGCTGAAGGTGGGGAAGGGTTAGGTGAAGGTGAAGAAGAGGCACATGATGAGCCCGCTGATGATCTTGGTCGGACCATTGCTGATGCACGGAGACGCTGTGAAACTGACAAGGAGAGGGAGAATTTGGATCGCATGTTAGAGGATCACAAAAAGTCGTTGTATCCAGGATGCGATAATAGTCTGAAAAAGCTGGGCTGCACACTGGATTTGCTAAAATGGAAGGCACAGGAAGGTGTAGGTGACTCATCATTTGAAAATTTGCTAAAAATGTTGAAGAATATGTTCCCGAAGAATAACGAGTTGCCCGCCAGTACGTACGAAGCAAAGAAGGTTGTCTGCCCTCTAGGTTTAGAGGTTCTGAAGATACATGCATGCATTAATGACTGCATCCTCTACCGCGGTGAATACGAGAATTTGAATGAATGCCCTGTATGCACTGCATTGCGTTATAAGATCAGAGGCGATGACCCTGGTGACGATGTTGAGGGCGAGAAACCCAGGAAGAGGGTTCCCGCCAAGGTGATGTGGTATGCTCCTATAATACCACGGTTGAAACGTCTGTTCATGAACAAAAAGCATGCCAAGTCGTTGCGATGGCACAAAGAGGACCGTAAGTCCGACGGGGAGTTGAGACACACCGCTGATGGAACGCAATGGAGAAAGATCGACAGAGTTTTCAAAGATTTTGCAGCTGACGCAAGGAACATAAGATTTGGTCTAAATACTGATGGCATTAATCCTTTTGGCGAGCAGAGCTCCAGCCATAGCACCTGGCCCGTGACTCTATGCATCTACAACCTTCCTCCTTGGTTGTGCATGAAGCGGAAGTTCATTATGATGCCAATTCTCATCCAAGGCCCTAAGCAACCCGGCAACGACATCGATGTGTACCTAAGGCCATTAGTTGAAGAACTTTTACAGTTGTGGGCCAGACCTGGTGTACGTGTCTGGGATGAGCACAAAGGAGAGGAATTTGACCTACGAGCGTTGCTTTTTGTAACCATCAATGATTGGCCTGCTCTCAGTAACCTTTCGGGACAGACAAATAAGGGATACAATGCATGCACGCACTGCTTACATGAGACTGAAAGTGTACGTTTGGTTAATTGTAAGAAGAACGTGTACCTGGGTCATCGTCGATTTCTTCCCCGAAATCATAACGTAAGAAAGAAAGGCAAGCATTTCAACGGGAAGGCAGATCACCGGCCGAAGCCTGCGGAACGTACTGGTGCTGAGATATTTGATATGGTCAAGGATTTGAAAGTCATCTTTGGAAAGGGTCCTGGCGGACAATCAGTTCCGCGGGGAGTTGACGGGCACGCACCCATGTGGAAGAAGAAATCTATATTTTGGGAGCTAGAATATTAGAAAGTCCTAGATGTCCGCTCTGCAATCGATGTGATGCATGTTACGAAGAATATTTGCGTGAACCTGCTAAGCTTCTTGGGCGTGTATGGGAAGACAAATGATACAAAGGAAGCACGGCAGGACCAGCAACTTTTGAAAGACCCAGATGACCGGCATCCGGAATGGTTTCAAGGTCGTGCCAGCTACGCTCTTACCAAAGAAGAGAAGGTCATTTTTTTTGAATGCCTGAGCAGTATGAAGGTCCCGTCTGGCTTCTCGTCGAATATAAAGGGAATAATAAACATGTCGGAGAAAAAGTTCCAAAACCTGAAGTCTCACGACTGCCACGTGATTATGACGCAATTGCTTCCGATTGCTTTGAGGGGGCTCCTACCGGAAAATGTTCGAGTAGCCATTGTGAAGCTATGTGCATTCCTCAATGCAATCTCTCAGAAGGTAATCAATCCAGAAGATCTACCACGGTTACAGAACGATGTGGTCCAATGCCTTGTCAGTTTCGAGTTGGTGTTCCCACCATCCTTCTTCGATATTATGACGCACCTCCTGGTCCACCTAGTCGAAGAGATTTCCATTCTCGGTCCTGTATTTCTACACAATATGTTCCCCTTTGAGAGGTTCATGGGAGTATTAAAGAAATATGTTCGTAACCGTGCTAGGCCAGAAGGAAGCATCGTCAAGGGCTATGGAAATGAGGAGGTAATTGAGTTCTGTATTGACTATGTTCCTGACCTTAAGCCGATTGGTATTCCTCAATCGCGGCACGAGGGGAGACTAAGTGGAAAAGGCAAGATCGGAAGGGAATCCACGATATGTATGGACGGTCATTCTATGACTGAAGCACACCACACAGTTCTACAAAATTCCAGCTTGGTGGCTCCGTACTTCGAGCAACACAAGAATATTTTACGCTCGGACAACCCGGGGAAGCCTGAATCCTGGATTAGAAAGGCCCACATGGAGACTTTCGGCAGTTGGTTGCGAAAACATTTAATGAATGACAATGATGTTGGAGATCAGCTGTACATGTTGGCCAAGAAACCATCTTCGACTATAACGACTTTCCAAGGGTACGAGATAAATGGGAATACATTTTACACCATCGCCCAAGATAAAAAGAGCACCAACCAAAACAGTGGTGTCCGCTTTGATGCAGCAACCGAGAATGGGCAAAAGGTCACATATTATGGTTACATAGAGGAGATATGGGAACTTGACTATGGACCCTCCTTTAAGGTCCCTTTGTTCCGGTGCAAATGGTTCAAGCTAACAGGAGGTGGGGTAAAGGTGGACGAGCAATACGGAATGACAATGGTGGATTTCAACAATCTTGGTTACCTTGACGAACCATTCGTCCTTGCCAAAGATGTCGCTCAGGTTTTTTATTTGAAGGACATGAGTAGCAAACCGAGGAAACGGAAAGATAAGAAAACGATCAGTACATCATGCGATGATCCAAAGCGCCACATTGTTCTTTCAGGGAAAAGAAACATCGTGGGAGTGGAGGACAAGACAGACATGTCAGAAGATTATAATATGTTTGGTGAAATTCCGCCCTTCAAAGTGAACACTGACCCAAGCATTAAGTTAAATGATGAGGATGCTCCATGGATACGGCACAATCGTAAGCAAGCAGGGACACAAGGGAAGAATTGATGTGTAATAATTTATTGTACCAAACTTTGTATTTGGTCGATGAACTGAATGATGTATCAAACCTTTTGTCAAACCTTCAAGGGGTTTTAAAATGAATTAGTTTTATTTTTCTGATTTTTTTGATATATAATTGTATTTTTAAGATTTTAAAATGAATTAGTTTTATTTTTCTGATTTTAAAAGGAAAAAGGAAGAAGAAGAAAGAAGGAAAAAGGAAGAAAAAAACAGAAGAAAAAAACAGAAGAAAAAAACAGAAGAAAAAAGGAAAAACAGAAGAAAAAAACAAACAGAAGAAAAACATAAGAAAAAAACAGAAGAAAAAAGGAAAAAGGAAGAAAAAAAGAAGAAAAACAAAACAAAATAAATAAAGCAAAAAAGAAAACAAAATCATGCCACCTACTGGGCCACCACGGCCTGAATACGACTAGAAACCCATTAAAGGGCCAGGATTCAGGCCCGCAGAAGGCCCAGCAGGCCCACAGGTACCCTTTAGTCGCGGTTGTTGTCCCCAACCGCGACTAAAGGGTCTTTCTGCGCGGGAACTTAAGCGGCGCCAAAACCCTTTAGTCCCGGTTGGGGAGGCGGACCGCGACTAAAGAGTACCCTTTAGTCCCGGTTGGGGAGGCGGACCGCGACTAAAGAGTACCCTTTAGTCCCGGTTGGGGAGGCGGACCGCGACTAAAGGGTACCTTTAGTCGCGGTCCGCCTCCCCAACCGCGACTAAAGGTGCGTCTATAAATACTGCACTTAGCAGTTTTGCCACTTCCCATTCTCCTCTCTCTCGACGCCGAAGCGCTGCCCCGATGCCGATCAACGCCGAAGCCCTGCCCCGACGCCGACACCGAAGCCCTGCCCCGACGCCGACGCCGACGCCGAAGCCCTGCGCGCCGCCGCCCCCGTCCCCAGTGAGCGCCGCCTCCGCCCGTGCCCTGCCCTTTGCCCGCCGCCCGTGCCTTGCGCCCTTGCCCGCCGCCCGCCGCCCGCCGCCCTGCCGCCCGCCGCCCGCTGGCCCTGCCTGCCGTCCTCCGTGCGCCGGCAGAAGAAGAAGAAGGAAGAAGAAAAAGGAAGAAGAAGAAGAAGGAAAAAGGAAAAAGGAAGAAGAAGAAAGAAGGAAGAAGAAAACAAAAGAAAAACAGAAGAAAAACAAGAAAAAGGAAGAAAAAAGGAAAAAGGAAGAAAAAAAAGAAAAAGGAAGAAAACAACAGAAGAAAAAAAGAAAGAAGAAAAAAAAAGGAAGAAGAAAAAAAGAAAGAAGAAAGAAAGAAGAAAGAAAAAGGAAGAAGAAAAAACAAGAAAGAAAAAGGAAGAAGAAGAAAGAAAGAAGAAAGAGGAAGAAGAAAGGAAGAAGAAGAAAAAAAGAATTTTTACTTAAAGAATCTTATTTTTTAATTCCTCCTCCTCTATGTCCCCTTAATCTTATTTTTTAATTCCTTTATACTTAAAGAAGTTTTACTACATGCAGGAGTGACATATGGCGGACGATAGAACCGAGCCGCTTAGGGATCCGGAGGCTGAACGTTATTTAATGGGCATCATCAACAACGAGATTCCTTATGTGCCGGGCTCAGAATATGAGCAACAAGAGGATGTAGTCTCTTCTTATCTGAACCTTGACGGTGGAACAGAGATTGTCGATGATCAAGAAGGTGAAGGAACGGACATTGTCGACGGAGGTCAACCGTCAACAACCGACGATCTCGAATTGCAAGTAGCAACCACCTCCGGCGAGGTATATATATACATTGAGCCTCTCGTGATACAAACTTACTGAAATGTGAATACATATGTATTAACGCGCGCGACTCTCTTTCTTTTTTTAGCCCTCCGGATCGAGTACGACAAAGCGTGGCAAATCCAAGGCGATGAAAACAGGAGAAACATATGCCATTGAGTTTGTCAGTGAAACCGGCAAGCCCCTACAGCACACCTCAAAGTTTATCAACCAATGTGGAGTCGTTTTTAGAGACAACGTCCCGATCACCGTCCAGGAATGGAAGGAGCCAAAGAAGGCACGTCTTGGTTTCAGTTTTGTCGACAAGAGAACAAAAAAGGATTGCTGGAGAAAGCTTATGGAACATTTCATTCTACCTCCGGAATACAACAAAGTCGATGAATTCGGTAACGAGGTTCCGGGTGGACGTCAGAGGAGGAGGCTAGTTAAAGAGTTCGCTCTTCAGAAGATGGGCGAAGCATTCCGGAACTTCAAGAAAAATTTAACCCGTGACTATGTCAACAAGGGCAAGACTCCGGATTTCAATGGACAACATGAGAAACTGAAAGATGATTGGCCAGAATTTGTGAGGCAAAAGCAATCGGAGCATTTCAAGGAAATATCAAAAAAAAAAATAAGGATAATGCGAGTAAGAAAAAGTTCCATCATATTATGGGGCCAGGAGGATACCGCCTTTCGGAGCCTAGGTGGCAGAAGATGGAGGAGGACCTGAGGGTGCGAGGAATCCCTCTAGGTACAGAGGGATGGGACCCAAGGGCCAAAAGCTGGTGGTACGGGCATGGGGGATCGCTAGACCCGGAGACAGGGGTGTGTGTTCACCAGCAGAGACAGTTTGCTCCCACCCAAGCCCTTATTGACGCAATGACCCAAGCTCAAGAGGGCTTGATCAAGTTCAACAGAGAGAAAGACGCACTGACAATAGCCCTCGGGAATGATGAACACGGAGGACGTGTACGAGGCAAAGGCAAAGTTCCGTGGAAAGTAGGGTTTTCCCAGGACAATGACCCGTACTGTTACAGAAGCCGTAAGAGAAAGACGGACCGGGATGCAGATCTTATGACGAAGTTAGCATCGGAACTCCATGAGTTGAAGCAGACCGTGCATGAACTAGTGAAAGAAAAATCGGCTGCAGGGCCGCATGAAGATCATGAAGCGGATCGCGGAAGCCAGCAGCGGAGAAGCAGCGTGGCTTCCACGGATGCCCCGCCTGGTGCTAGTGCACCGATGATCGAGATTCATGCACCGGAGCCTCACTACCCCGTGGATGATGTAAAGGAGATGAAAGAATGTGATCTGCATTATCCCGTGGGGAACGTTTCCACGAAGGTAGCTAGCGGCAGTGCTTTACCCTGTACACCTGGAGCACTCCACCACAACAACCCCATTGCATATGGCTATGCTCGTGTCACGGTGGAAGACATAGTCCAAGGGTTTGAGGACCTGGAGATTGACAAACCTACACCCGAAGGGGAGAGAAGACTTGGAGATGTCAAGCGCCAGTTCATTCTATGGAAAAAGAAGTACATAGTGTTTCCAGGCGAGGCGCCAAGGCTAGCAAGTCCACCCCCCTCCGATGGTGGTGGTGGTGGTGGCGGTGGTGGCGGTGGTGGCGGTGGTGGCGGTGGTGGTGGTCGTGGTGGTTCACCTGCACCTCCTTCACGCCATTCGACGCCGTCCCCCGATCCACAACCTCCGGCGGGTACGACGCCCCCCAATCCTCCTCCGGCGGGTACGACGCCCCCCAATCCACCTCCGGCGAAGAAGCAGAAGCAGGCGGACAGCAAGGAAACCCGCTCCTGGACTATTAACCCGGACCCTTATGTACCTAAGACCACAAGGGTACCGGAGCCATCACTGAAGCCTCTCCTCCCAAGGCCTGGGGAACTTAGTGAAGCTGAAATCAAATTGGCCGCGTCTGCTGATTATGAGAAATGGAAGGCGGATATGAAGGCGAAAAAAGAGCCTGAGCCCAAGCAAGTATTCACTGAGAAGCAAAAGAAGTGGGCTAAGGATTTTTTGACGACACCGTCCCAAGCCGAGCTGAATATGCCTGACGACTATGGACATGAACTTCGTAGGCAAGCAAAAATATTGAAGGAGGAGAAAGAAGAAAGTAAAAAAAGCGGGAAACAAGTTGACCAGCTCGGGATGCAGAAGAAACAATCGATCCCCCCGCTCATAGTGAAAGCCGGTCCGGAAGAGGACCCCGAGATCATAGCAGCTGCGGCAGCACTTGGATTGACTGTAGCGGGTGCCATGAAACAAGCGTCCGAGATGGGTTTGACTCTTCGTGCCTTCTTAGACCTTGAGGATGCGCCAGTATGTGAGATAGCATTACAATATGTGCGGAATGGGCCTCTCGTCGAGCCTGCGCAGGAAAAGAGTCTACCACCACAAATGCGAAATCTGCTATGTTGGTACAAGCAATTCATAACATGGGCCGACAAAGAATATGTTTATGCGGATGTTACAGATGAGCATCACACCAAACGGTACTCTGTAGAAGTTCATATGAGTGAATTGTTCCAGCTGTTCAATCTGCGCGACCTCGACAAATCTATGCTGAGTTGCTACGTTCTGTAAGTGATTTATTTCTACCTCATCTCGTTCTTCATTGCCTGCACTATATATATATTGTCCTAACTATATTGTTGCGTACGCTATTATGCAGATTGAAGATTTGGGAATGCAAAATAAGAAACATCCATGATGTTGGGTTCATTGACCCACATATCGTTAATGGACATGTGTTACAACATCACCCCGAAGACGTGGAGAAAGACCTGTACAAGTTTCTTAGAAAGCATCAACTCAAAAGTCATATTATATTTCCTTACCATTTTGGGTGAGTGTTTCTCTCTTGTGCCCATTCTCTTTTGTTTACTCCATGCATGGTATGTCTAATCGATGAGTTATGCATAACTGTGCATGTAACGTGTCCGCAGGTTCCACTGGATTCTGCTAAATATTGAACTTCACACCTCCAGAGTTCTAATCATGGACTCTATGGATTCGGATCCAAAGCGTTGGGCCGACATGAGAAAAATGCTGCAAAAGTAATTATTTTCAATCATTTGAGCTCTATATCGATCGGTCTCTTTCGTTCATTTCCTAATATCAAGTAACTAATAACTCCCTTATTCATTTAATTTTCTTTGCCCTGTAGGGTTTGGAGACGGTTCTCAGAAGAAATTGTCGGTGAATTCAAACATGAACTAGATTTCAGAAGGTTAGTTAATGTGGATAAGCAGCCACCGGGGACCAATCTATGTGGATACTATGTTTGTGAGAACATCCGGAGACACACCACTGAGCGAAAGGCATCAGATAGCGTGCGGAACGCGACGGATAACTTGCGGAGGAGGCTTAATCCAGAAGCTCGCTTCCGACCAATTCAAGAAGAATTAGCAGGATTTTTCATGAGGGAAGTCATCAATCCTAAAGGAGAACACTATACCGAGGACGAAGAAATTTATATGCATACCCGAGATTGAAACTTGTTCGAAGTTGTATATGGTCATCCATCCTAATTGTGTATGGAAACTTGTTCGAAGTTGTATATGGTCACCCGAGATTGAATATATATTATATATTCCTCTTGAATTCTTCTTGTTTGAAATTTCATATGCATGTATATAGTAGCGTAGAATATGTGTACTGAAACTTCATCAAAAATAAAATAAAACACAAAATAAAATATAAAACAAATAAAACACTACAAATTAAAAAGAAACCAGGTTTAGGGGGGCTGAAACCCTAAACCTGCGGAGGAGGCCTTTAGTCCCGGTTGGCCACGAGAACCGGGACTAAAGGTCCTCCGCCCCGACGGACCACGGGCGCCCACGTGGACGGGCCTTTAGTCCCGATCAGCCACAAGAACCGGGACTAAAGCCTTTAGTCGCGGTCCGTAAGAGGCGCGACTAAAGGGGGGGGGTCTTTAGTCGCGCATATTTAGTCCCGGTTGCACAGCCGGGACTAAAGGCTGTTGCGAACCGGGACTAAAGGGCTTTTTTCTACCAGTGATTCCCCTGTGCTCCCGTGTCCATGGGATGCACACGACGATTGTGAAACTGGCTGAGAAGGCGAGGAGGCCGCCACGGCTGTCGTGGAGCACGGGACGCACCGGGCAGGTGTATCTGTCGGGCAAGAAGTGGAGGGAGACGCGCGCGCGGTCGATGGCCGTCGCAGGCGCAGTGAGTGGGACGAAGTAGGGCTCACAGCCTTCCCAGTAACAATGATAGTGGCCGAGTATGTGTGGCCCGTTGAGACGGCGGAAGCGGCGGAGGAAGCCGGCGCCGGAGATCACGCGGCGCCACAGCTTGCACGTCGCCGCGACGCGGATGAGGGTGACGGGCGTGCGGACGCGCAGGAGGATGAGCTCCAGAAGATCGTCGGGGATGCTGGTCGGCTACTCCGTGTCTACGCCCATGCAGCTGCAGCTGCAGGCCCCCGCGATCCGCAAGCGCCGCCGCATATCCCTCGGTTCCTCTCCCATATTCGTCTCTTGTTTAGTTCGTTTGCGCAATGGTAGCCCTAACCTAACCTTATACGACGTAGTGTACGTGCGTTATACATAATTCTAGTTTTTTTTAGCATTAGTACGGACACAAGCGCTCATACACACGCGCATACACTCACCCCTAAGAACGCACACATGCACACCCTACCCCTATGAGCATCTACGAAAGACTGAGCCGGCGTATCATCTTGAAATTTACGAAGCCACCGTAGGCGCCTCGTCATCGACGAGAACATCTCCTCCCATTGAAAGCGCATCGCCGGAAATTCTGAAATAAATCCAGGAATAATGCGAGCACCAGGATTTGAACCCTGATGGGTTGGGGATACCCCTGTCCACCTAACTATCTCAACCACAGGTTGGTTCGCTACAGAATTCTTTTTCTTTTTTGAGAAAATCTCCATTCAAATCACGAATCAGTACAAAGTAGGTGACCCTTACAAGCGCACTGAAACGCAAACACAAAGGACCATGAACACTTAGAGTACCCTAAGACAACCATAACACAAGAAGATCTCCGGAGCCCTGTGTCATCATCCCTGAATCGTGAGAGAAGACCCCTGCAGCAGAAGGATCTGCAACCAGTCGCAAACAGGTCATCATCTTCGACCATGGTACAATTGCCGCCACGCTGCTTCCTCCTTTCTTGACACCAGCACTGAGAGGGCATGGACATCAATCCAACACACCTGCAACAGCCGTCGTCATCTTTGGCTTTGAGTACCGCGAAAAGTGTCCCTTCCGGAAGGAAGAGAACTCAAGTCATCCGACCGGTCCAGCACCGCGGCCGGGCCATCCGCCCGGCAGGAACTCCCACCAGCATCAGCGCAGAGGAAGGAGAAGAACAGCAGCAGCAAATCATACCAACAAGGAAGAAGAAAGGTCTTCGTCTCCCTGCCTCCATCGTCCATCCGAGGATCCAAATGGCCAGTGCCAATGGACCTCCAACCACCATAGCCCGCGACCTCGACGAGATCCGGAGATCCCCAACACCGCTGGCTCCTAGACGAAGGCAAAAGCCTTGCCTGGCCGCGAACGGAGCCCGGAGAAACTTATTCCGACGTGACACCACCGCAACGGCCTCGGCAGCGTCTCCCTCAACCCTAACCCTACCACACGCCCACCTAGTGAACAGACCCGACGTCGTCAGGAAGTTGATGCCTTTGAGATCCGAATCATGCTCGAGTCCTACCTAGGGCAGCGGCTCGACAGCTCGGCAGCTAGCGAGGCCAATACAAGGTGGAGGCCCAAGGCTCAAGCAGGCGAGCGTGGCCCATACAGGGCTGGAGGCCTAAGGTGTTGGCCCATATCGGGACTCGGAAGCTGCGGAGGCCGAGCTCTGTCCAGGTGTGCGAGTGCAAAGATATCCATGTCCCTCGCGGATCTTTATGTCCAAGATATCCATGTGGCATCGGATTGCAAGACGGTGGTAGATGACGTGAGCAAGGGCACATCCACGGTATATGGGTCGGTGATCAAAGAAATTATAGATAGATCTTCAGAGTTTCATTTTTGTAACGTAGTTCATGAATTTAGGAGCTTCAATTTTGCGAGCTTTAGCTCACAACCTCGCAAAGCATGCACTTACTCTCCAGGTTGGCCGCCATGTTTGGTTAGGGCAACCGGGAAATCTTTCTTTCGTCCCTGTAAACATTGTGACGGGATAATAAAGGCTTTGCGAGTTTGTCTAAGAAAAAAGGTGTGCGAGTGCAAAGCTGCACGAAACGTTGGATTTGTGTTAAGGAAAAAAGGAAGCTACGTAACAGATTGATGCTAACCATCAGAAGAAAGAGATAGGAAAGACCAATGGTTCTACAGCCTACAGGAGAACATGGTGGACTTTGGAGATGTTTGATCTTCACGACTGGGTGCAACGGGATGGCTTACATGACAGAGTTTGGCTTTATTTCTTTGTACATGGGTTGTGTACGGGGGGATGGTAGCGTGAGGGACTGTTGTGCGCGTGGCAAGATAAACGACGTGCGTATAAGGCTTGGAGGAGTTTGGAGCACGTCGTGACAGGATCATGCAAACATCGGGCGTCAAGCAATGCACAGATGTGCGGGGCGGACACGACATAGGGTGGATCATGGTTGCAATCGGACTGGGCAGTCTGACAGATCGACGGGGATGTTGGTCAAAGCAGAAGACGGTGGTGATTTCAGCGACGACGACATAGGAGCATGATGCTGATGGTGGCCGTCTTCTGGGGCGTGGAAACACGTGGTGCAGGCCTGAGGGCTTGTGCGGTTTCGACAGACTATGTCGCGGGGTTGATTCAAGACAATGCACATGAGAGCTTGGAGTCGACGGAGCGCGAGGGGTGGCACGTACAACCAGCATGGAGTCATGTTGAAGGTGGAGCTGGAGTCTGATGGACGACTTCACTCTGTGTTGATGGAGGGGCTACGGCGTAAATGCATGGAGAGTCGAAGCCTATTTCAGCAGGATAGCGAGAGACACGTGGATTGGACTGGGGCCCAGTGGTCTGAGGGAGACGTGATACTCGGCATCGATCGGTGATGATCAGTGGTTCTCTGCAGTAGGGGTTTCAGTGGTGTGGGTCCGCGGCCCTAGAGACTCGACCAGGACAGTAGAGGCTCGACGCGGTGATAGCGGCGAGGCGTGCGGTAAGCACGGGACACTGCGACAGGCCAAGGCACTGGTGGTCAGATATGTGGTCAGACAAAGTGTGCAACGATGCTGAAGCAGTGTTGATGAGTACCAGATTCAAGTTGGTGACTGGGTCTATCGGTGCTAGTTGATGGACAGGAGTTGACCATGAAGAATCTGAGAAAGTGGCGGAAAGTCTGAAATTGTCAAAAGCTGAGAGAGTACATGGTAGTATATCCTGTGGTGTTCAGTGCACATGGCAAAGTGCGGATGACAAGTACAGAAGGAGGCGGAATGCTATAGCTATGGGGCATTTCATAGACTATCTGGAGGGAGGGTGAGACAACTATGAATTTGACTCAGGGTGACACAGGGCGACGGTGAAATTCTTTCAAGTTTCAGACATACAGTCAAGAAAGGGCGGATGTTGAGTTCAAGTAATTCTTATATGTGGCGTCCAATATGTGAGTTGTTCACTTTCACGTAGGTCAATGATCGGTGTGTGATGGCGTTGAGCGGATACTTCGAAAGTTGGAAGCACAAAGCAGAGTAATGAGGAACTTAATTTTGCTCGAGTGTTGACTGTGAAGAAGACGATAAGGGACTACAGTTGCAGGTGGAGTCACATGGAGTCTGGGAGTAGCAGCAGTGCTCATGGCATATCTCAAGTCCAATGTACATGGAGGTTCGACGCATGGATGAATCCAAGGTGGTGACGAATATTCGCCAAGGTGGAGTTTGTTAGAATTGTGTCGAATATTATTGTACAAGTTAGGTTACAGTTGGACTTGGCTTTGGACTGTGTGTAGACAGGGTAGGAGTTGTGTCCTAATAGGATATTTGTATCCTAGGCCTCTCATATATATCAAGGGTAGACACACGATGTAAGCTATGCCAACATAATAGCACAAGCACGCGGGGGAACCGGCGGTGTGTGCCGGCGCCCGGGCGGCCGTGGTGCGGTATTGTGACGGTGTCACGGAGAGGAGCGCCCGAAGTCAGGCCCCGGGGATGTAGCCATGATGGTGAACCTCATTAACAAATCTCGGTGTCGTGCTTGTGTGATTGTTTGGTCCTAGGTAGATCGACGGAGCCTCTCAGATTTATTCTGACACTGGGTGCAAAAATCAAAAAAGGAAAAGGAAAAATAACCAACGTGTAGGGTAGTGTACTCTAGGTGTGCATGACGTGACGCATGTATGCATGCACGCACGCACCGCACGGGCGGAAGGAGAGGAATCAGCGCAGCGCAGCGAGCGATGAAGAAGAAGCTAGAAGAAGAACACAGCCACTGCCAGTGAGCGCGGAAGGAGTCAACGCTAACGAGAACCGGACTCCGAGTCGGGACTGGCCTAGCCTGTTATCTCCGCTCATAAATTTGCATCCAAACACGACGGGTGGGATCGGCTTCCAAACCGCGAACCTGCTAAGAAAAGAAACGGTCGATCGACCATGAACCGTTTGTGGTGCTCGCTCTCCCAAATCCTCCGCCGTTGCAGAGCGCCGGCCGCCCCGCAGCGCCTGCTTCACTGGTGTTCTTCCGCCTCCCGCGTCACGCCTGCTCTACTCCGACACCCAGCGTCGACTGTGCTTCGTCGGCAGTTCCGTTGGTACCACGACCCTCGGAAGGTCGCCGTGGCGACGGCGATCGGCTTGAGCGCCGCGGTGATGGCCACATGCGACCGCGAGGTCGTGCCCTGCACCAACCGCTCCCACCTGGTCGTCCTGTCTCCCCAAGAGGAGCGCGACCTCGGCGAGTCCCTCTTCGCCGAGGGGATGGCCAAGCACAAGCATAAGACAGTCGACCCATGCCATCCGGATAGCGTCCGCGTCCGTCGCATCACCGAGAGAATCATCCACGCCGCCAACCGTGGCCTGGGCGTCTACGACAACCGTGACGCCCCCATGCTCCGCGTCACTCGGAAAGGAAACAAGCCGTGGGCACCGCAGCCACACACGAGGCACCTCCATGGCCTCAACGGCAGCTGGGAGCTGGTCCTGGCCACACATGATAACGCCACTGTAGGCTCCGCGCCCGGTGGCAAGATTATAGTCTTCACCGGACTGCTGGACTGGTATAAGACCGACGCCGAGATCGCCTTCGCTCTTGCACATGAGGTACGTACCCTAAGGATTTAAGCCTATGTAATGCGTAGTACCATTTTGATGACAAGTACTTCCGGACGGAGGGAGTACAATGCTGGGTTAGTGTGTTTCTAGTTAGCAAGCGGATTCAATCTCACCACGTACGTTGTTGTCGCTCATTTTTGCTTAGGTTGGGCACCTGATTGCAAGGCACCAGGCGGATATCATGAGTAGGCTGTGGTTACCCGCAATCCTACGTCGGAGCTTCTTACATCGGTATGTATAATAACCGCTTCACTTTTTTTTTTCTCCTAGATGCCACATTAATTTTTCGTATTGATGATTTATGTTTGGTAAACGTTTGATCTGTTGCCAATCCTTCTTTTCATGTGAAATATTATCTCTACTAGTACAATGCCCGTGCGTTGCCACGGGCATTTGACAGAATCCATCTCCATCTCTCTCATATCCTACAAAATAAAAAATTTATAGACATGTGCCTTTTGAGTATTATATCATGTGCATCATATAAACCAAGAAAAACAATTATTTACATGCACCTCTTCTGGTTGTGTAAAGCTCGTTGAGTTTTCAGCCCGGTCCATCATCACTACATCAATGTCTATGTCAGTCGACATTTTCGAAGCAGCATCCAAATCCATCAGTTTTTACCTACGAAGGTGAAAAAATATAAACAAATATTAGATTTTATTTAAAAAATGATGGTATTTAATATATATATATTCACTGGTGAGCTGCTAGAAATGAGCGGTGTCCGTTTTTAACCGATTGAGATGCAGGGTGCTTCATAATAGAGCGAATGCCATGCCAATTTTAATAAATTGTAGGCTCACTTTAAATCACTTGTTGATGATTTTTCTGGGAAATCTCTACTATTTAGGTAAGTGGTATTTTTCATTATAAAAAAGTGTGTTCCGTTTCTCTAGGAGCAAACATCCGATTTCCCCTTTATATAAAAAGTAGTCATTTATCCGCAATTTCTTGAATCCTTTTAAGTTATTAATATATACATAGAGAAATCGTCCGACACATTTCAACAACCACAAGCAATCCAACATAAAAACCAAATCGTTTGCATGGCAAGTTTAAGACACCTCATTTTTCCCCATTTTAAGAAGATGGTGTTGGAACGATTAAAGTATATTCAGTTTCTTCTCTTAAAAATGTGTTTATTTGTGTGATATTCTAAACTAAATTTATAAGTATGAAAAACCTTTAGTTGTATATTCCATGTATAAGATATACTGTACATTCTTGTGGTCTCCTGATTATTTACTTTTAGAAAATCATGTTTTTCTGAGCAAATGCAATGCAGCCTGCTTCTCCTCTTAAAAAGAAATTACCTAAATAAAAAAATGAAAGAAGTCAAGACGGCTCTCACTCGCTCACTGCACGGCACACTCACATCTCTCTCCGCCGCACTCACTCACATTTCACTCTCCACCGCACATGTCGGCGCAGCCGTCTCTCCCGGCCATGGCGCTGCGGTGACGCTGCAACTATAGATCACCGCCATGGCTTGGATCTGTTGTCTCCCCTCCATGGTCCATACCGCCTCCCGCCCCCTCCACTTCCCGCCGCACCCCATCCCCTCCATCGCGATATCTCCGGTGAGCAGCGGGACTACAAATCTGGCCCGGTGAGCAGCCGGATTCGGCCGCCGGCCGAGAGGTGCAGAAGGCCTCGCCGTTATTTTTTGTGCTGGCGATGTAGCTGGAGGGAGGGTCTTCTCCGGTGAGCAGCCGGACCGCACATCTGCCGCGATGAGCAGCAGGATTCGGCCGCTAGTCACGCCGGCCACGTAGCTGTTGGGACGGTCCAATAACGTCTCCAGGCAGTCCACATTCGGCAAGAGCAGAGCCGGGCTGCTGAAGAAGGCGCAGTAGCTCGCCATGCTCTGCGAGGCGGACCTTGGCGTCCTCATCTTCGACAGCGCCGGCAAGCAGATGGACTACTGCAGCCCCTCCACCATGTCCAACAGTTCTCTTTCGTCGATCTTCTCCACCCTATCTCATGGCACGTGCATACATCTCGATTCATCCCGGTTGCAAACTTATTTTGAATATTCTGTAATCCCCTGTCTAGCTAGGTGCCCCTCTGCGGCTCTGACGTGTATACTTTTTGATTGTTCTGTTTTTAGTACAAGAGTACATGTGTCTGGTGAACTGATAGATTCATTCCGGAAGATGAACTTATTAAAGTCACTTAAAATCCTTACAATCATCTAATGCCAAACGATCTGGGGCAGACACAATTGATTTGTGTGAAATAGAAGATGAGAACGAACTTTAATTAGCTAGAGTATGGGGATGCTCTGATTGTGTCTCGTTAGGTAATGCTCATAATTTAGCTCCATGAGGCCAAGGAGAAAAGGCTTGTGCCTCGCAAGGTACAACTTGTGTCAACATGCTCAACAAAATATCGCCTTCCAGACTTGCAGTATAATTCAGAAGGATGGTCAAAGGTTACTTTATGTTGTATGATTATTAGTCAGATAAGAAGTTCAGCTAAAAAAATGTCTCGTGCAGTCAGGAACTGTAAATTTTTAATAAGCTTATATGCTTGTACTCATCTTCCACCACTATATGATGAGCCACAATAACTAACCATCCTCAATCACCTCTTGCAATTCTCAGAATTTCCCATCCTTGATGCACTGACTTTCAACACGACATGTTCTTTCCCTCATCACCTACTCAGATGAAATGGGCATTGAAAAGAAAGAAATATAAGTACATCAAGCATTCAGATGAGGCTATTGACAACCCATAAATCCTGAGTATACATGAACAACCAAATGCCATTTACAATTATACTGAAGGTGGGTAAATAGAAGGGTTGCTGGTGGTACTAATTATTATGTTGTTATTAGCAAATCCTTTTGGAGACCGAAGGACAAGGGTGACAACCGCCTTCCCATAGAGTGCCTACTGATTCTGCCAGCGCTACTTCCATCCTGAGCCCACCAGTACCGCTCATGTGTTGCCACGTACAGAGAAACTATGAATTGAGATTTTCATCAAAAGCATGAAAATGTTAATGTTCCTCTACTCTCCCCTCCCTCGTGTGAGCATACCCAATTAATGGTTGCCTCGCTACAATCAACGTAGCTCTGATGTGCAATGTTTTCTCCTCCAACTCTAACAAATTCATCGTAGCTCGCAACTGGATGGGCCTTGTGGTTGAAGGAAAATATCCAAACCTAAGCAGAAGCAACAAAATGAGGACACCTTATAAAAAACAAAAAAGCGAGTCATATATGCATGTACTGTAGCTCGATGAATATTTGTCCTCAATCCCCTCTCTCCTTCATTCCCCCCTCGCAGGCGATGTGCTGGCTATTTGAAAATATAAATACCCACCACTAAACATATATCAAGAGCTTCGTCTCCGACTTCGCTCTGCCTTTGACAACAACAACAAGCATTAGATAGACCTTCATCTCAATTTCAACTGTGCACAAAAATAACAATATAATTAGAAGAGAGGCATCTGCAAGAAGGGGTTTAGTGAGACCATGAGGCCACTACACTATTGTACGGGTTTTTAGAAAGGTTCGAATACATGTTTTGTTGTTTGTTTTACCTGAATGCCAATGAAAGAACATATTTCATAAAACAAATTTGATTCGAGGAAATGCACTGCAAGATGTTACAATTCCAAACCGAGCTAGGTACGGCCAAAGCTTCATGCCTAAGAGAAAAACAATACAACAACGAAATGCTCGCAAACTAAGCTAGCTACAGCCGACGATTAATACATGTAAGAAAATAAAATAGTGTGAAATCAGGAATGAAAGATCAAGAAACTCACATGGGGGTAGTTCATCATTCTCAAAAAAAGAACAGTTTATGTACGACTCTATGAGAAAGTCGATGACTTATGTCTCCAGAATGAAATAGCTTTCTTGCACATCTTGCTACCAGAAAGTGCACCAAAACTGAAGGAAGAAACAGTAAGCATATTTTTTAATGCGAAACCTAGTGCATCTAAATATGTCACGTAGTAACGGGAGTGGACATATTAAATTGAAAGATATTTGCATCTAAAAAAAGAGATCGATCTCTGATTTGTTGAGTAATTAACAAACCCAGTGTTGTTCTCTTTCGTCGACGGTCTGCACGCTCCCCACCCATGTTCCACCTTGGGCCATGTCCGTCCGCTCCCAGCTTAATCCCCAGAACTTTGTTACGTCATGATCGCTCCGTCCGCTCAATGCTAGGAGATTTGCACATGGATGCATCCGCCGTCAATACCAACTGCCCATCATAGAAGAATGGATTAGTACGTCAACCGGGGTAATAAATATGAAACTCACACAAATGGAATTTACAGTTATCAACAAACACTAATCAGAATACCTTCTAAATCTCACGTAGTGGACGGTTGATTTGAACATCATTGTGTTACAGAAACAATGTACCTTTCTCAGCCTACTACCAGGTGCGGAATCCATAGACCACCATGATCCTCAACACATCAAAGCTGTTGTACATCATTAGATTAGTCTGTCCTCCCTATGATAAATTGTGTAACACTGTGAAATATAACAAATATTGTTATCCCATTGTGAACAGAGAAAAGAAAGAACAAATTATCTTCATACTCCATATTTTTGAAAACTATTTAGTCAACAAGAACATGTACTTGCCAACTTCATTGTAAACCAACTCTAGTTTGCAGCAAGGTTATTTATTAATTTATGTGAAATGTTTTTGCCATTTAGAAAAGCTTAGAACCAAATGGAAAATTACGAAGAAGCCCAAATATTTTTATTCCTCTTTGGTTTCCCTTAGGTGCTGCGGGCAGAGTATGATGCACGTTCGTTGCTACGGGCTACCACACATATAAATGAATCAAACAAAAGATTAAGGTCGTCTTTAAAAATAATCCGGACGTGTTCGGACAACAAACGAACACCCAACAAGCCCCCAAAATTGAACCATGGACAGTTAGACTCATCCAAATCTAGACCATATGTGGGAAACAAATGTGATTGTCCTTTTGAAGAAACCAAGCAATTCATTTACCCTTCTATCCTAAAAGTCCAGGTTGCAAGTTGCAATTGATACGCCACTGTGTTTTTTGTTTCTACATTTCACCGTGTGAAATCCTTGATATAGTTGTTTTCTTCTTTGTTTCTTCATCTAAAAAATACATGGATATACATCCCTAAACTCTATCAGATCATAAGTTGTACAATTAGCCAATAAAGGTCACACCATGTGACAATTATATTATTGTTCTCCATGGAGTCCTAATAGCAAATATTATTTCAATTCTTGATGAAGAAACCACACGCTTTAAATGAACGATGCTTGTTTAATCATTGGGTGAGATTCAATCTTTTCTGTATTTCAACTAAAGGAAACAAGTATATCCTTCAGAAAAACAATGCATGCCAGTATACTGGTAAACACTATACTTCAATTCCCAAGCAATAGAACATCATGTGTTATCTCTTTGGCATCCCAAAATAATACTCAAAGACTCTGACTGACCATTGAGAAACACCATGTACCTGTTCCTCGATGTACCACTCTGAAGAACCAGATCAAAGTCTTCTTTTTCTCCTAGCTTCATCCCCTCTTCTGTTGGAGACATGCTCCCTCCGATCCTATGAAGTGTAAATCTCCGCTCACGCCCCCAAGGAGTGGCAGGGCATTACTTTGAGGCAACCACACCAATCAAAATAACCATGTCATCATCAACACTTAATATATACCACCCCTAACAGATTAGGTCTTCAACAAGAATGACGCACTAACAGACGTCGTCACCTCATCCATACCCACCTCTCAAAAGACACACCATATGTATCCTTCAGGCAGAAGCAAACAGTAACATAAAAAATTGAGCTCATCAAAACATGGACAAAATCCCACTTTGCGTAAGCATGTACAAGATGTGAAGCATGCACACCTATATATTCTTCGAGAATCATGTCCAGCACCTGCGGGACAGACAACAGCATTCTCCATGCTATCCCAAATTCACATTAAAAGAACAAAAAAATTCTTCAGGGAAAGGCACACAAAAAATCATAATCTCACCACAAGGAACCGATCAGCAAAAAAAAATCAATGAATACAAGCAGATCAATTCTAAAGCTTTGAGATATTGCAATCTCCATGATCCAGTACCTGCAAAGAAAAAAAACAAGCTTTTTCGGTGAAAAAAAGGACCAACGAAGGAACCACATGAACAGTCCCAGAAATCATTAGGTAAAAGGGTGATCATTCATGAAAAGAAGTCATCCATCCCTATGAAAGGTGCAGACAACACCTCCCTGAATTCCTGCAATCAGGAGATCAAAATCAAGATTAAATAACGAACTACTTATTTTCTAACATGAGAACAACATTGGTTCCTCTAATCAAGATTAATTAATGAATCCCTTACTTTTTTAACAGGAGGACAACAATGGCTGATCTAACAAAAGGAGAATTAAATGACAATGCTGGTGTTAAATATTTTTGATTTCTGTATATCCTCATTAAAGCAAAAAACAAAGATAATTCAGAGGACACCAACTTCAAGACCAATGCCCTGTAGAAGTAACTCACAATTCTCCCTTTTCGCATATGAAAATCACTCCTTGTTCCCTCCCCATGGACATGACCAGAGCAATGTAAAGGGCGTACTGTGATCATCACGAGTTTTTCAGCACATCACCTTGAGAAAATATCAGTATAAATAAGCAACTCAATTTCTCTTAATAACTAAACTCACAATATAACTTGTTCATATGCGAAAAACTTCTCGTGAAAATTAACACAAACTATGTAGTATGTTGCTTGTTTGCTCTCCTATATAACTACTTGGTAAATGCACAAGCAGGGACATTTACCTGCCCACCATGTGAAAATTTGCAGGAAGCTCCGTGACTGCATTCGCTTTTCTGGAAAGCATAGCAGATACCACGGCCCTGGACAGCTACCTCATCATCATTCTAAATCTGCGGGAACTCCAACCAGTGTTTGCATTTCTCTGAAAGATAACCATGAACACCAGAATTAGTCGGCAATCATGATGGTTCAGTGGAAGTACTTAGGAATGTTACTGATAAGGTATAAGGCCTAGTGAATGATATAGGCATGAAAATATTTTTAACGCATGTGAAATCCCTTCTCACTGAGTATCATTTGCAAGCTCTACAAAGTCACTCTCTGTCACTGAATTCAAAATGGCATATCAAATCTCGTACATCACCTCAATATTCAGTAACATATGGATCCACATTCATCTCAAACAACAGGACCTAGTAAGACAAAAATAAGCCAAAAAACTCAATGATCAAAACTAATTTACCAGAGCGGGTAAGGAAAGATTGTCAACTCTCACTCAACTGCACGGCAGCGGCCCAATGGAGGTTAGCTCGTCACAGACGAAGTTGCCACTGCTGATGTGGGGTACACCAAGGAGGATGGCATAGGCCATCATGCCAACGCTGGAGCACCGATGGAACAACCACTGCAAGCTCGCATCTGCTGCATCCTCGCAGGCTGACTGGCGGGGCATAAAATTTCGTGAGAAGGGATCGATACATACAAGGAGAATCCACGAAGAAAGATATGTTCAGGTGCACACTCGGGCCGCGATTCACACGAGCAGCAAAGGAGGTCACCTGAAAATCAACCTTGTGAGGTTGATAACGAAATCTTTGCAACACTACATGTAAGCTAATGAAAAAGCAAGAAGTATGCGTGGAATAGAACATCCAAAATTATGCTCTGGGACATTGATTCTAATATAGCTCAGCACCAAGGAAACAAATGTAGCCAGACTTAAAGGAATATTTAAAGACCAAACTGAAATTAAATGTCATTAAAAATCAAACACAACACATGAGGAGAAAGCAAAGTGAAATACCTTTCATGGAAAATTGTTAGTGGCTCGCCTGCGATAGATGTCCTTTGTCTCTATGACGTCTCCTGGTAACCACAATCCTCACAAACAGCGCTGAGTGTCAGAGCCCAAAGTATGATGATGCTGATTAGATGCGCTTGACATTCATGAACCTAATCTAGCAAATCAAATGTGACATTCGTCAATTTTAAATTTTAAATTATTTACCTGTTGGCTAATGGTAAGCACAGATAGTACGGTAGAAGAGGAAGCGTGCATTGAAGGGTCAACTCATGCTGCTTGAGGTCGGCCAGGTCATACTTCTTGCCAGGGAAGTGTGAAAGTTAGCTCAAATATGCAAAGAAGAAATATGTCAATTTGAATATGCAGTTACCGACAATGTACTAATTATTGTGAGCATAATTAGGAAGAGAAGGACTGACCAAGACGATGCCCACCAGAAGGAAACTAAAACAAGTACATTTAGAGGTTCTCTTCTGTGAAGCAGCAACTTAGATTGTAGAAAGAGAGACTTAACAGAGCTACCAAGATCCACAAGCAACAGGAAGAGCCGAAGAGGTGATAAAACTGGTCATGTGTAGGACATTTCTCATGAACAATGGTGCCAATAGTATAGCTAGCTACTGATTTCACAGTTGAGGTGAACCCCTGTGAATTCCCCTGCAAAGATATGTATCAGGCAAGTCTAAAAGGCACCAGTTTGGATATACAAATTAAGCCAAGAAATGTGTCACTATTCCGAGGAGATGATTGCATAATTCTAAACATGTTCAAGAATTGACGTTTTTTAAATGCATAAAGAACATCGTTCTGAATCTACTGCTACAAAACTTACGCATTCATGCCTTTCCCTTTAGTATCTAATTTACATTGGGCAGGTAACTGTCCATCAACACAGCTGATCAATTAGACCTCTTTCTAGGATTCCATTTTGTGCTACCAGCATCTGCCACAACCCTATTGCTCGGTAAGTAAGGATACATGACAAATAGTCTGAAAAACGTTGAAAAGTAAACATAGATGGAGAAGCGAGGGATTGATAGATGGAGAAGACAAGGAATCGATCCATCAAGGGATGCAGAAGACTCGAGGGATCAAGGGATGGTTCAAACCTATCAGGCCGGCTCCTCGGCGGCGGCAGTGCGTGAGGCCGCAGAGGTGAGGCCGGCGTTGGCTGTGACGGCGTCGGCCAGGGCCGCCCGGGCCACAGAGGAGTCACCGGAGTCGAAGGGATGAGTTCAAGGTCGGACGAGGAGAGGACGGCGGCGACCACACTTTGTCTAGTACAACGCGACCACGCCGTTGGGGATCCGCCGCGGTGGCGATGGCATCCCTGGGGATCCGCGGCGGCGGCGTGCAGCGTCTCTGGGGATTCGCGGCGGCGGCGACGGTGTGCGGCGACCTAGGATTCGGCGGCGGCTGCCGCAGTGGTGGCGGGGAACCCTAGACAAGGGAGGTCGAGGGAGAGGGAGGAGTGATGGACGGCGGCGGCGGAGATCGATCTGGGAACGAGGGATCGATCCAGGGTTTTCGATACGATGACGAAAATAAACCGGTGTGCGATGACGAAAAAAACCGACGGTGGGAGTATGACGAAAAAAAACCAGCGAAAATTGACCAGACGACTATTCACCAAGTCGTCCATTAGGAGTAGAGATTTTTATTTACTTCGCATATTACTTTGTCTTGGGTCAAACTTTTTAAACATTGACCAAGTTTATAGTACCATATATATATTATTACTACGAAAGTTTAGATTGTCTTTGATAAATTTGGTCAAACGTTATAAAGTTTGACTTAGGTCAGCTAATATGCGGAGTAAATAAAAACAAACGGAGTATAAATTTATTATATTTTGTGATTAAAATTTAATTATATTGAAAAATGTCAAGTTTTATCTAAAAAATAAAAACATTATGGTTGTGTGCATGACCACATGCAGCGGCGGAGGGTCTTACCCTCTTTTCGATTTTTGTTGTTGTTGTAAAACTTAAAAGCTGCAATGTGTAGCCATGTCCTTTGTTCTCTACGTAAATTTGTTGAAATCCGTTATATGCAAAAATACAGAGATGGGCAGGCAGATTATGTGTGAAACTTAAAATTGTTTCTATTCTCACTGAGGGGTAGAGCTAAAGAATTGTTGCAATTTTCTTTATCTAAAAGTAAAATTGTTTCTTGGAATAAGTGGAAGGAACTTTTTATTGGAAAGTGTTATCCTCTTGCTAGTACAACTTAGAGATGGTATCATGATCTTTAAGGAAAGTAATAATGATCATTTAGCACAATTATGAGAAAGAATGAGAAGTATGCGTACAAATCCTAGTTTTGGTGTACTCCCTCCGTCCATGTATATAGACCCTATATATATATATATATATATATATATATATATATATATATATATATATATATATATATATATATATATATATATACGGTAGCGCTAAACTAAGCGAGAGCGTAGAGTCGATTATCGTACGCGCCGGTCGCTAATTGCTCGTTCCTTGCCCCACCCCGGCCCCGCTTTTGGAATTGATGGTAAAAACTGCAGTGGAAATCGTAATGGAATTATTTCTGTTACCGCTGCTAGGTGCCCCACCTCCGCTCCACACGCCTCTATTCGCTATTGATAGTAAAAGAGATATCATATATGGTAACGGAACAAACAACTTTACTGGATTGCATGGCCCACATGATATTCCATTGCTCGTACCGTTATCCATCGTAAAAAAGACAGTTTTTATGGTAATAGAATTAAAGCCATTACGTGACGGAGAGCACCAGTCCCTAATCCATGTTTATTACCCATGCGATATTCTTATACTACACGTAAGACACCACTTTACCATAAAGTGCAGGTAGCATGAAAATAAGTATTAACATGCCTCACACGACGTAACCATAAAGTTATAATTATCTACTATCGAGAAGGACGATCTTGTATAGTAATAGTGCTAGTACTATGAGTTTACCATTACTTGCATGTGTCATTACTACCATGACATGTAGATGGTGCGTGCTCGCACAGTGGTAATGTAGCCACATGCAATAGTAACCAAGAGAGGAGGGTTACCATAAATTGAGAGTCGTTTTAAACTAGGAGCGTCTTTCTGGTAATTGTGGCAGGCTATTTACGATCGAATTATGAAGGACGCTCGCGCGGGTGGGTTTTCCTACTTGGGGTGGTTCGAGTGGCCGGTAGCGCGCAGAATAAGATGCAGTACGCTCAGGCTTATTTTAGCATAGCTATATATATATATATATATATATATCGATAGAGGCAGTATCATTTTATTTTGAAAATTGGTCATCCTGATCACGGAATAATTAAGCCGACCCTCACCACATGGAAATTTGTGAATTCAGCCTTAACTGGTATGGTAACGACCCCCCCCCCCCCCCCCTCATGGGAGCTCTTTTGCAGAATGAAATTTCTTACTTTGTTTAATATCAAGCACATGCAAGTATCTCATGTTAATTACAATCTCTTCATGATTGTCTCTTATGTATGTAGTAAGGAGATAGAGGCAGATCGCATTGGAACCTTACTACTTGGTGCTGCTGGTTTCCATCCACGCAATGCCCTTGCATTCACTGGGAAGTCAACCGAGATTGTAGGAGATCATACTCTACGGAAAGAGATCCTAGAAGCTGATCATCCTCACCCCAAGAGAAGATTGTGGCATTTATTAGACGCCAATACAATGGAGGAAGCGCTGAAACTGTACAGAGAAGCTACTGCCATGGATAAAGTAAATGAAAAATATTTTGTCAACCGTACCATGTAAAGTTATACCGTTTAGGGTGAATTCCACAAAAAGTTTGGCAAATGGTATTTTACATTTTAAAAAGGGAAATTTATGGTGCATTATGTATAGTACACGAAAGGGGGTGTATTATCTGGGTGATCCAACGGTTGAAGCGATTTGGGTCGTCTTAAAGCCCAAGAGCATAATTGTCTTATAAAACAATTCAGCCCAACTGTGATATCTATTAGTGTCTCTGTATTTGAATTTGGGTTAGCGGTCCCTCGTCTCCATATGCCGGGTCGACCTCACTCGCTGTCACACTCCCTCCTCCCCCTCTCACACCGCATAATCCACCTCCCAGGCACGTCCCCTCGGGTTCTGCGGCGCCAAATTCACATACTCCACATAGGCAGTTGAATTCTTGCATTGCATGAATTTTCTTAGAATTCTTCCAACTCTTTCCATACCGGATGCCAAAGCCCATCTCCCAGTTGTATTAATTGTAGAAGTTATATCCCTCAGTGATAGTATTTAAGGATGTTCTGGTAGATTGGCACATAATAGTTTCTGTTGTCCGTGTTGAATAGGCATATAATGATTTTTGGAGAGCACAAAACCGAGAATTCTTTGCTGGCTGAACATGTGGAACGGAATTGTCATGTGACCTAAAAGAATTTCAAAATTAGAAATATAGAGGCCAAGATTTATAAACTCGTGACAACAAATTTGTAGGAATGTAGAGGATTTACATATGAGTTGCCGGTGCACGTTTGCTTGAATCGGCATCATTTTTTTCATCTATTGGCATAGAAGATGACAAGCGTTAATTACCTATAGTGGAATCATTTGAAGCATGAGTATGCATTGATTGAGGTGATTGTGGTGAAGGCATGGAGTGAAACTGAGGAATACCAAGGGAGGAACACCGGACAGAACATCAAGTGAATCAAATGAGACGTTGGTAGAATGAAGACTGATGTGCCATCTGAAATAATGTTAACAGAGGGAGTAAATAACAGAAAGAACCGTCATAGAAACAGGGTACGAAAGAAAGATACATATGACACAAATCACGCGAAAGTATGTGCCCTTCGAATTCTTGTGAAAATTTGTTGTAGTCAGCAGTATCACTAGGATCAGGTTCCCCCTCATGTTCATCATCTATCGGCTGTGAGCAGATATGAGTATAATTTACATTCTCTTGAAAACTGAAAAGAGTAAGCAAAAATAAGTGAGAAAGAAAACTAAAATTTCTGAACAATCCAATTGGTGATCAACATCTGTAGAAATGACTGGAATAGAAGTCTGTACCGAGAAAAACGTTGAGACAATCTATTATATTCGTTACTGACTGGCAGAGGTATATCAGACGAAGTTGGACTGGGAGGCATACTCATACTAGAGAGCAAAGACATTTGGTCTAAACTAGAATCAGTATCACAATCAGCACTAATTTTAGAATGCATAAAATTCTGAAAGCTACAGTACATGATGACATTAATAACTAGTTAAGTAACACGAATAAAACTTAAATGCAACAAGTTTACCGGAAAAGGGTTTCCCCCTGCTTTGTATTCCAAAGCAAACCACCATTGAACACATCGCAATGCTGGCGAGAGCAGCACATCAGGCCCAAAGAAAAAGAAAAAGAAATAAATGCCAACAGCAGCAGCTCGATAAAGTGTGGCAGACCCGCGACCGCTGCGCCCTCCTGATACAAACCACCACAGCCCGAGGCTCCGATCTACCGCGAACTAAGCAGCACCTCCAAGAAGGGATGCGACGCCAACGACGCTGCTGCCCGGACAAGTCCTAGGGTTTCCCCCAGTATGCGGAGGGAGGTGGGGGATAGCTACTCCCGATACCCTCCAAGAAGGGATAGTGGCGATCCTCAAAAAAAAAGAAGGGATAGTGGCACCGGCCGGTGTCACCATCGGAGCCGGACGAACCGGCAAGGATTTCTCCCGCACGCCAAACCCCACCGGCCAACCGGAGCCGACCAGCCAAACCACCGCCCAACCATGCGCCATCATGGTTGCTCCGCCACCAACGCCGTCTCGCTACGAGCACCACCACGAGGCCAAGAAGACCGGAGAGAAGATCCAAGCGACGGGAGCAGCAACACCGAGGCCGGGCGGGAGGGAACCACCTCCACCGCCGTCGTGCGGGAGGCTCGCGCCTCCGGCACCGTCGCGGTAGCCGTCTGGACATGGCAGCGGGGCATACCTGGCCACCCCTGGCCCGGCCAGGCCTGAAATGGTCCCGCTAAGCCCCGCTGGTCACGCTGCAGCAGGCTGGCGTCGACGCCACCAGCCCCCGCCGATCATCGCCGCTCGCCACCGCTTCCTGATGGCCACGCCAACGCCACGTCTGTCGCCGGCCCGCCCAGGCCCAGATGGGGCCCGAAGGGCCCAAATCTGGGCCGGGCGGGCGCCGCCAGCCCGCGCTGCCGCGCAGCCCCGCCGCCCAGAGCTCGCCCCCGTTGTCGCAGGAAACCCCGCCGCCGCACAGGACCGCCGCCGCCTGAAGACACCGCCCGGAGCACTCCGTCCCGTGCCAGAGAAACCCTAGACGGGTAAGGGCCGGGGGCCGCCGCCGCCAACGTCGCCCGGACCAGGCCCGCGGGGGCGCCGGCGACGGCGGCAGGAAGGAGGAGGAGAGAGGGGGAGGGCTCGCGGGGAGGGAGGGGAGGCGCGGCCGGCCGCCCGCGGGGGCGGCGCGGTCGCGGTCGGGAGGGAGGGGAGGGACTTGCCTGCAACAAGTTTCAGATGACGTAACTTGAGGATGCAGAAATAAACTACTTATATGGAAGGAAAACATTTCAGAATCACCTAGTATGTTGATGTTGTATTCAGAATAAACTCATATCCATTGGCACTGAATAGAGAGAAGGTACAGATTCAGATTCCTAAATCTGCGGATCTGTAAAAAAACGTTCGTTCTGAAAGACAACCATATTCCCCAGTTGCCGATTCAGAATCGTGTGATGACTGAATGTTAGTAACATCAAAGTACTCCGCACAAAGTGAGATAGTAAACAAGACTGCATCAGATGGCCTGAGGTCTGCAAATCTGTATTGATAAAATGGCAGATAGAAAGATACGAGCAACCTATGTGACTAAGCAAGAATAGTAGTAGAAGAGAAGAAGTAACACAATAAATTACCTGTCGAATTGCAACTTTAATCCATTAAACTCCTCTCGAAAAGATCCCATATTTATAGTGCACAGAATACCCACAGTAGGTGAGCAGCAAAGCAAAGAAATTACATGAATGTGAAGGGAATAGAAAGAATCGGATGAGAGAAGATGAAATAATAGTGGCGATGTACAGGAGGAAAAAGAGTTCGCCCAGATTACAAATGTAGAGACAAGAGTAAGGAGATGAACAGGAAGCAAAGAAGTAAACATATAAGGTCGACCCGTAGTCAAAGGAGGGATAATACACAAGTACATACCACGTATCTGTACACGACCGACCTGAATACTCGGCCGTATTTTGATGTATATCAACTACCAATGGGTTTTCATAATTTTCCAGTACACACAAGTGCATGAATCACGACGCGAACGGTCGCACTTACTGGGTCGCGCAACTGTGTGCCTCCGCTCTTGCATGCCCCTGCGCCGCTCTTGCATGCCCCTGCGCATTTTCGCACACTCTCACCCACTCCACATTCTCCCTCTGATATGTGTGTGGCTACAACTTGAGCTTTAGTGGGGTGTGGTATATGAACTAGAAGGATTGGGCGCACTTTGCTGCGTTGTGCTGTTGTTGGATTTCTTAAAAAAATACTCACTTTATTTCTAAATATGAGGTGTATTAAATTTTTGAAAAATCAAATCTTTTAGGTTTGTTCAAATTTGTAGAGAAATATATAAAAATCGATAATATCAAATCTGTATGATTAGATTCATCATCAACTGAATTTCCACACTTTTTTTAAATATTGTGGACGTCGATACTTTTTGCTCTGACCTTGGTCAAAGTTAAAGAAATTTGACTTTTGAAAAAACTAATACCCCTTAAATTTTGAAAATGGTGAAATATTTAGTTTGGCGGGTGGGGAAAATGATGGAGTGTTTTTCATTTTTACTTACAAAATGCGGTGATCTGATGGGCCTTTCGTGGTGTGGTTTTGTGTTATCTGCAAACTAACGTAAATTTATGTCAGGAACTTTATGCGTCGGTGGCTGCATGTACTATATTGGTGCTACAATATCACATGTTGTCACTTCTTTTTTCTAGGTAGTTGGAGGGTGCACGTGATTGAGGTGTTTTTTAGGTCGGCTTCTACTGATTGATTTGAAAAATCGTTGGCCCGATCACAACCGTAAACCCAATCAACAATTGAAAACCTAAATTGAATGAAAAAGGTTCAAAATTAGGGAACATAGTGAATTAAAATAATTAAATAGGCGAGCTCCTTGAGAAATTGTTGAGCCGGTCAAAATTGGGTGAGCCAATTCTAAACCGAAGACCTTAATTAATTGTGAGGCCTTCAAAATTAGGAAGCACTAATAGAATGCCCATGCGTTGCCATGGGCGCTTTTTTTATTACACCTATGAATACAATGCATATTAAATTTCACACATAGATTTTTATCTGACTGCGCATATAATGTATATCATATTTCATATATGCGCATATGCAATCTACATTTTTATCAATAAATCACTCAACATCTTCTTCTTTCTCCACCAACTATCTCAACAACCCCGGTCCATGTTCGCCACCTCATGAGGATGGAGTAAAAAAATTATTTCACTAACTGTTATAAGGGATCGGCTAGGTGCGGTTTAGAGGAGAAAAAGGCCAAATATACTCCATTATGGCCGGATAAGGGATCGGTTAGAAATGCCCTAAGAGCCTCGTGTGTGCAAACTGCAGTCGAATTACTCGCCTCGTCAAGTACATTTAACTGATATGACACCATGCACCACTTTTCTCTCCTTGCAGCCTCCGTGTGAATTGCAAGATAAAGTTTCCCCTTCTAAAGCTCTTCCACTTGGTATGTGCCGCACTCATACAGTATATGCCCGAGCTGCTCGAACGTAGCCCGTGTGTATATCTTACCAGCATGATGCTCCATAGCTAAGTTGGCTTTATAGAGAGGCCTACCCTGAAATGTAGATGAACCAAATTATTAACTAGCTTAGTATTAGACATTTACTCGAAAATATCAAACAAGTATTGCTATTTGTGTCCGCTTCTCCTCGTAGTTCTCCTCTGCTTCCCTGTCAAACTAAAGTCTCATGTACTTCTTCACAACATATGCATTGGACAGAAAATAATTCGTCCGCATGTGGTTCACACTTTCACTGCACTATGTGTTGGTCATCTTAGCACAGAAAACACCTTTAAAATATGGCTTGGCCCACTTGTGCCTTATTTCATGCAGTTGCGTCATGTATGAGTGAGTCTTTAGATTATATTTGTCCATCGAGATCTTCCAAGCTTCCTCGAATTCGTCGATTGTAAGCATGTGATTTACTACTTTGTGGAACTCTGCCCTAAACTCGCTTTTCTTGGTGTACAATGAACCAAGTGATTCTTTTGCCTTTTTTAGCACGTGTCACTTGCACCATCGATGCGATGTCTGAGGCATTACATTTGTTATGGCAACCTCCATCGCGCAGTTTTGACCTGCACAACAAGACAAATCATATTAGATATCTATGCTGCAAAACCATCATTCCAAACTAGATGACATACATTTTGCTTGTATTATGTGGGTTCAGACATGTTAGAATTGTTTTGGGTGCACTCCCTCCCATCATCCTAACGAACTCAGTGAAAACCCACTCAAATGTCTCCTCCTTTTCATCACTCACCAAAACCCCAACTAGGATGATACTCTGAAAAGGATTGTTCACACCGACGCATAGATCAAATGGTATTTTGTATAGACGTCAATGTGTTTGTGCCAAGGCCAGTGTATTGTCTGCCCATATGTTGGAGACAGTGAGTGGTTGTGCTGCTCACGATGCTCAACTACGTACCAACTGTTGTCCTTTGAACGGAGCAATCTTATTAGTGCAGGGCATTCCCATCGGCATGATCTGGTGTTCCCCACCCCAGCTTTTCCCTACAAAATCATATTCAAACAAGAACCATGGGTCAAGTTTGATGAAGAGCAAACTCAAACGGATTAATACATTTTAGTCCAGTAAGGGTACAGTTGCGTACTGCACACAAAATTTCTTGCATGCATTTTGTCCTCTCCACATTCATTCTGCTCTTCCGTATCTTATTCAGAACCCCTCCTCCCAGCAGTAGAGATTGTAAAAGTCCTAGGCCTCACCAAGTGTATCGAAGCTTGTACCAAGTGCAGGGATGATTACAATGTCACCCGGTTTCTTAGAGAATCCACGATGTTCCTTCTCAAGGGTGCTTGCACGCCCAGGGCAAGGCGTCCGTATGTCCTGGAGCAGCTGCTCCAATTCTCACCCTGCGTTTTCATGAATCAAGCTTTATTAGCATGTTTTCTGATAAATAATGCTATATACATCAAGTGGTTTCGACACTCTCTACATCATGCATTTCCATTTTACGATGGATGATCCTTTCGATTCTGCCCAACTCAAGTTTGTATTATAAGTTTCCAACTCAAGTGTGCTATCTATTCACTCATGTCAGTATCTAGGATCCGGGAACCTAACCAACATTGTTATGATTTTTCAATCATCAGGTGGATGACAGTAGCTCTGTCGCTGGTTACGAGGAAACAACACAGGTTTTGCACACAGTCTATGTAACATTTTTAATTTCTACAGAAATTTCGATATTTCAAAAATCTAGGGAGGGTACAAAATGTGTACCGCGCAGCCACAAACAATTTCCTGTGTGCATTTTGTCATCTCCAGATTCAGTCTAATCTTCCCGTACCTTATTCCAAATCCTTCCCCCACAAGTAGAGACTGTAAAAATCATAGGCCTCCCCGAGTGTATCGAAGCTCGTACCCAGTGCTGTCACGATTACAATGTCATCTGGTTTATCTGCAAACCCCCGTATTGCCTTCTCAAGGGCGTTGGTTGCCCAGGGCAAGGTGCCCTTCCCGGAGCAGCAGCTCCAATACTGCATTTTCATAATTCAATATGTGACAACATATTTTTCTACTAAAACTAAACGGATGATGCACTTATGCATACATTTTTTTACCAGTCATGACCCATAGGATTGTGTTCAACTCAAGCTCCAATTCAAAAGCTTTCCCAACTGAACTCTGGTATTTATTTGCTCATGTTGGAATAAATTATCCACAAAACTAACCAACAATATTATGATTTTTTTTAATTCATTTGGTAGGTGATAGTACATCCAACACTGGTTATCAACATAATATGTATAACAATTTTAATTTCGTTACTTATTTCCTACTCCCAAAACTATAAATGAAATCTCGTTGCACGACTGATCACCCTATATGGAACTCGCTAGTGCAAATTCTAAGTTGACCAAAAATTGGACAAACATTGTACAATCAAAACACCCATATCGAACAGGCTTGCTTTTAGTCCACCATACATTTTCCTTGTTTTACAATTTTAGTTTGTAAGTACAAGTTTTCAGCTCAATTTTGCTATCTCTTCCCTCATACCAGAATCCAGTATCCATAAAACAGGCTAACACTGTTATGCTTTCTGTTAATCATGCGTTGGTGCTAGTATCTTCAGCATTGGCTAGGAGGAAAACACACAAGCTTTCCAAAAAAAACTCTGTGTAACTATTCCAATTTCTCCAGGATCTACCTATTCCAAATTTTGTAACTAAAACCTCCTACAAAACTCACCAGCCTATCTGCAAGTCAGTTCATGCGATTTGAAGTACAACAAAAATCATACAAACAGTCTCCAATCCAAGCACAATTAACCAAGAGGTTACCTGCGAGTCCGTCCTGGAGTTTTTGGATCAATCTGACCAATTAATTTCTCAGATGCCCCTTCCGCCGCACAGATCTTCCCGTCAGCGCTAGCTTTCACCATGGTGCTGGTACCTCTTCAGCTCCTGTCGCCACCGCGGGGTAGTGCAACGGCTCCATTGGAAGCTGGTTGTCATTAACCTCTTCCATCATGGCAGTTCTGCAGTCGGCCAAATTTTTAGATCAGAGACACAGATCGATTGCATCCACAAGCAGAAACGAGCGGGCGAGGCATGGGGGATGGGAGGGGGTGGGGATTGTATTACCTCCTAATAGGTTGCATCAGGAACTCCACTCCGACAAGCGGCACAGTGTATACCTCCACCGCCAATCTCCGCTGCTTAGGATTGCGCGGGCGTCAATGGTGATCCAAAAAGCGTGGCCAGAGGTGGGAGACAGGTTGCCTTGGTCTCAGTCGTCATTTACTAGTCTCCACACCGCCGCCTACCGGAAATCCCAATTCTTGAGCTACGGATCAGGACCACAGCAGCGTCCCAAGCCACGGCTATGCGAATCTCTGGTCACGGCGGCATCTGCGGGCTCCGTCACCGGCGTGGCGTATGCCCTAGCTGTATACCATAATTTCTATTCCCATGATTTAAAAACGAGCTACTGGCTGGCTTAGTAATTTAACGCTACACATGCCGATGCCATGTCTAGCCGCCCAAATAAAGCGCTCACTGTGCTCGCGAGCAAAACAACCGCGTCAATTATAGTAGTTTAAATTACAGTATGTATAAATTGTAACTCTATGACCCTTGCTACTTGTAGAGGTAGTGGAAACTAGTACAAGTGGATTTTTGCTAGTTTGGTTTTTGAATTTTGCTGCAGCGCATTACTTCCGTGTGTGCAACCATAAGGTAGGTGTAGAAAAAGATATTCTCAAGACCATCAGAAAAAAAATGGTGAGATCGGAACATTGATTAATTTATGTTTTGTTAAATTTTTGAAACTCAATATTTCCAATTTTCAGTAAAGGACAAGAAAAAATCATCAAATTTAAAATGTTTGTACTTATTATTATAGTTCTCGGCTGCCGTCGGACATGTCGTAGTCGTCGTCTCCCCTGAGCTACCGTGGTGTAAGCAAACGACCATGGGGCACGTGGAGGCACATGTCACCACCCAAACATGGACATGCATGCACTAGTGGCTTGCCACATTTTCTACCACGGTGCAAGCGATGCATGCCTGCGATTTCCTGGCAATCCAGTACCATAGCCCAGAGGACAGAGGTGAGGTTCACCCCGGTGTTGCCCATTTCGCAGAAATCCATGCGCCTAACGATATTAGCATAGCCTCCAGGGCGTAGGACAAGGAGCACCCCATGGGCGAGGCGCAGCTCAATGTCAAGGTCACCACTAACCCCTTAGTGGCTTAGTTTCTCAAGGAGGGTCCGTAGCTCCTCGTCGTGAACCACACATTCTTCTCGTCAATGGAGGACGAGTGCCAGAGGGAGCAAAATGCTGGGTAGATCACTCGCGAGAACGTTGAGGGTGATGTGATGCTCGACGCAATCCATGGCGAGGTCACCTACGAGGAGGGCGATATGACATGGAGATAGATCACCGCCAACAACCACGAAGCCGGCCCTTCCGACGGGGATGGGGACGGTGAAGAGTCCTCCATTGACGACTACTCTGACTTGGAGTTCGACACCTACTACAACGAGCACAAAGATTCCCTCGGGGGTAGCTTTAGTGTAGTACTGTTAAATTTATGCATGTTTTATGTTAACTTAATGTGCAACCGATCATACTAGTGTTTAAAGTACACAATGAACTATGTTTGTTCTTAATGTTTCTTTGAATATGTGTTTTGTTCATGTTTCTTAGCAGTTTTGGTTCAACATTTCTTTATCATAAACTGTGATTTGTCAACATCAATGTAGCAAATAGATCACACGTGCCTGAAGTTTGGTACAACAGGCTAAGGGGGCATGCTCTTATGTGGTTCAATACCCTAAGTTTATGTGCCTGAAGGATAAATTCTTCTACCTATAGCTTCTAGAGAACTTCCTATCTAACACATGTACCTTGACGAACATGGTGATGAGATCATGTTGTGCCTGATATATTCACAGTTGAACCCAAGAAATGTCTGATTATATTTTTCTTTTATTTTGTTGAGAACATCCCCTACCTTGCACAATGTGAATTCCTGCAAAATCTCAATGTTGGATTTGATGAGAGGACCACAATTGTGGCTGATCTGACCATGTTAACGAAGGGCAAGGTCTTCAGAGTTGTTGTCACAAACGAAGCATACCGAACCTTTCTCGGTTGCCCTCATTGGAGAGAACCCGATGAAGCCTACACTTTTGAAGCTGCGAGGAGGGTCTACATGCATCTTGACGAACCTAGTGATGAGTCCATGGTGGACTACTACGTACCCAACTCATCATAGTTCTCAGTGCTGAAGAATTCATAGTCATGGTTCCGTTTGCAATTGAACATGCATGTGTTTTTTGTGTTTGCAATTGTTAGTACTCAATGTTCAACATGCTATATGGTACTAGTGTAACAGTTTGAAGTGTTCAACTTAAGAGTAGTTGCTCAGACGTGGTATATACTACTGTTAAACTAAAAAGTGCTGCCGTGGGAGCATTTCTGGCTAATTTTTGCTGTCGTGGCAGCATTTTGAGTCGGGCTCAAAATTCTGTCACAACAGCAAAAACTAGTCATTTGGCTGAAAAACATTGTCATGTCAGCGAAATTCATTGTTGTTTTCCTAAATAACCAATAAAGGTACTAGTGTGGTTCAAATTAGAGGCCACATCACAAGTGGGCACGCTGCTAGTATGTATGTTACTAGTGGCGTGCGGAAGGCATCCCACTAGTAACAAGTGGCGTGCCACCCACGCGCATTAATGTCTTTTTTTGGCACGCCACTACTAAGCTTTTCAGTACTAGTGAATGGAGAAGGGCTAGAGAAGAACGGGGTGACACTAGAGGTCTAGCGGTGACGGCTAGGTCGGAGATGGGTGGCGGTGGCTCGAGGAGGAGCCAAGGGAGAAGATGGGGAGAAAGGCGGCGGCGACAAGGGGCAGTCGCGAGCCGGAGTAAAGGCAGCGGTGACTAGGGTCTTGGGTGGGGCATGGCCAGGGTGATGATGATCACGTCGTCCTGACGGTTGTCCTTGGTGGCTGCGGAGAAGGCGGGGATGAGAAGGAGGCGCAGATCGCGAAGGTCGGTCGGTCACCACCCGAGGAGTCTGTAATTACAAGTTTCCAACTCAAGTGTGCTATCTATTCACTCATGTCAGTATCTAGTATCCAGGAAACTATACAACATTGTTATGTTTTTTTAATCATGAGGTGGATGACAGTAGCTCTGTCGCTAGTTACGAGGAAACAACACAGGTTTTGCACACAATCTATGTAACATTTTTAATTACTACAGAAATTTCGATACTTCAAAAATCTAGGGAGGGTACAAAATGCGTACCGCGCAGCCACAAACAATTTCCTGTGTGCATTTTGTCATCTCCACATTCAGTCTAATCTTCCCGTACCTTGTTCCAAATCCTTCTCCCACGAGTAGAGAGTGTCAAAATCATAGGCCTCCCCGAGTGTATCAAAGCTCGTACCCAGTGCTGACATGATTACAATGTCGCCTTGTTTGTCTGCAAACCCCCGTATTACCTTCTCAAAGGTGTTGGGTCGCCCAGGGCAAGGCGCCCTTCCCGGAGCAGCAGCTCCAATCCTGCGTTTTCATAATTCAATATGTGACAACATGTTTTTCTACTAAATCTAAACGGATGATGCACTTACTTTTTTTTACCAGTCATGACCTCTAGGATTGTGTTCAACTCAAGCTCCAATTGAAAAGCTTTCCCAACTGAATTCTGGTATTTATTTGCTCATGTCAGAATAAATTATCCACAAAACTAACCAACACTATTATGATTTTTTAAATTCATTTGGTAGGTGATAGTACATCCAACACTGGTTATCAACACAATATGCATAACAATTTTAATTTCTTTACTTCTTTCCTACTCCCAAAATCTATAAATGAAATCTCTTTGCACGACTGATCACCCTATATGGAACTCGCTTAGTGCAAATTCTAAGTTGACCAAAAATTGGACAAACATTGTACAATCAAAACACCCATATTGAACAGGCTCGCTTTTAGTCCACAATACATTTTCTGTGTTTTACGATTTTAGTTTGTATAAATAGAAGTTTTCAGCTCAATTTTGCTATCTCTTACCTCATACCAGAATCCAGTATCCATAAACAGGCTAACACTGCTATGCTTTCTGTTAATCATGCGTTGGTGCTAGTATCTTCAGCATTGGCTAGGAGGAAAACACAGAAGCTTTCCAAAAAACCTCTGTGTAACTATTCCAATTTCTCCGGGATCTACCTATTCCAAATTTTGTAACTAAAACCTCCTGCAAAACTGGCCAGCCTATCTACAAGTCAGTTAATGCGATTTGAAGTACAACTAAAATCTCCAATCCAAGCACCATTAACCAAGAGGTTACCTGTGAGTCCAGCCTGGAGCTTTTGGATCAATCTGACCAATAGATAGCTCAGATGCTTGCAGTTCAACATCCCCCTCGGCTGCCCCATCTGCCCCACAGATCTGCCCGTCAGCGCTAGCTGTCACAATGGGGGTACCTCTTCAGCTCATGTCACTACCGCGGGGTAGTGCAGCGGCTCCATTGGAAGCTGGTTGTCATTGACCTCTTCCATCCTGGCAGTTCTCCAGTCGGCCAAAATTTTAGATCAGAGACACGTACCGATTGCATCCACAAGCAAAAACGAGCAGGCAAGGCATGGGGGGATGGGAAGGGGTGGGGACTGTGTTACCTCCTAATGGGTTGCATTAGGAACTCCATTCCGACAAGCGGCGCCGTGTATACCTCCACCGCCGATCTCCGCTGCTCAGGATTGCGCGAGCGTCAATGGCGATGCAACAAAGCATGGCCAGAGGTGGGAGACAGGTCCGCCTTGGGCTCTGTCGTCATTTACTAGTCTGCACAACGCCGCCTACCGGAAATCCCAATTCCCGAGCCACGGATCAGGACCACAGCAATGTCCCAAAGCACGGCTATGCGAATCTCCGGTCACGGCGGCATCTGCGGGCTCCGTCACCGGCGCGGCGAACACCCTAGCTGTATACCGTAATTCATGTTCCCATGATTTAAAAACGAGCTACTGGCTGGCTTAGTAATTCAACGCTACACACCCCGTTGCCATGCCTAGCCGCCCAGATAAAGCGCTCACTGTGCTCGCGAGCAGAACAACCGCGTCGGTTATAGATGTTTAAATTACAGTAAGTATAAATTGTAACTCTATGACCCTTGCTACTTGTAGAGGCAGTGGAAACTAGTACAAGTGGATTTTTGCTAGTTTGGTTTTTGAATTTTGCTGCAACGCATTACTTCCGTGTGTGCAACCATAAGGTAGGTGTAGAAAAAGATATTCTTCAAGACCATCAGGAAAAAAAATTGGTGAGATCGGAACATTGATTAATTTATGTTTTGTTAAATTTCTGAAACTCAATATGTCCAATTTTCAGTAAAGGACATGAAAAAAATCATCAATTTGAAAATGTTTGTACTTATTATTATAGTTCTCCGCAGCCGTCGGACATGTCGTAGCCGTCGTCTCCCCTGAGGTACCGTGGTGTAAGCAAACGACCATGGGGCACGCGGAGGCACATGTCACCACCCAAACATGGACATGCATGCACTAGTGGCTTGCCACATTTGCTACCGTGGTGCAAGCGATGCCTGCCTACGATTTCCTGGCAATCCAGTACCATAGGACAGAGGTGAGGTTCAACTTCCCTGGTGTTGCCCATTTCGCAGAAATCCATGCGCCTAACGATATTAGCATAGCCTCCAAGGCGTAGGACAAGGAGAACCTCATGGGCGAGGCCCAGCAAAATGTCAAGGTCCACTAGTAGAAAAACAGACTTATTGTACCAGTTCTTAAGGACCTTTAGTCCCGGTTTTGTAACCTGGCACTAAAGGATGGGGACTAAAAGTACCCCCTTTAGTCCCGGTTCAACACAAACCGGGGCCAAAGGCCCACCACGTGGCACGAGACCGTGCGGTGGTCTGGGGGAGCGTTAGTACCGGTTGGTAACACCAACCGGTACTAAAGGATTTTTTTTTGAATTTTTTGAATTTTTCTTGAAAAAAATGATTTTTTTAGATTTTCAAAATTTTGAATTATTTGACGATTTAGTCTCTAATCACTCTTCGTCATTGCTCTAATCACCCCTCATCATTCCAAATCGTCTAACTTCCAGCCGGTCACCCATCCTCTCACTACTCCAGCCTGAGCACACTTAACTTCCGAGTTCTATTCCCCCTAGTTTCCAAGTTTGCACTTGTTGTTTACCTGACAATAGTAAGCTGTCAATCCTATTAACCCTCAAGAGTTAAGCTTGAGCATGAAGTCACATGTTTTACCGTTTGATTTTGAAACTATTATTTAAAAAATAATTATTATTTAGTAACAGTAATATTTCTTGAATAAGTAGTTTGACCAGATTTGACCATAGTTTGACCAAAAGTCAAAAAAACTAAGTAGTTTGACCATAGTTTGACCAAAATTTGACCCGATTCAACGAAAATTAAAAAAATGAAATTTGAGCATATCTTTTTTTCCTTTTAGAATTTGAGGATTCTAAAATTTGCAAACAGGCCTACTGCCGTCAAAATCGGATGCAGATTTTTGTACTGACTTTTTTGATATATTATACTTTTTTTCCGACATCGTATGCAAAAGATATGGCCGTTTTACTATTTCATAACACTTTTTTTGCAAAACATGTCCAAATTTAAGTTTTTTAATTTTCCTAACTAGTAGATGTAGTAACATAACTACATCTCGAAGGATTTTAATTTCTGAAGTTTTTAGCATTTTCTTTTATTTTTTACAAAACTGAAATGGCGATACGGGGGGGGGGGGGGGGGAGGGGTAGAGTTTGGAAATTGCCCTTTAGTCCCGGTTTGTGTCTCCAACCGGGACTAAAGGTTAGACCCCTTTTGTCCCGGTTCGTGACACAAACCGACACTATAGGTTAGACCTTTAGTCCCGGTTCGTGTCACAAACTGGGACTAAAGGGGCTCGTGGGGCCCCGGCTTAACGCCAGCCTGCCACCACCCCTTTAGTACTGGTTCGTGCCACGAACCGGTACTAAAGGTTCAACACGAACCGGGACTAATGCATAGCCGTTCATTTGTGCCGGTTAATTTACAAACCGGGACTAAAGGGCTGAACATTAGGCCCTTTTTCTACTAGTGGTCATCACTAACCCCTTAGTGGCGTAGTTCCTCAAGGAAGATCCGTAGCTCCTCATCGTGAACCACACATTCTTCTAGTCATGGAGGACAAGTGCCAGAGGGAGCAAAATGCTGGGTAGATCACTCGCAAGAACGTTGAGGGTGATGTGATGCTCGACGCAATCCATGGCGGGGTCACCTACGAGGAGGGCGAGATGACGTGGAGATAGATCACCGCCAACAACCACGAAGCCGGCCCTTCCGGCGGGGATGGGGACGGTGAAGAGTCCTCCGTTGACGACTACTCTGACTTGGAGTTCGACGCCTACTACAACGAGCACAAAGATTCCCTCGGGGGTAGCTTTAGTGTAGTACTGTTTAATTTATATATGCATGTTTATGTTAACTTAATGTGCAACCGATCATACTAGTGTTTAAATTACACAATGAACTATGTTTGTTCTTAATGTTTCTTTGAATATGTGTTTTGTTCATGTTTCTTAGCATTTTTGGTTCAACATTTCTTTATCATAAACTGTGATTTGTCAACATCAATGTAGCAAATAGATCACGCGTGCCTGAAGTGTGGTACAACAGGCTAAGGGGGCATGCTCTTAGGTGGTTCAATACCCTAAGTTTAAGTGCTTGATGGATAAATTCTTCTACCTATAGCTTCTAGAGAACTTCCTATCTAAGACATGTACCTTGACGAACATGGTGATGAGATCATGTTGTGCCTGATATATTCACAGTTGAACCCAAGAAATGTCTGATTATATTTTTCTTTTATTTTGTTGAGAACATCCCCTACCTTGCACAATGTGAATTCCTGCAAAATCTCAATGTTGGATTTGATGAGGGGACCACAACTGTGGCTGATCTGACCATGCTAACTAAGGACAAGGTCTTCAGAGTTGTTGTCACAAACGAAGCATACCGAACCTTTCTCGGTTGCCCGCATTGGAGAGAACCCGACGAAACCTACACTTTTGAAGCTGCGAGGAGGGTCTACATGCATCTTGACGAACCTAGTGATGAGTTCATGGTGGACTACTACGTAGCCAACTCATCATAGTTCTCAGTGCTGGAGAATTCATAGTGATGGTTCCGTTTGCAATTGAACATGCATGTGTTTTTTGTGTTTGCAATTGTTAGTACTCAATATTCAACATGCTATATGGTACTAGTGTAACAATTTGAAGTGTTCAACTTAAGAGTAGTTGCTTAGACGTGGTATATACTACTGTTAAACTAAAAAGTGCTGCCATGGGAGCATTTTGGCTAATTTTTGCTGTCGTAGCAGCATTTTGAGTCGGGCTCAAAATTCTATCACGACAGCAAAAACTAATCATTTGTCTGAAAAACATTGTCATGTCAGCGAAATTCATTGTTATTTTCCTAAATAACCAATAAAGGTACTAGTGTGGTTCAATTTAGAGGCCACATCACAAGTGGGCACGCTGCTAGTATGTATGTTACTAGTGGCGTGCGGAAGGCATCCCACTAGTAACAAGTGGCGTGCCACCCACGCGCATTAATGTCTTTTTTTGGCACGCCGCTACTAAGCTTTTTCAGTACTAGTGAATGGAGAAGGGCTAGAGAAGAACGGGGTGACACTAGAGGTCTAGCGGTGATGGCTAGGTCGGAGATGGGTGGCGGTGGCTCGAGGAGGAGCCAAGGGAGAAGATGGGGAGAAAGGCGGCGGCGACAAGGGGCAGTCGCGAGCCGGAGTAAAGGCAGCGGTGACTAGGGTCTTGGGTGGGGCATGGCCAGGGTGATGGTGATCACGTCGTCCTGACGGTTGTCTTTGGTGGCTGCGGAGAAGGCGGGGATGAGAAGGAGGCGCAGATCGCGAAGGTCGGTCGGTCACCACCCGAGGAGTCTGTAATTACAAGTTTCCAACTCAAGTGTGCTATCTATTCACTCATGTCAGTATCTAGTATCCAGGAAACTATACAACATTGTTATGTTTTTTTTTATCATGAGGTGGATGACAGTAGCTCTGTCGCTAGTTACGAGGAAACAACACAGGTTTTGCACACAATCTATGTAACATTTTTAGTTACTACAGAAATTTTGATACTTCAAAAATCTAGGGAGGGTACAAAATGCGTACCGCGCAGCCACAAACAATTTCCTGTGTGCATTTTGTCATCTCCACATTCAGTCTAATTTTCCCGTACCTTGTTCCAAATCCTTCTCCCACGAGCAGAGTGTGAAAATCATAGGCCTCCCCGAGTGTATCAAAGCTCGTACCCAGTCATAGTCATTTAATCTGCCACACTAATTACGTTTGATAATCACCGAAGACAATGAAAAGCGTGCGAGGGCAACGCTGCCAATTTTTTGGCGCGGGTTTTCTGCGCCCCGGCCGCGCCCGTGATTTGGCAGTTTTTACACGGGAGCGACCTGGGCGGGCTGGGCGCGCCAAAATTTTGGCACCGATCCAAGTGATGACCAAATCTTATGGGCCAGCCAACTTTTTGGTAGGGTGATCATTGGTTGTAAACCAAACATACCCTAGGAGCGGCCAGCGGCTGGAAGATGATCGACGATCGGGAAGACTGCACCCGCCCCGCCGCCTCCAGCTTAATTTGAGCTGTCTCGTCATCGGAAGCTTAGCTTTTCCTTGTGTTTGCTTGCTGAAACACACATGATCGACGTTCTGCTAGCAGGGATTCTAGTTCTAGTATACCGGCGGTGTTGCCAACATTCTGTTTAGTGTATTGTGTTCGCATTATCAGTTAACAAGCATTCTAGTGTTGATCGATTAGCATCCTTCCCTTGGAGTTGCAGATATGGATACATAGTTACATACACATGTTAATCATGTTGCCGTTACTTTCTTCCAAATAATTTTACCTCCGAATTTCGGACATCTTGGCCTGGAGCAAAAGTAGTCCCTTTCTGCTAATTAATTTCAGCCGGGCAAATTTTGGTCACATTTATGTCAAATTTTAGCGAAATTTCCATCTATAATTCAAATTTGGTTTCGCAATTTCGTCCAGATTTTACTGAAACTTTTGAAATGGCCGAAATTTGGCCATCTTGGCTCGGGGCAAAAAAAAAAAAAAACGCAAACCGACAATGTGGCCATCGGGCTCGTCAACCATGAAAATCGTAAGTTTTGCTTTTTGTTGTTCTACGTGTTGGTTAATACATTCATTCACTCAATGTTGCTCTACATGTTGTATAGCGTGCATATGTTGTACTGATGTACTAAAGGACCGAGGGTAGGCCATTCATGCACATACATTGCTGGATGAAAATCAAGGGGCAACATGTGTTGGACGTTCTAGTATCACTAAATTCGAAAAACTTGTTGAATATCCAATTATCTCAAATGTAATATTTACATTTGAATTATTGTTGCACTAGGGATATTTGCATGTTATTTACTAAAGAATTATGCTATTTTCTATAATTATTTCGAGTCTTGTGGCTGCAAAAAATTTTTTATACAAATGAAAGCTTTAGAAGATAGGTTGGATGGCCGACTCCAGCATCACTGTTTGTGGATTGATCCGACGCGGTCCCCAGATGGAAAGCATGTCCGCTTGGGGGGTCGCCGGCGGAGATACCCTAAGCTCGAAGAAATAGACCCATCCCCCCGCCCCCCTCCCCCCATCGTAGGTTGGGAACTAATGGTCGGCACATATTACACATCATCGGATTTTTTGGGAAACTTATAGTAGCTCCCAACTGATTTTTTTTCAGGGATTGCATGTGATATGTTTTGCCCTTTTATTTTTCTTCTTTGTTAAAAAAATCATTTTCCAAATCTGTGTTCTTTACAAAAAATTGTGAATACTTTTTCATGTTCTGTGAGCACTTTTGTCATTTCTTTTCAGGTTCGTGAACAATTTTTCAAATTCAGTTATTTTTTCAAATGCGTGAACTTTATTCAAATTCATGAACTTTTATTCAAATCCATTATTTTCTGTCAAATTCATGATCTTTTTTCAAGTTTTATGAATTTTATTCCAATTTTGTGAATTTTTTCGTATTGGCAAACATTTTTTAAAATTTGTAAAGAAACGAATTGCGAACTCTTTTTATGGGCAAAGACCTTGGTCAAGGTGAATTGGTCAATGGTTATGTGACAACTGCCATTGGCGGTCAGGATGGGGACCTCCTATGTGTCACGTTATTCGACATAATGTCGAGCAAACACACAGGGGAGTCTGACCTGGGCCAGCCCAGTAGTGCACTGTATCTCGGGATCGAAAGCACAAAATGCGCGCCTACTCGAAATCGAACACTGGACCTCCCGCACTGGTGAAGGCAACGATAGCCAACAGAAAAGTCGAGCATTGGAGTCTTACAAACAGCGCACAACTTTAAGAACTATCATCTCGTACGGACATGCTGCAGTTGAGTAAAGCGACACTGTAGGAGTACGTTAAAAATGAACATATTCCAAATTTCGATTATTTTTGGAAAGGACGAACACTTTGAAAAAACATTTGAAAATGTTTCAAAAACTGAAAGTTTTTCCAATAACACGATCATTTTTTCAAAACATTTCTACATTTTATATTTTTTGCGAACATTTTTTGAATATTTGAACATTTTTAAAAAATGCAAACATTATTTCGAAATTTTGTACATTTTTTCTAAATAATTTTCTAAATAATAACAATTTTTCAAATTGCGAACATTATCCTGAAAATTGTAAACATTTTATAAACATTGCGAACATTTTTTTCAAGTTCATGAACATTTTTTAAAAAATTGAGAATATTTTTTGAAAACATGACCATTTGTTTTGAAAACCCCAAACATAATTTAAATTTTCCAAACAATTTTGAAATCAAAACATTATTTAAATTCGTGAATTTTTTTAAAAAAGGGAAGAAAAGAAGAAAGAAACAGAAAAGATTAATAGGAAACGAAAATGAAAAAAAAGACACGGAAAGGAAAAAACGAAAGAGAAAAACCTTGTAGAAAACCAGCCACAAGAAACAACAAGAAAAAAGAAAAACCAATTTGTGGAACCTTCAAGAAGGTTCCCAAACCCGGAGAAAACTACCCGTCCGTCGTAGCGGCGTTAACCGCTAACGTGCTGGTCCAGATCGCGTAGCTCGCTCGTGAACCTGTGCCAAGCCACGGCAGCTTGACGCAACGTGCGTCATAGTATAAGATTTACCATCCGGAGGTCCTATACCCTGGTTTGTGCGGCAGCTACGGGCGAGCTTGACAGGGCCGGCCCACTTACAGATCGCAAAATAAAAATTCCCAAAAACAAGTGAGCCCAACAGCACCTCCTGCAAATTAAGCTTATGGACTAAAAAAGCTAATTAAGCTTATGAGGGTTGATGGCAGCAAAGAATATTAAGTACTGTCACCAGCAAAAGAACTGATACACTTCTTGAACTTCAAAAATGCAAAAATAATAATAATTATAAAAGTGATATCTTATAATCGCGAACCTTTGTTAATAATGTGAATTATTTTCAAAACTCGAACATCTTTTCAAAAGCAAAACTTCAAACAAAAACATGTACATTTTAGAACCTTTGATATTTTTTAGAAACATGTGTTTTTTAAATGGAAAGATTTTTAAACCTTTCAAAAAAAATCTGAAAAGTAGGAACATTTCTTGAAAATTTGAACAGAGATTGAAAACGTGATTTTTTGTTGAAACTTCAAATAAAATACAAAAACACAAACACTTTCAGGACCTGTGAACAAAATTTTAAAATGTGAACTTTTTTTTTTGCAATTCTTGACACAATTTGAAAATGCTAACATTTTATCAAACATGGACTCTTTTTAAATTTGTGAACACATATTGTAAAAAGGAACTTTTTTTGGAAACATTCAAACATTTTTAAAAAAATCTGAAGTAATTTGAAGATTTGGAACATCTTTGGAAAAATTTAAGATAGTTTGAAATTATGATTTTTTTGGAACACAAACAAAAATTTGCAATTCCCTTTTTTGAAAGAAAATGAACAACTTTTGAAGAGTTGAACAATTTCTAAAAATTAATGATATTTTTTTTAAAAAAAGTGGGTAAAATTGACACAAATGAAAAAGAGGGGAAAGATAATTAAATTTGAAAGGGAGAAAGAAACAAGCAAGAAAAGGAAAAAGAAAAACGATATAGAAATAAACAAAATGTCTGGCTAGTCATGGTCATTGGTGCGTCAAATTGAGTTTTCCTTGTGGTCATCGGTTCCACGCGAGCGACAAGAGCGCGGGATTGAGCGCTATGGGCCGTCGGCCCGCTTAGCTGGTGCGCAAGCACGGGTTAAGGAAACGGCGTTGAAGGCGCCAGTTAGGACGTCTCGGAAATAGAGCTCCCTCAACAATCCATGTCTTGTTTTATTTGTGGCATGAGAAAGTTGTCAGCAGATTTGGATTCAAAGAAAGTTATTTTGGACTTAGTTAGGAGATACTTTTGAATTGAGTTTCGAGATATTTTGGATTTAGTTAGGAGATAATTATTTTTGTATGGAGTTTGGAGTTATTTTGGATTTAGTTAGGGGATAATTTGGATTTTTGCGGGCTGCAGAAGTGTCGTGTCACGTATCGTAATCTAGTTAAATTTCATTACTATGTTTGCCAGCAATTTGATCATCATTAATTAACATGATGAATATTTGCGGCCGGAGAGTTGTCCGTGTCATCTAGTCATTAGCATATTGGGCCAGTTTGATGGTCGAACGGTACGCATAGCGGCTGGAGACCATTATTAGTGTTTTGCGCTCACGCATAGTTTAGCACTGCCGATATTTTTTATACACATTATTTACATTTTTCAAATGCTTGATTAAAAAATTTCAAATACTAATTAACATTTTCTCAGTACTTGGTCAACATTTTTCCTATACACATTTTAAAAACTTTTTCAAATGCTTGATTAACGTTTTGAAAAATGTGAGTGGAATAATTAACGCCGTATTAAAAAAATATTAATCAAGCATTACTAAAAATGTTAAACCAATATTTGAAAAATGTTAGTCAAGCATTTGAAAAATACTAAATGTGCATAGAAAAATGTTGATTGAGTATTAAAAAAGTTAATCTGGTATATCTGAAAAATTCTAGTGAAGCATTCTAAAATATTAGAAATGTATAAAAAAAATCTGAAAATGTATTAAAATTTTAATCTTGTATCTGATTATGTTAATCAAGCATTTAAAAATTAAAATGTTAGAAAAATGTATTATAAATTTTAATCTTGTATCCGAAAAATGTGAAATGTGTATTAACTATATACCAAAAATGTACAACATAATCATGATTTTTTTAAAACGTGTATATATAAAATGTTCTGATGTATATGTAAACTGGTGAATATGTATGTTAAACCGAGAAGAAAAGGAAAATAATAGGAAACACAGGCGGCCGAATCCCTTGCCAATATTTTATGTTAAACCGATTAGAGGATGTTTGGTTTGGAGCCTTGAGCTGCCTGGCCAAAACATCGGTGCGCCGGCCTGCCTCAGCTTCCTCCTGCTGCTCTTACGCCAAATCGTTGGCCGAAACGCAGGCGGCCGAATCCCTCGCCAATATTTTGGCGTGCCAACGGCGCCCAGGATTTTGCAGGGCGGACGTGGGAACAAACCAAACAGCCCCTTAGACCGTGAGTTCGATCGTCGCTCGGCGCACCTTTTTTGAGCCTTTAAACAGAAAAAATGGGAGATACATGGGCCAGTCCACTAAACAATAGTAACAGGCGCCTGCAGCGCCGAATAGGATTTGCCTACGAAAACGAACCAACACCTTCTTTTTTTAATGAGAGTTGGAAACGCACAGTGCTAGCATGGTTTATTCGGGCTGGCCCATGATGGAGGTGCGTTAGCGCACGCTCTCTTCGCTAAATGGGCCACCCATTCGGCAGATCTATTTTCTTTAGGTGGACAGTGGTATCCTAAACCCACCAGGGTTCAAATTCTGGTGCTCGCATTATTCCTGGATTTATTTCAGGATTTCCGGCAATGCGCTTTCAGTGGGAGGAGACGTTCTCGTCGACGACGAGGCGCCTACGGTGACTTCGTAAATCTCAAGATGATATGCCGGCTCAGTCTTCGGAGGTGCTCATAGGGGTAGGGTGTGCGTGTGTGCGTTCATAGGGATGAGTGTATGCGCGTGTATATGAGCGCTTGTGTCTGTACTGATGCTCAAAAAAAAAGGTAGGTTTCGTTTTGCTTTTTCTTTTTTCTTTTTTCTGTGTGCGGTTTTTGTTTTATTATTTTCTACTTTCCTTTCTTTCTTCATTTTATTTTTCTGTTTTTAGACATGGTTTCAAAAAAACTTCAGGATTTTAAAACACATAGAAATTCAAAAAATATGAATTTTGAAAGAGGATTGTGAAATCATAAAATGTTCGTGAATTCAAAAAAAGTTCATGATTTCTAAAAATGTTCTGGACATCATTATGTGCTCAGGGGTTCACAAAATATTCATGATTTCGAGAAAATTTTCATGAATTCAGAAAATATTCATAAATTTGAGAAGATATTCCCAAAATTTCTAAAAAAAATATTGCTCCAGAAGATGTTCATTCATTTCGAAAAATATTCGGCAAAATAAAAAAAAAGTCTGTGAATTTCATAAAATGTATGGTAATTGGAAAAATATATATTCATGAGTAAAAAAGAATGTTCAAAATTTCAAAACAAATTTTCGTGAATTCATAAAAAGATGTTTGCTTATTCTAAAAATGTTCACGGTTGAGAAAATTTCATTAATTTTAAAAAATGTTCAAAAATACAAACAAATATTTATGATTGCAAAAAAATTGTGCCCAACCTTATCAAATGGCTCGAGCCATCACTCTCTCTCTATCTCTCTCACTCACTCACTCACTTGTTCTCCTTCTCTTTCTCCGCTAAGCTCTGACGTTGTGCAATCTACACTGCTCGTCGCCTGTGCCATGCCCTCCTAGAAGAACAGGGAGGAGAGCACAGATGAGGATATCGACATCAGCAGCATAGACATGGAGTTTATCATCAGTTATTTCCTTCCCTTGGGTTAGGGTTCGCTGGTTTTTTCTTTTTTTGGACTTGAGGTCCAATTTGAATGCATTAGAAGGATCTGTTGCATGATATTGCTGGCAATGGTTGCAGGAGACGCTGATACCAATCCGGTGCCATCTTTCAGTGGTGCTATTGTGGAATCGACGTCTAAGTGCATGATGCACCAGACGAGGCCAAACAAATGTGTAGTTTTTGAAGGAATTGACACTGGAAGAAGATTCTTTAGATGCTATGTGTAGGTGAGTTATCATGTAATTGGTTTTGCATTAGTGTCATTTAATTTCAGATTTAGCATTGTTTGCGGCCCTATAGTCACTGAACCTAGGACTGAAACTAGTATTGTTTCCATAGAACTATAAATCTGAGCAGGTAATTGTGGTTATTTTTTAATTTACTTTACGTAATATTTGGTGTGAAAATTGGTGCTCAGTTTGCATGGAGGTGAATGAGTTAATGAATGACCAGTGAGCTAATTTACTACATAGTGAAAGTGCAACTATCCCTAGGTGGTTTTGGTAATTCCTAACAACATATAGCTCATTGAGATAATGCTATTTCAAGATAAATATTTCAGGAAAGCTCAATGATTGGCATGGCATGGATGAGAAAAGTGGACCCCTCAAAATGCTAAGGACAAAAGGATTGGCTCAAGCTCAAAGCTCAAGACTCTACATTTTCTATTTTAGTGATCCAAGATCACATTGAGTCTATAGGAAAAGTCAATACTATCAAGGAGGGATGATGTGTTGCTTAATGAGGTTCTTGCTCAAAATGCTTAGTGATATGCTCCAAAGCCCTCAACTACTTTCTCACATCCACATATGACCTAAACCAAAAGTCAAACTCGGCCCCACCGATTCTTTCTATCCGGCGCCACCGAGTTCAGATGTCATAGCCACTGCCACAAACCCTAGGCAAATTGGTCTCATCGATAGGGGTCTCGGTCTCACCGAGATGGGATTGTAATCTCTCTATTTCCCTTCGTATCGTTTCGGTCCCACCGACATGAGCGATCGGTCCCACCGAGATTGCAATGTAAACTCTCTGTTTCCCTTTCGTAACATTTCGGTCTCACCGAAATGAGTGAATCGGTCCCACTGAGTTTACCTGACCAACTCTCTGGTTAGCTTATTACCAAAATCGGTCTCACCGAGTTTGTGTAATCGGTCTCACCGAGATTAAGTTATGCCCTAACCCTAATCATATCGGTCCTACCGAGTTGCATGTCGGTCCCACCGAAAATCCTAACGATCACTAGATTTGCTGAATCGGTCAGACCGAGTTTCTCAATTCGGTACCACCGAGATTGGCAAGTTGTGCGTAACGGTTAGATTTTGTGTTGAGGCTATATATACCCCTCCACCTCCTCTTCATTCGTGGAGAGAGCCATCAGAATGAACCTACACTTCCAACTTACATTTTCTGAGAGAGAACCACCTACACTTGTGTTGAGGCCAAGATATTCCATTCCTACCATATGAATCTTGATCTCTAGCCTTCCCCAAGTTGCTTTCCACTCAAATCTTCTTTCCACCAAATCCAAATCCTGTGAGAGAGAGTTGAGTGTTGGGGAGACTATCATTTGAAGCACAAGAGAAAGGAGTTCATCATCAACACACCATTTGTTACTTCTTGGAGAGTGGTGTCTCCTAGATTGGCTAGGTGTCATTTGGGAGCCTCCGACAAGATTGTGGAGTTGAACCAAGGAGTTTGTAAGGGCAAGGAGATCGCCTACTTCGTGAAGATCTACCGCTGGTGAGGCAAGTCCTTCGTGGGCGACGACCATGGTGGGATAGACAAGGTTGCTTCTTCGTGGACCCTTCGTGGGTGGAGCCCTCCGTGGACTCGCGCAGCCGTTACCCTTCGTGGGTTGAAGTCTCCATCAAGGTGGATGTACGATAGCACCACCTATCAGAACCACGACAAAAACATCCGTGTCTCCTATTGTGTTTGCACTCTCCAAACCCTTCCCTTTACATTCTTGCAAGTTGCATGCTTTACTTTCCACTGCTCATGTACTCTTTGCATGCTTGCTTGAATTGTGTTAAGATTGCTTGACTTGTCCAAAGTTGCTAAAATCTGCCAAGAACTAAAATTGGGAAAATGACAAGTTTTTATTTGGTCAAGTAGTCTAATCACCCCCCCTCTAGACATACTTTTGATCCTACAAGTGGTATCAGAGCTTTGGTCTCCATTTGCTTTGCTTTTTACATAGCGTTTGGTAGTCATAGCCTTGGTTTCACAACCTAGGAGAGTATGGTGTCTAGCGAGGGAAACTATCACCGTAGAGGTCCTTACTTTGATGGTACTAATTTTGCTAGTCGGAAGCATAAGATGAAAATGCATATTCTTGGACATAACCCCGCCGTTTGGGCTATTGTGTGTATTGGCTTGCAAGGTGAATTCTTTGATGGGAGAGAACCGAACCGTGAAGCTACTGCGGAAGAGTTGAAGATGCTGCAATACAACGCTCAAGCTTGTGATATCCTCTTCAACGGATTGTGCCCTGAAAAATTCAACAAAATCAGCCGTCTTGAGAATGCAAAGGAAATTTGGGATACTTTGATTGATATGCATGAAGGTACCGACTCCGTCAAGGAATCCAAGTTGGATGTGCTTCAAAGTCAGCTTGACAAGTTCAAAATGAAGGATGGTGAAGGTGTCGCTGAAATGTACTCTAGGCTTGCTCTTACCACAAATGAGATTGCCGGCTTAGGAAGTGAAGAGATGACCGACAAATTCATCATCAAGAAGATCCTAAGAGCTTTGGACGGAAAATATGATACCATGTGCACATTGATCCAAATGATGCCCAATTACAAAGATCTCAAGCCAATGGAAGTCATTGGAAGAATTGTTGCTCATGAGATGTCACTCAAGGATAAGGAGGAGCTCCACAACAAGTCAAGTGGTGCTTACAAAGCCTCATGTGAAGCCCCCACATCATCAAGTGGGAAACAAACCTTCAATGAAGAATTGAGCCTAATGGTGAAGAACTTCAACAAGTTCTACAAGAGTAGAAGCAAGGAGAGAAGTTCCAAGTCAAGGTCCTACAATGACAAAAGATCTTCTAGTCGAGAGCGTAATTGCTACAATTGTGGAAGACCCGGACACTATTCCAATGAGTGTACGACTCCCTACAAGAGAAGAGAAGATTCTCCAAAAAGGAGAAGTAGAAGAGAAGAATCACCACCAAGAGAGAGAAGGAGTAGAGATGATCGTTATGAACGAAGAACATCCCGGAGAAGCAAGGATTCGGAAAGGAAGGACAAGTCATCAAGGAGCTACACAAAACGAAGACATCAAGCTCATGTTGGGGAATGGGTATCCGGCTCCAACTCCGACAATCACTCCGAGAGAAGCTATCACTCCGACTCCGAATATACTCAAGATGAAGATGTTGCTGGTCTAGCACTTGTGTCAACCAACTCCTACGACATATCTGATTCACCAAATGAAGGACTTGGAAGATGCTTCATGGCTAAAGGCCCAAAGGTATCACACCCCGAGTATGTTGATTTCAATAGTGATGAAGATGACTTGTTAGGTGATGATGATTTACTTGTTGACAACTCTAGTGATGAATACTATGATGAAACATCAATTAATCATGCTAATCAAGATAAAATGAATGACAATTATAAGGAGAAGATTGAGCTTCTAACTAAAGAACTAAACACTCTTAAGTTAGCTCATGAAACTATCTTAGGAGATCATCGAGAACTTTTAAGGACTCATGAGAAGTTACGCTTTGAAAAGCTCAACCTTGAGCAAGAGCATGAGTTCTTCTTACATTGCCAAGCGTTTACTCTTATCTACTTACATGCCTCAAGTCAAGTCTAATAATAAGAACAAGAAGGTTTCTTCCTCTAGTAGTAACAATAATCATGCTAAATCCAATGTTGTTGCTTCTAGTAGTTCTCTTGATTCCACTAATGATTCTCCTAGCCAAGTTATACTTGAGCAAGAAAATAGCTTATTGAAGGGAATCATAGAGAAAGGTGTTTACAAGAGTCTTGCCGGGAGTAAGCAATTCGAGGAAATTGTACGCAAGCAAGGAAGGCACCGGAAGAACCAAGGTGTTGGTTTTGAACGAAAGTTCAATGCCAATGGAGTTGAGTGGGAAGAAGATCAATACCCCAAGACGAAGTTTGTTCCTCAACAAGAGAAGTATGATCCTACTTCCTTCAAAGGGACACAAGCTCAAGATGATCTTCCACCACAAGACCACAAGCAAAAAGGCAAGGATAAGCTTCAAGAGGAGATTGATGCATTTGAAGAAGCTCCTAAGGCCTTGGTCAAGTGGGTTCCCAAGACTACATCAAGTTCTACTTCATCAAGTATGACTACAACTCCAAGGATTCCCATCAAGATGGTGTGGATCCCGAAGAATAAGAACTAGAGAGTTCTTGAGGGTGACTCCGCCAACATACTTCACTCTTATCATTTTGGCAAGAACAAGTGCAATCAACTTCCACATCTTGCACTAGTTCATGGAGTCACAAACCCTCTTGTTGGTAAGACAAGGGACAAGGTAACCTAATGCTTTCATAGACATCATCTTGTGTGTGCATCACTCTATGTCTATGGATATCCTTGTTTGTTCCTTGTGGGACTAACCCGTGTAGGTATTGAAAGTGTAACTCACTCCAAAGGATTGCTCCAAATGATCTACATCAACATTGAGCATCCACATCTTCAACACCTACATGAAGTCATCATCGACAAAACCCAAGGTTAGTTCATCCCTCTTAGGGGGGATCTCACATCTAGGGGGAGATTTACTCTAAGAATTGAGTCAAAGCAACTCTAATGGTGTGAACACAACAATGCTTTATGTAAAAGTGGTAACCCCACTTGTGCTTAAACGATGAGTATGACCTATGATCAAATGTTCTCATTTGACTCCTAAGTCAATATACTCATATATAGATGACCTAGTCATCGCCAATTGCTTGATAGATGCTAGAATTGGTTGTGCATGCTTTGCCACATATTTCATTTGCCATTTTATTGTGTGAGCATGTTGGTTGCATAATTTACTCATTCGAGGACATCCACTTGTTGCTTTGATTATTTGGTTTATTTTATCTTGCCAAGTGGATGGACAAGAATGCCTAAGAACCCTCTCTAGCTATCTATGCTTTTCTTGTCTCAAACTATATTCACGCTACATCACAAAGTTTGATCAAGTCAGATTCGAACCACTCTGTGTACTTAAATTTCCAAAACATCTTTGTGCATTTCGGTCTGACCGATTCATCCATTTCGGTCATACCGAGATCACTAAGTTGATCTAGGTTTCAATCTTGGTGAAACCGATTTGAACATTTCGGTGACACCGAGTTGCAGTAACTGCTTGTAGTTATGCATCTCGGTGTAGGAGATATGCCCTAGAGGCAGTAATATCAGTTATTTTGTATCTCCAAAGTTTGTAATGAATGTTTAGCTTCCATGCTATAACTGCAATGATTCTCGAGTCTGCAATATCCACGAGGCTCGGAGGAAAACTCATGTGCACGTGTGGTATTCTAAACGGTAAAATGTATTCCTAGTCTTGCCTCTAAGACTGGCTCATGTATTGCATGATGATCATGTTTTCCTGATCATGGGCATGTCTATGCTGGCAATTATGAGGGCACGATGTTGGTAGAACATTTGTGTTGAATCGACCCATTTTGATGTTATGCTATGAGATACATTCGTCACAAGTTAATGGTTAATAACATAGAGAAGTTAATGTTTGCATAATTCCTTAGACCATGAGAGTATCGAGTTCCTTCATACTTGCTTCGTGAACTTTGGGGTTTGTTAAACGTCATCCGTAACTGGGTGGCTATTACGGTAGCTTACGGGTTCACGGAAAAGTATGGCAAGTAACAAGATAGCTCAAGATTGGGATTTGCTCCTCCGACGATGGAGAGATATACTCGGGCTCTCTCGGTGTAACAGTATCCATCATCGTCTGGCCAGACACATTGTGATTTGATCACTGGGATGCCGGAACACGGAAACGAGAAAAGAGAACAAAACCGGTAACGAGGTAACTTGCATGGTGGACAAATTGTTGATCCACAAGAATGCAATAAATCTCACCTCGGGTGTTTGTGACATATCGCAAAGCAAAAGGAATAGCTCACTGCAACTGGAGGTTCACTCGAATATTTATTCGTGTGGGTATAGGGGTCAATATGGGTGTCCACGGCTCCGATGTTGATCATTGATCAGAAGGGGTTCCGGGTCATGTCTATACTTCACCGAACCTATAGGGTCACACCTTAAGGGTCATCTATCTGTTGAATACTAGACAGGGAGTCTGAGAGAAAATCACGGAAAAAAGGTTTCGGACACCGGAATGGTTTCGGACAGCGGAATCGTACCGCAGAGGGAGGTCATCGGATGAGTTTCGATGATACCGAAAAGTTGTTTCGGGATATACCATTAAGTCAAATTGGTTTCAGCAAATGCCTGATAATTCTTGGAGGGTGCCAGAATCATTCTGGAAGCTTTTTAGAATTTTCTGAGATAAAAACCGGAAATGTTCCGGAGCTGCCGGAGCCACTTCAGATGCGTTTCGCAGATGAAAATCACTAAAACCGGAATTGTTTTGGAACGCATTGAAAATTATTATGGTGGGTACTGGAAATGTTCTAAGCCCACATAAATATTTTCAGTTTGATCAGACGCTGAAAAATGTCGTCATGAATAGTGAAAATCAGCTTTATGGTTACTTTATGGAAAGCCACCTTTTGGGGCTTTGCTCCAAAAGATCTTGGGGATGACATGGATGGATAGGAGCCATTTTTTGGGCCCCTCATGGGGGTGTGGCCGGCCACATGGGGTATCCCCCCTTGGGGACCCTCTTGTTCATTGGTTTCACTCCTAGGTCCTTGTGGAAGGACTTCATTCATGTGCATTTTGGGTTTTGTGTGAAACTACCCTACCCCTTGGGATTTCCTATAAATAGAGGTGGAGGGGCAGCCCTCCACACTCATCCCTTGCTCTCATACACATGCCATGCATTATCTGGCTCCTTCTCTCCCTCCCACAAAAAGAGTTTCGTAGAGCCGTAAGGCTGTCTGGGTTCCGGCAGGAACTAGTTCTGGACGGCGAAGCCCTGCCGGATAGCTGACACCGTATGTGTGCAACCCCGTAGAGAGATTGTAGTTTCGATCTTTTGCCCGAGGGGCTGTTCGAGTGTCCTCCCGAAGGGCTGTCCGAGTCTTCGTCCGAGTTTCGAGGGTCCTCCCGAAGGGCTGTCCGCGACATCGTCCGGGGGACTGTCCGACCGCCTCCCGAAGGGCTGTCCGGAGAGGGAGTACATCCTCGCGGTTGGGAGGTTGTAAATCCTAGCTGCGGGGATCTGCACCAACGATCTACACCGACTCTTCTTCCGCTGCGCTTCGAGTCGGTACGGATCAGATCAAACCTTGTATGCAGTCTCCATAGTGGTCCTGGGCATGCTCGCTATACCAAAAATTTTCGTTTTCCATTGCGTTCCCCTACAGTGGCATCAAGATCCGTGCTATGTGTAGATGCAGGTTACGATCTAGAATACATGGAGATGTATGGGTATTGCATAATATAATTTCGGAGTAGATGAGATCTATTGCTGAAAATTATTTATCCGGGTGACAGATGAAATTTGTTACCTGACGTTCTTGTTGCTTCCCTAGAATTTGCGTTTGCTCAATCTCGAGACAGCATGGTGGAATTTGACAAAGTTCTGGCAATCTGTGATCCTGATTGATCATGGAAGTTCTATCAGTTCTTTGGGTTCTGCCATAGTCAAAAGAAAGATGAAATTCGCAGATGAAAGGGCATTGCAGATATGATCTGCACGGGGGTCATGCGTATGACGAAGTTTAGTATGGAGCTCAAGATTTAATTATCTCGTGTTTCATACACCCTGAGATGTTAAACTAGCAACTTGAATAATCATACTTGATGATAAAACGTTGGTAGCTGCGGTTTAAGTCAAAACCTTAGAAGCCACGTAAAATAAAATTTTGCATAAACCGATTAGAGGCGTCTAACTTGGTTTTGCAGGATGTGCATGTGATGTGGTATAGCAATGCTCATATTCAATTTGATTATGTATGAGATAACTATATGATGTAATTAACATGACCTGCGTGTCATGATTCGGCATGATGGCTGGAGCCATATGATTGCACTTTAATGACCTGCGTGTCAACCTTAAGTAATGCACTTATTTTATTAGCTATGGAGATATCAATATTATCTAGTGCCTCGACAAGGTGGTGGCAATCTTCGCGAAGGTGAACACCGATGCGAATGCCGGAGACGAAGAAATACTTGACTTCTCCGTCAGAAGAGGCTATACCATATCATGCTATTATGAATTGCCTGAGATGTTTATCCCTCTTGATGCACCCTTCTTGATTGTGCGGTAGTCGCTTTTATTAGGGTGATCTCTCACTTAAAATATCAAGTAGATAGTGTTCTCCCAAGTGTAGCACCGTCACGGCACCTATCTTTTCGGGGTGCGCCGTGTCACACGGGTACGAACGATTAGAGAAGTGTGAGGCGGGTGAGTTGAGACCTCGCAGCGAGATCACTTGGTTGTCTTGACGTTCAGGCATGACCGTCATGAGCTCGGAACACACACATCGAAAGATGAACAAGAGTCACATAGTGATGTGATTGGCAAGTTGGCCCACCAGTTAAGATTTTTGTCATCAGTGGTGTTACACCAATGGCGAACAATCAAGACATGGATCTTCAATCACTCATAATCAATCTTGAGAGATATTGATTTGAGTGGGAGTGCATTTTTAGAATAAAATGTTTATTCACTAGTGCAAATTTCATTATAAACAAAGTCCGAGTGAAACCTGCGTTTTCCGTTGTAGATCAAATGGCTCGCAACACCGCGTTCAACTTAGGCCCGATCTTAGAGAAAGAGAAGTTAGCTGCGACTGGAAACAACTATGCGGACTGGGTCCGTAACCTGAAGATTGTCCTCAGGGAAGCTAAGAAAGAGTATGTGCTTGATCAACCTCTAGGTGATTCCCCTATGCCAGAAATGGCTCAGGATATCATCCACGTGTTTGACTCACGAAAGGATGATTTTGGTGTTGTTAAAGAACTTATGTTATCTTGCATGGATCTTGTGCTACAGAAACATTATGAACGACTTGGTACCTTCGAGATGATCGAGGCACTAAATGTTCTGTATCACAAACATGATTCAGCTGAAGTTCATAAGATGACTGAAGCCATGGAAGAATGCAATATACATAAGGAATCTCTAGTAAATGAACAAGGTGTCAAAATAGCAGACTATTATGATAGTATGGCTGAACAGGGAATTAATTTTCCAAAGACACCTGGTAATGATTTGATCCTTACCTCGCTTTATGAAGCGATGCTCAAATCAAAAGAGATAGGACTGCAGAATCAACAAAAGTTGATGATGAACAAAACTGCCAGTTTCAAAAGGAAAGGCAAGCCTAAGGGCGGAGCCAAGGCTGAAACTGTGTGTTTTCACTGCAAAGGCACTGGACACTGGAAGAGGAACTGCAAGATATACATGGCAGATAAGAAGAAAGGTATAATTGTTATACAGGTTAATATCATTGACGTTTTGCTTGCTTGCGAAAATTCTAAGTCTTGGGTATTTGATACTGGATCGGTTGCTCACATTTGCAACTCGATACAGGGACTTCAGAAAGTGCGCAAGCTAGCAAAGAATGAAGTCGTGATGCGTGTCGGGAACGGCGCTGGGATCGCCGCTCAAGCCGTCGGCATTATGCCTCTACGTCTCCCTTCAAGATATATCTTAGAACTAAGTAACTGTTGTTTTGTTCCACTGTTATGTAGAAACATTATCTTCGGATCATGTTTGGTACACGATGGGTATTCGTACAAGTCTGAGAACAATGGTTGTTCACTTTATTGTAAGGATATGTTTTATGGATTTGCACCCATTGTTGGGGGCCTTTTCATACTAAATCTTGAATGTGGAAATGATGTCTTTAACGTGAATGCTAAACGCCTTAAGAAGGCTGATACCACCACCACTTTCATGTGGCACTGTCAGCTTGGCCACATCGGTAAGAAACGCATGCAAAGGCTCCATAAAGATGGAGTTTTGCCGTCCTTTGATTTTGAATCATTTGACACATGTGAAGCTTGCCTGATGGGGAAAATGACCAAGACGCCGTTCACGGGTCATCCTGAACGGGCGGGTGAATTATTGGAAATAATACATAGTTATGTATGTGGTCCAATGAACACAGGCGCACGGGGTGGATATTTTTACTTCATGACTTTTACTGATGATTTGAGTAGGTATGGCTATATCTACTTAATGAAGCATAAATCGGAAACCTTTGAAAAGTTCAAAGAATTTCAGAATGAGGTAGAAAATCATCGTAACAAAAAGATTAAGTTTCTGCGGTCTGATCGCGGAGGCGAATATCTTAGTCATGAGTTTGGCCAACATCTGAGTGACCGTGGAATTGTTTCACAGCTTACGCCTCCTGGAACTCCATAGAGAAATGGAGTATCGGAACGACGTAACCGAACCTTGTTGGACATGGTAAGGTCAATGATGTCTCTTACAAATCTTCCGATATCTTTTTGGGGTCACGCACAACTTACTGCTGCTCACACACTAAACAAAGCACCGTCTAAATCTGTTGAGACGACACCACATGAGATGTGGCACGGGAAGAAACCCGACCTATCGTTTTTCAAAATTTGGGGTTGTGAAGCTTATGTAAAGCGTTTATAGCCAAGCAAACTTGATCCCAGATCAGACAAATGTTACTTTGTAGGTTATCCCAAGGAGACAGTTGGGTATTCTTTCTACCACGCCTCCGTAAACAAAGTGTTTGTTGCAAAACATGGAGTCTTTCTTGAGAAAGAGTTTCTCACTAAAGAAGTGAGTGGGAGGACAATACAACTTAATGAGATTAGTGAATCTTCGGCAACCGTTGATATGGCTAAGGAACCGGAAGAAATTCCGCTAATTATCCCTACAACCGAGCCGGAAGTTGTCGCATGTGATGCGGAGACTTCAGACAATGTTGTAACTGAACCGCACAGATCAGGTAGGGCTATCCAGCCACCTGAGTGGTTTCATAACGAAATCTTCATTCTTGAAGACGATGAACCTGCGCACTACAAGGAAGCGATGGCGGGGCCCAGCTCAAAAGAATGGCACAAAGCCATGAGATCCGAAATGGAATCCATGTACGAAAACCAAGTTTGGAACTTGGAAGAACTTCCAGAAGGCGTAAAGCCGATTGGTTGTAAATGGATTTTCAAAAGAAAGACGGACGCGGATGGTAACATTACTATCCACAAAGCTAGACTTGTCGCGAAAGGGTTCACGCAAGTTCCAGGAGTGGACTACGACGAGACTTTCTCGCCCGTAGCTATGCTTAGGTCTGTTCAGATATTGCTAGCAATTGCTGCTTATTTCGACTATGAAATATGGCAGATGGATGTCAAAACGGCTTTCCTAAATGGAAACCTCAAAGAGGATGTATACATGATACAACCAGAAGGTTTTGTCATTCATGAGGATGCTGAAAAGGTATGCAAACTTCAGAAAGCCATTTATGGTCTAAAGCAAGCATCAAGGAGCTGGAACATTCGTTTTGATGAAGTGGTCAAAGAGTTTGGCTTCATCAGGAATGACGAAGAATCTTGTGTTTACAAGAAGTTTAGTGGGAGCGCAAAGGCATTTCTAATCTTGTATGTGGATGACATATTGTTGATTGGAAATGACGTGAATTTTCTTAGCGAAATAAAAGACTCATTGAAAAATAGGTTTTCAATGAAAGACTTAGGCGAAGCGGCATATGTATTGGGCATCTGAATCTATAGAGATAGATCAAAACGCCTGATAGCGCTTAGCCAAAGCACGTACATTGAAAAGGTGTTGAAAAGGTTCAACATGGAGAACTGCAAGAAAGGCCTACTCCCCATGTCACCTGGCATAGTGCTTTGCAAGAATCAGAGTCCTCAGACTTTGGATGAGCGAGTACAAATGAATGATGTTCCATATGCCTCAGCAGTTGGTTCTATTATGTATGCCATGCTATGTACAAGACTGGATGTTTCCTATGCGCTAAGTGTTAGCAGCCGGTACCAAAGTGATCCAGGGTTGGAACACTGGGCCGCGGTTAAGGGTATTCTTAAGTACCTCAGAAGGACCAAGGATTTATTCCTTGTGTACGGAGGTGATGAAGAGCTCATTGTAAGTGGTTACACTGATGCAGGCTTCATGACTGACCCAGATGACTTCAAATCTCAATCAGGCTATGTTTTCATATTGAACGGTGGCGCAGTTGATTGGAAAAGTTCCAAACAAAAGACCGTGGCGGATTCTACGATGGAGGCAGAATATGTTGCTGCTTCAGAAGCCTCCAAGGGGTGGTATGGATCAAGCAATTTCTTGAAGACCTTGGTGTGGTTCCTAGTGCCTAGGACCCGGAGGAGATCTATTGTGATAATAGTGGCGCCGTGGCTCAGGCAAGGGAGCCAAGTTCGCACCATAAGACAAGACATATTCAACGCAAATATAAACTCATTCGACATCATGTCGAAGAGGGTTTAGTGAAAGTACACAAAGTTCACACGGATCTGAACGTGTCAGACCCGATGACAAAGCATAAGCAGCACCGGATAGCCATTGGTGTTAGGGAAGCCATGTAACTGGATTATGAATCTAGTGCAAGTGGGAGTCTGTAGGAGATATGCCCTAGAGGCAGTAATATCAGTTATTTTGTATCTCCAAAGTTTGTAATGAATGTTTAGCTTCCATGCTATAACAATGATTCTCGAGTCTGCAATATCCACGAGGCTCGGAGGAAAACTCATGTGCACGTGTGGTATTCTAAACGGTAAAATGTATTCCTAGTCTTGCCTCTAAGACTGGCTCATGTATTGCATGATGATCATGTTTTCCTGATCATGGGCATGTCTATGCTGGCAATTATGAGGGCACTATGTTGGTAGAACATTTGTGTTGAATCGACCCATTTTGATGTTATGCTATGAGATACATTCGTCACAAGTTAATGGTTAATAACACAGAGAAGTTAATGTTTGCATAATTCCTTAGACCATGAGAGTATCGAGTTCCTTCATACTTGCTTCGTGAACTTTGGGGTTTGTTAAACGTCATCCGTAACTGGGTGGCTATTACGGCAGCTTACGGGTTCACGGAAAAGTATGGCAAGTAACAAGATAGCTCAAGATTGGGATTTGCTCCTCCGACGATGGAGAGATATACTCGGGCTCTCTCGGTGTAACAGTATCCATCATCGTCTTGCCAGACACATTGTGATTTGATCACTGGGATGCCGGAACACGGAAACGAGAAAAGAGAACAAAACCGGTAACGAGGTAACTTGCATGGTGGACAAATTGTTGATCCACAAGAATGCAATAAATCTCACCTCGGGTGTTTGTGACATATCGCAAAGCAAAAGGAATAGCTCACTGCAACTGGAGGTTCACTCGAATATTTATTCGTGTGGGTATAGGGGTCAATATGGGTGTCCACGGCTCCGATGTTGATCATTGATCAGAAGGGGTTCCGGGTCATGTCTATACTTCACCGAACCTATAGGGTCACACCTTAAGGGTCATCTATCTTCTGAATACTAGATAGGGAGTCTGACAGAAAATCACCGAAAAAAGGTTTCGGACACCGGAATGGTTTCGGACAGCGGAATCGTACCGCAGAGGGAGGTCATCGGATGAGTTTCGATGATACCGAAAAGTTGTTTCGGGATATACCATTAAGTCAAATTGGTTTCGGCAAATGCCTGATAATTCTTGGAGGGTGCCAGAATCATTCTGGAAGCTTTTTAGAATTTTCTGAGATAAAAACCGGAAATGTTCCGGAGCTGCCGGAGCCACTTCAGATGCGTTTTGCAGATGAAAATCACTAAAACCGGAATTGTTTTGGAACGCATTGAAAATTATTATGGTGGGTACTGGAAATGTTCTAAGCCCACATAAATATTTTCAGTTCGATCAGACACTGAAAAATGTCGTCATGAATAGTGAAAATCAGCTTTATGGTTACTTTATGGAAAGCCACCTTTTGGGGCTTTGCTCCAAAAGATATTGGGGATGACATGGATGGATAGGAGCCATTTTTTGGGCCCCTCATGGGGGTGTGGCCGGCCACATGGGGTATCCCCCCTTGGGGACCCTCTTGTTCATTGGTTTCACTCCTAGGTCCTTGTGGAAGGACTTCATTCATGTGCATTTTGGGTTCTTGTGTGAAACTACCCTACCCCTTGGGATTTCCTATAAATAGAGGTGGAGGGGCAGCCCTCCACACTCATCCCTTGCTCTCATACACATGCCATGCATTATCTAGCTTCTTCTCTCCCTCCCACGAAAAGAGTTTCGTAGAGCCGTAAGGCTGTCTAGGTTCCGGCAGGAACTAGTTCTGGACGTTGAAGCCCTGCCGGATAGCTGACACCGTATGTGTGCAACCCCGTAGAGAGATTGTAGTTTCGATCTTTTGCCCGAGGGGCTGTACGAGTGTCCTCCCGAAGGGCTGTCCGAGTCTTCGTCCGAGTTTCGAGGGTCCTCCCGAAGGGCTGTCCGCGACATTGTCCGGGGGACTGTCCGACCGCCTCCCGAAGGGCTGTCCGGAGAGGGAGTACATCCTCGCGGTTGGGAGGTTGTAAATCCTAGCTGCGGGGATCTGCACCGATGATTTACACTGACTCTTCTTCCGCTGCGCTTCGAGTCGGTACGGATCAGATCAAACCTTGTATGCAGTCTCCATAGTGGTCCTGGGCATGCTTGCTATACCAAAATTTTTCGTTTTCCATTGCGTTCCCCTACACTCGGTGCCACCGTGTTTTTCCACTTGGTCACACCGCCAGGGTCAGGCTATATATATCCCCGGGCCAAAATTTGGAAATTTCTCCGAACCCCTTCGCCCGCGCTCAGCCTGCCCTGCCTCCCTGGGCCTCCGGATCGTCCTCCTCGTCGCCAGCTGCCTCCCACCGCTAGTCTTCGCTGCCGTCAACGGGAATCGTCTCCGTCGTTGCCGCCGTAGCAGGTCCATCGACGCACTTAGGGTATGGACTTGATCCTTGTGCTAATCTCACTCTGATTACTAGCACATTGTTTTGCCATGTATCTTACCACGATTGAGATCACTCTATCCAGCGAAATCACTCCGTAGTTTAGTTGTGGATTGAAAATTTAGGGTTAGGTTTCCGACGAAATCATCTCGGACCAACCAAGTTGTAGAAATCGGTTCCACCGATTTGGCTAAGGCCATTGCACATGTGATTCTTGGTATGACCGAGAATTGCAAATCGGTGTGACCGAGTTCAGGACTTTGTGAAACCCTAGAAGTCTCAGTGCCACCGGACTGTGACTCGGTCTGACCGAGTTCACTAGTTTAGGTTCCAAAAGCTGCATCGTTATCACCGAGTTTTCAAATCGGTAGATCCAAAATGCTTTCTGTGGAAAACTAAAACTAAGTTTTTGACTCATTCTTTTGCAAAAACCTCTATACTTTGTGATGCTCATCCCATCTATCTCATCTATATCTATTCACAGGGTCTGCTGTCAGTGTTTGCATCATGTCAGAATAGAGTGACAGTCAGAACAAGTTTGAGGAGCAAGTTCACATGAGTGAGGGCACTAGTCCCTCTAGCAGCTATGATGATGGTAGCAGGGGCACACCTAGCAACTTGCCAAAGGCAGCCACCAGGGCCAGAAAGAAGAGAACCTCAGATGCTGAGGATGAGGACTATGTGGCTGTTGAGGATCAGGCCACCTCAAAGAAGAAGGTGCTGAAAAAGGAATATGGCACAACTGCTGCCACTAAGCCAGGAATGAAGACAAAGGTTCCTGCCAAGAGAGTTCCTACGTCAAAGGCCAGAGCATCCACACAAGAAACTTTGGGATCTGAACCCAAAGAACCAGTTGTGGCTGAAAAGAAAAGGAAGGAAAGGGTCAAGAAGACCATGGACAGAGTTGTTGGAAAGCCCTCAATGATGGAAGAAGAAGAGGAAGAGGTTGCTGCACCAGCACCCAAAGCTCAAAAGCTTATGGGAGATGCTATAAGATCAGGGGCTGCTCCATCAAAGCCCAAAGCTGCACCCAAGAGGCATACAAGGAATATTCCTGCTGGAGAAAAGAACAAGGCCCCAGTGCCTGAAGCTGCTATAGAAGAAGAAGAAGATGATGAGTCACATGTCTTGAGGAAGTTGAAGCCCAAAATTCCAGATCACAATGATGCTCATCCAGTAGCTGAGGACATGAAGCTCAAGAAGGATGCAGGACTCAGACAGTGGAGATTGACTGATCCCTATGCAGTCAGGAGAAGAACTGCTGTGGACTATAGGTTCCATACAAAGGAACAACAGGACTTCTATGAGACAGTGTTGCTTGACAAGAAGTCTATAGTCTATGATATGAGATGGGTGGACTGGAAGTACATCAGGGAAAATGAAGAGCACTATCCTGGAGTCTATGATAGTTTCAAGTCTTGTGGAGTAGAGAACTTTGTTGGGAAGAAGCTCACAAAGTGGAATGATGAGCTTATTATGCAGTTCTACTCCACAGCTCATTTCTACCCAGATGGAAGGATTGTCTGGATGTCTGAAGGTACTAGGTACCAATCAATAGTTGAAGAATGGGCAAAATTGATCAATGATCCTAAGAGAATGAGGATGACTTGGATGTCTATGCCAAGAAGAAGAAGGATCACAACTCCATGGCACATATGTACAAAGAGATCCCACATGCTGCTATTGAGACACACAAATTTGGATCAGTACATTACCTTCTGTCAGGTTTGCCAACAATCAGCTGGATCCTCGGGCACACTCTATTGCCAAAGTCAGGTGATCGATCACAAGATGATCAGAGGCCATGCAATTAACCTTCTTCACATATTTGATGTGGCTCAAAAGTTCAAAGTCATGAGCCTAATTGTGGAAACTATCAAGAGGACAGCTACAGATCAGAAGAGAAGTTGTGGGTATGCCCTACAGATCCAGGAGCTAATCAACTCCAAGATGGGCACTGGAACATATCTCTTGGACAAGGAACACATGCCCATCTACCCAGACTTTGAGGACAACACTGTTGTGATGGATGAAAATGAACCATCTTCTGTGCAAGCACAAGAAAAGAAGGAGAAGGCAAGGGCTGAGAAGGCTGCAAAGATGCCAACTGTTGATGAGGCATCTCAGTACTTCATGAAGAGCAAGCAAGATCAGCTTGGCTACTTGATTGCCTCCACTCTGAGGATTGAGAAGGGATTGGCCACCCTGACACAAAACCAGGAGAGCTTGGAGAGGATCATGGAGCAGAAGTTCTATGATTTAGATGTGAAGGTCACTGAGATACAATCAGTTGTTGAGCAACTTCAGGATGAAGTGCAGGAGAAGAAGGGCAAGTCAACCACTGATGCTTTTGCTAGAGTGCCCAGAGGACAGAGATCTGCTGCAGTGCCTGTTCCAGACACCAGAGCTACATCATCTGCACCAACTACAGCTTCAGTGCATCCAGCTCCAGCACCCACTCCACCAGCTCCATCTACATCAACTGATGCCTTCATCCTTGGAGTTTTATCTACACCACCACCTGAAGACCAAGCCTGAGAGTCAATCTAGCACTATGCATTTTTATGAACTTTTTGGTAACTTGTTGCCAAAGGGGGAGAAAATGTATAGATCATAGGCTTCGAGAGAGAGTGTTGCTTTTTGTTCTCTCTTGTTTTTTTGGTGGTTGAACTTTGTTATTTGCTTGTTTGAGATACTCTATACCTTTTGTGAGATACTTGGATGATCATGTGTTTGATCATATGCTACCTTAATGCTTGCTGGATGACATTATCCTTTCATATCTCTATATGATCATTCACTTTGCTTGGTGATGAGTGCATGTATTTAATTATTATCATTTTGAGCGCTCCACCAATATGTATGAGACATGGAAGAGTAACCCATGATCCTAACTCATTGTGCATTTGCAGTCCAAAGCAAATCTTAAACTATGCACAAATTTGGGGGGAGCCCTTGCTTTTCACATACTTCTCAAAGCGACAATGTTTTTCACTCTTATTATCATTTGTCGAAGCTATGATCTATATGTTGTCATCAATTACCAAAAAGGGGGAGATTGAAAGTGCAACTATCCCTAGGTGGTTTTGGTAATTCCTAACAACATATAGCTCATTGAGCTACTGCTATTTCAAGATAAATATTTCAGGAAAGCTCAATGATTGGCATGGCATGGATGAGAAAAGTGGACCCTCAAAATTCTAAGGACAAAAGGATTGGCTTAAGCTCAAAGCTCAAGACTCTACATTTTCTATTTTAGTGATCCAAGATCACATTGAGTCTACAGGAAAAGCCAATACTATCAAGGAGGGATGAGGTGTTGCTTAATGAGGTTCTTGCTCAAAATGCTTAGTGATATGCTCCAAAGCCCTCAACTACTTTCTCACATCCACATATGACCTAAACCAAAAGTCAAACTTGGCCCCACCGATTCTTTCTATCCGGCGCCACCGAGTTCAGATGTCATAGCCACTGCCACAAACCCTAGGCAAATCGGTCTCACCGATAGGGATCTTGGTCTCACCGAGATGGGATTGTAATCTCTCTGTTTCCCTTCGTAACATTTCGGTCCCACCGAGATTGCAATGTAAACTCTCTATTTCCCTTTCGTAACATTTCGGTCTCACCGAAATGAGCGAATCGGTCCCACTGAGTTTACCTGACCAACTCTCTGGTTAGCTTATTACCAAAATCGGTCTCACCGAGTTTGTGTAATCGGTCTCCGAGATTATGTTATGCCCTAACCCTAATCATATCGGTCCTACCGAGTTGCATGTCGGTCCCACCAAAAATCCTAACGGTCACTAGATTTGCTAAATCGGTCAGAGCGAGTTTCTCAGTTCGGTCCCACGGAGATTGGCAAGTTGTGTGTAACAGTTAGATTTTTTGTTGAGGCTATATATACCCCTCCACCTCCTCTTCATTCATGGAGAGAGCCATCAGAACAAACCTACACTTCCAACTTACATTTTCTGAGAGAGAACCACCTACACTTGTGTTGAGGCCAAGATATTCCATTCCTACCATATGAATCTTGATCTCTAGCCTTCCCCAAGTTGCTTTCCACTCAAATCTTCTTTCCACCAAATCCAAATCCTGTGAGAGAGAGTTGAGTGTTGGGGAGACTATCATTTGAAGCACAAGAGCGCGGAGTTCATCATCAACACACCATTTGTTACTTCTTGGAGAGTGGTGTCTCCTAGATTGGCTAGGTGTCACTTGGGAGCCTCCGACAAGATTGTGAAGTTGAACCAAGGAGCTTGTAAGGGCAAGGAGATCGCCTACTTCGTGAAGATCTACCGCTAGTGAGGCAAGTCCTTCGTGGGCGATGGCCATGGTGGGATAGACAAGTTTGCTTCTTCGTGGACCCTTTGTGGGTGGAGCCCTCCGTGGACTCGCGCAGCCGTTACCCTTTGTGGGTTGAAGTCTCCATCAACGTGGATGTACGATAGCACCACCTATCGGAACCACGACAAAAACATTCGTGTCTCCTATTGCATTTGCACTCTCCAAAACCTTCCCTTTACATTCTTGCAAGTTGCATGCTTTACTTTCCGCTGCTCATATACTCTTTGCATGCTTTTTTGAATTGTGTTAAGATTGCTTGACTTGTTCAAAGTTGCTAAAATCTGCCAAGAACTAAAATTAGGAAAATGATAAGTTTTTATTTGGTCAAGTAGTCTAATCACCCCCCTCTAGACATACTTTCGATTCTACACATAGTCAACGGCCACTACTTAGTATAGTAAGTACTAAGCTAGTGAATGAGCTCAAGTATTACTAAATTTGGTCACTGAGCTGATTTGTTAATGTGTAGGTCCATCTTTGCTACCTAAATAGTATAGAATGAGCAAGTGAATGAGCTTATTGAGTAGTGCAGATGAGCTAGTGGTAATATCTAATACACTATGCTCCCTATTTTTTAAGGCCTTACATTCAATTGAGGTCTTAATTTTAGAATTGGGTCCTCGATTTTGACTGGATCAATGATTTAAGGTGCTCTCTCATCAATTCAATCATTTAGTTGAGGTATTCAATTTTGGATTTGGTTCATATTTTTGACTGGTAAATGATTTCTCAAAGAAGAAGTTGATCTTTTATGCAATTCGTTGTAAGTTAAACTAGGTACGATGCATGCTAGTTAGTTTGCTTTCCACTCAAGCGGTCGTGAATGTGGTATATAAAGATAGCAATGTAGTCATCTTCATATCTTAGAGCATCTCTAGCCAACCCCTTAAAAGGCGTTAGAGGAACACAAAATCAATTTCGAGCAGCTAAACCACACCTAACCGATCCTTTATCGGTGTTAGAGTATTAGAGTTTTTACTATTCAGCCACCCCGACTCTGAAATATACTCGGCTGCCACTCAATTATAATTTCCTCCCTCCACCCCGCGCGGTGCCCTCCCTAGAACGCACCGCATCTGGCGACCACCCTTTGCCTCTGCCAACGCCCTGTTGCCTCTGCCGCGTCCTCAGAGACGCTCGCCGGTTGCTGTCGTAGCTGGAATCAAGCTCTATCGTCGCCACCGCCACGACGATCCCATCGCCGCAAGCATGCACCACATCTTCGTCCTTCGAGCCCTTCTGTCTACTGCCGGCCACCACTAGCCTCTTAGGCATCGGCTCAACGCCGTTGGCCGACCATGACATCTCCTTCATCCTTCAAGTGTTTGACGGATTGTCTAGGTGAGTTTTTGTGTGCTTCAAGGACGCCGCCGCTGGAATGCCTCCGCTGCCGCTATGTGCCTCCCCGCCGCCGCCGCCATGTCACCATTGTCACGTCACTGCGCCGAGCCGCCACCGGAATGCCTACGCCGCCGCAACGCACCTGTCCGCCACCGCCACCATGTCATCGCTGCCACATTACCGCGCCGCGCCGCTGTCGCTGCCATGCCGCGGTCCCGTAGTCGCGCCGCTGCTGCCGCCACGTCGCCGTCTTGCTACTCTGGCCGCCATGGACACATGGTCTCACTGATTTGCGGGCCCCAACGCCTTCTATTGTAAAATACAAAAAGTATACCGGAAGAAGTTTTATCGTAACTGAAAAAGTAGGTGTTAGGAAATTTCCCTAAATTATACTGTCATCCCGTAAGACAACTTTTATGGGAAAAATTTACAGGAGCTTTTGGAGTTGCTCTAAGTTAACGGCCACTTCTTTTCTTATTTTCTCCTCTCTTTTTTATGGTCACATTCCACACCTAAATTTTCATATCGAAATAAGACTCCATGATAGACATCCGTAGAGATTGAAATTATGTTAGATTTTTTTTCGGAAAGAAGGTTGAAGCCCCATCCTCTGTAATTAAGGATGTACACATCCATTTTAGTTTTACTATTATTTAATAGAGGCAGACAAACAAAAACATGGATCAATCTAAAGTTACATTCCTATCGACCTCTATCGCTACACCTACAAGTTTGATGATGTGCTCTGACCTCGCACACTAACACACCATCTAATCCGGTGGCCTAGCCAAGTTAGAGCATCTCCAGCCGCGCCTCCAACAGGCCCTCCCCAGGCGTTTTTTCCGTGCCGGCGCCGAAAAACGCCCCAGTCGCGCCCCCAAGATGCCGAATTCCGCCGGCTCGGCCCGTTTTTGCGCCCGGCGATCGCAGGCCGAACCTGGAGCACTGGGGGGCGCTCGGGGGCTCCGGCGCAAGGGAAAAGCGCACCTGGGGCCACACTGCCAGGCGAAAAGTCAAGCCGACCGTCCATATTCGCCTCCGACCCCCCCCCCCCCCCCCCCGCGCTCAGCCGCCACCCTGCCGATCTCGGCGCCATCCACCACTCATCACAGCTAGATAGACCATTCCCCGCCGAAAAAAAGAAGAGGTTTCGCCGAGGCAGCCACTCCACCGCCGTCCGGGCAACTTTTCCGGCGTTCCGGCCGCGCAGGGCCTGTACACCGGCGGGTGTGCGCCCACCTCGCCTGCAAGGTGTTCGGTGATTTGCCCGACCCGGTGATAGACTCGGAAGGCGATGAGGCGCTCGCGGCGTTGCTGGAGGAGGAAGCCAAAGCTGACGTCCAGGAGCAGGAGAATCTCATGGTGCTCGCCGCCCTCGCCGGCCTGCTCGCGAGTAGTGAAAAGCCGTGGCGAGGTGGCTTGGCACCGGGGCGGGTGAAAGAAAAGAACCGGCATCGTTTGGAAGGCTACTGCATGCTCTACTCCGACTACTTTGCCGATGCTCCATTGCACGGCGAGAAAGCATTTCGGCGCCGTTATTGGATGAGCCGAAAGCTTTTCCTCAGGAGTGTGAATTCCATCCGGGAGTTTGACAGCTACTTCAAGTGCAAGAAGGATTGCACCGGCACACTGGATTCACCTCAATCTAGAAGTGCACGACAGCTATGAGGATGCTTGCATACGGAGCTCCCTGTGATTCACTCGACGATTATGGGCGCATGGCCGAGTCCACCACCATTGAGTGTTTCTACAAGTTCTGCAGGGCAGTGGTGGCAGTGTTTGGACCGCAATACTTGCGAACACCCAATGCAAAAGACACTGCTCGGATCCTAGCACAGAATGCAGCAAGAGGATTTCCTGGGATGCTTCGAAGCATCGACTGCATGCATTGGAAATGAAAGAATTGTCCATTTGCTTGGCAGGGGGTGTACAAATGCACCAAAGGCGGTTGCAGTGTGGTACTTGAGGCAGTGTCCACATAGGACCTCTGGATTTGGCACTCTTTCTTTGGGATGCCAGGAACTCACAATGACATCAACGTCCTGCAGTGCTCCCCTATCTTTGCCAAGCTTGTTGAAGGTCATTCTCCTCCAGTGAACTTCGAGGTCAATGGGCGGCACTACAACAAGGGGTACTACCTAGCTGATGGCATCTATCCGAGATGGTCGACATTTGTGAAGACTATCTCAAACCCTGTGCCAGGAGGCAAGAACGCCTTCTTTGCGAAGGTTCAGGAGGCTTGCAGGAAGGATGTCGAGCGGGCATTTGATGAAATATGAGTTTTTATTTGTTGAACTATATAATTTGTATTAAACTATTTGTTAAACTATTTGATTTATATTAATTTTCTGTGATGAACTATGGAGGCAAAAACACGCCGAAAAACGCCGAACCACGCCGAACTATGTGATGAACTAATTGATTTCTATTTGTTGAATTATTTATGGGAGAATTCACGCCGAAACACGCCGAACCGCGCCGAATATGGGACGATTCATGCAGATATTGGGCCATTTTTGGACGAATTTGGGCCGAAATCGGCGCCTGGGGGCGACGGCTGGGTGCCCAACTGCCCCCAGAACCGAGTTTGCCGCCGGCTCACCCCCAGGCAGCAATTTTTATGGCTCCTGGGGGGCCAACGGCTGGAGATGCTCTTAACCCACATCATGCCGACATCACCAACCGGTCTCGCAGACCCCCAGCATGCACCGCATACGCACACTCTAGAATCCGTCACTTTCATTTTTCGCCGTCCCATCTTCAGCATGGATCAACGCATTGACTTTGCCAGGCTTATCTTCCATCAATGCCACTATGACTCCAGACAATGTCACCGCCCTATGGTCATCCATCAAGACGATACCATCGTCGAGAATCTACGGCACCGTGCCGCCGAAACCCATCGCCGTCGATGCGGTAGATGCCATGCTGCTCCGCCTCCTGGCGACTTCAGCAAACCTCTGCTCCAAAACGATGCCCTCAAGAGGAATAACGACACCGAAAACATCATCATTGTCCGATCCGTGAGACCCAGTGTCGGTGTCAAAACCGGCGGATCTTGGGTATTGGGTCCCGAACTGTGCGTCTAGGAGGATGGTAACAAGAGACGAGGGACACGATGTTTTTACCCAGGTTCGGGCCCTCTCGATGGAGGTAAAACCCTACGTCCTGCTTGATTAATATTGATGATATGGGTAGTACAAGAGTAGATCTACCACGAGATCAAGGAGGCTAAACCCTAGAAGCTAGCCTATGGTATGATTGTTGTAATGTATGTTGTCCTACGGACTAAAGCCCTCCGGTTTATATAGACACCAGAGAGGGCTAGGGTTACATAGAGTCGGTTACAATGGTAGGAGATCTACATATCCGTATTGCCAAGCTTGCCTTCCACGCCAAGGAAAGTACCATCCGGACACGAGCCAGAGTCTTCAATCTTGTATCTTCGTAGTCTTGGAGTCCGGCGGATATTGATAGTCCGGCTGTCCGGACACCCCCTAGTCCAGGACTCCCTCAGTAGCCCCTGAACCAGTCTTCAATGACGATAAGTCCGGCGCGCATAATGTTCGGCATTGCAAGGCGGGTTCCTCCCTTGAATAATCCAGAGAAGATCATGAACACCAGGATAGTGTCCGGCTCTGCAAAATAAATTCCACATTCCACCGTAGAGAGAATAAAATGCACACTTAGCTCAATCTGCTGACGTTTTATGCGGCGTGACATCACACCGCAACCAAGCCTTTGTTTGAATCGTTTTTTACTATACCACCTCAGCTCGTTTAGCGAAGCGGTTTCCTTGGCACGTCTTGTCGAAGCAGAGATCGTGTTCCCCTTATTCCGGGATTCTCATCAATACGTGCGTGGGTAACCCAACCGCGCCATTGATGGTGGCGCTTGGGAGATAAGCGAGTTTTACCAGGCGGGTGGGGGACGCATAGTTTTGTTCGCCTATATATAAGGGATAAGGATTCACCTTCTCACCTACGCCTTCTTCCTCCTTTGCTTATCCATCCCGCGAACTCAAGCCCCAACGCCCGAGCTCGCGCATCTCGCCTCGACCTTCTCCGAATATGTCTGGAGCAGGAGGTAAATGGTTGGCCTCCGCCTCTAAGGAGGAGGACATCACCAAGCTGCGCAGCGCCGGATACCTTTCCGGTGATATCGCGCATCGGCTGCCCGACGAGGGACAGCTCATCCCTACCCCTGGGCCTCATGAGAGGGTCGTCTTCCTCCCCCACTTCCTCTGCGGACTGGGCTTTCCGCTCAATCCATTTGTCCGGGGGCTCATGTTTTACTACGGCCTGGATTTCCACGATCTGGCACCGAACTTCATCCTCAACATCTCGGCGTTTATCGTCGTGTGCGAGGCCTTCCTCTACATCCAACCCCACTTCGGCCTGTGGCTCGAGACCTTCAACGTCAAGCCGAAGGTTGTGAAGGGCACGCAAGCGGAATGCGGAGGCGCCATGTTGGGCAAATTGCCCAATGTCCCTTGGCTCGAAGGGACCTTCGTGGATTCCGTCAAGGGGTGGAAATCGGGGTGGTTCTACATCACCGAGCCGCGCAAACCCACATGGGCGGCGGCCCCCGAGTTCAGATCTGGTATCCCCACGCAGCTCACCTCCTGGAAAGAGAAGGGCTTGCAGTGGGGCAATCCGGTGGAGGTGACGGGACTCCGAGCCTGCATCAAGAAGATGGTGAGCAATAGGCTCAGGCTCGTCGACGTGGTCCAAGTCATGCTCATCCGGCGGATCCTCCCATGCCAAGAACGGGCATTCAATTTGTGGGAGTTCAATCCGGAACAGCACTAGGCGCTAAGCGGGCTCTTCGATACAACATACGAAGGCGCCTGGAGGGTGCTGTTCAAGGGCGCCGAAGCCCCCGCGTCCGCGACGGAAGATCGCGGATTCAGCTCGCAGTGTCCAACTGACGAGGTAAGTGATTCAACCCCATTATGGGACACTTGTGATAATTAGATTGACTCTAGTGAGGTTTCATTCTGCCTCTTCCTTTGACAGGAATGGATGGAGAAGGCCAAGCTGCTCATCAGCCCGGCTCCCATGCCAGAAGACCTAGTGGACGCCCGCTTAACAGGGCTGCTGGTTCCGGCACCGCACGTGGTGCCGGAGAAGAAGGCCAAGAAGGTGGCCGCGGGGACTCGAAAGAGTTCCTGCAATCAGGCGTCTGAGGACGACGAGGACTCCTCCCCTGAAGACGAGGAGGAGGAGTATTCTCTCCCGGAGGAGGGAGAGAAGAAGAGGAAGGCTTCCCCAATCGGGGAGGCCGAAGGGTCCAAGAGGGGGAGAACTATCCCCCCGGACAGTTTCGCCAACATCAGCGTTGGCGAGGATGAGTGGGCTCCAAGGGCCAGGCGTCCGGCAGGATCGTAAGTATCCGGATCATTTATATGCCGTACCTTTCATGTCACGTAGTATCCTTCTAACGCCGCATTTTGTCCGTAGTCCGGCCGGTGACGATCTTCCCGACTCATCGAGCGGGTCGTTGGCCTCGTCGGATGTGAATTCCATCCCGACTGCCTCTACCCCACGCATCGACGAGGACGCCGAGGTGGGATCCCAGAGAGGGACCCACCAGGAGGAGGCTCCGGAGGCGCCGTCAGGCAGCCTCCCGGACTTTGTGCCGGACTCTACATTGGAACCCGCAGTGGTTCTAGAGTCCGGCAAGCGGCCCCTTCGGAAGAAGGGCAGGACCGTGACGCCGGCGGCCTCCGTCCAACCGGAGGTGCCGGATAACCTGTTGGAGGCGCTTAAAGGCACTTCCATCGAGGAAGAACACCGCACTATCATGAGTGCGGTGATAGAGAAGGTTCAGCTCGCTAAGAGCGGGCTGACCGGAGCCTGCAGCAGCCTTCTAACAGGCTTTGAGGTAAGAAGTTAAAATTATGTAATGTAATACCGCATAGACAGTAGCCCCTGATGCTTAGTTCGGTGTTCGGAAAGAAAAGCCGGACTAAGGATCTAACAAGATGTACGCAGGGTTGCCTAAAATATGTCAATATGGGTTTGCAGGCTGCGCTGCTGACCTCTGCCGCACTAACGGCGGAGGTTGACATGCTGAAGAAGGATCTCGAGCGGTCCGAGCAAGAGCTCGGCCATGCCAAGAGGCAGCTCGAGGAAAAAGAAGGTGAGTAACACCTCTTTGAATAAGTACCTTACAGAAAAGGATTTTGGTTGCCAATAAAATTAACAAGGATAATATGTGTATTGCAGGGGCCACTAACGAGGTGGCAGCCCTGAAGGATGCTGTGTCCGCGGCCGAACGCAATGCGGCCGCGGAACGGGCCGAGCGAGAAAAGCAGGAGGCCCGGGTGGCGGAAGTTCGGCAAGAGCTCCAGGCTCTCATGGAAAAGCATGAGAGTTTGGAGCGTGACTCCAAGACTCGAGAGTCCGAGCTTGCCTTGGCTCTCGAAAGTGCCAAGTCCGCCAAGGCCGAAGCCCGTAAGGCCCTTCAGGAGGTTGAGGACATAAAGAAGATAGCGGTGGGTAAGGCATTTTTCATGCAAAGCAGGCATGTTAATGTGAACTACCTGACACTTACTCGAATTCGGAGCTCTCCAGGGGCGTTTGCAGATCTGCCGCGTAGTGCGTCTGATGCCGCTGCATTCTATCGTGGCGAGGAGGGGAGCTCGACGGAGAAGGTCTTTTGGTCTCAGTCAAGGTTGTCAGAATCGCGATTCTGTTATACGATTCTACGACTTTACGATCCAAACTAACCTCTATGATTCTACGATTTTAGTTCATAGAATCTACGTTTCTATGATCCTGATAGTGAAGATTCTATGATTTGCGATCTTACCATCGGAGCTCCGATCCGATTCAAAACCGCGATTCTGACAACCTTGGTCTCAGTACGCTGAGGCCGGCCATCCGGTGCCCCCAAGCGACCAGCTGAAGCAGCTGGTCGAACTCCACAAGGTAGCTGAGGAGGCCATGAAGGGCCTCATAGTCCGGCTGTGGCCTGGACAGGCCATGCCTGGAAGCTACTTTGGCCTAGTGCGGCGGCTGGTGGATGCATGCCCCAGGCTGGATGTAGTCAAGCGCTCCGCCTGTATTGAAGGCGCTCGTCGGGCCCTTGCCCACATAAAGGTGCAATGGGGCAAATTGGATGCGGAGAAGCTTCTCACGGACCCACCGCCGCCGGGCAAGGAGTATCGCACGCCGGAGAAGTATTATAAAATTGTCCTGAAGGGAGCCTGCGATATTGCAGATGAGTGCTCCCGAAATGTAATTTTTGAGTGAACTTGCTTTATATTTATCCTGTGTGCTGAAAACTTCGTTCATATGCGCCATGAGCAATGCTTGTTTAATTTAAAATATTACCTTCTGTGCGGCCGTTTATAAAATCTGAGAGATGGCAAGTCGTTGGCTTCAGCCCCCAAGCCACAAGTGCTGGGGTGTTCGGGATAAACTTGAGCACTCTTGTTCCCATTTTTGTGTCCATCTAGGGAGGCGCTCAACACGACGAACAAGGCAACCGGACTTATAATGCTTGAACACTCTCACTTAGCCATAGAATTCTATAATTTTAAATTTCGGTGAAGCCCCTGGTATTCGGAAGACCGAATCCGGGGCGCTATCCACGCCTTCGTCGGACATTATCCGGAACTTCGCTCGAAGCGGCGTGAGTCTTTAAGGACCCGAAAAAACCTCTCGAACAACGACCAGTCTCTCGCCTTATCATGCCAGTCAGTTTTAGCTTTCTCCACTGAGGCGTTAACTCGGCTCAACCGGGGCGCAATCGCAGTGGTTCTCCCAGTGCCACCTTAGCCGACAGAACGGAATGTAAGGCACCAAAACGTGGGAGCCGGGCAAACCCAACTATTGACCCAAGACATGATTCGGAGCCGATTCATATAATGCTATAAGTTCGGGGTGCCGCACTTGTGGAAGTGTTCGGACTTTATCACACCATAATTTGGGGAACAGAAGCCCCTGGTGTATTCGGCCGTACCAAAATATACGGGTGCAAGATGTCATGTAATGAACATATATATAAAAGATAATGCAATTGCAATAAAGAGGTGCTGCATTATTTATGAAAGAAAGTCTGCTAGTAGAGCGGACTGATACAAATAGTGCGGTAAGCAAGGGATTTGGACTAAATAAACATGTCCCCCTCCAGGGGTGAGCTGTAGACTTGGTGTATATAATCGAATTTAATGCTCGTAATTGAGACCACCTGAATGTTCGTCGCGGCCTTCTTTAGTCCCTGACTGTTGCATCATGAGTTCGGCAGGTTCGCCACCGGACAGGGCTTCTGGTTAACAGAGTCCTGTGTGCATAAAAGAAGAAGAAAAACAAAATAAAAAGGAAGGGGGGCGCACTTGTGAGCCCCTGGTGTGGTTGAGCCGCACTCTGGGTCCATTGTGATCGTGCCCCTTTCCCTGCGCCCATGGTATCTCCAAAGCGTAATGATGTACGCGGAGTGTTATTCTTGCGATCATGCGCGGGCGAGGGTTGCGACCGCATTGCTACGCGTGCTCTGATCACGCCAGGTGGTCTTTGTTGGTATTGCTTTGGGCGCGCTTTGCTGTATCCGGCTTTTTAACTGCCGGACATGAGAATTGCCTTAGAAGGCTGCTCTGTACTTCTGCCGTGAGAGCCGCTGTATGTTCCTCCGTTCGGAGGGAGCGTTCCGTATTCCCGTTGACCGTGATGACTCCACGAGGGCCTGGCATCTTGAGCTTTAGGTATGCATAATGCAGCACCGCGTTGAATTTTGCAAACGCGGTTCGTCCGAGCAGAGCGTGATAGCCGCTGCGAAACGGGACTATGTCGAAGATTAACTCTTCGCTTCGGAAATTATCCGGTGATCCGAAGACCACTTCCAGTGTGACTGAGCCTGTACAGTTGGCTTCCACTCCTGGGATGACACCTTTAAAGGTTGTCTTTGTAGGTTTAATCCTTGATGGGTCTATGCCCATTTTGCGCACTGTATCCTGATAAAGCAGGTTCAGGCTGCTACCGCCGTCCATCAGGACTCTCATGAGGTGGAACCCATCGACGATTGGGTCTAAAACCAATGCGGCGAATCCGCCATGGCGTATGCTGGTCGGATGGTCTCTTCGATCGAAAGTGATCGGGCAAGAGGACCATGGGTTGAACTTTGGGGCAACTGGCTCCATCGCATAGACGTCCCGTAGTGCGCGTTTCCTCTCCCTCTTGGGTATATGGGTCGCGTATATCATATTCACCGTCCGCACTTGTGGGGGAAAACCCTTCTGTCCTCTATTGTTCGGCGGCCGGGTCTCTTCCTCGTCGTCGTTAATTAGCCCATTGTCATTGTTTTCGGCAATTAACTTGCCAGCCTGCTTGAACACCCAACAATCTCTATTGGTGTGGTTAGCTGGCTTTTCAGAGGTGCCATGTATCTGGCATAAGCGGTCGAGTATTCGGTCCAGATTGGACGGACCCGGAGTGGTTCTTTTAAATGGCTTCTTCCGCTTACCGGGTTTAGAGCCTCGGAATCCGGCATTGACTGCCGTATCCTCCTTATCGTCGCCGTTAATGCGGCGCTTGTTTTTGTTTCGACGTGACCTGCCGTTGTTGTCCTTAGTATCCGGACTGCCAGAATTTTTACGGAGATTGTTGCTGCGGGCTAGCCAGCTGTCCTCTCCCGCACAAAAGCGGGTCATTAACAATGTGAGGGCTGCCATGGATTTCGGCTTTTCCTGCCCCAGGTGCCGGGCTAGCCATTCATCCCGGATGTTATGTTTGAAGGCTGCAAGGGCCTCTGCATCCGGACAATCGACGATTTGATTTTTCTTCGTCAAGAACCGTGTCCAGAATTGTCTGGCCGATTCGTCTGGCTGCTGAATGATGTGGCTTAGGTCATCGACGTCTGGTGGTCGCACATATGTGCCTTGGAAGTTATCGAGGAATGCGGCCTCCAGGTCTTCCCAACACCCAATTGACTCTGCGGGCAAGCTGTTAAGCCAATGCCGAGCTGGTCCTTTAAGCTTGAGTGGGAGGTACTTGATGGTGTGTAGATCGTCGCCGCGGGCCATATGGATGTGGAGAAGATAGTCTTCGATCCACACCGCGGGGTCTATTGTGCCATCGTAAGATTCGATGTTCACGGGTTTGAACCCTTCGGGGATCTGATGATCCATTACTTCGTCAGTGAAGCATAACGGGTGTGCGGCACCCTGTATTGAGCGATATCGCGACGCAGCTCGAGAGAGCGCTGTCTGCTGTGTTCGGCCCGGCCGGGGTTATTGTATCCGGCACGATGGTATTCGTCGTGGGTCGTAGGGCGCCCACGTGATCCATAGATGGATCTGGATTGCCTTGCTTTGTCCTCCAATATGTCTTGCAAGTCCGGCGCGTTCCCTCTTGGCTTCGTACTTTTGGAGCGATGCCGGGGTATGGTCTTGGCTGGGGGCCTGGATGCCTCTCTGTCACGACCGCGGGGTGGTCGGTCAGCCATATCGTGCGCTGGTGATGGAGGTACGTATGCTTCCTCCTCTAATCGGGGGAGCAGCTTGCGTCTTGGGTAACTTTTGGAGGGACGTTCGAGTTTATACTCTTCGGCCGCGAGGACCTCGGTCCATCGATCGGTCAGCAGGTCCTGATCAGCTTGAAGCTGCTGCTGCTTTTTCTTTAGGCTGTTTGCTGTGGCGATAAGCCTGCGCTTGAAGCGCTCTTGTTCGACGGGATCCTCGGGTATGACGAATTCGTCATCGTTGAGGCTTACTTCGTCTTCGGAGGGAGGCATATAGTTATGATCCTCAACCTCTTCGTCTGCCGCCCCCTCATGAGGGCTTGCTTCTGCATCCTCCTGCGCTGAGTCTTGCTGGAGGGGATTGTCTTCGGCGCTCTCCGGAGTGTTGTTATCTCCTGTGCTGGAATCTCCATTCTTGTTGTGGCGGGATTTAGAGCGGCGCCGCTGACGCCGGCGTTTGGGCTGCTTCTTTAAAGAGTCTGCCTCCGCTGCTTCTTCGCCATCCCCGTCTTTTGGGGTGTCCACCATATATATGTCATATGACGAGGTGGTCTTCCAGTGCCCTGTAGGCGCTGGTTCTTGTTCGTCTCCGGCATCGTCGTCCATAGCGTCGATGTCTTCGGAGTCGTAGTCTAGCATGTCGGTTAGATCGTCGACAGTGGCTACAAAGTGGGTGGTGGGTGGGCTCTGAATTTCTTCGTCGTCCGTATCCCAACCATCCTGGCCATAATCCGGCCAGGACTCTCCTGATAACGAGAGATGCTTTAGTGAATTCAAGATATCGCCAAAAGGCGAGCATTGGAAGATGTCCGCGGCGGTGAATTCTGTAACCGGCGCCCAATCCGGATCAATTGGCAGGGGCGCGGGAGGTTCGGAGTCCGGCAAGGAGTCCGGTGCCTCGGAATCACGAGTTTCGCGGGGGACAAGATTGGTGTTCGGCTCCATCGCCGTGGATGTTGAAGCCCCCAGGGCGGCGTCTATCCACCGGCCCTCGATCTGGGCGATCGGCTCCGGGCTAATGGCCGGAGCAGATCCGTGTGCGGCCACCAAGGCACTGTTCGGCGGCAGAGCTAGATCATGCCCATCGTCACAGTGCGGCACGCTCGGCTGTGGCTCGAGTCCGTCGAAGATCAAGTCTCCGCGGACATCGGCCGTGAAGTCTAAGCTTCCAAATCTGACCTGACGGCCAGGGGCGTAGCTTTCGATCTGCTCCAGATGGCCAAGTGAATTGGCCCGCAGGGCGCAGCCGCCGAATACGAAGATCTGTCCGGGGAGAAAAGTCTCACCCTGGACAGCGTTGCTGGTTGAAGATGCCATCAAGCCTATCGGTGACGACACAGAGGAACTCTCAATGAAAGCACCAATGTCGGTGTCAAAACCGGCGGATCTCGGGTAGGGGGTCCCGAACTGTGCGTCTAGGCGGATGGTAACAAGAGACGAGGGACACGATGTTTTTACCCAGGTTCGGCCCTCTCGATGGAGGTAAAACCCTACGTCCTGCTTGATTAATATTGATGATATGGGTAGTACAAGAGTAGATCTACCACGAGATCAAGGAGGCTAAACCCTAGAAGCTAGCCTATGGTATGATTGTTGTAATGTATGTTGTCCTACGGACTAAAGCCCTCCGGTTTATATAGACACCGGAGAGGGCTAGGGTTACACAGAGTCGGTTACAATGGTAGGAGATCTACATATCCGTATTGCCAAGCTTGCCTTCCACGCCAAGGAAAGTACCATCCGGACACGAGCCGGAGTCTTCAATCTTGTATCTTCGTAGTCTTGGAGTCCGGCGGATATTGATAGTCCGGCTGTCCGGACACCCCCTAGTCCAGAACTCCCTCACCCAGATCAAGGGTTTCCCCTCGTAATAACCCTAGCTAGCGAGGAGATGATGAGTACAATGAAGATGCCTTCAAAAAGGTAAAGGCGCATAGACACCGCCATCACCTGTCACGACCAAAGTCAGACTCATTTTCACAGGCATCCACTTCTCCCCAACTCGCAACTGACAGGATTGCCACCAAGTCATGTAGATTGGCTCCGCGCAACCATCATGTTGGGCCCACTGATCAGGTCCACATGGCGCTAAAAGTCAACGTAAAAGGAGTTGACTGTTAAGTTAAAAGAAGGGGCCTCTGCGTGAAAGCTGTTTGAAGAAATGCCATATAAAGAAATATTGTCCCACATCCAACTTGATGGTCAACTCCGTTTATGTTGACTTTTAGTGCCATGTGGACCTGACCAGCCGGCCCAACATGTCAGAAATTGGATTAATTTGTCCCAAATCGTTCATAAGTGTTTATCGAGAAAATTAGTAAGAAAACTGGTAGATTTTTGGGGCGTCCAGAAATGTGGTGGCAAATCCGAAAGTGAACTTAAAATGTGGCGGCCTTTTGCAATTCACTCGGCTAAAGAACTTCAGTTATGTTTCATAGCTGCATTTTCTTTCTTTTTGCTAAAGATAGCAGTTGTTGCTGGTCAGTTATAATATGGGCAGAACATGTTGATAAATATTTTTCTGACAATTTACATGAGTGAGATCTAATATTTTCCTAGACATTTTACGTAGATGATAAATCTTACCTTACATACTGAAATAAATTGTCTCTAATATGACAGATGTTGTGTAGCCTTACTCCATTTTCTTCTCTTTTTGAACTCCATTGTTTTTGCTCCTTGGTTCCTCAAAGTTTGGAGTGTCCTCAGTCGCTTTCTTTGGCTCTTCAAGCTCGGCGCGTGTAACCACACTTCTTGCCCTTATAAAAGAATCGAATGAGAGAGCTTTGACAAATAATTGAGCCGGCCAAAATTGGGTGAACCAATTCTAATTGAAGACCTTAATTGAATGTGGACTCTTTAAAATTAAGGACCATAGTGTTATGGAGAATTAGACCAAACAAGTATGATGAGTTATATGGTATAAAGCATTTATAGTTGAATTCATGTTGAAAAGAAGTTCTAAATGGTAGTATAGTTTTTAAGTACAAAACTCAAAGTTGACTTTTGAGTATTCACTGAAACGGAGGAGGCATGATTTTGGTTAGATTCAGACCCTCAGCGTGCAGATGTGCTTTAGCAAAACCGTACAAGAAAACGAGCACAAGGGCTCGTAGACTTCCCTACCCTAGCCGCCACCATGCTAGGAGACTAGGGAGGCGATTTTCTTCCTCCGATCTCAGCCGGCCAGGGTGTTGGCCCCCTCTCCCTCCGGCTGCTCCGGCGGCAGGAGGGAGGGGGGATCCCGTTCCTCCGTTCTGTAGTTAGGTTTTGGATTTGTAGGTCGTGGTGCGTCGTTGGAGTGGTGGGAGCGGCGCCTGGACGAATAAATCTGTCTCAGCTTCACTCCCACACCGGCGGTGCCATTCATGGCGGCGTCTCGGAGTTGATGTCATCGTGTGATTGCCGATCCTTCAGATCGGCTGTGTTAGGGTTCATGGATGATGTCGGCGAGACGGCGGTGGCGACTTCATCAGGTGTATCTCTCCTTCTGCTCTGTCCCCGTTGCTGCGGCGTTGTCTCCGATGTCATGGTGGAGCAGGGAGGTTTTGTCATCCAGGAGTACGCGCAGACGGTTGTCTGCGCAGGTGACAGCTGGAAGATGGTGCATCCCGTGCTGGGTTTGTGGTTGGTGGCTGACAGTTCTGGTTTTCTCCTTCGACGTCGTTGTTGTGCGGGGGTGTCAGATCTAGAGTTCGATGGCGTGTCCGGGGACATGTTGCCCCGGTCTGATTCTTTCAACGGCAATGGTTTTACTTTTGGTAAACTACTCTCGAGGTCTGTAAAGCTGTTGATCCGCGATGGAGCCGCGTCGAGCTCGGGTGAAGAGGTGATCTGTTTTCTTTTTCTTTGGTGGCCGCTTCGGGGGTGTCAGAGGAGAGGAACAGGAGGCGCTGGTGCTTACATGCCTTGTAACCGGATTGTTATTTTATAAATGAGACACGTATTATACCATGAAAACCCCCGCAAAAGAAACAAAAAGAATGGCGTATAGCGTTGTGGCTGTTGTAGTCAACCCTCACTCGACTTCCCCAGCCGCCCCTCTCCATAATCAGCGCCGCCACCATCCTCACCTCCCCCTCCAGATTCGGCGGTGCCAAGATCTCTCGATGGCGGGGGTCAGCGCGGGGACGGGGGCGATGAGCTCCCTCCTCGGCAAGCTCTCCGCCTTGCTCACCCACGAGTACAAGCTTCTCAAGGGCGTCCGCAAGGAGATCCAGTTCCTCGAGCGCGAGCTTGGCAGGATGCGAGCCTATCTGGACATACTGGCGGACATGGACAAGCTCGATGACCTGGCCAAGAAGCGGAGAGACAGCTTGCGCGACCTCAGCTACGAGATGGAGGACTGCATCGACCGTTTCATGGACCGGCTTGGCACCGGACGCCAAGCGAGGGTTCATGAGGACGACCGCGCGCCGGCTCAGGACGATTTGGGCGCGCCATGACATCGCGGCCCTCATCAGGGATCTCAAAGCTCGGGTCATGCAGGAGACCGAGCTGCATGACAGGTACAATCTTCATTATCTCTGCAAGACCGTTCAGATCAATAAGTTCTTTTTTCTGCGCGTGTGTGTGTGGAAAATGACAGGTACAAGCTTGATGAGGGTTATTACAGTGCAACGAGGCCAGTTGAAATAGATCCCCGGATGACCGCGCTCCACGAGGAGGTCAAGGGCTTGGTGGCCATGGACGCCCCAGTGAAGCATATTTCTGCATTGCTGATGGATCAGAGTATGGAGCTGAAAGTGGTACCGATTGTCGGGCCTGGAGGCTTGTGTGCGGTTTTTTGTTTTGTTTTTCTCTACTTTCCTTTCTTTCTTCTTTTTATTTTTCTATTTTTAGACATGGTTTCAAAAAAACTTCGGGATTTTAAAACTCTTCCAAATTCAAAAAATATGAATTTTGAAAGAGGATTGTGAAATCATTAAATGTTCGTTAATTCAAAAAAAGTTCATGATTTTGAAAAATGTTCTGGATATCATTATGTGCTCACGGGTTAAAAAAATATTTGTGATTTCGAGAAAATTTTCATGAATTCAGAAAATATTCATAAATTTTAAGACGATATTCCCAAAATTTCAAAAAAAAATTATCACTTCAAAAAATGTTCATGCATTTCAAAAAATATTAGGAAAAATAAAAAAGTGTCTTCAAAAAATATATATTCATCAGTAACAAAGAATGTTCAAAATTTCAAAACAAATGTTCACAAATTCGTAAAAAAAAATGTTCGCATATTCTAAAAATGTGCATGGTTTAGAAAATTTCATTAATTTTAGAAAATGTTCAAAAATTCAAACAAATATTTATGATTTCAAAAAAAATTGTGCCCAACCTGATCAAATGGCTCGAGGCATCACTCTCTCTCTCTCTCTCTCACTGTCTCTCTCACTTATTCTCCTTCTCTTTCTCCGCTAAGCTCTAATGTTGTGCCATCTACACTACTCGTCGCATGTGCCATGCCCTCCTGGAAGGACACGGAGGAGAGCACCAATGAGGATATCGACATGAGCGACATAGACATGGAGTTTATCATAAGTTATTTCCTTCCCGTGGGTTAGGGTTCGTTGGTTTTTTCTTTTTTTGGACTTGAGGTCCAATTCGAATACATTAGAAGGATCTGTTGCATGATCTTGCTGGCAATGGTTGGAGGAGACGCCGATACCAATCCGGTGCCATCTTTTAGCGATGCTATTGTGGAATCAGCGTCTAAGTGCATGATGCACCAGACAAGGCCCAACAAATGTGTAGTTTTTGAAGGAATTGACAATGGAAGAAGATTCTTTAGATGCGGTGTGTAGATGAGTTACCATGTAATTGGTTTTGCATTAGTGTCATTTATTTTCAGATGTAGCATTGTTTGTGGCCCTGTAGTCACTGAACCTAGCATTGGAACTAGTATTATTTATAGAGAACTATAAATTTGAGCAGGTACTTGTGGTTATTTTTAATTTGCATTAAGTAATATTTAGTGTGAAAATTGGTGCTCAGTTTACATGGAGGTGAATGAGTTAATGAATGACCACTGAGTTAATGAATGACCACTAAGCTAGTATAGTAAGTACTGAGCTAGTGAATGAGCTCAAGTATTACTAAATTTGGTCACTGAGCTAATTTGCTAATGTGTAGGTACATCTTTGCTACCTAAATAATATAGAATGAGCAAGTGAATGAGCTTATTGAGTAGTGCAGAATGAGCTAGTGGTAATATCTAATACACTGTGCTCCCTATTTTTTAAGGCTACATTCAATTGAGGTCTTAAATTTAGAATTGGGTCATCGATTTTGACCGGATCAATGATTTAAGGTGCTCTCTCTTCAATTCTCTCATTCAGTTGAGGTATTCAATTTTGGATTTGATTCATGGTGTTGACTGGGTAAATGACTTCTCAAATTAATCGGCAGGAACCATTTTCTAAAAAACACATTGTAAAAACACATCAGTCCAATAACCGGTATACCCTCTCACCATCTAACAAAGAAGCGCCAACACGTGCACTGTAGTACTAATACAGTACATGCGCCTACAAACTTTCTCATGTATGGATTGATTAGCATATAACACAGAATCACACTGCCAAAAAACCCACCAAAACATTACATTATGAGAAAGAAAACACACTTCACTATATTTCCCACGCTTCAAACCAATTTTTATCTTTATGAAATCCCAGCAACACAAACAGTGCAGCAAAGCACGCCCAACCTTTCTAGTTAGTTATAAAGCTTGAAGTCTTATTTTCACTCGAGAATGCTTGTTACTTTGAATGGTCTGCAAGCTTAAATCATTGTGTCATTATGCGGTCCTTGCCTTGCTATGGAATCCGAAGTTCAGTTTCCTCCTCGGCATTGACATGAAGAAATTGATCCTTTACGCAATTCGTTGTAAGTTAAACTAGGTATGATGCATGCTAGTTAGTTTGCGTTCCACCCAAGCGGTTGTGAGTGTGGGATACAAAGGTAGCAAGGTAGTCATCTTCATATCTTAGAGCATCTCTAGCCAACCCTTTAAAAGGCGTTAGAGGAGCAAAAAATCAATTTTGAGCAGCTAAACAACACCCAACCGATCCGTTATCAGCCTTAGAGGAGTAAACTTTTTACTATTCAGCCGTCCAACTCTGAAATATACTCGACCACCCACTCAAGTATAATTTCCTCCGTCCACCCCGCGCCGGTGCCCTCCCTAGAACGCACGACATCGGGTGACCACCCTTTGCCTCTGCCAACGCCCTGTTGCCTCTGCCATCCTCAGAGACACTCGCCGGTTGTTGCCGTAGCTAGAAGCAAGCTCTATCGCCGCCGCCGCTACGACGATCTCGTTGCCGCAAGTATGCACCGCATCTTCGTCCTTCGAGCCCCTCTATCTACTGCCAACCACCACTAGCATCTTAGGCATTGGCTCAACGCCACCGGCCGACCATGACATCTCCTTCGTCCTTCAAGTGTTTGACGGATTGTCTAGGTGAGTTTCCATGTGCTTCTTCATCTCATTTTTCTTTTTGGCAATTGAGTTGAACCTAGTCAATTCTAGTGTCAGTTGATGTATGTTTTTTTTTTCTTGAGTGACTACAGTTATTGTTAGTTGACTGAGAATTAGTTAATTCGAATTAGACTGAATGCTTGAGATAGAGGCTTGAGGAGACGATTACCCTGATGACTACAAAAAATTCGCATTATTGAAATATGAAAATTCATAAGAAGCCGATGGTCTTTCTCCTGCACGTTGCTAGAGAACGCCCTCTAATAAACTTTGATTCGATCGGGTTGAAGGTGGCAGGCACCAAATATCCACATAAGTTTGTTCTTGTAGCAAATCAATAGAATATTTGTATTAACACTATAAGCTCAATTAAATATTAGCCGAAGTTGTTATAAGATGCTCAATAAACTTATTTTGTTTTGGAGTTGATGCTCAATGAATTGGTGCACGTTGATGATACCAAAATTACCGCTAAATTTATCACCAAATACATTATCCCTTTTTCAGAAAAACAGATGTTCACATAGACAAGCAGGCACTTATACCTATATAAACGTCCACATGCACATCATATTCATATACGCATCTCCGATAAACTGAACCAATGGATCTGACTAAGCCACCACAGTCCACAAACACCTCATGGCACCTCGCCTAATACTAAGAAAAAAATTCTGGTGCAAAAATATGCTAACTCTTGATAGAGAAGTATATAGTTTCAAGATTCGGGCAGCGAGGGGAATCGAAGAAGGTATGTGGCACGAGGCTCTCATTGAATACTAAGAACGTTGCAGTTCTTGCAACACGGAAGGTGAAATCTCTGCAAATCACCCTCTTCTCTTTGAGATGGTACATCCGAGCCACCTCACAGTTGGGAGCTCCAATGAGAATGGCACCGTTCCCAACAGAGATGACCTTGCTCACTGATATTTCATGGTGGTAGTGAAATATGGGCATCAGGACATCAACCCGATGGCGCAAAGTCCATGTCTCGGCCTTGTAGTCTTGTAGGACCCATATGTCGAGGGACGTCAAGCTCTGCATAGCGGCGACCCCGAGCTCCCCATCGAGCTCAAACAAGGTCGTCCTCATGGTATCATCTAGCGGCGGCCGCGACATGAGTCGGAATGTCTCAAAAGTGGTGTCGAACGCTAGCATCTTGCCGGTGCGGTTGGCTTGAGGGTGCTTAGAGAGCCAATGAAGAGTCCCACGATGCGCCACTGGAACCTCATAGCTAAGGTTTCCCGGGCTGGAAGGAGCACGCCCGAGTCGACGCGGCAGGATGGCACCAGCTGAAAGGATGTAGTAGTAACGCTTCGTGTCAGGGTCGAAGCTATTGTTATATTCTTCTGGGGCTATCTCAACAGCATGACATAAAAGGCGGTACTCGCCGGAGAAGCTGTGGAAGTAGAAGCCGCACTCGAAGACAGCGCAATAGGATTGCTGACCCAGCTCCGGCAGGTTGGTCCACTGCCTGGTGGTCGGGTTGCAGATGACAAAGAAGCCATGATGTTGCGCCAGCACGAGCAAGCCGTGGAGAGAATACAACACATTGCGGACGTCGGCGGAGGGGGCATAGTAGCAAAGGAAGCGATCCGTCAACTGCGCCGGGTCGTCGAGAGGGATGGCTTCCACTGTCCAGTGTGGGAAACTAGATTGGACGATCATCTCGAGTGGGCGGTTGGCGGCATGGGCGGCGAGGAAGGAACGGTCGACGGTGACACGCCGCCAATCCTTGCATACGGCGCGGCAACGGAGCACGGACACGGAAGGGAGGCGGACGAGGATCTGCACGAGAGCGTCGTCGCCTAGAGCGTGGATGCCTCCACCTGACATCTCCGTCGATCGCTTCTCCTCGATCCTGGAAGGGAAATAACAGCAGCCTTTGCGAAAACCCTTTTGCCTTTATTTCGAAGTCGTTGACAAGGATCCCTTATCCAGATCCCAAGTCGAATCGGAGTTCCAACCCCTTCCGCCTACCGTGCGATAAAACTGGAAGGACGTCCGATTCTTTCTAACGTCGGATCGATCTAGCACGGTCAATTTCTGTTTCATCAGATGATCGAGAGCCTTCACCACTTTCTGTATTGGCTGCCCGTTATTCATGCAGACAAACCCTAGCTATGACCACCTCTACCCTAAATTTTTCGTGCTTTAATTCTTTAACGCCTCCACCCGTAGTTCTTGCCTTCCGCCCCCGATAGACGACCTTCGATATGGTGGCAGGAGCCATATCGAATCTTCGTTTTGTTTCTCTTTCCGGTTCTAATAAGATCCCACGATTTCAAAAGAAAAAAAGTGCCTTGGCAGCCACACCAACGCAATTCCAGTGGTGGAGCACCCCAGCACCGTCCCGACGTCGTTAGGAAGTCGATGCCCATGCACAAGAGCAGCTCAGCGACACACAGATACTACGTACTATGCTCGAGTCCTTCAGGTAGCCATTGAGATCCGAATCACTGCAGTGGAGGCTATCGCCGAGGCCTGTCTCCTTTGATTATGGACCCAGCTAAACGTTGTCAAGCTTGCTTAAAAATCTCACATCAGTTTATGAACCTTGACACTTGATTATTCTTTCTCTACTAAGAGCAACTCCAATAGTTCCCGTATCCCAAACAAACTTTCATTTACAGGAATTCAGGGGAAAAGAAGGCCTCCAACAGCTCCCATAAACCCCTAAAGAATTTACGGGATCCCGTAAAAACATCTCCTCCTTTTTTTATGGGTGGACGAAAAGAAAAGAACACCTCCTCCGATCCTAAGTTTATGGGAAGAAAGTCTTCCCGTATAATTTTGGCGGGTGGATAACCGCCTGAAAATTCACGGACGCTGCCGCCGGAATGCCTCGGCCACCGCCACCGCCCACTCGCCACCATGCCACGGTCCCGTCACCGCCAACTTTGCCGCCCCATCGCCCCCCCCCCCCCCCCACCACCACCGCCAACACGTCGCCGGCTCGCTGCTCCAGCCGCCATGGACACATCGGTGTCACTGATTTGCGGGCCCCAATGCCTTTGTAAAAGAAAATACAAAAAATATATTTTACGGGAACTAAGTAGGTGTTAGAAAACTTTCCTAAGTTATACAGTCATCATGTAAAACGACTTTTATGTGAAGATTTTTACATGAGCTTTTGGAGTTGCTCTAAGTTAACATCCAGTTCTTCTCTTATTTCCTCCTCCTCCTCCTCTCTTTCTCTTTCTCTATGGTCACATACTCACATTCCCCACCTGAATTTTCTTGGTAAGACTCCATGATAGACGTCCGTAGAGATCGGAATTAGATTAGATTTTTTCTTGATAAGAAGGTTGAAGCCCCAGCCTCTCTTTCTAAGGATGTACACATCCATTTTGCTTTAATATTGCACGGAGGCAGACAAACAAATACATGGATCAATCCAAAGTTACCTTCCTATCGACATCTATCGCTACATCTACAAGTTTGATGATGTGCCCTGGTCTCGCACCAACACACCATCTTATCCGATGGCCTCACCAAGCTGCCTCACATCAAGCCGACAACACCAACCGGTCTAGCAGACCCTCAGCGCACACCGCACGCACACACACACACACTCTAGAATCCGTCGCCATCATCTTCTGCCACCCCATCTTTAGAAGGTATCAACGCATTGACCTTGACAGGCCCATCTGCCATCGACGCCACCATGACGCCAGACAGCCTCACCGCCCTATGCTCATCCATCAAGACTCATCTGTCGCCGAGACTCCGCAACAACGTGCCGCTAAAATCCATCATCGTCAATGTGCTAGATGCCACGCTTTGGAGAGCTTTCGTGTTTTATGCGGCGTTTGGCCTCCCCCGTGGTGAGCGAGTGAGCAAGCCTTTCACGGCTCGTCTGGATTGACCGGTGTGCGCAGTCAAGACAGCCAAGAGTCACCGACAGTGCCAAAGAGGAGATAATAGGAAAAGCAACTGCAGTGCTGAAGGAAGAAACTGCACTGAAGGAAGCAACTGCAGTGCTGAAGGAAGCAACTCCTGTATTAAACCAGGCAACTACAGAGGAAGTTGCACCCTAGTCAACAAAGAAGCCTCCTGTTGTTCCCACCAAGGAAGCGTGCATTGGACAAAGGAAAGAAATATCATTTGCTGATATTAAGGGCATCTATGAGCTGCTGGAAAAGTGTGTGAGTCCAGGGTCGACGTCACCGCTCATGAGAAGTAAGTATGTCGACACCATACCAGTAATACGGTGTCTCCTGATCTTAATCAGGCATCAAGCAAAGAAGTTTATGATTCAGACGAAGCACCCCAATCACTCCAAAGATCCAAGTCTGGAAGCGCTATTTGGGATAACTATTGCCCTGCCCCAACTTTCAATCTTCGAATAGATGAAATGCCAAAAAACAAAGTGGAGGACAAGGAGATGTCAAAGGAAAAGGGGGTGACAAACAAACCTGCCACCGTTGACATTGAGTGGGGAATTTACCGGGGCAACTTGGATTTTGATGAAGTTGTTGAAGGGGCAGTGAAAAGTGTTGCAGGTGAGGGGTCGGGGAACATGTCATCTCCAGGATTTTGCATGCCAACCGGAGATGCAATTTCCGGTCAAGGGGAGTCTAGCCAAGGTGGTGCCAGCAACCATGGTGAGCCCATTGTCCAGAAGCGTGAGAGGAGAATACTAAAACCACCGCCATCACAAAGGTCGCCCATATGTGAACTTAGAAGTAAAAAAGGACTTCAACTATTCAGCAGAAGTAAACAGGTTGTATGCATTGGTTCTGTTGCTCGGAGGAGCAGGAACGGGGACAACAAGGACATCAAGTGGGGAGGATAAAACGTGTGTTTTTCTTTTTTCAGTAACAACATGTTTTGGCATCACACAATCTTCTCTGTTGGTCTTTCTCAAATACAACCTTTTTCTGTTTCTATAGGTCGCATAACATAAATTACCGTGACTATTTTTGCACACTAAAGGAGCTATCTCAATCAATGAAGAGAATGGGTGGCTGAAGACCCATGTCTTTGAGTTAGCGATCGAGGCAATCATGTTCAACAGACGACAGGGATCCAAGAAAGTAATTATGCCTCTAAAGTTTTTTTTTAAGAAAAATAAACTCTCATAATCTCTTCAAATCGTTTTTCTTGATATGTTTATTGGCACTGGTTTTTTATTGGTCCTTATTCTTCCCAGATTGCACTTCAAAATATTGATTTGACCAGGGCTAAGTTGGCGAACAGGTTTAAGGCATCAAACCTTTTGGATGAGCAAGACATGGTATGTTTCCACACAGAGTTGCTTATAACCACACACACAACCGCTCTTTTTTAGATATCTAAGTTGCTTTTCAACTATATCCAAAGTTGCTTTTGTTAAATACCTCAGTTGCCTGCAACCACACCCAGAGTTACTCAAAATCAGACTCAAAGAAAATTGCTAGTTGGTCATAGCTACATCCAGAGTTGCTTACGACCACACTCAAAGAAAATTGCTAGTTTCTTATAACCACACACACAGTTTTTGCTTTTTTCTAAGCACAATCAATGTAAGTTTCATAGGGATTGCTCCATTTTGTTTAAGTTGCTCTTTTTAAATATTAAAGTTGCTTATAACCATTCTCAAAGTTGCCTCAAGTTTTATTGATTATAACCATTTTTTTCTTTCTGTAGGTCATGATTCCCGTGCTTGAAAACCTAGAACCATATAAACCTGATGGCGCAGGCCACTACTAGGTTTTCAACATAAACTTGAGGGACAGCAGGTTTGAGGTGTTTGACTCGCTGATACTCGTCAAGAAAAGCAAGAGGTTGGATGGGGTAGCAAGGTGCATTGTAGCATCTGTTCGGACATTGTGGAATAGACATTATCCACAATAGGCAAAGTTGATGGAGAATTTTCCACTAGTTGATATTGATGCACCAAAGCAGATCATAGTGTAAGCACTACTTACTAGTAGAGATGTTTGTTTATGGAGATAGCTTTTCTTCAAGTGTTCTGCTGACATGAGGATTCTCTTTATTCTTTTTGTTTTTCATGCAGAGGCGACTGTGGGATTTTTGCGCTGATGAACATACTGTTGTGGAATGGGGCGTGGCTTCCAAACTATGGACAAGCCAACATATAGAATACCAGGAAGCGTATGACCATCTCCATGATCAAGTGTGTCCTGAATAAGGAGCAATGGCAGGAGATTCTCAAATTAGTCAAAAAGTGAAAGGAGAGTAGTACGGACTTTTTCTGTTTTTTCAGTACATCAAGTGAACAACCTACATCATGTGTGTGGAATGAAAATGAAATAAGTGCAGCGAACTTGCCTTTTCTGTTAATCAATCAATTTTTGATTGCTTATCATTGAGCTACATGGATCCAGTTATGAACTTAAAGCAAAAGAACTAGGTATTAAGTAAAGCACATCAACTGCCCAAAAACAGGTCACAAGTTGCTTGATATTGCCCCATTGTTTGCCCAAAAACTGTTCACCAATTGCTTTTTTTTTTCAATCAGCACTTCTGATAACAAGTTGTCAAGAGGGATCAAAACCGCACAATGATAAACATACAGATTGCCACATGCAGTTTCAACCAAACTGATGGAAATATGACCTAGAGGCAATAATACAATGGTTATTATTATATTTCCTTAATCATGATAAAGGTTTATTATTCATGCTAGAATTATATAGACTAGAAACTTAAATACATGTGTGGATACATAAACAAATATTGTGTCCCTAGTGAGCCTCTACTAGACTAGCTCGTTGATCAAAGATGGTTAAGGTTTCCTAACCATAGAAATGAGTTGTCGTCTGATAATGGGATCACACCATTAGGGGAATGATGTGATGGACAAGACCCATCCGTTAGCGTAGCATATGATCGTTCAGTTTATTGCTACTGCTTTCTTAATGTCAAATACATGTTCATTCGATCATGAGATCATGCAACTCCCGGATATCGGAGGAATAGCTTGTGTGCTACCAGACGTCCCAATGTAACTGGGTAATCATAAAGATGTTCAACAGGTATCTTTGAAGGTGTCTATTGAGTTGCCGTGAATCAAGATTGGGATTTGTCACTCCACGTATCGCAGAGGTATCTCTGGGCCCTCTCGGTAATACACGTCACAAGAAGCTTGCAAGCAAAGTGGCTAAGGATTTAGTTGCGAGATGATGTATTATGGAACGAGTAACGAGATTTGACGGTAACGAGATTGAACTAGGTATAGAGATACCAACGATCGAATCTCGGGCAAGTAACATACCGACAAACAAAGGGAATTACGTATGTTGTCATAAAGGTGCAACTGATAAAGATCTCCGTGGAATATGTAGGAATCAATATGGGCATCCAGGTCCTACTATTGGTTATTGACCGGAGAGGTGTCTCGGTCATTGGCTACATAATTCCCAAACCCGCAGGATCGCACGCTTAACGTTCGTTGACGCTAGAGTAGTATTGGGATATTTGATGAGTGATAACCAAATGTTGTTCGGAGTCCCGGATGAGATCCCGGACATCACGAGGAGTCTCAGAATGTTCGATAGGTAAAGATTTATATATGGTAAGTCATATTTTGGGTTCCGGAAAAAGGTGCAATTTTTTCGGTTGTACCGGGAAGCTTCCAGAGGGTTCTGGAGGATTCCGAAGGGTCCGGAAATCAACAAGTGGGTCCACCATGATCCATGGGTTAGCATGGTCTGCGAGGAGGTACCCTGGCCTTATTGGGCTAGGTGCACCAAGTCCTCAAAAGCCCATGTGGCTAGGGAAAACAGAAAAGGGAGGAGTCCAAGTCCTAGTAGGAATAGGATTGGACTTGGAGTCCAAGTCCTCTCCCCCTTATCTCCACCCTAGAGCTTGGAGGGGCTGTTTACCATGCCCCTCCACCTATATATAGAGGGGAGGGGGGCCCCAAGAGCACACACCAAGCCCTTGGCGCCCCTTTCTCTCCCGTTACTCCGTAGTTCCGCCGCCTCATCCCGGCGAAGCTTAGCGATGCACTGTCGGTGCTCCATGATGACCCACAAGTATAGGGGATCAATCGTAGTCCTTTCTATAAGTAAGAGTGTCGAACCCAAAGAGGAGCAGAAGGAAATTACAAGTGGTTTTCAGCAAGGTATTCTCTGCAAGCACTGAAATTATAAGTAACGAGTAGTTTGATATCAAGATAATTTGTAACGAGCAAGTAATGGTAATGGTAACAAAAGTGCAGCAAGGTAGCTAGCCCAATCCTTTTGAGGCAAAGGACAGGCCAAAATGGTCTCTTATAGTAAGCAAAGCGTTCTTGAGGGTACACGGGAATTTCATCTAGTCGCTTTCATTATGTTGATTCGATCCGTGTTCGCTACTTTTATAATTTGATATGTGGTGAACCGGTGCTTAGGTATTGTTATGACTTGAACAAACCTCCTACTTATGATTAACCCCCCCCCCCCCCACACACACACACGCAAGCATCCGCAACTACGAGAAAAATATTAAGATAAAATCTAACACTATTACGGAAAACCCTTGTAGTAGCGCTGGTTTTATAGCTAGTAGTAGCGCTTGTGCAAGCGCTACCAGTAAGGCGCTACAGCTAACTGGTAGCAGTAGCGCTGATTTCCCAACGCTACTGCTATAACTAGTTAAGTAGCGCTTAGTAGGGAAAAGCGCTAGTAAGTAGCAGTAGCGTTTATTTTGAAAAGTGCTACTGCTTATTTTTCCTGTATTTTTGAAAATGCAGCTTATTTTCGCTGTATTTGTATAGGTTTTATATACAGTACTTTCATCATATGATTTTATGACCATGATTAGTTAGTATATACAAGAGTGGGTGAAATGAATGTGGATTAGGTTCAAGTGGAGGCAACATGTGGTGCATGTCGAAAGTATACTACTAATCCAAACTAAATCTAGTTTGGATTAGTAGTACTTTCAATATGCACCACATGTTGCCTCCACTTGAACCTAATCCACATTCTATCACGATCAACATCATCGTCATATTAATATAAAACTCTTGCATCGTATCATTACCAACAATACTAGCTGATAGTCATCATAGTCATTACCACCAACACTATTTAATCATCATAATCATAGTGTACTATCTAATCACCACCAACACTAGCTAATAATAATCATCATAGTCATTACCACCAACACTAGCTATTTAATCATCATAGTCATAGTGTAGCACATCATCATCTTCAAACTCATTCTACCTAGCTGAAGGAAATATTGCCTAGAGGCAACAATAAAGTTATTATTTATTTCCTTATTTCATGATAAATGTTTATTATTCATGCTAGAATTGTATTAACCGGAAACTTAGTACGCATGTGAATACATAGACAAAACATATTGTCCCTAGTATGCCTCTACTTGACTAGATCGTTAATCAAAGATGGTTATGTTTCCTAAAATAGACATGTGTTGTCATTTGATGAATGAGATCACATCATTAGGAGAATGATGTGATGGACATGACCCATCTGTTAGCTTAGCATTATGATCATGTCAGTTTCATTGCTACTGCTTTCTTCATGACTTATACAAGTTCCTCAGACTATGAGATTATGCAACTCCCGAATACCGGAGGAACACTTTGTGTGCTACCAAACGTCACAACGTAAATGGGTGATTATAAAGGTGCTCTACAGGTGTCTCCAAAGGTGTTTGTTGGGTTGGCATAGATCAAGATTAGGATTTGTAACTCCGTGTTTTGGAGAGGTATCTCTGGGCCCTCTCGGTAATACTCATCACCATAAGCCTTGCAAGCATTGCGACTAATGAGTTAGTTGTGGGATGAAGTATTACGGAATGAGTAAAGAGACTTGTCGATAATGAGATTGAACTAGGTATGATGATACCGATGATTGAATCTCGGGCAAGTAACATACGATGACAAAGGTAACAACGTATGTTGTTATGTGGTTTGACCGATAAAGATCTCCATAGAATATGTAGGAACCAATATGAGCATCTAGATTCCGCTATTGGTTATGGACCGGAGACGTGTCTCGGTCATGTCTACATATTTCTCCAACCGTAGTTCGTGGCTATATTCATACACCGGAAGTGTTCCGAAGAAGTTTCGGTTAAAATTGGAGTACCGGAGGGTTACCGGAACCCCCCAGGGGATTAATGGGCATTAGTGGGACTTAGTGGATAAGAGAGAGGGCCGGCCAGAGGTTGCATGCGCTCCCCTTGCCCAGTCCGAATTGGACATGGGAGGGAGGGGGGGGGGGCGCCCCCCCTCTCCTTCCTTCTCTTCTCTCCTCTTTCCCTTCTTCTGCTTCTTGGACTAGGAAAGGGGGAAACCTACTCCTACTGGGAGTAGGAGTCCTCCCCCTTGGCGCTCCCCTTGTGGCTGGCCGGCCTCCTCCTCCTCTCCTTTATATACAGGGGAGGGGGCACCCCATAGAGACATAAGTTGATCAAGTTGATCTTTTAGCCGTGTGCGGTGCCCCCTCCACAGATTGCCACCTTGGTCATATCGTCGTAGTGCTTAGGCGAAGCCCTGCAGCGTAACTTCATCATCACTGTCACCAAGCCATCGTGCCGACGGAACTCTCCCTTGGCCTCAGCTGGATCTAGAGTTCGAGGGACGTCACCGAGCTGAACGTGTGCAGATCACGAAGGTGCCGTGCATTCGGTACTTGATCGGTTGGATCGCGTAGACGTATGACTACATCAACCGTATTACTTAACGCTTCCGCTTTTAGTATACGAGGGTACATGGACACACTCTCCCCCTTGTTGTTATGCATCACCTAGATAGATCTTGCATGATCGTAGGGATGTTTTTGAAATTACCGCATTCCCCAACAGTGGCATCAGAGCCAGGTCTATGCATAGATGTTATATGCATGAGTATAACACAAAGAGTTGTGGGCGATAATAGTCATACTGTGTACCAGCATGTCATGCTTTGATTCGGCGGTATTGTTGGATGAAGCGGCCCGCACCGACATTACATGACCGCGTTCCTGAGGCTGGTTCTACCGACGTGCTTATGCACATAGGTGTCCGACGGGTGTCTGTTTCTCCAACTTTAGTTGAATCGAGTGTGGCTATGCCTGGTCCTTGTTGAAGGTTAAAACAACACACTTGACGAAAAATCGTTGTGGTTTTGATCCGTAGGTAAGAACAGTTCTTGCTACAAGCCCGTAGCAGCCACGTAAAACTTGCAACAACAAAGTAGAGGACGTCTAATTTGTTTTTGCGGGACTTGTTGTGATGTGATATGGTCAAGGCATAATGTGATATAAATTGTTGTATGAGATGATCATGTTTTGTAACAAAGTTATCGGCAACTGGCAGGAGCCATATTGTTGTCACTTTATTGTATGCAATGCAATCGCCATGTAATTGTTTTACTTTATCACTAAGCGGTAGTGATAGTCATAGTAACAATAGTTGGTGAGACGACAACGATGCTACGATGGAGATTAAGGTGTCGCGCCAGTGATGATGGAGATCATGACGATGCTTCGGCGATGGAGATCATGAGCACAAGATGATGGTGGCCATGTCATGTCACATATTTTGATTGCATGTGATGTTTATCTTTTATGCATCTTATTTTGCTTAGTACGGCTGTAGCATTATAAGATGATCCATTACTAAATTTCAAGGTATAAGCGTTCTCCCTGACTATGCACCATTGCTACACTTCGTTGTGCCGAGACACCACGTGATGATCTAGTGTGATAAGCTCTATGTTCACATACAATGGGTGCAAGCCAGTTTGCACACGCAGAATACTCGGGTTAAACTTGATGAGCCTAGCATATGCAGATATGGCCTCGGAACACTGAGACCGAAAGGTCGAGTGTGAATCATATAGTAGATATGATCAACATAGTGATGTTCACCATTGAAAACTACTCCATCTCACGTGATGATTGGACATGGTTTAGTTGATTTCGATCACGAGATCACTTAGATGATTAGAGGGATGTCTATCTAAGTGGGAGTTCTTAAGTAATATGATTAATTGAACTTTAATTTGTCATGAACTTAGTACCTGATAGTATTTTGCATCTCTATGTTGTAGATCAATGGCCCGTGCTACCGTTCCTTTGAATTTTAATGCATTCCTAGAGAAAGCTAAGTTGAAAGATGACAGCAGCAACTACATGGACTAGGTCCGTAACTTGAGGATTATCCTCATTGCTGCATAGTAGAATTATGTCCTGGAAGCACCGTTAGGTGTCCCACCCGCGCCATCAACTGGAGACATTGTGAATGCCTGGCAGACGCGTGTTGATGACTACTTGATAGTTCAGTGTGCCATGGTTTACGTCTTAGAATAGTGACTTCAAAGACATTATCAACGTCATGGAGCATATGAGATGTTCGAAGAATTGAAGTTAATATTTCAAGCAAATGCCCGAGTTGAGAGATATGAAGTCTCCAACAAGTTCTACAGCTACAAAATGGAGGAGAATAGTTCTGTCAGTGAACACATACTCAGAATGTCTGGGTACCATAACCACTTGACTCAACTGGGAGTTAATCTTCCTGATGATAGTGTCATTGGCAGAGTTCTTCAATCACTGCCACCAAGCTATAAAGGCTTCATGATGAACTATAATATGAAAGGGATGAACAAGACTATTCCCGAGCTCTTCGCGATGCTAAAGGCTGCAGAGGTAGAAATCAAAAAGGAGCATCAAGTATTGATGGTCAACAAGACCACTAGTTTCAAGAAAAAGGGCAAAGGGAAGAAGGGGAACTTCAAGAAGAACCGCAAAACGGTTGTTTCTCAAGAGAAGAAACCCATGTCTAGAGCTAAGCCTGAAACTAAGTGCTTCTACTGCAAAGTGACTGGTCGCTGGAAGCGGAGCTGCCCCATGTATTTGGCGGATAAGAAGGATGGCAAAGTGAAAGGTATATTTGATATACATGTTATTGATGTGTACCTAACTAATGCTCGTAGTAGCGCCTGGGTATTTGATACTGGTTCTGTTGCTCATATTTGCAACTCGAAACAAGGGCCACGGATTAAATGAAGATTGGCTAAGGATGAGGTGACGATGCGCGTGGGAAATGGTTCCAAGGTCGATGTGATCGCCGTTGGCACGCTACCTCTACATCTACCATCGGGATTAGTTTTAGACTTGAATAATTGTTATTTAGTGCCAGCGTTGAGCATGAACATTATATCTGGATCTTGTTTAATGCGAGATGGTTATTCATTTAAATCAGAGAATAATGGTTGTTTTATTTATATGAGTAATATCTTTTATGGTCATGCACCCTTGATGAGTGATAACCCACAAGTGTAGGGGATCGCAACAGCTTTCGATGGTAGAGTATTCAACCCAAATTTATTGATTCGACACAAGGGGAGCCAAAGAATATTCTTAAGTATTAGAAGTTGAGTTGTCAATTCAACCACACCTGTATAACTTAGTATCTGTAGCAAAGTATTTAGTAGCAAAGTAGTATGATAGTAATGGTAACAGTGGCAAAAGTAAAGATAATAGTTTTATAGTAGTTGTAATAGTAGCAACGGAAAAGTAAATAAGCGAAGCACAATATGTAAAAAGCTCGTAGGCATTGGATCAGTGATGGATAATTATGTCGCATGCGATTCCTCATGTAATAGCTATAACATAGGGCGACACAGAACTAGCTCCAGTTCATCAATGTGATGTAGGCATGTATTCCGAATATAGTCATACGTGCTTATGGAAAAGAACTTGCATGACATCTTTTGTCCTACCCTCCCGTGGCAGCGGGGTCCTAGTGGAAACTAAGGGATATTAAGGCCTCCTTTTAGATAACCGGAACAAAGCATTAGCACATAGTGAATACATGAACTCCTCAAACTACGGTCACCACCGAGAAGTATCCCGATTATTGTCACTTCGGGGTTGTCGGATCATAACACATAATAGGTGACTATAGACTTGCAAGGTAGGATCAAGAACTCACATATATTCATGAAAACATAATAGGTTCAGATCTGAAATCATGGCACTCGGGCCCTAGTGACAAGCATTAAGCATAGCAAAGTCATAGCAACATCAATCTCAGAACAAAGTGGATACTAGGGATCAAACCCTAACAAAACTACTTGATTACATGGTAAATCTCATCCAACCCATCACCGTCTAGCAAGCCTACGATGGAATTACTCATGCACGACGGTGAGCATCATGAAATTGGCGATGGAGGATGGTTGATGATGACGACGGCGGTGAATCCCCCTCTCCGGAGCCCCGAACGGACTCCAGATCAGCCCTCCCGAGAGAGATCAGGGCTTGGTGGCGGCTCCATATCGTAAAACGCGATGAAACTTTCTCTCTGATTTTTTTCTCCGCGAAACGGAATATATGGAGTTGGAGTTAAGGTCGGTGGAGCATCAGGGGGCCCACGAGACAGGGGGCGCGTCCAGGGGGAGGGCGCGCCTCCCACCCTCGTGGACAGGGTGTGGACCCCCTGGCCTTGATTCTTTCGCCAGTATTTTTTTATATTTTCCAAAAGTTATCTCTGTGGATTTTCAGGTGTAGGACCTTGAGAAGAGGTGTCTAGAGGGGGGGGGGGGGGGTGATTAGACACTAAGTACCAAAGTTGCATTTTTTATGTTTCCTTAAGTTTAAGTGGAGTTTAGGCACAAGTTTAACATTCACAATACATATCAAGCAAGCATGGTAGAGTATATGAGCAGCGGAAAGTAAAGCATGCAACTTGCAAGAATGTAAAGGGAAGGGTTTGGAGGATTCAAACGCAATTTGAGACACGGATGTTTTTGGCGTGGTTTCGATAGGTGGTGCTATCATACATCCACATTGATGGAGACTTCAACCCACGAAGGGTAACGGTTGCGCGAGTCCACGGAGGGCTCCACCCACGAAGGGTCCACGAAGAAGCAACCTTGTCTATCCCACCATGGCTGTCTCCCACGAAGGACTTGCCTCACTAGCGGTAGATCTTCATGAAGTAGGCGATCTCCTTGCCCTTACAAACTCCTTGGTTCAACTCCACAATCTTGTCGGAGGCTCCCAAGTGACACCTAGCCAATCTAGGAGACACCACTCTCCAAGAAGTAACAAATGGTGCATTGATAATGAACTCCTTGCTCTTGTGCTTCAAATGATAGTCTCCCTGAGGGAGTCGTGGACTAGGGGGTGCCCGGACAGCCGGACTATCATCGTCAGCCAGACTCCAAGACTATGAAGATACAAGATTGAAGACTTTGTCCCGTGTCCGGATGGGACTTTCCTTGGCGTGGAAGGCAAGCTTGGCGATACGGATATGTAGATCTCCTACCATTGTAACCGACTCTGTGTAACCCTAGCCCTCTCCGGTGTCTATATTAACCGGAGGGTTTTAGTCCGTAGGACAAGATAACCATTACAACAATCATACCATAGGCTAGCTTCTAGGGTTTAGCCTCCTTGATCTCGTGGTAGATCCACTCTTGTACTACCCATATCATCAATATCAATCAAGCAGGAGTAGGGTTTTACCTCCATCGAGAGGGCCCGAACCTGGGTAAAAACATCGTGTCCCTTGTCTCCTGTTACCATCTGCCTAGACGCATAGTTCGGGACCCCCTACCCGAGATCCGCCGGTTTTGACACAGACATTGGTGCTTTCATTGAGAGTTCCTCTGTGCCATCACCGATAGGAAGGATGCGTCTTCCCGTCTTCAAGGACAGCATCTTCGTCAAAGGAGCCTTTGGCCGCCGGCCAAACTATTCGGCTAGGTGGTTTTCTCATGACCGCCTGTTCGGCCACCGCTTCGACAATGACCTCTCAGGTCGTTAAAAGCAATCTTCACGTCAGCTCGGAATTCGCTGAGCGGCTGGATCCAATAGAGCTCTCGTCCGTAAACGTGCTCTTGGATCGCATCATCGCCCTGGGAGTCGCTACAGACTACAATCAGATTGGGCTTAAAACCGATCTGAGAGAGATTAACTCTCCCCAGGTCACCCACCATGTTGCAGTGGTAGAGGAACAACGCGGCGACTCTTCTCCTGTATTGAAAACTAGTCGTGTCCGGGCTCCCGAACCCTCCATGCCGGATTCCCGCGGAGGGACGGACTTCGATCAAGCACTGAACCTAAAGTCAGGCATCGGACCGGACTTGTTGGACAACATCCAACAATCCAAGCTTCCAAATTCGGAAACTTCTCGGCCCTCGAGCCTCGAGATGGGTAGGGTTCCGGACTTGATTCCACCCACCCGCCCAGACATATGCGATCTATCTCTAATCCGGCAAGAGCCCACTGAAACAGTACATCACTACTGGGCCAGATTCCTCCTGGTTATGGACAGGATAAAGGACTGCCGAGAGGAGAACGCAATCTCAACTTTTTGCAATAATTGCACGAACGAAGGAATCTTGAACGCCGTCAGCCGTCGTGAAATTACACGCTTCGCCGACCTGGCGTACATAGTACGAAAGTACTGTGCGATGGAGAGTTTCTGGAAAACTGAAAATAAGTTTTGGGACAATCCGACACCGAATACAACCCTAGTCCGCAACAAAAGGGTGCATTACACTCAGGCACCAGGTGCAAAAACCAAAAAGCAAAAACCCCACAAAGGGCACGGAACCGTACTGGAGGGATGGCTTAGCGGACCCTGTAAAATTCATAGTATAGAGGGCGCCATCCCAACACATAGCCTTCGAGCATGTTGGATATTACGGCAGGTGGCCAAAAGTGGCGAGGAGCTTCTAGCCCCGGAAAACCACTCCAACAATACCGGTACGGTATCAACAGTCTTCGAGACTTTCGCATCAAATAATATGCGGAAACGAACAATCCGCAGCCTCGCCGAAGTCTACCAAGTAGCAACAACAAATCCATGGAGCGACACAGCCATCACCTTCAACGCCAGCGACGAACCTAAATTCCGAACAGCCCGAGCACCAGCCGCATTGGTCCTTAGTCCAATAGTGGACGGCTTTCGACTTACCAAAGTACTCATGGATGGCGGCAGCAGATTAAACCTCATCTACGAGGAAACTCTTCAAAAAATGGAAATAGACTGGAGCCGCATTGAGAGAAGAAACACAACCTTCAGAGGAATAATCCCTAGCCGGGAAGCGCGCTGCACCGGAAAAATCACACTAGATGTGGTGTTCGGCTCGCCGGACAATTATAGATCCGAGGAAATCATGTTCCAAGTGGCCCCGTTCAACAGCGGATATCACGCTCTATTAGGACGAGAGGCATTCACAATTTTTCAAGCCGTACCCCATTACGGGTACATGAAGCTCAAAATGCCTGGGCCCGGCGGAATAATCACTCTCGTTAGTGATCCAGACATAGCGCTCCGCGCCGAAAACAAGACAGCCGCATTAGCCCTGGAGGCACTATCCGAAGCCCTAGCGGCAGAAGAACTCACCGCGCTGTGCTCTACGGTGAATAGGGACGATGTGATACTCGATAAGAAATCCAAGTCCACCTCCTTTAAACCAGCGGATGAAATAGTGAAATTCCAGGTCCATCCAACGGACCCGACAAAGACGGCTTCCATCGGTGCACAGTTGCACCCTGATGTAGACACCACACTGCGAGAATTCCTCTGGGAAAATTGGGACATTTTCGCCTGGCACCCTTCGGATATGCCCGGAATCCAACATAGATTGGCAGAACACAGCCTAAACATCCTAAAAGGATTCAAGCCAGTCAAACAGGCTCTTCGATGATTTTCCGAACCCAAAAGACATGCAATGGGAGAAGAGCTAGCCAAACTATTGGAAGCCGGATTCATCAGAGACATCAAACATCCGGATTGGCTAGCAAACCTGGTAATGGTACCAAAGAAGGACAAATCCTGGCGCCTATGTGTCGATTTTAAAGACGTCAACAAGGCCTGCCCAAAGGATCCCTTCCCCCTCCCCCGCATCGACCAGATAATCGACGCTACCGCGGGACACGATTCATTGTGCTTCCTTGACGCATACTCCGGCTACCATCAAATCAAGATGGCGGAAGCGGACCAAGCAGCAACGGCATTCATCACTCCATATGGACCATTCTGCTTCAACACGATGCCCTTCGGACTTAAAAACGCCGGCGCAACATATCAGCGCATGATTCAAACATGTCTGACCACCCAGATCGGCAAAACAGTAGAGGCATACGTAGACGACGTAGTCGTCAAAACCAAACACGTCGAAACTCTAGTAGACGACTTGAGGCTCACATTTTACAACCTCAGAGCATATGACATCAAGCTGAATCCGGAAAAATGCGTTTTCGGAGTACCAGCCAGAAAGCTCCTGGGCTTCATTGTATCCGGCAGAGGAATCGAAGCGAACCCAGCCAAAATCTGAGCTCTGTCACAGCTGGATATCCCAAAGGACCTCAAACAAATACAAAAATTGACTGGATGCATGGCGGCTCTAAGCCGCTTTATCTCCCGTTTAGGAGAAAAGGCATTGCCCCTCTATCGGCTCCTTAGGCGCACCGAACACTTTGAGTGGACGGATGCTGCCATTGCCGGACTCGAAGAAATAAAAGCCATACTGGCAACAAATCCGGTCCTGGCTGCGCCCAACCTGGGCAAACCAATGTTGTTATACATCGCGGCAACACATCAAGTTGTAAGCGCGGTACTCGTCGTCGAATGAGAGACAGAAGGGCATAAATTCCGTCTTCAAAAACCAGTGTACTATGTATCCACTGTGCTAACCCCCTGCAAGTCCCGTTACCCGCACTATCAAAAGATAGCGTATGCGGTGTTCACGGCATCCCGGAAGCTCCGACACTATTTTCAAGAGTGTTCGATAACACTGGCCTCCGAAGTACCCCTCAACGACATTATAAACAACCGCGACGCGACGGGCAGGATTGCAAAATGGGCCATCGAGCTCTTACCATTCGATATAACTTACAAACCTCGGCGAGCTATAAAGTCCATGAGGGAGAACTTTATAAGAAAAGCACAACCGGAGTCCTTCAAAGGTGTATCTCCGAAGAGGAAGGGCGAAACCTTCTGGCTGAAATTCATGCTGGACTAGGCGGACACCACACTGCAGCTCGGGCCCTTGTAGGCAAGGCATTCCGTACAGGGTTTTATTGGCCGACGGCCCGGGCAGACGCTCAGGACTTAGTCCAAAGATGCGTCGATTGTTAGCTCTTTGCTAATCAGAGCCATATGCCACCCACCGCCCTCAAAACTATACCCATTACCTGGCCGTTCGCGGTCTGGGGGCTTGACATGGTTGGACCCCTTAAAGGGGGAACCCACAAGCAAAGGTACCTATTGGTCATGGTGGATAAATTCACCAAATGGATAGAGGCCAAACCAGTTAAAACGGCAGAGTCCGGACCAGTGATAGACTTCATATCCGGGGTAGTACACCGTTATGGTGTCCCCCATAGCATCATTACGGATAACGGCATGAACTTCACGGCCGACGAGGTTAAATCATGGTGCAAAAATATGGGCATTAAGCTCGATTACGCTTCAGTCTATCATCCTCAAACCAACGGTCAAGTGGAACGAGCAAATGGTCTAATAATGAGCGGCATCAAACCCAGGCTAGTGCGGTCCCTGACGAAATCGGACACGCACTGGGTAGAGGAGCTCGACTCCGTACTCTGGGGGCTGTGGACGACGCCCAACCGTACTACCGGATTCACACCATTCTTTATGGTATATGGCGCAGAGGCAGTTCTGCCCTGCGACATTATTCATGACTCTACCTCGAGTGCGCATGTACGAAGAAAGAGAAGCCGAGTTGGATCGGCAGGATAGCTTGGATGCATTGGAGGAAGAACGTGACGTTGCCAAGGCTCGTTCCGCATTCTATCAGCAGCAGGCTCGAAGATACCAAAGCAGAGAAGTACGGGCCAAAACCTACAATGTTGGCGAACTAGTTCTACGCCTGCCGGACAAGAAAAAGGACAAGCTCAAGACCAAATGGGAAGGCCCCTTCATCATCGATCAAGTCTTGACCGGCGGGGCGTACCGTCTGCGAAATGCGTCGGACAACCGACTCGAGCCGAACCCATGGAACGCAGCCCGCCTCCGAAGATTCTATGCCTAGCGCCGGACTAAGAGTTCGTCCCGTTCCCCCGTCCAAATTTTTACACTTTAGTTGCCTTTTGTTTCTCTTTTTTCTCTCGACCTTTTTCATAAATGCCCTAAAAGACTTACTTGCGCATTGTTCGCACACAATCGATGTGCTATCCGCACTCACTATACCTGGGGGCTTCTTTACCAGAAGCTTAATTATAAGGGATTCATGCCTAGCACACGTGTCACACTTCCACATATACCTTTTATTCACCATTATATGCATCGATATGACTTAAGTTTTGGCCAAGCTGGGTTGCCTGGCTCCTGTGCTTACCCCTACGTTCCCGATTGTTCGGCTTGGAGGTAAAGGGAGCACCTCTGCGATTGTTACTGCCGGATCAGCCGGATGTGTACCTCAGACTGGGTGAAGCCGAAAGCTAGCGTTCTTAAGGGAATACTCGGTCGGTGACTTGAAAGATGATTTTTTACCTATTTATTTATCTACCCCCAGATGTTTTCCTGCTCTTTTCACAGTCCAGACATGCACTTTAGGGCATGCCTCCCAGGGAAAGGAACCCTTAACGGAACTATTCTCCCTGGAAGATGTTTCTTACTAACCATGTAATATAACATAACTAGTTGGGCACTTGTCTGATAAAGCACTAATGACCCCTACGCCTGGTCTCCATGCATGCCCCGGTTGTTTCTTAACCGAGAAGGTATTCGGACACACTCCGGACTCTAGGGTCCCAAGGTTGAACCGAAAAGGTCGGCAAAGACAAACAATCTATAATCCGGCTAGAAGGCATTTTACATGTCATTTTAAAATACATTGTCAACTCGACTGACTGTATTCCTCCTCAATCCCGTCTAACAGGCTGTCTAATTTACAGTCCCGTTGGGAAAATTTAGCGGCCAACTCTACTTGGCCGTATACTAAACTCACAGGGATCTCCTTCCCATCGGGCCCCACAGGTCCGACCTCGGCCATGTGGTTGGGATCTGCCTTCTTGTACCGCGTCTTCACCATGGCCCAGGCCTCCCTGGCACCTTGGTGGCAGGCCGAAATCTTCCATAAACGGAAGCGCTACCGCACTCCCTGAAGCTTCTCCGCAAGCTCCCCAAGGCCCTCGGGTAGGGAGAGGGACGGCCATAAAGCCTGGACGATGACGCTCATTGCCTGCCGAACTCGTTCGAGCAGTTGCACCAGCTCGGGAAGCTGATCACCCGTTGATACGGGCATCTCCTTCGTAGGGCGACCTGTGAGTATAGCTACAGACATATTTTGTCAATTGACTTCCTCGCCGAACTCTTCTTTTCGAAGGAGGTCGCTCAAGCACTTACCATAGATGCCGCGACAAAGCCGCTGATTCTCCTTAACGGAGCCAGACAGCTCGGCCCGAACGCCTTTCAGCTCTTCTCCAAGCTGGGCGTGGGCATCCTGGAGCTTGTTCCTTTCCTGCTGCACCCTTGTCAGCACTCTCTCGCCAGCCTTCAGCTGGCACAGTAGTTCTTGCCGGTCCGGATCCTATCGGGCAGCACCTGCAAAGTCATTTTTAGACTTGCGTGCACGCCGCACACCACTTATCTTTTTAACAAAAAATATATTAATGTGTTACCAGGAGGGGTCCCTGTGTCTCCTCCTGCGGCAGCCAGTGCGGCCTCAAGTTGGGCCTTACACTCTTGTAGCTCCTGGGACAGTTGGGTATTCTTCTTCGTAAGATCCTACATTTCAATTGATCCTTAAATCAGTTAATACAACTACTTTAAGTCTCGGGGGCTACTGGCATATACAACTATTATAATTTCTTACCCGTATGTCTTTTACATACTGCTCCGTGGCTCTGGTTAAACCATCTTGAGCAGCACGGAGGTGCGCATCCCCCACGTTAAAGGCATCTAACGCCTCAGGGGAGAAGCACGCGTCACGAAAGACTGTCCGGTGGCGCCTGTGGTTCATGGCACTCTCCACCTCAGACTTGGTGGTGGACAGTCTGTCGGCATCCTCCGTTGGAGGAATATCCGGCTCGCGCCGAGCTCTCGCCTCCCCCTCCAGACCAGGCGCTGGAGCTTGGCTGCTAGAGGCGGGGTTGGCAACTTCTACGCCCGCAGTCCGGCGGGCACTTTTTCTCCTACAAAGGTCATGAGCGTTCAAACACTTCCTACGAACGTTGCTCTAAATAACGAACCATGAGCCATACCTTTGCGGCGACGTTTCAATCCGCGCCGCGCTCCTCTTCCGCCTACTGGGCCGGACTGACCCTTGTTGCTCAGCCGCCGTAGGCTCGGCTTCCCGCCTTGAAGGCGCCTCCTGCAAAACACCATCGTATACGGTGGTCAGATGTGAGCAAAGAAGAAATAATGGTGTCAGGACTTCGGTCACAATCACCTGGGAAGCCGGATATAGTCCGGGGTAGTCAGCCGTAATGGCAACTAAAGCATTATCCATGCTGAGCTGGTGGAACGCCCCGTCAATCAGCTCCACCTTTATATCCGGGTCCTCTTCGAAGCCCGGATCCTAGGATCTCTCTGGATCCTCGGGTTGCGGAGCTGGACTAAGCATGCCCTCCACAACCCGACGCAGCTCCTGCGTCGAAAGCATAATATAAGAGACTTAAACTTTGAAAGCACGGGTCGGGCACACGAAGTGTTCGCTTACCCAGCGCCGAGGGTTATTCATGGAGAACCCGTTTAACGGACTCGTCTGGAGGAAATCCTCCTTCTCCCCCTTGTACAGGCCGGACAGGGTCTTCACCAGGTCTTCGGCCGATCCCGGCCCTTTGCGGCCATGGCGGGTGGCATCGTCCTCCCCGTTGAAACCCCACATAGGGTGGCCCCTGTACTGCAGCGGCTGCACCCCCCGCATAATGCATGTTGCCATGACTCCAATCATGGTCAACCCGGAATGGGCCAGTAACCTTATCCGGCCCATCAGATAATGGACGCTCTTGTCTTCCTCCAGCTGGGGGCTCCGTGGGTGCTAGCTAATGCGTTTCTTCAAAGGAGCATTACTGAACTCCGGGAGGCCGATCCGAACAGGGTCCGGCAGCAGAGCGTCCTCTATATAAAACCATTCTAAAGACCAGTCTTTGGACGCCTTCTTAGGGGTTCCGGATAGATATCCGGTCCCGGCGATGCGCCATATTTCGGCACCGCCCACTTGATATAAGGACCCCTCGTGAGAGCGGGGTACAAGGCAGAACAACCGCTTCCACAGCGCAAAATGGGGCTCGATGCCCAGAAATAGCTCGCAAAGAGCTACGTAACCCGCGATATGCAGGATAGAGGCGAGCGTGAGGTGATGGAGCCGGAGTCCGTAGAACTCCAGGAGCCCGCGGAGGAACGGATGTATAGGAAATCCGAGCCCCCTTATCAGATAGGAGACGAAGCATACCCGCTCCCCTTTGTTGGGACTCGGGGTAGCCTCCGCTTGCTTCCCACCTTGGTAGGTGGCCAGCCCGGCTTGAACCGGGACCATGAAGGCCGGAGGGAGATATCCCTCCGCTTGGAGCGTTACCAGCTCGTTGTGCGGGACAGAACATCTCCGCCAATCTCCCGGCAGAGGGCTGGGAGCGCGAGAGGAGGAGCTGCGTCGACGGTCCATGATGGAATGGATTTTTGGTCAGAGGCTCTCCGATGAGTACTCGCGGAAGGAAACGATGTGATTTGGATCTGGATTCTTGCCTTTCTTATAGGCAGATTATTTGCACGGCTAGGGGGTAAAACACAAAAGATACCCTGGCTTTTCGCATTCGTGCGACGCATGGAAGATGGCCATTATTGGGCGTGGAAGCCAAGAAGCGCAACATTGATGAGGAAGCCAGACATTGTTCGGCAGGTGCATGGAACTTAAAGGAGAACCCGCCTTGCAACGCCGAAGATTACATACGCGCTGGACTTATCGTCATTGAAGCCTGGTTCGGGGGCTACTGAGGGAGTCCTGGACTAGGGGGTGTCCGGACAGCCGGACTATCATCGTCAGTCGGACTCCAAGACTATGAAGATACAAGATTGAAGACTTCGTCCCGTGTCCGGATGGGACTTTCCTTGGCGTGGAAGGCAAGCTTGGCGATACAGATATGTAGATCTCCTACCATTGTAACCAACTCTGTGTAACCCTAGCCCTCTCCGATGTCTATATAAACTGGAGGGTTTTAGTCCGTAGGACAAGATAACCATTACAACAATCATACCATAGGCTAGCTTCTAGGGTTTAGCCTCCTTGATCTCGTGGTAGATCCACTCTTGTACTACCCATATCATCAATATCAATCAAGCAGGAGTAGGGTTTTACCTCCACCGAGAGGGCCCGAACTTGGGTAAAAACATCGTGTCCCTTGTCTCCTATTACCATCTGCCTAGACGCACAGTTCGGGACCCCCTACCCGAGATCCGCCGGTTTTGACACCGACACTCCCCAACACTCAACTCTCTCTCATAGGTTTTGGATCTGGTGGAAAGAAGATTTGAGTGGAAAGCAACTTGGGGAAGGCTAGAGATCAAGATTCATATGGTAGGAATGGAATATCTTGGCCTCAACACATGAGTAGGTAGTTCTCTCTCAGAAAATGTATGCTGGAAGTGTAGGTTCAGTCTGATGGCTCTCTCCATGAATGAAGAGGAGGTGGAGGGGTATATATTGCCTCCACACAAAATCTAACCGTTTCACACAATTTACCAAACTCGGTGGGACCAAATCGTTAAACTCGGTCAGACCGATTTAGCAAATAATGTGACCGTTAGGGTTTTCGGTGGGACTGACATGCAACTCGGTGAGACCGATATGGTTAGGGTTAGGGCATAACGTAATCTCGGTAAGACTGATTACACAAACTCGGTGAGACCGATTTTGGTAATAAGTCAACCAGAAAGTTTGCAATGTAATCTCGGTAGTACCGATTGCTCAAACTCGGTGAGACCGATTTTGGTAATGGACATACACAGAGAGATTACAATCCCATCTCGGTGAGACCGAGATCCCTATCGGTGAGACCGATTTGCTTAGGGTTTGTGGCAGTGGCTATGACTTGGAATTGGTGGCGCCGGATAGGAAGAATCGGTGTGACCGATTTTGGCTTTAGGTTTAGGTCATTGGTGGATGTGAGTAAGTAGCTGAGGGTTTTGGAGCATATCACTAAGCACATGAAGCAAGAGGCTCATTAAGCAACACCTCATCCCTCCTTGATAGTATTGTCTTTTCCTATAGACTCAATGTGATCTTGGATCACTAAAATATAAAATGAAAAGTCTTGGGCTTGAAGCTTGAGCCAATCCTTTGTCCTTAGCATCTTGAAGGAGTTCCCACATCCTTTAGTCCATGCCACTCCATTGTTGAACTTATCTGAAACGTACTAGATAAAAGTGTTAGTCCAACAAGAGATATGTTGACATTAATTACCAAAACCACCTAGGGAGCACTTGTGCTTTCAATCTCCCCCTTTTTGGTAATTGATGACAACATACATCAAAGCTTTAGATAAAGATATAAAGAATAGCAAGTAAAGCTTTGGAAAGACATGTAACAAACATAGGCTCCCCCTACATGTATGCAATCATGTGAATATGGAATATAGAAGCATGTGAGAGAATAACCATGATAGAGCAGGCAATGTGTTACATGTATCTTGGCCATATGCATCAGGGCAAAGAATATTAAAGAGAATACCTTCATGCCCATGAGTCCTTCTTGCAAACAGTATGTACATCAGCAAGAATTCCTCATCCACATGATTGTGATGCATATACTTACCTTGAAGTCTTGAGTTGGCTTAGGATGAAATGAACCTGCGTAAACAAGGTTAGATAACACAGATACATCTACTAGCCAGAGCAACCAGAAGAAACCACAAGAATACCAAGACTGGGATGACATGTAGAGAGTGAGTACTAAGTATCACATTGGATTAGACATGTCCCCAAGAGTAAAGATATGCAATGAATTTAAATGATTTCTTTCCCTTAGATGTCTTGATCCCCCTGAATCTAGCATGGGATACTGGGAGAAGATAGGGAATAGAGAATCAGAGCTGAAAGATATGAATGATGATCAGAGCTAATGCAAGCTAATGCAAATAAGCACAAAAGATCAAATGAACATGTCTCTCCCCTCAAGAAGACATGTGGGCATCTCTCCTCTTGAACACCAAGCATCTGGGATCCTTGAGAAATACTCTCTACTTAAGTATTCTCTCCCCCTGGAGATCTCTCTCCCCCCTTGAGGATCTCTCTCCCCCTTAAGAAGGTGATATACTATTTCTTTGATGTGATCTCTCTAAGTGATAAGCTTTGATGGTCTCTCTCTCCCCCTTTGACATAAATTTCCAAGAAGGGTTTTCTGGAATCCGTCGAATGGGTTTGGTCCTGGAGACACAGCACAAAGCAATGATAAAAATGTGATGCTTGTAGAGGACAAGATTCATTGAGTGGAGCTGGATCAGAAGAAACATAGAATATGTGGCAAACTATTTTTCCTGATGTGAAATCGATGACACCGAGTGGTATGCTTCGGTTGTACTGAAAGGATTCGGTTGGACCAAAAACAAAAAATTGGTGAAACCGAGTTCGTCGCAGAGAAAACACTTGTCACCTCAGCTCTCTAGACTAGTAAGGATATCACAAAGATTTGCAAGGAATTTACTGAAAGATATGCAATGAATTTGATGCAGAAAATGCAGAGCAAACAGAAAGAAATCTAGATGAAGTTTTTTTTGAAAAGGGAAACAAATATGCATGAGCCAAATGCGAAAACACAGAAAAGAACACAAGAGAACTTCATCTAGAGATGGTCGGCGATAGAGTCACCTATGTTAGAGTATATTGACTTAGGAGTCAAGTGAGATCACTTGATCATAGGTCATACTCATCGTTTAAGCTCAAAATGGGGTTGCCATTTTTTGTTTAAGCATCTTGATGTATTCACATCTTGTCGAGTTGATTTAGCTCATGACTTGGAGTAAAGCTTCTCTAAGACTGAATAACATACCTTGGTTGGTGGTGTTGTCCATGTAGTTGAACTTGTGTGGATAGCTCAAGGTTGATGTAGCTCATCAAGAGTTGGGAGAACCACTTGGAATTTGATTCCATCTACCTACATGGGTTAGTTCTTGCAAGGAAGAGCACTTGTGTATCCAAAAATGACAATCATGAAGCTCAACATAGAATTTGTCAAAGGATATGTTTGAGTGGTTCCGTGCTTCCTTGTCTTCAACCACCATAGTGTAGAAACTTGGTGATGTAGAGATTGCTCAAGATGTGAGTAGATTACAATCTCATTGAATTTGATTCCACCAAGTACCTACATGGGTTAGATAACATGCAAGACCCAAATATATCCAAGACATAAGATTTTCATCATAAGAGAAATATCAAGGATTAGTCATAAGTTCATGTCTTGCATGTATCCAATGGAGTTTCTACTCCAAGTTTGAAGCATCAATGATGTTCAATTCTCCTCTTAACCTGCAAAACACTTTCTCATCAAGAGGTTTAGTGAATATATCCGCTAATTGCTTTTCGGTGCGAACATGTTTAAGATCAATGTCACCCTTAGCAACGTGATCTCGAATGAAATGATGACGAACTTCAATATGCTTAGTTCGAGAATGTTGCACAGGATTATGACCAATTTTGATAGCACTTTCATTGTCACAAAGCAATGGAACATGTCTCACATATATCCCATAATCTTTAAGAGTTTGGGTCATCCAAAGTAATTGAGCACAACATGAACTAGCGGCAATATATTCCGCTTCGGCGGTGGATAATGATACCGAGTTTTGTTTCTTGGAGGACCAAGACACAAGAGATCTACCAAGAAATTGACAAGTACCCGAAGTGGACTTTCTATCAACCTTGTCTCCGGCATAGTCCGAGTTGGAATAGCCAACAAGATCGAAAGAGGCCCTCTTAGGATACCAAATGCCAAAATTTGGTGTATGGATTAAGTATCTCACTATCCTTTTCACGGCCTTAAGATGACATTCCTTAGGAGCAGCTTGATTACGTGCACACATGCACACACTTAGCATGATATCGGGACATGAAGCACATAGATATAACAATGGACCAATCATAGAGCGATAAACCTTTTGGTCAACCGGTTCACTATCTTTGGTCAAGTCAATATGTCCACTAGTAGGCATGGGTGTAGACATACCTTTGCATTCTTGCATATTGAACTTCTTGAATAAGTCCTTGGGGTACCTCGTTTGAGAAACAAAGGTACCTTCCTTAGTTTGCTTGATTTGCAACCCAAGAAAGAATTTGAGTTCACTCATCATAGACATCTCAAACTTCTCCGACATTAGCTTCCCAAACTTTTCACTAAAATGAGGGTTAGTTGAACCAAATATAATATCATCAACATAGATTTGGCACACAAATAGTTCTCCATTAACCCTTTTAGTAAAAAGAGTAGAATCAATTTTTCGAATTTCAAAGCCTTTTTCAATAAGGAACTTGGTTAAGCATTTATACCATGCTCTAGGAGCTTGTTTAAGACCATAAAGAGCTTTGTGAAGTTTGTAAACATGATTGGGTTTCTTAGGATTGACAAAGCCGGGAGGTTGCTTAACATAAACTTCCTCCTCTATTTCACCATTTAGAAAAGAACTTTTAATGTCCATTTGGTACAAGGTGATATCATGATAATTAGCATAGGCAAGTAAGATGCGAATGGACTCAAGTCTAGCAACGGGAGCATAAGTCTCACCATAGTCCATACCTTCGACGTGTGTGTAGCCTTGGGCGACGAGACATGCTTTGTTGCGAACTACTTGTCCATCTTCATCTTGCTTGTTGCGAAACACCCATTTGGTACCGATGACGTTGTGGTTGTTGTCGAGCTTCTCAACCAATGTCCAAACTTGGTTCCTCTCAAAGTTGTGTAGCTCTTCATGCATAGCATTTATCCATTCCGGATCTTCCAATGCTTCTTCAACCTTCATAGGTTCAATGCTAGAGATGAAAGAATAGTTCTCACAAAATTTAGCTGAACGAGTTTTAGAGCGAGTGATTCTCCCGGTTTGAATGTCATTGTAGATTTGCTCGACGGGATGATCTTTAGCAATTCTTGCTCGAAGTCGTGAAAGATTTTGCTTGGATCTTCGTCGAACATCTTCTTCATCTTGTTCTTCTTCTTGGCCTTCTTCATTGTTGGTGTTGTCGTTCTCTTGTCGTGGTGGAGAAGGAGGTTGTTTACGTTCATCTTGATGCACTTCCTCGTTTTCTTCGTCTTGGTGTGTCCCACTTGTGGATGCTTCCATATCAACTCTTGGTTCACCTTGTCGTGAAGTTGAAGCTTCCACTTGGACAGACGAGGTACTCTCCTTCACCTCTGTTGGACAGACCTTGCCAATAGACAAGTCTTGGATTGCTTCCGAAGGATCTTTATCTCCTACATCAATTGGCAATTGCTCTACTTACGAGCCGTTAGATTCATCAAACTTCACATCTACCGTGTCTTCAACCTTTCGGGTGAAATTGTTGTAGACACGATAAGTGTGAGAGTTTGAGCCATAACCTAGTAGGAAACCTTCATGAGACTTAGGAGCAAATTTAGAACGACAATGCTTATCAAGAATGTAGCACTTTGAGACGAATACTCGAAAGTATCCAACTTGGGGTTTGTTACCGGTGAGGAGCTTGTATGCCGTCTTGCCGAGTAGCTTGTGAAGATACAAGCGATTTGTTGCATGACAAGCTGTCTCAACCGCTTCTGCCCAAAAGTGCTTCGGCGTCTTGTACTCATCAAGCATCGTTCTCGCCATTTTGATGAGCGTCCGGTTCTTCCTCTCAACAACTCCGTTTTGTTGAGGTGTGTACGTAGTCGAGATCTCGTGTGAAATCCCTTCTTCGTCAAGAAAGGTGTCCACATTTGCGTTCTTGAACTCCGTTCTGTTGTCGCTGCGAACCTTCTTGATCTTCACTTCAAATTGATTTTGGGCCTTCCTAGCGAAGTTTTTGAAGATCTTTTGGACCTGTGATTTATCATCGAGAAAGAACACCCACGTAAATCTTGAAAAATCATCAACTATAACTAGACCAAAAGAATTTCCACCGAGACTCTTGTAAGAGTTGGGTCCAAAAAGATCCATGTGAAGTAGCTCGAGTGGCCTCCTTGTGGTCATGATGTTATTCACGGGATGCCTTCCTCCCACCTGTTTACCTGCCTGACAAGCGCTGCAAAGTCTATCCTTATCAAATATGACATCGTTAACTCCAAGGATATAATTTCCTTTAATAAGCTTGTCAAGGTTTTGCATACCAACATGACCTAATCGTCTATGCCATAACCAACCTTTTGAGGATTTAGCAATAAAGCAAGTTTTAGGTTGGGCCTTTTTAGTGAAATCAACAATGTATAGATCACCTCTATGCACACCGATAAAGACCATTTTATGATTGTCTCGACGAAACACTTGGCAATCTACTTTAGTAAATAGGACATTGAAACCGAAATCAGCATGTCTAGATACTGAAAGTAAGTTGTATCCAAGAGATTCAACGAGCATAACATTTTGTATGGAGCTATCATGTGATATGGCCACCTTACCGAGTCCAACCACCTTACCCTTTGAGTTGTCACCAAAAGTGACATACTTTTGAGGACTATCATTATCAGCAAGCTCACGAAACATGTCTTTATCTCCGATCATGTGATCGGTACATCCACTATCAAGAACCCATTCCTTTCCTCCTGACATATATCCCCGAAGATTTGCCATAAGACCAAAGTGTCTCATTGCATCATCAAGATTGAAGTCACTATCATCATCCTCATCATAGTATCCATGTTCAACATCGTCATGTGGTGGATCAAATCCTAGAGAGTGTAATTCGCTAGAGTGAGTTTGACAATGATCTTGCTTATGAATTTTTTAGCTTCGGAAATAATATCACTAATAATCCCAACATTTCCTTTGGCACGCATAAGGTTTGTAAGCTCAAATAGACGATCACCAAACATAGGATCACTAGAATTCATCTTACTCAAGGCAATAGTCTTATGGAGAATTTCATCAAGATTTTTCAAGGAATAATCTGGAAATCGTTCCACAAGAAATTTCCATATAGTGTAGGCACACCTAAAAGTAGGCAAACATCCAATCAAGTTTCTAGGAAATCCTCTAATGATAAGTTCGGCAGTTCTAAGATTCCTAATCATGTCAATTGACTCATCACGGGTAGGATGCATAGGATCAACATAAGGTGCACAAGGGCTAGCAATGTACTTGTTCAAATGATATTGATTGAAAATTACAAGCATCTCATTTTTCCACTCATGAAAATACTCTCCATCAAGAATAGGCACTCTATGTCTAAGACTCCCCATAGTAGACTCATCCATCTTCCTCCAATGGTGACTAAACCAAGGCAATGGAGACCAACGCTTTGATACCACTTGTAGGACCTTGAGAAGAGGTGTCTAGAGGGGGGGGGGGTGATTAGACACTAAGTACCAAAGTTGCAGTTTTTAAGTTTCCTTAAGTTTAAGTGGAGTTTAGGCACAAGTTTAACATTCACAATACATATCAAGCAAGCATGCAAGAGTATATGAGTAGCAGAAAGTAAAGCATGCAACTTGCAAGAATGTAAAGGGAAGGGTTTGGAGGATTCAAACGCAATTTGAGACACAAATGTTTTTGGCGTGGTTCCGATAGGTGGTGCTATCGTACATCCACGTTGATGGAGACTTCAACCCATGAAGGGTAACGGTTGCGCGAGTCCACGGAGGGCTCCACCCACGAAGGGTCCACGAAGAAGCAACCTTGTCTATCCCACCATGGCCGTCGCCCACGAGCAGTAGATCTTCATGAAGTAGGCGATCTCCTTGCCCTTAAAAACTCCTTGGTTCAACTCCACAATCTAGTCGGAGGCTCCCAAGTGACACCTAGCCAATCTAGGAGACACCACTCTCCAAGAAGTAACAAATGGTGCGTTGATGATGAACTCCTTGCTCTTGTACTTCAAATGATACTCTCCCCAACACTCAACTCTCTTTCATAGGTTTTGGATCTGGTGGAAAGAAGATTTGAGTGGAAAGCAACTTGGGGAAGGCTAGAGATCAAGATTCATATGGTAGGAATGGAATATCTTGGCCTCAACACATGAGTAGGTAGTTCTCTCTCAGAAAATGTATGCTAGAAGTGTAGGTTCAGTCTGATGGCTCTCTCCACGAATGAAGAGGAGGTGGAGGGGTATATATAGCCTCCACACAAAATCTAACCGTTTCACACAATTTACCAAACTCGGTGGGACCGAATCGTTAAACTCGGTCAGACCGATTTAGCAAATAATGTGACCGTTAGGGTTTTCGGTGGGACTGGCATGCAACTCGGTGAGACCGATATGGTTAGGTTTAGGGCATAACGTAATCTCGGTAAGACCGATTACACAAACTCGGTGAGACCGATTTTGGTAATAAGTCAACCTGAAAGTTTGCATTGTAATCCCGGTAGTACCGATTGCTCAAACTCGGTGAGACCGATTTTGGTAATGGACATACACAGAGAGATTACAATCCCATCTCGGTGAGACCGAGATCCCTATCGGTGAGACCGATTTGCTTAGGGTTTGTGGCAGTGGCTATGACTTGGAATCGGTGGCGCCGGATAGGAAGAATCGGTGTGACCGATTTTGGCTTTAGGTTTAGGTCATTTGTGGATGTGAGTAAGTAGCTGAGGGTTTTGGAGCATATCACTAAGCACATGAAGCAAGAGGCTCATTAAGCAACACCTCATCCCTCCTTGATAGTATTGGCTTTTCCTATAGACTCAATGTGATCTTGGATCACTAAAATATAAAATGAAAAGTCTTGGGCTTGAAGCTTGAGCCAATCCTTTGTCCTTAGCATCTTGAAGGAGTTCCCACATCCTTTAGTCCATGCCACTCCATTGTTGAACTTATCTGAAACGTACTAGATAAAAGTGTTAGTCCAACAAGAGATATGTTGACATTAATTACCAAAACCACCTAGGGAGCACTTGTGCTTTCATCAGGTCATTCCGAGAACTTTTGTTTTCTGCACAATAAACAACACCATGGCAGTTCTGCTGAAAACAACGTCAGTCCGGGTTAGTTCATTCGAATCATGCAAGTTAGAGTCCAAAACAAGGGCAAAAGTGTTTGGAAAAGTAGATACGTTGGAGACGTATCAACTCCCCCAAGCTTAAATCTTTGCTTGTCCTCAAGCAATTCAGTTGATAAACTGAAAGTGATAAATAAAAACTTTTACAAACTCCGTTTGCTCTTGTTGTTAAAAATATGTAAAGCCAACGTTCAAGTTTTCAGCAAAGATTATGAACTAACCATATTCATAGTAACACTTAGGTCTCATATTTACTCATATCAATGGCATAATCAGCTAGCGAGCAATAATAATAAAACTCGTATAACAACACTTTCTCAAAACAATCATAATATGATATAACAAGATGGTATCTTGCTAGCCCTTTCTGAGACCGCAAAACATAAATGCAGAGCACCTTTAAAGATCAAGGACTGACTAAACATTGTAATTCATGGTAAAAGAGATCCAGTTAAGTCATACCCAATATAAACTAATAGTAAAGAATGCAAATGATAGTGTGCTGTGGGTGCTTTTTAATAAGAAGGTGATGACTCAACATAAAAGTAAATAGATAGGCCCTTCGCAGAGGGAAGCAGGGATTTGTAGAGGTGCCAGAGCTCGATTTTAAAATAGAGATGAATAACATTTTGAGCGGCATACTTTCACTGTCAACGCAACAACTATGAGCTGGCGATATCTTCCATACTACATGCATTATAGGAGGTTCCAAAACAAAATGGTAAAAGTTTATACTCCCCCACCACGAACAAGCATCAATCCATGGCTTGCTCGAAACAACGAGTGCCTCCAACTAACAACAGCCCTAGGGGAGTTTTCTTTAATTATTTTGATTTACTTTGATCTTTTGGATCATGGGACTGGGCATCCCGGTTACCGGCCATTTTCTCGTGAATGAGGAGCGGAGTCCACTCCTCTTGAGAATAACCCACCTAGCATGGAAGATACAGACAACCCTAGTTGAAACATGAGCTGTTCGAGCATACAAAATAGAATTTCATTTGAAGGTTTAGAGTTTGGCACATACAAATTTACTTGGAACGGCAGGTAGATACCGCATATAGGAAGGTATGGTGGACTCATATGGAACAACTTTGGGGTTTATGGAGTTTGGATGCACAAGCAGTATTCCCGCTTAGTACAGGTGAAGGCTAGCAAAAGACTGAGAAGCGACCAACTGAGAGAGCGACAACAGTCATGAACATGCATTGAAATTAATTTACACCAAGTACAAGCATGAGTAGGATATAATCCACCATGAACATAAATATCGTGAAGGCTATGTTGATTTGTTTCAGAAAATGCGTGAACATGTGCCAAGTCGAGTCACTCAATTCATTCAAAGGAGGATACCATCCCATCACACCACATCATAATCATTTGAATGGCATGTTGGCACGCAAGGTAAACCATTATAACTCATAGCTAATTAAGCATGGCACAAGCAACTATAATATCTAAATGTCATTGCAAATATGTTTACTTCATAATAAGCTGAATCAGGAACGATGAACTCATCATATTTACAAAAACAAGAGAGGTCGAGTTCATACCAGCTTTTCTCATCTCAATCAGTCCATCATATATCGTCCTTATTGCCTTTCACTTGCACGATCGAACGATGTGTAAAATAATAATAGGGCACATGCATTGGACTAAGCTGGAATCTGCAAGCATTCAACTCAAGAAAGAAGACAAAATAATATGGGCACTAAGTTAAATAAACAATCATGAATATGAGAGCCACTAAACATTTTCAATATGGACTTCTACTCTCGACCCCCAAAGGAAAGAAAAGAAAATAAAACTATTTACACGTGAAAGCTCCCAACAAGTAAAAGAAGAACGAGAAATCTTTTTGGATTTTCATTTCAATTTATACTACAAGCATGGAAATTAAACTAACTATTTTTTTGGTTTTTCTTAAGGTTTATCAAACACACAATAAGAAAGCTAGAAAAAGAAAATTAAACTAGCATGGATAATACAATGAAAGAGTATGAGCATTGACGACTAGTATAGTCTGTGAACATGAATGTAAAGTCGGTGAGAAATACGTACTCCCCCAAGCTTAGGCTTTTGGCCTAAGTTGGTCTAATGCCAAGGATAGCCTGGCTCATATCCAAAGTTATAACTGGGGTCGTACTGAGATGCAGCGTCCAATGCCTCCTGAGTTGCGGCATATTGGCGAGCTGCCTCCGCTCTGCTCTCGTGTTCGGCTGCCTCCTCCCTGGTAACAACATATCTTCGTTTTGCCTCGTAATCAAGAAGTGAAGGAGCAGGGAGAGTAATATGGACAGCGCTATGTCTGTCAAAGATTAGTCGATACTGTAGGAATTGTTCATTCCTCAAAAGAAAACGATGTTTGACCATCGCGTCATAATCTAACTAAGCAGGAAGAAACTCCATATCCCCCTCTCATGGGGCTATACCAAGATAATTAGCAACACGGGTCACATAAATCCCTCCAAATAAATCTCTGGATATGCCATTATTATGCAACCTACGTGCAACTATTGCCACCAAGTTGTAATCTTTATTACCTAACACAGCACTCTTGAGGACAGAAAGATCAGGGATACACATGTGACATGCTTCATCCTTACCGTTAATGCATCTACCAATGAAGAGAGCAAAATAATGTAAAGCAGGAAAATGAATGCTCCCTATGGTAGCTTGTGCTATATCCATAGATTCTCCCACAATAATACTAGCAAGAAAGTATTTATATTCAGATCTATGGGGTCATTAACATTGCCCCACTGCGGGAGTTTGCAAGCAGTTGTAAAATCTTCTAAGTCCATGGTATAAGATTTATCATAAATATCAAACAGGACACTCTGAGAATTATGCGAAGATTTATATTTAAACCTTCTTATGAATGAATCAGTCAATTGATAGTACTGAGGACACTTATCTTGTAAGAAGTCCTCAAGATCGGCATTACACATATATGCGTCAAATTCATCCTTAATGCCTGCTTTGACCATAAACTCGTCTGATGGCCACTCACAAGCTCGCACTTCTGCATCCCTTGGTGGTTCATCGTCTTGCTCACGCATAGCACGTCTGGGTCCTTTCTTTGTTGAGGAACCACCTTGGTACATTCTCCTAGACATATTTCTTTTTCTGAAAATTTCTGAAATTTTTAGTAACTTCAAAATAAAAGTGAATAAAACTAAACAAGATTGATAGCAACTACTCCTACAAGTGCCTAGAGCCTATATCATGCATTAGAATTACTTGGGACCTCATAAATTTGACATGCAAGCTCAAATATTCCATAAATAATCATACTAAATTTGCAGGGCCACCTATGCAGCAAAAATTTGCAAAGAATAAAGCACTAGAACAAAAACTAATTGGACCAATGGAGGAGTCACATACCAAGCAACAATCTCCCAAAGCAGTTTTGTGAATGGAACTTTGAGCAAGGAGATCAAAAATCGTAGCAAAATGAGCTAGAACTCGTGCTTGAGCTGGATGGGGATTTTTTGGGAAGAAGATGGAGTGTGTGGGTGCAGGAATAAGTGGAGGGGGGCCACCATGGGCCCACGAGACAGGGGGGCGCGCCCAGGGGGTGTGGGCGCGCCCTCCTCCCTCGTGGCCAGGTGCTTGCCCCCCTGCAGTGTTTTCAGTGCCTAAAATCCTCAAATATTCCATAAATAATCATACTAAATTTGCAGGGCATTTGGAGCACTTTTATTTTCGGGATATTTTTTATTGAACGGATAATTCAGAAAACAGACATATAATACTATTTTTGCTTTATTTATTCTAAATAACATAAAGTAAGAAAAGGGTACAGAAGGTTGTGCCTTCTAGTTTCATCCATCTCATGATCATCAAAATGAATCCACTAACAAGGTTGATGAAGTCTTGTTAACAAACTCATTCCGAATAACACGGAACCGGAGAAATTTCGAATAACACTAAGTTACCTCAACGGGGATATGAACATCCCCAACAATAATAATATCATACTTTTTCTTGATAGTAGGAAGAGGAAATTCAAAACCTCCAATAATGATAGTTGGAACTTTTCCAATAGAATTGATGCTATGAACTTGAGGTTGTTTCCTCGGCAAGTGTACCATATGCTCATTACCATTAACATGAAAAGTGACATTGCCTTTGTTGCAATCAATAACAGCCCCTGCAGTATTCAAAAAGGGTCTACCAAGGATAATTGACATACTATCGTCCTTGGGTATATCAAGAATAACAAAGTCCATTAAGATAGTGACATTTGCAACCACAACAGGCACATCCTCACTAATACCGACAGGTATAGTAGTTGATTTATCAGCCATTTGCAAAGATATTTCAGTAGGTGTCAACTTATTTAATTCAAGTCTACGATATAAAGATAGAGGCATAACACTAACACCGGCTCGAAGATCACATAAAGCAGTTTTAACATAATTTCTTTTAATGGAGCATGGTATAGTTGGTACCCCTGTATCTCCAAGTTTCTTTGGTATTCCATCTTTAAAAGTATAATTAGCAAGCATGGTGGAAATTTCAGCTTCCGGTATCTTTGTTTTATTTGTAATGATATCCTTCATATATTTAGCATAAGGATTTACTTTAAGCATATCAGTTAAGCGCATACGTAAGAAGATAGGTCTAATCATTTCAGCAAAGCACTCAAAATCCTCATCATCCTTAGTCTTGGATGGTTTAGGAGGAAAGGGCATGGGTTTCTGAACCCATGGTTCTCTTTCTCTACCGTACTTCCTAGCAACAAAGTCTCTTTTATCATAACGTTGATTCTTTGATTGTGGGTTATCAAGATCAACAGCAGGTTCAACCCCTACTTCATTATTTTTGCTAGGTTGAGCATCAGAATGAACATTATCATTAACATTATCACTAGGTTCATGTTCATCACCTGAATGTTGTTTCAGCATCAGAAATAGAAACATCATTGGGATTCTCAGGTGTGTCTACAATAGGTTCACTAAAAGCATGCAAAGTCCTATCGTTTTTCTTTTTCTTCTTTTTAGAAGAACTAGGTGCCTCTAAATTATTTCTCTGAGAATCCTGCTCGATTCTCTTAGGGTGGCCTTCAGGATACAAAGGTTCCTAAGTCATTCTACCAGTTCTAGTAGCCACTCTAAAAGCAAATTCATGTTTATTATTTAATTCATTGAGCAAATCACTTTGAGCTTTAAGTACTTGCTCAGCATGACTGGTAACCATAGAAGCATATTTGCTAATGAGTTTAAGTTCACCTTTAACTTTAGCCATATAATCACTCAAGCGTCCTATCTCGACAGCATTATTCTTTAATTCTCTACCAACATAAGCATTAAAACTTTCTTGTCTAGTCATAAAGTCATCAAATTCATCTAAGCATGGGCTATGAAATTTGGTAGACGGGATTTCAACTTTATCATATCTATAGAGAGAATTTACCTTTACTACCTGTGTCGGGTTATCAAGATAATGTGTTTCTTCGACAGGCGGTATATTAAGACCATGTATTTCTTCAATAGGTGGTAAATTCTTAACATCTTCAGCTTTAATACCTTTTTCTTTCATTGATTTCTTTGCCTCTTGCATATCTTCAGGACTGAGAAATATGACACCCCTCTTCTTCGGAGTTGGTTTAGGAATAGGCTCAGGAGTTGGCTCAATTGGCTCCGGAATTACCTCAGGAATTGGGTCAGGAAGAGCCCAATTATTTTAATTAGTCAACATATTATTCAATAGTAATTCAGCTTGGTCGACTGTTCTTTCCCTGAAAACACAACCAGCACAACTATCCAAGTAGTCCTTCGAAGCATCGGTTAGTCCATTATAAAATATATCAAGTATTTCATTTTTCTTAAGAGGATGATCAGGCAAAGCATTAAGTAATCGGAGAAGCCTCCGCCAAGCTTGTGGGAGACTCTCTTCTTTGATTTGCACAAAATTATATATTTCCCGCAAGGCAGCTTGTTTCTTATGAGCAGGGAAATATTTAGCAGAGAAGTAATAAATCATATCCCGGGGACTACGCACACAACCAGGATCAAGAGAATTAAACCAAGTCTTAGCATCACCCTTTAATGAGAACAGAAATATCTTAAGGATATAATAATTGTGAGACTTCTCATCATTAGTAAACACGGTGGCTATATCATTTAACTGGGTAAGATGTGCCACAATAGTTTCAGATTCATAGCCATAAAAAGGATCACATTCAACCAAAGTAATAATCTCAGGATCAATAGAGAATTCATAATCCTTACCAGTAACACAGATAGGTGAAGTAGCAAAAGCGGGGTCAGGTTTCATTCTAGCATTAAGAGATTGCTGCTTCCATTTAGCTAATAACTTCTTAAGATCATATCTATCTTTGCAAGCAAAAGTAGCTCTAGCAGCTTCCTCATCCATGACATAACCCACAGGAACAACAGGTAATTCATAATCAGGGGGAGAACTTTCATCATCACTATCATCAATAATAGCATCTTCAATAATTTCATTCTCTCTAACCCTAGCAAGTTGTTCATCAAGAAATTCACCTAATGGCAAAGTAGTATCACGCACATAAGTAGTTTCATCATAAGTGATACGTCTCCAACGTATCTATAATTTTTTATTGTTCCATGCTATTGTATTACCCCTTTTGGATGTTTATGGGCTTTATTTTACATATTTATATCATTTTTGGGACTAACCTACTAACCGGAGGCCCAGCCCATATTGCTGTTTTTTTGCCTATTTCAGTATTTCGAAGAAAAGGAATATCAAACGGAGTCCAAACGGAATGAAACCTTCGGGAGCGTGATTTTTGGAACGAACGTGATCCAGAGGACTTGGAGTGCAAGTCAAGAAGCAGCCGAGGCTCCCACGAGATAGGAGGGCGCCCCCCTATAGCGCGTGTCCCCCTATCTTGTGGGCCCCTCAGGCGGCCACCGACGTACTTCTTCCTCCTATATATACCTACGTACTTTGAAAACATCCAGGGGCAGGACGAAACACAATTTCCACCACCGTAACCTTCTGTATCCGCGAGATCTCATCTTGGAGCCTTCGCCGACACTCTGCCGGAGGGGGAATCGACCATGGAGGGCTTCTACATCAACATCCTTGCCCCTCCGATGAGTTGTGAGTAGTTTACCATAGACCTACGGGTCCATAGTTATTAGCTAGGTGGCTTCTTCTCTCTTTTTGGATCTCAATACAATGTTCTCCCCCTCTCTTGTGGAGATCTATTCGATGTAAACTCTTTTTGCGGTGTGTTTATCGAGATCCAATGAATTGTGGGTTTATGATAAAGTTTATCTATGAATAATATTTGAATCTTTTCTGAATTCTTTTATGTATGATTGAGTTATCTTTGCAAGTCTCTTCGAATTATCAGTTTGGTTTGGCCTACTAGATTGATCTTTCTTGCCATGGGAGAAGTGCTTAGCTTTGGGTTCAATCTTGCAGTGTCCTTACCTAGTGACAGAAAGGGTTGCAAGGCACGTATTGTATTGTTGCTGTCGGTGTCAAAACCGGCGGATCTCGGGTAGGGGGTCCCGAACTGTGCGTCTAGGCGGATGGTAACAGGAGACAAGGGACACGATATTTCAACCCAGGTTCGGGCCCTCTCGATGGAGGTAAAACCCTACTCCTGCTTGATTGATATTGATGATATGGGTAGTACAAGAGTGGATCTACCACGAGATCAAGGAGGCTAAACCCTAGAAGCTAGCCTATGGTATGATTGTTGTAATGGTTATGTTGTATATGATTTATCGACTAGCCTGGCCTCGGTTTATACAATGCACCAGAGGCCCAGGATAACAAGAGTCCTAGCCGAATACGCCGGTGGGGGAGGAGTCCTTGTCTTGATCGCCAAGTCTTGTGGAATCTTCCTTGTATGCGGCACCTGTCCGGACGAGCCCATGAGTATGCGGCCCTGGGGGTCCTCGGCCCAATCTAACCGATTGGGGGACGACGTGGTGAGTACCCCCTAGTCCAGGACACCGTCAGTAGCCCCCTGAACTGGTCTTCAAGTTAGGGACGCTCCTCGATTCTTCCAAACTATTCTTCATCTTTGGTCGTCGGTCTTGAAAACTGGTTCAACGAATCTTCTTTATCTTCGATCTTGAGGATCGCCGAAATGCATTCGACGGGTTTACACGTCGGGTATCCGAGGAGCCCCTTTAAGTTTCTGGCCTTTATCAATGCCTTGTTATTTTTATGCCACACCTCAGGTTTGAAGTTGTTCCCGGGAGGCAGTTCCCTCTTGCGTCCGAACTCTAACGCCGGACTACATTCGAGGTGTTTTTTACAGCCGGGCACCAATGCCGGACTGCTTCCCAGTTCTAACGACGGACTATCTATCCGAGCTCCAACGCCGGACTATGTATCCGAGCTCCAACGCCGGACTGTATTCGAGCTCCAACGCCAGACTGTATCCGAGCTCCAACACCGGACTGTATCCGAGCTCCAACGCCGGACCGTATCCGAGGTGTCGTAAATCACCTTGGTCCGAAGAAGTTTAAAGGAGTTTAGCCGAGCTTACTGCCGGAAATGCCCTCTATGGAGCCAGCCACTAGCGCCCGAGCTTTATGCCGGACTGCTTCTGAGGTGGTGCACCACCCCGAATGTGGGCCAATTTTTGTCAATATTTTTTGTTGGTGCAATTTATTCTCTACCGAGATACATAGCCAGTAGCCCTCAAGGTGGGTATCGGTCTAAAACCCGAGATGCCCATGAAGGATGACATAAGACCGCTGATCCCCATAGCTGCTGAGACTCAGGTTGATTTGCAAAATCTGTCTGAGGATCAAGTCCTAGCTCGGCAGAATACTTTGGGACACAAAAAGCGGCGTGCTTAGTCCTCGAGACTCAGGTTGGGTGCGGCCGACCAACCCGAGGATCAAAATCTCCTCGGAAACTGTATTGCACTTAAAATTTTCTGCATTGGACAAGCAATGCAGTAGCCCCCGAGACACTGGTCGGGTGGCAACGCCAGATCAGGGGATCAATGTGCCCCTTTAATATGTTTAGATAATAAGCCCGAAGCCCAGTAGCCCCCCGAGCCTTAATGCGGGCACGAGTGGCTGAATTAAGGATCGATATCCATAGTAAAATCACAAATTGTGTGTAATGACTCTATGTATCCAAGTACTTTACGTCATTTAATGCTCGGATCCGCATTGTACAAAACTTTGTTGACCGACCATCGGCTTCCACCTCCTCGGCCAGTAGCCGAGGAGTGTTTGTCTTACTTTATAAAGCCTTTATGAGGGCAAAGATTTACGACAAACAAGGCAATCTGGCCATACGGTTTTATAAACAAAGGTACGCGGAGAGATATTTTAGATTACTGTTTAATAGAAGAAATGTCTTCCAAAGAAAATAATCCCGCTATCGGTTCCTTTCTTTGGGTTGTCATGCTAAGCATGATCATAAAACCTTAGCTCCAATGTAAGAGCGAAATATCGAGGATTTAGTTTGGGAGGCTAGTTAATAGCCCCCGGTAGTGTTTGGCGACAGTCGAGGTCAAGCTGTAAACACTTCGGCCAATGTTATGAACGGCCTGTTATTTAACACAGTCATCGGATTAGTGACCAGTTTACGCTTATTGTGACAGTCAGTTTTCGGCTTTCTCCACTGAGGTGCTTAACCGTGTGAGCTGGAAGCATGATCGCAGTGGTTCTCTCTTTGCACGCCTAGCCGAACAAAGCGGAACGTAGGAAGCAAGTGCAGGAGCCGGGCAACCCAACTATTGACCGAAGACACAATTCGAAACCGATGCATATATAGCAATAACCGAGAATATTTTTGCCGAATCTATAAAGGTGTCCGGCATTGCACTGCGAGACTTGTGCTGGAGAAGCACAAATAGTTTAAAAGTGCCAAAAAGCTTGGAAAACCAAGAAACGTCAGTAAAAACATGAAGTCCGAACAATATCAAGTGTTCGGTGCCAACCCGAAAATTGGTCTTAGAAAAAAGAAGTGCTTCTGTCGTGCTTTAACATGATACATCCTATCTCAAGACTTCGAGCGGGTCAGCCTACGGCTTCAACCTCCTATCCCAAGGGCGGAGTACTTCTCATCAGGCCAGTTTAGAAAACTAAACTCTAGCGGCTTTTGAGAGAGAAATTAGGCTCCCCGGCTAGTGACCGCACACTCATGTCGAAAAAAGGAGTGATAATAATAATAACTTTGCAACGACTAAGAAGAAAATCACTTAGTATGAAACGGCTCAAATAAACATAAGAGCCCCCAAGTGACTTGGGTAAAAGTTGACTATATAATGTAAGGTGACATGTAGAATGCCTTCTAGCCGGATTGTAGATCGTTTGTCGTAGCGGACCTTTTCGCTTCAACCTCAGGACCCAATTGTCTGGAGTGTGTCCGAATACCCTCGTGGTTATAAAAACCGGGGCATGCGTGGAGACCAGGCATAGGGGTCATTAGTGCTTTATCAGACAAGTGCCCAACTAGTTATGTTATATTACATGGTTAGTAAGAAACATCTTCTAGGGAGAATAGTTCCGTTAGGGGTTCCTTTCCCTGGGAGGCATGCCCTAAAGTGCATGTCCGGACTGCGAAAAGAGCAGAAAAACATCTGGGGGCAGGTAAATAAATAGGTAAGAAATCATCTTTTAGTTCACCGACCGAGTATTCCCTTAAGAACGCTAGCTTTCGGCTTCACCCAGTCTCAGGTACACATCCGGCTGACCCGGCAGTAACAATCGCAGAGGTGCTCCCTTTACCACCTAGCCGAACAATCGGGAACGTAGGGGTAAACACAGGAGCCAGGCAACCCAGTTTGGCCAAAACTTAAGTCATATCGATGCATATAATGGTGAATAAAAGGTACATGCGGAAGTGTGACACATGTGTTGGGCATAAAGCCCGTATTAATAAGCTTGTGTTAAAGAAGCCCCCAGGTATAATGAGCGCGGGTAGCGCGTCAAGTATGTGTGAACAAAGTTTGGACAAGAAAAAATTTTACAAGCAACTTTTTTTTCCAAAAAAGTATAACGCTTGGTCGAACCGAACACAAGTTAGAAATTAAAGCTTTGAGCATGAAAGCGACTTAGGTGGTTAATGTGTTCGCAGTCCGAGCTTGATGCGGGACAAGGTTCTATCCCCCAAGCCGGTCCCGAGGTGGCGGAGCGGAGAGCTCGACACGCCGAAGTGGTGACATAGCACGGTCGATGCAGACCGGCAGAGTGACGCCGAAGTCCCCGGATCATTTTCCTGTGAACAAAAAATAGTGCAAACGGGAGATAATAGTAATAATGATAATAAAAAAATCGTTGCATAATGAATAATTTATGCAAAGTGAGTAATAAAAGAAATATGGCCTGGCGCCGAAGTCAATGTCGATGCAGGGCGTCGGCGTGATGCGGTAAAGGCGTGGCAAAGCCTGAATTCACAGGTCGGTCCGCGCTCCGGATGCGGCGTTCGCCGGACTATGTACGGAAACTGACCGAACCACCATGCGACTGTCGTGAATGCGGCCACCATTTAATAGACCTGTGTACATATGATGAACAAACCAGAGTAATAATTCTTCGGAAAAATGAACCCAAACAAGCAAAAAATATTAGGGATTGATAGCACCTGGTTTATTTGTTGTAGCAATCCGACGGAAGGTGATTCCCAAAATTGGGACTCGCTCCGCACACCCATTGCCTGATGGGCGATAAAACGATGGCATGGCAATGCTGGTAAAGGTTGGCTCGCCGAGGCAAAGCCCTCGGCTCAGCTAACGTGACGGAGCTGGTCGGCTAGTGACGCCGAAGTGTCCAGTGTAGGTTGATGAAGAGATGGCGAAGCCCCCGGTCCAGCCGAGATGTCGAAGTAGGTCGGCGTGATGGACACCAGCTTGAAGAAGCAATAGTGCAGCCCTGTCGATGCAGGTCGTGACGTGGTCGATGCCGGCTTGATGAAGCGACCGTGCGGCGATGCCGGTATGCCCGCTCCGTGTAATCCGTGGGGCAGCGATGTTGGTGATGATTTGTCCTTCGCGATGCCGGACTCTTGTTCGGGTTGCCGAGATGATGATCTGAAGAAGTTGAGCTCGGCCCAACAAGGTGACGACGTGTCTAGCACAAGTCGGCAGCCGTGGAGCAATATTGCCTGACTGGTTTGACACCAGCATGATGCTGAAGATCATGTTCAAAAGATCTTAAAGCTAGGGGGATGTGTTCGGGAACAATACACAATATCCCATACAAAACTTCCTTCAAAAAGGATGTCCGAAATCCCGTTCATAAAAAAGACGAATTCGGGTCGGATTCGTTTTCGCGCAGAAAACAGATCCAAAAAGTGATGCACTAATCGGAAGGTTCCCGGAGTTCGGACGGTCGGATCGAGCTGAAATTTGGAGGGGTGGTAGATATAGGAATTCCGCAGCCGATCAACGGTTGGATCTTCCAAAGGACGTCCGAGCTAGAAGCTGGACACCACGCCCTAAACTCGTCCAGATTCCCGTCCAGATTTGACAGGGCTCCGGTATATCGTGGATTGCCGGAGATTCCTCCATCGGAACTCGACGAAATTTTCCGGGGTTTGTTGTAGACTCAATTCCGCACAATTCCACAAAAGCGATCGTCAAAGCGATACTCGAGGAGGTAGTGGCAGCAGATACGAGTTCGCTGTCCAGAAAAACAGCACGGTCGCTTGAGGGCAATGTTGACGTTGAGCCCCCGAGCTCCATGGATGATTTCTCCGTGATCTTGATAGAGATTGGAGTTGATGTTTGATGAAGGCCCTCGTCCGAACATGGTGATCCGAACACAGGGTGCAATTCTTGGTCGAACCAAGGTGACCAGTCGAGCTGGTGACGAAGATGCCGAAGTCGCAGTTGATCTGCCGGCGAGCCATCGATCCTTTTGTCGATCACACAGTAGAACTCTCAATGAAAGCACCAATGTCGGTGTCAAAACCGGCGGATCTCGGGTAGGGGGTCCCGAACTGTGCGTGTAGGCGGATGGTAATAGGAGACAAGGGACACGATGTTTTTACCCAGGTTCGGGCCCTCTCGATGTGGAGGTAAAACCCTACTCCTGCTTGATTGATATTGATGATATGGGTAGTACAAGAGTGGATCTACCACGAGATCAAGGAGGCTAAATCCTAGAAGCTAGCCTATGGTATGATTGTTGTAATGGTTATGTTGTATATGATTTATCGACTAGCCTGGCCTCGGTTTATATAATGCACCAGAGGCCCAGGATAACAAGAGTCCTAGCCGAATACGCCGGTGGGGGAGGAGTCCTTGTCTTGATCGCCAAGTCTTGTGGAATCTTCCTTGTATGCGGCACCTGTCCGGACTGGCCCATGAGTATGCGGCCCTGGGGGTCCTCGGCCCAATCTAACCGATTGGGGGACGACGTGGTGAGTACTCCCTAGTCCAGGACACCGTCAGTTGCCATCAAGGATAACAAGATGGGGTTTATATCATATTGCTTGAGTTTATCCCTCTACATCATGTCATCTTGCTTAATACGTTACTCTGTTCTTATGAACTTAATACTCTAGATGCAGGCAGGAGTCGGTCGATGTGTGGAGTAATAGTAGTAGATGCAGGCAGGAGTCGGTCTACTTGTTGCGGACGTGATGCCTATATACATGATCATGCCTAGATAATATCATAATTATTCGCTTTTCTATCAATTGCTCGACAGTAATTTGTTCACCCTCCATAATTCCTATGCTATCTTGAGAGAAGCCACTAGTGAAACCTATGGCCCCCGGGTCTATCTCTTATCATATTTGCTTCCAATCTACTTTTATTTGCATCTTTACTTTTTGCATCTATATTATAAAATACCAATAATATATTTATCTTATCATACTACCTTTATTAGATCTCACTTTCGCAAGTGGCCGTGAAGGGATTGACAACCCCTTTATTGCGTTGGTTGCGAGTTCTTTGTTTGTTTGTGTAGGTGCGTGGGAGTTTTGAGGAGCCTCCTACTGGATTGATACCTTGGTTCTCAAAAAGTGAGGGAAATACTTACCATTGTTGAGGAAATCGTTAACTGGTAACTGCTCGGTTGTCTAGCGAGTAGGGGATTAATAGGCTAATCGGCAAGTTAATCGGCCATTTAATCAATTAATCGGATGATTTATAGGTTTATCGGCTACTCGGTAACCCTAGGAGTAGGGGTTAATTGGCAAGTTAACTGGTTAATCAGACGAATTCTTGAACAGGGATACTTACGCTACTATTGCTGCATCACCCTCTCCTCTTCGAGGAAAACCAACACAAGCTCAAGACGTTGCAAGAAGGATTTCTGGCGCCGTTGCCGGGGAGGTCTTCGCTCAAGTCAAGACATACCAAGTACCCATCACAAACCGATCTCCCTCGCATTTACATTATTTGCCATTTGCTTCTCGTTTTCCTCTCCCCCACTTCACCCTTGCCGTTTTATTCGCCCTCTTTTTCCCAATATCCTCCTCTCTTTTTGCTTGCCTTTTTTTGTTTGCTTGTGTGTTGGATTACTTGTTGCCATGGCACAAGATAATACCAAATTGTGTGATTTCTCGAATACCAATAATAATGATTTCCTTAGTACTCCGATTGCTCCTCTTAATGATGTTGAGTCTTGTGAAATCAATTCTGCTTTGCTGAATCTTGTTATGAAAGATCAATTCACCGGCCTTCCTAGCGAAGATGCCGCTACTCATCTAAACAAATTTGTTGATTTGTGTGATATGCAAAAGAAGAAAGATACGGATAACAATATTGTCAAATTGAAGTTATTTCCGTTTTCACTTAGAGATCGTGCTAAAGTTTGGTTTTCGTCTTTGCCTAAAAATAGTATTGATTCTTGGAACAAGTGCAAAGATGCTTTTATCTCTGAGTATTATCCTCCCACTAAGATTATTACTCTTAGGAACGATATTATGAATTTTAAACAACTTGATCATGAGCATGTTGCCCAATCTTGGGAAAGAATGAAATTAATGCTTCGCAATTGCCCTACTCATGGTTTGAATTTATGGATGATCATACAAAATTTTTATGCCGGTTTGAACATTGCTTCTAGAAATCTCTCAGATTCGGCCGCGGGAGGCACGTTTATGGAAATCACGTTAGGATATGCTACAAAACTTCTTGATAATATTATGGATAATAATTCTCAATGGCACACCGAAAGGTCTTCTAGTAAAAAAGTGCATGCTATAGAAGAAATCAATGTTTTGAGTGGAAAGATGGATGAACTTATGAAATTGTTTTCTACTAAAAATACTCCTCTTGATCCCAATGATATGCCTTTGTCTTTTTGATTGAGAATAATAATGAATCTATGGATGTGAATTTTGTTGGTAGGAACAGTTTTGGAAACAATGCTTATAGAGGAAACTTTAATGCTAGACCGTTCCCTAGTAATTCCTCTAATAATTATGGAAATTCCTACAATAATTCTTATGGTAATTTTAATAAGATGACCTCTGATTTTGAGAATAGTGTGAAAGAATTTATGATTTCTCAAAAGAATTTTAATGCTTTGCTTGAAGAAAAATTGCTCAAAGTTGATGATTTGGCTAGGAACATTGATATACTTTCGCTTGATGTTGATTCTCTCAAACTTAGATATTCTCCTCCTAAGCATGATATCAATGAGTCTCTCAAAGTAAATATAATTTCCATTGACGAGTGCAAGGAAATAACCGCTAGATTGCGTGCTAAAAAAGATAGCTTGATAAAAGCATGTTCTTCTAGTTTCCATGAAAATAATGATGAGGATCTTAAAGTTATTGATGCATCTCCTATTAGATCTATGTTTTGCAATATGAATTTTGATGATTATGGGACTGATGATGAATCAACTTTGCCTAGAAGGCGTCCCAAGAATTCGGAGTTTTTAGATCTTGATGCTAAATTTGGTAAAAGTGGGATTGGAGAGTCCTCAACTTCAAATAACATTGAACCTACTATCTCGGATTTGAAGGAATTTGATTATGATAATTGTTCTTTAAAAAGTTGTATTTCCTTGTTGCAATCCGTTGTTAACTCTCCTCATGCTTATAGTCAAAACAAAGCTTTTACCGAACATATCGTTGATGCCTTGATGCAATCTTATGATGAAAAACTTAATTTGGAAGTTTCTATACCTATAAAACTTAATGATGAGTGGGAACCTACTATAAAGATTAGAATTAAAGATCATGAGTGTTTTGCTTTATGTGATTTGGGTGCTAGTGTTTCCACGATTCCGAAAACTTTATGCGATATTCTAGGTTTCCATGATCTTGATGATTGCTCTCTAATTTGCACCTTGCGGGTTCCACCATTAAAAAGCCAATGGGAAGGATCAATGATGTTCTTATTGTTGCAAATAGAAATTTGGTGCCCATGGATTTTATCGTTCTTGACATAGATTGCAATCTTTCTTGCCCTGTTATTCTTGGTAGACCTTTCCTTAGAACGATTGGAGCGATTATTGATATGAAGGAAGGGAACATTAGATTCCAATTTCCATTAAAGAAAGGCATGGAGCACTTTCCAAGAAAGAAAGTCAAATTACCTTATGAATCTATCATGCGGGCTACTTATGAATTTAGTGCCAAAGATGGCACCTGTTAGATCTATCTTCGCTTTTATGCCTAGCTAGGGGCGTAAAATGATAGCGCTAGTTGGGAGGCAACCCAATTTTCTTTATGTTTTTTGTTTTTGCTCCTGTTTAGTAATAAATCTTGCATCTACCTTCTGTTTAGATGTGTTTTTATCTTTTAAATAGTGTTAGTGCCAAGTACAACATATAGGATAACTGAGGGAGTCCTGGACTAGGGGGTGTCCGGACAGCCGGACTATGATCGTCCGCCGGACTCCAAGACTATGAAGATACAAGATTGAAGACTCCGTCCCGTGTCCGGATGGGACTTTCCTTGGCGTGGAAGGCAAGCTTGGCGATACGGATATGTAGATCTCCTACCATTCTAACCGACTCTGTGTAACCCTAGCCCTCTCCGGTGTCTATATAAACCGAAGGGCTTTAGTCCGTAGGACATAACCTCCATTACAACATTCATACCATAGGCTAGCTTCTAGGGTTTGGACTCCTTGATCTCGTGGTAGATCTACTCTTGTACTACCCATATCATCAATATTAATCAAGCAGGACGTAGGGTTTTACCTCCATCAAGAGGGCCCGAACCTGGGTAAAACATCGTGTCCCTTGTCTCCTGTCACCATCCGCCTAGACGCACAGTTCGGGACCCCCTACCCGAGATCCGCCAGTTTTGACACCGACATTGGTGCTTTCATTGAGAGTTCCTCTGTGTCATCACCGATAGGCTCGATGGCTTCTTCAACCAACAAGACCGTTCAGGGCGAGACTTTTCTCCCCGGACAGATCTTCGTATTCGGCGGCTTCGCACTGCGGGCCAACTCACTTGGCCATCTAGAGCAGATCGAAAGCTACGCCCCTGGCCATCAGGTCAGGCTCGGAAGCCTAAACTTCACGGCCGACATCCGCGGGGACTTGATCTTCGACGGACTCGAGCCACAGCCAAGCGTGCCGCGCTGTCACGATGGGCATGATTTAGCCCTGCCGCCGGATAGTGCCTTGGTGGCCGCACATGAATCCGCTCCGACCTTCAGTCCGGAGCCGATCGCCCAGATCGAGGACCGGTGGCTGGACACCGCCTAGGGGGCTGCAACTTCCGTGGCGATGGAGCCAAACTCCGACCTTGTCCCCCATAAAGCTCATGACTCCGAGGTGCCGGACTCCTTGCCGGACTCCGAACCTCCTGCGCCCCTGCCAATCGAATCTGATTGGGCACCGATCATGGAGTTCACGGCCGCGGACATCTTCCAACACTCACCCTTTGGCGACATCCTAAATTCGCTAAAGCATCTCTCGCTATCCGGAGAACCCTGGCCGGATTATGGCCAGGATGGTTGGGATGCGGACGATGAAGAAATACAAAGCCCTCCCACCACCCACTTTGTAGCCACTGTCGATGATCTAACAGACATGCTAGACTACGACTCCGAAGACATCAACGGTATGGACGCCGATGCCGGAGACAATCAAGAACCAGCGCCTACAAGGCACTGGAAGACCACCTCAACACATGATGTATATATGGTGGATACCCCAAAAGGAAGCGACGACGAGGAACAATGGGGTGCGGCCAAGAATAATCCCGCCGATAAACAACCAAAGCGGCTACGCAAGTGCCGCCCTAAGCCCCGCCTCGACAATGACAGCACTCCTAATGACCCAGCGTTAGAGCAGGGCAAACCAGTGGACGACGAACATGCAACCAAGCAGCCGGCCGAACAGGGCGAACCAGATAATCAATCCAATCCCGGCGAAACCAATAGTCCGGACGACCTTACACCGAACATACTATCGGAACACAAAAACCTTCACGGAAGACTTGTCGCCACCGCAAGAAGCCTGAAGAAGGAAAAACGGAAGCTCAAAACAGCGGAAGACATACTCAGAAAGAGATGGAGCAAAGTGCTCAAAACCGCAGACAAATACGGCAATGGCCATCAATCAAAGAGCTATCCGAAGCGCAAGCTGCTACCAGAATTTGACGAGGAAGCCATAGAGCCCCCACAGTCAAAAAACAAAGAGGACGCCTGGCCGGATAGACGGCCAGATGATAGGCCCAAATCTACAAGCGGCGCCGCACATAAGCCGATTCATGACCCCGGGAAAACGGATGGCCCAGCCAGATCCATTTACGGGCCAAAAAAGAGGGCCCCAGGAAAGAGCACAACACATCAAGTGTTCGAAGACAACGGAACACCCAAATACAGGGGCGCCGCACACCCACTATGTTTCACCAATGAGGTGCTGGATCATGAATTCCCAGCAGGGAAACCCATAAACATAGAGGCTTACGATGGAACAACAGACCCTGGAGTCTGGATGGAGGATTATATATTACACATACACATGGCTAGAGGAGATGATCTCCACGCCATAAAATATTTACCCCTCAAGCTCAAAGGGCCAGCCCGTCATTGGCTCAAAAGCCTCCCAGAAAACACTGTTGGAAGTTGGGAAGAGCTTGAGGACGCATTTAGAGCAAATTTTCAAGGGACTTATGTCCGCCCTCCGGATGCAGATGATCTAAGTCATATAACTCAACAGCCCGGAGAGTCAGCGCGCAAATTTTGGAACAGGTTCCTTACTAAAAAGAACCAAATAGTCGACTGTCCGGACGCCGAAGCCTTAGCAGCTTTTAAACACAACGTCCGAGACGAATGGCTTGCCAGACACCTCGGCCAAGAGAAGCCGACGACAATGTCCGCGCTAACAAGCCTCATGACCCGCTTTTGCGCAGGAGAAGACAGCTGGCTAGCAAGGTGTAGCACCAGCGACCCGAGTACGTCCAAGATTAGAGATGGAAACGGAAAATCATGGCGCAGAAAGGATCAGCGCCGGAATAAGGAAAAAAGCCCAAAGAATACGGCGGTCAACGCCGGATTCAAAAGCTCGCGGCCAAACAACAAAACACTACCTCTTAAGGATAACAGTGATGAGCTATCCAACTTAAGCAAAATTTTGGGTCGGATATGTCAAATCCACAGTACCCCCGGAAGGCCTGCAAACCACACCCACCGAGATTGTTGGGTTTTTAAACAGTCCGGTCAACTAAATGCCGAACACAAGGGGCTCGACGCATCAAGCGAGGATGATGACAAACCCCACAAGCAGAGCACCAGAAAACAAAAGACTTTCCCACAAGAAGTCAAACCAGTAAACTCACTTCATGTGATGATACGAAAAAACAATGCGGCACCCGCTAAGATGTGTCCCGCACGGTCCACCCCAGCGGAACCTCGAGATTGGATGTCAAAACCAATCACTTTCGACAATCTGGATTACTCTAGAAGTATTCGGAATGCAGGCTGGACTGCTCTGATACTGGATCCCATAATCGACGGACTACAATTTACACAAGTCCTGATGGACGGAGGCAGCGATTTAAACCTGCTATATCCAAACACAATCCGCAAGATGGGGATAGACCTTACTAAAATTCGGCATAGCCGCACCTCCTTTAAAGGAGTAACGCCAGGCCCTTACGCCAAGTGGACGGGCTCCTTATTACTAGAAGTTGTGCTCGGGTCACCGAACAACTTCCGACGCGAAAACTAATCTTTCATGTCGCCCCATTCAAAAGTGGCTATCAAGCACTATTGGGACGTGAAGCTTTCGTCCGCTTCAACGCCATACCATATTACGCGTCTCTTACACTTAAAATGCCCGGTCCACGTGGCATCATTTCATTGCGAGGGTCATGTAAAGACCCCGGACACAGCTAGACGAGTCCGGCTCAAATAAGCTAGGGGATCCCTAGCCGCACGCCCCTTTACAAGGGGCTGAGCGTATAGGCAACAACGAGCTAATATAGACTCTGCTTTACTTATTAATATTTTTCATACCTTTTTTCGCACGATTTCCTTTCAAACTAAGTTCCTCTCTTTTTACAGATGAACAACGTGCACACCCGTCCAGGATAACGGCACAACAGAGACACAGGCGCAGACGTGCAGTAGGGACCCGTTGCAAGGATTCTTTTAAGATTAAGACCCTGCGTAAACCTTTTTTACTGTCTCTTGTTGCTATAATCCCCTGGTTTCTCATTATAACCAGAGTGGAGCCTGACGTTTTGGCATCGGCCGCGTCAGATGACCCTACTCGTACCTGGACACTAGGGGCTTAGGGCATTGTTCTGCCCATTACTATAAAGACCGAACACCTTAGGGAGTGTTCGGCGTCTCGAGTTAGGCCTTATATGCATCAGCTCCAAATCATGTCTTTGGTCAAATGTTGGGTTTGCCCGGCTCTTGTGTTTTGCTGCCTTACGTTCCGTATCATCGGCTAACGCGGCACCAAGAGAACTACTGCGATTGTGCCCCAGTTCGGCTGGGCGAAGCACCTCAGTAGAGAAAGCCAGAAACTGACTGTCATTATACAGCGAGAGACTGGTCAACCACTCGATCGACCACCGGAATGTTTAGAATTCCTCCGCTTTGACGAAGGGCCGTTTCCCGGTCAGGCACATACACGCCCCGAATTCGGAGAGCGCGGTGCCCCCAGGGGCTATATGGTAGCCCCACCCTCGAACTCCAATGGCTAAGTGAAATTGATAAAGTATCATAGTCCGGATTGCCTCGTTTGTGTCACGCCCAATATGCGACCCTATCCAAAAGGAACTCGAAGGTCCCACCAAGGATAGACCCGCATATTGAAACGCTTTTGCAAGGTGGATATCATTACATCAACATTACATAATAGATGGGGATACATACATAAGGCATACAATGCCACACAAATACAACATCACAATACATAAGAGCAACATCCGACTATGGATGAAACACAAACAGAAGCTCAAACGACATCCACCCTGCTAGCCCAGGCTGCTAACCTGGAACCTATCCCCTGATCGAAGAAGAAGCAGAAGACGAACTCCAAAATAAGCAAACATCGCTCTCGCGTCAAGATCATCGCATAACCTGTACCTGCAACTGTTGTTGTAGTAATCAGTGAGCCACGAGGACTCAGCAATCCCATTACCATGGGTATCAAGACTAGCAAAGCTTAATGGGAAGGAAGGGGGGGGGGGGGTAAAGTGGTGAGGTTGCAGCAGCGACTAAGCATGATATGGTGGCGAACATACGCAAATGAGAGCGAGAAGAGAAGCAAAGGAATGGTCGTGAAGCTAGCAATGATCAAGAGGTGATCCTGAACACCTACTTACGTCAATCATAACACCGAAACTGTGTTCACTTCCTGGACTCCGCCGAGAAGAGACCATCACGGCTACACACGTGGTTGATGCATTTTAATTCGGATCTGGTGTCAAGTTATCTACAACCGGACATTAACAAATTCCCATCTGCCACATAACCGTGGGCATGGCTCTCGAAAGTTTAAACCCTGCAGGGGTGTCCCAACTTAGCCCATGACAAGCTCTCGTGATCAACGAAGGAATAGACCTTCTCCCAGGAAGACCCGATCAGTCTCGGAATCCCGGTTTACAAGACATTTCGACAATGGTAAAACAAGACCAGCAAGACCGCCCGATGCGCCGACATCCCGATTGGAGCTGCACATATCTCGTTCTTAGGGCAACACCGGATAAGCTAAGCGTACAGGTACCGACGTAACCCAAGTTGCCAAGGGATGGTCCCGCACGGTGCTCTAGTTTGGACCAACACTTAGACAAGCATTGGCCCCGGGGGGGGGGGGGGGGGGCTATAATAAAGATGACCCTTGGGTTAATTACTCCCAAGGGAAAGGTAGGTGGTGGTGAGGCAAAAGGTAAAACCAAGGTTGGGCCTTGCTGGAGGAGTTTTATTCAAAGCGAACTGTCAGGGGGTTCCCATAAATCACCCGACCGCGTTAGGAACGCAAAATCCGGGAACATAACACTGGTATGACGTAAACTAGGGCGGCAAGAGTGGAACAAAACACCAGGCATAAGGCCGAGCCTTCCACCCTTTACCAAGTATATAGATGCATTAATAATATAAGAGATATTGTGATATCCCAACAAAACCCTGTCCGCCATGGAGCAATCTTCAACTTCACCTGCAGCTAGCAACGCTATAAGAGGGGTTGAGCAAAGCGGTAACATAGCCAAGCAATGGTTTGCTAGGAAGGGTGTCAAAGGTTAGAGGTTCATGGCAATTTGGGAGGCTTGAAGAGCAAAAGATAGGTAGCGCCAAGATGATCTACACAAAATTCTAGTCAAGTTACATATAAAGTTCATTAAATTCGGAGCTACGGCCTAGAAGATATGAGCAAAACAAGTTAAGCATGGCATTGATGCAAAATGCATACAAACATCAAGCAAACACCTCAAAACAAGGATGCAACATGATAATATGAAACTACATGCAAAAACAAGCAAGTTTCATATAGAGCACACTCAAAACGGAGCAACGGTTCAACACCCACACACTATAGAAGTCATAGCAACAATGTCCATAACAGCAACTAGGCATCTTACAAGCATCAAAACAACATGCTACAGCACCCCAACATAATAACAAAAGGCATGGGCATGAAGTACAGGTAAAGCATGACAAGACATGAACACTGAGCTATCTCCAGAAATAACTAGAACATGCTCAAAAGGACATGGGAAGATTGCAAATAATAACAGTTTCAGGCTTTAGCAGAAATAACATCAGGTTGCAATGTTTAGAGCTATCAAACAACATGTTACAGGAACTTATCATGGCAAAAAAAGGCATGGCATGAATCTACTAATCACATAGAACAAAAGTCCCTTACTGACCATGAGCCAAAAAGGCACAGAAAATATGATGGCACCCATGTAAACATGGCAAGTTATATTACAGATTCATACATAGCAGGAACAACAATAAGTAGGCATGTTGGTGAGCTTGAACCACTCGCCACAGAGCAATACATGGCATGGCAAGGCAACCAACAGTAAGAAGACATGTTTATGAAGCTAAGCATGGCAAGAGCAAGTTCATAGGTTACATGGATCACTAGCAAACAATCATGGAAACATTGAACTCAATGTTAACAGGCTGACAGCAACATCATTTAGCAACTTTGGAGCAAGATAACAACATGTTCCAGCATGCTATAATTGCAACCAAGGGCATGAATGGATAGAGCATAACATGTATAACAAAACATGTTTATAGAATATCTCCAGATTATGCACGAAATGACTTGTAGAAGCATGTTAACATAGCAACAAAACATAACAGAATCAGCCTAGCAAAACAGTAACATCAAGTACCCTCCTTAACAAGCTTGATGCACTCAACACACAACTCACAAAAATACATGGATGGCACCCCTAGAAAGATGGCATATCATAGATCAAAACACATGTAGACATCAACCTCATAGGATGCACACATCAATCATGGCAAAAATGACAAATGAGCAAGTTATAACAGTTTCAGCAGATTAACATCAACATGTACTCTTCCAACAGCATTTCGGGCATCAAGATGAGCTCAAATGAAAATGATGCGATGGAATGAAATGAAGTACTCGTCGAGGCGAACAATTTGACATATTACACGCACGAAACGGAGCTACGGATGCAGAGATACAATGCGATGAACATGGCATGATAATATCAAAATATTTTGGGACTTGGTGGAATAAACGGGTCAACCTCGGGCACGGAAATCGAGGATGGCCGGAGAGCTCGCCGGAGTAGACGGGGAGACGCCGGGGAGGGCCGAAGATGGCGGATCCGAGCCGGATCTCGCCAGATCCGGCCGGATCTGGGCGCTGGGAGGCGGAGGAGGACGCGGCGCGGGCGACGGGCGCGGGCGGCGGCCAGCGAGGCGCGGGGCCGGCGGGCGACGGGGGCTCGCGCGGCCGGGCGGGCGCGGCGGTGGCCCGGCGAGGCGCGCGGCGCGGGAGCCGAGGCGAAGCGGCTGCAGTCGCCGGCGGGGAGCGGGGCGGCCGGGTCCGGCAAAGGCGGCGGCGGACGGCGGCGCAGGGCGGCGGGAGGCGGCGCGCGGTCCGGGAGGCGACGGGCCCGGGCGGGCGGACGGCGGCGGCGGTGCGGGCTCGCGTGGGCCCGATCCGGGTCCCGCGGGCCGCGCGGTGGGGGGAGGAGAGAGAAGGTGAGGTGGCGACGGGGGGTTGGCCGGGGTGGTGGCGCTGGCTGAGGTGACGGCTCCGGATTGGTCCGGACGACGTGGCTGGGCGGCGGTGGACGTGTCCGGCCGCCGGGCGGACATGTCCGGCGGCGCGCAGTGGAAGAGGCTAGGGTTTGCCCGAGATTTCGGGGGAGGGGGCTAATTTATAGGTAGAGGGAGCTAGGAGAGTCCAAATGAGGAGCGGTTTTTGGCCACGCGATCGTGATCGAATGACCGAGAGCATGGAGGGGATTTTGCTGGGTTTTGGGCCACTTTGGAAGGGGTGTTGGGCTGCAAAGAGAAGGGGCTTTACGGTTACCCGGTTAACCGTTGGAGTACCAAACGACCTCCAAATGGCACGAAACTTGACAGGCGGTCTACCGGTGCTATACCAAGGCCGCTTGGCAAATCTCGGTCCATTCCGAGAACGTTTAACACCCGCACACGAAAAGAGTCAAGAAGGGGACGCCGGATGACATAGGAGTGCCGGATTGCAAAACGGACAACGGGGAAAATGCTCGGATGCATGAGACGAACACGTATGCAAAATGAAATGCACATGATGACATGACAAAATGCAACACGCAAGCAAATGACATGGCAACAACGGCGAATAACTGGCAGACACCTGGCGCAACGAATCCGGGGCGTTACAACACTCCTCCACTAACAAGAGATCTCGTCCCGAGATCTTAGGACCGAGACGGAAGGGAAAAAGGTATGAGGTGAAATAAGAACTCAAGAGAAGCAGCAAAGAATCGAGAACACTCGAGAAGAAGAGAGGAACAACGAGAATGACGAGAATCGAAAACTCACGGAATCAGATAAACTATGAAACCACTCGTTCTAACCGGAGTGGTTAGAATGAGAAAAGAAACGGATAAGACTTGAAAGGACTTAGGCAGCACTCCGGCTGAAAATGGGAGGATTAGAACGAACTTGAGAGGATGGAATGGTACTTGATTAACTCTTGAAGAATGAATTAAATCATGAAGATTCGCCATGAAGAACTCCGGTAAAATAAAGGATGAAGAGATAGAATTGAAGGATGGAAGAATAAGATGAGCCTTGCGATGATTTAGATGGAGGTTCCGACGAAATGGCCGAGGAAATTCTAACTCCAGAAAAGACAAGATGAAAACACTTGGAACTACAATTTATTCATCAAGAACAAACTCCGAAGAAAGGGATTAATCACTTGGATGAAATAAGAATAAGATTTATTGTATGCTTATCCTTCATCAAATTAAATTGATGACAAGCAATGGATTTTGCATATTACTTATTCTTCTTGAAAAGAATTGAGAAGTGACATATCGCAAACTTGAGAAGGTCTTCATGAATCACTGGTAGGATTGAAAAGACCGAAAGGATTAAAATGATAGTGAAGGAAAAAGAATCTTAAAGAACCACCGTTAGAATTCGGAAAATACTGGTGAAAGAGAATGAATCACCAGGAAGAATTAGAAGAACCAATATGCTAGAGGGGATTTAGATGCAAAAGAACAAAGAGATCACGAACTGATTGAAGAATACTTGAACGAAGCACCGGGATAAATAGAGAACGATAACTGAAATGATGGCCTCCCATGAAAAGAAAAGGGAAAACAACTCCTGACATGCTCCGGATGGGTAAGCAAAAGAATATCTGACAAATGGAATAATTCGAGAGGATGATATGAAGCTAGAACCGCGAATCTTTGAGAGAACGGACAAGATTTAAGAGAAATACTCTTCTTCGGTCTTCAAATGATGACGAGAAACACCACCAAAATTACTGAGATACTCCGGGAGAATGAAAAAGCGAAGAGGTTAAGCCAACAATGAAATGATTTGAAAGAGATCTTGGAGAAGGCAAGTGACTGATGGGATCCATTCTTACGTCACACTTGAAAAGAATTGAGAATAACTCCGGGGAAATTAGAAGAGTCAGGTAATATCCTGGGAAAAGACCTATGGGTTAGGGCCCACTAAAAGAAAAACACCGTTGGAAAGGGATGTTGAATAGATAAATGATGCACCGGAACAATTGAAATATTTTAATGAGGTGACAACCTCGAATTAATTCGAACACAGACGAATCTCTTGAGATGTCTTGAGCACTCCAGAAGGATAAACTGGCGAGAGGCGTACGAGCAAGGAAAACACTTGAGCCGAGGGAAAAGAATATAATCAACACCGAAAACTTGAATTGAATGCACCGGATGAAGAGTGACGAACGAGACGAGAATTCACCGGTTGAAATAGTTGAGGGAAGACTGAAGAGGCTTCGCACGAAAGAAATTGCTGCTCGAAAGAGACTCAAGCTTCGGGAAGAAGAGGGTGGGAGGGCGGGAAAACAAAGGCAACTAGGAAGGGGGAACCGACGAATATCTTGAAGAGAAAACACCTGTTGAAATCATTGAGGAAAGAAAGCAAAGACTTCACACGAGTAGGATGGATACTCGATTACGGACTCCGGTTCCAAGGAGAAAAAGGAAGGGCGGGTGGGAAAAGAAAACAACTGAGGATTGAACTCAAAGATGAAGAGACTCGAGTCAACTTGACGAGAAATACACCGGATGAAAAGAGCTGAGAGCCAACGAACGAAAAACCAACTGCGTGAACCTAAAGAAAAATTTGAAGTGGAAGAGGAATAGTTCAAAACACCTACGTCAAGATTCCTCACCAGAGCGACGAAGGGACTGAGGAGTAAAAAGAATTCCTACTCTCCGATATAACTAGACTCCGAAATCAGTTTTCTTCTAGACTCAACAACGGCCAAACTACACGATCAATCAAGGGGGCTCCTAGGGTCGGTCGAGGCTCTGATTACCAACTTGTCACGCCCAATATGCGACCCTATCCAAAAGGAACTCGAAGGTCCCACCAAGGATAGACCCGCATATTGAAACGCTTTTGCAAGGTGGATATCATTACATCAACATTACATAATAGATGGGGATACATACATAAGGATACAATGCCACACAAATACAACATCACAATACATAAGAGAAACATCCGACTACGGATGAAACACAAACATAAGCTCAAACGACATCCACCCTGCTAGCCCAAGCTGCCGACCTGGAACCTATCCCTTGATCGAAGAAGAAGCAGAAGACGAACTCCAAAATAAGCAAACATCGCTCTCGCGTCAAGATCATCTCATAACCTGTACCTGCAACTGTTGTTGTAGTAATCTGTGAGCCACGAGGACTCAGCAATCTCATTACCATGGGTATCAAGACTAGCAAAGCTTAATGCGAAGTAAAGGGGGGGTAAAGTGGTGAGGTTGCAGCAGCGACTAAGCATGATATGGTGGCTAACATACGCAAATGAGAGCGAGAAGAGAAGCAAAGGAACGGTCGTGAAGCTAGCAATGATCAAGAGGTGATCCTGAACACCTACTTACGTCAATCATAACACCGAAACCGTGTTCACTTCCCGAACTCCGCCGAGAAGAGACCATCACGGCTACACACGCGGTTGATGCGTTTTAATTCGGATCTGGTGTCAAGTTATCTACAACCGGACATTAACAAATTCCCATCTTCCACATAACCGCGGGCACGGCTCTCAAAAGTTTAAACCCTGCAGGGGTGTCCCAACTTAGCCCATGACAAGCTCTCGCGATCAACGAAGGAATAGACCTTCTCCCAGGAAGACCCGATCAGTCTCGGAATCCCGGTTTACAAGACATTTCGACAATGGTAAAACAAGACCAGCAAGACCGCCCGATGCGCCGACATCCCGATTGGAGCTGCACATATCTCGTTCTTAGGGCAACACCGGATAAGCTAAGCGTACAGGTACCGACGTAACCCAAGTTGCCAAGGGATGGTCCCGCACGGTGCTCTAGTTTGGACCAACACTTAGACAAGCATTGGCCCCGGGGGGGGGGGGCTATAATAAAGATGACCCTTGGGTTAATTACTCCCAAGGGAAAGGTAGGTGGTGGTGAGGCAAAAGGTAAAACCAAGGTTGGGCCTTGCTGGAGGAGTTTTATTCAAAGCGAACTGTCAGGGGGTTCCCATAAATCACCCGACCGCGTTAGGAACGCAAAATCCGGGAACATAACACTGGTATGACGTAAACTAGGGCGGCAAGAGTGGAACAAAACACCAGGCATAAGGCCGAGCCTTCCACCCTTTACCAAGTATATAGATGCATTAATAATATAAGAGATATTGTGATATCCCAACAAAACCCTGTCCGCCATGGAGCAATCTTCAACTTCACCTGCAGCTAGCAACGCTATAAGAGGGGTTGAGCAAAGCGGTAACATAGCCAAGCAATGGTTTGCTAGGAAGGGTGTCAAAGGTTAGAGGTTCATGGCAATTTGGGAGGCTTGAAGAGCAAAAGATAGGTAGCGCAGCAAAGCAATAGAACGAAGCAACCAGCATAGCAATGATAGTAGTAAGATCCAGGGTAGCAGTCATCTTGCCTGAAATCCCGCTAGGAAGAAGAACGAGTCCAAGAAGAAGATGAAGCCACGAAGACGAACCAAGCGTAGACGAACGAATCCTCACGACCGCAATGAAACAGGAACTATCGAGAAGAAGCACACAACATAGTAAACACACCACACATGAACAAGATATGATGCACCACAAGTATGATGCATGACAAAGCTACATGAAGCTACTCATGGCAAGAGATGATGCAAACAAGAACAACACATCAAGGCAAGTTTAAATGAGGCCGGAAACAACATATAGCAATTTCGGTAAGTCCTCATAAGCATATTTCAAAATTGGTCCATATCTGAATAAACCTTATGTTCAAGTTGTTAAACAGCAAGTTAAAAATCACCAAGATGATCTACACGAAATTCTAGTCAAGTTACATATAAAGTTCATTAAATTCGGAGCTATGGCCTTGAAGATACGAGCAAAACAAGTTAAGCATGGCATTGATTCAAAATGCATACAAACATCAAGCAAACACCTCAAAACAGGGATGCAACATGATAATATGAAACTACATGCAAAAACAAGCAAGTTTCATATAGAGCACACTCAAAACGGAGCAACGGTTCAACACCCACACACTATACAAGTCATAGCAACAATCTGTCCATAACAGCAAATAGGCATCTTACAAGCATCAAAACAACATGCTACAGCACCCCAACATAATAACAAAAGGCATGGGCATGAAGTACAGGTAAAGCATGACAAGACATGAACATTGAGCTATCTCCAGAAACAATTAGAACATGCTCAAAAGGACATGGGAAGATTGCAAATAATAACAGTTTCAGGCTTTAGCAGAAATAACATCAGGTTGCAATGTTTAGAACTATCAAACAACATGTTACATGAACTTATCATGGCAAACAAAGGCATGGCATGAATCTACTAATCACATAGAACAAAAGTCCCTTACTGACCATGAGCCAAAAAGGCACAGAAAATATGATGGCACCCATGTAAGCATGGCAAGTTATATTACGGATTCATACATAGCAGGAACAACAATAAGTAGGCATGTTGGTGAGCTTGAACCACTCGCCACAGAGCAATACATGGCATGGCAAGGCAACCAACAGTAAGAAGACATGTTTATGAAGCTAAGCATGGCAAGAGCAAGTTCATAGGTTACATGGATCACTAGCAAACAATCATGGAAACATTGAACTTAATGTTAACAGGCTGACAACAACATCATTTAGCAACTTTGGAGCAAGAGAACAACATGTTCCAGCAGGCTATAATTGCAACCAAGGGCATGAATGGATAGAGCATAACATGTATAACAAAACATGTTTATAGAACATCTCCGGATTATGCACGAAATGACTTGTAGAAGCATGTTAACATAGCAACAAAATATAACAGAATCAGCCTAGCAAAACAGTAACAGCAATTACCCTCCTTAACAAGCTTGATGCACTCAACACACAACTCACAAAAATACATGGATGGCACCCCTGGAAAGATGGCATATCATAGATCAAAACACATGTAGACATCAACCTCATAGGATGCACACATCAATCATGGCAAAAATGACAACTGAGCAAGTTATAACAGTTTCAGCAGATTAGCATCAACATGCACTCTTCCAACAGCATTTTGGGCATCAAGATGAGCTCAAATGAAAATGATGCAATGGAATGAAATGAAGTACTCGTTGAGGCGAACAATTTGACATATTACACGCACGAAACGGAGCTACGGATGCAGAGATACAATGTGATGAACATGGCATGATAATATCAAAATATTTTGGGACTTGGTGGAATAAACGGGTCAAATTCGGGCACGGAAATCGAGGATGGCCGGAGAGCTCACCGGAGTAGACGGGGAGACGCCGGGGAGGGCCGGAGATGGCGGATCCGGGCCGGATCTCGCCGGATCTGGGCGCTGGGAGGCGGAGGAGGACGCGGCGCGGGCGACGGGCGCGGGCGGCGGCTGGCGAGGCGCGGGGCCGGCGGGCGACGGGGGCTCGCGCGGCCGGGCGGAGGCTAGGCGCGACCGGGCGGGCGCGGCGGCGGCCCGGCGAGGCGCGTGGCGCGGGAGCCGAGGCGAAGCGGCTGCAGTCGCCGGCGGGGAGCGGGGCGGCCGGGTCCGGCGAAGGCGGCGGCGCAGGGCGGCGGGAGGCGGCGCGCGGTCCGGGAGGCGACGGGCCCAGGCGGGCGGACGGCGGCGGCGGCGCGGGCTCGCGTGGGCCCGATCCGGGTCCCGCGGGCCGCGCGGTGGGGGGAGGAGAGAGAAGGTGAGGTGGCGACGGGGGATTGACCGGGGCGGCGGCGCTGGCTGAGGTGGCGGCTCCGGATTGGTCCGGACGACGTGGCTGGGCGGCGGTGGATGTGTCCGGCCGCCGGGCGGACATGTCCGGCGGCGCGCAGGGGAAGAGGCTAGGGTTTGCCCGTGATTTCGGTGGAGGGGGCTAATTTATAGGTAGAGGGAGCTAGGAGAGTCCAAATGAGGAGCGGTTTTCGGCCACGCGATCGTGATCGAACGACCGAGAGCATGGAGGGGAGTTTGCTGGGTTTTGGGCCACTTTGGAAGGGGTGTTGGGCTTCAAAGAGAAGGGGCTTTACGGTTACCCGGTTAACTGTTGGAGTACCAAACGACCTCCAAATGGCACGAAACTTGACAGGCGGTCTACCGGTGCTATACCAAGGCCGCTTGGCAAACCTCGGTCCATTCCGAGAACGTTTAACACCCGCACACGAAAAGAGTCAAGAAGGGGACGCCGGATGACATAGGAGTGCCGGATTGCAAAACGGACAACAGGGAAAATGCTCGGATGCTTGAGACGAACACGTATGCAAAATGAAATGCACATGATGACATGACAAAATGCAACACGCAAGCAAATGACATGGCAACAACGACGAATAACTGGCAAACACCTGGCGCAACGAATCCGGGGCATTACAGTTTGCTACTCTACCACCTCCTCAACAGGACCGAGACATCGGATTAAGTGTGAAAATGCGCTATTTTTGCGAACACCCCCGCACCTTGTGCGTGGGGGCTGAAGCCGAAGCCTACCATCTTTCAGGTTATACACATGTATACATCAACGGCCACATAGAAGATATTTCAATACTTGGAACGCACAAGTATAAAAAGCGATTACATCATAACCATTGTTTTATAAACGTTCATTTGAACATGACATTTTTCGAGCACTGCGACTCTATTACACGAGCACCACGCATAATTTCACCAAAATAGTGCTCGGCGGGTAACCGGCTTTCGTCCGAACCCTGGGTTGCTACAGTGGCGGCATCCATCCCTGTCCAATGTGTCTTCACACGGGCAAGGGCCATCCGCGCACCCTCTATGCAGGCCGACCGCTTCATCTCCTTGATATGCGGCACCGCCCCAAGAAATTGCTGCAATAAGCCAAAATAGCTCGTCGCCTTGGGCCTCTCTGGCCAGACATGAGCCACGATATCCGTCATGGCAAGTCCGGATAGCCTGTTCAGCTCAGCCCATTCGGCCAACCGATCGGTCAGCGGAAGTGAACGATCCGGACTATGGAATTGAGACCAAAATAGCTCTTCCGTCTTGTGATCCTTCTGGCTCCGGAAGTGCACAACGGCATTCGCCGCACTTGCCGCTAAGTCCATATATGGATCCTCCGGACCCCACAACTGGCCAAGCTGAGCATACTTTGAATCCGTAAACCTGCGACGCAGCAGAAAGGGCTTGCCAGCCACAATGTCTCCGCCCTGGCGCAGCTCCTCCTTCATAGCCCGCATTGCAGAACGGGCATCCTTGGCTTCGGCGGTGGCCTTCACCAGGTCTTCTCGCTCTGATAGGCGCTCCTTTTCAAGAGCCTCATTGCGGTCGGCAACATCCTTCAATTTAGCGGCCAATTCGGCCACCTCTTCCCTGCTTCGGCAGTGTGCAGCCCTTTCGGCTTCTAACTCCTCGGCCGCCCTCGAGGCAGCCGCATCTCCCCTTCTGGCCTGCTCCTTGGCTTGAGCAAGTTCTGCCCGAAGGCTCTCCACAGCAGCAGCACCATCTGCGTCAAGCATAAATATTGTAAGAGGTGAGCTTTAGCTCCCTTAGTAGGTGACTGCGGAGAATCAATTTACCTTGTGACTCGTCAAGTCGCTTGTTGACCAGCGCGATGTCCGCATCTGCTACATCAAGTTACCGCATTAATTCGGCAACTCCATTAGTCCGGATAGCCCCCGGACTATCCGCCACCTGCATAAAGGCGACACTCAATACCTGCGATTTTGATCCTCAGCACGCTGTCGCTTTCGACAACCTACCAAGTCCACCTGGGGCGCACTTTCATGTGCAAAACTGTCAAAAAGGTGCATCGTTTTTATGTACCTCAAACCCCGCCAGCAAACTCCTGACGGCATTGTGCAATCCTCTTTCGGCGGACGAAATCCTTCTGATCACCATGCTCATCAACGCACGGTGATCTTCTGAGACAGACGCCCTCTCAAGCAGATCCTTCAGCTCCCCCGGCCGAACACTAGTCGGCGCCGAACTCTTCAGCCCTGCCGGGCTCGGGGATGCCCTCCGGGATGACACCTCAGGCTCGTCCGCCCTATCTGACGGCGTAGTAGACGGAGGCGTTTCACTCTCCATCATCTCCGGACGAAGATCCCCCGAAGACGAGCTCATCTGAGAAGGTTGCAGATCCGAACTACAAGGTAAAAATTTCGGTTATCCTCAGAAGCACAAATAGGGATGTTTTTCATTAATGAATTCCCCTTTTCCTACTCACGGCTCGCTAGAGGGCTGATTCTTTGGAGAAGACTGTGCGGCCGGGGTCTCCCCGGACGCAGGACCCTCCGGCGAAGATTTCTTCCCCCGCTTAGTTGTTTTGGCCTCCGGGTCCTCGGAGGCGGTCCTCTTCTCCCCCTGGAGGGAGGGATTCTCGATCCCCCCTTCTTCGAGCGCCCCCTTGGGCGGGGCGGTAGCTCCTCTGTTCTCCCCCTCGCCTCCTTCTGAAGGCGCAACCTCCAACATTCTGACCAGCACGGGCTCCGGTGCGGTCTTTGGGAGGGGGGCCGGACACCTTATCAGCTTTGCTTGCGCAATCCACTCCTGTTAGAGGATAACGGGTTAAAAAGCGAATTATGAAAAGCAAACAAATGGTACATCCAAGCACGGAGCTACTTACTCGAGTATCCGGGTGATTGCAGCTTAGGCCGGCATCCTCGGTTGATTCTGGACACACCACCTGTGATCCGAAGAACAACTTGTACATCTCCATGGGTGTCATACCCATGAAGTGTTGAAGAATCCTTGGTCCCTCCGGATTGAACTCCCATAGCCGGAGAGGACGGCGTTTGCAGGCAGGAGACGCCTAATTAGCATGACCTGCACCACCACGATCAGATCGATCTCCCTCGCCTGGAGGTCTCGAATCCGGCCCTGCAATAGGGGCCCATCTTTTGACGGCCCCCAATTGAGCCCTTGGTTGACCCACAACATCAACCGTCGTGGAGGTCCCGAGCGGAACGGAGGCGGCGGCTTCTGCTTGCTGCCCCTTGGAGCGGTGATGTAGAACCACTCCTGCTGCCATAAGCCGAGCTCCTCTTGGAAGGAGCCCTCAGGCCATGGGGCATCGGCCCTCCTGCTTATGGCCGCCCCGCCGCATTCAGCTTGACGCCCCCCGACCATCTTCGGCTCCACATTGAAGGTCTTCAGCCACAGGCCGAAGTGGGTGGTGACGCGGAGGAAGGCTTCACAGACAACGATGAATGTGGAGATATGGAGGATAGACTCCGGAGCCAAGTCGTGGAATTCCAACCCGTAGTAGGACATGAGCCCTCTCACAAAAGGATCCGTCGGGAAGCCTAAACCCTGACGGAGGTGGGATATAAAGACGACATACTCGCCGGGCTCGGGGGTGGGGATGGCCTGCCCTTCGGCAGGCAGCCTGTGCGCAACCTCGTAAGACAGGTACTTGGCCTCACGCAGCTTCAGCACGTCCTCCTCCGTGACGGAGGAGGGCACCCATCGGCCCTGAAGGTCGGAGCCGGACATTGTTGAAGGTCCGAAGCGCTCGTATCTAGGGCTCTGAGTGTTTGGAACTTAGAGCAAGGAGAAGATTCGATGGAAGATTGAAGAGAAGAAACAAGCCTTCGTCCTATTATAAAGAGGGGGAATACCAAGAGCTGTCACCATGACCGTTCGGGATTCGCCTTCGATAGAGGAGGCGTGGCGACGGGCGCGGTTGGGTTACCCACGTCCGTATTGATGAGAATCCCAGAATAAGGGGGACACGATCTCTGCTTCGACAAGACGTGCCAAGGAAACCGCTTCGCTAAACGCGCCGAGGTGGTATAATAAAAAACGATTCAAGTAAAGGCTTGGTAGTGGTGTGACGTCATGCCACAAAAAACGTCAGCAGATTGAACTTGTGTACATTTTATTCTCTCTACGGTGGAATGTGGAATTTATTTTGCAGAGCCGGACACTATCCAGGTGTTCACAATCTTCTCTGGATTATTCAAAGGAGGAACCCGCCTTGCAATGCCGAACATTATGCGCGCCGGACTCATCCTCATTGAAGCCAGGTTTAGGGGCTACTGAGGGAGTCCTGGACTAGGGGGTGTCCGGACAGCCGGACTATCATCGTCTGCCGGACTCCAAGACTACGAAGATACAAGATTGAAGACTCCATCCCGTGTCCGGATGGGACTTTCCTTGGCGTGGAAGGCAAGCTTGGCGATGCGGATATGTAGATCTCCTACCATTGTAACCGACTCTGTGTAACCCTAGCCCTCTCCGGTGTCTATATAAACCGGAGGGCTTTAGTCCGTAGGACATAACCTCCATTACAACATTCATACCATAGGCTAGCTTCTAGGGTTTGGCCTCCTTGATCTCGTGGTAGATCTACTCTTGTACTACCCATATCATCAATATTAATCAAGCAGGACGTAGGGTTTTACCTCCATCAAGAGGGCCCGAACCTGGGTAAAACATCGTGTCCCTTGTCTCCTGTTACCATCCGCCTAGACGCACAGTTCGGGACTCCCTACCCGAGATCCGCCGGTTTTGACACCGACAATAACCTATGATGATAGTTGATTTGATTCTGCTGAAAAACAGAAACTTTGCGCGCATGAATATAATTTTGTTAAATCACAGGAACATGCTTTTGCGTTGATTCTTTTTGCTGCTGATCAGTAAACAAATTTCCAGAACTTCCTATTTTGGTAGGATTTTTAGAGTTCCAGAAGTTTGCGTTAGTTACAGATTGCTACAGATTGTTCTGTTTTTGACAGATTCTATTTTTCGTGTGTTGTTTGCTTATTTCGATGCATCTATGGCTAGTAAAATAGTTTATAAACCATAGAGAAGTTGGAATACATTAGGTTTAACACCAAAATAAATAAAGAATTTGTTCATTGCAGTATCTTATTTGGTGGTTTTGTTTTCTTTCACTAACGGAGCTTATAAGATTTTCTGTTGAGTTTTGCGTTGTGAAGTTTTCAAGTTTTGGGTAAAGCTTTTATGGACTATGGAATAAAGGGTGGAAAGAGCCTAAGATTCGGGATGCCCAAGGCACCCCAAGATATTCAAGGATAGCCAAAAGCCTAAGATTGGGGATGCCCCGGGAAGGCATCCCCTCTTTCGTCTTCGTTCATTGGTAACTTTACTTGGAGCTATATTTTTATTCGCCACATGATATGTGTTTTGCTTGGAGCGTCGTGTATTATATTTGGCAGGACCCCGATCCTATGCCACACCGATCTAGCATGTAACACCTCATATCACTTTCCGGCCTCATGCACGGCATTCCCACGGGTGTCGCCTTACCAGGCCCGGGACCGTTTGCACCTTTTGGCTCACGTATATGATAATGTCGCTAGCATCCATATGACAAAGAACCCAGGCTGACATGGCTAGTCGTAAACCCAAAGTGGCACTAACTTACAGGGACAGGCGTACATGACCCAACAACGAACGTGTCGGTCATCAGCAAGTGAATCTGGGCTGTAGCAACTGGGCTAGCAGGACTCCGGTAAACCGGGCTGTAGCAGGCTAACAAGACTCTGGTAGACACCGCGTGACATTTCCCCGAAGGGACAGACACAGGAATGAAGAAGGACACATGCCGGCCAGCCTAAGTGTTCCGGAGCAGTAGCAAGCTACCTGGGCTTAGTGGAAGCACTAGGAGACATTTCCTGGTAAGAGAGGCTACCAAGGATAAACAACTAGGTAGTCAGATCCCACACATACCAAGCATTTCAATAACATACACACAATATGCTCAATATGTGCAAATACAACATGGCATCACAACATGACTCTACAACTCTAGTATTTTATTCAATAGGCTCCGAGGAGCGAGATATTACAAACAAGGGTCTCACGACCCAACATTCAGAGCATACAAGTCAAAGCACATGCGGAAGCTTAACATGTTTGAGTACAGACAACTACAAATGAAAAAGGCTGAGAAGCCTGACTAACTACCAGATCCTGCCGAGGGCTCAAGATCGTAGCTGAGGTAACAAGCTAAACGTCGAAGTCCACGCAGAACTACTAGCGAGACTAAAGTCTCTCTGCAAAACATAAAATAGGCAAACGTGAGTACAAATGTACCCAACAAGACTTACATCAGAACTGTCTACATATGCATCATTATCAACAAAGGGGGTGGTGGAGTTTAACTGCAGCAAGCTAGCTTTGACTCGATGGCTATCCTAAACCACGACTGCAAGTAACTCTTTTGAGGTGGCGCACACGAGTCCACATATTCACCATATCAATACACCACTATGGATCCGCTCCCGTCTCCCTACGAGAATGCCATCCATAGCACTCACGCTTATCTTGCGCATTTTAGAGTATACACTTTCACTTGTCTTTGAACTGTTATAGTCAACCCAGAAGTCCTTTACCGCGGACACGACTATTCGAATAGATGATGTTAACCCTGCAGGGGTGTACTTCTTCATACATGTTTCCACCACTTAGCGTCTGCACACGACATCTGCTCGGCAGACTTCAAGCTAAAGCCGACGTGGGTGTAGACCACGACCTACCTAAACACTCAAGTCTCTAGTGCAAGTTTATCGCCTATTCAGGTTCCATCCGCAGGGAGTCCGACCGAAGTTTCCACATACGGCCCCGAACGATGTGTGCAGGGTTCATGAGACACCAAACGGGCGCCCGGTACACCGTGCCACATGCCTACCGCATCACATCCCACCACTCCGGTCAGCACTGCGCACGGCCTCCAGCATACTACAAACACCAGAAACTACTTGCAACTCCTGGACAGAGGACAAGGGTGATTAAGAAGTCGAGCGGGGTCATATTTCAGGGCCCAATGCATGGTAGTAGCTATTTCATGGATCACAAACACAGAACTCAGTTCCTGAGGACGGCTTCAATGAGACAACCCGCCACGTACTCCTACATGGCCTCTCACCGCTACCTTTACCAAATCGTGTTCACACACTTAGCTCACACACAGTAGGACATGTTCACACACCTCTGATTCATCCCCAATGGATCAGACCCGACTCAACTCTATGCAGTAGCAGGCATGACAAACAAGCATGAATGAGTAGGCACAATAGGGCTCAAACAACTCCTACTCATGCTAGTGGGTTTCATCTATTTACTGTGGCAATGACATGTCATGCAGAGGATAAAGGGGTTCAACTACCGCAACAAGTAACAGATGAATCATTGTTGTCCTAATGCAGTAAAAGAGAGCAGGAGCGAGAGAGTGGGATTGTATTGGAATGAACAAGGGGGTTTTGCTTGCCTGGCACTTCTGAAGATAGTATAGCTCTTCATTGGTGTCATCGAATTCATCGTCGAAACGTCGTCTACTGAGAGGGGACAAATACCGGCAAACAAGGAAGAACACATTTAATGCAATGCACAATATGATGCATGATCATGACATGGCAAAATGAGTGTGTTGGGCTAATGCAACTAACAACAGGATAAATGAAGTTGGTTTGAACCTTAGGTTCAAATTCAAACTCCACATAAGGCATTTCAAATGCCATTTATTTAAATTGTTATATACATCAGATTTAAGCTGTTCAAACATGCATGAATATGGTATAGATGGAAAGATTGGATTTTTCTGATCATTTTTCATATATAATTTATTTCATTTGGAGTTACGGTTGAATTACTATGAATTTTTGAAGTTTATACAAATTTCTAGAATTTTTGAATTGTTTTTAATCCAGAAAATGATTTACTGCATCAGCCTGACATCAGTGTGATGTCAGCAGGTTAACGGAGGCGGTCCAGGTCAAAAATCTGACCTGTGGGGCCCGTGTGTCAGTGGTTAGCTAAACTAATCTAGTTTAGTTAGTACTAACCTGGGTCATTCTAATTAAGTTTTAACTTAAACTAGACTAATTAGCCGGGCGGGGCCCGCATGTGAGGCTGAACGCGGCGGAGGGCTCGGGATTGCTCCTCCGGCGCCCAATCGAGCAGCGGAGGGGACGCACGGGGAGCTGGGGCTCACCCGCATCGAGGGCTGCATGCGGCAGTAGCAGGGACGGCCAGAAGTGATCTTGCGACAGCGCCGGAGTTCGGGTGAGTGCGGGGTTGGCGCTGTGGTGTACGGGAGGGTGAGTTAGCATGTGCATTAGGATCCTGGTGGCTTCCTGAGCGCGGTGACGCGCTCCGAATCGAGCTCAAGCGGCTGCAGTGACGACGGTGACATGGCCGGCGGCAGAGGAAGCTCGGCCACGGTAGTTGCTGATGCTAGGGGTCGAAAGGGACGGAGGTAAATAGGAAGAAAGGATGGAGATCTCACAGCACATCGACGGGTAGGCTCTGCGTGCTTGGGGAAGGCCGCAGGCGAATCAGTGGCGGCGGTCGACGATGCCCGAGCTTGAAGACAAAGGCGATGTCGACGATTCAAGGCCTCCGAGCTTGCATGCGTCGGCGTGAAGATGATACAGACGTCTGCGGGGCGTCTGGACGCAACGGAGAGGCGGGGCGATGGCTATGGCCGCGGCGAAAGTCGTCGGTGGCGATGGCGGCGTTCGGTGGCGCCGCAGAAAGATGCAGAGGAGGGGAAGGAGGTCCAGCGAGAGAGGGGAGAGGTGCAGAGGGTCCGGGGGGGGTGTCGTGGCGTCTCCGGGCGCACCAGTGCAGCGGCGGGAAGCAGTAGGTGGTGCGCGTGTGTGCACGCACGGTGGCCACATGCCCTGCCTACTGGCTCGGGGAGGAAGACGACAGAAGGCGCCAGGTGGGCTGGGCCAGCGAGCTGGGCCGGCTACAGGTAGGTGGGCCAGGTAGTTCTTCTCTCTCTTTTTTCTATTGTTTTCTGTTTTCTATTATTCTGTAGTTTTTAGGGCTTTATTAAAAAATAGCTAGACACTTTCAAAAATCATGAAACTAATCATGGCTACTGTTTAGAATATATCCAATAGTAAACATTTTAGTTTATGATTATTTGAGCATTTAAAATATATTTTTAGCATTTAAATGCCCAAATGCAATTAACATATGATTTAATTCAAAGACCCTCTGTTGTCCTGGAAATGTGTGCACCATTTTTGTCAGAGGTCCTAGACCAAGGCAAAGATGATGAACATTTTAGAAGGGCATTTTGGGTTCAATGAAAATGATGTTATTTGGACCCTAGTTGAATTTCATTTGCTGCTAGGGTTTATCAGCCCCCATTTCAAAGTTTCATAGAATTTAGACATGATGCATGGAAGCTAATGCAAAGACAAGCAAGGCCTAAACTGGGGCTGTGACAATATTAGTCTTTGGTTTTTAGTTTACCACAATCATCCTTGCTGTACACACCTTTTGGGAGAAGCCTATGTGCTTCACTTATATCTTTTGAGCTTGATAGTTTTTGCTCTAGTGCTTCACTTATATCTTTTAGAGCACGGTGGTGACTTAATTTTGAAGAAATTATTAGTCTCTCATGCTTCACTTATATTATTTTGAGAGTCTTTTAGAACAGCAAGGTATTTGCTATGGTTATAAAATTGGTCCTAGAATGGTAGGCATCGAAGTTGGGTATAATAAAAACTATCATAGAAAGTGAATTGGATGCTATGGTCAATTTGATACCTGATAATTGTTCTGAGATATGGAGGTAGTGATATTAAAGTCATGCTAGTTGCGTGATTATGAATTTAAAGAATGCTTGTGTTGAACTTAGCAAGTCCCGTAGCATGCACGTATGGTTAAAGTTGTGTAACAAATTTGAAACATGAAGTGTACCTAGATTGTGCATCCTTATGAGTGGCGGTCGGGGATGAGCAATGGTCTTTTCCTACCAATCTATCCCCCTAGGAGCATGCGCGTAGTACTTGATTTTTGATGACTTCTAAATTTTTGCAATAAGTATATGAGTTCTTTTGATTAATGTTGAGTCCATAGATTATACGCACTTTTACCTTTCCGCCATTGCTAGCCTCTTCGGTACCGTGCATTGCCCTTTCTCACCTTGAGAGTTGGTGCAAACTTCACCGGTGCATCCAAACCCCGTGATACGATACACTCTATCACACATAAACCTCCTTATATCTTCCTCAAAACAGCCACCATACCTACCTATTATGGCATTTCCATAGCCATTCCGAGATATATTGCCATGCAACTTTCCACCGTTCCGTTCATCATCCTCATGACATAATTTACTTTTTTCATATAACCATTGGATGATCATGTAGTTGACATCGTATTTGTGGCAAAGCCACCATGCATTATTTTTCAGACATGTCACTCTTGATTCATTGCACCATCCCGGTACACCGCCGGAGGCATTCATATAGAGTCATATGTTGTTCTAGTTTCGAGTTCTAATTCATATGTTGTAATCAATAGAAGTGTGACGATCATCATTATTAGAGCATTGCCCAAAGAAAAAAATAAAAAAAGAAGAAAGGCCCAAAGAAAAAAGTAAAAAAAGGAAAAAAAAAGAAAATAAATAAAAAGGGCAATGTTACTATCTCTTTTTCCAAACTTGTGCTTCAAAGTAGCACCTTGTTCTTCATGTAGTGAGTCTCATATTTTTGTGCTTCAAAGTAGCACCATGTTTTTCATATAGTGAGTCTCATAAGTTGTCTTTTTCATACTAGTGGGAAATTTTCATTATAGAACTTGGCTTGTATATTCCTATGAAGGGCTTCCTCAAATGCCCTAGGTCTTCGTGAGCAAGCAAGTTGGATGCACACCCACTAGTTTTCTTTTGTTGAGCATTCATTTATAGCTCTAGTGCATCCGTTGCATGGCAATCCCTACTCCTCAGGTTGACATCAATTGATGGGCATCTCCATAGCCCGTCGATTATCCTCGTCAATGTGAGACTTTCTCCTTTTTTGTCTTCTCCACACAATCCCCATCATCATATTTTATTCCACCCATAGTGATATATCCATGGCTCACGCTCATGTATTGCGTGAAGGTTGAAAAAGTTTGAGATTATTTAAGTATGAAACAATTGCTTGGCTTGTCATCGGGGGTATAGAAGTTGGGAACATCTTTGTGTGACGAAAATGAAGCATAGCCTAACTATATGATTTTGTAGGGATGAACTTTCTTTTGCCATGCTATTTTGAGAAGACATGATTACTTTGATTAGTATGCTTGAAGTGTTACTATTTCTTTTGTCAATATGAACTTTTATTTTGAATCATTTGGATCTGAACATTCATGCCACAATAAAGAAAATTACATTGAGAATTATGCTAGGTAGCATTCCACATCAAAAATTTCTTTTTTATCATTTACCTACTCGAGGACGAGCAAGAATTAAGCTTGGGGATGCTTGATACGTCTCCAACGTATCTATAATTTTTGGTTGTTCCATGCTATTGTATTACCCCTTTTGGATGTTTATGGGCTTTATTTTACACATTTATATCGTTTTTGGGACTAACCTACTAACTAGAGGCCCAGCCCATATTGCTATTTTTTGCCTATTCCAGTATTTCAAAGAAAAGAATATCAAACAGAGTCCAAACAGAATGAAACCTTCGGGAGCGTGATTTTTGGAATGAACATGATCCAGAGGACTTGGAGTGCAAGTCAAGAAGCAGCCGAGGTTCCCACGAGATAGGAGGGCGCCCCCCCTATAGGGCGCGCCCCCTGTCTCGTGGGCCCCTCGGGCGGCCACCGACGTACTTCTTCCTCCTATATATACCTACGTACCTCGAAAACATCCAGGGCAGGACGAAACACAATTTCCACCACCGTAACCTTCTGTATCCGCGAGATCTCATCTTGGAGCCTTCGCCGGCACTCTGCCGGAGGGGGAATCGACCATGGAGGGCTTCTACATCAACATCCTTGCCCCTCCGATGAGTTGTGAGTAGTTTACCACAGACCTACGGGTCCATAGTTATTAGCTAGATGGCTTCTTCTCTCTTTTTGACTCTCAATACAATGTTCTCCCCCTCTCTTGTGGAGATCTATTCGATGTAAACTCTTTTTGCGGTGTGTTTGTCGAGATCCGATGAATTGTGGGTTTATGATCAAGTTTATCTATGAATAATATTTGAATCTTCTTTGAATTCTTTTATGTATGATTGAGTTATCTTTGCAAGTCTCTTCGAATTATCAGTTTGGTTTGGCCTACTAGATTGATCTTTCTTGCCATGGGAGAAGTGCTTAGCTTTGGGTTCAATCTTGTGGTGTCCTTACCCAGTGACAGAAAGGGTTGCAAGGCACCTATTGTATTGTTGCCATCGAGGATAACAAGATGGGGTTTATATCATATTGCTTGAGTTTATCCCTCTACATCATGTCATGTTGCTTAATGCGTTCCTCTGTTCTTATGAACTTAATACTCTAGATGTAGGCAGGAGTCGATCGATGTGTGGAGTAATAGTAGTAGATGCAGGCAGGAGTCGGTCTACTTGTTGCGGACGTGATGCCTATATACATGATCATGCCTAGATAATCTCATAATTATTCGCTTTTCTATCAATTGCTCGACAGTAATTTGTTCACCCTCCGTAATTCCTATGCTATCTTGAGAGAAGCCACTAGTGAAACCTATGGCCCCGGGTCTATCTCTTATCATATTTGCTTCCAATCTAGTTTTATTAGCATCTTTACTTTTTGCATCTATATTATAAAATACCAAAAATATATTTATCTTATCATACTATCTTTATTAGATCTCACTTTCGCAAGTGGCCGTGAAGGGATTGACAACCCCTTTATTGCATTGGTTGCGAGTTCTTTGTTTGTTTGTGTAGGTGCATGGACTTTTGAGGAGCCTCCTACTGGATTGATACCTTGGTTCTCAAAAACTGAGGGAAATACTTATGCTACTATTGCTGCATCACCCTCTCCTCTTCGAGGAAAACCAACGCAAGCTCAAGACGTAGTAATAAGTATCATGCATAGCATAAGTGGCATCATCAATAACATGCGACATATCAGAATTCATAGCAGTAGCAGGTTTAGGTGTCGCAAGCTTACTCAAAACAGAAGGAGAATCTAGTGCAGAGCTAAATGGCAGTTCCTTACCTCCCCTCGTAGTTGAGGGAAAAATCTTTGTTCTTTCGTCTTTCAAGTTCCTCATAGTGATTAGCATATATAAATTCCAAGTGACTCAAAGAATAGAGCTATGCTCCCCGGCAATGGCGCCAGAAATTAGTCTTGATAACCCACAAGTGTAGGGGATCGTAACAGCTTTCGAGGGTAGAGTATTCAACCCAAATTTATTGATTCGACACAAGGGGAGCCAAAGAATATTCTTAAGTATTAGTAGTTGAGTTGTCAATTCAACCACACCTGGATAACTTAGTATCTGCAACAAAGTATTTAGTAGCAAAGTAGTATGATAGTAATGGTAACAGTGGCAAAAGTAAAGATAATAGTTTTATAGTAGTTGTAACAGTAGCAACGAAAAAGTAAATAAGCGAAGCACAATATGTAAAAAGCTCGTAGGCATTGGATCAGTGATGGATAATTATGTCGGATGCGATTCCTCATGTAATAGCTATAACATAGGGTGACACAGAACTAGCTCCAGTTCATCAATGTAATGTAGGCATGTATTCTGAATATAGTCATACGTGCTTATGGAAAAGAACTTGCATGACATCTTTTGTCCTACCCTCCCGTGGCAGCGGGGTCCTAGTGGAAAGTAAGGGATATTAAGGCCTCCTTTTAATAGAGAATCGGAACAAAGCATTAGCACATAGTGAATACATGAACTCCTCAAACTACGGTCATCACCAAGAAGTATCCCGATTATTGTCACTTCGGAGTTGTCGGATCATAAAACATAATAGGTGACTATAGACTTGCAAGGTAGGATCAAGAACTCACATATATTCATGAAAACATAATAGGTTCAGATCTAAAATCATGGTACTCGGGCCCTAGTGACAAGCATTAAGCACAGCAAAGTCATAGCAACATCAATCTCAGAACATAGTGGATACTAGGGATCAAACCCTAACAAAACTAACTTGATTACATGGTAAATCTCATCCAACCCATCACCGTCCATCAAGCCTACGATGGAATTACTCACGCGCGGCGGTGAGCATCATGAAATTGGTGATGGAGGATGGTTAATAATGATGACGGCAATGAATCCCCCTCTCTGGAGCCCCGAATGGACTCCAGATCAGCCCTCCCGAGAGAGATTAGGGCTTGGCGGCAGCTCCGTATCATAAAACGCGATGAAACTTTCTCTCTGATTTTTTTCTCCGCGAAATGGAATATATGGAGTTGGAGTTGAGGTCGGTGGAGCATCAGGGGGCCCACGAGACAGGGGGCACGCCCAGGGGGGAGGGCGCGCCCCCACCCTCGTGGACTGGGTGTGGGCCCCCTGACCTTGATTCTTTCGCCAGTATATTTTATATTTTCCAAAAGTTATCTCCGTGGATTTTCAGGTCATTCCGAGAACTTTTGTTTTCTGCACAATAAACAACACCATGGCAGTTCTGCTAAAAACAGCATTAGTCTGGGTTAGTTTCATTCAAATTAATCATGAAAGTTAGAGTCCAAAACAAGGGCAAAAGTGTTTGGAAAAGTAGATATGTTTGAGACATATCAATGAGTGGTCTATTTTTATTGAATCTCGATAGTGATGATACACATATTCATAATATTGAAGCCAAAATATGCAAAGTTAATAATGATAGTGCAACTTATTTGTGGCACTGCCGTTTGGGTCATATCGGTGTAAAGTGCATGAAGAAACTCCATGCTGATGGATTTTTGGAATCACTTGATTATGAATCACTTGGTGCTTGCGAACCGTGCCTCATGGGCAAGATGACTAAAACTCTGTTCTCCGGAACAATGGAACGAGCCACTGACTTGTTGGAAATAATGCATACCGATGTATGCGGTCCAATGAGTATTGAGGTTCGTGGTGGGTATCGTTATTTTCTTACCTTCACAGATGATTTGAGTAGATATGGTTATATCTACTTAATGAAGCATAAGTCTGAAACATTTGAAAAGTTCAAAGAATTTCAGAGTGAAGTGGAAATTCATTGTAACAAGAAAATAAATTTTCTATGATCTGATCATGGAGGAGAATATTTGAGTTGCAAGTTTGGTCTTCATTTGAAACAACATGGGATAGTTTCACAATTAACGCCACCTGGAACACCACAGCGAAATGGTGTGTCTGAACGTCGTAACCGTACTTTATTGGATATGGTGCGATCTATGATATCCCTTACTGATTTAACGCTATCGTTTTGGGGTTATGCTTTAGAGACGGCTGCGTTCACTTCAAATAGGGCACCATCAAAATCAGTTGAGACGATGCTTTATGAACTATGGTTTGGCAAGAAACCAAAGTTGTCGTTTCTTAAAGTTTGGAGCTGCGATGCTTATGTGGAAAAGCTTCAACCTGATAAGCTCGAACCCAAATTGGAGAAGTGCATCTTCATAGGATACCCAAAGGAAACTGTTGGGTACACCTTCTATCACAGATCCAAAGGCAAAATCTTTGTTGCTAAGAATGGATCCTTTCTAGAGAAGGAGTTTCTCTCGAAAGAAGTGAGTGGGAGGAAAGTAGAACTTGATGAGGTAATTGTACCTTCTCCCTTATTGGAAAGTAGTTCATCACAGAAATCAGTTCCAGTGTTCCTACACCAATTAGTGAGGAAGTTAATGATGATGATCGTGAAACTTCAGATCAAGTTACTATGGAACCTCGTAGGTCTTCCAGAGTAAGATCCGCACTAGAGTGGTACAGTAATCCTATTCTGGAAGTCATGTTACCATACCATGATGAACCTACGAACTATGAGGAAGCGATGGTGAGCCCAAATTCCGCAAAATGGCTTGAGGCCATGAAATCTGAGATGGGATCCATGTATGAGAACAAAGTGTGGACTTTGGTGGACTTGCCCGATGATCGGCAAGCCATAGAAAATAAATGGATTTTTAAGAAGAAGACTGATGCAGACAATAATGTTACTGTCTACAAAGCTCGACTTGTTGCGAAAGGTTTTCGACAAGTTCAAGGAGTTGACTACAATGAGACTTTCTCACCCGTAGCGCTTCTTAAGTCTATCCAAATCATGTTAGCGATTGCGGCATTTTATGATTACGAAATTTGGCAGATGAATGTCAAAACTGCATTCCTGAATGGATTTCTGGAAGAAGAGTTGTATATGATGCAACTAGAAGGTTTTATCGATTCAAAGGGTGCTAACAAAGTGTGCACGCTCCAGCGATCCATTTGTGGACTGGTGCAAGCCTCTCGGAGTTGGAATAAACGCTTTGATTGTGTGATCAAAGCATATGGTTTTATACAGACTTTTGGAGAAGCCTGTATTTACAAGAAAGTGAGTGGGAGCTCTGTAACATTTCTGATATTATATGTGGATGACATATTGTTGATTGGAAATGATATAGAATTTCTGGATAACATAAAGGGATACCTGAATAAGAGTTTTTCTATGAAAGACCTCAGAGAAGCTGCTTACATATTGGGCATCAAGATCTATAGAGATAGATCAAGACACATAATTGGACTTTCACAAAGCACATACCTTGATAAAGTTTTGAAGAAGTTCAAAATGGATCAGTCAAAGGAAGGGTTCTTGCCTGTGTTACAAGGTGTGAAGTTGAGTCAGACTCACTTCAGAAGATAGAGAGAAAATGAAAGTCATTCCCTATGCTTCAGCCATAGGTTCTATCATGTATGCAATGCCGTGTACCAGACCTGACGTGTGCCTTGCTATAAGCATAGAAGGGAGGTACCAAAGTAATCCCGGAATGGAACACTGGACAGCGGTCAAGAACATCCTAAAATACCTGAAAAGGACTAAGGATATGTTTCTCGTTTATGGAGGTGAAAAAGAGCTCGTCGTAAATGGTTACATCGATGCAAGCTTTGACACTGATACAGATGACTCTAAGTCGCAAACCGGATACGTATTTTTATTGAATGGAGGAGCTGTCAGTTGGTGCAGTTCCAAGCAAAGCATCGTGGCGGGATCTATGTGTGAAGCGGAGTACATTGCTGCTGCGAAAGCAGCGAATGAAGGAGTTTGGATGAAGGAGTTCATATCCGATCTAGGTGTCATACCTAGTGCACCGGGTCCAATGAAAATCTTTTGTGACAATACTGGTGTGATTGCCTTGGCAAAGGAATCCAGATATCACAAGAGAACCAAGCACATCAAGAGACGCTTCAATTCCATCCGTCATCAAGTGTCGGAAGGGGACATAGAGATTTGCAAGATACACACGGATTTGAATGTTGCAGTCCCGTTGACTAAGCCTCTTCCACGAGCAAAACATGATCAGTACCAAAGCTCCATGGGTGTTAGAATCATTACTATGTACTCAAGATTATTGACTCTAGTGCAAGTGGGAGACTGAAAGAAATATGCCCTAGAGGCAATAATAAATTTATTATTTATTTCCCTATTTTATGATAAATGATTATTATTCATGCTAGAATTGTATTAACCAGAAACTTAGTACATGTGTGATTACATAGACAAAACATATTGTCCCTTGTATGCCTCTACTTGACTAGCTCGTTAATCAAAGATGGTTATGTTTCCTAACTATAGACATCTGTTGTCATTTGATGAACGGGATCATATCATTAGGAGAATGATGTGATGGACATGACCCATCCGTTAGCTTAGCATTATGATCGTGTCAGTTTCATTGCTACTGTTTTCTTCATGACTTATACAAGTTCCTCTGACTATGAGATTATGCAACTCGCGAATACCGGAGGAACACTTTGCGTGCTACCAAACGTCACAACATAAATGGGTGATTATAAAGGTGCTCTACAGGTGTCTCCGAAGGTGTTTGTTGGGTTGGCATAGATCGAGATTAGGATTTGTCACTCCGTGTTTCGAGGAGATATCTCTGGGCCCTGTCGGTAATACTCACCACTATAAGCCTTGAAAGCATTGTGACTAATGAGTTAGTTGCAGGATGAAGTATTATGGAACGAGTAAAGAAACTTGCCGGTAATGAGATTGAAATAGGTATGATGATACCGACGATCGAATCTCGGGCAAGTAACATACCGATGACAAAGGGAACAACGTATGTTGTTATGCGGTTTGATCGATAAAGATCTTCGTAGAATATGTAGGAACCAATATGAGCATCCAGGTTCCGCTATTGGTTATTGACCGGAGACGTGTCTCGGTCATGTCTACATAGTTCTTGACCCTAAGGCTCCGCAGGCTTAACGTTCGATGACGATTGATATTATGAGTTTATGTGATATGATGTACCAAAGTTTGTTCGGAGTTCCGGATGAGATCACGTACATGACGAGGGGTCTTGAAATGGCCGAGACATAAAGATTGATATATTGGACAACTATATTCGGACACCGGAAGTGTTCCGGAGAAGTTTCGGATAAAACTGGAGTACTTGAGGGTTATCGGAACCCCCAGGGGGATTAATGGGCCTTAGTAGGCCTTAGTGAAGAAGAGAGAGGGCCGGCCAGAGGTGGCGCCCCCCTTGCCAAGTCCGAATTGGACAAGGGAAGGGGGCGCCCCCTCTCCTTCCTTCTCTTCTCTCCTCTTTCCCTTCTTCTCCTTCTTGGACTAGGAAAGGGGGAAACCTACTCCTACTAGGAGTAGGAGTCCTCCCCCTTGGAGGGGGCACCCCATAGAGACAAAAGTTGATCAAGTTAATCTTTTAGCCGTGTGCAGTGCCCCCCTCCACAGATTTCCACCTCGGTCATATCGTCGTAGTGCTTAGGCGAAGCCCTGCGTCGGTAACTTAATCATCACCATCACCATGTTGTCGTGCTGATGGGACTCTCCCTCGACCTCAGCTGGATCTAGAGTTCGAGGGACGTCACCGAGCTGAACGTGTGCAGATTGCGGGGGTGCCGTGCGTTTGGTACTTGATCGGTTGGATCGCGAAGACGTTCGACTACATCAACCACGTTACTTAATGCTTCCGCTTTCGGTCTACGAGGGTACGTGGACACACTCCCCCCCCCTCGTTGCTATGCATCACCTAGATAGATCTTGCGTGATCGTAGGAATTTTTTTTGAAATTACCGCGTTCCCCAACACTAGCTAATTACTCCTGCTGCTCTCTCACAGGTAAAATAGCATAAAACATGTGTAGCACTCCTGCTTCATCATATTGGAGAATGCATATGAACCTGTCTCCTAATTGTGGGTTGCGCTTATGATTGCTGCCCCCGAGTACTTCTCTATTGTGATCCTTCACAATTTTGCTCCAGTCTTTGACTAGTAAGACTTGCTTGCTTCGAGAAATCATGAATGCACTCATGTGCAATGCAGGATATCTTGGCCGTAAGCTAACCATTATCATGCGACTTTTCACTACTAGAGAAAACCTTACTAGTGGCACTGGTTTTTTACATACCAGTAGCGCGGGCACGTGAGCTACTGCTAGGGCGCTACAGCTATTAATTAACAGTAGCGCGCTTCTAAACCAGCGCTGCAACTAAGATAGTAGTAGCGTTTGTTTGTCTACCAACGCTACTACTATCATCACGTAGTAGTAGCGCCCTATTTTCTCCCCACGCTACAACTAGGCAAATAGAAATAAAAAAATGTCATATGCAATATTCATGGAAATCAAGACAAGTCCAGTGCAAATAAACTAAGTTCACATAACCATGTCACAAACATTAACGACTAAGTTCACAGAACCATCTCACAAACATTCACTACTAGGGAAAACCTTATGCATAGAATGTTACCAGTAGCGCTTGTTAAAATGAGGCGCTACTGCTACTTAGCAGTGGCGCGTCTGGCAGAACCGTGCTACTGTTAGCCGCTTAGCAGGAGCGCGGCAGGAACAGAAAGAGCTACTACTATAATTGCCACACCGTTCCCGACGTGCTAGGTATAGTAGTAGTGCCCTTCTACGAACAACGCTACTACTACGGATTTTAGCAGCAGCGCGTTTTTCCTCCCCACGCTACAGTTAAAGCTATTTTCACCTAACCCCCCGCGCGGCCTGATTCCCTCTCCTCTGCTTCCTCCCCCAATTCTCCTCTACTATTCCTCGTCGCCTCCGCCTCGCCGCCGTCTCCCCCTACCCCGCCTCGCCGTCGTCTCCCCCGACCCCGCATCGCCACCATCTCCCCCGACCCCTCCTCGCTGCCGTCTCCCCTGACCCCGCCTCACCGCCGTCTCCCTCGACCCGCCTCGCCGCCGCCTCCCCCGACCCTGCCTCGCCGCCGTCTCCCCCGACCCCGCCTCGCCGCGCCTCGGTGCCGCCGTCTCCCCCGACCCCATCTCTCTCCCCGCCCTCTGTAAGCACTCTCCCCTTCCGATCCCTCTTCTCTTCTTAGTATGAACCCTAGCTATTTAGTGCTAGTTTGTATGAACCCTAGGCTATTTGTAGTGCTAGTTAGTTAATTACTTAGATTGTAATTAGGGAAGTAGTTCCTAGGTACTAATTAGTTAGTAAGAACTAGGTACTAATTAGGTACTAGAATATTTTTATTTATAGTAAGTTTATTTTTAGTAAGAACTAGTTGAATTAATAGAACTAGTTAGTAAGAACTTGTTTCTATTTTTTAGTTAAACCAATCTTTCCCGCCTCGACGTGGACGATGCCTATCCCACATCCTCGTCGTCGAGTCGGTGGAGGACGACACCTGCTTGACCAGATCGGCCATGTCCAGGACTGGGCTCCGCCGGGGTGGTAGTGGGAGGCGCTACCTACCAGGGGGCGTAGGTTGGTGAGGAGCCAGCATGTCGTTGACCTGAACCTTCTTTGGTGGCGGTCGCGTGGGCCAGTGACGATCCAGAGGCTCGAGGACTCTGCAGAGGTGGTGCATCACCGTGTCAGTGAGGAGGACGCGCACGTCCGTCGCTACTTGTTTGCGTTGGAGCACAGGCCGTTCTCCAATACCTGGCAGGTTCTCCGGGGATCTCACTGGAGCTATGATCCCGTGATGGTTCCTTCTCTGTGGGTGTCCACCGCCCACGCCGATACCCGTCGTGTGCTAGAGTTTTAGTTGTATTAGTGATGTTATATGAGGACACTATTCGTGATGTATTAGTTATAATATTCGACGATGTACGGACGCATGAGATGATTTACTTTTGCTTATTGAATGCATGCTAATTTGAGTCTTATAAGATATTTTGAAATGTATATCTTGTGTTGCTCAATATCCAAGTGGCCGGTCATGTTTGCAGGTTACACCTCCGAGTGGCCTATGTTTTGTCGGAGTGTTGATTCATTTCCGTTCCGGCAAATTTCAGGCGCTCGATATGTCCTATTTTAGCAAAGGTCATGCCAGATTTTTCCGTGAATTTTGGCATGACTTGTGCCAGAATATGTAGGAAATATCAAGTGCCCCGGATTTGTGTGTTGAGTATCTTGGTAGTTGTCTTCGATCGATTTTGAATTAATGTTTTAACTATGAACATAGGAAATGTCTGACGACGAAAAGGATTTAGGTTGCAAATACTGCGAAGACGAGCGCGGCCTGTGCGACGGAATATTCCTAGATGATGATAGGTGCTTCAGCATCAAGCTGGACTAGAACTTCGAAGTGGATACAGTAAGTCACAACGACAAGTATTTTTTCGTAATTAAGCATGACATCTGCTTCAACTTATATTTTTTTTTTCTATTCTACTAGCGTATCCCCTGCCATGCAAGAGTTTTTGTATTGGATAAGATAGGTTTCAGTCATAGTATGGAGGAAAAGAAAGTTTACTTGAAGACCGAGCATGGTTATATTTTCCATGCAAAATTATACAATTCAGACGACTACACCTATTTTGGATGCAAAACATGGCGAGCACTATGCAAGACTTATGCATTTCAGCCTCATATGGTTATGACCTTTGATATTCGTCCGAAAGATGATATTGAAGGTAATACCGACATCTGGGTCGATGTGCAGACGCCTCCAGTTATACCATTATGTAAGTTTCTCAACCATATTTATGTCTTTGATATTGTTTATTCAAAAATAGTTGACAACTAATTTGTATTGTCAGCTTATTTCAGTGCAAGCAAACATGTCCAGTGCTTGGTAGACAGGACCGTATACTGTCCTGGGGCTGAACTCAACTGCGAGGAGCTCAGTCATTATGTTTCATGGCTTGAGGATCTTGATACTGTCAAGACAAATTTTCTTCCTGCATTTAGAAATGTTAGTACTGAAAATGTGCGACCAATAGTGTTCGTAATGAACTACGGTCACATCTATTTAGGAAGGATGGTAAGATTTTTACTATTTGTCATCGGTGCATCTTTTCCATACATTATTTTTGAAGCTAAACTTCATTGCTAATTATGTTACCGTACGATGTTCTTCAACAGGGACTCCCAATGAATGTTGTGCCTTATGGGATTGAGACTAAAGGTACCATGAGTATTATCAGCTTACGGCCAAGATATCCTACAGATTACTTTAGTGCATTCAAGATTAGCAACGGATGCTTAATAGTGCAAGACTGGACCAAATATTTGATGGGGGAGCGCAGAGAAGTACTAGGGGGCAGCAAACAGATGCGCTACCCACGATTAGGTGACAGGTTCATATGCATGCTCCAGTTTGATCAAGGAGGAGAGCTATACATGTTTTATGTTATTTTACCTAAGAGAGAGCAGCAGGAGTGATTAGCTAGCTAGAAATGAGTTTGAGGATGATGATGTGCTACACTATTACTATGATGATAAAATAGCTAGTGTTGGTGGTAATGACTATGATGATTATTATTAGCTAGTGTTAGTGGTGATTAAATAAATACTGTTGATGGTAATGACTATGATGATGATTAAATAGCTTGTGCTGGCGGATTAGATTCAAGTGGAGGCAACATGTGGTGCACATCGAAAGTACTACTAGTCCAAACTAGATCAAGTTTGGATTAGTAGTATACTTTTGACAAGCACCACATATTGCCTCCACTTGAACCTAATCCACCTTCATTTGACACACTGTTATGGACATAATGATGTAAACCTCATAACTGGTATTGTACCAATATTTGTACGATGGCGCATAAATACACTAAAAATTAAAAAAATTAAAAAAATTAAAAAATACTAGTAGCGATGGACAGAAAACACGCTGTAAAGTGGTTACCTTAGCAGTAGCGTGGTACTGAATAAATGCTACAGCTATTTGTCCTAGCAGTAGCGCGCGCGGGCACGCGTTACTGCTAAGCAATAGCTGTAGCGCCTTATTAGTAGCGCGGCCTCCCGCGCTACTAGTGGACACAAAACCTGCGCTACTGCTAGGGTTTTCCCTAGTAGTGATTAACTACACAACACCACATTTAATATAACCACACAATCTCACAAACCCATATATAGTAGTCAACAATGCATGGATAAATCATAGTTGGTAAGTCTACTAGGTAGTCATACTAGCATATATATGGTTCAGCAGCCACACTCAAGCATATGTAGTTCTAGATGATATCCATGACGACCATCATCCTCAAGCCTGGGCGGTGGGTGTTCCTAATAGTAATTAGGATTGCCTGTCCAACATGAAGATTCTTGTCGACGAGGAAGCTCTTCCACCCAACCGAGTTGAAGTGTGTGCGACCATCCATGTCCATGCCGTACGCACAAGTGGTGACGGAGCCCCTCGCGGTAAGGCATATTCCAGCAGAGCCTTCTTCATCAGGCTTTATACCACAACTCTCATATAGGCTCTTTGGCAATCTCTGAATAAGAAAAACATATCAATTAATAAGTCACACATTCTACACTATCAAAAGATAGTACTACATTTATGATAAGCATGAATTCTACTAATAAGTGTATATGGATTCTACACCATTAACAGTTCTTTGGATTCTACACGAAGCATATATATCATCGGATTCACTAAGCATATAGATCATCAGATTCACTACGCATATAAGATTCACTAAGCATATATATTATCGGACTCTACACTAAGTATAACAATAAAGCATATATATCATCGGATTCACTAAGCATATAGATCATTGGATTCACTAAGCATATAAGATTCACTAAGCATATATATCATCGGACTCTACACTAAGTATAACAATAAAGCATATCATCAAATTACTCTAAAAACAAAATATATCATCGGATTCACTAAGCATATAAGATTCACTAAGCATATATATCATCGGACTCTACACTAAGTATAACAATAAAGCATATCATCAAATTACTCTAAAAACTACAGTAAATGCAACATACCATGATATGCCGATCAACCATGGTACTTGTCAGGCGGGTCACGAATGGCACCCCGACGAAGTCAGCACATGGCGGAATGATGTCCGATAGGTTGCACACCTCTTCCTTGATCAACTTCATTCTTTGAGCTACGATGGCTTCACCGAGTGGGTCGTCATCATCCTCATCATCCTCATAATCTTCTGTTTTGTTGACATAAATCACGGCCAGCTTGGGTCTTTCTGCTCTGAAGGAGAAGCTGATCAACTCACCACCGGTGATACGCATGTGGGCGATGAAACGGACCCATCCATCTCCTCCCACCTGCTTCATATTTCATCCTTTCTTGACCTCCATAGTGTAGGGGCCCCCAGGAGCCTCAAAGGTCACAGAGTCTCTGGTCAGCTTGTTGAATTCTAACCTCACATTGCATGGGACGATCTGTGTACAAAAAGCAAAATGATATATACACGATGCATTACTGACAATAACACTAAAAACGAAATAGTAGTTACTAGTTTCATATAATTTATTACCACCGCATGAAGAAAACTAGACTCGAAGTAGATGTCGAACAGCGTGCCAGTTGCAAGGCTGTTGGCGCACCTTGACTGGAACCGTTGACATGGTGGTGGTGGTGGTGGTGCCATTTCCCTAAAGCAATATGATTAAAGGATTAAGGTTCCAAAATGTAAACATAAAGTTTTCAATACACATCAGGTTTTGAATAATATACACATCAGGTTCACATCATAGAGAATACACATGAGGTTCACATGGCAAGCAAAATAACAACTAAATTGTAGTTCAGTTCAGACAATAACCTAATAGAGATCATGTAACCCAAACAGAGCCTAATAATAAAATAAATGGCATATTGCCATTATTGCGCAAGCAGACAAGCAAAAGTAGTTCAATCCAGGGAAACACTTTATCTATTCCCACATCCAAAAGTTGAACCATCTTAGAATCTTCCAAAACAGCATGGCATAAGATTCACAAAGCACAATAAGTAAACATCCATTCCACCTTTGGCATCAGATGCACAATAATTAAAACTATAAAAGGCAAACACCCCCCTTTTCGATCAGATACAACTCTCTGTCTATGTGTGTTTTCTTTTTCTGAAATTTACCAAAAATGGGGTCACTAACAGCATCAGATGGATAGTGATTTGGGTCCATAGGGGGCTTTGTCAATTTACACCCTGCTCCTTTGCCTAAAGAGGCATTGCAAAATTGACAAACCCCCTATGGAGAACAAGGAAGCAAAGTTTATGTACAAAGATTCAGTTGCAGAAAGAGAATTCACAAGTGGCTGAAAATGTAGCCAACATGTTCTACTACAAAATATAAGCACCAGACTAAGAGGTAATACAAGGGAAGAACAATCGCACACACATACAAAATATAAGCATTTTTTCGAAATGGGTGTTAGCATATATTCAAATGTGCACCATAACAACTTGGCAATTTGAGCATCACCACATATAGATACTCTCTTCAACCTGAAAGAGTATCGAATCAAGCATTGATTTTCCATGAAACCACATAGCAGTGTGGGCTTCTTGGTCATATCTTTATATGCATCAACAAAGAATCTAGTGGATCAAATTCACACATAGGGTAGCTCACGAGGATACAGACATTTAGACCTTTAAGAAGAACTGGCACAATCAACATCATTCAGATGAAAGGAGGAGCATTCATGACATAACCCTAGTGTCAGGAAAGAACCCCTCTCTAAACCCTAAAACACTAGGCACCGCCGCCTCTACCACTGCTCCAGGGGCTGCAACCAAGAATTGAAACCCAAGTTTCAATTATATGTGCTAAAAGCCTCTACTTCTCTAGCTACTTCTCTCTACTCTCTCCTAAGTTTCGGTGAGCAATAAAAAAGCCTCTAATTCTCTCACCTAACCCCTCTCTCTACTCTCTTCCCAATCACGTGAGGAAATAAGCCTGGAACATGTTGCATCGAAGTGTGGGGCCACCATGCAATCCCTAAATCCCAAAACATGGCGAGCCGCCGTGGCAAATCGATTGGAGCCTACCTAGTGTGGCGCACGCAGGGAGGAGGATATCGAGGGGGACTTACGGGGCTGGAGCGTCGGAGGAGGCGAGAGGTGGCCGCGCATGGTGGCGGCGCACGACACCGTCGATGGGGGTGAGGCTGCCGGGGATGAACCCTAACCGCGGCGGCGGCGGCGGGCGGAGGGGATTGATTGTGAGAGTGAGAGGGTGCGGGGGCGCTCGGGCCGCGTTTCTTTTCCTCTAGTAGTAGCGCTGGTTAGAGGCCGGCGCTACTGCTCAGCCCACCAGCGGTAGCGCCTGTTCAAAACAAACGCTATAGCTAAGTGGGCTACTGTTTTTGCCCTACGGCCCATGTAACAGTAGCGCGGCCCAAGATAACAAATGCTGCTGTTATTTATTAGTAGTAGCGTGTTTTCTGCCAAGCGCTACTGGTAAATACTAGTAGCGTGGGGTCATAAATAGGCGCTACTAGTAAACTTCTATCTATAAGCATTTTCCTAGTAGTGTTTATGCTCGATCCAATGAGGCACAACTTTCATCGGGACTTCCTGTTGAAGAACATTGTGTAGTAACATACTTAGAAATGAAGTTTAGCTTAAAAAATAATGTATGCAAAAGATGCATTGAGGACAAACAGTAAAAATCTTACCATCTTTCCTAAATAGATGTAACCGTAGTTGAATACGCACACTAGTGGTCGCACGTATTGAGTACTAATATTTTGAAGTCCAGGAAAATAACCTCTCTTGACAGTATCAAGATCCTCAGGCCATGGAACATAATGACCTATCTCCTCGCAGTTTAGTTCAGCCACGGGACAGTAGCAGGTGCTATCTACCAAGCGTCGGACATGTTTGCTTGAATGGAAATAAGCTGTCAATATAAATTCGTTGTCAACTATTTTTAAATAAACAATATAAATTACTTAATAAATATGGTTGAGCAACTCACATAATGGTAGAACTGGAGGCGTCTGCACATTGACCCAGATGTTAATATTAACTTCTGATAGAGGAAAAGGTGTCCCGTCTTTTGATGAGATGGTGATTATTGTTTCGGAGGAGTAGACTTTGACGATCCGACTAACTACGTGCGAGGACGTCGCACCTTAGCAATCGCTAAACCAACTCCGAGAGGTTATTGATCACGCCCGAGCACGATCAACCTGACCACGAAGGTCTATTTCCTGCAGGCAAACGAAGAACAAGCAAGAAACTAAGATTGCAATCTGGATACTGCGAATATAAGATGAAAGCTTTATTGATCAAGGTGAGGTTCCGTGACGTCTTTGTCTGGTCGTTGAACACAAACGAAGTACGCGAAGTTGCAGCTATGGTGAACTTTTAATCTAAACAAAACCCAAAGTCTAAACGACGCCCTAAGGGCTGTATATATGGAGGAAGAGGAGGGAATTTCGTGGCCCTTGTGGGAGGGGTCCGAAACCAACCCTATCTCTTGTTTCCCCACACATACGTACTCTAAAAACAGCCTATACTTATGTATTTCAAAATTACATGGGCCTGGCCTAATAATAAGGTGACGCAGCACCTATAATAGCCTCTGGACAAAATTTGTGGAGTGGCATCTTGTATATTTCATTCAATACTTCATGCACTCATTACAGTGACTTCAAAGTCCTGAAATCATCACTTGAAACTCCATTCTTGTTTCCCTTGCGCATGTCGTCATCTCCATGCTTGTTCTTGCTCCAATATTCATCCTTCTCCAAGCTAGACCCTTCATTTGTAAGCAAAACAAATGTATCCAATTTAGGCAACATCACATTCTCATAAACATTAGAATCATTACCAAGAAATGGAAGTACCTGGTAATTTAATTGGCGTGCACGAGCTCTAGTAATTAGTCCAGTATGTATAGTAGCAGGGGCTGTGGGTGTAACAATGGTATTGATGTCCTCATCATCCTCCCCTTCTTGAAATGAATTCGTCCTCGACGGAAGCTCATCTTCCTCACCAAAATAAGGCTTCAAATCCGCAATGTTAAAAGTGGGACTAACCCCCTAAGGCAGCTCAAGTTCATATGCATTATCATTTATTTTCTCTAACACCTTAAAAGGACCATCAGCACGTGGCATTAGCTTTGATTTTCGCAAACCAGGAAATCTATCCTCACGCAAATGTAACCAAACAAGATCTCTAGGTACAAACACAACATGTATTCTACCCTAATCTCCAGCAAGTTTATATTAGTATTCATACGCTCAATGTTTTCCTTAGTTAACTCATGCATTTTTAAAATCAATTCAGCATGTTGTTTAGCATCAAAATTAACCTTCTCCGAAGATGGAAGAGGCAACAAATCAATAGGTGCACGAGGTAGGAAACCATACACAATTTCAAAAGGGCGCATCTTAGTAGTAGAATGCAATGAACGATTATAAGCAAATTCAATATGAGGCTAGCATTCCTCCCACATTTTCTTATTATTCTTCAAAACAGCCCTAAGCATAGTAGACAATGTTATATTGACTACTTCAGTTTGTCCATCAGTTTGGGGGTGAGAAGTAGTACTAAAAAGTAGTTTAGTCCCCAACTTAGCCCATAAACATCTCCAAAAGTGGCTAAGAAATTTAGTATCATGATCTGAAACAATAGTATTTGGCACACCATGCAAGCGAATAATTTCACGAAAGAACAAATCAGCAACATTAATAGCATATCGCTTTTATGACATGGTATAAAGTGTGCCATTTTCGAGAATCTATCCACGACAACAAATATGCTACCCTCCTCTTCTTTGTTCAAGGTAAACCTAAAACAAACTCCATAGGTATATCCTCCCAATGAATACTAGGTACAGGCAAAGGCATATATAAACCATGAGGATTGAGTCGTGACTTAGCTTTTTGACATGTAGTGCAGCGAGCAATAAGACACTCAACATCCTGTCCCATCTTTAGCCAAAAGAAATGTGTATCAAGTACGTCCTCTGTCTTATTCACACCAAAGTGTCCCATTAATCCTCCTCCATGCGCCTCCTGCAACAACAAAAGACGAACATAGCTAGCTGGAATGCATAGCTTGTTAGCACGGAACACAAATCTGAAGGAAATATGCCCTAGAGGAAATAATAAAGTTATTATTTATTTCCTTATTTCATGATAAATCTTTATTATTCATTCTAGAATTGTATTAACTGGAAACTTAGTACATGTGTGAATACATAGACAAAACATAGTGTCCCTAGTATGCCTCTATTTGACTAGCTCGTTAATCAAAGATGGTTATGTTTCCTAACCATAGATATGTGTTGTCATTTAATGAATGAGATCACATCACTAGGAGAATGATGTGATGGACATGACCCATCCGTTAGCTTAGCATTATGATCATGTCAGTTTCATTGCTACTGCTTTCTTCATTACTTATACAAGTTCCTCGGACTATGGGATTATGCAACTCCCGAATACCGGAGGAACATTTTGCGTGCTACAGATACGTCTCCAACATATCTACTTTTCCAAACACTTTTGCCCTTGTTTTGGACTCTAACTTGCATGATTTGAATGAAACTAACCCGGACTGACGCTGTTTTCAGCAGAACTGCCATGATGTTGTTTTATGTGTAGAAAGCAAAAGTTCTCGGAATGTCCTGAAAATCCACGGAGGCACTTTTAGGAAAATATAAAAAATACTGGCAAAAGAATCAAGACCAGGGGGCCCATACCCTGTCCACGAGGGTGGGGGCGCGCCCTCCCCCCCGGGCGCGCCCCCTGTCTCGTGGGCCCCCTGAGGCTCCGCCGACCTCAACTCCAACTCCATATATTCCGTCTCACGGAGAAAAAAATCAGAGAAAAAGTTTCATCGCGTTTTACGATACGGAGCCGCCGCCAAGCCCTAATCTCTCTCGGGAGGGCTGATCTGGAGTCCGTTCGGGGCTCCGAAGAGGGGGATTCGTCTCCATCGTCATCATTAACCATACTCCATCACCAATTTCATGATGCTCACCGCCGTGCGTGAGTAATTCCATCGTAGGCTTGCTGGACGGTGATGGGTTGGATGAGATTTACCATGTAATCAAGTTAGTTTTGTTAGGGTTTGATCCCTAGTATCCACTATGTTCTGAGATTGATGTTGCTATGACTTTGCTATGCTTAATGCTTGTCACTAGGGCCCGAGTGTCATGATTTCAGATCTGAACCTATTATGTTTTCATGAATATATGTGTGTTCATGATCCTATCTTGCAAGTCTATAGTCACCTATTATGTGTTATGATCCGACAACCCCGAAGTGACAATAATCGGGATACTTCTCGGTGATGACCGTAGTTTGAGGAGTTCATGTATTCACTATGTGCTAATGCTTTGTTCCGGGTCTCTATTAAAAGAAGGCCTTAATATCCCTTAGTTTCCACTAGGACCCAGCTGCAACGGGAGGGTAGGATAAAATATGTCATGCAAGTTCTTTTCCATAAGCATGTATGACTATTTACGGAATACATGACTACATTACATTGATGAACTGGAGCTAGTTCTGTGTCACCCTATGTTATAGCTATTACCTGAGGAATCGCATCCGACATAATTATCCATCACTGATCCATTGCGTACGAGCATTTCACATCTTGTGTTTTGCTTATTTACTTTTCCGTTGCTATTATTACAATCACTACAAAACCCAAAAACATTACTTTTGCTACCGTTACCTTTATTATCAAACCACTTTGCTACTAAATACTTTGCTGCAGATACTAAGTTATCTAGGTGTTGTTGAATTGACAACTCAACTGCTAATACTCAAGAATATTCTTTGGCTCCCCTTGTGTCGAATCAATAAATTTGGGTTGAATACTTTACCCTCAAAAGCTGTTGCGATCCCCTACACTTGTGGGTTATCAATACTAATTTCTGGCACCATTGCCGGGGAGCATAGCTCTATTCTCTGAGTCACTTGGGATTTATATCTGTTGATCACTATGAAGAACTTGAAAGACGCAAAAACTATGATCTATCCCTCAACTACGAGGGGAGGTAAGGAACTGCCATCTAGCTCTGCACTAGATTCTCCTTTTGTTTAAAGTAAGCTTGCGACACCTAAACCTTCTACTGCTATGAACTCTGATATGTCGCATGTTAGCGATGATGCCACTTCTGCTATGCATGATATTTATGATGAAACTACTTCTGTGCGTGATACTACTTTGCCATTAGGTGAATTTCTTGATGAACAACTTGCTAGGGTAAGAGGGAATGAAATTATTGAAGATTCTATATTTGATGATAGTGACGATGAAAATTCTCCCAGTGATTATGAATTGCCTGTTGTTCCTGAGGGTTATGTTACGAATGAAGAATCTGCTAGAGCTATCTTTGCTTGCAATGATACATATGATCTTAAGAAATTATTAGCTAAATGGAAGCAGCAGTCTCTTATTGCTAGAATGAAACCTGACCCTGCTTTTGCTACTTCACCTATCTGTGTTACTGATAAGGATTATGAATTCACTATTGATCCTGAAATTATTACTTTAGTTGAATCTGATCTTTTTTATGGCCTTGAATCTGAAACTGTTGTGGCACATCTTATCAAGTTGAATGATATAGCTACTATGTTTACTCATGATGATAAATCTCGCTATTATTATATCCTTAAGACATTTCCGTTATCATTAAAGGGTGATGCTAAGACTTGGTATAATTATGTTGCTCCTGGGTGTGTGCGTAGTCCCCAGGATATGACTTATTACTTCTCTACTTAATATTTCCCTGCTCATAAGAAACAAGCTGCCTTGCGGGAAATATATAATTTTGTGCAAATCAAAGAAGAGAGTCTCCCACAAGCTTGGGGGAGGCTTCTCCGGTTACTTAATGCTTTGCCTGATCATCCTCTTAAGAAAAATGAAATACTTGATATCTTTTAGAATGGACTAACCGATGCTTCCAAGGACTACTTGGATGGTTGTGCTGGTTGTGTTTTCAGGCAAAGAACAGTCGATGAAGCTGAATTACTATTGAATAATATGTTGACTAATGAAAATAATTGGACTCTTCCTGAGCCAATTCCTGAGGCAATTCCTGAACCAATTGAGCCAACTCCTGAGCCTATTCCTAAACCCAATCCGAAGAAGAGAGGTGTTTTATTTCTCAGTCCTGAAGATATGCAAGAGGCAAAGAAATCAATGAAAGAAAAAGGTATTAAAGCTGAAGATGTTAAGAATTTACCTCCTATTGAAGAAATACATGGTCTTAATATATCGCCTATTGAAGAACCACATTGTCTTGATAACCCGACACAGGTAGTAAAGGTAAATTCTCTCTATAGATATGATAAAGTTGAAATTCCCTCTACTAAATTTCATAGCCCATGCTTAGATGATATTGATGACTTTATGGCTAGGCAAGAAAGTTTTAATGCTTATGTTGGTAGAGACTTAAAGAATAATGCTTTCGATATAGGACGCGTGAGTGATAATATGGCTAGAGTTAAAGGTGAACTCAAACTCATTAGCAAATATGCTTCTATGGTTGCTACTCAAGCTGAGCAAGTACTTAAAGCTCAAAATGATTTGCTTGATGAATTAAATAATAAAAATGACTTTGCTGTTAGAGTGGCTACTAGAACTGGTAGAATGACTCAGGAACATTTGTATCCTGAAGGCCACCCTTAGAGAATCGAGCAAAATTCTCATAGAAATAATTTAGAGGCACCTAGTTCTTCCAGAAAGAAGAAAAAGAAAAACGATAGGACTTTGCATGCTTCTCGTGAACCTACTGTAGACACACCTGAGAATCCCAATGATATTTCTATCTCTGATATTGAAACACAATCAGTTGATGAACATGAACCTAGTGATAATGTTAATGATAATGTTCATGTTGATGCTCAACCTAGCAAAAACAGTGATGTAGAGATTGAACCTGCTGTTGATCTTGATAACCCACAATCGAAGAATCAACATTATGATAAGAGAGATTTTGTTGCTAGGAAGCACGATAGAGAAAGAGAACTATGGGTTCAGAAACCCATGCCCTTTCCTCCTAAACCATCCAAGACAAAGGATGATGAGGATTTTGAGCGCTTTGCTGAAATGATTAGACCTATCTTCTTACGTATGCGCTTAACTGATATGCTTAGAGTAAATCCTTATACTAAATATATGAAGGATATCATTACGAACAAAAGAAAGATACCGGAAGCTGAAATTTCCACCATGCTTGCTAATTACACTTGTAAGGGTGGAATACCAAAGAAACTTGGAGAACCCAGGGTACCAACTATACCATGCTCCATTAAAAGAAATTATGTTAGAACTGCTTTATGTGATCTTGGAGCCGGTGTTAGTGTTATGCCTCTATCTTTATATCGTAGACTTGAATTGAATAAGTTGACACCTACTAAAATATCTTTGCAAATGGCTGATAAATCAATTGCTATACCTGTCGGTATTTGTGAAGATGTGCCTGTTGTGGTTGCAAATGTCACTATCTTAACGGGCTTTGTTATTCTTGATATTCCCGAGGACGATAGTATGTCGATTATCCTTGGTAGACCCTTTTTGAATACTACAAGGGCTGTTATTGATTGCAACAAAGGCAATGTCACCTTTCATGCTAATGGTAATGAGCATACGGAACACTTTCCGAGGAAACAATCTCAAATTCACAGCATCAATTCTATTGGAAAAGTTCCAACTATCATTATTGGAGGTTTTGAATTTCCTCTCCCTACTGTCAAGAAAAAGTATGATATTCTCATTGTTGGGGATTTTCATATCCCCGTTGAGGTAACTTAGTGTTATTCGAAATTTCTTTGGTTCTGTGTTCTCGGAATGAGTTTGTTAACAAGACTTGATCAACCTTGTTAGTGGATTCATTTTGATGATCATGAGATGGATGAAACTAGAAGGCACAACCTTCTGTACCCTCTTTTTACTTTCTTTTATTTAGAATAAATAAAGGAAAAATAGTATTATCTGTCTGTTTTCTGAATTATCCATGCAATAAAAAATATCCCGAAAATAAAAGTGCTCCAAATGCCCTACAAATTTAGTATGATTTTTTATGGAATATTTGACGATTTTAGGCACTGAAATCACTGCAGGAGGGGCAAGCACCAGGCCACGAGAGTGGAGGGCACGCCCACCCCCACTGGGAGCGCCCCCTGTCTCGTGGGCCCCTGGTGGCCCCCCTCCACTTATCCCAGCACCCGCACACTCCATCTTCTACCCAAAAAAAATTCCCATCCAGCTCAAGCACGAGTTCTAGCTCATTTTGCTGCGATTTTCGATCTCCTTGCTCAAAGCTCCATTCACAAAATTGCTTTGGGAGATTGTTGCTTGGTATGTGAATTGGTCCAATTAGTTTTTGTTCTAGTGTTTTATTCATTGCATATTTTTGCTGCATAGGTGACCATGTTCTTGAGCTTGCATGTTGAATTTATGAGGTCCTAAGCAATTCTAATGCATGATATAGGCTCTAGGCACTTGTAAGAGTAGTTGCTATCAATCTTGTTTAGTTTTATTCACTTTTATTTTGAAGTTACTAAAATTTCAGAAATTTTTAGAAAATGTTAAGGAAACTTTTGAGGGGCTCTTCTAGCCAAGGCTCTCAGGAAAAACAAGCTAAAGAGAAGGAAAAAGCCAAGTATAATCTTCCTCGCTTAGCGGAAGTACGGTCGTGTGAATGGCCATGCAATAATTTATTGAATGAAGCTGGAATTCATGAAGATTTTTATTCTTTGATCGAGAATGCAGGCCTCACCGGTTTCCTCCACGACCGGATCGATCAGTATCTCTTACTCACCAATACTTTCGTGCAAATTTTTTATTATTATCCTAAGAAGTCACCGCCTTCAATATCATTTCATTTATATGATGAATTCAGAGAAATGTCTTTACGTAATTTTTGCATGGTATGTAGGATACCCTATGAGGGAGAATTAGAGGAACCCCATCGTAAAGATGTGGATGGCATTGTTAACACTATAGCTGTAGAGGATCCAAAGAAGGGTTTCGAGGCGAAAATCTTTAGCATACACTTTCCTGTTTTACGCTACTTTGCCATATTTGCTAGTACATGCTTGATTGGTCGTGGAAATAGTGGAAACTTTAGTGTTCTTGATATTATCATTCTTCAACATGCCTTGCTTGGAGATAATAGTTTTAGCATGGGTGTCGTCATTGCTAAACGACTAAGCCTGAATCGTACAAAAGGCCCCATATTTGGAGGTATCTATGCTTCACGTCTTGCTAGTCATTTTCGGATACCTATTAGGCACCATGAAAAAGAGGAGACAAAATTGCCTCCTTACATTTTAGATTACAAGAGCATGATAGCACACGCGTTTATTGTTGACAACAAAGAGAAGATGCTCTTGTATAACCTTAGATTTAATAAGAAACACAATGAGACTATTATTTTGCCTGTGCCTCTGTTGTTTGATTTGATTGCAGATAATTTTCTTGTCACATCGGAGGCGGTGTATGCTCATCTAGGCCAAGCATCCAGTCCAGAACCTGAGCCGGAACCTGCACTGGACCCTTATCGTGCATCATCTTTCCAGTGGGATCCAGAGATGGCCAGCCAGTGGTATCCTGATTACACCTCCCAGTACACCAGGGAGAGTAGCAGCGGTCCTTGGTATTAGACAAACTTAGACCAAAAGCCTAAGCTTGGGGGAGTATATTTCTCACCGACTTTACATTCATGTTCACACACTAGTCGTCGGTGTTCATACTCTTTCATTGTATTATCCATGTTAGTTTAATTTTCTTTCTTGCTTTCTTCTTGTGTGTTTGATAAACCTTAAGAAAAAACCAAAAAAATTAGTTAGTTTAATTTCCATGCTTGTAGTAGAAATTAAAATGAAAACCCAAAAAGATTTCTAGTTCTTCTTCTTACTTGTTGGGAGGTTTCCCGTGTAAATAGTTTTATTTTCTTTTCTTTCCTTTGGGGGTCGTCGAGAAGACCATATTGAAAATATTTAGTGGCTCTCATATGCATGATTGTTTATTTAACTTAGAGCCCATATTATCTTGTCTTCTCTTTTGAGTTGAATGCTTGCGGATTCCAGCTTAGTCCAATGCATGTGCACTATTATTATTATACACATCGTTCGGTCGTGCAAGTGAAAGGCAATAATGATGATATATGATGGACTTATTGAGATGAGAAAAGCTGGTATGAACTCGACCTCTCTTGTTTTTGTAAATATGATGAGTTCATCGTTTCTGATTCAGCTTATTATGAGGTAAACATATTTGCAATGATATTTAGAGATTTTAGTTGCTTGAGCCATGCTTGATTAGCTATGAGTTATAATGGTTTACCTTGCATGCCAACATGCTATTAGAATGATTATGATGTGGTATGATGGGATGGTATCCTCCTTTGAATGAATTGAGTGACTCGACTTGGCACATGTTCATGCATGTAGTTGAAACAAATCAACATTGCCTTCATGATATTTATGTTCATGGTGGATTATATCCTACTCATGCTTGTACTCAGTGTAAATTAATTTTAATGCATGTTTATGACTATTGTCGCTCTCTCAGTTGGTCGCTTCCCAGTCTTTTGCTAGCCTTCACCTGTACCAAGTGGGAATATTGCTTGTGCATCCAAACTCCTTAAACCCCAAAGTTGTTCCATATGAGTCCACCATACCTTCCTATATGTGGTATTTACCTGCCGTTCCAAGTAAATTTGTATGTGCCAAACTCCAAACCTTCAAATGAAATTCTGTTTTGTATGCTCGAGTAGCTCATGTTTCAACTAGGGCTGCCTATATCTTCCATGCTAGGTGGGCTATTCTCAAGAGGAGTGGACTCCGCTCCTCATTCAAGAGAAAGGGCCGGTAACCGGGATGCCCGGTCCCATGATCCAAAAAGATCAAAGCAAATCAAAATAATTACCCAAAACTCCCCCAGGGCTGTTGTTAGTTGGAGGCACTCGTTGTTTCGAGCAAGCCATGGATTGATGCTTGTTGGTGGTTGGGGGAGTATAAACCTTTACCATTCTGTTTGGGAACTGCCTATAAAGCATGTAGTATGGAAGATACAGCCATCCCATAGTTGTTGCGTTGACAGTGAAAGTATGCCGCTCAAAATGTTATTCCTCTCTATTTTAAAATCGAGCTCTGGCACCTCTACAAATCCCTGCTTCCCTATGCGAAGGGCCTATCTATTTACTTTTATGTTGAGTGATCACCCTTCTTATTAAAAAGCACCCGCTGGAGAGCACACTGTCATTTGCATTCATTACTATTGGTTTATATTGGGTATGACTTGACTGGATCTCTTTTACCATGAATTACAATGTTTAGTTAGTCCTTGATCTTTAAAGGTGCTCTGCATTTATGTTTTGCGGTCTCAGAAAGGGCTAGTGTCGGTGTCAAAACCGGCGGATCTCGGGTAGGGGGTCCCGAACTGTGCGTCTAGGCGGATGGTAATAGGAGACAAGGGACACGATGTTTTTACCCAGGTTCGGGCCCTCTCGATGGAGGTAAAACCCTACTCCTGCTTAATTAATATTGATGATATGGGTAGTACAAGAGTAGATCTACCACAAGATCAGAGAGGCTAAACCCTAGAAGCTAGCCTATGGTATGATTGTTGTTCGTCCTACGGACTAAAACCCTCCAGTTTATATAGGCACCAAAGAGGGTTAGGGTTACACAGAGTCGGTTACAATGGTAGATCTACATATCCGTATCGCCAAGCTTGCCTTCCACGCCAAGGTAAGTCCCATCCGGACACGGGACAAAGTCTTCAATCTTGTATCTTCATAGTCCAGGAGTCTGGCCAAAGGCTATAGTCCGGCCATCCCCCTAATCCAGGACTCCCTCAGTAGCCCCTGAACCAGGCTTCAATGATGACGAGTCCGGCGCGCATATTGTCTTCGGCATTGCAAGGCGGGTTCCTCCTCCGAATACTTCATAGAAGATTTTGAACACAAGGATAGTGTCCGGCTCTGCAAAATAAGTTCCACATACCACCGTAGAGAGAATAATATTTACACAAATTCAATATGCTGACGTATTCCGTGGCGTGACATCACACCACGGCCAAGCCTTTATTCGAATCGTTTTTACTGTCCCTCCGAAGCGCGTTTAGCGAGGCGGTTTCCTTAGCACGTCTTGTCAAAGCAGAGATCGCGTCCCCTTTTTCCGGGATTCTCATCAATACGAGCGTGGGTAACCCAACCGCGCCATTGATTATGGCGCTTGGGAGATAAGCGAGTTTTACCAGGCTGGTGGGGACGCATAGCTTCGTCCGTCCATATAAGGGGATAAGGATCCACCTTTTCACACATGCCTTCTTCCTCCTTCGCTCATCCATTTCCGCGCACTCGAGCTCCAGCGCCCAAGTCCGCACATCTCGCCTCAACCTTCCCCAGCCATGTTCGGAGGGGGAGGCTAGTGGATGGTCTCCTCCGTCACGGAGGGGCACATAAAAAAGTTGCGGAAGGCCGGATACTTGTCCAGGGACATCGCGCATCGGCTCCCTGACAAGGGGCAGCTTGTCCCCACCCCCAGGCCCCACGAGAGGGTGGTGTTCCACACCCACTTCGTCCGCGGACTAGGTTTTCCACTTCACCCATTTGTCCGGGGGCTCATGTTCTACTACGGCCTGGATTTCCACGATCTGGCCCCGAATTTCATCCTCAACATCTCGGCATTCATCGTCGTGTGCGAGGCCTTCCTCTGCATCCAGCCCCACTTCGGCTTATAGCTGAAGACCTTCAATGTCAAGACGAAGGTAGTGGGCTGCCGCCAGGTGGAGTGCGGAGGTGCCATGGTGGGCAGGATTCCCAATGTCTTATGGCTCGAGGGCTCCTTCGTGGAGACCATAAAGGGGTGGCAATCGGGGTGGTTCTACATCACCGAGCCGCGTGACCCTAAATGGGTAGCGGCCCTCGAATTCCGATCTGGCTTCCCTACATGGCTCACCTCTTGGAAAGAGACGGGCCTAACATGGAGTAATTTGGAAGAGCTGACCGGACTCCAATCCTGCGTCAAAACCTTGGTGAACAAGGAGCTCAAGCTCGTCAACGTAGTCTAGGTCATGCTCATCCGCCGGATCCTCCCGTGCCAACAACGGTCCTTCAGCTTGTGGGAGTTTGATCTGGCACAGCACCAAACCTTGAGCAGGCTCTTCGACACTACGTACGAAGATGCCTGGAAGGTGCTGTTCAAGGGCGCCGAGGCTCCCGCATCCGCTACCGAAGATCGCGGATTCAGCTTGTAGCATCAAGCCGGCGAGGTAAGCTATTTTACCCTTTACAGGACACTTGTTTTCCATAGTTTGACTCTATGCGGGATCTAAACTCCCCTACCTTTGACAGGCCAGGCAAAAGACGTCTGAGCAGGTTGACTGTCCGGCTCCCTTGCTAGAAGACCCAGCGGATGCCCGATTGACGGGGCTGCTGGTTCCGGCACCTCACGTGGTGCCGGAGAAGAAGGCCAAGAAGAAGGACACGGGAACCCGAAAGAGTTCCCGGCGCCAGGTGTTATCGGACTCATTGTCCGATGACTCCAAGGCGGACTCCTCCCGCGGAGACGAGGAGGAGGAAAAAGAGGCCTCTCCCCTAGCGGGAGAAGAGAAGAAAAGGAAGGCCGCCCCAACTAGGGAGGCCTGAGGGTCCAAGAAGGGAAGGATCCTTCCTCCGGACTACTCCACCAACGCCAATGACGGCGAAGAGGAGTGGCCACCGAGGGCTAAGCCCCTGGCGAAATCGTAAGTGTCCGGATATCAGAATAACTCATGGCGTTTCATTTGTCGCACAGAATCTCCTAACGCCGAATATAACCCTGCAGCCCGCCCAAGGACGGGCTCGACACTTCAACGAGCAGCTCCCTAGCTTCGTCGGATGTGAATATCACTTCACTCCGGCCGCCTCCTCTCCTCGCGCTGCGGATGATGCCGAGGTGGGCTAAAAGGGGGCCAGCCAGGAGGAGGAGGTCCCGGAGGCGCTGCAAGACAAGCTCCCGGACTCTGGGCAAAAGGGGGATCAAACCCCAAAGGGCTCTAAGTCCGGCCCTGTGCCGGAGTCCGCACCGGAACCTTCAGTGGTTCCGGAGCCCGGCAGGCGGCCCCTTTGTAAGAAGGGCGAGACTGCGACACCGGTGACCTTCGTCCAACCGGAGGCACTGGATAATTTGCTGGAGGCGCTTAACGGCGCCTCCATCGACGAGGAGCACCGCACTGTTATGAGTGTGGTGATCCAGAAAGTTCAGTCCGCCAAGAGCGGGCTGACTGAAGCCTGTGCCAGCCTTCTAACAGGCTTTGAGGTATGTATTTAAGATATGTAAAAATATTACCGCATAGATAGTAGCCCCTGACGCTCAGTTTGGTGTTCGGAAAGAAAAGCCGAACTGAGGATCTAAAAAGATGTACGCAGGAGTCTAACATAAGTATGTCAATATGGGGAATGCAGGATCCGCTGCTGACCTCTGCCGCACTAACTGTGGAGGTCAATGCATTGAAGCAGAGCCTCGAGCGGTCCGAGAACGAGCTCGACCTTGCCAAAAAGCAGCTCGAGGACAAGGAAGGTAAGTAATACCTTACGGAAATATATAAAAGATGTGGTTGCAAAAAATGACAGGAATAACGTGAGAATTGTAGGGGCCACAAACAAGGTGGCGACCCTGAAGGAGGCGGTGTCCAAGGCCGAAAGCAATGTGGCCGCGGAGTACACCGAGCGAGAGAAGTAGGAGGCGCGGGTGGTGGAGGTGCGACAAGAGCTCCAGGCTCTCATGGAAAAACACGAGAGTTTGGAGCGTGACTCAAAGACTCGAGAGTCCGAGCTCGCCTCGGCTCTTGAGAGCTCCAAAGCCGCTAAGGCTGAAGCCCAGAAAGCCCTCCAGGAAATTGAGGCAATGAAGAAGATAGCGGCGGGTAAGGCATTCTTCATGCAAAGCAAGCACGTGAAAGTGAATTACTTGTTACTTACCCGAATCCGGAGCTCTCCAGGAGCATTCGCAGATCTGCCCGCAGTGTGTCCGACACTGCCACATTCTACCGGGCCGAGGAGGGGAGCTCGACAGAGAAGGTGTTCTGGTCTCAGTATGCTGAGGCCGGACACCCGGTGCCCTTGAGCGACCAGCTGAAGCAGCTGGTCGAGCTCCATAAGGTGGCCGAACAGGCCATGAAGGGCCTCATAGTTCGGATGTGGCCTAAGGAAGCCATGCCTGGGAGCTATTTCGGGCTGGTGAGGCGGCTAGTGAACGCCTGTCCATGGATTGAAGTCGTCAAGCGCTCCATATGTATCGAAGGTGCCCTTAGGGCCCTTGCCCGTGCTAAAGTGCACTGGGGCAAGATGGACGCTGAGAAGCTTGTGACGGATGCTCCACCGCCGGGCAGGGAGTACCGCAAGCCCAAAATGTATTATGCGCGCGTCCTGAAGGGTGCCCGCCTTATAGCGGGTGAATGCTCCAAAGATGTAATTTTTGAGTAAACTCGCATTTGTTATCCTGTACGCTTGAAAACTTGTTCATATGCTCTAAGCAACGCTTGTGAATTTAAAATATTACCTTCTGTGTGGCCGTTTATTAAATTTGAGAGATGGCGAGTCGTCGGCTTCTGCCCCCATGCCACGAGTGTTGGGGTGTTCGGGATAAACTTGAGCGCTCTTTTTCCCATTCTTGGGTCCTTCGAGGGAGGTGCTCAACGCAACGAACGAGGCAACTGGACTACAATGCTTGAACACTCTCACTTAGCCATAGAATTCTATAATTTTAAATTTCGGCGAAGCCCCTAGTATTTGGAAGACCGAGTTCGGGGCGCTATCCATGCCTAGGCCAGACAAAGCCGACTCCTCGCTCTAAGCGGCATAAGTCTTTAGGGACTCGAAAACCTCTCGAACAGCGACTGGCTCTCGCCCTATCATAACGGTCAGTTTTAGCTTCCTCCACTGAGGTGCTTAACCCAGCTCAACCGGGGCACAATCGCAGTGGTTCCCCCAGCGCTACCTTAGCCGATATAACGGAACGTAAGGTACCAAAACATGGGAGCCGGGCAAACCCAACTATTGACCCAAGATATGATTCGGAGCCGATGCATATAATGCTATAAGTTCGGGGTGCCGCACTTGTGGAAGTGTTCGGACTTATCACACCATATTTTGGGGTACTTAAGCCCCTGGTGTATTCGGCCGTACCAAAGCGTACGGATGCAACATGTCATAGGTGAACATATATAGATAAGAAAAAGGAATGCAATAATAGGCAAAAGTTGTGCATTGTTTATTAAAAAAGCTGCGGTAAAAGCAGAACGATACAAATAGTGCGATAAGCAAGGGACGGGACTATTTGACATGTCCCCCTCCAGGAGAGAGCTGCGGGATGATATGTAAAACAAGTATACTGCTCGTTATAGAGACCACCTGGACACTCGACGTAGCTTTCTGCTTCCCTGGCTGTTGCATCGTATGTTTAGCGATTCTACTGCCGGACAGGGCTTCTTGATAAAGGAGTCCTGAAAATAAGAAAAAAGAATTGCACAATCGGGAGCCCCTGGTGCGGTTGAGTCGCACTCTGGGCCTGCCGTGGTCGTGCCCCTCCCCCTATGCCCATGGTATTTCCAGAGCATAATTATGTACGCGTAGTACTGGTTTCGCAATTTCACGAGGGCTGGGGTTGGGGCCGCATTGCTACGCATGCTCGGGACGTGCCAGGCAGTCTTGTTGTAGGTTCCTCTGGGCGCGCTTGACGGTGTCCGGACGTTTAATAGCCGGACTCGAGAATTGCCTTGAGAGGCTGTTTTGTACTTCCGCCGCGAGAGCCGCCGTATGCTCCTCCGTTCGGAGAGAGCGTTCGGTGTTTCCGTTGATCGTAATGACTCCTCGAGGGCCTGGCATCTTGAGCTTGAGGTATGCGTAGTGCGGCACCGCATTGAACTTTGCAAATGCGGTTCGTCCGAGCAGTGCGTGATAGCTGGTGCGGAACGGGACTATGTCGAAGATTAACTCCTCGCTTCGGAAGTTATCCGGGGATCCGAGGACCACTTCAAGTGTAACTGAGCCTGTACAGTTGGCGTCTACCCCTGGTATGACGCCTTTAAAGGTCGTCTTTGTGGGTTTAATCCTTGAGGGGTCTATGCCCATTTTGCACATTGTATCCTGATAAAGCAGGTTCAGGCTGCTGCCGCCGTCCATCAGGACTCTAGTGAGGTGAAATCCGTCAATGATTGGGTCTAGAACCAATGCGGCGAATCCGCCATGGCGGATGCTAGTGGGGTGGTCCCTTCGATCAAAAGTGATTGGGCAGGAGGACCATGAACTGAACTTTTGGGCGATTGGCTCCATCGCATATACGTCCCTTAGTGCACGCTTCCGCTCCCTTTTGGGTATGTGGGTTGCGTATATCATGTTCACCATCCGCACTTTTAGGGGGAAGCCCTTCTGTCCTCTATTGTTCGGCGGCCGGGGCTCCTCCTCGTCGTTGCTATGCAGCCCCTTGTCATTGTTTTCGGCATTTAACTTGCCTGCCTGCTTGAACACCCAACAATCCCTGTTGGTGTGGTTGGCTGGTTTTTCGGGGGTGCCGTGTATCTGGCACGAGCGATCGAATATTCGGTCCAAATTGGACGGGCCCGGAGTATTTCTTTTGAATGGCTTTTTCCGCTGAATGTGTTTGGAGCCTCTGAATCCGGCATTGACTGTCGTGTCCTCAGCATTATCGCCGTTGATATGGTGCTTGTGCTTGTTGCGACGCGACATGCCGTTGCTGTCCTTGGTATCCGAATTACCAGGGCTCTTGGTCATGTTGTTACTACGAGCTAGACAACTGTCCTCTCCCGTGCAAAAGCGGGTCATGAGTGTTGTGAGGGCTGCCATGGATTTCGTCTTTTCCTGTCCTAGGTGCCAGGCAAGCCACTCATCGCGGATGTTATGTTTGAAGGCTGCAAGGGCCTCTGCATCCGAACAGTCGATGATTTGATTTTTCTTGGTTAGGAACCATGTCCAGAATTGTCTGGCCAATTCCTCTGGCTGCTGAATTATGTGGCTTAGGTCATCGGCGTCTGGTGGTCGCACATAGGTGCCCTGGAAGTTGTCGAGGAATGCGGCTTCCAAGTCTTCCCAACAACCAATTGACTCCGCTGGCAAGCTGTTAAGCCAATGCAGAGCTGGTCGTTTAAGCTTGAGTGGGAGGTATTTGATGGCGTGTAGATCATCACCGCGGGCCATGTGGGTATGAAGGAGATAGTCCTCGATCCAGACCGCAGGATCTGTTGTGCCATCGTATGATTCAATGTTTACGGGTTTGAAACCCTCAAGGATTTGATGATCCATCACTTCGTCTGTGAAGCATAGTGGGTGTGCAGCGCCTCTGTATTGGGCTATATCACGACGCAGCTCAAATGAGCTTTGTCTTTTGTGTTCGGCCCGGCTGGAGTTGCCATATCCGGCGTGACGGTTATCATCACGTATCGCGGGGCACCCACGCGATCCGTAGATCGATCTTGTTTGCCTTGCCTTGTCCTCCAATATATCCCGCGGGTCTGGCGCATTTCCCCGTGCCTTGGTATTTTTTGAGCGACGCCGGGGTGCGGCGTGAGTGGAGGGCCGAGAGGCCTCTCTGTCGCGGCCGCGAGGTGGCCGGTCGGCCGCATCATGCGTTGGTGATGTAGGTTTGGGTGCTTCCTCTTCTAATCGGGGTAGCAGCCTGCGTTTTGGGTAGCTCTTGGAGGGGCGTTCTAGTTCATACTCTTCGGCCGCAAGGACTTCGGTCCATCTGTCAGCTAGCAAGTCTTGGTCAGCTCTAAGATGTTGCTGCTTTTTCTTTAGGCTGCTTGTCATGGACATAAGCCTGTGTTTGAAACGCTCCTGTTCGACGGGATTCTCAGGCACGACAAATTCGTCGTCGTTGAGGCTTGCCTCGTCTTTGGAGGGAGGCATGTAATTATCGTCCTCTACCTCTCTGTGTGCCGCTCTCTCATGAGGGCTGGTTTCTCCATCCTCCTGCGCTGAATCCTGCTGGAGGGGGTTGTCTTCGGCACTGTCTGGGGTGTTATTGTCTCTGGTGCCGGAATCGCCATTTTTACTGTGGCGGGATTTAGAGCGGCGCCGCTGATGTCGGCGCTTAGGCTGTTTCTTGGAGGGGTCATCCTCCGTTGTTCCATCGCCATACCCATCTTTTGGGATGTCAACCATGTATATGTCGTATGACGAGGTGGCCTTCTAGTTCCCTGTAGGCACTGGTTCTTGGTCGTCTCCTGCATCGTCGTCCATACCGTCGATGTCTTCGGAGTCGAAGTTGAGCATGTCGGTTAAATCATCGACAGTGGCTACGAAGTGGGTGGTGGGTGGGCTTTGAATTTCTTCGTCGTCCGCATCCCAACCTTCCTGACCATAGTTCGGCCAGGGCTCTCATGATAAAGAGAGAGACTTTAGTGAATTCAGGATGTCACCAAAGGGCGAGTGCTGAAAGATGTCCGCGGCGGTGAATTCCATGACCGGCGCCCAATCGGATTCGATTGGCAGGGGCGCGGAAGATTCGGAGTCCGGAGAGGAGTATGGCACCTTGGAGTTATGAGCCTTGCAGAGGACAGGGATGGTGTTTGGCTCAATTGCCGTAGAGATGGCAGACCCCGAGGCGGTGTCCAGCCACCTGTCCTCGATCGTCGCAGTCGGCTCCGAGCTAACGGTCGGAGCGGACACTGGTGCGGCCTCCAGGGCACTGTTCGGCGGCAGAGCTAGATCATGCCCATCATGACTGTGTGGCGCGCTTGGCTGTGGCTCGAACCCGTCGAAGATCAAGTCTCCGCGGACGTCAGCCATGTAGTTCAAACTTCCAAATCTAACCTGATGGCCAGGGGCGTAGCTTTCAATCTGCTCAAGATGCCCAAGCGAATTGGCCCGCAATGCAAAGCCGACGAATACGAAGATCTGTCCGGGGAGAAAAGTCACACCCAGGACCACATCGTTGTTGATGATCGGAGGAGCCATCGGGCCTAAAGATGACGACACGGAGGAACTCTCAATGAAAGCACCAATGTCAGTGTCAAAACAGGCGGATCTTGGGTAGGGGGTCCTGAACTGTGCGTCTAGGTGGATGGTAACAGCAGACAAGGGACACGATGTTTTTACCCAGGTTCGGGCCCTCTCGATGGAGGTAAAACCCTACTCCTACTTGATTATTATTGATGATATGGGTAGTACAAGAGTAGATCTACCACGAGATCAGAGAGGCTAAACCCTAGAAGCTAGCCTATGGTATGATTGTTGTTCGTCCTACGGACTAAAACCCTCCGGTTTATATAGGCACCGAAGAAGGTTAGGGTTACACAGAGTCGGTTACAATGGTAGGAGATCTACATATCCGTAACGCCAAGCTTGCCTTCCACGCCAAGGAAAGTCCCATCCGGACACAGGACGAAGTCTTCAATCTTGTATCTTCATAGTCCAGGAGTCCGGCCAAAGGCTATAGTCCGGCCATGCGGACACCCCCTAATCCAGGACTCCCTCAGCTAGCGAGATACCATTTTGTTATATCATGTTATGATTGTTTTGAGAAAGTGTTGTCATCCGAGTTTTATTATTATGGCTCGCTAGCTGATCATGCTATTGATATGAGTAACTGTGAGACCTAGGTGTTATTGTGAGTATGGTTAGTTCATAATATTTGCTGAAACCTGAATGCTGGCTTTGCATGTTTACAACAACAAGAGCAAACAGAGTTTGTAAAAGTTTTTCTTTATCACTTGTAGTTTATCAACTGAATTGCTTGAGGACAAGCAAAGGTTTAAGCTTGGGGGAGTTGATACGTCTCCAACGTATCTACTTTTCCAAACACTTTTGCCCTTGTTTTGGACTCTAACTTGCATGATTTGAATGAAACTAACCCGGACTGACGCTGTTTTCAGCAGAACTGCCATGATGTTGTTTTATGTGTAGAAAACAAAAGTTCTCGGAATGTCCTAAAAATTCACGGAGGCACTTTTTGGAAAATATAAAAAATACTGGCAAAAGAATCAAGACCAGGGGGCCCACACCCTGTCCACGAGGGTGGGGGCTGCGCCCTCCCCCCCTGGGCGCGCCCCCCTATCTCGTGGGCCCCCTGAGGCTCCGCCGACCTCAACGCCAACTCCATATATTCCGTCTCGCGGAGAAAAAAATCAGAGAAAAAGTTTCATCACGATTTACGATACGGAGCCGCCGCCAAGCCCTAATATCTCTCGGGAGGGCTGATCTGGAGTCCATTCGGGGCTCCGGAGAGGGGGTTTCGTCTCCATCGTCATCATCAACCATCCTCCATCACCAATTTCATGATGCTCACCGCCGTGCATGAGTAATTCCATCGTAGGCTTGCTGGACGGTGATGGGTTGGATGAGATTTACCATGTAATCAAGTTAGTTTTGTTAGGGTTTGATCCCTAGTATCCACTATGTTCTGAGATTGATGTTGCTATGAATTTGCTATGCTTAATGCTTGTCACTAGGGCCCGAGTGCCATGATTTCAGATCTGAACCTATTATGTTTTCATGAATATATGTGTGTTCATGATCCTATCTTGCAAGTCTATAGTCACCTATTATGTGTTATGATCCGACAACCCCGAAGTGACAATAATCGGGATACTTCTCGGTGATGACCGTAGTTTGACGAGTTCATGTATTCACTATGTGCTAATGCTTTGTTCCGGGTCTCTATTAAAAGGAGGCCTTCATATCCCTTAGTTTCCACTAGGACCCTGCTGCCACGGGAGGGTAGGACAAAATATGTCATGCAAGTTCTTTTCCGTAAGCACGTATGACTATTTACGAAATACATGCCTACATTACATTGATGAACTGGAGCTAGTTCTGTGTCACCCTATGTTATAGCTATTACATGAGGAATCGCATCCGACATATTTATCCATCACTGATCCATTGCCTACGAGCTTTTCACATCTTGTGTTTTGCTTATTTACTTTTCCGTTTCAATTGTTACAATCACTACAAAACCCAAAAACATTACTTTTGCTACCGTTACCTTTATTATCATACCACTTTGCTACTAAATACTTTGCTGCAGATACTAAGTTATCCAGGTGTTGTTGAATTGACAACTCAACTGCTAATACTCAAGAATATTCTTTGGCTCCCCTTGTGTCGAATCAATAAATTTGGGTTGAATACTTTACCCTCGAAAGCTGTTGTGATCCCCTACACTTGTGGGTTATCATCTACCAAACGTCACAATGTAAATGGGTGATTATAAAGGTGCTCTACAGGTGTCTCCGAAGTGTTTGTTGAGTTGGCATAGATCGAGATTAGGATTTGTCACTCTTAGTATCAGAGAGGTATCTCTGGGCCCTCTCGGTAATGCACATCACAAGAAGCCTTGCATGCATTGCGACTAATGAGTTAGTTGCGGGATGAAGTATTACGAAACGAGTAAAGAGACTTGCCGATAACGAGATTGAACTAGGTATGATGATACCGATGACAAAGGGAACAACATATGTTGTTATGCGGTTTGACCGATAAAGATCTTCATAAAATATGTAGGAGGCAATATGAGCATCCAGGTTCCACTATTGGTTATTGACTGGAGATGTGTCTCGATCATGTCTACATAGTTCAAACCGGCATGGACTATTCACATCAGCTTTGAATTTATCAGTCAAGATTGACGAAGGGTTCTGCAGCGGTGAGCAGGAGATCAAAACTAGAACCGTCAATAAATTTTGAGCTTGTGTCTCGTCACATTCCAAATTACTCCACGCTATATTGAATTGCAAAGCTGTTCACACCGATCACAACCTAAACGGTTTCCCACTTAGGAGCGTATTAGTACTCGGTTATAAATACTAGTATGCCAAGATGACTGCACATTCCTCCTCAACTCCTCATCCACAAAAACAAACAAGTCATTCAGCATCCTTCTCTTGCGTCTACCATGGCCAGCGTGAGTTCTGGGTCGAGAGATTGCTACTAGGGAGAGGAGAGCATGGAAGCGGAAGCACGAGAGATGTCCCGCCTCACTACGAGAGCAGCCGACATGTCCCGCCGCGTGGAAGTAGCAGCACAGAGGTCCCGCCGCGCTGCTGAAGCAGCATGGAGGTCCCGCCGTGCCGTCAATGCAGCAGACTGGTCCGGCCGCGCCGCGGAAGCAGTAGAGATGTCCCGCCGCGCCACGAATGCAGCAGAGATGTCCCGCCGCGCCGCGGCGGCCTGGGAAAATTTCTCACGGGCAGGCGACGACTGTTATAGGCGCACGCATGCGATCGTCCATAGCCAGATGGATCAGATCTCCGGCTTGGCGAGGTTGCAGGACAACGTGAAAGCCTCGTTTGAACAGGCTACCGGTGTCATCTGGCAACTAAGGGAGGGCAATGAGAGGCTCCGGGCTGAGCGCGGCCTGCTAAGGGAGAAGATCGTCCGAAGTGCAGACCAGCAGGAGGAGACTAGTGCCTTGTTGAAGAGCACCGGCGTCATCGTAAGAAACTTATGGACGAGAATGACATGCTCCGCAACGAGCTCCAAAGGCTGGTGGAGGAATTTGTGAATGTTCTCAAGCAGTGTCTTGAGGACACGAAAGAGCTCATCGCCGCTCGCCGCGAAGACTAGTTCCCGCGGCCCGTAGCAACGCATCAAGAAAGTAGAGATCAGTGAGCCAGATCCTTGTCTTCCTTCTTCTTTTGCCCTTGTGTATTTTGGGCGTAGCCGCATGTGGCTTTTTAAATTATCTTTCTAATTATGTAAGACAATTAATCGTCCTTATCTTTCTGTGGAAGATCAATGTTGCGAGGCTGGAATGAAGAAAACTCTTGCTGTGGCGACCCTGGCGTTGTTGTTCTTCTAGTTGCTGCTAGGCTTCCTTCAGTTTCCTGGTTTCTTTTGATGTAATAATCGCTTTAGGATGTCGATTGTCTCGTCGGTTGTGAAATGTTGGGTTTTAGCGCGGATGTTTGGCCTTTGTAGGCCTCTTGGGATGTTGCGATTTCAATCTGGTACTTCTAGTCCGTCGTGTTAGGCTGGAGTTGCACTGAACTTCTTGTGAATTGTGGTGGTTTTCAGTAATGAAAATCGGAAGGGGCAAGCCCTTCTTTGATAAAAAAAATCATCCTTATATATTCATCAGTCTTGCTATAAGTCGCAGTAGATGCTATATAGGTCCGTCGGATCTTACATCAAGATCCGTGCAATCAGATTTTCTTTTTTCTCTCTTAAATCTCAGTCGAGTGAGACATGGCCACGCCATTAAACAGAGGCTCGGGCGCCATTAATGGATACCTTGGGAGATAGGTGGACGACAGATGGAGGTCAAAGGGCTCTCCTCCCGATAAGCACGCGCAGGGGTCTGATTGCACGCCTCTCGTACTCAAATAGCTACCCTGCACGGCGCCTCCTAGCTAATAAAAAATGGGGACGCGTGGCGGGACGTAAATGGTACTAGTAAGTAGAACGCCCACGGTTTCAATAATACTTGTGTTTCCGATTGTAACGTGACAGCACTTGTTCCAAAATGACTTTGTTGATTGTTAATGTGTGCGCCTTCACAAATCAGACTGCAAATTTACCACAGCATGTTGGTGCCATGTCATGCCACCAAGCCAAGTTTCATTATTTTCATGCGTGTTTTGGATTTACAGGAATTAAAAAACTAAGTTTCTCAATGTTTCCAACCCAGCCACGACGCCCAGAATTTTGAATTTCATTCCCATTTCTTGCATGGAACCTAGAAATTTACCCGAGGACACACATGTGATTTTTCAACCAACTTTGGTGCACTGGAACATGTGCTTGTATTTTAAATTTGAATTATGCACACAAAGGTGACACGTTCCCTCTCAGAACCACGAGCCTTCTTGAGAGAAGCTTCGGTTTGCAAGGAGCTTATACCAAAATCTGTTCCTATTCGGCCATTTTTTTTACCACAACATGGTAGTACCATGACATGACATCCATGCCAAGTTTCATGATTTTCAGACGTGTTTTGGATTTACAAGAATTTTAAAACCAAGTTTCTCAATGTTCTCGGCTGAGCCACGATGCCCAGATGTTTTAATTTTATTCTCATTTCTTGCATGGGACCTAGAAATTCACCCGAGGACACAAATGTGATTTTTCAACCAACTTTGGTGCACGAGAGCATGTGCTTGTAGTTCAAATTTGACTTATGCACATTAAATGACTAGAAACTCAATTAATGTATAAAAATGACAAACGAACCCGGAATAATTCCAAAATTTAACATGGCACTAATGTAGTTCTATGTTGCCTTTGTTAAGAAACTCAAGGGCGGGGGGGTGGCACGTTCCCTCTTAGAACCACGAGCTTCCAAATCGGCCCACTTTTTTACCACAACATGTTAGTGCCATGACATGACACCATGCCAAGTTTCATTACATGAATTTAAAATCTAAGTTTCTTGATGTTCTCGGCAGAGTCATGATGCCCAGATGTTTGAATTTCATTCTCATTTCTTCCATGGGACCTAGAAATTCCACCAAGGACACACATGTGATTTTTCAACCCACTTTGGTGCACCAGAGCATGTGCATGCAATTCATATTTAGATTATTCACACTAAAAGTCCAGAAACTCAATTAATGTATAAAAAGGCCAAATGAACCCGAAATAATTCCAAAATTTAACAGGGCACTCATATAGTTCTATGTTGCCTCTGTAAATAAAATCAGGGGGAGGCAGCGTATATCGTTTCGCACACAAAGGTGACACGTTCCCTCTCGGAACCACGAGGCTTGTTGAAAGAATCTCCGGTTTTGCAAGAGGCTTATACCAAAACTTGTCCCAATTCAGCCAAAATTATACGTATGAAAACAGGGTTTAGATTATCCCGAACATCTCGCTACCTAGACCAATAATGTACTATGATTTGAATTCAACATAAAATGGATACAGATATTTGAATTGGAGAGTGTATGGTACATGTAGTTCATAGTGAAATATGATTACTGCTATATGCATATCTTTTTGTTATCAAGATAATATTTAAATTATTGTATAACTTGACAACAATCGTATTCAAATAAGGAAAATTGATTCAAATTTAGTCCATATGGTAGATGACAATATATATGTTCACATGGTGGAGTAAAATGTTCATATATGATGGAAGATCAAAATGTATGACTACATCAATTATAAACCGCAAGGTCACCTAATGATATATTCGAATTCAACATAACGTGGATTCAAAAATTGAAATTCGAGATCATGGCATCTGTAATCATATAAAAAGGGACATTACTCTTTCTTTGGTGGGAATTGATTTGTTTTTTGTTTTTGTTGAGGGAAGTGCGAGTCGATTTGGTACTGTGCAGGGTAATCATGTTCTCTCGATTTTTTTACATTTTTCTTATAGTTTTTTCAATGGCATCTATAGCAATATAGTAAAAGGGGACATGACTCTCTTGTGTCTTGTATGATCTTTTTTTACACGTTAAGTTTGTTCTGCCGAACAAGGAATCCGCACCTTGTTATCCCGAAATTTTGAAGCTCGAGTATCTTTTGTCTCACCTGCTTTGAAACTCCCGCTTCTTCAACCCCTCAGCCCGTGCCGCGCCTTGTTATCCCGAAATTTAGAAGCGCGCGAGAACTCCCTCCTCATCCGAAATCGCTCCCACAACCCAGATACGTGAAATACCCCTTCTACCCCTCAGCCGGAAATGAAGCTCCACGTCGCGGTGTCAAAACCGGTGGGGGTACGCTGGTAACTTACCCTACATTACGGACAAGCGCGTCCCTAAGCTTGGCTCCCCCTCCCCCTTCGCCCCCCCCCCCCCCCCATTCGTACACCGAGGCCGCCAAAACCCGTGAAACCCCACCCTCCTCCGTCGGCCTCCCGACCGCCGCCCAGCCGGAGACTCTTCCCCGACTACGTCGTCCACCGCAATAGCTCGCCGTCCCTCATCCACCGCACCGGATGAGGATCCGTTGTCGATCTCGTCGTCCCGCCAGATCAGCCACCCCGTCCTCCACCTCCAAGGAGCTGCCCCGACGTTCGCCTCGTCTATCGCGCCACCTCAATCCCCATAGCGCCGTCTTGACCTGCCCCACCGGAACCGCAGCACCCTCACCAATTCCTCCGATGAAGTCGAGGCCAACTCGGCGCCACCAAGGAGGTTCTGCACGCACCGCTGCATTTTATTTTTTATTCGATCTCACGGGGCTGCCGGTGCTCGATACCGAGATGACATGGCGTCTCCATCGACGGCGCCGTCACCGGCCACATCATCCACATCGTCTCTCCCCCATGTCGTTGCTTCCTCGGCTTCGACTTCCACAACGGCACTAGCTGCAGCTGCTCCGGCTCTCGCTCGCGCTGCGGCTCTGTTCTTGCTGTCGGTCGCGCTGCTGCACTGCTCCTGCTTTCGTTCGTGCTGCTGCTCTGTTCTTGCTCTCGCTTGCGCTGCTGCTGCTGTTGCACGACCTCCGGCAGCTACAGGAGTTGCTGCTTTAGCACCCGCTCGCGGTGCTACTGCACGACTTGCTCTCTGCTAGTGCGTTCCCTGCTCGAGCATCTGTTGATTTAGATCACTGCTTCTTTGCTACTAGTGCTCGAACGCCCTAAACATCTATTGCAATTCTCTGTTACTAGTTCAATCAGTTTCGACAGTAAAATTCAGTTTCGACTGTGAAGTTCATTTTCTTCAGTTAAGTTCAGAGTGAACAGTACTTACAGCATCTGTCGGAGCGGCCGTGGCGCGGCTGATGCATTTTACATCTAGCACTTTTTGGTGATGTATTTTACATCATCTATTGCAGATGATATTAGGGTCCCACTTCAGATTAAAGTTGTATGTCTTGTCATGCTTCAGCCTTGTCGCCATACACCTTAGCGGAGTTGCTCCAACGACGGAACCGTCCATCACAGCGGAGCAGTACCCTCAGTGCCGTTTCCGGAGGCCTCGGATCTTCTTCCCCGCCTCCGACAGTCACACCAGCATCATCACCATCCACCACGTCCAACCCAATGATGCTGAGGTCCACAAGGCTATGCCAAAGAGGTTGTACACTCATCGCATCACTTTGTTTCTCCATTCCTCTGTTCTTCCAATTCATGTTAGCCAAACACCCAGGTTGACTGAAATCCTATGTTTCCAAATGCTCTGTTTTGCACGTGCATTCCTATCCTGTTCATGTGTTTTTCCTGTCCCTGCGTTTATAGAATCCTCCAATTCTAAGGAGCCATTACAGATTTACTTCATTTTCAGATTGGCGTCAAAGAAAACTCTGTGTGTTATGTCCTGCTCCTGCCGTGTCGTCATCCACCCCACCTGAGGTGCACCATCGACAGAAGCGTTCACTGTAGCAAAATCCCCTGCAGACTTTCTTTCGCCGCCTCAGATCATCTTCCCCATTGCCGGCAGCCATGCCAACTGCATTACCATCATCGACTGAGAAGATGAACCTGAGGACTAGACAGTTTCGGAAGAGAGGTCGCAGTCTTTCGTGTTTGCTTACGTTATACATCGGTTATTATTACCTGCTACTTTATCGTTCAATCTTGAGTTTTGAATTGCCCATGGGTCTCATATCGAGCCAGCAACGAATAGTATCTGTCTACTATCTGGTTCATCTGGGGTCTTCTATGTGGTTCATGTTTGGTGGGCAACAAACAATAGATGATCCATTGTCTATCTTTTTAAACTGAAGCTATAATCTACCTGCTATCATTAGTTTTGGATCCATCCACTCATTTGCTACCATCAGTCTTGATTTTTGCATGCACCCCTTAGGCCTTACAAAATCTAACTAATTTTTATATTATGCATGTCAGATATTGTACACAATCGTACTGAACATGTAGTGAAAAAGAGAAGACCATTGCGTGCGAATATAATGTCATGCAGACGCTGCTCCATGGAGGGCGAAGTGCTGCCCCCCCCCCCCCCCTCTCCTGCATTTCCAGATTGTATTCCAGAGGAAGATAACTATTCACATGGAGATTCAGAAGGAGCCGGCCATGCCTGTTTACCACCTGAGGTGTTTGCTCTAACCTGGCATGCTGATGTTGGTCATATCATGCATATGGCGCCTTGCATTGCTTACATTATACATCTTATATGTCATCATCTTAGTTTAGATTTGCTTTATGTGAATGCCACCTGTTTGGTTTCTATATCATACTCCCATCATTCCTAAATATTTGTCTTTTTAGAGATTTCAACAAATGACTACACACGGAACAAAATGAGTGAATCTACACTCTAAAATATGTCTATATACATCTGTATGTGGTAGTCCATTTGAAATCTCTAAAAAGACAAATATTTAGGAATGGAGGGAGTATATGGGAATTATGCAATTCCATCTTCTTTAGCCAGGCATCATATACGTGAATCATGCAATGCCATCCTGTTTAGCCAGTCATCGTATATGTGAATTGTATCGTGCCATATTTTTTCCATAATGTGTTCCATTTGTCAACAATGTTTATACATTCATCTACTCTTCCTGTGCATCAGCCATTTGAGTCGGTCATGGGAAAATCTAGAATGAAAACAAGGTCTTCTGAGCAGTCAGCGCTACCTGTCGATGCAAATTTCTTGCTGGTTACAGTTAGCTCCTCAGAGGAGGATTCAGAGAGAGATGACCAGTCGTATCCCCCCCCCCCCCCCGAGGTGCATGATCTAACTTGGCTGGGTTATATTGCTCATATCATGCATATGGTATCTTGCATTGCCATGCCATCTGCTCAGACTAGACATGCTTTGTGTGAATGCCTCATGTTTGCTTTCTATATCAGATATGTGAATTATGCAATGCCATGTTTTTCAGCCAGTTATCATATATGTGAATTATGCACCGCCATGGAGCCAGGCATCATATATGTGAATTATCTCATGCCATCTTTTTTTCATTACGTATTCCATTTGTCGACAATCTGTGTATATTGAACTACTCTTCATGTGTATCAGCCATTTGAGCCAGTTATGGAGAAATCTGGAGTGAAAACAAGGTCTTCAGAGCAGGCAGTACCTGTTGAAGCATATATCTCGATGGTTACAGGGAGCTCCTCAGAGGAGGATTCAGAGACAGATGACCAGTCCTATATCCCACCTGAGGTGTATGCTCTAAGTTGCAACGTTTATATTTCTCATATGATGCATATGGTGTCTTGCATTGCTTAGTTTAGACATCATATGCACAATATTGAATTATATCTGCTTAGTTTAGAGATCACACATGCGAGTGCCAGCTGCTTAGTATATGAATCAATTATGTCAATTATATCATGTCATCCTGTATACTTAGACAACATGTATGCGAATTATTTCATCCCAACCTATTTTAGAAAGACATCATATAGTTTTGTCATGTCATCTTGTTTAGGTACTCATCATATGTTGAATTATGCCATTATATCCTGTTAAGTTATCCATCATATATCTGAAAATGTGTCATGCTATCCTATTTAGTTAGGCATCATATATGTGAAATTGTGTCATGCTGTCCTGTTTGGTTAGACAACATATATGTGAATTACCACATCTGTCTATCATACAATGTCTGTACGTTCAATTTCTTTTCTTGTTTATCAGCCATTTGAATTGGAGGGGGTGATGGAAGTATCTAAGGGAGCAAAAACATGTTCTTCACAAAAGACAGTGCTACCCGTCGACGCAGATAGAACCATGGTTGTACTAGCCCACAAAATAGCCCCACCACACATAATCGAGACTCTTCCGGATTGCACACTTACACCATTGGGCAGAGAACTAGCTACAACCCATCTAACCGCAACCCCAGCAGATAGTAACCCACTTATAGTTGACAAAGCACCATGTCCACCACAGAGTACCCCCACACGAGCAGTTTGTAAAGCTACTGCAGTGCCCAAAGCACGAAGACCACCACAGCTAACCCAAACTCCACGTTTAAAGCAGAAGAGCAACTGTTCTCAGGTCAGATTCCGTAGCTATGGTCCATACTCCTTTGTTGTTGCATCACTGTATTTACTCATACCAACTACTTTCGAATTTGAGGGATCCAATTGAAACTCCAATGTCGTAACAGGTATGTTTTAAACCTATTTCTTTAACTGGATTGTTGTTCTAACTTCTTGCTCTATGTTGATTTCAGTTTAAGTTGTATAAACAGTTATGTTCTCATGTGATGCACATTACAAGTGCTGCCAATGCTGTGTAGTTTCTCACACTTATATTCTGTCTATGCTGCTGTGTCTTCAAAATATATGAGTTGAACTGTGTCTCTATCTTGATTAGGGAACATAAACTAGAATGATATGGACAATACAGTGACCATAGTACGTAGATATATGTTTGTTTCATGTTGTTATCCTGTCCACCTTACTACTGAACTGGTTTACCAAAATGAGTTTGGTATACTACAAGCTAAACCTGTGATGTGTCTGCTTGTTTCTCTTGTAGTATGCAAATAAAATATTGGAGAAGAGCACCCTACTATGCAATGATAGAGAAAGTAATGCAGATAAGGTTCAAGATAGTGAGACAACCCTGTTGGTCTCCAAGAAAGGTGATAAAACTGATCTTGTAGACAGTGAGAAAACCCCACAGTCCTGTGTTGATGTAGTGTTCGAGTTACTGGCTAGTACCGCTGGCACAAGCTCTTCAAACTCGCTGCCTGAATCACTTCGGCTTCTTCAGTCTCAGCTACAAGCTGAAAGGCATCAGTCAGCTGTGCTGTGGCAAGAAGCCGAAGGACTGAGGAAGTCCCTACAGAATTCAGATGCATACTTTTTTGTGCAACAGCAAGCGCTGGAGGATTTAAGTGCCAAACAAGAGAAAGTTAATAAGCTTGCTAAGCATCTTGCCAGCATTATGGGTACCCAGGATATTGTTTCTTGAACTCTTCTGAAGTGGTTTCAGTTCTGGACTTGTTTTGCTGTGGCGTTTATATGCTGCTGTGTTCCCTATATTTGCACTGGTGGTGAACTTTGATGCCCAGTGGATGTAATATGTGTAATAGCCGTGATAGCCTAGCATAAGTTGCTTGCTTATTTATTTCCTTGTTGTCTTGTTTATTTGTTTGCTTGTAGTCAGTGTAGTTCTTTTTCCGCGGTTTGCTAGTGGCTGCAATAACCTATTTTTTAAAACTAGGCCACAATAACCATGGGCTAATATTTACTGTAGTGACACTAGGCCTCCTATGGGCCATAGAAATAGTGGGCCTTCTACGGGCCGTAGAAACAGTAGGCCTTCTATGGGCCGTAGAAACATTGGGCCTTCTACAAGCCGTAGAAACAATGGGCCTTCTACGGGCCGTATCATCAATGGGCCTTATACGGACCGTATGATCAATTGGCCAAACATGGGCCAATAACAGGCCGCATTATGGCCGTAAATGGGCTAGAGTTGGAATCATCCGTTCATGGGCCGACCATAACGGGCCATCGTTAATAGGCTGTATTTGATGACGCTATGAAAACAGCCCAATGTATTAACGGACCACAAACGGGCCGATTGTAACCACAGGCTGTATTTGGCCCACAAGCAGAAAATGACAGTAACGGGCCGTAAGTAAACGAATGCTCGGAATGAGCCCAAGAATAAATGGGCTCTAAGAAGGCCGAAAGATAACATGGGCTGGAAACGGCCCAACTAAATAACGGGCCATTAATGGGTATAAAGTGATACACTGTTCATTACAGGCCAGTTTCACCACGGGTCGTTAATGGGTCTAAAGTGATACACTATTCATTGTGGGCCAGTTTCACCACGAGCCGTTAATAGGCCAAGAGTTACATAGGGCCTCATATGGGCCGAAAGACGTCATGGGCCATACATGGGCCAGAAGAGAAAATGGGCTGGAATCATATTGGATGGCCCAGATGACGCTACTGGGCCTAATTCGGGTAGGGCGTAACGGGCCTTGGGTTAGCGGGCTATAAATGGGCTATATGCGAACAGGCCGTTAACAGGCTTTCCATGGGCCGGCCCGTCACCTTTTGACCAAGTCAAATGGGCCGGCCTTTTCACAGGAATGGGCCTCTGTTGGGCCGTGCCACGTGTCGACGTATCATAGGCGCCTTCTGTCTAATGAGTGGATGACATCTGTCCCAACAATGAGCCGACACGTGTTTCCTCTGACGATTTTACACGTGGAAAATCCCCATTGGTCGGGGCTGTTAACGGGTTATCGGATCCAAAACCCGACCCGATAGCTTAACGGTGTTCCGTTACGGTGGATGCCACGTGTCGGTCACCCTTGACGAAAGCACTTCTATGACGCGCGATTTATCGTCATGGAAGTGGACACTTCCGTGATGATAATTTTGGTAATGTCATGGAACACTTCTACGACAGCACAGGTATGACTATCTTGATTTTGTCATAAATTTGTCATGGATGTACATGCATGACAAAAAACGCGATCTACTGTGACAAACATGTATCATCACGGAAGTGTATTTTTTTTGTAGTGTTAAACCCCAAAGTTGTTCCATATGAGTCCACTATACCTTCCTATATGCGGTATTTACCTGCCGTTCCAAGTAAATTTGTATGTGTCAAACTCTAAACCTTCAAATGAAATTCTGTTTTGTATGCTCGAGCAGCTCATGTTACAACTAGGGCTGCCTATATCTTCCATGCTAGGTGGGTTATTCTCTAGAGGAGTGGACTCCGCTCCTCATTCACGAGAAAGGGCCGGTAACCGGGATGCCCAGTCCCATGATCCAAAAAGATCAAAGCAAATCAAAATAATTAAACAAAACTCCCCCATGGCTGTTGTTAATTGGAGGCACTCATCATTTCAAGCAAGCCATGGATTGATGCTTGTTGGTGGTTGGGGGAGTATACCATTCTGTTTGGGAACTGCCTATAATGCATGTAGTATGGAAGATAGAGCCATCTCATAGTTGTTGCGTTGACAGTGAAAGTATGCCGCTCAACATGTTATTCAATCTCTGTTTTAAAATCGAGCTCTGGCACCTCTACAAATCCCTGCTTCCCTCTGCAAAGGGCCTATCTATTTACTTTTATGTTGAGTTATCACCCTTCTTAACTAAAGCACCCGCTGGAGAGCACACTATCATTTGCATTCATTACTATTGGTTTATATTGGGTATGACTTGACTGGATCTCTTTTACCATGAATTACAATGTTTAGTCAGTCCTTGATCTTTAAAGGTGCTCTGCATTTATGTTTTGCGGTCTCAGAAAGGGCTAGCGAGATACCATTTTGTTATATCATGTTATGATTGTTTTGAGAAAGTGTTGTCATCCGAGTTTTATTATTATGGCTCGCTAGCTGATTATGCTATGTATATGAGTAATTGTGAGACCTAGGTGTTATTATGAGTATGGTTAGTTCATAATATTTGCTGAAACTTGAATGCTGGCTTTTCATGTTACAACAACAAGAGCAAACAGAGTTTGTAAAAGTTTTTCTTTATCACTTTCAGTTTATCAACTGAATTGCTTGAGGACAAGCAAAGGTTTAAGCTTGGGGGAGTTGATACGTCTCCAACGTATCTACTTCTCCAAACACTTTTGCCCTTGTTTTGGACTCTAACTTGCATGATTTGAATGAAACTAACCCGGACTGACGCTGTTTTCAGCAGAACTGCCATGATGTTGTTTTATGTGTAGAAAAGAAAATTTCTCGGAATGTCCTGAAAATCCACGGTGGCACTTTTTGGAATTAATAAGAATTTCTGGGCGAAAGAAATACACCAGGTGGCCCAGGGCCTGTCCACGAGATGGGGGGCGCCCCCCTGTAGGGCGCGCCCCCCTATCTCGTGGGCCCCTTGGACCTCCACCGACCTCAACTCCAACTCCATATATTCATGTTCGGGGAGAAATAATCAGAGAGAAAGTTTAATCGCGTTTTACGACACGGAGCCACCGCCAAGCCCTAATCTCTCTCGGGAGGGCTGATATGGAGTCCGTTCGGGGCTCCGGAGAGGGGGATTCGTCGCCGTCGTCATCATCAACCATCCTCCATCACCAATTTCATGATGCTCACCACCGTGCGTGAGTAATTCCATCGTAGGCTTGCTGGACGGTGATGGGTTGGATGAGATTTACCATGTAATCAAGTTAGTTTTGTTAGGGTTTGATCCCTAGTATCCACTATGTTCTGAGATTGATGTCGCTATGACTTTGCTATGCTTAATGCTTGTCACTAGGGCCTGAGTTCCATGATTTCAGATCTGAACCTATTATGTTTTCATGAATATATGTGTGTTCTTGATCCTATCTTGCAAGTCTATAGTCACCTATTATGTGTTATGATCCGACAACCCTGAAGTGACAATAATCGGGATACTTCCCGGTGATGACCGTAGTTTGAGGAGTTCATGTATTCACTATGTGCTAATGCTTTGTTCCGGTTCTCTATTAAAGGGAGGCACTAATATCCCTTAGTTTCCGCTAGGACCCCGCTGCCACGGGAGGGTAGGACAAAAGATGTCATGCAAGTTCTTTTCCATAAGCACGTATGACTATTTACGGAATACATGCCTACATTACATTGATGAACTGGAGCTAGTTCTATATCACCCTATGTTATAGCTATTACATGAGGAATCGCATCTGGCATAATTATCCATCACTGACTCATTGCCTACGAGCTTTTCATATATTGTTCTTCGCTTATTTACTTTTCCGTTGCTACTGTTATAACTACTACAAAATCCCAAAAACATTTATCTTTACTTTTGCTACCGTTACCTTTATTATCATACCACTTTTGCTACTAAATACTTTGCTGCAGATACTAAGTTATCCAGGTGTGGTTGAATTGACAACTCAACTGCTAATACTCAAGAATATTCTTTGGCTCCCCTTGTGTCGAATCAATAAATTTGGGTTGAATACTTTACCCTCGAAAGCTGTTGCGATCCCCTACACTTGTGGGTTATCACCAGCCAGCTCTCGCGTCCTCCATCGATGCGCCTGGACCTCCGTCAACCGCCACCTCTGCCAAAACACCGCTCAAGACGCCCGCGTTTGACCCGCCAAGCAACAGTCGTTGCCGTCGCCACTGACCTCGAGCGCCTGCGGCCTCACCTCGCAACCACCTCCGTTGTGGCTCTGCCTCGCGTCAAACCGCCCCGAGTCACCTCCGATTGGATTTGAGTTCCACGCCAAGTCACCGACCGCCTCCACCGCCCGCTCCCGAGCACCCCCGCGGCCGGCTGCATCGCCCGCGCGTACGCTGCTCCACCGCGCTTCATGCGCCGGCGGGCCTCCCGCTCCACCCCTACGAGAGCGTGCCGGTCGCTTTCGCCCCTCTTGCGTGGCCCCAACGGCCCCACCCGCGTCGGGTCACGCACCAGCCTGTCCGCCCGTCCGAGCACGGGCTCCTCCTTCCTCTGCTCCTCGTCACTGCGCCGGCCCCGTCGCCCCTTCTCAAGCCACCGGTCACCGTCGTCGCGTCCGTAGCTACAGCGGCACCCCTGCCGGCAGCGCATAACCCGCCCGCGTTGGTTCTGCCGTACCCGCATCCTCCTCCGCGGCCTCGGCGAGATGCCACCACTTCTACTATGGTCCCCTCCGGCTTACACCGCATGTGGCCCGGCCGCCCGGCAGTTCGCCTGCCTCAGCCGCTGCCTTGAGCTGGCCCTCCCGCCTGAGAAAGATGGGGTAGAAGAAGAGCTGCAGGTTATTTCAGAGAAAAGGAAGTAGCATATAGGGATTTTTTCCATCCAAGTCACCTATGTGTGGACCAAAGGGGATCAGCACAAACGTATGCACTTTTGGGACAAATAATGAATGGGGAATCACCCATCTACCAAAGGCGTTAGTTCCTGGGTCAAAAATCACAGTCAGACGTTCCGACGGACACTGTTCAAAGATGATCCGTCGTCTAAATGTATCAGGTGATATCCGTCCAGTCTCTTTCAATAGCACATATTAATTTTTATGTGAACAATTACTTCAGTTTGCGGTATTTTTTGATGCATCAGGAGAATTGTTCATTACAAATGTGGCATCATACCTCGGATACGGAGCGCGCCAGCATGATCCTGCACTAGCGTTCGTCTGTGCCACGCTGCTCAGACGGCACGCATAGACCGTTGTCCCCATAATCCGGTCCACATCAACTCGCCCATCCGCGCAGCTTGCCGCGCCTGCGATTGACTTGCCCGTCCGCACTGGCTTACAACGCCGCGGCCGGTTCATTCGTCTGCTCCCGCGGTCGACTCACCCGTGGTGATCATCAACTCCACGGTGGATAATTTCTGGCATAACATATCAAGGTGAAATCTGTCCAATCAATTTTTATTGATATATTTTATTCTTTGAAAGAACAAAATTACTTCAGCTAGCGATATCATTTATGCAGGAACAATTATTCATCACAAAAAGCTATGGCCGTGTCATGGATGTATAGCTTGCACCACCATTATAATGCGCTAGCATCTGACCACACCATCAAGCTCGGTGAATATATCTGCAAGCCGCCATTCTGCAGACCAGTTTACATCAACATGATGTGGTTAACTCGCACGTCCGCACCGATTTACAACGCCACGGCTGGCTCATCTGTCTGTGCCGCCTCTAATGCTGCGGTCGTATTTTCTGTCCGTCTGTTGCGGCCTGGTCTACATCAAAACGCCAGGCCGCACCTATCTGCATGAGCTCTTCATTAAGTATGAGAAAGTCACAGCTTGGGTAGCCCGGTTTTCTTTCAACAAAATGAAGGCCAAATTATCATATACAATCAACCGCCATCTGCACTGGGTGGCCCAGTGGGCAAGTGCACAAGTCGCCACCACTACAGTTTGGTTAACTTCAAATAGCCTTGGAAGGAACCATTGGCCGACTTGCTGACACAGCTCATATGGGATCATTTATAACCCGCCGCAGTCACCTCAAACTTCTGTGGATTTACATCGTGTTATCAACACAAATGATATACACCTTCTGCTATGGTTAAATACAGAGAATCTCAAAACAACTCCTTGAGTTGTCTTAAGACTCGGGGGCTATGATGACATGACTCAGCAAATCTTGCCAGTTTAAGCAAACGTAAGAATGCAAGGACGATGGAGGGAAAGATAACCCGGTCCCGGAGGCTACTACTATATTGATGAAAATTTAAAGGCCGTCGAAGAATTTCTGGCTCAAAAAGTATATAACAAAATCCCGACTCAGTGAAAAAGTTCTGGGTCATCAGAAAGGATTCTGGTTCAAAATCTGGTTCAAAGGAAGTCAGTCTCACTGAAGCTCTCAAATATCCATTTTACAATCCGGTTCAAGGGAAAGATGTCTCCCATAAAGCTTTGAAAGCTCTCAATATCCGGTTCAAAATCCCAGTTCAAGAAGAATTTATCTCTTGCAAAAAGTTAAAGGTTGCCGAAGGGGACACTGCTGCCCTGACGCGTGGTTCAAACATGGGTATCCTGCCTTATGGGCTCATCTTCATATGATCACTTGGGGGCTTCCTGTTCAAACATAGGTGTGTTCACCAAAGAGAACATAGCGTTACTACCCTCTTCATGCAGCTATCAAGCCAATATTATTATAAGGGGCCAAAGAGTTTTTGTTGCACAGCACAACTCAAACATAGGCACCCGGTGAGCATAGCTCAAAAATATAGCACATGGGGGCTTCAGCTGAAAAAGCGGAGTCATGTCCATTAATTCGGCTATCATGCCACAACAAAGCTTGGGAGCTTCACACCCAAGGGGCCAAAGAGAGTGTTGTTGCTAAGCACAACTCAAACATAGGCACCCATTGAGCACAGCTCACAAAGTTACTTGGGGGCTCTTTGTGCAACGCAACAAAGAGTTTGAAAGGACCCTTGTAATTGGGTATCGACCCACGTCTTGGAAGCCTGGTGTATTCACCTAAAACCCCGGGTTAACCTACCTTCATCAAGTAAGCCACTCCTATCCAGGTAATCCTGGCATGACCCACCGAACGTTTGACAAGTCAATCTTATACAGACCCTAAACTTGTCAAAGTTAAAACGACAATTGGTTAGTTGGAGGTCCATCTTAAAAGGCTTTGTCAAATGATTTAACTCAGCGGCCTGGCAGCCCACGAAAAGCCTCGAATTTGGGCCTGGCAGCCCTCGAAAAGCCTTGACTACAAGTTTTGTTTGCTTTTGCTTTTTACAAGTTTCATCTCTTTTGATAAAGTTCTAAGTTCAACCGGTGTCTATTGACCCGGTATGACTATCAATCATCAAATTAACCCGGTGTTCTTTAACCCGGCTCAACTTTCAACTACAAGTTGTCAGTGCATATCACTTATAATCTGGTATTTATTAACCCGGCCTGGCTTTGGACTATAAGTCGCCAGTATATATTTGGATTGCGCCATTGGAATCATGCGCTTATAAATCATTGGATTATATTATTCATATCTTCAAATAGCCAACATGGCTGGATTTTATTATGGTTATCAATAACCAGTATTATGATTAAGGTTTTCAAAGTCGCTTTAGCTCAATGGCTATCATATTATCAATGGATATGATTTATTCAATTGAAGGAATAGTCCCGACTTGCTGCAGGCTTACAACCCGACACTTGGGGGCTACATTATTTAAGTTGAGATTACATCAAATATGCAAGTCTCATGTCACTGCAAGCATGCACCATGACACTTGGGGGCTAATGCAAAGTCATTTTTTGCTCATCTTATTGAAGACCCGACTCATCACATTATAATGAGCCGGCCCTTGGGGGCTACCAATTGCTCCTGTCAACAATTCAAGGTACAAAGCTTTTTATCCATTATATTGAAGGGTCCACTGCTAGGTTGGTAAAGCACAAGGCTCTTAACCTTGTGGACGTGGATTCAAGCCCCATGATGGGTGTTACATCATATGATGTTATTTTCATTGAAGTATATATCAAGTCCCAGCTCAATATTATCTTACTGAGCCAGCCCTTGGGGGCTATACGTTGCTGTTCAAATTTTACATGATTATATTTACAAAGTCCCTGATCATTATTGCATAATGACCCGGCCCTTGGGGGCTACACTGGTTGAAGTTTTCATCAGCATCAGGCAATTACAAGTCCCAGGTTGCTGCACGCATAATAACCCGGCACTTGGGGGCTACATATGTGGAATACTCAGTTCTGACTGGTGATTGAGAGGAACAACCTGGATTTCTTCAAGCTTGTGACATTCATATTGAAGCAAGTCTTAAGCAGTTACTATGTTCCCTTCTTAAGATTTGAGGGCTACAAGTGATAGGCATATAAGAGGTATATTTTCAAAAGCTGATGTTAACAAACAGTTATGATTCGGTGCCATCAATATTTGTAAATCGGCAAGTTCTACATTCTTAAACCGGCTGAAGATCAGATGAGTATTTCAAAGACCAATATTTTTGTTAAGCATTGGGAGCTGAGTCAAAGAAGTTATTCTTCACAATATTTCTCTATGACAAACCAATGTCAGCAAATTGATTATGAAGCTGGCCTATTGATCCGGATTTTCTAGAAGGAAATGACAAGGATTTAAAGATGCTTAGGATCAGTTTAACATGGATAAATCCAAATTAAACTGGGGGCTAATGTCGGGGATATACCCCATGGTATGACCCGGCCGGAGTCATAACCCGGCTGGGACTTGGTAAACCGGCGAATGGTAAACCGGTGGACAGTTAAGACAGAGACTCAAGACAGATGGCTAAGACAGACGGTAAACCGGCTGGTGGTAAACCGGCAGGAGTCAAGTCAGATGATAACCCGGTAGGTGTTAAGTCAGTTCTTAAACCGGCAGACCATCTTAAACCGGCAGACCATCTTAAACTGGCAGACCATCTTAAACCGGCAAACAGTGATAACTGGGTTGCCAAGGGTTATGAAGCCCGAGACGTCGTGAAGCCCATAAAGAGAAGTTAGAATAGTTAAAGTCTGAGTTGGAATCCACATGTAACCCGCCCCTTCAACATATATAAGGAGGGGCAGGGCTCCCCAAAGAGGGAGAAGAAAACAATAATCTCTAGGGCTAGACACAATGAAGGAGAGCCGGTTTACGGTGACTCCCTCATGATCATAATGAGACCTAGCCACAAACAGCACATAGGGTTATTCCGGATGATGTTTCCCGGGGCCCGAAGCTGTCTAAATCTATGTCTTGCATGTTGCGTTTCTTGATTCTGCTCAACCCCTCTCAAGCTACCACGGAAATGTGTTGGCCTCACGACTAAGTCCTCACACTAAGGACATCTGACGTGTTAATTCCATGATAGGACCCAAAGGTCTGTGGTAAACTACTCACACTTCATCGGAGAGGCTATGGTGTTGATGTAGAAGCCCTCCATGATTGATTCCCCCTCCAGCGGAGCACTGGAAAAGGCCCCAAGATGGGATCTCACGGGTACAGAAGGTTGCGACGGTGGAAATAGGGTTTCGTGGTGCTCCTGGATGTTTTCAGGGTATGTGGATATATATAGGCGAAGCAAGTCGGTCAGGGGAGCCACGAGGGGCCCATGAGGGTGGGGGCGTGTCTCCCTGCCTCGTCGCTTCCTCGTTTTCTTCTTGACGGCCACTCCAGGTCTCCTGGATTGCGTTTGTTCCAAAAATAACTCTCCCGAAGGTTTCATACCGTTTGGACTCCGTTTGATATTCCTTTTTCGCGAAACACCGAAATAGGCAAAAAAAATAGCAATTTGGGCTGGGCCTCCGGTTAATAGGTTAGTCCCAAAAATAATATAAAAGTGCTTAGTAAAGCCCATTAAACATCCAAAATAGGTAATATAATAGCATGGAACAATCAAAAATTATAGATACGTTGGAGACGTATCAAGCATCCCTAAGCTTAATTCCTGCTCGTCCTCGAGTAGGTAAATGATAAAAACCAAAATTTTGATGTGGAATGCTACCTAGCGTATTTCTCAATGTAATTTTCTTTATTGTGGCATGAATGTTTAGATCCAAATGATTCAGGATAAAATTTTAATATTGACATAAAAATAGTAATACTTCAAGCATACTAACAAGTAATCATGTCTTATCAAGATAACATAGCCAAAGAAAGCTTATCCCTACAAAATCATATAGTTAGGTCATGCTTCATTTTCGTCACACAAAATGCTCCCATCAAGCACAACACCGGTTTCAGCCAAGCAATTGGTTCATACTTTTTAACGTGCTTCAGCTTTTTCAACCCTCACACAATACATGAGTGTGATCCATGGATATCGCACTATGGGTGGAATAGAGTATGATGATGGAGGTTGTGTGGAGAAGACAAAAAAAGGTGAAAGTCTCACATTGACACGGCTAATCAACAGGCTATGGAGATGCCCATCAATTGATGTCAATGCGAGGAGTAGGGATTGCCATGCAACGGATACACTAGAGCTATAAATGTACGAAATCTCAACAAAAGAAACTAAGTGGGTGTGCATCCAACTTGCTTGCTCACGAATACCTAGGGAATTTTGAGGAAGCCCATCATTGGAATATACAAGCCAAGTTCTATAATGAAAAATTCCCACTAGTATATGAAAGTGACAACATAAGAGACTCTCTATCATGAAGATCATGGTGCTACTTTGAAGCACAAGTGTGGAAAAAGGATAGTAACATTGTCCCTTCTCTCTTTTTCTCTCACTTTTTTATTTTGGTGGGCTTCTTTGGCCTCTTTTTTTATTTGGGCTTCTTTGGCCTCTTTTATTTTTCATAAAGTCCGGAGTCTCATCTCGACTTGTGGGGGAATCATAGTCTCCATCATCCTTTCCTCACTTGGGACAATGATCTAATAATGAAGATCATCACACTTTTATTTATTTACAACTCAAGAATTACAACTCAATGCTTAGAACAAAATATGACTCTATGTGAATGCCTCCGGCGGTGTACTGGGATATGCAATGAATCAAGAGCGACATGTATGAAAGAATTATAAAGGTGGCTTTGCCACAAATACGATGTCAACTACATGATCATGCAAAAGCAATATGACAATGATGGAACGTGTCTTAATAAATGAAACGGTGGAAAGTTGCATGGCAATATATCTCGGAATGGCTATGGAAATGCCATAATAGGTAGGTATGGTGGTTGTTATGAGGAAGATATAAGGAGGTTTATGTGTGATAGAGCGTATCGTATCACGGGGTTTGGATGCACCGACGAAGTTTGCACCAACTCTCAAGGTGAGAAAGGGCAATGCATGGTACCGTAGAGGCTAGCAATGATGGAAGTGTAAGAGTGCGTATAACCGATGGACTCACATTAGTCATAAAGAACTCATATACTTATTGCAAAATTTAATTATCCCTCAAAGCAAAGTACTACTACGCATGCTCCTACATGAAGGGTTGGTACGAGTTAACCATCGCGCGATCCCGACCTCCACTCATAAGGAAGGCAATCAAAAGAACACCCCATGCTACAAATTTGTCACACAACGTTCACCATACGTGCATGATACGGAACTTGCCAACTTTAACACAAGTATTTCTCAATTTCATAATTACCCAACTAGCATGACGCTAACATTACCACCTTTATATCTCAAAACAATTATCAAGTATCAATTTTGTCATAGTATTCAATGCACTCTATATGATAGTTTTTATTATACCCAACTTGGATGCTCATCATATTAGGACCAATTTTATAACCAAAGCAAATACCATGCTGTTCTAAAAGACTCTCAAATAATATAAGTGAAGCATGAGAGATCAATAATTTCTACAAAATAAAACCACCGCCGTGCTCCAAAAAGATATAAGTTAAGCACTAGAGCAAAATTGTCTAGCTCAAAAGATATAAGTGAAGCACATAGAGTATTCTAATAAATTCCGATTCATGTGTGTCTCTCCCAAAAGGTGTCTACAGCAAGGATGATTGTGGTAAACTAAAAAGCAAAGTCTCAAATCATACAAGACGCTCCAAGCAAAACACATATCATGTGGTGAATAAAAATATAGCTCCAAGTGAAGTTACCGATAGACGAAGACGAAAGAGGGGATGCCTTCCGGGGCACCCCCAAGCTTAGGATTTTGGTTGTCCTTGAATTTTACCTTGGGGTTCCTTGGGAATCCCAAATCTTAGGCTCTTGCCACTCCTTATTCCATAATCCATCAATTCTTTACCCAAAACATGAAAACTTCACAACACAAAACTCAACAGAAAATCTCATGAGCTCCGTTAGTGCAAGAAAGCAAAACACCACTTTAAGGTACTGTAGTGAACTCATTATTTATCTATATTGGTGTTAAACCTACTGTACTCCAACTTCTCTATGGTTCATAGCCCCCGATACTAGCCATAGATTCATCAAAAGAAGCAAACAACACACGAAAAACAGAATCTGTCAAAAACAGAACAGTCTGTAGTAATCTGTAACTTTCGAATACTTATGGAACCCTAAATATCCTACCAAAATAGGAAGTCCTAGGAAATTTTTCTATTAATCTTCTGCAAAATTAGTCAACTAAAAATCATGTTTCTGTGATTTATTAAAATTATTCTCGTGCGCGCAAAAGTTTTTGTTTTTTAGCAAGATCAAATTAACTATCACCCAAGATGATCCTATAGGTTCTACTTGGCACAAACACTAATTAAAACATAAAACCACATCCAACCATAGGCTAGATGAATTATTTATTACTAAACAGGAACAAAAAGTAAGGAACAAAAATAAAATTGGGTTGCCTCCCAACAAGCGCTATAGTTTAACGCCCCTAGCTAGGCATAAAAGCAAGAATAGATCTAAGTATTGCCATCTTTGGTGTTGGGAAAGAAAAGAGAAAAATTCTTATCTATAGCATTTATCCTTCTATTTTGGGAAAGAACACTGCCATTAATGGTGGAAGAAATATTAAGAATGCTATGGAAGTTTGCATCTAAGCTAGCCTTCATCTCTTCGATAATTTTGTTTTGATAAAAGCATAAAAGAGAAGTGGATTCAACCTTATCACTCATGGGGTGCCCAAATATAGTTTTCATTTTTTCATAGGTATCTATAGAATCCCCCTCAAGAAAACCTTCTTCAAAAATAGAATCTAAAACTTGCTTGAACGAAGAGGGTAAGCCAAAATAAAAGCTTTTTAGGTATATCTCAATTTGATATTGTGGCACATAGCTAGCTCGAATCCTTAATAGCCTATCCCAAGCATCTCTTAAAGACTCATCAAGTAAATAACGAAAAATTCCGGAGTCATCTTCATCGAAATTATTCAATCTCTCATTGATAACCCCGGTAGATCTTTCCATAGCATCATTATTTATGAGCTTAGAGAGGACAGAGGGACTATCCAAAGTACTAAAACCCGGGAGAGAACCCATAGCCCTTTTCAATTCGGCCATGGCAAAGGGAAGTCAAACGGTAAAGAGGCGAAGAAAAGGTGAAGGTGAAGTGGGGGAGAGGAAAACGAGAGGCAAATGGAAAATAATGTAATATGAGGGATAGAGTTTGTGATGGGTACTTGGTATGTCTTGACTTGAGCGTAGACATCCCTGGAAACGGTGCCAGAAATCCTTCTTGCTACCTCTTGAGCACTGCGTTGGTTTTCCCTTGAAGAGGAAAGGATGATGCAGCAAAGTAGCGTAAGTATTTACCTCGGGTTTTGAGAACCAAGGTATCAATCCAGTAGGAGGCTACACGCAAGTCCCTCGTACCTACACAAACAAATAAGAACCTTGCAACCAACGCGATAAAGGGGTTGTCAATCCCTTCACGGCCACTTACAAAAGTGAGATCTGATAGAGATAATAATAAGATAAATATTTTTGGTATTTTTATGATATATATTGGAAAGTAAAGATTTCAAAATAAAATAGATCGGAAACTTATATGATGGAAAATAGACCCGGGGGGGCATAGGTTTCACTAGTCGCTTCTCTCAAGATAGCATAAGTATTACGGTGGATGAACAAATTACTGTCGAGCAATTGATAAAAAAGTGCATAGTTATGAGAATATCTAGGCATGATCATGTATATATGCATCACATCTACAACAAGTAGATCGAAACGATTCTGCATCTACTACTATTACTCCACACATCGACCGCTATCCAGCAAGAATCTAGAGTATTAAGTTCATAAGAACAGAGTAACACATTAGGCAAGACGACATGATGTAGAGGGATAAACTCAAGCAATATGAAATAAACCCCATCTTTTTATCCTCGATGGCAACAATACAATATGTGCCTTGCTGCCCCTCCTGTCACTGGGAAAGGACACTGCAAGATTGAACCCAAAGCTAAGCACTTCTCCCATTGCAAGAAAGATCAATCTAGTAGGCCAAACCAAACTGATAATTCGAAGAGACTTGCAAAGATAACCAATCATACATAAAAGAATTTAGAGGATATTCAAATATTTCTCATAGATAAACTTGATCATAAACCCACAATTCATCGGATCTCGACAAACACACCGCAAAAAGAGTTACATCGAATAGATATCCAAGAAGATCGAGGAGAACTTTGTATTGAGATTCAAAGAGAGAGAAGAAGCCATCTAGCTAATAATTATGGACCCGAAGGTCTGTGGTAAACTACTCACACTTCATCGGAGAGGCTATGGCGTTGATGTAGAAGCCCTCCATGATTGATTCCCCCTCCGACGGAGCGCCGGAAAAGGCCCCAAGATGGGATCTCACGGGTACAGAAGGTTGCGCGGTGGAAATAGGGTTTCGTGGTGCTCCTGGATGTTTTCAGGGTATGTGCATATACATAGGCGAAGGAAGTCAGTCAGGGGAGCCACGAGAGGCCCACGAGGGTGGGGGGCGCGCCCACCCCCCTGGGGCGTGCCTCCCTGCCTCGTGGCTTCCTCGTTTGCTTCTTGACGTCCACTCCAAGTCTCCTGGATTGCGTTTGTTCCAAAAATAACTCTCCGAAATGTTTCATTCCGTTTGGACTCCGTTTGATATTCCTTTTCTGCGAAACACTGAAATAGGCAAAAAACAACAATTTGGGCTGGGCCTCCGGTTAATAGGTTAGTCCCAAAAATAATATAAAAGTGCTTAGTAAAGCCCATTAAACATCCAAAACAGGTAATATAATAGCATGGAACAATCAAAAATTAAAGATACGTTGGAGACATATCAACGTGCTTCGCACATAGGTTGCTGGTGAGTGTTTGTTTCTCCAATTTTAGTTGAATCGAGTGTGGCTATGCCCGGTCCTTGTTGAAGGTTAAAACAGCATACTTGACGAAAAATCATTGTGGTCTTGATGCGTAGGTAAGAATGGTTCTTGCACTATAGGAATCTGCTACTTTGCCATCTGCCACGGCGGACGGCAAAGGCATGGATGGCGGACGGCAAAGGTCTTTGCCGTCGGCCGCGGATGGCAAAAGTGGACGGCAATGTAAGGGACGACAAAGAGCTACATTGTCGTCCGCTTCGGGCGGCTGACGGCAAAGGGTCCTTTGCCATCAGCTGCCGACGGCAAAGAATGCTGACGGCAATATTTGCGTTGTTACTCCGTCAGGTGGTTAACGGCAAGCCTTTGCCGTCCGCCACTGTAGGCAAAGTTTTTTTTCCTCTTTGCCGTCCGCCGCTGTAGGCAAAGTTTTTTTCCTCTTTGCCGTCAGCCACTGTTGGCAAACTGACCAAATAGGTCAGCCTCCCAGGAAGCACAGTTGCCTGCCACGTGGCCTCTTTGCTGTCCGCTGCTGATGGCAAAGAGCCCTTTGCCGTCGGTGGCAGACGGCAAAGAGCCTGCATATTGTCTCTTTTTTCTGTTTTTTTTAAATCCAACAATTTTCACAGCAAATATATATGACATATATAGATATATTTCACAGGGCTATTTAACAACACATAAGTTTCATCGTACATACATATATAGTTCCATCCACTCATACATAGCAAGTTGCACATACACATAAGTTGCAACCATTAGGAGGTTGCACATACATATTACAATGCAAAGTTTCATCAAGATAGCAAGTTCCATCATAGCATACACATAAGTTGCAACCATTAGAAGAATATTAGAAGAGAATGAAATAAAAAACAAGCACTCCATAGCAAGCTAGCTTCCGAGAAGTGAATGAAATCTGCAAAATGGCAAATAAGAAAGTTAGGAAAAGGCGACTAGAAGAAGAAGACTAGAAGAAGAAGCACGCCATCGTTTGTGAGGTAACTTAGGTGAAATGGATTGTTTATGAGCTAACTTAGGTAAACTGCATCATTTTAGAGCTAATGTAGGTAAAATGGATCGTTTATGAGCTAACTAAGCTAATTATGCCATTTTTTACATAAGTAAGGTAAGTACATGTCATTATTGAGCAAACCTAGTTAACTAAGCATATTATAACTAACTTAGGTCATTTTGGAGGAAACAAAGCTAAGTATAGATCGTTTTAGAGCTAACTTAGGTAAAATGGCTGGTTTTGGAGGTCGGTAAGCTTATTAAGTCATTTTGCAGGAAAAGAAGCTAACTCTAGGTCATTAAGGTAAGCATATTGGATGAAATAAAGCTAAGTCTAGGTCTTTATGCATTAGTTAAGCAAAAAACTAGAGAAACTTACCTTGATCATGGAGGTGTGGGAGCGGGCTGGCTCATGCCAGTAGCTGGAGAAGGATCGTGTGATGCTTCTGTGGAGTTACGCTGCACCAAAGATCATTTCCAATGTTTCGTTATCATGATGACACTCAAATGTTAAGACTAGCAAGTAACGTCCATTCAAATTAAACTCACCGTGGTCTCAGGAGCAATCTCTGGATCAATGGCTATGGAGCCATGGGACCTCATCACCTGCTCTGGATTGCAGCGGATCTGGCTCGGGTTGAACTCCTCCCCTTTCCTCGCCTTCCCCTTGACTTGCTTGTAATAGGCAGTGTGGGCCATGGCATACAGGTCGTACCCCTCTGGCACCTTATCCATCTTATTGTAGCATGCCTGAACGAGAGAAACAAAGTAAATTAGTAATTAAAGGGCTCAAGCTAGCATGATGAATGAATTGCATTAATCATGAAGCAAACCACATTACCCAATTCCGCCCGAACTGATATAAGCTGGAGCTACCTTGATGGTGTGGCACACCTTCAATTTGGGCACGTTTGTCCTTGGCCTCAGTCGGCTCCCCTTCCATCTTTCAACACCTGCCATGACAAAGAGTAAACGAAATTAGTACAACATAAAAAATACCGACATGAATAATAATATGTATATCACTTAAGTGTATCATCATCAAGTACAACATAAAAAAAATAGAATACCTGACACTACTAATAATCTCGATCAGTATCATCAATAAATGCATAATCATCATCATCATCACTATAATCAATGACGGGCTCATAGGGTTCAGTGGCATCAACATGTGGAAGGCCACCTTTACGTAATCGGTCAAGCATTGAGAGGTCTTCCGCAGCAGTAACCTCTTCTTGTTCCGGCTCTTCTTGTTCCTCCTCTGGGGTGATGTGGGATTCACTGTCGTTGTCTACTTCAATGTTTTGGGGTGAAGTATACCGGTTCTTGAAACGCTTTTTGGAAAGACGTGTCTCTTGGAAGAATTCTCCTTCATATGTGTCTGGGTTAATGTGAGGTTCATAATCCTCTTCCTTTGGGGGAGATAGTCTAGCACGTGGCGGCACTTCATAAACGACATCCCAACCTTTCAGATTTGGATTAGTTTGGTAGGCCCAGGGTAGATAGAATACTTGGGTCACCTGTTGAGCCATAATATAGACATCAGGAACATCTAAATGGGTGCTTTGGTTGATTTCCACTAGCCCTATATGTTCATGAGTCCTTCTAGTCTCCATCGGCTGAAACCAATAACATTTGAAGACTACGACATTCGGTGGGTTTTCACCATAGAATAGAAGTTCATAAATTGCTTCAACTCTTCCATAATACTCGGTACCTCCTTCGCCGATAGCAGATACACAACAATTTGTAGACTTTCGGTCGGCCATAGATAGCTCTTTGCCATATGTACGAAAACGATACCCGTTGATGTCGTATTTGTCAAATGAACGGACCTTATAGTCAAAACCATTAGCGACTTGTCTCAATTCGGCGTCCATAGACTCTAAATTAGCCTACAAGTTTAATATGAAAGGATTGTTGCATTACGCACAAATTAGCGAATGAAATGAAATTGTCTAATAGAATTTACCGTTTGTTTGAACCAAGAGATGAAACCGGGATAGCCGCCTCCTTGCTTTGCGAGAAGCTCATACTCTTCGACGGAATCCTTTTGGATCACCGCTCCATACGAGAATAGGGCGACGTATCGGCTGTATGAAATATCCAGGAATAAGAGCAGTTCAAAGGAAATAGAAGTTGCGAAACAATGTACCGAGAACTTACTCGATGTACGGCCGCACTTCTATCAGGTAGGTGAAGATATACAACGAAATGGTCCGCCATTCTTCGTTATCCAAAGATACTGGATTTGAAACACTGGCTGGTGCGAGATTGCCTTCGAATAGGCTGAGGTTGGATCCACCCTTTTTAGGCTCGTCAGCATTGTACCGAGGCTTCGGATTATGCAAATGACGATTTTTGGTTTCGTAGTGTGTTGTCACGAAGTTTGCCGCCTCCTCAGTGATGAATGCCTCAGCCATAGACGCTTCAATTCTACGTTTATTTTTACATTTTTCTCGAAGCGTCTTCTGCATCCTCTCAGTTGGGTAGCACCAACGATTTTGCACGGGCCCCCCCAATCTTGCCTCTGTTGGGAGATGCAAAATCAAATGCTGCATTGGATTAAAGAAGCCCGGTGGAAAGATCTTCTCTAACTTGCAGATCAACTCTGGCGCCAACTCTTCCATTTCTTCTAGCACGCCAGGCGATAGTTCTTTCGCACAAAGAACACGGAAGAAATAGTTGAGTTCTGCCAGTACTAGCCATTCATCCTCAGGGATGAAGCCACGCAACATCACCGGTATTACCCGCTCAATCCATATGTGCCAATCATGACTCTTGAGACCAAATATCTTTAATTTATCAAGACTCGCTCCCCTCTTTAGATTCTCTGCATACCCATCGGGGAACATCAACTGCATTTTCACCCACAAGATAATTTCCCTCATAGCTGGCCTTCCAAGATTGAACCATGCCTTTGGCTTCGTCCAGTTCTGCTTTCCTTTCGGTTCTTTCATGTTTTGTAACGGCCTATCACATAGCGCCTCCAGATCGACTCTAGCCTTAGTATTATCCTTTGACTTCCCATCTATGCCGAACAATGTACCAAAAAGTGCCTCGGCAATATTCTTCTCAGTGTGCATCACGTCGATGTTGTGTGGGCAAAGGAGGTCTTTGAAGTAAGGCAGATCCCATAAGCATGTTTTATGAGTCCAGGCGTGCTCAGAATTATACCCCTTGAAGTACCATGGATGCTCTGGATCTGGCTCGAGAGCATTTAACTGATCCAGGGTCTATTGTCCTGTCAACGCAGGTGGTGCAGAGTTTTTTACAACTCTACCTCTGATGAAGTTCTTCTTGTCTTTCCTGAACTTATGGCGAGGATCTAGGAACTGTCTATGCATGTCGAAGCAAGAAAACTTGCGACCGGCCTGAAGCCAACGAAACTCAAGAGCTCCCTTGCATGTGGGGCACGGGAACCTTCCATGCACACACCAGCCAACGAATAGTGCATACGCCGGCAAGTCATGCGTCGAGTACATGTACCAGACACGCATTATGAAGTTTCGTTTGCTATAGGCGTCGTATGTCTTGAACCCACTATCCCAGGCTTCTTGCAATTCATCCTTAAGCGGCTGCATGTACACATTCATACTTTTCCCCGGATAGTTGGGCCCTGGAATTATCAATGTCAGGAAAATGTTCTTTCTTTGCATAATCTGTCCGGGGGCAGATTGAGTGGAAAGACAAATATGGGCCAACAACTGTATTGGGTTGCCGTCATACCAAACACACTGAACCCATCGGTGCTGATGCCGACTCGAGGATGCCTCGGATCTGCCGCTTTGTCAGCATGTAATTCATCAAACCTTTTCCACGCAACACCATCCGATGTGTGTACCATCATCAGTTTCCCATCTGCATCTAGTTCGGTTCTTTTGCCTGTTTTGTGCCATGTCATCTGTCTGGCCGTCTCTTCGACCATGAAAAGACGTTGAAGTCTTGGTACGATTGGCATATACCGAAGAACACTAACAGGGATTGTGGTCTGTGTCTTCTCACCCATACCGTTGTCTACCACAATATACCTAGAACACTTGCAAATGGGACAATAGTTCAAGTCTGCATAGTCAAGCCTAAATAAGGCTCATCCTTTCTCACAGGCATGTATCTTCTCATAGGGCATCTTCAGTGCACGGAGGATTTTGTCCGACTGGTACAGGTTTGCAGGCATTACATGGCCTTTGGGTAGAAAGCGTCCAAATATTGTCATAATTGCGTCATAGCATTCTCTGCCCAAGTTGAACTGAGCCTTCAAATCCATTACTTGTGAGATGGCATCCAACTGACAAAGCTCAGTGTGCTCGTGGGGCGGACGTTTTGAAGACTCCAACATTTCAGTGAAGGCCTTTGCAGATTCCTCCATCTCCTCGTCCGAATCCCGAGCATCATCATAGTCTTGCACCATGTTTTCCATCCCGATACCATGCTCCGGTGCGACGATGATCCACCTCAGCTCGGTCACGTTGGGCAGACTCACCATGAAATGTCCCCACCATATAATCGGGCGTAAAACCATTCTTCTGCAGGTGTTTACCCATTTCAGCCTCTGTCCTCTTTTCCCAATTGCCGCATCGGAAACAGGGGCACCAAGTTTTCCTCTGGCCATTTGCAAATGCGGCTTGCACAACCCCTTGGTTTTTGTGAACCATTTAGTGCTCCATTTGTTCTGACCAGTGTGACCGGTATACATCCACGCATGATCACTCATCTTGACTTTCAGAGCTACTGGACACACAACAATTATATATATAATTCACCATGTATATATTCATCAGTTGATCTACTTTGTCAATTTTATTACGTCCATGCAACCTACACTCTAATAGGTAATGATAGGTCCTAATCCCACCCGAGTATGTGTAGATTGGGTTCATTTTCCCATATGCTTTGCTCCGGATCCGACGCATAAATTTCGTCAGTGCCTCCCCTGTTATTCTCCGGGTACACATCCCTGGACTAGGGGGTGTCCGGACAGCCGGACTATCATCGTCCACCGGACTCCAAGACTATGAAGATACAAGATTGAAGACTCCGTCCCGTGTCCGGATGGGACTTTCCTTGGCGTGGAAGGCAAGCTTGGCGATACGGATATGTAGATCTCCTACCATTGTAACCAACTCTGTGTAACCCTAGCCTCCTCCGGTGTCTATATAAACCGGAGGGCTTTAGTCCGTAGGACAACATACATTACAACAATCATACCATAGGCTAGCTTCTAGGGTTTAGCCTCCTTGATCTCGTGGTAGATCCACTCTTGTACTACCCATATCATCAATATTAATCAAGCAGGACGTAGAGTTTTACCTCCATCGAGAGGGCCCGAACCTGGGTAAAACATCGTGTCCCACGTCTCCTATTACCATCCGCCTAGACGCACAGTTCGGGACCCCCTACCCGAGATCCGCCGGTTTTGACACCGACATTGGTGCTTTCATTGAGAGTTCCTCTGTGTCGTCACCGATAGGCTTGATGGCATCTTCAACCAACAACGCTGTCCAGGGTGAGATTTTTCTCCCCGGACAGATCTTCGTATTCGGCGGCTTCGCACTGCGGGCTAATTCGCTTGGCCATCTGGAGCAGATCGAAAGCTACGCCCCTGGCCGTCAGGTCAGATTCGGAAGCCTAAACTTCACGGCCGATGTCCATGGAGACTTGATCTTCGACGGACCCGAGCCACAGCCAAGCGCGCCGCACTGTTGCGATGGGCATGATCTAGCTCTGCCGCCGAACAGTGCCTTGGTGGCCGCACACGAATCCGCTCCGGCCATTAGTCCGGAGCCGATCCCGGATAGAGGATCGGTGGATAGACACCGCCTCGGGGGCTTCAACTTCCACGGCGATGGAGCCGAACAATAATCTTGTCCCCCGCAAAGTTTGTGATTCCGAGGTGCCGGACTCCTTGCCGGACTCTGAACCTCCCGCGCCCCTACCAATCAAATCGGATTGGGCGCCGGTTATGGAATTCATCACCACGGACATCTTCCAATACTCGCCTTTTGGCGATATCCTGAATTCGCTAAAGCATCTCTCGTTATCGGGAGAGCCCTGGCCGGACTATGGCCAGGATGGTTGGGGTACGGACGACGAAGAAATTCAGAGCCCACCCACCGCCCACTTTGTAGCCACTGTCGATGATCTAACCGACATGCTAGACTACGACTCCGAAGACATCGACGCTATGGACGACGATGCCGGAGACGAACTGGAACCAGCGCCCATAGGGCACTGGAAAACCACCTCGTCATATGACATATACATGGTGGATACCCCAAAAGATGGGGACGGCGAAGAAACAGCGGAGGCAGACTCTTTGAAGAAGCAGCCCAAATGCCGGCGTCAGCGGCGCCGCTCTAAATCCCGCCACAGCAAGAATGGAGATTCCGGCACAGGAGACAATAATACCCCAGAGAGTGCCGAAGACAATCCCCTCCAGCAAGACTCAGCGCAGGAGGATGCAGAAGCAAGCCCTCACGAAAGGGCGGCAGACGAAGAGGTTGAGGATCATAACTATATGCCTCCCTCCGAAGACGAAGCAAGCCTCAACGATGAAGAATTCGTCGTGCCTGAGGATCCCGTCGAACAAGAGCGTTTCAAGCGCAGGCTTATCGCCACAGCAAACAGCCTAAAGAAAAAGCAGCAACAGCTTCAAGCTGATCAGGACCTGCTGGTCGATCGATGGACCGAGGTCCTCGCGGCCGAAGAGTATAAACTCGAACGCCCCTCCAAAAGCTACCCAAGACGCAAGCTGCTCCCCCGATTAGAGGAGGAAGCATACACACCTCCATCACCAGCGCACAATATGGCTGACCGACCACCCCGTGGTCGTGACAGAGAGGCATCCAACTGTTGGAAATATGCCCTAGAGGCAATAATAAAAGTATTATTATATTTCCTTGTTCATGATAATTGTCTTTTATTCATGCTATAACTGTATTATCCGGAAATCGTAATACACGTGTGAATACATAGACCACAATATGTCCCTTGTGAGCCTCTAGTTGACTAGCTCGTTGTGATCAACAGATAGTCATGATTTCCTGGCTATGGACATTGGATGTCGTTGATAACGGGATCACATCATTAGGAGAATGATGTGATGGACAAGACCCAATCCTAAGCATAGCACAAAGATCGTGTAGTTCGTTTGCTAGAGCTTTTCTAATGTCAAGTATCTTTTCCTTAGACCATGAGATTGTGCAACTCCCGGATACCGTAGGAATGCTTTGGGTGTACCAAACGTCACAACATAACTGGGTGGCTATAAAGGTGCATTACAGGTATCTCCGAAAGTATCTGTTGGGTTGGCATGAATCGAGACTGGGATTTGTCACTCCGTGTAAGCGGAGAGGTATCTCTGGGCCCACTCGGTAGGACATCATCATATGCGCAATGTGACCAAGGAGTTGATCACGGGATGATGTGTTACGGAACGAGTAAAGAGACTTGCCGGTAACGAGATTGAACAAGGTATAAGGATACCGACGATCGAATCTCGGGCAAGTACAATACCGCTAGACAAAGGGAATTGCATACGGGATTGATTAAGTCCTTGACATCGTGGTTCATCCGATGAGATCATCGTGGAACATGTGGGAGCCATCATGGGTATCCAGATCCCGCTGTTGGTTATTGATCGGAGAACGTCTCGGTCATGTCTGCATGATTCCCGAACCCGTAGGGTCTACACGCTTAAGGTTCGATGACGCTAGGGTTATAAAGGAAGCTTGTATGTGGTTACCGAATGTTGTTCAGAGTCCCGGATGAGATCCCGGACGTCACGAGGAGTTCCGGAATGGTCCGGAGGTAAAGATTTATATATGGGAAGTCCTATTTTGGCCACCGGAAAATGTTCGGGATTTTTCGGTATTGTACCGGGAAGGTTCTAGAAGGTTCCGGAGTGGGGCCCACCTGCATGGGGGGACCCACATGAACGTGGGTAGTGGGGGCAAGGCCCCACACCCCTTGTCAAGGCGCACCAAGATCCCCCCTTAGAAGGAATAAGATCATATCCCGAAGGGATAAGATCAAGATCCCTAAAAGGGGGGATAACAATCGGTGGGGAAGGAAATGATGGGATTTCTTTCCTCCCACCTTGGCCAACGCCCCAATGGACTTGGAGGGCCAGAAATCAGCCCCTCCACCCCTATATATAGTGGGGAGGCGCATAGGAGCTTAACACGAAGTTCTGGCGCAGCCCTCCCCCTCTCCCAAGTAGTCCCTCCTCTCCCGCGGTGCTTGGCGAAGCCCTGCAGGATTGCCACGCTCCTCCATCACCACCACGCCGTTGTGCTGCTGTTGGATGGAGTCTTCCTCAACCTCTCCCTCTCTCCTTGCTGGATCAAGGCGTGGGAGACGTCACCGGGCTGTACGTGTGTTGAACGCGGAGGTGCCGTCCGTTCAGCACTAGGATCTCCGGTGATTTGGATCACGACGAGTACGACTCCTTCAACCCCGTTCTCTTGAACGCTTCCGCTTAGCGATCTACAAGGGTATGTAGATGCACTCTCCTTTCTACTCGTTGCTGGTCTCTCCATAGATAGATCTTGGTGATACGTAGGAAAATTTTGAATTTCTGCTACGTTCCCCAACAGTGGCATCATGAGCTAGGTCTATTGCGTAGATTCTTTGCACGAGTAGAACACAAAGTAGTTGTGGGCGTTGATGATGTTCAATATGCTTACCGTTACTAGTCCAATCTTGTTTCGACGGTATTGTGGGATGAAGCGGCCCGGACCGACCTTACACGTACTCTTACGTGAGACAGGTTCCACCGATTGACATGCACTTGGTGCATAAGGTGGCTAGCGGGTGCCAGCCTCTCCCACTTTAGTCGGAACGGATTCGATGAAAAGGGTCCTTATGAAGGGTAAATAGCAATTGACATATCACGTTGTGGTTTTGCGTAGGTAAGAAACGTTCTTGCTAGAAACCCATAGCAGCCACGTAAAACATGCAACAACAATTAGAGGACGTCTAACTTGTTTTTGCAGGGTATGCTATGTGATGTGATATGGCCAAGAAGAATGTGATGAATTATATGTGATGTATGAGATTGATCATGTTCTTGTAATAGGAATCACGACTTGCATGTCGATGAGTATGACAACCGGCAGGAGCCATAGGAGTTGTCTTAATTTATTGTATGACCTGCGTGTCATTGAACAACGCCATGTAATTACTTTACTTTATTGCTAACCGGTAGCCATAGTAGTAGAAGTAATAAGTTGGCGAGACAACTTCATGGAGACACGATGATGGAGATCATGATGATGGAGATCATGGTGTCATGCCGGTGACGATGATGATCATGGAGCCCCGAAGATGGAGATCAAAAGGAGCAAAATGATATTGGCCATATCATGTCACTATTTGATTGCATGTGATGTTTATCATGTTTATGCATCTTGTTTACTTAGGACGACGGTAGTAAATAAGATGATCCCTTACAAAATTTCAAGAAGTGTTCTCCCCTAAATGTGCACCGTTGCTACGGTTCGTCGCTTCTAAGCACCACGTGATGATCGGGTGTGATGGATTCTTACGTTCACATACAACAGGTGTAAGACAGATTTACACAGCGAAAACACTTAGGGTTAACTTGACGAGCCTAGCATGTACAGACATGGCCTTGGAACACGGAGACCGAAAGGTCGAGCATGAGTCGTATAGTAGATACGATCAACATGAAGATGTTCACCGATGATGACTAGTCCGTCTCACGTGATGATCGGACACGGCCTAGTTTGACTCGGATCATGTGATCACTTAGATGACCAGAGGGATGTCTATCTGAGTGGGAGTTCATAAGATGAACTTAATTATCCTGAACATAGTCAAAAGGATTTTGCAAATTATGTCATAGCTCACGCTATAGTTCTACTGTTTAGTTATGTTCCTAGAGAAAATATAGTTGAAAGTTAACAGTAGCAATTATGCGGACAGTAGAAAGCTTATGTCCTTAATGCACCGCTCAGTGTGCTGAACCCCAAACGTCGTCTGTGGATGTTGTGAACATCGGACATACACGTTTTGATAACTGCGTGATAGTTCAGTGAAACGGTTTAGAGTTGAGGCATCAAAGACGTTTTTCGAAATGTCGTGGAACATATGAGATGTTTCGAGGGCTGAAATTGGGATTTCAGGCTTGTGCCCACGTCAAGAGGTATAAGACCTCCGACGATTTTCTTAGCCTGCAAACTAACGGAAAAAAGCTCAATCGTTGAGCTTGTGCTCAGATTGTCTGAGTACAACAATCATTTGAATCGAGTGGGAGTTGATCTTCCAGATGAGATAGTGATGTTTCTCCAAAGTCATTGCCACCAAGCTGCTAGAGCTTTGTGATGAACTATAACATATCAGGGATAGATATGATGATCCTTGAGGTATTCACGATGTTTGACACCGCGAAAGTAGAAATCAAGAAGGAGCATCAATTGTTGATGGTTGGTGAAACCACTAGTTTCAAGAAGGGCAAGGGCGAGAAGGGATACTTCATGAAACAGCAAATCAGCTGCCGCTCTAATAAAGAAACCCAAGGTTGAACCCAAACCCGAGACTAAGTGCTTCTGTAATAAGGGGAACAGCCACTGGAGCAGCATTACCCTAGATACTTGGTAGATGAGAAGGCTGGCAAGGTCGATAGAAGTATATTGGATATACATTATGTTAATGTGTACTTCACTAGTACTCCTAGTAGCACCAGGGTGTTGGATACCGGTTCGGTTGCTAAGTGTTAGTAACTCGAAATAAAAGCTACGGAATAAACGGAGACTAGCTAAAGGTGAGCTGACGATATGTGTTGGAAGTGTTTCCAAGGTTGATGTGATCAAGCATCGCACGCTCCCTCTACCATCGAGATTTGGTGTTGGCATTGAGCATAGACATGATTGGATTATGTCTATCGCAATACGGTTATTCATTTAAGGAGAATAATGGTTACTCTATTTATTTGAATAATACCTTCAATGGTCTTGCACCTAAAGGAATGGTTTATTGAATCTCGATTGTAGTGATACACATTTTCATGCCAAAAGGTATAAGATAGTAATGATAGTACCACTTACTTGTGGCACTGCCATATAAGTCATATTGGTGTAAAACGCATGAAGAAGCTCCATATTGATGGATCTTTGGACTCACTCGTTTTTGAAAGGATTGAGACATGCGAACCATGTTTGTTGGTAGATATGCATGAAGAAACTCCATGCGAATGGACCATTTGAACTCACTTGAGACATGCAAATCATACCACATGGGCAAGATGACTAAAAGCCTCGGTTTCAGTAAAATGGAACCAGAAAGCAACTTGTTGGAAGTAATACATTTTGATGTGTGCAGTCCAATGAGTGCTGAGGCATGTAGTGGATATCGTTATGTTCTTACTTCACAGATGATTTGAGTAGATGCTGAGAATATTTACTTGATGAAACACAAGTCTGAATTATTGAATGGTTCAAGTAATTTCAGTGTGAAGTAGAAGATCATTGTGACAAGAGGATAAAATGTCTATGACATGATCATAGAGATGAATATCTGAGTTACGAGTTTTGGCACGCAATTAAGACATTGTGGAAATTGTTTCACAATAAATACCACCTGGAACACCATAGTGTGATGGTGTGTCCGAACATCATTGTTGCACCCTATTGGATATGGTGCGTACCATGATGTCTCTTATCGAATTACCACTATCGTTCATGGGTTAGGCATTAGAGACAACCGCACTCACTTTAATAGGGCACCACGTAATTCCGTTGAGATGACACCGTATGAACTATGGTTTAGAGAAACCTAAGTTGTTGTTTCTTAAAAGTTTGGGGCTGCGACGCTTATGTGAAAAAGTTTCAGGTTGATAAGCTCGAACCCAAAGCGTATAAAGTGCATCTTCATAGGACACCCAAAACAGTTGGGTATACCTCCTAATTCATATCCGAAAGCAATAGGGATTGTTTCTTGAATCGGATCCTTTCTCGAGGAAAGGTTTCTCTCGAAAGAATTGAGTGGGAGGATGGTGGAGACTTGATGAGGTTATTGAAACCATCACTTCAACAAGTGTGTAGCAGGGCACAGGAAATTGTTCCTGTGGCACCTATACCAATTGAAGTGGAAGCTTATGATAGTGATCATGAAGCTTCGGATCAAGTCACTACCGAACCTCGTAGGATGACAAGGACGCGTGCTGCTTCGGAGTGGTACGGTAATCCTGTCTTGAAGGTCATGTTGCTAGATAACAATGAACCTACGAGCTATGGAGAAGCGATGGTGGGCCCAAATTCTGACAAATGGTTAGAAGCCATGAAATCCGAGATAGGATCCATGTATCATAACAAAGCATGGACTTTGGTGGACTTGCCCGATGATCGGCAAGCCATTGAGATAAATGGATCTTTAAGAAGAAGACGGACGTGGATGGTAATGTCACCGTCTATGAAGCTCGACTTGTGGCGAAGAGTTTTTTCACAAGTTCAAGGAGTTGACTACAATGAGATTTTCTCATCCGTAGCGATGCTTAAGTCCGTCGGATTCATGTTAGCATTAGCTGCATTTATGAAATCTGGTAGATGGATGTCAAAACGAGTTTCCTTACCAGTTTCCGTAAGGAAAGGTTGTATGTGATACAATCAGAAAAGTTTTGTCAATCCTGAAAGATGCTAATAAGTATGCAAAGCTCCAGCAATCCTTCTAGGGACTGGAGTAAGCATCTCGGAGTTGGAACGTATGCTTTGATGATGATCAAAGATTTTGGGTTTATACAAAGTTTATGAGAAACTTGTATTTCCAAAGAAGTGAGTGGGAGCACTATAGAATTTCTGATGAGTATATGTTGTTGACATATTGTTAATCAGAAATGATGTAGAATTTCTGGAAAGCATATAGGGTTATTTGAACAATAAGCATTAAGATCTATAAGATAGATCAAAATGCTCAATAGTACTTTCAAAATAAGCACATACCTTGACATGATCTTGAAGGAGTTCAAGGTGGGTCAGTCAAAGAAGGAGTTCTTGCCTGAGTTGTAAGGTATGAAGTTAAGACTTAAAAGCTCGACCACGACAGAAGAAAGAGGAAGGACGAAGGTCGTCCCCTATGCTTTTATCATAGGCTCTCTACAGTATGCTATGCTGTGTACCGCACCTGAAGTGTGCCTTGCCATGAGTCAGTCAAGGGGTACAAGAGTGATCCAAGAATGGATCACAGGACGGCGGTCAAAGTTATCCTTAGTAACTAGTGGACTAAGGAATTTTCTCGATTATGGAGGTGATAAAGAGTTCGACGTAAAGAGTTACGTTTATGCAAGCTTAACACCTATCCGAATAGCTCTGAGTAGAGATACCGGATACGTATAATGGAGCAACAATTTAGAATAGCTCCAAGTAGAACAGTTATTTGGAATAGCTCCAAATAGAGCGTGGTAGCTGCATCTAGGAGATGACATAGAGATTTGTAAAACACACACGGATCTAAAAGGTTCAGACCCGTTGACTATAACCTCTCTCACAAGCATAACATGATCAAACCCAGAACTCATCGAGTGTTAATCACATGGTAAATGTGAACTAGATTATTGACTCTAGTAAACTCTTTGGGTGTAAGTCACATGGGGATGTGACCTTGAGTGTTAATCACATATCGATGTGAACTAGATTATTGACTCTAGTGCAAGTGGGAGACTGTTGGAAATATGCCCTAGAGGCAATAATAAAAGTATTATTATATTTCCTTGTTCATGATAATTGTCTTTTATTCATGCTATAACTGTATTATCCGTAAATCGTAATACACGTGTGAATACATAGACCACAATATGTCCCTAGTGAGCCTCTAGTTGACTAGCTCGTTGTGATCAACAGATAGTCATGATTTCCTGGCTATGGACATTGGATGTCGTTGATAACGGGATCACATCATTAGGAGAATGATGTGATGGACAAGACCCAATCCTAAGCATAGCACAAAGATCGTGTAGTTCGTTTGCTAGAGCTTTTCTAATGTCAAGTATCTTTTCCTTAGACCATGAGATTGTGCAACTCCCGGATACCGTTGGAATGCTTTGGGTGTACCAAACGTCACAACGTAACTGGGTGGCTATAAAGGTGCATTACAGGTATCTCCGAAAGTATCTGTTGGGTTGGCATGAATAGAGACTGGGATTTGTCACTCCGTGTAAGCGGAGAGGTATCTCTGGGCCCACTCGGTAGGACATCATCATATGCGCAATGTGACCAAGGAGTTGATCACGGGATGATGTGTTACGGAACGAGTAAAGAGACTTGCCGGTAACGAGATTGAACAAGGTATAAGGATACCGACGATCGAATCTCGGGCAAGTACAATACCGCTAGACAAAGGGAATTGCATACGGGATTGATTAAGTCCTTGACATCGTGGTTCATCCGATGAGATCATCGTGGAACATGTGGGAGCCATCATGGGTATCCAGATCCCACTGTTGGTTATTGACCGGAGAACGTCTCGGTCATGTCTGCATGATTCCCGAACCCGTAGGGTCTACACACTTAAGGTTCGATGACGCTAGGGTTATAAAGGAAGCTTGTATGTGGTTACTGAATGTTGTTCGGAGTCCCGGATGAGATCCCGGACGTCACGAGGAGTTCCGGAATGGTCCGGAGGTAAAGATTTATATATGGGAAGTCCTATTTTGGCCACCGGAAAATGTTCGGGATTTTTCGGTATTGTACCGGGAAGGTTCTAGAAGGTTCCGGAGTGGGGCCCACCTGCATGGGGGACCCACATGAACGTGGGTAGTGGGGGCAAGGCCCCACACCCCTGGTCAAGGCGCACCAAGATCCCCCCTTAGAAGGAATAAGATCATATCCCGAAGGGATAAGATCAAGATCCCTAAAAGGGGGGATAACAATCGGTGGGGAAGGAAATGATGGGATTTCTTTCCTCCCACCTTGGCCAACGCCCCAATGGACTTGGAGGGCAATAAATCAGCCCCTCCACCCCTATATATAGTGGGGAGGCGCATAGGAGCTTAACACGAAGTTCTGGCGCAGCCCTCCCCCTCTCCCAAGTAGTCCCTCCTCTCCCGTGGTGCTTGGCGAAGCCCTGCAGGATTGCCACGCTCCTCCATCACCACCACGCCGTTGTGCTGCTGTTGGATGGAGTCTTCCTCAACCTCTCCCTCTCTCCTTGCTGGATCAAGGCGTGGGATACGTCACCGGGCTGTACGTGTGTTGAACGCGGACGTGCCGTCCGTTCGGCACTAGGATCTCCGGTGATTTGGATCACGACGAGTATGACTCCTTCAACCCCGTTCTCTTGAACGCTTCCGCTTAGCGATCTACAAGGGTATGTAGATGCACTCTCCTTTCTACTCGTTGCTGGTCTCTCCATAGATAGATCTTGGTGATACGTAGGAAAATTTTGAATTTCTGCTACGTTCCCCAACACCAGGCCCCCAGCCAAGACCGTACCCCGGCATCGCTCCAAAAGTACGAAGCCAAGAGGGAACGCGCCGGACTTGCGAGACATATTGGAGGACAAAGCAAGACAATCCAGATCCATCTACGGATCACGTGGGCGCCGCACGACCCACGACGAATACCGTCGCGCCGGATACAATAACCCCGGCCGGGCCGAGCATAGCAGACAGCGCTCTCTCGAGCTGCGTCGCGATATTGCTCAATACAGAGGCGCCGCACACCCGCTATGCTTCACTGACGAAGTAATGGATCATCAAATCCCTGAAGGGTTTAAACCCGTAAACATTGAATCCTACGATGGCACAACAGACCCCGCGGTTTGGATAGAAGATTATCTTCTCCACATCCATATGGCCCGCGGCGACGATCTCCACGCCATCAAGTATCTCCCGCTCAAGCTTAAAGGACCAGCTCGGCATTGGCTTAACAGCTTGCCCGCAGAGTCAATTGGGTGTTGGGAAGACCTGGAGGCCGCATTCCTTGATAACTTCCAAGGCACGTATGTGCGACCACCAGACGCCGATGACCTAAGCCACATCATTCAGCAGCCAGACGAATCGGCCAGACAATTCTGGACACGGTTCTTGACGAAGAAAAATCAAATTGTCGATTGTCCGGATGCAGAGGCCCTTGCAGCCTTCAAACATAACATCCGGGACGAATGGCTAGCCCGGCACCTGGGGCAGGAAAAGCCGAAATCCATGGCAGCCCTCACATCGTTAATGACCCGCTTTTGCGCGGGAGAGGACAGCTGGCTAGCTCGCAGCAACAATCTCCGTAAAAATTCTGGCAGTCCGGATACTAAGGACAACAACAGCAGGTCACGCCGAAACAAAAACAAATGCCGCATTAACCGCGATGATAAGGAGGATAGGACAGTTAACGCCGGATTCCGAGGCTCTAAACCTGGTCAGCGGAAAAAGCCATTCAAAAGAACCACTCCGGGTCCGTCCAATCTGGACCGAATACTCGACCGCTTATGCCAGATACATGGCACCTCTGAAAAGCCAGCTAACCACACTAATAGAGATTGCTGGGTGTTCAAGCAGGCCGACAAGTTAATTGCCGAAAACAATGACAAGGGGCTAAACAGCGACGACGAGGAAGAGACCCGACCGCCGAACAATAGAGGACAGAAGGGTTTTCCCCCACAAGTGCGGACGGTGAATATGATATACGCGACCCATATACCCAAGAGGGAGAGGAAACGCGCACTAAGGGACGTCTATGCGATGGAGCCAGTCGCCCCGAAGTTCAATCCATGGTCCTCTTGTCCGATCACTTTCGATCGAAGAGACCATCCGACCAGCATACGCCATGGAGGATTCGCCGCATTGGTTTTAGACCCAATCGTCGATGGATTTCACCTCACGAGAGTCCTGATGGACGGCGGCAGTAGCCTGAACCTGCTTTATCAGGATACAGTGCGCAAAATGGGCATAGACCCCTCAAGGATTAAACCTACAAAGACAACCTTTAAAGGTGTCATACCAGGAGTGGAAGCCAACTGTACAGGCTCCGTCACACTGGAAGTGGTCTTCGGATCCCCGGATAATTTCCGGAGCGAAGAGTTAATCTTCGACATAGTCCCATTTCGCAGCGGCTATCACGCTCTGCTCGGACGAACCGCATTTGCAAAATTCAACGCGGTGCCGCATTATGCATACCTAAAGCTCAAGATGCCAGGCCCTCGCGGAGTTATCACGGTCAATGGGAATACAGAACGCTCCCTTCGCACGGAGGAACATACAGCGGCTCTCGCGACAGAAGTACAGAGTAGCCTTTTAAGGCAATTTTCGAGTCCGGCCGTTAAAAGGCCGGATACAGCAAAACGCGCCCGGAGCAATGCCAACCAAGACCACCTAGCACGATCAGAGCACGCGTAGCAATGCGGCCCCAACCCTCGCCCGCGCATGATCGCAAGAATAACACTCCGTGCACATCATTACGCTTTGGAGATACCATGGGCACAGGGGAGGGGGCACGATCGCAACGGACCCAGAGTGCGGTTCGACCACACCAGGGGCTCGCAAGTGTGCCCCCCTTTTTTTATTTTTTATTTTTTTCTTCTTTTGTGTACACAGGACTCCGTTAACCAGAGACCCTGTCCGGCGATGAACCTGCCGAACTCATGATGCAACAGTCAGGGACGAAAGAAGGCTGCGACGAACATTCAGGTGGTCTCAATTACGAGCATTAAATTCGATTATATACACCAAGTCCGCAGCTCACCCCTGAAGGGGGACATGTTTACTTAGTCCAAATCCCTTGCTTACCGCACTATTTGTATCAGTCCGCTCTACTAGCAAACTTTCTTTCATTCATAATGCAGCACCTTTTTGATTGCAATTGCATTACCTTTTATATATATGTTCATTACATGACATCTTGCACCCGTATATTTTGGTGCGGCCGAATACGCCAGGGGCTTCTGTTCCCCAAATTATGGTGTGATAAAGTCCGAACACTTTCATAAGTGCGGCACCCCGAACTTATAGCATTATATGAATCGGCTCCGAATCATGTCTTGGGTCAATAGTTGGGTTTGCCCGGCTCCCATGTTTTGGTGCCTTACGTTCCGTTCTGTCGGCTAAGGTGGCACTGGGAGAACCACTGCAATTGCGCCCCGGTTGATCCGGGCGAGCGCCTCAATGGAGAAAGCTAAAACTGACTGGCATGATAAGGCGAGAGACTGGTCGCTGTTCGAGAGGTTTTTTCAGGTCCTTAAAGACTCACGCCGCTTCAAGCGAAGTTCCGGACAATGTCCGACGAAGGCGTGGATAGCGCCCCGGATTCGGTCTTCCGAATACCAGGGGCTTCGCCGAAATTTAAAATTATAGAATTCTATGGCTAAGTGAGAGTGTTCAAGCATTATAAGTCCGGTTGCCTTGTTCGTTGTGTTGAGCGCCTCCCTCGATGGACCCAACAATGGGAACAAGAGTGCTCAAGTTTATCCTGAACACCCCAGCACTCGTGGCTTGGGGGCTGAAGCCAACGACTTGCCATCTCTCAGATTTTATAAACGGACGCATAGAAGGTAATATTTTAAATTAAACAAGCGTTGCTTAACGCGCACATGAACAAAGTTTCAGCGCGCAGGATAATACATAGCAAATTCACTCAAAGATTACATTTTTGGGGCACTCATCCGCAATATCGCGGGCTCCCTTCAGGACAGATTTATAATACATTTCGGGCGTGCAATATTCCTTGCCCGGTGGCGGTGGGTCCGTGAGAAGCTTCTCCGCATCCAACTTGCCCCATTGCACCTTCGTGCGGGCAAGGGCCCGACGAGTGCCTTCAATACAGGCGGAGCGCTTGATGACATCCACCCAGGGGCATGCATCCACCAGCCGCCGCACGAGGCCAAAGTAGCTCCCAGGCATGGCCTGTCCAGGCCACAGCCGGACTATAAGGCCCTTCATGGCCTCTTCAGCTACCTTGTGGAGTTCGACCAACTGCTTCAGCTGGTCGCTTGGGGGCACCGGGTGTCCGGCCTCAGCATACTGAGACCAGAAGACTTTTTCCGTCGAGCTCCCCTCCTCGCCATGATAGAATGCGGCGGCATCAGATGCACTACGCGGCAGATCTGCAAACGCCCCTGGAGAGCTCCGAATGCGGGTAAGTGTCAGGTATTTTACATTAACATGCTTGCTTTGCATGAAAAATGCCTTACCCGCCGCTATTTTCTTTACATCTTCCACCTCCTGAATGGCCTTATGGGCTTCGGCCTTGGCGGACTTGGCACTTTCGAGAGCCGAGGCAAGCTCGGACTCTCGAGTCTTGGAGTCACGCTCCAACCTCTCATGTTTCTCCATGAGAGCCTGGAGCTCTTGCCGTACTTCCGCCACCCGCGCCTCCTGCTTTTCTCTCTCGGCCCGTTCCGTGGCCGCACTGCGTTCGGCCGCAGACACAGCCTCCTTCAGGGCTGCCACCTCGTTAGTGGCCCCTGCAATACACATATTATCCTTGTTAATTATATTGCAACCAAAATCCTTTTCTGTAAGGTAACTATTCAAAGTGGTGTTACTCACCTTCTTTGTCCTCGAGCTGCTTCTTCACATGGCCGAGCTCTCGCTCGGACCGCTTGAGATCCTGCTTTAGCACATCAACCTCCGCCGTTAATGCGGCAGAGGCCAGCAGCGCAGCCTGCAAACCCATATTGACATATTTTTAGCAACCCTGCGCATATCTTGTTAGATCCTCAGTCCGGCTTTTCTTTCCGAACACCGAACTGAGCATCAGGGGCTACTGTCTATGCGGTATTACATTACATAATTTTAACTTCTTACCTCAAAGCCTGTTAGAAGGCTGCTGCAGGCTTCGGTCAGCCCGCTTTTGGCGAGCCGAACCTTTTGAATCACCGCACTCATGATAGTGCGGTGTTCTTCCTCAATGGAAGCACCTTTAAGCGCCTCCAACAAGTTATCCGGCGCCTCCGGTTGGACGGAGGCTGCCGGTGTCACGGTCTTGCCCTTCTTTCGAAGGGACCGCTTGCCGGACTCTGGAACCACTGTGGGTTCCGATGTAGAGTCCGGCGCAAAATCCGGGAGGCTGCCTGACGGCGCCTCCGGAGCCTCCTCCTGATGGGTCCCTCTCTGGGATCCCACCTCGGCGTCCTCGTCGGCGTGTGGGGTAGAGGCAGTCGGAAGTGAATTCACATCCGATGAGGCCAAGGACCCGCTTGATGAAGCGGGGAGATCATCATCAGCCGGACTACGGACAGAATGCGGCGTTAGAAGGACACTACGTGACATAAAAGATATTGCATATAAAGGATCCGGATACTTACGATCTCGCCGGACGCCTGGCCCTTGGAGGCCACTCACCCTCGCCAACGCTGGTGTTGGCGAAACTGTCCGGGGGGATAGTTCTCCCCCTCTTGGACCCTTCGGCCTCCCCTATTGGGGAAGCCTTCCTCTTCTTCTCTCCCCCCTCCGGGAGAGAGTACTCCTCCTCCTCCTCGTCTTCGGGGGAGGAGTCCGCGTCGTCATCAGACGCCTGATTGCGGGAGCTCTTTCGAGTCCCCGCGGCCACCTTCTTGGCCTTCTTCTCCGGCACCACGTGCGGTGCCGGAACCAGCAGCCCTGCTAAGCAGGCGTCCACTGGATCTTCTGGCATGGGAGCCGGGCTGATAAGCTGCCTGGCCTTCTCCATCCATTCCTGTCAAAGGAAAGGAAGGGATGAAACCCTCCTATAATCAATTCGATTACTACAAAGTGTCCCGTAATGGGGTTGAATCACTTACCTCGTCAGTCGGATACTGCGAGCTGAATCCGCGATCTTCCATCGCGGATGCGGGGGCTTCGGCGCCCTTAAACAGCACCCTCCAGGCGCCTTCGTATGTCGTATCGAAGAGCCCGCTCAGCGCCTGGTGCTGTTCCGGATTGAACTCCCACAGATTGAATGCCCGTTCTTGGCATGGGAGAATCCGGCGGATGAGCATGACTTGGACCATGTCGACGAGCCTGAGCTTATTGCTCACCAGCTTCTGGATGCAGGTTCGGAGTCCTGTCACCTCCTTCGGATCGCCCCACAGCAAGCCCTTCTCTTTCCAGGAGGTGAGCTGCGTGAGGACGCCAGATCTAAACTCGGGGGCCGCCGCCCATGTGGGCTTGCATGGCTCGGTGATGTAGAACCACCCCAATTGCCACCCCTTGACGGAGTCCACAAAGGCCCCTTCGAGCCAAAGGACGTTGGGTAATTTACCCAACATGGCGCCTCCGCATTCCTCTTGCGTGCCCTTCACAACCTTCGGCTTGACGTTGAAGGTCTTGAGCCACAGGCCGAAGTGGGGCCGGATGCAGAGGAAGGCCTCACACACGACGATGAATGCCGAGATGTTGAGGATGAAGTTCGGCGCCAGATCGTGGAAATCCAGGCCGTAATAGAACATGAGCCCCCGGACGAATGGATGGAGCGGAAAGCCCAGTCCGCGGAGGAAGTGGGGAAGGAAGACGACCCTCTCGTGAGGCCCAGGGGTAGGGACGAGCTGCCCCTCGTCGGGCAGCTGATGCGCGATATCGCCGGAGAGGTATCCGGCGTTGTGCAGCTTGGTGATGTGCTCCTCCTTAACGGTGGAGGCCAACCACTTGCCTCCCCCTCCGGACATATTCGGAGAAGGTCGAGGCGAGATGCGCGAGCTTGGGCATTGAAGCTTGAGTGCGCAGAAATGTATAAGCAAAGGAGGAAGAAGGCGTAGGTGAGAAGGTAAATCCTTATCCCTTATATATAGGCGGACGAAACTGTGCGTCCCCCACCGGCCTGGTAAAACTCGCTTATCTCCCAAGTGCCACCATCAATGGCGCGGTTGGGTTACCCACGTCCGTATTGATGAGAATCCCGGAATAAGGGGAACACGATCTCTGCTTCGACAAGACGTGCCAAGGAAACCGCTTCGCTAAACGTGCTGAGGCGGTATAGTAAAAAATGATTCAAACAGTGGCTTGGTAGCGGTGTGATGTCACGCCGCATAATACGTCAGCAGATTGAACTAAGTGTACATTTATTCTCTCTACGGTGGAATGTGGAATTTATTTTGCAGAGCCAGACACTATCCTGGTGTTCACGATCTTCTCTGGATTATTCAAGGGAGGAACCCGCCTTGCAATGCCGAACATTATGCGCGCCGGACTTATCGTCATTGAAGCCTGGTTCAGGGGCTACTGAGGGAGTCCTGGACTAGGGGGTGTCCGGACAGCCGGACTATCATCGTCCGCCGGACTCCAAGACTACGAAGATACAAGATTGAAGACTCCGTCCCATGTCCGGATGGGACTTTCCTTGGCGTGGAAGGCAAGCTTGGCGATACGGATATGTAGATCTCCTACCATTGTAACCGACTCTGTGTAACCCTAGCCTCCTCCGGTGTCTATATAAACCGGATGGCTTTAGTCCGTAGGACAACATACATTACAACAATCATACCATAGGCTAGCTTCTAGGGTTTAGCCTCCTTGATCTGGTAGATCCACTCTTGTACTACCCATATCATCAATATTAATCAAGCAGGACATAGGGTTTTACCTCCATCGAGAGGGCCCGAACCTGGGTAAAACATCGTGTCCCACGTCTCCTGTTCCCATCCGCCTAGACGCACAGTTCGGGACCCCCTACCCAAGATCCGCCGGTTTTGACACCGACACCCCCCCTCCATCTTTGCGTCAGCTAGCGGACGACAAAGAATCTTTGCCGTCCGCTGGCTGATGGCAAAGGCTTTCGTTGCCATCAGCCAGTTCTTTGCCGTCTGCTTTCGGGTAGCTGATGGCAAAGAGCTTCTTTGTTGTCCGCTAGCTGACGGCAAAGAGCTGGCAGATGGCAAAGTAGCTGATTCCAGTAGGCGGGGGGCGGTGGCGGGTCAGGCGGCGGGGGAGGGGGTGGGAGCGGCGGCGGCGGGTGCGGTGGCGGGTGCGGCGAGGGCGGGGCCGGGCGGCGGGGGGCGGTGGCGGGTGCGGCGAGGGCGGGGCCGGCGCCGGGCGGCGGGGGCGGGGGCGGAGGAGGTCGAGGGAGAGAGATGAGTAACGGGCGGGGGAGGGGGCTCAGCCGTTAGTTAGGTTAGTTAGGGCAGCCTTTGCCGTCCGCCCTCCTTTGCCGTCCGCTTTTCTTCATATTTGCCGTCTGCGGCGGACGGCAAAGCGGGGGGACGTTAAGTATTTTTTAACCAGCTCCTCAGTGGGCCCCCCCTCCATCTTTGCCGTCAGCTAGCGGACGGCAAAGAATCTTTTCCGTCCGCTAGCGGATGGCAAAGAGCTGGCTGATGGCAAAGGCTTTCGTTGCCATCAGCCAGTTCTTTGTCGTCTACTTTCGGGTAGCTGATGGCAAAGAGCTTCTTTGCTGTCCGCTAGCTGACGGCAAAGAGCTGGCAGATGGCAAAGTAGCTGATTCCAGTAGTGTTGCTAGAATCCCGTCGCAGACACGTAAAACTTGCAGCAACAAAGTAGAGGACGTCTAACTTGTTTTTGCAGTGCTTGTTGTGATGTGATATGGTCAAGACATGATGTGATATAAATTGTTGTATGAGATGATCATGTTTTGTAACAAAGTTATCGGCAACTAGCAGGAGCCATATGGTTGTCGCTTTATTGTATGCAGTGCAATAGCCATGTAATTGGTTTACTTCATCACTAAGTGGTAGCGATAGTCGTAGTAACAATAGTTGGCGAGACGACAACGATGCTACGATGGAGATCAAGGTGTCGCGCCGGTGACAATGGAGATCATGATGATGCTTCGGTGATGGAGATCATGAGCACAAGATGATGATGGCCATATCATGTTACATATTTTGATTGCATGTGATGTTTATATTGTATGCATCTTATTTTGCTTAGTACGGCAGTAGCATTATAAGATGATCCCTTACTAAATTTCAAGGTATAAGTGTTCTCCCTGAGTATGCACCGTTGCTACAGTTCTTCGTGCCGAGACACCACGTGATGATCGGGTGTGATAAGCTCTATGTTCACATACAATGGGTGCATGCCAGTTTTGCACATGCATAATACTTAGGTTAAACTTGATGAGCCTAGCATATGGAGATATGGCCTCGGAACACTGAGGCCGAAAGGTCAAGCGTGAATCCTATGGTAGATATGATCAACATAGTGATGTTCACCATGAAAACTACTCCATCTCACGTGATGATTGGATATGGTTTAATTGATTTGGAACATGTGATCATTTAGATGACTAGAGGGATGTCTATCTAGGTGGGAGTCCTTAAGTAATATGATTAATTGAACTTTAATGTATCATGAACTTAGTCCTAATAGTATTTTGCAAATTATGTTGTATATCAATAGCTCACGTTATAGCTTCCCTATGTTTTTATATGTTCCTACAGAAAACTAAGTTGAAACATGACAGTAGCAACGATGCGGACTAGGTCTGTGATCTGAGGTGTATCCTCATTGCTGCACAGAAGAATTATGTCTTTGATGCACCGCTAGGTTACACACCTATTGCAGGAGCAGATGCAGACGTTATGTACGTTTGGCTAGCTTAATATGATGACTACTTGATAGTTTAGTGCACCATGCTTTACGGCTTAGAATCGGGACTTCAAAGACATTTTGAACGTCATGGACCATATGAGATGTTCCAGGAGTTGAAGTTAATATTTCAAGCAAATACCCGAGTTGAGAGATATAAAGTCTCCAACAAGTTCTATAGCTAAAAGATCGAGGAGAATAGCCCAAGCATTGAGCATGTGCTCAGATTGTCTGGGTACTACAATCGCTTGAATCAAGTGGTAGTTAATCTTCTAGATAAAATTATTGATTGACAGAGTTCTCTAGTCACCATCACCAAGTTACTGGAACTTCGTGATGAACTATAGTATGCAAGGGATGACGAAAATGATTCTCAAGCTCTTCGTGATGTTGAAATCGACGAAGGTGGAAATCAAGAAAGAGCATCAAGTGTTGAACCTAAATAAATGTTATTTGGTGTTTGCGTTGAGCATAAATATGATTAGATCATGTTTATTGTAATACGGTTATTCATCTAAGACAGAGAATAAATTGTTATTCTGTTTACATGAATAAAACCTTCTATGGTCATACACCCAATGTTGATAGTTTATTGAATCTTGATCGTAGTGATACACATATTCATAATATTGATGCCAAAATATGCAAAGTTGATAATGATAGTGCAAAATATTTGTGGCACTACTGTTTGGGTCATATCAGTGTAAAGCACATGAAGAAACTCCATAAAGATGGACTTTTGGAATCACTTGATAATGGATCATTTGATGCTTGTGAACCGTGCCTTAATGGCAAGATGACTAACATTCCGTTGTTCGGAACAATGGAACGAGCTAGTGACTTACTGGAAATAATACATACCGATGTATGCGGTCCAATGAGTGTTGATGCTCGTGGCGGGTATCATTATTTTCTGACCTTCACAGATGATTTGAGCAAATATGGGTTTATCTAATGAAACACAAGTCTGAAACATTTGAAAAGTTCAAAGAATTTTAGAGTGAAGTGGAGAATCATCGTAACAACAAAATAAAGTTTCTACAATCTAATCATAGAGGAGAATATTTGAGTTACGAGTGTTGCCTTCATTTAAAACAATGTGGAATAGTTTCACAGCTCACGCCACATGGAACACCACAGCGTAATGGTGTGTCCGAACGTCGTAACCGCACTTTATTGGATATGGTGCGATCTATGATATCTCTTACCGGTTTACCACTATCATTTTGGGGTAATGCATTAGAGACAGCTGCATTCACTTTAAATAGGGCACCATCAAAATCCGTTGAGACGATGCCTTATGAATTGTGGTTTGGCAAGAAACCAAAGTTGTCATTTCTTAAAGTTTGGGACTGCGATGCTTATGTGAAAAAGCTTCAACCTGATAAGCTCGAACCCAAATCGGAGAAGTGCATCTTCATAGGATACCCAAAGGAAACTATTGGGTACACCTTCTATCATAGATCCAAAGGCAAGATATTCGTTGCTAAGAATGGATCCTTTCTAGAGAAGGAGTTTCTCTCAAAAGAAGTGAGTGGGAGGAAAGTAGAGCTTGATGAGGTAATTGTACCTTCTCCTGAATTGGAAAGTAGTTTATCACAGAAATCAGTTCCAGTGATTCCTACACCAATTAGTGAGAAAGCTAATGATGATGATCATGAAACTTCAGGTCAAGTTACTACAGAACCTCGTAGGTCTTCTAGAGTATGGTCCACACCAGAATGGTACGGTAATCCTATCCTGGAAGTCATGTTACTAGACCATGATGAACCTACGAATTATGGGGAAGTGATGATGAGACTAGATTCCGCGAAATGTCTTGAGGCCATGAGATCTGAGATGGGATCCATGTATGAGAACAAAGTGTGGACTTTGGTGGACTTGCCCGATGATCGGCAAGCCATAGAATATAAATGGATCTTCAAGAGGAAGACGGACGCTGATAGTAGTGTTACTATCTACAAAGCTTGACTTGTTGCAAAAGGTTTTCGACAAGTTCAAGGTGTTGACTACAATGAGATTTTCTCAACTGTAGTGATGCTCAAGTCTGTCCGCATCATGTTAGCAATTGCTGCATTTTATGATTATGAAATTTGGCAAATGGCTGTCAAAACTGCATTCCTGAATGGATTTCTGGAAGAAGAGTTGTATATGATGCAACCAGAAGGTTTTGTCGATCCAAAGGGTGCTAACAAAGTGTGCCAGCTCCAGCGATCCATTTATGGACTGGTGCAAGCCTCTCGGAGTTGGAATAAATGCTTTGATAGTGTGATCAAAGCATATGGTTTTATACAGACTTTTTGGAGAAGCCTGTATTTACAAGAAAGTGAGTGGGAGCTCTGTAACATTTCTAATATTATATGTGGATGACATATTGTTGATTGGAAATGATATAGAATTTCTGGATAGCATAAAGGGATACTTGAATAAGAGTTTTTAATTGGAAGACCTCAATGAAGTTGCTTACAAATTGGGCATCAAGATCTATAGAGATAGATCAAGATGCTTGATAAGATTTTTCAATGAGTAAATACCTTGACAAGTTTCTGAAAGAGTTCAAAATGGATCAGTCAAAGAACAAATTCTTGTCTGTATTACAAGGTGTGAAGTTGAGTAAGACTCAAAGCCCGACCACGGCAGAAGATAGAAATAGGATGAAAGTCATTCCCTCTGCCACAGTCATAGGATCTATAAAGTATGTTGTGCTGTGCACCAGGCCTATTGTGTACCTTGCTCTGAGTTTGGAAAGGGGGTACAACAGTGATCTAAGAGTAGATCATTGGTCAGCGGTCAAAATTATCCTTGGCGAGGACTAAGGAAATGTTTCTTGGTGATGGGGGTGATAAAGAGTTCGTCGTAAAGAGTTACGTCGATGCAAGCTTTTACACCGATCCAGATGACTCTAAGTCTCAATCTGGATACATATTGAAAGTGGGAGCAATTAGGTAGAGTAACTCCATGCAGAGCATTGTAGACATAGAATATTTGCAAAATACATACGGCTCTGATTGTGACAGACCCGTTGACTAAACTTCAATCACGAGCAAAACATGATCACACCTTAGTACTCTTTGGGTGCTAATCACATAGTGATGTGAACTAGATTATTGAATCTAGTAAACCCTTTCGGTGTTGGTCACATGTTGATGTGAACTATGGGTGCTAATCACATACAAATGTGAACTATTGGTGTTAAATCACATGGAGATGTGAACTAGATTATTGACTCTAGTGCAAGTGGGAGACAGAAGGAAATATGCCCTAGAGGCAATAATAAAGTTATTATTTATTTCCTTATTTCATGATAAATGTTTATTATTCATGCTAGAATTGTATTAACCGGAAACTTAGTACATGTGTGAATACATAGACAAAACATAGTGTCCCTAGTATGCCTCTACTTGACTAGCTCGTTAATCAAAGATGGTTATGTTTCCTAACCATATACATGTGTTGTCATTTGATGAATGAGATCACATCATTAGGAGAATGATGTGATGGAAATGACCCATCCATTAGATTAGCATTATGATGGTGTCAGTTTCATTGCTACTGCTTTCTTCATGACTTATACAAGTTCCTCAGAATATGAGATTATGCAACTCCCGAATACCGGAGGAAAACTTTGTGTGCTACCAAATGTCACAACATAAATGGGTGATTATAAAGGTGCTCTACAGGTGTCTCCGAAGGTGTTTATTGCATAGATCGAGATTAGGATTTGTCACTCCGTGTTTCGGAGAGGTATCTCTAGGCCCTCTCGGTAATACTCATCACTATAAGCCTTGGAAGCATTGTGACTAATGAGTTAGTTGCGGTATGAAGTATTACAGAACGAGTAAAGAGACTTGCCGGTAATGAGATTGAACTAGGTACGATGATACCGACGATCGAATCTCGGGCAAGTAACATACCGATGACAAAGGGAACAACGTATGTTATTATGCGGTTTGACCGATAAAGATCTTCGTAAAATATGTAGGAGCCAATATGAGAATCTAGGTTCCGCTATTGGTTATTGACCGGAGATGTGTCTCGGTCATGTCTACATAGTTCTCGAACCCGTAGGGTCCGCACGCTTAACGTTTGGTGACGATTTGTATTATGAGTTATATGATTTTATGACCGAAGTTTGTTCGGAGTCCCGGATAAGATCACAGACATGACAAGGAGTCTCGAAATGGTCGAGATGTAAAGATCGATATATTGGAAGGCTATATTCGGACATCGAAAAGGTTTCGAGTGATTCGGGTATTTTTGGAGTACCTGGGGAGTTACGGGAATTCATCCGGGGGAGTAATGGGCCTTAATGGGCCATACAGGAAAGGAGAGAAGGGCCTCAAGGGGTGGCCGCACGCCCCCCATGGGCTGGTCCGAATTGGACTAGGAGGGGGTGGCGCCCCCTTCCTTCCTTCTCCCCTCTTCCTCCTTCCCTCCTTCTCCTACTAGGAATAGGAAAGAGGAGGGGAATCCTACTTGGACTGGGGAGTCCTAGTAGGATTCCCCACACCTGCCCCCCCCCCCGGGCCGGCTACCTCTTCCCTCCCATCCTTTATATACGTGGCTAGGGGGCTCCCCATAGACACACAAGTTGATCGTTAGCCATGTGCGGTGCCCCCCTCAACAGTTTTCCACCTCGGTCATATCATCGTAATGCTTAGGCGAAGCCCGGCGCCGGTAACTTCATCATCACCGTCACCACGCCGTCATGCTGACAGAACTCTCCCTCGGCCTCAGTTGGATCTAGAGTTCGAGGGACGTCACCGAGCTGAACGTGTGCAGATCTCGGAGGTGTCGTGCGTTCGGTACTTGATCGGTTAGATCGCGAAGACGTTCGACTACCTCAACCGCGTTAACTAAACGCTTCCTTTTTCGGTCTACGAGGGTACGTGGGCACACTCTCCCCTCTCGTTGCTATGCATCACCTAGATAGATCTTGCGTGATCATAGGAAATTTTTTGAAATCACTGCGTTCCGCAAGAGTGGTATCAGAGCCAGGTCTATGCATAGATATTATATGCACGAGTAGAACACAAAGAGTTGTGGGCGATAATAGTCATACTGCTTACCAGCATGTCATACTTTGATTCAGCGGTATTGTTGGATGAAGCGGCTCAGACCAACATTACGCATACGCTGACGCGAGACTAGTTCTACCGACATGCTTCGTACAAAGGTGGCTAGTGAGTGTTTGTTTCTCCAACTTTAGTCGAATCGAGTGTGGCTACGCCCGGTCCTTGTTGAAGGTTAAAACAGAACACTTGACGAAAAATCGTTGTGGTTTTGATGCGTAGGTAAGAATGGTTCTTGCTAGAAGCCCGTAGCAGCCATGTAAAACTTGCAGCAACAAAGTAGAGGACGTCTAACTTGTTTTTGCAGGGCTTGCTGTGATGTGATATGGTCAAGACATGATGTGATATAAATTGTTGTATGAGATGATCATGTATTGTAACAAAGTTATCGGCAACTAGCAGGAGCCATATGGTTGTCGCTTTATTGTATGCATTGCAATCGCCATGTAATTGTTTTACTTTCTCACTTAGCAGTAGCGATAGTCGTAGTAACAATAGTTGGCGAGATGACAACGATGCTATGATGGAGATCAAGGTGTCGCGCTGGTGACGATGGAGATCATGACGATGCTTCGGTTATGGAGATCATGAGCACAAGATGATGATGGTCATATCATGTCACATATTTTGATTGCATGTGATGTTTATCTTTTATGCATCTTATTTTTCTTAGTACAGCGGCAGCATTATAAGATGATCCCTTACTAAATTTCAAGGTATAAGTGTTCTCCCTGAGTATGCACCATTGCTACAGTTCTTCGTGCTGAGACACCAAATGATGATCGGGTGTGATAAGCTCTATGTTCACATACAACGGGTGCAAGCCAGTTTTGCACACGCGGAATACTCGGGTTAAACTTGACGAGCCTAGCATATGCAGATATGGCCTCAGAACACTGAGATCGAAAGGTCGAGCGTGAATCATATAGTAGATATGATCAACATAGTGATGTTCACCATTGAAAACTATTCCATCTCACGTGATGTTTGGACATGGTTTAGTTGATTTAGAACACGTGATCATTTAGATGACTAGAGGGATGTCTATCTAAGTGGGAGTTCTTAAGTAATATGATTAATTAAACTTTAATTTATCATGAACTTAGTCCTGATAGTATTTTGCAAATTATGTTGTAGATCAATAGCTCACGTTATAGCTTCCCTATGTTTTTATATGTTCCTAGAGAAAACTAAGTTGAAAGATGATAGTAGCAATGATGCGGACTAGGTCAGTGATCTGAGGTGTATCCTCATTGCTGCAAGAAGAATTATGTCTTTGATGCACCGCTAGGTGACAGACCTATTGCAGGAGCAGATGCAGATGTTATGAATGTTTGGCTAGCTTAATATGATAACTACTTGATAGTTTAGTGCACCATGCTTTACAGCTTAGAATCGGAACGTCAAAGACATTTTGAATGTCATGGACCATATGAGATGTTCCAGGAGTTGAAGTTAATATTTCAAGAAAATACCCTAGTTGAGAGATATAAAGTCTCCAACAAGTTCTATAGCTAAAAGATGGAGGAGAATAGCCCAAGCAGTAAGCATGTGCTCAGATTGTCTGGGTACTACAATCGCCTGAATCAAGTGGTAGTTAATCTTCGAGATAAAATATTGATTGACAGAGTTCTCTAGTTGCTATGCATCACCTAGATAGATCTTGCGTGATCGTAGGAAATTTTTTGAAATTACTGTGTTCCCCCACAAAATCCATCATTAACTTATTCCACATTCTTCCTTCTTTACAATTCTGCATTACATCTTTAAAATTAGCATCATGCGCATATTGATCTTTGATGGTCTCCAAACCAAATATTTTGAAGTCGAGTTGTGAAAGCATAGTATAGCGACGAGACAATGCATCAGCAATAACATTTGTTTACCCTTCTTGTGTTTAATGACATAAGGGAAAGTCTCAATGAATTCAACCCATTTAGCATGTCTACGATTCAGTTTAGCTTGACTTTTAATATGTTTCAAAGATTCATGATCATAATGTATAACAAATTCTTTGGGCCATAAATAATGTTGCCATGTTTCTAAAGTACGAACAAGAGCATATAATTCTTTATCACAAGTAGAATAATTCAGACTAGGCCCACTCAATTTTTCAGAAAAGTATGCAACAGGTTTGCCATCTTGTAATAACACACCTCCTAATCCAATTCCACTAGCATCACATTCAAGCTCAAAAGTCTTATTAAAATCAGGAAGTTGGAGTAAGGGAGCATGTGTCAACTTATCTTTCAATACCGTGAAGGCTTCTTCCTGTGCGGTATCCCAAACGAAAGGCACATCCTTCTTTGTAAGCTCATTGAGAGGTGCAGCAATGGTGCCAAAATCTCTTACAAAACACCTATAGAATCCAGTGAGGCCAAGAAAACTCCTCAATTGTGTGATGTTCTGGGCTGTGGCCAACTCTCAATAGCTTCGATCTTGGCTTTATCAACCTCAATTCCCTGCGGAGTAACAACATAGCCAAGAAAAGATACTCGGTCGGTGCAAAAGGTGCACTTCCCAAGGTTACCAAACAAACATGCATCACGTAGAGCAATAAAAACAACATGTAAATGTTCCAAATGTTCCTCCAAAGATATGTTATAAATCAGTATATCATCAAAATAGACTACCATAAATCGTCCAATGAAAGCACGTAAAACTTTGTTCATTAATCCCATGAAAGTACTAGGTGCATTAGTTAACCCAAAAGGCATGATTAACCACTCATATAATCCAAAGTTAGTTTCAAATGCTTTTTTCCATTCATGTCTCAGTTTCATACGAATTTGATGGTATCCACTACGCAAATCAACTTTGGAGAATATTGTAGAGACACTCAATTCATCAAGCATATCATCAAGCCTAGGAATAGGATGACGATAACGAATAGTAATATTATTAATGCCTCTACGATCAACACACATATGCGACGTACCATCCTTTTTTGGCACTAGTATAATAGGAACAACACAAGGACTAAGAGATTCGTGTATATAACCTTTGTCGAGCAGCTCCTGTACTTGACGCATAATCTCCTTCGTCTCCTCTGGATTGGTACGGTATGGTGCACGGTTGGGTAGTGATGCACCGGGAATTAAGTCAATCTGATGCTCAATCCCTCGAATGGGGTGTAATCCCGGTGGCACGTCTTGTGGAAAGACGTCAGTGAACTCCTGCAAAATGTTAGTGATAGCAGGAGGCAAAGAGGAAGGTACATCCTTGAAAGAAAATAATGCCTCTTTGTACACAAAAGCATAGCAAACAGATTTGCTGAAATCTAGATCATCAATATCAGATTTGGTGGCAAGTAAACATGCACTTTTCAATTTAATTTCAAAAGCAACACTAGATGGTTTATTATTAGGCTTCATTTGTTGCTCAAATTCTTTTGCCACAATCTAATTTTCACTCTTATTTTTCTCCTGTTTTACTTTATTAGCCCTATTAATATCATCTTTTAAAATGGAATCAGGAGTCATAAGAAGCAAAGTAATATTTTTATCCTTATAAACAAGAGTATACTGATTGTTTCTACCATGGTGTACAGATTTTTTATCAAATTGACATGGTCTACCAAGTAATAAGGAACATGCTTGCATAGGTACCATATCACAATCAACATAATCAGCATATGTAGAGATACTAAAATGCACACGAACAGTATGTGTTACCTTAACCTTGCCGCTGTTGTTGAACCATTGGATGTAGTAAGGATGTGGACGTGGTCTTGTGATGAGAGATAGCTTCTCCACCATCTCCATGCTAACCAAGTTGTTGCAGCTCCGTCCATCTATGATGACGCAAACAGAACGTTCCTTCACAACTCCCTTTGTATGGAACAAATTATGCCTCTGATTTTCTCAGCTTGTGTGACCTGCACCATCAAAACACGTTGAGCAACTAAACATTCATACCTGTCAGCGTCTTCGGGGGCCATGTATTGCGTCTCATGATCAGAATCATCTTCACCGTGTTCTTCACTTGAAATAAGAGCCAAAGTCTCCTCATCATAGTCACTAGTGGACTCATACCCACCATCCTCAGTAGCAATCATCACACGCTTAGATGGGCATTCTCTCTCATAACGACCTCGACCATTGCAACAACGACAAATAATATCATATGTTTGCCCTGTTGATGCCATAGATGAAGAAGAGCTCTGTGTGGAACCGGAAGGTGTACTCTTGGCAGATGGTGGTGATGGTGCATGTTTTCTTGTATCTCGGTTGGAATTGGCGCCTGAAGTCAGTGGTGCTGCAGTAGGACGTGTGGGAGTAGAGGATGCACGGTCGACCTGCAGAAAAGTTAGTCCGTGCCAAAGCCTGTCGATCATGCACTTAACGTTTAGCTTTGCAAGCAAGACGGAATAAATGAGTGATATTATTATTCTCCTTATACTCTAGAATGGTCTGAATCTCTTTATTTAATCCACCCATAAAACGTGCAAGCATAGCTTCATTATCCTCAACAATACCACATCTAATCATTCTAGTTTGTAATTCCTGATAATATTCTTCTACAAAAAAAATTCCTTGTCTTAAACGCTGCAATTTTTGAAGTAATTCACGTTGATAATATGGTGGAACCCAATGAGTACGCGTAACAGTTTTCAAAGCAGCCCAAGTAGTTGGAATATTATTCGGATATAATCTACGATGTTCAGACCACCACACACAAGAAAAATTAGTGAAAGCACAAAGAGCAGCAGCAACACGTCTCTCCTCGGGGTATTGTAAACATGTAAAATGTTGTTTAGTTTCTAACTGCCAAGTAAGATATATATCAAGAACATATCTACCCTCAAATGGTGGAATATTCAATTTTAGTTTAGGAAGATAGTCATGATCTTGTACCTGAGCTGGTAGTGCAGCCGTACCATTGCGATTATATGCCTATGGACGACTTGGTGCTGGTGATTGCACGTAGTTCTGATTTTGATCAACCTCATCCTCATAATCGCCCGCATAATCGTCATCCTCCTCGGCACCAGCACCAGCAGGAGCAGGAGCCAAAGAAGCATCAACTGTAGGTGCAGCAGCACCAGAATTTTGACCAGGCTCAATTGGAACGCGATGTGCTCGTCCCACTTGATTTGGAAGGCTGCGTTGTGGATGGTGTTGTTGTTGTTGTAAAGGTGCGACAGGTGCAGCCGACGGTGGTTGTGGAAGACGCGCGAGCAATTCATTAAACTTGTTATCGACCTTTGTTTTGAACGTCTTCTCAATGCCATCTATCTTCTCCATGGCCTCTTCAAATGTGTTTAGCACATCTTGCACCTGTCCACTCATCATTTGCTTAAATTTATCATGTAGTTGTTTGTTCGTCATGTTCTCCCAATCAGTCTCATTGGCTTGTGATCCTGCCATGGTTAGCAGAAATAGAAACACACAAGAATATGATCCTACAAACCACTAGGAAGTGGTGGTGGTGGTGGTGTGTCACAAACCCGTCAAGCGAATCTCAAATTCTTACCAGTGTTCTTACCTAGCAGTACGTAGTGATCGGCAACCGTTGTAGTCAAAACTCTCAAAGCTTGGATAGAGCAATTGCCAGGGAGAGTCAAACGCATGACATAGATATATGTGGAGCTCGGAAGGCTTATGATATGGTATCAAAAAGGGTCAGCAATAATCAATTCAAAGATGCAAAGTTGAAAAAGCGCTCAACGACGGTACTGTGCTAGTCCTAGGCTAGACCGTACAAGAGACGCGAGCCTAGAACACTAACAAAATCATGGCGCGGCACGTAATCAAGGGAGGAGCACACTCTGAATACTTTTTTTCTTTTTTTCACTTTTTTGCACCTTTTCCCTCTTTTTTTGCTCCATGACAATTTTTTCGGATAAGTCTACAAATGGTCTAAAAACTGCCTAGCCAGAATTTTCCAGACTTAGTTTTTTTTAAACTAGAACTATTTTTCTACTGCGAGTTGCATGGAAGTTGGGGAGTCCTACTCTATCATGACTCGTAGTATTGCATGATCTGGAACTTGAAAATAAAGGAACAAATACTGGACTGGGACTAGGAGTGGTGGCGGAGATGAATCTGGTGGAACTCGAACTGATGATGATGGTATATGATGGGCGGTGGAGCACAGACTGGTGGCGAATCTGTGGTGGAGGTGGACTCGGATTGGCGTGATGGTGACCGGATGGATGTATATGACTCGGATTGGTGGCGGATATGCGGTGGATGTATATGGATTTGGATTGGCAGCGAATAGTTGGTGATGGTATATGGCGGTGGCGATGACGATGGTGTGGTGGCGACGTGAAAAACCTGTGACCAGAACTCGAAACTCTAAGGTAACTATAAGCTAAGACCAGCAACTCGACACGATGATGCAACCGCAAATTCAACAAAGCAAAACACTAAAAAGATTATGCAAAGGCTTAGATTGGTTTGGATATGATGAACTAACCCTAATTTTTTTTGGCTTTTTCGTGGATTGTAGGTATGAAGAACAGACTCGATCTAAACTATGAAAAACAGGAAAATCTCACCAAGTAACCTGGAAATCTGATACCACTTGATAGAGGCAAAGGTGTCCCGTCTTTCGATGAGATGGTGATTATCATTTTGGAGGAGTAGACTTTGACGATCCAACTACGTACGTGCGAGGACGTCGCGCCTTAGCAATCACTAAACTAACTCCGAGAGGTTGTTGACCACGCCGGAGCACAATCAACCTGACCACGAAGGTCTATTTCCTGCAAGCAAACGAAGAACAAGCAAGAAACTAAGATCACCCAAGCGAATATAAGATGAAAGCTTTATTGATCAAGGTAGGGTTCTGTGACGTCTTTGTCTGGTCGTTGAACATAAATGAAGTACGCGAAGTTACAGCTATGGAAAACTTTAATCTAAATAAAACCCAAAGTCTAAACGACGCCCTAAGGGATGTATATATGGAGGAAGAGGGGGGAATTTCGTGGCTCTTGGGGGAGGGGTCCGAAACCAACCCTATCTCTTGTTTCCCCACACATACGGACTTTAAAAACAGCATATACTTATGTATTTCGAAATTACATGGGCTTGGCCAACAATAAGGTGACGCATCACCTATAATAGCCTCTGGACGAAATTTGTGAAGTGGCATCTTGTATACTTCATCCAAGACTTCATGCACTCATTACGGTGGCTTCAAAGTCCTGAAATCATCACTTGAAACTCTGTTATTGTTTCCCTTGCGCATGTCGTCATCTACATGCTTGTTCTTGCTCCAATGTTCATCCTTCTCCAAGCTAGACCCTTCATTTATAAGCAAAATAAATGTATCCAATTTAGGCAGCATCATATCCTCATGAGCATTAGAATCATTACCAAGAAATGGAAGTACCTGGTAATTTAATTGGCGTGCACGAGCTCTAGTAATTAGTCCAGTATGTATAGTAGCAGGGGCTGTGGTGTAACAATGGTATTGATGTCCTCATAACCTTCAGTTTCATCTTCTGGACGAATATCAAAGGTGATAAGCATATTAGGCTCAAATGCATAAGCCTTGCATAGTGCTCTCCAATTTTTGCATTCAAAATAGGAGTAGGTGTCTGCATTGTATAATTTTATGGCAAAAGTATAACCATGCTCGATCCTCAAGTTAACTCTCTTTACCTCCATACTTTCCATAGTACTGAAACCAATCTTATCAAAGACATACATTCTTGCATGGTAGGGGATACGCTAGTAGAATTGTAAAAAAATTAAAATTATAAGTTGAAGCGAAAGATGCAGAAGTAGCAGAAGTCATGCTTAATTATGAAAAAAGACTTGTTGTGACTTACTGTATCCACTCCGAAGGTCTCATCCAGCATGATGCTGAAGCGCCTACCACCAACTAGGTGAGGCATGTCGCACAGGCCACGCTCGTCTTCGCAGTATTCACATATAACGAATTCCCTTTTGTTGTCAGACATTTCCTATGTTCATATCTGAAACACTAAAAATCAGTCGAAGGCAACTACCACGAAACTCAACACACAGATCACTATTACTCAATATGCAACGGTTTGACTTTATGTCTGTCGAGTCTTCCTTCCTAAACTCTTATCTCACGTATATAGTGGGCACTCCCTCTCTGATATTGTGACCGTCGGTGATGGTCGCTACTCCTCCTTTCCCTAGTGCATTACAAATATCTAGCACAAGGAAAAGAAGGAGAAGCGAACCCCACACAACAACAGTCGGCATTCTTCTTCTCTCATATATGGTGGACAGTCCCTCACCGATTTTTCGACCGTCATTGATGGTCGCTACTCCTTCTTCCCCTAGTGCATAACAAAGGTCTAGCACAAAGATAAGAAGGAGAAGTGACCCCCACAACAACAGTCGGCGTTCTTTTTCTCTCATATATGTATGGAGCCCCGACAAACTTAAAGTCAACTCGAAATGTCGTTTAATTCTCTTTCTAGCAAATCTGGGGCACTCGATATTTCCTACATATTCTAGCATAAGTCATGCTTAAATTCACAGAAAAATCCGGCATGACCTTTGCTAAAATAGGACATATCGAGCGCCTGAAATTTGCCGGAATGGAAATGAATCAACACTCCGACAAAACATAGGCCACTCGGATTTTCCCACATTCACACATGAACATAAACTGGTGCCCATTACATTTCAATGGTTCAATATTGACAAAAACATTTCAATATATTTTTACTCTAGTTCTACTCTATTCAACACCGAGGAGTAGAGAAGGAGGAGGTTGACTTTTAGCTCACCGACTCGGGTGTAGAGGAAGTAGAGGTAGCTTGGATGACGATCACTCCAAGGAGACACGACCCTACAAAGCCTGCATATTCAAACACTTCATGGGATCGTGCTCATGATTCACGAAACTTCATGGAAGATAGTATCATGTTCATGCTCATGCATTAAACTTGCTAAATGCCTTGTTATTGTGCCGTATTTGCTTTGTTTGCTGTGAGCTTGCGAGTACATTCAAAGTACTCACCTGGCGTGTCATGCCAGGTGCACGAGAAGCCATACCAGGAGTTGATGTCATTCGATTCGTCGCGATCTAGACCGTGTCCCAGCAATGTCCTTGTGGAGTGGAGTCCCTCTACTTTGGTGTTCCGCTGCCGAGTAGGAGTTTCCTTTATAGTCGAGGCCCCCGAGATGTCTTCTAAATAATATACATAAGTGCAGCCGCACCATGCTTGCCGCTTGGCCTCGACTGCTGTGTAATATATGAACCTATGTATTTGCAAGAGACCAATAAAGCGGTTGTTTTCTGTACCAAGTTGTTGTGTGTTGCCAGAAAACTTGATCTTTGGGCTGGCAATGCAAGGTAAACCGGTTTCTCTGAGCCGGAGTGCCACAATTTATTATCCTTTACTTTGTTTATGCAATTTATCAATCTAACACTACCAGATTTGATCCTTGCAAGTAACGAGTTCAAGGGGATTGACAACCCTCTTGCCTGTGTTGGGTGCAAGTATTTGCTTTTGTGTGTGCAGGTACTATTCACTAGGATTTGCGTGGTTCCCCTTTTGGTTCGATAAACCTTGGTTCTCACCAAGGAAAATACTTATTAGCTACTATATTGCTTCACCATTCTTCTTCAGGGGAAATCCTAATGAAGCTCACAAGTAGCAGCCCTTTGGAATTTATGCTTATAAACGTATGCCTTTTGGTTTATGTAATGCACATGCTAATTTTTCGCCCTCGGAAGCACATCAGTGACTGACCAAAACTATCATCACCGACCGGCCAACTGGCACACTGACGGGCCAACTGGCCGGTCAGTGTTGACAATCTCATCATTGACCCCAAGGCACTGACCGGCCAAAACTATCATCACTGACCGAGCAACTGGCCGGTCAGTGTTGACAATGTCAACATTGAGCCCAAGGCACTGACCGACCAACAACATTGACAATGTCATCATTAACCACAAGGCACTGACCGACCAAAAACCAGTCAGTGATGATATGCTTTGGTCGGTCGATGTTGTTTGATTCTGTAGTAGTGTTTAGTTTAGTTTAGTGACACTATGACTCGACCACATCGATGAAGGAAATTATGTTCCTTAGTTGAAGTTCATTAAAATTATTCCTTCAAGATCATTTACCGAAAAAGGGTTTTCCTCCATTTTGTATACAAAGCAACTAACCAAGCCGTACAAGGATAGGTGCTGGGGCGGAAGCAGCACAGTCACGCCCAAAAGAAACAACAAAGAAAGAGCAAAAGAAACAAATGCCGACAACGGCGGATCAACGAAAACGAAGAAGCCTCGCGAACGCTGCGCCCACCGGGATCTTTCACTAGGCTCCAAGACTCCGAAGCACCGGCACCTATCAACACCTCCAAGAAGGATCGCGACGATGACGACGTTGTTGCCAAGGGTTTCCCTCGGTACATGACGAGGCGAGAGGAAGGGTAGCCCCCGACGCCCTCCCGAAGGTCAGGTGGCACCCACAGGCACCACCGCGCCGGTGTTGGCCAAGCCGATAGGAGTTTCCCCCGATCCCAACCCGCACCTCGGGCGCTCCGGAGCCAGCCAACAAACCAACCACCACCCATCGCCAACACGGTCAAGAGGCCCCCACGCCGTCTCACTACGACACCGCGAAGTGAGGGCAACACGGCGAAGAATCAGAGCCGGGCAGCAGCACCGTCAGCACGCGGGAGGGCCCCACCTCCATCATCAGTGACGGTAGCCATCCGGACGCAATAGCAGGAGCACACCAGGCCCATAGGCCCATAGGCCCGGCTGAGCCTCGTGGGCCCGTAAAGCTCCCGCCCTCGCGCTGCTGCCGGCACGCCATCAGCGCCGCCGCCCACATCCAAGCCGCTCCTCCTCCACACCGAGCCGCAGACAGCAAGGCCACGCCGGCGCCGGCCCGCAAGGACCCAGATGGGGCCCTATGGGCCCAGATCTGGGCCGGGGGCGCGCCACCGGCCACCAGCGCCACCAGGCCACCCCGCCACCAAGAGGCAGCGCCACCACCACGCCAGCCGCCGGCCACCTCCACCAGGACGCCAGACCACCGCCAGCCGAGCTGCACGCGGGGGGAAAGAAGGCCCGCCCCCGCCGAGCCACCCGGCCAGATCCGGGGGCGTCGTCCGGCGGCGGCGAGGGAGGGAGAATGGAGGGGTGGGGGCGAGGAGAGGATGCGGAGGAGCCGCCCCGGCCGCCGCCCGAGGAGGCGGCGCGAGGCGGAGTCGGGAGAGGGTTTCAAGAGTCGGCGTTGGAGATGCCCTTATTTCCCTTCAAGATCATTTATATTTTGATCTATGTGAACAAATGATGTGCAACAACGGTGTATCAATAATTTAGCAATTCTTTCCATGGTTAACATACCAATGTTAAATCATGGACGCCGATATCTACCACATGTGTGGCACGATGACCCCTGGACCGAGCGAGTCGTTCGGTCGTAGGAAGGCATCGATCGAACAATCGATTGTGGGAAGCGTTCGACCGGAGAAAACCCAACCCGCACATCCTCTCATCATGGCCTACAGGCCTTTTGGTGTGGAAAAGATACAAAGAAAATAAAAGGCCCACTTGGCCTTGATTTTCGCTGTGACTAATAAAGGCCAGAAATTGCCATGCTCTGGAAAAAATTGCAATGGTCCAAAAAAACAGAATAGTTCAAAAGAAAAAGTCCAAAATAAACTTGTTCAAAATTGCAATGACAACAATATACTACTACAAAATCCCCAAAATGGTTCAAAAAGACCTTTTTAGATATGCAAGTGGCACAAACGAAAAAGTTCAAGGAAAATAAATACATCTGCACGTGGTGGCAATAGAAAATGTAGACTCAAAAAATGTACAGGATTTTTACTACAATACATGAAGATGCGTGAGGATGAATAATTGCCATGGTGGTGTAGTGACATTTGCCATGTCAACAAAAAAATATGAAAAATCCCTTACATATTCGCTGTATCAACAAAAAAAGATGGCAACAGATGAAAAAATGTACGTGATTTTTACTAAAATGACATGCTTTGTAATGGCATTTTAAGTTTTATTCGCCATGTCATCGAAAATGTTGTAAGATTTTGCCATGGCAAAAATTGTTTTGTGGTTGAACAATTCAAAATTGCCATCTGCTGCGTAATAAAATTGCCATGCATGTGAATAATAACACAAAACAAATAAATGATTCAAAGTTGCCATGTCAAATGCGTACACAAATTGCCATGCTATTTTTTATCAAAATTTCAATTTGCGTAATAAAGTTGCTATGCATGTGAATAATAACACAAAACAAATAAATGATTCCAAATTGCCATGGCAAATGCGTAATCAAAATTGCCATGCTATTTTTTAATCAAAATTGCCATATTTTGCGTAATAAAATTGCCATGCATGTGAATAATAACAGAAAACAAATAAACAATTCAAAAATTGCCATGGCAAGTGCATACTCAAAATTGCCATGCTATTTTATCAAAATTGCCATCTTTTGCGTAATAAAATTGCCATGCGTGTGAATAATAACACAAAACAAAATAAACGATTCAAAATTGTCATGGCAAATGCATACTCAAAATTGCCATCCTTTGCGTAATAAAATTGACATGCATGTGAATAAAATGATTCAAAATTGCCATGGGAAATGCATACTCAAAATTGACATGCCATTGTTTTTATCAAAATTGCCGTCTTTTGCGTAATAAAATTGACATGCATGTGAATAATAACACAAAACAAATAAACGATTCAAAATTGACATGGCAAATGCATACTCAATTGCCATGCTATTTTTATCAAAATCGCCATGTATGTGAATAATAAACCAAAACAAAAAAATGATTCAAATTGCCATGGCAAATGCATAATCAAATTTGCCATGCTATTTTTTATATCAAATTTGGCCACTGCGTACCCTCCTCGTGGCCCTTGTTGCCTGACTGCCATGTTCTAAGAAACTTTCACAATTTGCCGTGTTTTATAGAAGGCCAAAAGGTACATTTGCCATTTGACGATGGTCCCAAAATTTATCGGCCAATACATGTTAAAGTTACCATGGAAAAAACACATCACAGTTTCGTAATCTATACCATCGCTTTTTTTTTGCCATGGTGTTTGAATTAAATTTTCCATGTGACAATGGTCCCAAAATTTATCATGTCAATGCATGTGAAATTGCCATGGCAAGAACAGATCATAGTTTCATGAAAGACGATACCTACATTTATCTACTTTGGTGGCATCTATTCCACATACACTAGGATGCATCTATTCCACCAAAAAAACACATCATAGTTTCTGTAAACTATATGTAAACAAAGCAACGCCCTATATTACACAAAAATTGCCATGATGTGTGAATCTTAATATCAAACTTAGACAAAAAAAACTGAAAATTTGCCATGGAATAATGGAGGCATGGCAATAAGTTATGATGGCAAGAATCAGATTAGATGTGTGATGTTCCCATGGCAATTCATAAATCAGGAGCTCCCTAGACAAAAAAATGTCTTGTACAAATGGCATGGCAAATTAGTGGCTTGCTACACCATGCGAAACGGCGGGGAAAAGGAGAGGGAAGGCACAATGGCTCACAAGGAGCTCAAATGCGAGCTCAGTGAGCCTCCGGGCACGGATGTCGAGCACGAAAGTGGCGCGGGGCAGCAGCGAGGATGAAAAAAACCATGGACGAGACGCTTGTCATCACACAACACGAACGACGTCGATCCGCGGATCCGCCACCGCCCTGAAGAGGCGGCCTGCGTCGACCATGGCCGCAGTCTGGCACTTATCATTTGGGCAAATCATTTTAATTTGAAGTGATCATGAATTTGCTTCTGTATTATCTATTCGACATAGTATCACGATGCACTAGCATCTCTATCATACATCAAAGGTCAAAGAAGAGTAATGCATAAACCATGGTCGAAATGTTAACCAAAATGCATGTAACTCCCTAGTCAAGCTTGGTTCATAGGGTGTCATGGCTTGGTGCCTTGATCAGGGTAGCGTTCAAAGGCTTCCTGTCCTTCACCACAAAGCAAATCCTTGTCTGGATAAATTGAATGAATCCATTTTTTTTAAATGACCATAAAGGCCAACAGGTGATACCTACAATATTTAGGCAGCTCCCAAAAAACACCACTTTGAGGAGGGGTTCAATTCAAATGAAAAATATCGCAAATCATGTCATTTGGAGTTGTGGTTTAGGAGGTCAAAGTTTTGTCAACAAATGATTTATTCCCATCTAAGCAGGGAATTTCCAGAACGGGCAACGCCGGTGGCGTATTTTATAAATATACGCCAACCAGTGTACCAGTTCAGATTATATTGCGAGTCACTGACGGGTGGGGCCACAGGTTCTATTTGAATTGCCTAGGCGCGGAAACAGAGTAGCGACGGCGCGGGGGTGATGCAGCCGTCGGCGGCGACGGGAGTGAGATCCGGAAGGCATATGGCGGCGATACATGTCTAACAGTCTCCGGGCTGGACAAAAGGCGACGGCCGCTTCCTCTCCGGCCGCGGCGAGGTTCGCATCGACGGGCTGCAATGCAATGCAATCGAAGGCGATACGCACCGTGGGAGCTCTAAGGAGAGGATCCAAGGCATGTAGGTCGACCGAATGGAGCTCACACACTCAGATGAGATGAGAATCGAGAGATGAGGCGACAAGGAAAACCGTTCCTTGTACAAGTACAGTATAAATGTCAATTGTTCAGTTTCGTCAGATAGAATACAACACTTTCTTCAGATCCTTGTACATACACTAGTATAAGTGGCGATGCTTGCTATCTGAAGAAACTTTCTTGCTGTACTAGGTAGACACTAGCTAGCTAGTGCTTACAAAAAATAGCCGAGAGCAAACTAGCTCAAGAAAACCACAGTGGCTATCTGAATGAAGAAACTAACTGAAGAAAACCACTTTGACGTGCATCGGTGGAGCTCGCCGGTGCTCTCGATCGGCTTGCCACCCCTATTACCGACTTACCGCTTTGGTGTAGCGGAGGATGGGAAGGGCGCCCCGTTGCGTAGCCGGACCTATATATACGATCGAAAAGATTGCGCCCCGCCTAGTTCATCCCTCCTAGTCCTAGTGCATCAAACACAACAAGCCTTGCGCTTCTTCTTCTTCTTCTTCTTCTTCTTCTTCTTCACCCTATACCATGCCTCCACGGGACGGCGAGGAGTCGACGCCGCAGGCCACCACGCCCATGCCCATGGCCACCGCGCCCGGCACGCCCGCGACGGAGGTGGTTTCTGCCACCACCGACGACGACAAGGAAGGCGAGTTTCTTTCAGGTTCTTGTTCAGTCTTCAGACTTCTTGATTCATTTCTGGGCTTGAATCTTGACATCCGTCGTTGTTTCTCAGGTTCTTTGAGCGCCGCCGCCGCCGGCCCCGCCATGGATCCTGCTCACCGGAAGGAGGTGGTTTCTGCCACGGGCGACGGGTTCTTGAAGCTGTCAGGTATGTCAGAGTTCAGCTTGAGCCAATTGCATTGCTTCCCCTCTCGGTTTGGTTCTGATCGTGGCGACAATAGAAGAATTATGAATTCGATTAGGGACAGGCCATGAATCTTCGGGGCCAAGCTTGTTTTTTGGGTTTCTGATCAACTTTCAGGGTTCTTGATTGATTTGTGGGCTTGAATCTTTACTGTCCTTCTTGTTCTTGTTTCGAAGGTTCAGGTTCTTTGGGCGCCCCCGCCATGGATCCTGATCGCCGGACGGAGGTGGTTTCTGCCACAGCCGACACGATGAAGCCGTCAGGTATGTCAGAGTTCAGCTTCAGCCAAAACTCAGTATGTGCGCTTTGGTATAAATGATTGAATCTTTGGGAAACAAAGCGATCATACAAACAATAGTCTGACATACATGGTTCAGAAACTCCTTTTTTTTTAAGTCTTGATGAACTCCTTTTTTTTCTTGAGATGGAAGTGTGGATAGGTTCAGTAGTACATTTTACGCGGAAGCTGAAAACTAAGGGTTCAGAGTTCACGGTGTCGTTCCCTGCATGTACACATGCTTAAGTTGGCATCTGGGATTCTGGACATGGATGCTTCACTATCAGAAAATTAATTGATAGAGATATACTCTACTAACAATGCCCTTTGTGTTAATTGACATAGATACATAACATGATTAAAAGCTGAATCAAGTTCAGAAAAGCTTTAACTTTTTCCTTGTAGAAAGTGTCAATGTAATGCTTGTTCTCACCAGTGTACCAGCTAATTAAGATCAAGCTCCGTCGCTGCAAGAATATTTGAGTTGCAGTACCGCACGTTGTGCAGGGGAAACCACACCCTTTATTTCATCACATTATATATAGTGCAACCCCAATTCACAAGTTCAGTCTCTCTCATTGATCAATCTGTGCGTCCTCCTCTATCAATACAATCTTAGCAGCTCCACTGTTTTTAAAATTCCTTGCATCCCTGTTTCTCGTGAACATCCATGCCATGCAAAGGATTGCTTAATTATCCAGCACCGTGGATCGATGTTTCTATCAATAAAAATCTTTGTGCACGCATCTTTACTATCGTCGTTGTTTTGCAGGTTCATTGACCACCACCGCTGCCATGACTGAAAGCATCTTCCCCCTCAAGTTTGTCTCCGTGTGGGGGCATAACTTCGACAAAACAGTGGCTGAAATTCAGATCTTAATGACAAGCCGGGAGGATATTTTGATTGGCATGGATGCGGAGTTTTGTGCTCAAGATGGCCCGTGGCGCCCATGGACTGAGCCACAGTCTCCGGAAGAGGGGTATTCCGACATGCGTGTGAGCGTCGATAACGGAGATCTAGTTCAAGTTGGGCTTGTTATAGCCAAGAACTGGAGCTTCGAACAGCTAGTGACATATGAGTTCAATGTTATGTTCGATTCCACGACAAGGCCAAGTGACAGCGACAAAGTCAAATTTCTGAAGCAGGCTGGATTCAAGCTTAACGATCTTTTTGACAGAGGGATAGAGCTTGAACCATTCATCCAGTGGCTCAATGGTTCTGGTCTTCTCAACAACAACAGAATAACATGGATCACCTATCAAGGCTTCGCTGATTTTGGTTATTTGCTGAGAGGGCTGCAAGGCAGCCAAAGAATGCCTGAAGAGCGTGTGCAGTTTCTCAATTTTGTCGCAAGTGCCTTCCCGAATAACTATGACTTGAAGATATTTCACAGGCACGGGATCTGCACTAAGGCATCATGCTCCGGTCTGAAAGAATTGGCTCGGGAGCTCAGAGTAGAAAGAATCGGCAGAGAACATACTGCCGGTTCAGATGCACTTTTAACACTGCATTGCTTCCGCGAGCTCCTCGTGCGTGAGAAGCCATTTGCTCCGTTCATCAAGTACCATGGTCTGGTGTATGGGGTGTCGGACGACGCTTCTGAGGATCCAGCAAGGTCGGATGTCAATATCAGAAAGGTGACTGTCGATCGGCTCAACGTGCAGACAAAAATATCAGCAGAACTTTCAGAGCTTTTCCCATTGTGGGGGGTTGTTTCTGTGGAGCTGACATTCAGCTCAGAGGTGAGGACCAACACCTATGAGAGAGCTTGCCATGATCTGGCTGTCAGCGCAGGCGCTAGAATGGAGCTTACAGTCTCTGATCCCAAGGGGTGGCCTGCTAAGGGTAAGCTCTGGGTCTTCAACTTGGATGGCAAAGCTGGGAGCATCAGCCCTGCGATGCTTGAGCACTTGCTGACAAAAACAGGTGCCGCCTCAAACCGCTCGGTGGTCTGGATATCGTCAGGCAGTGCTGCTTTCGTGTACCTGGTCAAGGCCCTCAATGCCGGAGCTCTCCCCGACAGCCGAGTTGAGTTCCTCGCCAAATGCAAGGAATTCTTCCCTGCCCTTTGCATTGTACCCCAGCAAGACACTGAGCAGCCTCCAGGAGCTTTGGCAACTCTCCGGAACTACAGATGTATGCGTCGGGAAGGGCATCTGCTGCCTTTGGGAGCAATTTCTGATCTGTCAGATTCTGAGTAGAGAGGGTTCAGAAACCAGAGCTGGCTACGTGTAAAGATCATTCAGTTCAGAGATAATGTGTAGAGAGGGTTCAGAAACCATAGCTGACAACGTGTGAAGATCATTCAGTTCAGTGTCAGATGACAATGTGCAGAGAGGGTTCAGAAACCAGAGCCGGCTGGGCTAGGTGTGAAGATCATTCAATTGGTTCAGAGTCAGACGATAGATAATGTGTAGGAGCAATCCATTTTGTGTAAATGACATGACAGTGAAGTGGATGTGGAGGAGAGCAGATGTGCTTTTCTTATGATGGAATCTGTAAATTCATAGTCTTAGTCTTAATCAGGATGTTTGGTTCTATTGTCGGAGATAGAAGCCTTTTGATAGTTGAATTTGGAGGACAATGCCTTTTTTCTGAATTGCAGTTAGTTTTGGGGGAGTATTTGTTTCAGTTTCTGGAGGGGTTCATTTAATTTGTGAATGCTGGCTTGCTGAATTTTGTAGTTGCAGTTAGTTTTAATTGCTGTTTTTTGTTTCGAGAAAGCCTGAATTTGTTTCCGGGGGGTTTATTTTGAGATGAGATCGAGCTGCCGGCGGCGAGTCTATTCTGCTGGCCGGTGAAATTATTCTGAGGATTCCTTTATTTTGCTGGCGGTCGGATTTATTTTTATTTTGAGTTGCAAAGGCATCGCGCGTCAGGCAGCGACCGCTTCCGGGTGCCCACCGGCCCGAGCCCAACCCTGAAACCGAGGCGAGAGAGAGAGAGAGAGAGAGAGAGAGAGAGAGAGAGAGAGAGAGGCGGCGAGATCGAGCTGCGGGCGGCGGCCGGCGGCCGGCGGCGACCTGGTCTGCTTGTAGGATTGGTGTGGGACAAACCCCAACCCCCAGGTCACTCCGAGCGATCTCGACTTTGCTGTGCTTAAGAGCCTAGCCGCCGGTGGCGCCGCTCCGGGCTAGGGCTAGCCTATCCCCTCCCGGTCTCCCGTCTCCTGGTGCACACCCGTCTGCGGCTAGCTGCTGCAGCACTCAGGCAACCGCGCGCCCGCCAGTGCCAGCCGGCGGCCTCACGCTTGGCTGATTGTCTGGATGGAACTGAGCTCTACATGTTTCTTCTTTTTTGAAGGATCAGCTCTACATGTTTCTTCTTTTTTGAAGGATCAGCTCTACATGTTGTTGTTGTTGTTGTTGTTGTTGTTGTTGTTGTTGCAGTGTATACAAATTGGACAAAATTTTGCATGCTGTATCAATGTATCAGAATTGAACCGCTGATTTTCTGTATTTTGCTGCAATGCAGGTGTTGTGCCAGGCAAATTCAGTGCCGAGATGTATCATGGTGGAGTTTTTCTTGGGTATATATGGCTCAAACCGAAGCTGCATTTAGGCCGAAAAGTTGATGCTTTGATGAAAAACTTTGTATGGCTCTCCCTACAGCTGAAATGATTGCAGGCCTTTTAAGAAGGGAAGATGTTGTGATCAGCTTCCTGAACTGCCTACAACTCAAGAGACCGCTGGCACATGTAGCATGTGGGATTCTACAACATGGTCAGACAAGCCTGAGGATGTAGGTGGTCAAGAAGGTTCAGATTATTCGCAAGGAAGACCTTGATAAACAAGTGCAACTGGAAGCGGAGAGGAGGATGAATATTTTCCTTCAGCAAAAACAGGAGAAACGACTCAGAGGACAACTGCTCAAAGAGCAGCAAAAGGCTAATTTTCAGAGGCAGTATAAAGAGGAGCCGGCTGCTCTGGATAATGAACATGGCACCAACTCCCTTTCTGATGGTGCTGATGACACTATCACATCTCAAGATAGTGGGAGCAGAATCTCTGATCAAATTCCGGATGAGCTGGAGGGCATTGACAGTAAGGCATATAGAGATGATCTCGAATGAAACCAACAAATGTCAGATTTCTGAACCTGGTGTGGAGAACAATGAGTTTACTTCTTCGTGGGCAGGTCATGATCAAGACAACACAATGAGGAGGTGCTCAAGACTTGAACAATACTGCGCATGCCAGGGCCATCCACAATGTCAGGGTGAAAAACTTGGAGATCGCCAATGGTACTCCCAGTTACTTATCTGTTCTTACTTCTTCTCACAAGAAACTTGATGGCATCGCTCGAAATCTTGATGTAGAGTTGGGAAATTCTGAGGATGATGTTGTTATTAATTTAGATGGTATTTGATCTTTAGAAAATGCTAGGTTTGATGTTTATGTAGAATTGACTAAAAATCCTGCTCCTCAACCTTGTGTGGCTTCATCCCAAGAGAAATCTGGGAATGATTGCTTCCAGGAAGTGGCTGATTGCCTGCATTCTGATGATCCGGGAGAGGATATTTCCCCCAGGCACTTTATGTTTAGTGACAGGAAGAACAAGAAACTTAGGTTGCCTGAATGTTTAAGTGTGAAGTCTAAGGTAGTTGGTAGAGGTCGGAAAACCAAAAGAAATATATTGATTATGATAGGTCTATTTTGGAATTGTAGAGGCATTGGTAGTAGTGTTAAAAGGAAATTCCTCAGAGAAACTAGTATTTCTGAGAGACATTTAGATTTTGTAGTGTTACTTTCTTCAGATTATACAGGGGAGATTTCAGTTCAAATGGAATTTGATTCCTTCTCATGGTAGATCCGGGGGGATTTTAGTAGGCGTTAAAGAGAGTTTTGAAAAAATTTCTTGCTGTGAAAATGTTCTATAGTACTCCCTCCGTCCCACAATATAAGAGCGTTTTGCAAGCTAACATAGTTTGCAAAACGCTCTTATATTGTGGGACGGAGGGAGTAGATTTTATGGAGCATGGTTCATGCTCTGAAAAATGTGCTATTGATGGGAATAAGAATATATTTGATTCATTATTCTAAAAAGAACTACTGTAGTTTAGTTGATGTCATAAGTTTACCTAAAGTTTCCATAAGTGTCCTTATAGTTCATTTCAGATACACATGGGAACAAGAAAACACTTGGATCGCAGAAAGGAAAAAAAATGCGACATTTCTTCAAGGATTATGTGATCTGAATTATTTTGATTCATAGCAAATTAGTTTATTTGCCGTTTGAACAGAAGACTTGTACAATTTGGGAAAATTGAAAGGAAAATTAGGTGAATTTGGGCAAGTGTGCTTGGATCCTATCTGTTGTGATCCTCTGCTATTAGATACAACAGGAGAAGTAGAGCCAAGTGAAAGTTGGTTCTAGTGTGTTCATTCAATCTGCTGGTTTCTAATGTCCTTTAAACCCCATCAGAGTGGATATGTCCTATCCTATTGGCCTCCATATGGTGCATTTTAATTGTGACTGCCTTTCTATATATGGGAACAATATCAGCACTTAAACTTTATATTTATTGGTTAAGGTTAACCCTGATACATCTTTGAGTTGCTGTACCAATACCTATACCTACTTTATATATGCCGAGTATCGAAATTAGGCCCGTTTTAAGATAGTTGAAAAATATTTTCAATATGTATGCGCCTTCCTTCCACAACGTGGACATGCCTCCCTAACAATTTCTGCTGGAAGCTAGATGGTGTCTTCCTGAGCTTATGCTCGTTGGAGCTTATGTGCTGCCCATGTACCCTAATTTGATTAGTGTTTCTTTACTTACATCTTTTAAATTATATGTACTACCGTTGTGTTCGTCCGGAAAAGCTTGTCCCTCAAATGGATGTATCTAGCACCAAGTTAGTGCTAGATACATCCATTTGAGGGACAAGCTTGGGACAAGTTTTTTCGGGCGGAGGGAGTACCTTCTTAGGAATTTTCATAACAACATCAATAACTTTTAAGAAAATCGATGTAGAGACAGACCCAAACAGTGTTGCAGTTGATAGGAGATAGAAGAGCTGAGTATATTGTTCTGGAGTGATACGCAGGTTAAAAGAATCACAATAGCTGATAGTTAGTTTCCTCAAAGAATTAATCCTACAATCAGCTCAAATAGCAATTCCCGCTAAAGGAAAAATGGCCACATGTGTATCTAGTAAATGTTGGGAGCACAATGGAGAGAGAGAACCTGTTAATGACGCCTCCAACATTTCCTTAATACCCAAGAGATGAGAAGGTTGCACAGACGCATTATAACAACAGTACTATTAAAATTTAATGTTGCACATCCAAATTTGGAAACAATCATGTAGAAGATGAAGTAGACGGCGTACTTGAGGTTGTCCAGAATCTAGATTGTAGTGGGGTCTGTGGACATTTTGTCGTCCAGGAACAGCACGGCCATGAACTGCACAAGTTCTTAAGGACCGTGTCGTCCTTGACGATCTCCATAGGTAGCTACCAGCGCGGGGAACGACAGGAACGAATGATCTTCCATTACAACCAGAACTCAAAACCATGTGATTTATCAGTTCGGACAAAATTATTCAAGATATTCACTACACTGCCCCTATAACGATGCCGCTACCCAGTCGAGGGAGATCTTGCTCGATGAATACGATAGGCAATGACATTGGCTTAGATGAAGTACTAAAGGAACACAGGCTTGATGATTTTCACATCTATTTTGACACTGTAATTAATTATTCTACATTTCTAAATTATAGTTCTAATTCTCTTTAATTTGACCCCAAATTATGTAACTGTTGTGCGTTTGTGCTAAACCTGACTTTTAGTACACGTCGCTTTCTATGTACTGGATTTCTTGGTGGCTTCAGACCTAATTACTGCTATTTATTTTCATGGTGATATTGACTTTCTTTCTGAACATGCAGGAGAACTGCATGTAATACCTAGCTAAAACAACATTGTTGCAGCAGAAAATGATAATGAAAATTGCTGCCCCTAGTAGATCTATGGGAAACATATACCCAGAAATGGAGCACAAGAAAGTACAGTCATATAGGCAAACCATTAAACATGTGTTATTGCCAGAGGATAGGAGAGGGCCGGAGAAACTTTAGCAAATGTGTGCGTTTACAGCCTGGAACATGTAAGGAGGGAGGAAGACATAAGGTTTTCACCAAACCTTTTTTTGCTGGTGGCAGGCTCGTAGCCAAAGCAACAGAGACGATGGCATGCTGATTCCTGGTCCTCGTCGTCCATACTCAGTTATAACTCGCGGCAACTGGGCCTCACCCCGCCCGGCCCTCTTGGGAGGCCCCAGCTACTGCAATCTTGGAGGCAGAGTAGGCCATCTGGTGAGCAAGGCCAGAGGACGGAAATCCAGTGCCTAGGTGAAAGATCAGAGGGCAATGACCGGCCGGCCAGAGAGAGGAACGGAGACAGCGGCCAAGGGCGGAGTTGACATCAACATGTTTGGCCATTTGAGGAAGCAGAGGGCCAATTCAGAATCGATCCTGCCAGTCAGAGACAGCTTGGGCCGCAGATGGCCTGAGAAGGCGCCGTATCCCTCTGCTTCCAGGCTTCTTATGAATGACAAAGTTAAATTATGGAGTGTGAAACATCATAAAGCCGTTGTCTTGCAGTATGCTCAAATGTAGTACAACACTGTACAATGGGAATGCTTGTTATGAAACGTGAAGTCTTATTTTCACTTGAGAATGCTTGTTACTTTGAACCGGATGAGTCTGCAAGCTTAAACATAACCAGAGCAAGAAGCAAACTGTTGATGATTTCTGTTCTGAACCTGAATCTTGCACACATGTGTTTTTAATTTGCACTGTTGCTGGTGTGGTCTGGGAAGGAGTATGTGCTGTCACTGAAAAATCTAGTTTGCCTATTGCCTTTCGATCTGGTTGCTGGCCTGTGGTTCCGTGAGAAAAAAACTTTTGTGTTGACAACACTGCACATTTAGCTGTCTGGTGGGCTCTCTGGCTTATCAGAAATGATATCCACTTTAACAAAACTCCCTGGCCTAGTGTATGGGTAATATGGAGAATGACTTGTTGTTTGCTCTCCCAGTGGCAGGTGCTACTCTCTGGGGATGCCAAAGAAAGATTGAGCATTGCGATTGGGAAACTCGGAGCAGCTGGCTCGGGTGGCCGGATCCTGGCTAACTCTGAAGAAGCTAACTGGAGCACATCTGGAAGTGGCACCTGGCTCCCACCTGGACCAAGACGATGGTTCGCAAGGGTGGAAGATCACTACGGTTGACCTGGCAAAACGACTGGCAGAGAACTCACTGGAACTTGTAGACGATGGCTGTTGGCCGAAGGTTGTCCCCAAAGCTTGATTGGCATGCTTGGCCTCTCTGTTTACTAGTCGCAGTCTGTGCCTATGTGATGGTCTGAAAAACTTGTATAAATGCCCTGTGTGTTCTATTTTGGTCCTGAGTTTATAACTCTGTTTTTTTTTTGACTGCAAAGTTTATAACTCTGTTTATAACTCTATTTTGGTCCTGAGTTTATAACTCTGTTAACTGGGGCGACTTGATGTCGATCCCCCGTCCGTGTGTTGTAAAACCTGACGCTGTGAACTCGTGGTTTCAATCCTGGTAACTGAACCTTCCCTCTAAAAATGTAATCAATGATCGACTGCCTGCCACAGAGCAAATCTTTTTTTCTTTTTCTTTTTTTGAACCGGGCATAACCCCTTTCCATTACTGCGACATAACGGAAATACAAACCAAGTCCACAGAATGAGACGGGAGAGGGGAGAGCAAATTCTTAAAGAGGCAAGTGTCCTCTATGTGGAGATGTGGAATCCCTGGGTCACTGTTATTTCAGTGTTTGTTTGTCTCTGTTTGGTCTGTCATTACAGATGTTCTCCGCCGCCCGGCTAATCCCCAAGCCCAGTCTATCTGGGAAATTATTGCTTTGACAAAATATGGGTGGAGAGAATTTTTTGCTTCGACGGATTGGGATTGCTGCTATGTTGTGGTCTCTCTGGACTATAGAAAACAAGCTGGTTTTTGAAAAAGGAAATCTTGAAATGCCCTGCTGATGCACTATTTTGATTACAGTTGTTCATACTGTAGTGGAGGCAGCTATAGGACGCTATAACCAAAACATGCTCTGGATAGGGCAATTGGGGGAGTGCACGAGAAATGGTGCGCCTTCATCGCCGAATTTGAAGTCTGGTGCTTTGTCTAGAATTAGATCTAATGGTTTTTCGTCCGCGAGTTCTTTTTGCGACTATGTTTTAAGTTTTTGTTGTCTGTTTGATGATAATGGCTCAAGTATGCAAGAACAAACTTGTTATGTCTGCAGTTCTGAGCGGGTTCATTTCCTGGAGTGTTTTGACAGTTTTGTAATAAGTACCCCCTCTAGTGATCTAAACGGTCTTATAAAAGGTTACAGAGGGAGTAAGGCTGTTAGTAGTTTTATAAGATCGTTTAGATCACTGCGATGAGACGAGTTAACAGTATGGTGTTTCAGCTTTTGTTCTATCGGTAGAGGAGTTTTTGACAAAAAAAACTACCACATTTCAGGCATCCGTTCTACAAAACTATCATATTTTTATAAGTGACCGAAAACTACCAATTTTTTTTTATTTCTATGACTAAAAACTACCACTTTCGGATAACGGCTAGTTTACACGATTTAAACGTACTTATGACAGGCGGGCCCCACCCGTCAGGGTTGACATGGCGACAAAGCCAACTCTACTTATTTTGGCCCGTTAAGTTGACTGTTATTACAGATGGGGTCCCACACGTCAGCATCAATCTTCTTCCTCTTCTTCTCTCCCTCTCTTTGGCATTTCTTCGAACATCTCGTGTGCACCTGCAAGCCACCTCCGCCGCTGTCCACTGCCGGTGTTCACTTGCGCAGGACGGCGCACATGCTCGCGGCGGTGGCGGCTACGCGCACGCACGCAAGGACGCGGCCAGCACGCACACAAGCTAGCATGCAAAGCCAGCACAGTGCACGCGAGGCTACGGCTGCATGCTATAGTACGCCCGCAATGCTCCATTGGCCGGCTAGCATGCCCGCGACGCTGGTGAGCCTGCGATTTCGACGCTGGCTTCGACCGATGCCTCGTCGACGCTGGCTTTGATCGCTGCCTCACCGACGCCCAACACGCCTTCGCCGGCATCCACCCCTATCAGCTTGCGGACGCGTTCGCGCACCTCCGCTCGGACCTCCGAGGCTCCCTCTCTATCGTCCGCCGCTACGTGCTCTCACCGTCGCCGCGAGTTCGCGTAGACTCTGCGCTGCGAGCTGCTGGGCTGGAAGACGCTGGCAAGCTCTCGTGGGTTCAGTTCGAGGAGTTTGATGTCGAGCTATTCAGGGAGGCCGTGCTCGCCGGCACGGCCGAGGCGGCTCCAGCCTCCGTGGTTCCGCCACCATCTCCAGTCCCCGACCAACGACGGGGAGGTGTTGCGCCGGGGTGTCATCATGAAGGATTCGGAGCTCAAGCGTGGGTGCACACGAGGTGTTCGAGAAAATGTCAAAAAAAGAAAGGAGGAGGAAGAGGAATGACATGTGGGTCCCACCTGTCATAACAGTCCGGAATAACGAAGTTGACTTTCACGTCACATCAGCACTGACAGAAAGGCCCGCATGTCTTAAACGCGTTTAAATCATCTAAACTGACAATTACCCAAAAATGGTAGTTTTTCTATACTACTATATAGTGTATCAGTTTTGAATTGGATCTGAAGCATCAATCATAACCGTCGGTGTGCTGAATCTAACGGCTGGCAGCAGTGGGATTCGCGATGAACAGTATAACGTAACAACCTCCACTGTGTTCTCGAACCATCGCCTCCTACGTCCCAGAAAAGAGGCCCAATACGTGATACATCTTGGGCCATGTTGCAAATTGAGTGGAGGACGTGCTAAGCCCAAGGCAGAATTTGTAAATTCTTCTCAGTGTCATGAGGCTGGGCTTCCATACTCTACCTCAGCAATACTTCCTAAATTGCCTAAAAAAACAATACTTGCAAAAAAAATTCTTACATTCGGCAAGTTTCTCAAAAAAGAAAAAAAACTCGCTCCATGATTGTAAGACGTGCATTGCACATGTAAGCGTGGTGGTCTAGACAGGAAAAAAAACATATACGCACTATATAAAAGTTACTATTCATATCTTTTGGACTTGTGGTTTTTTATTGCCAAGGATACCATGGCAGTCATTCCCCCGTGAAACTTTTTACAGGAGTATTATGCTAGGTCATGTTTGTTAAATAAGTTTCAAAAAGTTTTGAATCTTTATTTTTTAATTGATTTTTCAATTTGGATGCATTGGCCACCATGTTCCAAAGATCTGCACTGACATAATAGTTTTCAAAATATACACTCAAATAAAGGGAAAATGTGACACAAGAGATTGAATATAAGCAAAAAAGATAATTATAGTCAAGTGCTACACGTTTATCAAGCATATATATTTTACGAAATAAGATGATGTCCAGCGCGTTGATGCCAGAACCTTGCAAAAAAACATACATAGTGGCTAAAAACATCTAAAGCTAATGGAAAGCAACATCCCGAAAATGAGTTATAGCTAATGAAAAGCATAAATTGTTGCATGACTAGGAAAAATAAATAATGAGTTATAGCTATTTAAATCTATACTACTATATAGTGTATCAGTTTTGAATTGGATCTGAAGCATCAATCATAACCGTTGGTGTGCTGAATCTAACGGCTGGCAGCAGTGGGATTCGCGATGAACAGTATAACGTAACAACCTCCACTGTGTTCTCGAACCATCGCCTCCTACGTCCCAGAAAAGAGGCCTAATACGTGATACATCTTGGGCCATGTTGCAAATTGAGTGGAGGACGTGCTAAGCCCAAGGCAGAATTTGTAAATTCTTCTCAGTGTCATGAGGCTGGGCTTCCATACTCTACCTCAGCAATACTTCCTAAATTGCCTAAAAAAACAATACTTGCAAAAAAAATTCTTACATTCGGCAAGTTTCTCAAAAAAGAAAAAACTCGCTCCATGATTGTAAGACGTGCATTGCACGTGTAAGCGTGGTGGTCTAGACAGGAAAAAAAACATATACACACTATATAAAAGTTACTATTCATATCTTTTAGACTTGTGGTTTTTTATTGCCAAGGATACCATGGCAGTCATTCCCCCGTGAAACTTTTTACAGGAGTATTATGCTAGGTCATGTTTGTTAAATAAGTTTCAAAAAGTTTTGAATCTTTATTTTTTAATTGATTTTTCAATTTGGATGCATTGGCCACCATGTTCCAAAGATCTGCACTGACATAATAGTTTTCAAAATATACACTCAAATAAAGGGAAAATGTGACACAAGAGATTGAATATAAGCAAAAAAGATAATTATAGTCAAGTGCTACACGTTTATCAAGCATATATATTTTACGAAATAAGATGATGTCCAGCGCGTTGATGCCAGAACCTTGCAAAAAAACATACATAGTGGCTAAAAACATCTAAAGCTAATGGAAAGCAACATCCCGAAAATGAGTTATAGCTAATGAAAAGCATAAATTGTTGCATGACTAGGAAAAATAAATAATGAGTTATAGCTATTTAAATCTATACTACTATATAGTGTATCAGTTTTGAATTGGATCCGAAGCATCAATCATAACCGTTGGTGTGCTGAATCTAACGGCTGGCAGCAGTGGGATTCGCGATGAACAGTATAACGTAACAACCTCCACTGTGTTCTCGAACCATCGCCTCCTACGTCCCAGAAAAGAGGCCCAATACGTGATACATCTTGGGCCATGTTGCAAATTGAGTGGAGGACGTGCTAAGCCCAAGGCAGAATTTGTAAATTCTTCTCAGTGTCATGAGGCTGGGCTTCCATACTCTACCTCAGCAATACTTCCTAAATTGCCTAAAAAAACAATACTTGCAAAAAAAATTCTTACATTCGGCAAGTTTCTCAAAAAAGAAAAAACTCGCTCCATGATTGTAAGACGTGCATTGCACGTGTAAGCGTGGTGGTCTAGACAGGAAAAAAACATATACACACTATATAAAAGTTACTATTCATATCTTTTAGACTTGTGGTTTTTTATTGCCAAGGATACCATGGCAGTCATTCCCCCGTGAAACTTTTTACAGGAGTATTATGCTAGGTCATGTTTGTTAAATAAGTTTCAAAAAGTTTTGAATCTTTATTTTTTAATTGATTTTTCAATTTGGATGCATTGGCCACCATGTTCCAAAGATCTGCACTGACATAATAGTTTTCAAAATATACACTCAAATAAAGGGAAAATGTGACACAAGAGATTGAATATAAGCAAAAAAGATAATTATAGTCAAGTGCTACACGTTTATCAAGCATATATATTTTACGAAATAAGATGATGTCCAGCGCGTTGATGCCAGAACCTTGCAAAAAAACATACATAGTGGCTAAAAACATCTAAAGCTAATGGAAAGCAACATCCCGAAAATGAGTTATAGCTAATGAAAAGCATAAATTGTTGCATGACTAGGAAAAATAAATAATGAGTTATAGCTATTTAAATCTATACTACTATATAGTGTATCAGTTTTGAATTGGATCCGAAGCATCAATCATAACCGTTGGTGTGCTGAATCTAACGGCTGGCAGCAGTGGGATTCGCGATGAACAGTATAACGTAACAACCTCCACTGTGTTCTCGAACCATCGCCTCCTACGTCCCAGAAAAGAGGCCCAATACGTGATACATCTTGGGCCATGTTGCAAATTGAGTGGAGGACGTGCTAAGCCCAAGGCAGAATTTGTAAATTCTTCTCAGTGTCATGAGGCTGGGCTTCCATACTCTACCTCAGCAATACTTCCTAAATTGGCTAAAAAAACAATACTTGCAAAAAAAATTCTTACATTCGGCAAGTTTCTCAAAAAAGAAAAAACTCGCTCCATGATTGTAAGACGTGCATTGCACGTGTAAGCGTGGTGGTCTAGACAGGAAAAAAAAACATATACACACTATATAAAAGTTACTATTCATATCTTTTGGACTTGTGGTTTTTTATTGCCAAGGATACCATGGCAGTCATTCCCCCGTGAAACTTTTTACAGGAGTATTATGCTAGGTCATGTTTGTTAAATAAGTTTCAAAAAGTTTTGAATCTTTATTTTTTAATTGATTTTTCAATTTGGATGCATTGGCCACCATGTTCCAAAGATCTGCACTGACATAATAGTTTTCAAAATATACACTCAAATAAAGGGAAAATGTGACACAAGAGATTGAATATAAGCAAAAAAGATAATTATAGTCAAGTGCTACACGTTTATCAAGCATATATATTTTACGAAATAAGATGATGTCCAGCGCGTTGATGCCAGAACCTTGCAAAAAAACATACATAGTGGCTAAAAACATCTAAAGCTAATGGAAAGCAACATCCCGAAAATGAGTTATAGCTAATGAAAAGCATAAATTGTTGCATGACTAGGAAAAATAAATAATGAGTTATAGCTATTTAAATCTATACTACTATATAGTGTATCAGTTTTGAATTGGATCCGAAGCATCAATCATAACCGTTGGTGTGCTGAATCTAACTGCTGGCAGCAGTGGGATTCGCGATGAACAGTATAACGTAAGAACCTCCACTGTGTTCTCGAACCATCGCCTCCTACGTCCCAGAAAAGAGGCCCTATACGTGATACATCTTGGGCCATGTTGCAAATTGAGTGGAGGATGTGCTAAGCCCAAGGCAGAATTTGTAAATTCTTTTCAGTGTCATGAGGCTGGGCTTCCATACTCTACCTCAGCAATACTTCCTAAATTGCCTAAAAAAAACAATACTTGCAAAAAAAAATCTTACATTCGGCAAGTTTCTCAAAAAAGAAAAAAAATCGCTCCATGATTGTAAGACGTGCATTGCACGTGTAAGCGTGGTGGTCTAGACAGGAAAAAAAACATATACGCACTATATAAAAGTTACTATTCATATCTTTTGGACTTGTGGTTTTTTATTGCCAAGGATACCATGGCAGTCATTCCCCCGTGAAACTTTTTACAGGAGTATTATGCTAGGTCATGTTTGTTAAATAAGTTTCAAAAAGTTTTGAATCTTTATTTTTTAATTGATTTTTCAATTTGGATGCATTGGCCACCATGTTCCAAAGATCTGCGCTGACATAATAGTTTTCAAAATATACACTCAAATAAAGGGAAAATGTGACACAAGAGATTGAATATAAGCAAAAAAGATAATTATAGTCAAGTGCTACACGTTTATCAAGCATATATATTTTACGAAATAAGATGATGTCCAGCGCGTTGATGCCAGAACCTTGCAAAAAAACATACATAGTGGCTAAAAACATCTAAAGCTAATGGAAAGCAACATCCCGAAAATGAGTTATAGCTAATGAATTGCATAAATTGTTGCATGACTAGGAAAAATAAATAATGAGTTATAGCTATTTAAATCTATACTACTATATAGTGTATCAGTTTTGAATTGGATCTGAAGCATCAATCATAACCGTTGGTGTGCTGAATCTAACTGCTGGCAGCAGTGGGATTCGCGATGAACAGTATAACGTAACAACCTCCACTGTGTTCTCGAACCATCGCCTCCTACGTCCCAGAAAAGAGGCCCAATACGTGATACATCTTGGGCCATGTTGCAAATTGAGTGGAGGATGTGCTAAGCCCAAGGCAGAATTTGTAAATTCTTTTCAGTGTCATGAGGCTGGGCTTCCATACTCTACCTCAGCAATACTTCCTAAATTGCCTAAAAAAAACAATACTTGCAAAAAAAATCTTACATTCGGCAAGTTTCTTAAAAAAGAAAAAAACTCGCTCCATGATTGTAAGACGTGCATTGCACGTGTAAGCGTGGTGGTCTAGACAGGAAAAAAAACATATACGCACTATATAAAAGTTACTATTCATATCTTTTGGACTTGTGGTTTTTTATTGCCAAGGATACCATGGCAGTCATTCCCCCGTGAAACTTTTTACAGGAGTATTATGCTAGGTCATGTTTGTTAAATAAGTTTCAAAAAGTTTTGAATCTTTATTTTTTAATTGATTTTTCAATTTGGATGCATTGGCCACCATGTTCCAAAGATCTGCACTGACATAATAGTTTTCAAAATATACACTCAAATAAAGGGAAAATGTGACACAAGAGATTGAATATAAGCAAAAAAGATAATTATAGTCAAGTGCTACACGTTTATCAAGCATATATATTTTACGAAATAAGATGATGTCCAGCGCGTTGATGCCAGAACCTTGCAAAAAAACATACATAGTGGCTAAAAACATCTAAAGCTAATGGAAAGCAACATCCCGAAAATGAGTTATAGCTAATGAAAAGCATAAATTGTTGCATGACTAGGAAAAATAAATAATGAGTTATAGCTATTTAAATCTATACTACTATATAGTGTATCAGTTTTGAATTGGATCCGAAGCATCAATCATAACCGTTGGTGTGCTGAATCTAACTGCTGGCAGCAGTGGGATTCGCGATGAACAGTATAACGTAACAACCTCCACTGTGTTCTCGAACCATCGCCTCCTACGTCCCAGAAAAGAGGCCCAATACGTGATACATCTTGGGCCATGTTGCAAATTGAGTGGAGGACGTGCTAAGCCCAAGGCAGAATTTGTAAATTCTTCTCAGTGTCATGAGGCTGGGCTTCCATACTCTACCTCAGCAATACTTCCTAAATTGCCTAAAAAAAACAATACTTGCAAAAAAAATCTTACATTCGGCAAGTTTCTTAAAAAAGAAAAAAACTCGCTCCATGATTGTAAGACGTGCATTGCACGTGTAAGCGTGGTGGTCTAGACAGGAAAAAAAACATATACGCACTATATAAAAGTTACTATTCATATCTTTTGGACTTGTGGTTTTTTATTGCCAAGGATACCATGGCAGTCATTCCCCCGTGAAACTTTTTACAGGAGTATTATGCTAGGTCATGTTTGTTAAATAAGTTTCAAAAAGTTTTGAATCTTTATTTTTTAATTGATTTTTCAATTTGGATGCATTGGCCACCATGTTCCAAAGATCTGCACTGACATAATAGTTTTCAAAATATACACTCAAATAAAGGGAAAATGTGACACAAGAGATTGAATATAAGCAAAAAAGATAATTATAGTCAAGTGCTACACGTTTATCAAGCATATATATTTTACGAAATAAGATGATGTCCAGCGCGTTGATGCCAGAACCTTGCAAAAAAACATACATAGTGGCTAAAAACATCTAAAGCTAATGGAAAGCAACATCCCGAAAATGAGTTATAGCTAATGAAAAGCATAAATTGTTGCATGACTAGGAAAAATAAATAATGAGTTATAGCTATTTAAATCTATACTACTATATAGTGTATCAGTTTTGAATTGGATCCGAAGCATCAATCATAACCGTTGGTGTGCTGAATCTAACTGCTGGCAGCAGTGGGATTCGCGATGAACAGTATAACGTAACAACCTCCACTGTGTTCTCGAACCATCGCCTCCTACGTCCCAGAAAAGAGGCCCAATACGTGATACATCTTGGGCCATGTTGCAAATTGAGTGGAGGACGTGCTAAGCCCAAGGCAGAATTTGTAAATTCTTCTCAGTGTCATGAGGCTGGGCTTCCATACTCTACCTCAGCAATACTTTCTAAATTGCCTAAAAAAACAATACTTGCAAAAAAAAATTCTTACATTCGGCAAGTTTCTCAAAAAAGAAAAAAACTCGCTCCATGATTGTAAGACGTGCATTGCACGTGTAAGCGTGGTGGTCTAGACAGGAAAAAAAACATATACGCACTATATAAAAGTTACTATTCATATCTTTTGGACTTGTGGTTTTTTATTGCCAAGGATACCATGGCAGTCATTCCCCCGTGAAACTTTTTACAGGAGTATTATGCTAGGTCATGTTTGTTAAATAAGTTTCAAAAAGTTTTGAATCTTTATTTTTTAATTGATTTTTCAATTTGGATGCATTGGCCACCATGTTCCAAAGATCTGCACTGACATAATAGTTTTCAAAATATACACTCAAATAAAGGGAAAATGTGACACAAGAGATTGAATATAAGCAAAAAAGATAATTATAGTCAAGTGCTACACGTTTATCAAGCATATATATATATTACGAAATAAGATGTTGTCCAGCGCGTTGATGCCAGAACCTTGCAAAAAAACATACATAGTGGCTAAAAACATCTAAAGCTAACGGAAAGCAACATCCCGAAAATGAGTTATAGCTAATGAAAAGCATAAATTGTTGCATGACTAGGAAAAATAAATAATGAGTTATAGCTATTTAAATCTATACTACTATATAGTGTATCAGTTTTGAATTGGATCTGAAGCATCAATCATAACCGTTGGTGTGCTGAATCTAACTGCTGGCAGCACTGTGATTCGCGATGAACAGTATAACGTAACAACCTCCACTGTGTTCTCGAACCATCGCCTCCTACGTCCCAGAAAAGAGGCCCAATACGTGATACATCTTGGGCCCATGTTGCAAATTGAGTGGAGGACGTGCTAAGCCCAAGGCAGAATTTGTAAATTCTTCTCAGTGTCATGAGGCTGGGCTTCCATACTCTACCTCAGCAATACTTCCTAAATTGCCTAAAAAAACAATACTTGCAAAAAAAAAATTCTTACATTTGGCAAGTTTCTCAAAAAAGAAAAAAACTCGCTCCATGATTGTAAGACGTGCATTGCACGTGTAAGCGTGGTGGTCTAGACAGGAAAAAAAACATATACGCACTATATAAAAGTTACTATTCATATCTTTTGGACTTGTGGTTTTTTATTGCCAAGGATACCATGGCAGTCATTCCCCCGTGAAACTTTTTACAGGAGTATTATGCTAGGTCATGTTTGTTAAATAAGTTTCAAAAAGTTTTGAATCTTTATTTTTTAATTGATTTTTCAATTTGGATGCATTGGCCACCATGTTTCAAAGATCTGCACTGACATAATAGTTTTCAAAATATACACTCAAATAAAGGGAAAATGTGACACAAGAGATTGAATATAAGCAAAAAAACATAATTATAGTCAAGTGCTACACGTTTATCAAGCATATATATTTTACGAAATAAGATGATGTCCAGCGCGTTGATGCCGGAACCTTGCAAAAAAACATACATAGTGGCTAAAAACATCTAAAGCTAATGGAAAGCAACATCCCGAAAATGAGTTATAGCTAATGAAAAGCATAAATTGTTGCATGACTAGGAAAAATAAATAATGAGTTATAGCTATTTAAATCTATACTACTATATAGTGTATCAGTTTTGAATTGGATCTGAAGCATCAATCATAACCGTTGGTGTGCTGAATCTAACGGCTGGCAGCAGCGGGATTCGCGATGAACAGTATAACGTAACAACCTCCACTGTGTTCTCGAACCATCGCCTCCTACGTCCCAGAAAAGAGGCCCAATACGTGATACATCTTGGGCCCATGTTGCAAATTGAGTGGAGGACGTGCTAAGCCCAAGGCAGAATTTGTAAATTCTTTTCAGTGTCATGAGGCTGGGCTTCCATACTCTACCTCAGCAATACTTCCTAAATTGCCTAAGAAACAATACTTGCAAAAAAAAAAAATTCTTACATTCGGCAAGTTTCTCAAAAAAGAAAAAAAACTCGCTCCATGATTGTAAGACGTGCATTGCACGTGTAAGCGTGGTGGTCTAGACATGAAAAAAAACATATACGCACTATATAAAAGTTACTATTCATATCTTTTGGACTTGTGGTTTTTTATTGCCAAGGATACCATGGCAGTCATTCCCCCGTGAAACTTTTTACAGGAGTATTATGCTAGGTCATGTTTGTTAAATAAGTTTCAAAAAGTTTTGAATCTTTATTTTTTAATTGATTTTTCAATTTGGATGCATTGGCCACCATGTTCCAAAGATCTGCACTGACATAATAGTTTTCAAAATATACACTCAAATAAAGGGAAAATGTGACACAAGAGATTGAATATAAGCAAAAAAGATAATTATAGTCAAGTGCTACACGTTTATCAAGCATATATATTTTACGAAATAAGATGATGTCCAGCGCGTTGATGCCAGAACCTTGCAAAAAAACATACATAGTGGCTAAAAACATCTAAAGCTAATGGAAAGCAACATCCCGAAAATGAGTTATAGCTAATGAAAAGCATAAATTGTTGCATGACTAGGAAAAATAAATAATGAGTTATAGCTATTTAAATCTATACTACTATATAGTGTATCAGTTTTGAATTGGATCTGAAGCATCAATCATAACCGTTGGTGTGCTGAATCTATCGGCTGGCAGCAGTGGGATTCGCGATGAACAGTATAACGTAACAACCTCCACTGTGTTCTCGAACCATCGCCTCCTACGTCCCAGAAAAGAGGCCCAATACGTGATACATCTTGGGCCATGTTGCAAATTGAGTGGAGGACGTGCTAAGCCCAAGGCAGAATTTGTAAATTCTTCTCAGTGTCATGAGGCTGGGCTTCCATACTCTACCTCAGCAATACTTCCTAAATTGCCTAAAAAAACAATACTTGCAAAAAAAATTCTTACATTCAGATTGCCTGGCCATCCTCTCCATCAGGAGCTCTCCAGCAGATTGCTGCCACAGCCCATCGTCGTCTCCATTAGGCCGCTCCCCGTGCATACTCTTCCAGATCGTCACCTCCCCCATCAGGCCTGAAGAGTTATAGAAAGCCTTAGTTATCAACACCTAACCTAAGCGACCTAACCTAGCAGCAGCGCCGCCGGCCGCTGCTTCCTCCCTTCCTCTCCCCTCCATCGCCCCCCGCACGGGCGGTCGAGGGTCCTCAACCTTAGCCGCCGGTCAATCTCCCTCCCATCCCTCCCCTCCGCCGCCGCTGGAGGAAGCCGCCGGGCAGCTGACAACGGTGGTGGAGGAGCCTTTCCTTTTTGCGCGCGAGGGTGGCGCGGGACACCCGGGCAAACGGAAGTGTGCCCCGGATCCGAGCCTCCGTGGCGGTGGTTCGTTCTTGGCGGCGGATGGCCGCGGCGTTGCGGCACCTCGGATTGGCGGCGGCGTGGAGGGCTTTGGTGGACTGGTCGGCTGCCGGCGTGGTTGGCCCTCCGGTCAGACTGATCTGGCGGGAGTGGCTTGCTCGCTCCACGGTGGCGAAGATCGGTGGTGGTTCGTGCGCACGATGCGAGATGGAGGTTCGTCGAGCGGATCCGCGTGAAAATCTTGTTCTCGGCTTGTTGCCAAGACCGGCGATGGCGGCATTTTTTTGTGTCGTTACCTTCTTGAAGGCATCACCGCGGAGAAGCTCCAGACCTCTGTCCGCTACCTTCGGGGGAAACCCTAAATCAGTAGATCGGATGCCGGCGGCGCGCTGGCGTCGTTTACCCCTTGGGGGCGTCATTCTTGGAGGTGTACACGGGCTCGAGGGACCAGTGGACGGCTTCTTTGGTGGAGCGGTGCTCCATCTTACTTATTGATGGCGGAGGATCTCGACGGCGTGGTGCAGTAGAGACTCAGCATCCGATGCACGGAAATGGACTCACATAGGAGGAGGACACTCGCTGGCGTCATGGTGGCGTAGATGGCAGAGAGGTCAAGTAAGGTCGTTGTGTTAGTTTCTGTTTTGAAGATGGCGGCGGCGGCACATAAGAGTGCGTCGGACTGGTTTGTACCCCCAAACTCAGTATGTGGTTCGGTTGGGGTCTCCGGCTTTAGATGTTAGGCTTTGGTGCAATGTCTATTTGGTATTAGGCTCGGGCTATCGGCACCCTTCATCGAGTGGATAGGTTTAGTGGCAGTTGTTGCTAAGATGATGGCTTCAAACTATTTGATGTACTATTTTGTAAGGTCTTTATGAATAATTAATAAAATGGTTGCATGCATCGCCCCACAAAGTTTCTTCCTAGCTCAAGCTCCACGGTGCCTCTTATCTGAACCATTGGTGTGTTTTGGGATTTGTGCTAGAAAGGTGGATGACAAGCCGTGCAGCGGTTGCTACAGTGTCATTAACAGGTGATGTCTTGTCCATCTAATCACATGCAGTCCGCTGCATGGGCTTTGTGGCAGAATGGTGCCAGTGGTGCGCAGCTAATGTCACATGTGTTGGCTGGATGGCTACAGGGTCTGGGCTCACTGCTGCAACAGTGGAAGAGAGTGAAAAAATGGGACAGCTAATAGAAAAGTGTAGCGCCGCTAGTGCAAAAGTGGAGAGAGGTAGATGTGAGAGTGAGAACAAAATCGTTCAGAAAATTTCTTTGAGAGGGAGAGAGAAAGTGCCATGCAAATATTAGGAGAGACAGGCGAGAGCGCGTATGTTGTTGTAGTGAGCATCCTGGATTGAAAAAGAGAGAGAGGAGTTTTCTTTTATTTGAGGAGTTGCATGTAAAGCTCACGAAAGAGAGTGAGCGTTGCACAGAGTGTGTGTTGCATGTAAAGGTCAAAGGCAGAGAAAGATATTCATATGTGCTGCATGCCCAGTTATTTTATACGCTGGAAGAGAGAGAGAGCATGCAATTCGACAGAGAAAGAGTGTTGCATGCAGCAGGTCCTGACACACACTGTTCACTCCTATGACGCTTCGTGTGTGCTGTATGCAATGAGGAGACTGCCCTGTCTTTTTTTTTATTTCAAATGGTCTGATCCTCCTGTAATCAACTGCATGTTCTGCATGTGACCCTGCCTGAGTTGACTCCAATCTTGAGGAATAGGAGGCCGGTGAATGGCACAGATAGAAGGTGCCATGTAGCCCGAGCTACAAAAAACCACTCCGCATCATGCAGAGGCGCCGAGTGTAATTCTCGTTTTGAAAAACAAACAGAAAAAATCAGGCCTGAAGAGTGGTAGTAGTACACAGCAGAATACTCAGAAGAGTGATCAGCAGCAGTATCTCAGAAGAAGATAGCAGCAGTACAAATGCAGGAGTATCTCCGAGGTAAGGACGCAGAAAAACATGTCACCAGCATTTCTGGACCTGAATTGTACACCACCAGAAGAAGATCGAGGAGGAGGAACTCAGTGTACCTGATGAAGCAGGGTCAATGCTCTTTCAGCTACAAATAAAAAAAATTATGTATAGTGCTCATAGGAGTAGTAGTCGTTTCCAAACCACAAGCTGCCATGACAGAGATCACCGGAGAAACGGAGTACGTCCTGCTTGGAGTTCATATTCGAGGGAGGTGAAGGTGGACAGGGAACGCGATCGACCAACCACACATCCCAACCGAGCCCTCTGGATTGTGGTCGGAGAAACTCGCTTCCTCCACTGCCAACTTGAGGATCAACTCCGATCTGGTCGCTGCATGGCCATGGCTGATGCATACCAAATTACGAGCCCACTCCTCTGCGTAGGCTCGATGGCGATCGATGATCACCGCCAGAATCCCCAATTCGGTGTCCATCCTGTCCCGCGTACCCGCGACATCTCTCTGAATCCCCTCTGCCAGATCCTGCCTCTCGCGTACCCAAGCGTGCCCCGACGGCAGACCTGACCTCCCATGCAATCCATCCACTTGAATGCTGCATCATGAATCCGATTTGCGCGTGCCGACCACACCGAAAACATATAATAGAACACCTGCACCCAGGCCCTCCCTATCTAGCCATCCATTCTGCGCATCGCGATTCGTGCAAACACATTTCCCTTTTTTGTTTCTCTCACATAAAACATGTTTTGAAGTTCAAACCTTTGCAGCGTGGCAAAGTTTTCTATCTAGATTATAGGATAAATCTTTCGGATTTTTTTGTCAAATATAAATATACAAATTATGATTTTCTAGATTAAAAAAATAAATCATATTTTGTATATTTATGTTTGACAAAAAATTCTGAAAGATTTATCCTAGATTCTAGATAGAAAGCTTTGCCACGCTGCGAAGGTTTGAAGTTCAAGACATGTTCTATATGAGAGAAACAAAAAAGAAAAAAATTTCATATAGAAAGTTGGTTGTGTTACACAGATCTTAAAGCAATATTGGACAGCCAGGATAGCAGGGCCTACAATCCCCCCGGCAGAACCGAGCGGATGTGCCCTTGGAGCAGCACCACCTGCTGAGCGAGAGAGAGCGGGGGAGGAGCTTGGGGCCAGGACGATGTCTCGTCGCCATGGAGGTGCAGGTAGCGGCGGCGGTGGGTCTGGGATGGGCGGTGGCGAGAGCATTTAAAAAACCACACTATCTCGAGCCCAAGGAATAGCCATCCCGAGCCCTCTCAAGCTCACACACCTCCTCCTCTCCTCTCTCTGATCCTCCTGACCAAGGAATCTGGCTCTTGGCCCTTCCTCATCCACCTCCGGTGGCAACAGTGGCAGACCTAGCCCACTGGGCCAGGGTGGGCCGTCAGTGGTACTGTACACATACATTTATTTATTTTCTTTTATTTTTTAGCCTTCCTTCTAAGGTATATTAGCTATTTTTAAATCTCCGCCACCCTCTACCTCCGCCACTGGGTGGCAACAGCGCCGCCATGGCGCTAGACATGGCGAGCTCCCTGCATCCCCTCCCTTTTCACCCACTCTTCCAGGAGCATCCAGAGTACCCCAATTGACCTTACCCTGCTCCAAATTCCATAAGAAAAAGCTCACCGGCAAGTTTCATGGGAGAGCCGTGCCGCCACGGCCACGCTTCCAGTGAACGTGGCCTCTCTATCAGCCCTCCTCGGAAGACGGCGGTCGCGGGACCTCTCCTCCTCTTCCCCGTGATGCCACGCCTGCACCGCGCGACCCTCTGCTATCGCTGTCGTACCCGCGCGCAACGGCAACCGCCTAGCCGAGCCGCCTCCGGTGTCCGTCGAGAGGTTGAAGAAGACCAGGGAAGAGAACGAACCGGCCGGCGGGCCCCTTCTGTAAGAGAGAGAGGTGAGATGTGTCTGGACCGCGCGGCTAAAGTGGAGACGGGTTAGAGTTAAAAGGCTTTCCCGCAGTGAAAGCGTACTCTACAAACCCGCCCCCGGTGTCAGCAGTGCGGGTGGGCTCGGACCGAAGCCGCAGCCGCAGTCCCCAGAACAGTCCAATGCCCAGACAGATCTGGAGCTGCGTGGCCCGGCACCGCACTGCCTTTTCTTTTGGGTCCTCCTAAGAGCATCTCCAGCCGTTGTGTCCCCTAGGAGGCATTTTTTCAGCCTCCTGTGAGGCCCCAACGCTAACTTTGCGTTTGGGTGCAAAAAAAATTCAGCCGTTGTGCCCCCCAGGTTGTGTCTTATTTTTTCTTCTTCGCGTTGTCATTACAACAAACATGTTATGGGCACTGTCGGGCCACGCGAGCTCGAGCTCGTCGGCGACGACCCCAGCCGACCGGGAGCACGGCTGCGAATTTTTTCCACTAGTTGGGCCCCAGGAGCACGGTGGCGAGGCTGAGGCGGCCGGGCGAGCCTTGCAGCTGGGCGGCCCAGTCGGGGAGGCGCGTGGCGGAGACGAGAGCCGGGCGGCGGGCACGACGAGCAGACGATGCGGGCGGTGGTGGAGCGGCGGTGCTCGGGGTGAAGTGGCGCAACGACGCAGACGGAGCAGCCCGCGGCCGTGGGGCGCGGAGGAGCGGGAGCGCATGGCAGCACGACGGCGGTCTAGGCATGGGCTGCAGCGCACGCGCGCGAGGTGAAGAAGCAGAGTCGCTGCGTACCTCGATGGAGGCCTCGTGCCCGAGCAGCACGGTGGCTTTGCCAGCTGCACGGCAGCAGCCGCGGCCGGCGGCCGGTGGCATATGTGTTTTGTTGCATGAGTAGTGTCTGGCCACTATCTGACCATTGTCTGACTAATGCATGGCCATGGCCATTATCTGGGTATGGTACGGGCAGTGTATGAGCAGCGTCCGACTTGCATCTGGTACACCGGCGGGTCTAAAATGTCATGTTATGCCCCTCGCCCCCCGCGTCGCCCCCGCCTCAGGCAACTTGGGCGGGATCCCAACCCTAGCCGCCGGGGGCTCCCCGTCCTTCCATCCCTCCCTCCGCCGCCGCCGAAGGACGCCGCCGGCCTTTGCCCGGGGGCTGACGGCGGTGGCGGGGGCCTTTCCTCTCTCCCGCGCCATGGGGACGGTGCGGAGCTCCGCGGCGTGAGGTGGCACGGCCGATCTGGCCTCCGTGGCGTGGTGGGCCTGCGCGGCGGCGGCCTCGTCCTAGGGCGGTGGTGGTGGCGGTTGCGGCGGCCGGCCCTGCGTCGGGCAGTGGCCTTGGCTGCGTTCGGTGGTGGCGGCCGGATCTGCAGCGACGGACCATCTGTCCTCGGATCCGCGGTGGCGGCATGGAGGGCCTGGTGGTTGGGTCGGCGCCATGCGTGGTTTGCCCTCCGGACAGATCCGATCTGCCCGGTGCGGCTTGCTCGATGTGTGGCGGCTCAGATCGGCGGCGACCCGTGTGCACAATACGGGATGGAGGTTCTTCGAGCGGATCCGGGTGAAAATCTTGTGCTCGGCTTGTTGCCAAGACCGGCGTTGGTGGCACCCTGTGGTGTCATTACCTTCTTGAAGGCATCGCCGTGGAGAAGCTCTAGACCTCTATCCGCTACCTCCGGGGGAAACCCTAGATCAGTTGATCGGATGACGGCGACGCGTGGTGTCGTTTCCTCCTTGGGGGCGTTATTCTTGGAGGCGTACACGGGATCGAGGGACCAGCGGGTGCCTTATTGGTGGAGCGGTACTTCATCCTTCACATTGATGACGGCGAATCTCGGCGGCGTGGTGCAGTGGAGACTCGGCGTCCGATGCGCGGGGATGGACTCGCGCAGGTGGAGATAGTTGTCTGGCGTCAAGGTGGCGTCGATGACGGAGTGGCCTGACAAGGTAGAAGCCTCAATATCTGCTCTGAAGACGGACCTGGGAAAGATGGCGGCGACGACACATGTGAGTGCGTCAGACCAGTTTATGCCCCAGACCCGGTATGTGGCTCGGCTGGGGCTTCTGGCTTTAAATGATAGGCTTAGGTGAGTAGACCGGGTATGTGGCCCAGGTAGCACCCCTTCATCATATGGATAGGAGTAGTGGCATATGTTGCCAAGATGGCGGATTCAGGCATATTGTTGTAATACTTTGTAAGGTCCTCGGGAATAAAGTGGCCGTATGCATCTCCCAGATGCAGAGGCCGGGGGTCATCCTCCTTTTCTAAGAAAAAACACCGGCGATGACGGTCCTGACCTGGTACACCGGCGACTCGCAGCTACCGGTCGGATGGGTCGAAGAGCGCGAGCAGCCAGAGGTGGGCGCTGGGCTTCCTCGGCAGTGGCAAAGGCGCTCGCAGGGACTCGACCGTCCAGGCCAAGGCCGCGCCCACGCCGCACCGTCCACGGCCGCGCCCGCGCCGCTCCGCCCGGCCGCCGCGCAGTCCTCCTCCGCCCGGCCATGCACGCTCCTCCTCCGCCCCAGCCTTGCCCGCTCCGACCACGCCCCTGCCTTGCTAGCTCCGGCCAGCGCCCGCCTCGGCCTCGCCAGCTCCGACCACGCCCGCCCCGGTCACGCACGGCGAGCTCCGGCCTCACCCGCCCGGAGTACATGGAGAGCGTAGCCGTCACCGGGGAGAGAGGGAGTGTGGGCCTGGAGAGGAAAGAGGGAGTGTGCTCTGTGCTCGCACGTGGGTGGGCCTGGAGAAGAGAAAGGGGAGGGAGAGGGGCTGGCAAGTGGGGCAGCGCATGCAAAAAGCAAATGCCGGCGTTCCCAGCTGCCACCCGACGGGCTGGGTGCAGGGTGGGCGTGCCGGCGCTAACTTTTGCAAAATCCGGCGCAAAACGGCGTCATGGGAGCCTGGCTGGGACGTTTTTTACGCGCTGGTGCTAAAAAAAGGTGCTTGGGGGGGGGGGGGGGGGTCCTGGGGCCCCTAGCGGAGATGCTCTAATCGGCGGTGCAGGTGCCCTTTCGTGGAACGGGCGCTCGCGCACCGCGTACTTGGGCCGGCAATCTTGATGGGCGCTCGCCGCTTCTTTCTCGATTGCTCGCTGCTTCTTTCTTGATCGCCTCTTCGCTCAATCGCCTGCTGCTTCTTTTGCTCGATCCAACTTGACGAGTAAAAATAGTTCATCGATTTTAAAGGAAAGACCGATTTTGAAAAAAAAAATCATTGAATTTGTAAAAAATTCATCGAGTTTGAAAAAAGGTTCATCAAATTTCAGAAAGTTCATCAATTCTGAAAAAGGTTCATCGACTTTGACAAAAATTCATCATTTTGAGAAAAGTTCATCGATTCTAAAAAAATTCATTGATTTTGAAAAATGTTCATTGATTTTAAGAAAAGTTCATCGAATTTGAAAAAAGGTTCATGAATTTAAGTAAAAGGAAAAAAACAGTAAAAGAGCCGCGTTTTTGTGGTTCACGTTTTAAGTGCGTACAAGAAGGAATCTAACACGTCAAGTATGGTGGGTGAGCCAGTAAGTGCGCTCAGTATTTAGTCAGAAGCATCTCAATTTGAATCACGCGCTATGCACACTTTTCCTAGGATTTAATCAGGAAACAGTAAAGGGCCGAACCCAACTAACGTGGCTGTAGGCGCCCGTTTCAGAAACGGTAAGAACGGGCGCCTACAGCGCCAAATAGGAATTGTCTTTTCTTTTTCCCTGGCGGTTTTCTGTTAGGACTCGTGAAGAAATAAAACTCAAATAAAGGTTCCTGAACAGAAGAAGGTCCACATCTTTTCAGCCGTAACTCCGATTCAGATGATTCCAAGCCCATGTTCATCTTTTCTCAACCTGATACAATATAATCGATCCTAAAAAAGATACGATATAATCATTGCCATCATGTTGCTAGTCCCTAAAATAGCACATGTGCACATATTGTATAGTTAGGCTTTGGCGGAGGAGAATTATTCCGATGAATCTTTTTCACGAGATGACCGCATTTCCACTAGATGAGTTATTCGACCCCAAGCCAAGCCAACCATATGATATATGCCCTAAAGCATAGCTCCCACGTTGTTCTTTTATGTTTGTTGTGATGACTGATGAGCATGTATATGCTACGTGCTTGCAAGAGTTATGCCTATGCTTGCTTAGAGGTAGTGCTTGCTAATGTTTGCAGGTAATCTCCACATTATTTTTTGAAAATACTTGCAAACTAATAAACTTTCTAGTTAGATATTACTGCACTAATGACTTGTATGTGATACCATTATGGAGCTAGGTTGTTATTCTTTTACACTGATGCACAAATCTTTATTTTCAATAATATTAACTTGAACAGTGGTAAAACAAAGGTTGGTGTAATGATAAAGAATGGGACTTAAATAACAACCTCCTCAATCGTCTAGATCCGGTTATAGTGTCACTAAAACTAAACCAAGCTATATTCAGTGCAACCGCACTTGTTTTGTATGGGAAGACCATAACATTTGCATCATTATGCCTTTCATCTCTATGGTTGTGCTGCCAATTCCTAACTTGTGGGGACCCTGGATGCCATGTTGTTATTGAGTACTCAAGATATTGATCCCGACGGGAATAGGGGCCACTAGGTGGCATCGGGTCCAATTTCTCTCCTTCATGGCAAGGCCCGAGAGTATGCCAATGATGCAGTAAAAGTATCACACTGGTTAGCTGTTTTGTTGGAGTAATCCCTGGTCCATCCAAGAGGGTCGCGCTGCTGAGGCATGGGCCACTATAGGGAACTCCATATTGTGTGTAAAATATACAACCTATGCATAGTGTCAAATTTATTCGAATAGTCGTGTCCTCGGTCATGGGTACAGTTTGTCCTAGGTCAGACTACTTGGTCAGTGTCTGAGTTTGGAGGTATAAACATTAAGTAATGGCATTACTAAAATGCAACCATGAACAAGTGAGATTTATAAGACTTGCAGTGCAAGTGCATGGACATCAGGTGATGTCAAGAGCTTTTACCGAAAAAGGCTCGCGCCCCGCTTTATAGATAAAGCCAATGCCAAAGCCAACATCCACAAGGTTCACACGAACATAAGGTCCACACGCACACAAAGTCCAAGCACACGAAAGCAACAAGGGTTAATGCTGAGGGCACAGCTCAACAAGCCCAACACACACAGCCAAAAAGGCACACGCACCAGGAGGGGAACAACCACTAGTCGGGCTCCGGGGGTGGCGGCGGGAGCGGAGGTGCCAGGCGGAAGGCCAACGAACGGAGGTCGGTGAGGAGTCTGTCGATGGCGTCCCGATCCGGAGGGCGGCTAAGCGGCCGCCAGAGCTGCAAGTAACCACACATTTTAAAGATGGAGTCAGTCGCACGTCGAAGGGGCACCTTCTGAATCACGAGCCTATTGCGAACCGTCCACAAGGTCCAGGCCAGCACCCCGACGCACAGCCATCTAATATGTCTGTAGCGAGGGGGGGAGGCCTGAATTTCGGCAAGCAAGTCAGGGAAGTTGGTATTACACCACTGTCCGCCAACCGTTTCGCGGAAACAAGACCAAAGGAACTGTGCCGTGCAGCACGATAAGAAGATGTGATTAGCATCCTCTACCGTGGCACATAGGGGGCACATTCCATCACCAGGGCCATGGCGCCTGAGGACCTCCACGCCGGTCGGGAGGCGGCCGCGGATCCACTGCCACAGAAAGATCCGGATCTTAAGTGGGAGGCGAATGTCCCAAATAAGACCGAAAGGCTCCGGAGCTGACGAGGGGGCAATAGCCGCGTAGAGGGATTTGGTGGAAAAGCGGCCGGAGGGATCTAGGCGCCAGGAGATGGCATCCGGACCGTCTGCCACGTCCATAGGCAGCAGGGCGATGTCCTGGAGGAGGTCATCCCAGGCAGCCACCTCGGCAGGTCCAAAAGGACGGCGGAACGCGAGGCGCCCTAAGTCAATAAGGGCGCCTCGACAGAGACCCGAGGGTCAACTACAATATCGAAGAGGATGGGGAACCGGGCGGCTAGAGGGGAGTCCCCAAGCCATCTATCCAGCCAGAACAAGGTCGAGGCGCCGGAGCCCATAGAGATGGAAGTGCCTATACGCAAAACCGGAAGCAGATGTACGACGGCCTGCCAAAACTGGGAGCCGCCCGAGCGTTGGCAGAACGCCAGAGGCTGTCCACGAAGATACTTGTTCTGGATGATAGTTAGCCAGAGGCCTCCCTCTCCATTGGCAATGCGCCATAGCCAGCGGGTCAAGAGGGCGATGTTCATGCGCCGAGAGGATAGAATCCCAAGACCTCCCTGGTCTTTGGGCTTGCAAATATCTGGCCAGCTGACCATGTGATATTTCTGCTTGCCCTCCTCCCCTGCCTAGAAGAATCTGGACTGGTATTTGGCGATCTCCTGGTGGAGCGTCTCATGAAGGCTGTAGAAGCTCATGAGGAACCACGGGAGGCTGGCCAGCGAAGAGTTGATAAGAATCACGCGGGCCGCCTTCGATAGCCAGCGCCCTTTCCAGGGCTCTACGCGATGCTGCATACGGGTCACCGTGGGGCGGAGGTCCGCCACGGTGAGGCGCGAGTCACTAATGGGGATCCCCAGATAAGTCGTGGGGAAAGAGCCCAGCCGACAGTTAAGCCGATCGGCGATGGACTGAGCTTCCTCAGCGGGGTACCCGAGCACCATCACTTCGCTCTTGTCAAAGTTGATGGTAAGGCCCGACATTTGCTGGAAGCACAGAAGGAGGAACTTCAGATTGGAAATCTCAAGGGCGGATCCCTCGACCATAACAATGGTGTCATCCGCATATTGGAGAAGGGAGACCCCTCCCCCTCCAACAAGGTGCGGGACCAATCCTCGAATATGTCCCGCAGCCTTGGCCTTATCTAGGATGGCAGCCAGGGCATCCACAACCATGTTGAACAAGAACGGCGAGAAGGGGTCCCCCTGCCGGACACCACAGAGGGTAGGGAAGAAGGGCCCGATGTCGCCATTGATGTTCACTGCCATCCGGCCACAGGAGACGAGCTGCATGACGTGCGTCACCCAACGGTCGTTAAAGCCCTTGCGAAGCAGGACTTCCCTCAGGAACGGCCAGTGGACCGTGTCGTAGGCTTTGTGGAAGTCCAACTTCAGGAAGACCGCCCTATGGCGCTTCAGACGGACCTCGTGGAGCACCTCGTGGAACACCAACACCCCATCTAGAATAAATCGGCCTTGAATGAAGGCGGATTGGTTCGGCTGGGTGATTGTATCCGCAAGGAGGGTCACCCTATTGGCGTAACCCTTCGCCAGGATCCTAAAAATCACATTAATCACAGTGATGGGGCGGAACTGGCGAATATCGGAGGCGCCCGGGACCTTGGGGATGAGGGTCACCACCCCATAGTTGAGGCGCCCCAAATCCATGGAACCCGAGTAGAATTCCTCAAAGAGCGCCATGACCTCGAGCTTGATGGTAGGCCAGAACGTCTTAAAGAAAGCTACTGGGAGACCGTCCGGTCCCGGGGCCGAGGAGGAGTTCATCCCCTTAATGGCAGCGAGGACCTCGTTCTCGCTGAAGGGGGCAACCAGAGCTGCATTGGCTGCATCCGAAACTCCTAACGCGCCCGACCAAATGTCGGGGGCGAGGCTAGCCCCACCACGCAGGGTGGGGGTAAATAAAGCCCTATAGAAGCCATCCACATGGAGGCGGATGGCCTCGGGCCGCACTAGCTGCGCGCCTCCATCCCACAGGCAGTGGATGGAGTTGCGGCGACGCCGGCCGTTCGCGACCGCCTGGAAGTAGGCGGTGTTGGCATCGCCCTGTAGCACCCACCTCTGAGTACCCCTCACGCGCCAGTAAGCCTCCTCATCCGAGTAGATGATGGAGAGCTGATCCTCCAGGTCGTATCGAAGCAGCCACTCGTCCGAGGAGAGCCCAGTCGAGTCCGCACGCGCATCCAGAGCTTGAATAGCTATCAAGATGGACTTCTTGCGCTCTCTCAGGTCCCGGCCTAAATTAGCCCCCCAACCCTTCATGAACTGGCGGGCTAGCTTGGCACAAAAGTGCCATGAGTCGACCGCAGACATGGAGCGGTGGGGTGCCGACCTATCGGAGATCCAGCGGGCGACGACGGCCTCCCGGAAACCCGTCTGGTTGAGCCAGAAGAGCTCGAACCGGAACCGCGGCGGGGAGGGAGGGCGCTCGTCAGCGGTGGAGAGGAGAAGGGGGACATGGTCCGAGCCAATCCGGGTAACTGCCCGGAGCGACGCCAGAGGGCATCGCAATTCCCACTCCGGGGAAACTAGGACACGATCCAGCACGGATTGTGTCGGGACAGCTTGCTGGTTGGTCCAGGTGAATCTGGCACCTGTCCGGTCAAGCTCACGGAGCCCCAGCTCCGCAATCCAATCGTTGAATAATTGCATCCGGGGAAAATTAATCCGGGAATTATTCTTCTCCTCCGGGGATCGGATGAGATTGAAGTCACCCCCCACTAACACAGGGAGTGGGGAATTGGAGATCTTCAGCTGCAGTTCGGCAAGGAAGGCCGGGGAGCGGCGGTGATCCGCCGGTCCGTAGACAACAATGACCTCCCACTTGAAATTCAGAGCCCGCTCGAAGATCTCCATGCTAACGAAGAAATCCCCGCGGTCCATGCCTCCCACCTCAATAGTGGCGTCCTTAACCCCAAGGAGGATGCCACCCGAGTGGGCTGAGGTCCCACTAGAAGGGAGCCAGTGCCACGCGAAGAGGTGGGGGCTCAGATGCTCAAGCTCTTGAAGGGTGAACTTGGATCGAAGGGTTTCCTGGATGGCTACAATGTCAATATGTTCATCCCGGATGTACTCGATGAGCTGGCGGCGACGACCGTCATGGCCGAAGCCGCGGAGGTTCCAGAAAAGGGCCCTCATCTAAACCCCCATCGGGGGGCTGCTTGACCCTAGGACACGGGAGGCGCTTTGAGCGCGGAGGGCGGCCGTGCGAGACTGGGTGCGGCCACGAATAACCCCGTCGACCACCGGAGGAGTCGGAACCTGGGGCTGGAGCAGGCGGGCTCGGGTCTCAGCCAGCCTGCCGTCGAGGATCTCTCGGGCCCTAATGGCCTCAATCTGATCTAAGGGGGGACCGACCTCCCCCCTGAAGACGATGGCCGAGTCATTGGCCACCTTAGCGAGGTGGCCGAGGGGAGCGGCCTCGAGAGCAGAGAAGGAGCAACGAGAAGAACTGGGAAGGTCGGGGTCCGCACCTGACTCGAGGTTCCGGGCCGCGGCGCGGAGCTCCGCCCGCTCGGCGATGGAAGGCGCAGGAGAGTCGCCCGGCCGCGACGCCTCCAGGCGGGCGCTGCGGCGGGAGGACGTCACCGACATCGAGGTGGACCGAGGCCTCCTGGCGTACGCCACCGTCGGAGGGGGGTGCGCGGAGGCCGGGGAGGCAACATCCACCGCCACCGAGGCGGCAGGGGAAGCCGGCGAGGCGAGGGCGAGGCTGGACGGCGCCGACACGAGGTAGGGGGCGGGAGACCCCAGAGCAACCCCCACCGCAGCCCCCGAGGGCGGAGTGGACGGGAGAGCCGCGGACGGGGCAACGAGATCCCCCACGTCGACAACCGCGGGGGACACCGGGGAGGCCGAGCCGGCGGGGGTGGGCTCAGCCCCTGGTGTCGCGGGGCGACGGGCGGAGGCGGTGCCGGGGGAGCGGGGGGACGAAGGTGGGGCGACGAGGAGGCTCACGCTGGAGATGTCCCCGGTCGACTCCGACGCCGACGGGGAGGGAGCCAGAGGGGTGGCCAGGCGGAGGGCCACCGCCAGATCGGTGGCCGACACCCGGGTACGCCCTGGCCCCGATCCGCACCGACCCGCGGGAGGGTTGGAGGAGTCCCGAGCCGGGGAGCGAGAGTGCTCCGACTCATCCTCATCCTCGGCAGGGTCGTCGAAGCGGGAGGAGCGCAAGCGGCGGCGGTGGGAGTCGTCATCCTCAGCCGCCCCCCCCCCCCAAGAGACTGCCAGCGGTGGGGCGGGGGCGGCCGACGTGGGACGGAGGCTCGGGGCGATCTTGAGGTCGTAGCCGTCATCGTTGAAGAAGACACGGATCGTGGCGTGTAGCTTGGAGGAGTCCAGGCATTTCACCTTAACCCGGACCTCCTCCTCCTTGCGTAGGGAGAGCTAATCCACCACCACCACACGGCCCAGGATCTTGGACATACTGCGGATGGTCCACTCAGAACGGGCAACATCAGGGAGGCCGGAAATGAGGAGCCAAGCCGTGTCCAGGGTAGCGACGGCTCTGGGATCCCACTGCGGCTCAGAGATGTTCACCACGATGTCGTTGAGGGCCAGGGTGATGTTGTTGCTGCGGGTGCAGAAGCCCATGCTCATCGCGTCTGGGAACACCACAGAGAAGGAGCTGGGAGCCGTGGGGGTCACCTGCCAGTCCCACGTGCAGCGGCACAAGTGGTTGAGCTCAGCCTCAATCAGCTCCGGAGTAGCGACGGCCTCTCCCACAACCGTCACCAGAGCCAGCAGCGAGGGAGATGGTGGGGCGAGCTCGGGCACCTCGATGTGGAAGAAGGCCAAGTCCTCGATGCCGTGCCCATACATCATGAGCTCCTCCGTCACCGGGCGATCCGGACAGAGAATCGCGGGGTGCCCGGACTCCTTGCATAAGTAGCACGATGGTGGGTTGGGGCATGCCACCTGGAAGTGACCGGTAAGGCCGCAGTTGAAGCACGGCTGAGCCACGGCCACGACGGAGGTACCCGGAGGAGGAGCCACGGTAGCGGCGGAGGTGGCGGCTTGAGGGCGCGGAGGGCCCTTCTTCTTCTTCTTCTTGGAACCCGGGCGTCCCCGGTTGCCGTTACCGCCGTTGGGCGGCGGGAACGCAGCCTGGGAACGAGGCGGCTGGTAGCGGCGGGAGGGGGCGTCGGCGTCGAGGTTGGAGGTGGGCGGGCGGGCCGGCGAGGGGGACCGGTCGCGACGCCAGGTCGGCGAGGGAGACCGGTGCTGAGAGGGCTGCCGAGTCTCCCGCGTTGGAGACCGACCGCGGTCACGGGGGTCCCCCCGCGGAGAGGAGCGGCGGGAGGGCGACCGGGACCGGCGATCGCCGTGGGCCGGGGAGCGGCGCGAGGGGGGGGGGGGGCGGGGGAGCGGGGCTCGCGCGCCGGCGAGGCCCGCGCCGGCCGGGAGGTCAGCTGTTGGCGGAGGTCCTCCTCACGCCGGCGACCATCGGGGGAGGGGCGGGAAGGGTTGCGGCTTTCGTCGGCCCGGCGCTTGGGGCGCCCCGCCTCATCCCCCCATTCCCGAGGCATGGGTGGCGTGGGGGGAGCAGAGGACAGGGGGCGGCCGGTGGCGCCGGTGAGGAGGGGGAGCGGCGGGGCGGCAGTACCCGAGGGGGCGAAGGGAACGGGGGGAGGAGCCGGCGGCGTGGGGGTGGGGAGAAGCGGTGGACGGGGAAACCCTCGCGGGGGCCATATGCCCCGGCGTGGTGGGCCGGCCGATGCCAAGGGGGGCTGGGCCGGGCGGGAGCTAGCCGGCCTGCCAAGGCGGCCCACCCGGGCCACCGAGGCCAGGCGACTCTGGGCCGCTCCAGCCGTAGACAGCCCAGGAGGGGGCCCTGCAGCCCAGCTCGTGGGCCGGCCCATCAGCAGCGCGGCCCGAAACGAGCGCCCGGGGGTGACCCGGCGGGGCGCTAGGGTTTCCCCTAGCACCGCCGCGGGGGTCGCCGGCGGGGGCGAACGGGGGCGGCGCGGGGGAGGCAGACCGGAGGAGCGACCGAGGGGAAGGGCACCGGCGGGTCGACCGGAGGGGAGGAAGGGGCGGTAGGGGTTTCTGCCAGCAGGGGCCGGAGCGCGCGCGGGCAGGGATGCCGGGGGCGGGCATGTCGGAGCGAGCGACGGCGGTGCCGAGGGAAGGCCGTCGGCGGGCGCGGACCTCCAGGAGGTGAGCGCTGGGCCCCGGTCGGCGTGGCCGGCAACACCCCAGCTGCCAGCGCGGCGCCGCAGGGGGGAGCGCCCGGCCCCAAAGGCCGCACCTTGAGGCACCCGAGCCGGGGGGAGGAGCCGGCGTCGGCCCGACCCGCGGGCGGCCGATCCCCCACCCCTGGGGGAAGGGCCACCGGCGAGGTCAGACGTCGGCCGCGGCGAAGCCTTGGGGGGAACCCGCTCCCGGCACGCGACGGGCGGCCGGCCGCCAGGTCCTCGGCCTCGGCGATGTCGGCCCAGACCAACCCCGGCGAGCCGGAGGGGGCTGGCGAGGGGGGGGGGGGGACTCCGGCGGAGGGGCGGGGCTCGCGGGCGGGGGTGGCGGCAGGGGGGGCCGGGCGGCCATGGCGCCCGCGCCGGCGGGGGCGACGCCAGTCGCCAGAGCGCAGGAGGCCATGTCTCTCAAGGCCCTCCGGAGGATGGGATTTTTCGTCAAGAGCTTTTGAGATAGAACCATGGGATGCTGTGAGTAAGTGATTGACTGAGAGAACTTGAGGAGGATCTTGGAATAATCATGATAATAACTTGACTATGACATGGACTTGATATGCTTTATCTTGGTCATAATGTACTAATTTTAGTCATTAATCTTGCTACATAATTTTGCTATGTCAAGATAGCTAGTATTGCTATAATAGTTGATGTATGTTTGAATGTCATGGATTTCTTTGCTTGGAGTATCTTGAGTACAACATGGCATCCATCTTTATATGGTTAACTTGCGAGCACATTCGAAGTACTCACCTGGCTTTTTACATGGTCAGATTTATCTAAAGATCTATCTTCCCCTATCGAGAGGTCGAAGCGTTCGTGAGCCAGAGGAGTAACCCATTTAGATCCCTTTGGAGTGGAGCCTGTTCCAACTCCTTGCTGCCCTTATATTTTGTAAAGTACCATTTTGTGACGATGTTGCATTATTCAATCCACAGTGGCTTATAAATTCTTCTTGTAGACGTGTAAATGTGCACGCCCAGTGTAATATCCTGGGCTAACGTATGCGGTGGTTGTCTGGCTACAATGGTACCCACGAGGCGTGCTATAGACTTTCACCTGGACTTAACATGATCCCTGCCACACATCATCAAGGTGGGAGACAATAACCTCCGGCTCGACCAGGGATTTTCGCCTCGGTTTCCCTGCACAGGCAAGCACCACCAATGCCGCCCAAGCCGAACGGTTGGCTGCCACCACCACCTTCCAACCCCATGCACCTTCGGTGTTGGGCATCTCGACGCCGACAACAGTGAATCACCACGGTGTGGTAGGCTTTTCCACGGCGGTGCTAGACTAGTGCTTGCCTCGGTGTCGCCCTAGCTAGTGTCAGAAGAGCGCAACACTAATTTCGGAGCGATCAATTGTAGTAGTATATTTAGCACTTTTAAGTTCTGCAAAAAAAAAGTTGCCTACAATTTGGTGTAAGGGCATAAGAAATGCAATTTCTTAGTCTAATTGATTGCAGATGCATCTGCCGCCGGTGACCACCTCTGGTGGAGGGCGCGTAGGGGGAAGGTTCTGGGCACTCGCCGAGTCTGACGAAGACGACGGGGATTGCTCCATCTCGCCGGAACTCTACTCACCGACGCCATCGTCGGTCATCTGTGAAGCGTTCGACCCAGGTTACTCGGAAGACGAAGTGGCTGCGATTGTTGATGGCATTGTTCCTATTGACGATCCAGCGCGGCAAGGTTTGGGACCAGCGGACAAGATCGAGATCGTCCGACGCATTGTTCATAGACGAACGGCGGCAACGGCGGTCCGGCCATGGAAGGGGCCGATTCCAAAGGTATTTCTACCAAAACCTGCCTTGTCCGATTTCTTAACAGAAGGTTCTTGGCAAGTAGTGAAGCGGAAGAAAGCTCGGCGATCGTCGGCGGCGCAGGCGCCGGCGCCAGCAATCGACAGAACGGTCGTAATTACGGCAGATCGGATCTCGCGTTTGAATTCACTGATTACCGCTTATGGGCCTACTGAGGGCCCATCCGCTAGCAGTCATTTGGCCCAAGGGATTGAGCGTGAAGATGGGCCGGGAATAGCTGGGTTTCGGACCCAGGCAAAACCGGTGTCCATCGAGGGGCACGGGCTCGAATCGGATCGGGAGATTTCTCATGCACGTGCCTCGCCTCGATACCGAAACGCTGCTAGGGTTCGCCGCCGCGGTGAAGTAGGCTTTCCTACTGCCGTCGTTCAACGAGTCTGGCAGGGGAATCCGTGCTGTCCTGCCGGTCCGGAGGTAGCCGGCGAGGTCATCATGCCGCCCAAGGCACCGCTGCCGGCCAAAGGTCCTCCTCCGGTGAAGCCGCCTGCGAGAGCCGCGCAGGGGGGTTCTGCAGTGGTTGGGCTGCCTGCGGCTGCGGTTGCAGCGCCAACGCCGGCTGCGACGGCCCCGGCCAGGGCTGCTGGGGCTGCACCTGTTGCGACGGCTGCCGCCAGAGCTGCGGCGCCGACACCTCATGGGGCCACGCAACCTCCGACGCAGCGGCCATGGCCTCGTCAAATGGCGGCCGGGCGGGGAGGAGCTGCCACCGGTGCAGCCGGCCGCGGGACGGGCGCGTTTGCGGGGGACAGTCGCAACCCTCCTCGTGGTCAGTGGGGTGATGATGGTTACGATGCTTATGGACAGGGTCTTCATCGGGGTTCGTCGTCTACCGGTGGTGGGCGAGGTTATGCTTGGACAGATCATGGCAATGCTGGTCGTGGTTTTCAAGGGCCGCCGGGGAACTTCGTTGAGGGCGCGGTGGCCCGACCCGATTCCGGGGCCGCCGTGGTGGTCGTGGTGGCTACCGGCGCCCTCCGCGTAACCTACCTGGGGCCACGGGTTCAACTGATACTGAGATGTCCACTGATGTTGCGGGTCTAAATCAGGCAGTGGTGGAGACGGCTAAGGCTCTCGCCGATGTGTCGATACCGATGATCGAGCAACCGGATGAAGCAGAGTCTGATAAAGGTTCAGAGAAGGCCGGAGGTGACAAGCTGTCCAAGTGGGCGGCTAAGAAGAAAAAGCTTGTATGTTTCCGGTGCGGGGAGACGGGTCACTTCATGGTTGATTGTTCTGCTGAGTTATGTGATATTTGTCGGAAGCCTAAGCATGTGGCGGCTGAGTGTCCGCTTCTCCTAGGCCCCAAACCGACACTTAATATATATGGACTATACTGCTCGGAGTTGATGTTCTTCGAGTCACCATACGTGCCTCCGGTGGCTCCTGTCGTTGAAACCTCCTTCCCCGGGGTGGTTAAGGTGGTCACCGGACCTCTCACTGAAGCCCAGATAATTCAGCAGTTAAGGAAGTTGGCTCTGGGGAATTTCAAATGGTCTTTATTGAAACTTTCTGATAACTCTTACAAAGTTGATTTCCCTTCTAAAGAGGATCAGAAGAGGATTCTAAAGTTTGGGATGAGTCGGGTTACAGGAACTAGCTTTGTGTTGCAGTTTGACGAGTGGAAAAAGAAGGAGCCACAGGGCACCCCTCTGACGCAGATCTGGGTTCGTTTTTCGGGGGCACCCTCAGAGCCCCTGGATGATTTCTTTGTCACATGGAGCTTGGGGGCCTTGCTCGGTAAGACAGAGCAGGTTGATATGCCCTTCACTCGTGCTCACGGGGTGGCCCGCTTGTTGGTTAGTGTGGCTAACATTCAGTTCTTGCCGGACGTGGTCAGATGGTGTCATGAGGGTATTGCTTACATGTTGAATGTCGAGTATGAGGACCCGGACTTGTTTCAGGATTTTGAGGAGGTGCTTCCCATGGATACTTCTGAGGGGGGAGGTGCTTCTGGAAACCATGGAGATGATGCACCTAGTGATGGTGACAGGGGTTCCAGGCCAGTGGATTCGTCTAAGCCAGCGGAGTCGGCTCAGGGGAAAACGCCGGTTTCAGCACCATCCAAGATGCTTCAGCTGGGCTTTGTAGGTGCTTTCTCAGCGCCCCCTCGTCTTTGGAGTGATCGTGTGGATATGGATGATCCGTCTGAGCATGTGCCTCCGGTGATCTCGGAGGTCGTGTGCGTTGATGGTCCGGAAGGATTAGCTTTAAAGGAGGTGCGCGCTTCTCCTCCTTCATCGCCGGTGCCTCGGCAGGTGGTGACGACTCACCGGGACGACGCGGCGGAGTTGCCTGGGAGTGCGGTCAGGCCCTCCCTTACTTTGCCAGCACCTTGTTCGACGGGGCTCAAGGCCCGCACACCTACCTCTGCATCCGAGGCGGGTGGTGCCATGCTGCGAGGGTCGGCCGCAGGGGTGTCATCATCTCTTCAAGTCGCCGGTGGGGCTGAGCAGGTGGTGCTCGGCTCACCGGCCCCTGTTCTGGGTGGGTTGGGTGGTGCGACAGCGGCTACTGCCTCCTCACCGGTGAGGGCATGGGCGCGGTTCCGGAGCCAGCTTCTGGCGGGTCGCCCGTCGACGGGCTGCCGGTGTCGCCACGTCGGTCTTCTACACTACTGCCTGCGACCCGAGACGCCGGTGTGGGGGGGAGGGGTGGGCGGCCCTTCCCCTTGCAGGGCTTCTCGCGAGGAGGTCATCGCCTTTGGTGGTATCCCGGACTTTGCTGCCCAGGGGGGCGGATCAGCGGGAGGCTGCAGGAGCAGCCAGACGTCGATGATATTCAACTTCGGTGTGCATTGAGGGCTGCCAAGTTGCAGAACGTCGAGACCACCACTGGTATGTCTGTTATTAAGTCTAATTCCATTTTGCATTTTTCTGATAATGAAATCATCCATAATGCAAATCAATTAGGAATTTCACTTGGTAATAATGATCATCAAATTGCCAAATCGGTTAATGACATTCTTGATTTGGAAGCTGAGCGTGCGGTAGATATGATTCGTCACATTGCTGCAGTTAAACCTATGAATGATTCGGAGATTGATGCGCTTGGGGTGAGGGTTCTTGATGACATGTGTGCCGATCTTGACCCTGCGTGTATAGAGACAGAGGATGATACCAATCCTCAGACATCTCTTCATGTAGATGAGCCCTTAGTGTTTGATGCGGTGAATGAGGGTGGTGATCTGACTAATGGTCAAACTAAGCCTAAGCGGACATGGAAGCGAAAGGTCTATCCAGTCTCCGCAGTGCGTAGGAGTGCTAGAATCCGTACTGTCAAAAAATTTCATGATGACTTATGAAAGGCATTTTCTGGAATAGCAGAGGTCTTAGAGACTTGGCTAAAAGGAGGTTTCTAGCGGATGCGTCACTCGAACATAATTTAGATTTTATTGCTTTGTCCGAGACTGGAAGAAGCAATTTCACATCTCAATTTCTTGCCAATCTGTCCGGGGGGTAGACTTTGATTGGCATTGCCTCCCACCTCGAGGAAGATCCGGCGGGGTCTTACTTGGGGTTAAGTGTGATACGTTGGAAGTCCGGAGTGTAGTCATGGGCGAGTTTGCTGTTAAGTTTAGAGTTAGAACTAAGGCAGATGGGTTTGATTGGGCTTTGGTGGCAGTGTACGGAGCTGCTCAACCAGAGCTCAAGCCAGATTTTTGGCGGATCTGGTGCGCATCTGTGGTAATGAACAACTACCTCTATTAGTGGGCGGGGACTTCAACATTATCCGAAGGCAAGAGGACAAGAATAATGCCAATTTTGACGGTCGATGGCCGTTTATGTTCAATACTATTATCGAAAGTTTGGATCTCAGAGAGATCGAGCTTTCGGGGAGGAAGTTTACTTGGGCGAATTCTTTACCGGTTCCGACCTTTGAGAAATTGGACCTCGTGTTAGCCAGTGTCGAGTGGGAACAGAAGTTTCCCTTGATAACGGTGCAAGCTTTGACCCGAGGTGTCTCGGATCATACACCGTTACTAGTCAACTCCGGAGTTCAAAATTTCGTGGGTAACAAGAACATTTTCTCGTTTGAACTTGCATGGTTTGAAAGAGAAGGATTCCTCGAGATGGTAGCTAGAGAGTGGGCTAAGGACTCGGGTGGGAGGACGCCTATCGATAGGTAGCAATCCAAGATTCGTCATCTCCGACGGTTCCTTCGTGGATGGGCTAAACACACACATGGGATTTATAAAGTGGAGAAGGAGAGACTCCTTCTAATTATTCAAAATCTCGAAGCTAAAGCAGAAATTTCTATCTTGGATTCCAATGAGTTGGAAATGAAGATAGATGCAGAGATGCAGCTTAAGAAGCTTCTCCGTGAAGAGGAATTGAAGTGGGCATTGCGAGCCAAGGTTCGCAAAATCGTAGAAGGCGAGGATAACACTCAATTCTTTCACTTGATCGCTAATGGGAAGCATCGTAAAAAGAGAATCTTCCAACTAGAACAAGATGAAGGGACGATAGTTGGTCAGGACAATCTCAAAGAGTACATCACCAATTATTATAAGCAATTGTTTGGTTCCCCGGTAGAGACTTTCGTGTCGATGGATGAGTCTAGGGTTGAGGATGTGCCTCAGCTAGAGACTGCCCTTGCGTATAAAAGTGTTTATGTGGTTTGTACATAAACATGTCATTTTGACTAAGGATAACCTTGCAAAACGTAATTGGGTGGGCTCGTCTTGATGTAGCTTTTGTGATCATAACGAAAACATTAAGCACCTCTTTCTAGAGTGTCCTTTGGCTAAGATTCTGTGGCGGTCGGTTCATATTGCATTTAATATTGATCAGCCCACCTCGATTAGCATGTTATTTGGAACATGGCTTGACGGGGTGGATTCTGACATTGCAAGGCACATTCGGGTTGGCGTTTGTGCGCTTTTGTGGGCAATATGGAACTGCAGGAATGATTTAGTCTTTAACCGATCAACAAACTTTCACTTTTTGCAGGTTATCTTCAGGGCCACGGCGTTCATCCGTATGTGGTCGCTACTCACTCCGACGGAGGCCAGGGAGCGTTTGGTTACTGCGTCTACCCGATGGGAGATGGTAGCTCGGGATATTTTCAATCGGTTTGGATGACGGTCATGTAATAGGATAGACATGTAGTGCTCCTATTTGTTTTGCCAGCCGGTTGTGGCTTCGGGCCTTTCCTCTTTTCAGATTTTGTTGATGATTGTAATACCTGTTCGAGACTTCGATACTGGATTATTCGTTTTAATAATATGAGCCGTATGCATCATTCTGATGCAGAGGCTGGGGTAAATCCCCTTTTCCAAAAAAAAAACAATTTGGTGTAAGAAAATGGTGCCCATACATAATTTACTACTATGCAGAATGCTAATTGCTAAGTCAAAGAATACTAAAAATGACCTTCAAAAAAAATACTAATAATTGATTCCTCTAAAAAAATTATATCCCTACTTTGCTTCTTCTTAAGTTAGCAGTGTTGGTTATTTTTGGCACGAACAGAAGTTTTTTATTGGCCAATTTCGCCCAAAAAAAGAAAAAAAGAATCGATATGTGGTGTGAACCATGGTGCATTCCCGTGCTGCACTCGGCCGCTTCTCCCCCATCGCCGGTGGAGCTCTTCCCGTGCTGCTTCTGCTGCTCTGCCCGTGCTGTTGCTCCTCTGCACTCTGAACAAGGTACTCCATCAGAGTACTGTTACCTGGAAAATTAGTGAAACTGATTTACTGCTGCTGATCATTGTGAACAAAATCATGGATTGCTCTTAACTGAAAATCAGTGAACAAAATCATGGATTGCTGTTTACTGCTGCTGCTGTTGCTGCTCAAAAAATCATGTATTTGATTTTGAGCCAACGTCTGCTAGCCAGATTTGTCCACTTCAAATGCACAGTGACTTGTGAGCAGAAAGCATGTAGGTACGCCAGTAACATATGAAGATGAGTATTATCTTTCCTTAACCTTCCTACCTTTAATCCTTCATACCCCTCTCATGGCAGCCTGAGTATGTGGAAAGCAAACTGGCATGCATCAAATACATAGTTTAACTTGCAACAATAATTTTCTTGCATACGCAAAGATTCAAGTCCAAAAGATCAGCTTCTTCTTGTCTTGGCATGTTGATGCCGACGTTGAAACTTTTTTTCTTCGATAAATGGTGCTTTTATCAACTCAAAATGTAGCATCAAGCGGATACAAATGGCGCTTTTTGCCGAGGGTGAAACTAACCTACAGATTTCCCATAGCAATGCAACAAACACAATAATTTAAGCTTGCAGGCCCATCCGGTTCGAAATAGCAATAAGCATTCTCAGGTCAAAATAAGACTTCACGTTTCATAGAGGTACGGTACACACTAATTGACGATAACAAATCTCAGATAATAGACGATAACAAATCTCACAACAGTCTAGGCCATTTTTTTTGACAAAAAACAGCAGGTTGCTGATTACATTCATTAAGATAGGATCAAACACCTTAGGAATTATTACATACAGGGCAACACAAGTCACTAGTCAGGAGACGCCCAGTTAAAGCTAAAGCTGTACGTATTATATAACGAACAGAGTAAAAAGAACAGCAGAGCACTATCCAGCCCCAGTCCATTGGACACCTTTGAATCCAGCAGTCCTTCATGCGGTCAAGTTCATTGCCGCCTCCAGGAAGCTGCAAGCTTTGTTGTTGAATATATGCGATTGTTTCGCTCTTTGCAAATTTCCCAGCAAACTACCATGATCAGAGAGGATCGGTCTTTCCTTGTGCACGGGGGAGCAAGCCATCCTCCATCCCCAAGTGACAAAGCTGGCAGATTGGGTTATGGGGCCAGCCACGCTTGGCAAGGTTGTCAGCAGCCAAACACTTTCCTTGCGCAAATAGCAAACTGAAAATTTTCATCTTCAGAGGGACTTTAATCTGCCAGGTGATGCTTGCGAGCAGAGAGTCAATTCTGCCCCAGAACTGACATGGATAAGTCGATTTTCACAGTATATTTCCCATCGGCCGTCCATTTCCAAATGAACTCACCATCAGAATTAGATAGCGAGATGGCGACGGTCCCGCGCCAGCACCTCAAGTCCCAGGTTACGTTTCGGAAGGGTGAACCACTTTCTGTCAGTTTGACCTTCGGCCAAACAGAGCTTGTGCTGGTTGCTATGTTTGTACAGGTTAGGGAAGCATTCAGCAGGAATCTTACCATGGCAAAGACACTAAGACAAAAGATCCCTGCAGTTATGCTTAAGTTGGACATATCCAAAGCCTTTGACTCAGTTCTTCTTAAGCTGCTTCAATGCCTTACTTTGGGCCAAAATGGGGGGGGCTGGATCTCCACTCTTTTCTACTCTGCTTCAAAGAGGATCTTGGTAAATTCAAACACTACAGAACAGATTCTTCATCGAAGAGGGCTCAGACAAGGGGACCCCCTATCCCCCTTATTCTTCGTACTTGTCGTGGATTGCCTGGGCAGATTGTTGGACAAAGCCCAGCAGAATAATATCTTGTCCCCTGGGTAGTCAACGAATCAAGCATCGAGTTTCTATATACACTGACGACGACGTCATCATATTCCTGAAGCCTGAGCTGCATGACTTTGAGGTGGTCACCAAGATCCTAAAATTATTTGGAGAAGCTTCAGGGCTGACTACTAACCTGTCGAAGAGCAAGATCGTGCCAATTAGATGTGATGGAATTGATCCGACTCCGCTGCAGGTGGCACTTGGCTGTCAGCTTGCAAGCTTTCCTCGCACCTACCTTGGGATGCCCCTATCTGATAAAAGGCTAAAGTTGGTTGGATGATTTGCAGGCATTGCTGGATAAGTTGATCATAAGAAGATTGCTGCTTGGAAGGCTAGGTGGATCTCCTCCACCGGCAGAATGGAATTAGTGTGTTTCATCCTCTCGGCAATGCCCATTTTCCTGCTGCTTGCTGTACATCAACCAAAGTGGGTGATCAAGCAGTCTAGGCCATCATATAGTACATAGTCGCAACCATGACAAGATGGTTAATCCATCCAAAGTTAAAGAGGACATAATGGTGTGGCATGTTGTTGCTGACTGTTGTTCCAATGTTCCATGCTCAATGACATGCAGATGGGATCAAGCCATTCTAGAAATTCAACAGGTCGACGAGCAAAGCAAAATAACATAGCTGGATTTTCGTCCAAACCCTGATTTGAGGAAGCGCATCAGCACAGCCTGATAAACCCAAACTTCTACCACCGTCAAATTACTATTCCTCCAGAACAACTCTTCCCTGAGAATTCTGAGAGACCTGCAAAGCCAAACAGTAAATGAGCCTTGCTATTCCATTCTCTTTACAACAATACCAAATAAGTAAACACTTTGGGATATCTGAATGAACGAGACATACATTTTTTCTCCTTTCCTTCTTGAATTCTGAAGTAAAGAACACAAGAAGATTCCCAGTTTTCCATCTTCAGAACAAATTGCAAAAATACGATGACATATCAACATTGCAACATGCTATATTTGTTTTATGGTGCAAGAATTATTATATGCCATACTCATGTTACAGAGTAACCAGAGCATGGTATGCAAGATCAGCTTGTGATACATTTCAGTGTACTGCACGACAAGGGATCATCACAAGGAAAATGCTATAGGGGGGGGGGGGGGGGGGGGGGGGGGGTGTGGCTGCTAAACTCTATTAGCGTTATGATGTTTCACAGTCCAATACACAAATCATGAGTATTCAGAAGACATAATGTCGGTCATAGCCAGAAGAGTGACATCCAAGAACTAAACTGTGCTACCGAAGAAAGACAGAGAAGTGTCCATGCAGGGGCGGACCCACAAGTTATGCCGGGTGGGCCCTTCATAGCACCTTTTTTGGAGAAGGCCAGTGATGTTTTCTACTGGGATGTGATTGTAACAGGCAGAGGGCCTTGATCATTCAAAAAAAAGATAGAAAGGGGCCCTTGGGCGGCAGCAGAGGGTTGACAAGTGCAGGCCTGGCCATGTCCTCCCTGCCTCGTTTCTGAGTTCTGATGATACACACATGCAGAGAGGCAGAGGGCCAAAGATAAATGGGGATCACCAACATGCGGAGAGGCAAAGGGCCAAAGATAAATTTTTTTAGAAAAGGGGGGATTCCCCGGCCTCTGCATCAGATCGATGCATACGGCCTCTCTTATTAAACAAATAAACAGGTTCTGAACAAAGGTCTTACAGAAAAAGGGAACAAAGCAGCCTATAGCTCACATAGAGCATCGACTGCAAGGCAAAAATGAGATAGGCCACAACCCGGCTGGCATAATAGTAGCTAGGTAAACTAAACTCCTATCCTATTACATGATCGCCATCCAAACCGGTTAAAGATATCCCGCGCTACCGTCTCCCACCGGACAGATCCAGTAACCAAACGCTCTCTGGCCTCCGTCGGAGTGAGTAAGGACCAAGTACGGATCAGCGCCGTAGCCCGGAATAACACCTGCAAAAAATGAGTATTTGTTGTCCTGTTAAAAACCAAATCATTCTTGCAATTCCAAATTGCCCATAATAACGCACATACTCCTACACGAATGTGTCTGGCTGTTTCGGACTCAATCCCAACCAGCCACGCCCCAAATAACGTGTTTACCGATCTCGGTGGAGTAATATTAAAGGCAATTTGCACGGTGCGCCACAACCCTTGTGCCAACGGGCAATCAAAAAATAAATGCTTGATAGTCTCATCCCGATCACAGAAACTACACCTAGTAGATCCTGTCCAGTTGCGCTTAACTAGATTGTCCTTTGTAAGAATAACTTATTTATGCACAAACCACATAAACACTTTAATCTTCAAAGGAACCTTAACTTTCCAGACCTCCTTAGACGTAGGTATCACAGATGAATTAATAATTTCAATATACATCGATTTTACCGTGAACACCCCAGTTTTAGTTAGTTTCCAACACAACTGGTCGGGCTGAGGATTTAGCTGAACGTCCATCAGCCTGCGGACCAAGTGAAGCCATGCTTCCCATCGAGGTCCAACAAGCACTCTCCTAAACTGCATGTTTAGAGGAATAGACTGCATCACCGTCGCAACAAGAGCGTCCCTACGCTGAACAATACGATAAAGTGTTGGATATTGTGTAGCCAAAGGCGTGTCACCCAGCCACGTATCCTCCCAGAATCGCGTATCATCTCCATTACCAACAATACATCTCGTTCTGTTGAAGAAAGCGGCTTTAACCCTCATGAGCCCTTTCCAGAACGGCGAATCTGTAGGTCTGAGAGTGACTTGAGATAAAGTCTTTGAGTGCAGATATTTACTACGTAAAATCTGCGCCCAAGTCGCCTCTGTCTCAGATGACAACTTAAACAGCCACTTACTAAGGAGGCATCTGTTTTTAACTTCAAGATTTTCAATACCAAGTCGTCCTTGGTCCTTTGGTCTGCAGATAATATCCCATTTGGCCAATCTGTACTTCCTCTTAGACTCATCACTCTGCCAAAAGAAGCGAGAACGATAAAAGTCTAGCCTTTTCCTCACCCCCACTGGTACCTCGAAGAAAGATAACAGAAACATAGGGCCAAAGATAAATGGGGATCACAAAAACCCAAATGAGTCATCCTTATACATACAAAACAAATGAATCTCAAACCAGATAGAAGGGCTACAAAAACGACAGAAAGCACATCATTTTAGCTGACTATTGTTTAGATATCATGTTTTTTAATCCACAAACTGTACACCATTGCTATGTTTGGTCCCTATGGCCTGATATTGGATACAAATCTGAAAAACCGGAATAACTACAATAGTTCTTCATGTGCGATAGGCGGAAAGGGTCTTGCCTCGTATCAGGGGACGCCCTTCGTGTTTATAGGCAGGGGCGCACCTCCCTAGTGATAGCGCATACATCGTTGGGATTATAATCTTGGAGAAGAAGGGATAAGAAAGAGATCGAGAATTCGGTTACAGGAGATAAAAATACAACGTGAATAGCTAGGAGTCCTACCGAACCTACATATCCCATGAGTTACGTTTAACACCCTCCCTTAATCACAACTTCATCAAGTTGAGATTATGCTTGAAGTCTTCAAAACTCCTTGTGGGTAAAGCTTTGGTGAAGCCATTTGCAACTTGATCTCTGGAATGCACAAAACGAATGTCAAGCCGTTTGTTTGCAACTCTCTCTCTGACAAAGTGAAAGTCAATCTCTATGTGCTTGGTTCTGGCATGAAACACAGGATTAGCAGATAGATAAGTAGCACCAAGATTATCACACCACAGGCATGGAGCCTGAATATTTTTCACACCAAGTTCTTTAAGGATGGATTGCACCCATATGATTTCTGCTGTTGCATTTGCCAATGCTTTGTATTCTGCCTCTGTACTGGATCTGGACACAGTTGCCTGTTTCCTTGCACTCCATGATATCAGGTTAGGACCAAAAAATACTGCAAAACCACCAGTAGAGCGCCTGTCATCCAGACTGCCTACCCAATCAGAGTCAGAGAAGGCACTGACCAAAGTGGATGGTGACTTGCTAAAATTAAGACCAATGTTTAAAGTATTTTTGACATATCTAACTATCCATTTGGCAGCAGTCCAATGAACAGTAGTGGGTGCATGAAGAAACTGGCAGACTTTGTTGACAGCAAAATAGATATCAGGTCTTGTCAAAGTTAAGTACTGTAATGCACCTACCAAGCTCCTGTATTTAGTGATGTCCTATTTGCTGAGAGGTATACCTTCTGTAAGAGACAATTTTTCAGAACTTGACAAAGGAGTGGGTGAGGGTTTGCAACCTTGCAAGCCAGCCTTTTTTACCAGATCAGTGGCATACTTTTCCTGGGAAAGATGAAGTCCATCATCATGTTTCCTTACTTCAATCCCTAGGAAATAGTGAAGGCTTCCTAGATCTTTAAGAGCAAAACCTGAACTCAAATCCTTCAACAATCCAGCTATTGCCTCATCAGATGAACTTGTAACAATAATATCATCAACATAAATGAAGACAAATATGGATGTGTTCAATTTATTGTAAATGAACAATGAAGTGTCAGATTTTGAAGGGACAAAACCAAGTGTTTGCATTTTGTGACAGAGACGTGAATACCATGCTCTTGGTGCTTGCTTTAACCCATAGAGTGCTTTGTCAAGTTTGCATACAAATGAGGGTGCTTTTTCATTTTCAAACCCAGGAGGTTGCTTCATGTATACCTCCTCTTCCAGAACGCCATGCAGAAACGCATTCTGTATATCAAGCTGCCTGAGACTCCAACCTCTAGAAACAGCAATGGACAAAACAAGACGTATGGTTGCAGCTTTAACAACAGGACTAAAAGTATCTTCATAGTCTATCCCATACCGTTGCTTGAAACCCTTGACAACAAGTCTTGCTTTGTACCGGTCAATGGTTCCATCAGATTTCCTCGTTATCCTGAAAACCCATTTGCAATCAATGAGGTTTTTACCTTGATGTGGAGGAACTAGATGCCATGTGTTGTTTTTCTCAAGTGCCAAATATTCTTCCTTCATTGCCTTTTTTCACTTGTCATCACCAAGTGCTTCCTCAAGCGTGCTTGGCTCACCTGGTTCACCTGTAGAATAGACTAGACCATATTTTGTTATATGTTTATAATCAACAGGTTTTATCACACCTTGTTGTAGCCATGTTTTTCGTTGTGAAGGTGCAGCAGGATCCGTGGCCACAGAAGATCCTGGGCTGGGAACAGGAGTTCCAGGCGCTGCAGCTCCCGAGGCAGATTCGCCTCGTGTTTGCCCCGGATCCTCTGTGGCTTCAGCCTGCGGTCCAGGTTCTGTCGTCGCCGCAGAAGATCCCAGGCGCCCGACCAGCTCATCACGGGCACATGATTGGGCAGGCCCGTGTAGATCAGTGCCGGATTCAGCGCCCGTCGACCGCGTCTCCACGTGCCGCTTGTAGCAGCGCGATTCGTCGGGGAAGCGCGCAGCGCTTCGGCCATTCGGGGGCTGCCAGTTGTCGGGCGCTAATTGGTGCGGAGCGGACGCTGGGTCGCCACCAGCTGGGAACGAGCGCGTGTCACGCGCGGAGTCGTCACCGGGTGCACGAGCGGGCAGGCCCGCTGCTAGATCTGCCGTGTCAGCCCGCGCGGATCCCGGCGCAGATTGCCTGCACTGCTGCTCCTGCCGTTATCCCGAGGCGGATCCAGCGCACTCCGAGGCGGATTTTCTCCCCTGACTGTGACACATGAAATATGGCACTTGGGGAGTAATTTGTGCATCATTTTCTTCTCTGTTTTCAATTCCGTTTTCTCCTGCAACATCACAAAGCTCATGCGCATGGTTAAGAGGGTTAGTCATCATTTGATCATCACAGTTATTTGCTCCCCCATGATCAAGGCCAGATAGATGAGATGGCAAGAGGAGTATTTCTTGACGAAGTCTAGCACCGGCATTACGATGAAGATGAGCAAACAGAAATTTGGTTTCATCAAAAATCACGTCACGAGAGATATAGACACGGCCAGTGGAGATGTCAAGGCACTTTAATCCTTTATGAAGAGGACTATAGCCAGGAAAAGCACATTGCTTTGAGCGGAACATGAGTTTGCGATTATTGTAAGGGCGAAGATTAGGCCAACATGCGCATCCGAACACACGAAGCGACTTGTAGTCAGGTTTGACGTGAAGTAGCCTCTCTACTGGAGTTTCATTATTGATAACACGACTAGGAAGCATGTTGATGATGTGGACAACCGTGAGAAAAGCCTCGTCCCAAAACTTGAGGGGCATGGAGGCGCCAGCTAATTAAAAGAGCTAGTCCTACCTCAACTATGTGTCGGTGTTTTCGTTCTGCGGAGCCATTTTGTTGGTGAGCATGAGGACATGACACATGGTGAGAAATACCAAGGTTTTGGAAGAAAGAGTTCAACTTTTCGTACTCTCCCCCCCAGTCTGATTGAACAACAATGATCTTGCTGTCAAACTTGCGCTCAACAAGAGCCTGAAAGTTTTGAAAAACTTGAAAGACGTCGGATCTTTTCTTAAGAACATAGATCCAAGAGTATTTGCTGTAGTCATCGATGAAACTTACGTAATAAGTGTGTCTACCAACGGAGCTAGGGGCAGGACCCCAAACATCGGAAAAGATTAATTGCAATGGTTTTGTAGACACACTAGTTGATATAGGATAGGGTAATTGATGACTCTTTGCACGTTGACATGAATCACAAACTGTTTCAACGTTGCGCTCACCAACAAACGGGAGCTTATTTTTCCTAAGTAATCTTTCAACTAAAGAAAATGATGCATGGCCTAATCGATCATGCCATCGTGTTGACGAAAGCTTGGCAACACCGTAAGCTTGTTTATTGAATCTTCGACGCTCCGGAATCAACGGGTAGAGCCCTCGAACGCATCTACCTCGATAAAGTACTTTCTTCGTTGCCTGATCCTTGATCAAAAAGAAAAAAGGATGAAACTCGAGGAAGACATGATTGTCAATGGCAATTCTATGAACGGAGAGAAGATTCATACTAGCACTAGGTACATGCAAAAAAATTCTAAGATGAAGTTTACGATGGGGAGTTTTAATAACTGTATGACCAACATGACGAATTCTCATACCTGCACCACTAGCAGTGTGGATTTGGTCCTTGCCGCGGTATTTCTCCGCGTGGTCACCTTCTCGAGCTTGCTGGTGATGTGTTCGGTGGCCCCACTATCGACATACCAATTAGTGTCGACGCCGTAGGAACCGTCCGCAGCAGCAGCCACCTTGTCCTCGTCTTGGGAGGAGTCATCATCGTCATCGTAACGGTACCAGCAGTCCCGAGCGCTGTGCCCGAGCTTGCCGCAGATCTGGCAGCGCGGTGCATCCGGGCGCACTCTGTTGGAGCCACGGCCGCCACCGCCGCCGCGTCCCTTCGGGTTGGTGGAGGGGGAACGTCCAACGCGGGTGTTGTTGGAGGAGTTGCCGCCGCCACCAGATCGGGACTTGCCGCGTGAAGCTCCGCCGTGGCGGCCACTGCGGCCACGAGAGGCAGCATTAGCGGATGACTTGAAGCCACCCGCCCCCTGGTAGAGCGCCATGCGCTGGTCAAAATTGCTGAGCATGGTGAACAGCTCATCCAGGGTGACGGGAGAGGTGCGAGCATCGAGGGCCGACACCAGAGGCTGGTACTCCATGTCCAGCGCGTGAAGGATGTAGGAGATGATCTCGTCGTCTTGCAGCGGCTTGCCGGCCGTGGCGAGTTCATCGGCAAGGCCGCGCATGTGGGCGAAGAAAGTGGCGACCGGCTGGGTTCCCTTTTGCGCATGAAGCAGAGCCGTGCGGATGTTGTTGATGCGGCTAAGCGACTGCGAGGAGAACATGGCCGCCAGCGTGGTCCAGAGCGCGTGCGTCGTGGTGATCGCGGTCACCTGCACCAACACCTCTTTGGATAGATTGTTGAGCAGATAACCGAGAACTTGTTGATCCTCCCGGACCCATATTGGGTGGAGAGGGTTGGGCTCGGTGGAGTCCTTGCCGTCCTTGTCCTTGCCAGGAAGGAAACGGGCGGGCTCCGGCGTGCTGCCGTCGGCATAGCCGAAGATGCCAGCTCCCCTTAGCTGCGACGTGATCTGGACTCGCCACAGTATGTAGTTCGTACGGGTGAGCTTCTCCGTGACCTGGTTGTTGAGGCCGATCTGGGAGGAGCCGGAGGAAGACATGCTAGGCACTAATGGAGATTGGGAAGCTTAGATGTATTGGAAGAGGGATGCTCTGATTACCATGTGCGATAGGCGGAAAGGGTCTTGCCTCGTATGAGGGGACGCCCTTCGTGTTTATAGGCAGGGGCGCACCTCCCTGGTGATAGCGCATACATCGTTGGGATTACAATCTTGGAGAAGAAGGGATAAGAAAGAGATCGAGAGTTCGGTTACTGGAGATAAGAATACAACGTGAATAGCTAGGAGTCCTACCGAACCTACATATCCCATGCGTTACGTTTAACACTTCAAACTTGCCATGACTTTACCGCCTAACAGAACAAAAGCAGGAAAGACTGTAGATGCATCTTCAGTTACTTTCAGTTCTATATCTGGCTGATTTCAATATACCAGATTATCTACTCAAAAAATTACTGCTGTTTGAATCCAATATCTATTAGAGCGGTAGCAAATATCAAATTAGTGCAGCTTTTGAGTAGCCAGGAGCCTCAGTGGTTTCAACACTGTGCTTTATCCAAGTACATAATCAGTGTATAACATGATCTAAGAATTAAGATGGTAACTGATCGATGACTAGTAAGGTGCTTTATAGTCCGACACAGAAAAACAGAAACAACCAACATCATTGTTGGCCACCTTCCAGCTACTGATTTAACCCAAGTTCTAAACTGATTCCAAAAATCTCGAAATAAGCCATATAGAACTGTTATAAGCTCTACCATAAGAAATGCAAAGGAGGTCCATCTTCCGGCCAAGCACCACTCCAATACTTGACCTGACAAACATCCTCAAATTTGAACTAACAACAGCGAAAGAACACGTCTTTACCTGCAATTCCGACCCCAAAAAAGAGGAACAGTCCATCTTGCAGCCAAGCACCATTCCAATACCTGATCTGACAACCATCCCAAAAAATGAAGTTACAACAGCGAAAGAACAAACCAAATGCTTGCTGTATTACAACAAATTTTTTTTCTTTTTTTTTCGAAAAGGGGTGATCCCCGGCCTCTGCATCAGCATGATGCATACGGCCATTTTATTAATAAATAGTTTCAACAATGTCTCAAAGTCTCCGCAATAACAGAAAAAAAGAGATAACGGCTCACACAGAACCAAAAGGCTAGATACACAAGCTAGCCAAAAAAGATAAACCACAATCGGTTGGCTCGAAAATAGACGGGTAAACTAATTGCCTATCCTATTACATGACCGCCATCCAAACCGGTTGAAGATATCCCGAGCTACCGTCTCCCATCGGGTAGATCCAGTAACCAAACGCTCCCTGGCCTCCGTCGGAGTGAGTAGCGACCAGGAACGGATTAGCGCCGTAGCTCTGAAGATAACCTGCAAAAAATGAATGTTTGTTGTTCTGTTAAAGACCAGATCATTTCTGCAATTCCAAAGCGCCCACACTAAGGCGCACACCCCCACACGAATATGTCTTGCTAACCCGGGCTCTACCCTATTTAGCCATGTTCCAAATAACATGTTAACCGAATTTGGTGGAGGAATATTGAAAGCAATATGGATAGTCGTCCATAGAATTCTAGCTAGTGGGCAATCAAAAAACAGATGTTTAATTGTTTCACCCTGATCACAGAAACTACACCTAGTAGGCCCTGTCCAATTACGCTTTGTCAAATTGTCCTTTGTTAAGATAACTTGTTTGTGTAGAAACCACATAAACACTTTGATCTTCAAAGGAACTTTGACATCCCACACATGCTTGGAGCTAGGAATCGAGCTCGAATTGATGACATCAACATACATTGATTTAACTGTAAATTCACCCGACCTAGTGAGATTCCAGCGTAGTTTATCAGGTTGTTGTGAAAGTTGGACATTCATCAGTCTCCTAACTAGATGTAGCCAATCCTCCCAACGATTGCCCACTAACGGCCTTCTAAACTGAATATTAAGGGGGGTCGAATGAAAGACCGTTGCAACAAAAGCCTCGCGTCGTTGGACAATACGATATAACGACGAATACTGGATTGCAAGGGGCGCACCTCCGAGCCAAGTATCCTCCCAGAATCTCGTGCTGGCACCATTACCAACAATATGCTTTGTCCTCTGAAACAATGAAAGCTTAACTTTCATAAGCCCTTTCCAAAAGGGTGAATCAGTTGGTCTTACCGTGACCTGAGACAACGTTTTGGTTTGAAGATACTTATTACGAAGGATTTGTGCCCAAGTGGCGTCAGTTCCGGTAGATAACTTCCACAACCACTTACTGAGAAGGCATCTGTTCTTAACTTCAAGATTCTCAATCCCGAGACCCCCTCGGTCTTTCGGTCTACAGATGATATCCCACCTTGCTAAACGGTATTTTCTTTTTAGCTCATCTCCCTGCCAAAAGAAACGCGATGGATAGAAGTCCAGTCTTTTCCTTACACCAACTGGGACTTCGAAAAAAGACAAAAGAAACATATGCATGCTCGTGAGAACCGAATTAATAAGAATTAAACGGCCTCCATAGGACATGAGCTTACCCTTCCAGCAACTTAGTTTCTTTTCGAATCGATCCTCAATACACTTCCATTCGTTGTTCGTAAGCCTACGGTGGTGGATAGGAATTCCTAAGTACGTGAATGGAAACTCCCCCAAACCACACCCAAACAATTGTTTGTAGGCCTCTTGTTCCTCCTTGGCTCTACCAAAGCAGAACAATTCGCTTTTGTGGAAATTAATTTTGAGCCCACTCAATTGCTCAAACAAATATAGCAGCAGCTTCATATTTCTTGCTTTTACCAAGTCATGCTCCATAAAGATGATAGTATCATCAGCGTACTGAAGAATGGAAATTCCTCCATCCACTAAATGAGGCACCAAACCTCCCACTTGGCCAGCCTCCTTGGCTCTTCCTAACAAAATTGCCAACATGTCCACAACAATGTTGAACAAAATAGGGGACATCGGATCCCCTTGCCGTAGGCCCTTGTGTGTCTGGAAGTAATGACCAATGTTGTCATTCACTTTAATTCCAACACTCCCCTTTTGCGTATAAGATTCAACCTGGCTTCTCCAGACCTCGTCGAAACCTTTCATACGCAATGCTTGTTGTAGGAAAGGCCACTTAACTTTATCGTACGCTTTCTCGAAATCTACTTTAAAGATGACTCCATCTAGTTTCTTCGAGTGGATTTCATGGAGCGTTTCATGCAAGACCACCACCCCCTCCAGGATGTTTCTATCCGGCATGAAAGCTGTCTGGGACTGCTGCACCACAGAATGCGCAATCTGTGTGAGCCTATTGGTCCCCACCTTGGTAAAATTTTTGAAACTAACATTCAAGAGGCATATAGGCCTGAACTGCTCAATCCTCAGAGCATCGGTCTTTTTTGGTAGCAGTGTTATTGTTCCAAAATTCAAGTGAAAAAGTTGAAGCCGTCCAGCAAAAAGATCATGGAACATAGGTAATAGATCCCCCTTGATAATATGCCAGCATTTTTTATAGAACTCCGCCGGAAACCCATCAGGCCCGGGAGCCTTATTGTTCTCCATCTGTGAGATGGCATCAAAAACCTCCTTTTCCGTAAACGGAGCAACCAAAATAGCATTATCAGAAGCAGTTAGTTGAGGCACATCCTCATTCCTGGACTCATCGAGGGACACAGCACTATCCTCCGGAGGTTCAAATAACTGCTTGTAATATTCGGTGATGTAAAGTTTCAGATTATCATGACCAACAATTGTGCCTTCGTCTTGCTCAAGCTGGAAAATTCTCTTCTTTCTGTGTTTGCCATTAGCAATGAGATGAAAGAATTGAGTGTTCGCATCCCCCTGGATTACTTTGCGAACCTTAGCTCTGAGCGCCCACTTCAACTCTTCTTCACGGAGAAGTTCCTTCAACCTCTTCTCCGCATCGAGCTTAAAATGCAATTCAGCAGGTTGCAAAATCGTTGATTCAGCTTTAATATCTAGGGATTGTACAAGAGCAAGAAGTCTATCCTTCTCAATCTTATAAGCTCCACTAAGGTTCTTGGCCCATCCCCAGAGAAAACTCCTCAAATGCCTGATCTTATTCTGCCATCTCTCGACAGACGATCTGCCCCCTGCGTCTGTAGCCCACTCCCTGGCTACGAGATCTAGGAAACCTTGTCGTTCAAACCACGCCATTTCGGAGAAGGTATTTTTGTTTCCCACATGTCTGGGCTCGCCTGAGTCTACGAACAAAGGCGTGTGGTCCGAGATCCCGCGCGTGAGAGCCTGAACCGTCACGAGAGGGAACTTCTGTTCCCACTCGGCACTCGCTAGTACCCGATCCAACTTCTCATACGTCGGATTAGGTAAAGAGTTGGCCCAGGTAAATTGTCGACCAGAAAGCTTGATCTCTCTCAGATCCAAACTCTCAATGATGGTGTTAAACATAAACGACCATCTTCCGTCAAAGTTATCGTTATTCTTTTCCTCTCTCCTCCGAATGATGTTAAAGTCCCCCCCAACCAAAATTGGGAGTTGCTCAGACCCGCAAATACGAACCAGGTCAGCCAAAAATTCCGGTTTAAGCTCAGGTTGTGCGGCCCCATACACCGCCGCCAGAACCTAGTTAAACCCATCTTCTTTAGACCTAACCCGAAATTTGACCGCGAAGTCACCCATCACAACGCTACGTACTTCAAGGGAATCACATCTCACACCAAGCAAGATGCCACCTGATCTCCCTCTTGGAGGAAGGCAATGCCAATCGAAATCTACACCTCCCGAAAGCGTGCTAAGAAACTATGGCGCAAAATTATCCCGACCAGTTTCAGAAAGGGCAATGAAATCTAATCAGTGCTCCAAAGACGCCTCAGCGAGAAACCTTCGTTTAGCCAAGTCCTTGAGACCTCTGCTATTCCAGAATATTCCTTTCATAGGTCATCATGGAATTTTTTGGCCGTATGAATCCTAGCGCTCCTACGTACCGCGGATGCGGGGTACACCTTCTGCTTCCACTTACATTTTGGAATATTATTGCCCGCCGTTCGGTCCTCATAACCGGGCTCTGGTGGTGGAATCACTACATCATCCACACCGAGTTCCTCCTCCTCGGACTCAGCAGTTGGAGGAACAAGATCCGCACAAAAATGGTCAAGCACTCTTACCCCCAATGCATCAATCTCAGCATCATTCATAGGTCTTACTGCCGCTAGGTTTCTAATGGTTTCTAAAGCACGTTCCGCTTCCAAATCTAGGAGATCGTTAACTGAGTTTGTAATTTCAGAATTGTTATTCCCAAGCGAAACCCCTACTTGGTTTGCGTTATTAATAATCTCATCCTTACACTACTAGAAAAAGGCCTACTAATGGCGCACCGGTTTTGCCTACTAATGGCGCACCACCGGTGCGCCATTATTACCACGCCATTAGTATTTATTACTAATGGCGCACCGATGATGCGCCATTAGTATCTGGTATACTAATGGCGCACCAGGCAGTGCGCCATTAGTATAGGCCACGGTGCGCCATTAGTATAGGCCACCGGTGCGCCATTAGTATAGGCCATCGGTGCGCCATTATTTTTGAATTTTTTGAATTTTGAATCTGGATCTGGATCTGGATCGTGATTTTTTGTCCATTTTTTGCTCGTTTTTTCGCTCATTTTTTGGCACGACATTATTTCAAATTTTGTTCCTGTTTTTGGATCTTGTACGTTCTTTTGCCGGAGAGGAGTTCGCTGGAGAGGAGTTCGCCGGAGAGGAGTTCGCCGGAGAGGAGGAGGAGGAGGTCACCGGAGAGGCGCTCGCCTACATCGCCGGAGAGGAGGAGGAGGAGGTCGCTGGAGAGGAGTTCACCGGAGCATCGGAGAGGAGAAAGGAGAAACCATGAGGGGATGGGAGGAGAGGAGGGAGGAGGAGCTCACCGGAGAGGAGGGAGGAGGAGCTCACCGGAGAGGAGGGAGAAGAAACCGTGAGGGGAGGGGAGGGGAGGGGAGGAGAGGAGGGGAGGGAGGAGGAGGTCGCCGGAGAGGAGGAGGTCGCCGGAGAGGAGGAGGGTAGTATGGTGGAGGAGAGAAGGGAAGATGGAGTGGAGGAGAGGAGGAGATGGAGTGTAGGAGAGGTGGAATGAAGAGATAAGGAGGAGAGGACCACGGCCAGCCATATATACGGCATACTAATGGCGCACCGCGGGCAGGTGCGCCATTAGTAACTTTTTTTTATTTTTTTGATTTATTTTGAATTTTGAAGGCGTGAAGATACTAATGGCGCACCATGGGCAGGTGCGCCATTAGTAACTTTTTTTTTTATTTTTTTGACTTATTTTGAATTTTGAAGGCGGGAAGATAGTAATGGCGCACCATGGGTAGGTGCGCCATTAGTAAGTTTGAATTTTTTTGCCTCTCCGGATCTTAAAAGCCCTGTATCTTTTTTTCTGTTAGGTTTTTGAGAATTTTGAAAAATTTTAACGGGGTTTCCCCGGTTAAATTTGGATGTAACTTTTCGAGTAGATGATTTTTCATATAAAAAACTTTTTCATCCGAGTTAGTATGCAAAAGTTATGCCCATTTTTACAAATTCTCGCAAGATTTTGCAAATGAAGTCGAAATTCATATTTGCAAATTTTTTCAACAACTAGACCACATATCACATGGGAAACTTATTTTCTTTTATTTTTTTGACATTTTTATCATTTTCTTTTATTTTTTTAAAACTGAAAAGGTGATCCACAGGGGGGGTGCATTCGGTGGAAGTGGTGGCCAAGTTACTAATGGCGCACCGTGGAATGGTGCGCCATTACTAGTTCAACTAGTAATGGCGCACCACTCCCACGGTGCGCCATTAGTAGTTTTGAATTTTTTTTAAAAAAATATTTTTACTAATGGCGCACCGTGGATGTGGTGCGCCATTAGTGTTTGGACACTAATGGCGTACCAACACATGGTGCACCATTAGTATATAGTAATGGCGCACCACATGTCTGGTGCGCCATTAGTGTCAATTCCATCTATAGCCCTTTTCCTAGTAGTGTTAGAATAATGCAAAATAGAATTGGATAAGTTGACTGACATACCGGTTGTGACCTCAATGTCACGAAGCTTGGCCGCCCTCATAGCGCACCGTTGCTGCATATCATCAACCTCCGGAAGGTCCTGGAGACGAGAGCTCATCCGTCTCCCCTCGGAGACCGGGTCTGGGATCCCTCCGAAAGCAATGACCTCCTCCCGAGTAGCGGTACTCGGAGGAGGCTGAGGCGAAGGAGACCTCCGTAGGATGGGAGGAAGGCCGGGGGAATTGGGTGCCGAGGCCGCCTGCCCTAGTCCGCCCCCCCCCCCCCCCCCCCGCCATCACCCTCGAACCTGAGTGCGCCGCCGTCCCGACCGCCGTAGATACCAGAGGGGCCGGGACCACCTGCCCCTGACGCCCGCCTAGTGCCTCCGGCGATACAGCCGCAGGCAGAGCTCCCGCGTAGCGCACGTCCGGGTCCACCTGCCCCAGTCCGGATCCTCCATGGCCGGCCACCGGCGCCGAAGCCGCCAGCACCGATGACAAGGTAGAAGGAGAGGAAGTCGTGGCCGCCTGCCCCGACACCCCCCCCAGGTGAAGCCACCAAGTCCACCTCCGTCCGGCTGCACGAAGGCACCGAGGACCCTGGGAACAACGGAACCACCTGAGGCTCCACATCGCCTATCCTCTCCAAGGTCGACTCGGACACACCCGTATCACGGCCTCCGTTCGTAGGACGGACAGCCGATCCAAAGTCCAATGCCGGGAGCGAGCGCTCGAAAGCATCATCAGAGTCCACCCGATCACTCCAAAGCCTAGGAGGAGCAGACGCAGGCTGAAAAGATCCAAACCGCAGTGTGCTCTTAGGCACAGACAAAGCAGGGGACGGCTCAACCCCGGATCCAGTCTCGGGCCCCTGAGTCATAGGTCCCGATCCGTTGGACTCCTGTCCAGCCTCATCAGTCGGTTCCCTCCTAGCACCAGCATTATCGTCCCCCTCGTGCATATCCACATCAGTACCAGTAACCACCTCAGCAAACAACTCGGCGTCCTCAAACTCAATCTCAAGGGGGAACACCTCTCCCCTATAAGTCCAATTGACCACGTCCGGGACGAACTCTATGTCCAAAATACTGACTCGCAATCTGGCCACCCCCTGGGCCCGAGTGAATGCCATATCAACCTTTTCCGTTTTACCAACCATGATACCCCGACTAGCCACAACGCGAACATCTGTCAGGGCCTCAGATGGTGCCCCAGAAAAGCGTAACCACACCTGAGTGAGAGGCTTCCCCTTAGGCTCTACTTTCTTCCATTCCTGAAACTCCAAAATACAATTGGTGCCTGGCACCTTACACGTCCCAAAGCTCAGCAAGCGCTGCAAGTCCTCAACCGATGGAAAGTCAGCTCTGAACACTCGTTCTTCAATGAAAACAAGGTCCCACTGAAAATCACCCGGAGCCAACTCCTGAAGCCTCTGCAAAATCTGAGCCTGAGAGACATCTCCCTGGGTGACCTTCACCAATCCAGTAGTGAGGCTCTGAGTATCAACTGGAATCTCTCTCGCAGCCGCGGACTCAAAAAACATCAGCTCAGCACAATATACTCCATACACTGTAAGAGCTGGAATCTGCTCCCGCAAAAGAGGGCACTCCCCCGAGGTATGCGCTGGCTTGCCACAAGACTCACATAGCTAAGCCACGCATTCAGCAATGAAGTGACCTTTCTCCCCACACCGGTAACAAAGCATCCTCTCTTTCTTGCGCGCATATTTGGACGCCTGCTCAGCATCGGCCCTATCAGCGACCTCAGTCCCCTTCCCAGTCTCAGGAACGTCAACAACGGCCAATGCATTCACCACCTCCATCGCCTGGGGTGGTAGCTCAGAGGGAACATGGTCAGTCTCCATTGCCGATACCGTAGGGTCTGCTACCCTAGGCGGAGGCGGTCGGCAAAACCTTCCACGGCCCCCGCCCCGGCCACAATAGCCACGATAATCACCTCTCTGTCGATGATCCGGTCCTGAGGCCCCCTCAACAAAACCTCCAGCCGGGCCGAGAAACGGTCTCTCCACAGACCCGTCACTCTGCCACGCATATCCACGGCCTCCTCCCGTGGAAGAGGATCCTCGATGCTGACCAACACCATATGTATCATACCCGTCATCCCCCCACTGGCCTCGGGGTGGATCATTTGAACCTCTATTATTATAAGTCTGTCCCGCCTGAGTCTGTGTCTGCTCCATGCGGTTCTGCGCCGGCCTTGCGACAAGATGCGGCGGAGGTGCACGGTGCTGTCCTCCCGAAGGCGCCTGCACGGTCCCGGGGGTAACACCTCCACGCCCAGCCGTAGCCACACCCGGCGCAGGAGGCCGATGACCTACAGAACCCGCCGCCGCAGTCACAGCGGTTGTCACCACCGGAGCAGGTGGTTGTTACAACAAATTTATCCATGATAAATTTTGTATCTACATGCCTACCCATATCTGAACGTTAGAAATTTTAGAAAATAATTTTCCATTAAAATGCCTCATCTGTATGAGCTATGATGCTGTTACTGATACACAGAAATCAAACAGACACTAGTTACCAAAGAGGATATTTGTTCCATATGAGCAATCTACAAAATGTGCAAGTGCAACACATCTGGCATAAACAATACTGAAGACACAAAAGGCTAATACTAGTGGAAGACACTTTCTCCTGGATGCAGTTGCCCAAGTCGGGTAGAAACATGTTGCCCAGTCTATTCTCCACATATAAATACTGAACACCGCAACATACAGCCAGCAAATTAACAATTGCTTATTGACTATATGCTCATGAACCTGTTGAACACCGCAATGTACAGCTAGTCCATATATGTAAGTGGTGCACATGAAACAATGCTTGAAACTAAATCACCAGGATGATGGGATTATGCAGCTTCAAAACAACGGAGTATAGCAAGGGTGTCTGTCTGAAACAATTCAGGACCTGGATACGCTTGTCAGCAAAAAGTTGCTCGACAAGTTCACGGTCTACCCAACCTTGCCATCCCAGCGTGATGAATAGAATAGCAAACCAATACGGCAAAAGGTGTTCAAGATCACTGCTTTTGACAATATCTGTATGACTGCCTGCCAAGGATCGATCTCCTTGCTTGCACTCTCATCCTTGAGAAGGCGAGCCAGTGCATCATTCGGCAAGTCAGTGTCTGTCTCTGATGGGCCGAGCAGTTTTCGACGTCTCCTTCCTGGAGTGCATGCACAAAAACAAGCACTTGATGCTTACAAGCAGATGGAAGCCATTGCTTGATGATAACAGACCTCGTTCATCAACTGAAACCTCAGAGTGATCACTAGGCCGGTACCTGTTATCAAAATGGAAAAGACCCTCAGAGCGAACATGCAGGAACACACCAACACCCAACCAAAGTCTAAATCGCGGATGCACAACAATACATGAACAAAAGCAAGCACTTGATGCTCACATGCAGAAGCCATTGCTTTCTCATGACAGATGTCGTTCATGAAAGAAAACCTAATCTATTGTAGCTCGAAACAAAACAAAGCACCGGAAAAGAATCGAATACCCCGCCGTTGGATCTGCTTCTGCGGTCAGGGTGAGCCGGAACCCTGCTGCCGGCCGCCGGTGGACCTCGGGTCGAGGCGAGCCATAGTCGTGGTAGAAGAGCCGGCGCCCGCAGCTGGATCGCCGCCGCCGCCTCCTCGGCTTCTCCCTCCTCGTCCACGACAGAGACACAAAAGACGAGACAAGTGTGGGGTTGGGCTTGGGCCGTTGGGCCCTAGTCCACCCACCCGCAACCGCAACCGCCGCTTCTCACACGACACGACGACACGTCACCATTGACCATTGCAGACTGAGCAACTCCACTCTGCCTCACTCGGAAACAAAACAAATTTCACTTCAGGCAGAAATGAAAAAAAAACTCAATTCAGTCTCGGCTCCTCCTCGTCTACTCCATTGTTGACGCCTCCACTCCACCGAGAACATAACAGAACAAAACAAATTCAGACAAATCAAAACAATGCACAAGGGGTCTGCCCAAGGGATCATCGGTCCATCACGGACGCAAAACTCAGCATCTGAGTCCCATGAGAAATTCCGCTTCGGCTTTCTTGGGTAAGAAAATACCTATGCATTGGTGCTATATCAAACTTTGGTCCCTAGTGCTAGTGAAAATAAATATAATTATTTATACTAAACTTTATTATTTGTTCATAAATCATTTATTAGAAATCAGAATCATAACTAGTTATATCACTGTAAGTTTAAACTATATTTTGTCATAAAAATTATTTTTCTCTTAATACATTGCGTCTTCAAGAACACATTAAGCTAAATTAATCCACTTGACTATGAGAAAACAAGAAATGACGGATGACATGTGTTTTTATATTATTTTTGACTTTTGCATTATGTGTGTACATTTTGTTTATTCTCAAATATTTTAGTAGAGTTCACTTATATGTATGGTATACCAACTATATTGATAGATGTCTTTTCTAATCATAATTAGATGTAGGCAAACAAAAACATTCTAGATTATACAAGACATTTAGGAGAAGCTTGCCATGTAATCCCGACATGTTGCTTTATCATTTCCTCACACGCATTTTCCCCTGTGTGCCGTGATGATTATTTCGTGCCTGGGCCTTATCTAAGACTTAGTAGATCCAGATGCTTTGCCATTTCCTGATGGTTCGTGCATGTATTATTTTTTTGCCTGCTACTTCACTGATTTTAGAGTCACACTGATGATTTCTCTGGCTTTATTATAAGTCTCTATGAACCTACTCTGTTTTTAAAATGAATTCACTTGTATTGTTAGAATTTCACAGGGATGGAGATTCCTGTATGCACTGGTTATACCACACGGGGTCATGGTAACCTCTTCCAACTCTGTGGATGTGTCAATGTTTCAGTTTGTCATTAGAAGTCCCTTTTACGCGAACCTTTTCCTTCTGTAGGTCTAGGTGTTATTCTGACCACTTGAGGGTTCAGCAAGTAATCAACATAGAATTCATGGCTATCTATGATTTTCATGAGAGATAACTGAAACTCCGAAGGGAAGAAATAGATAGGTATGAAGCCATTGAGGAGAGGAAAGTAAAGGACCCCTTCAGCATCAAGAAATCCATCAAGGCACTTAAAAGGTTGGAGAGTCTTTGGACGGCAGATATGCTAAAAGCAGCAGACATCTTCACCGCCAACCAGGAGAACATGGAAGTATTTCTATCATTTTCAAGTAACGTATTACGGTTAGATTGGTAGACTGGAAAAGTTTGGAATACCAAATCAAATGGAACTAGTATTTCATACTATGGGAGGGCTAGCTTAAAACTGAGATATATTTTGTGCATGTGCATTTATGGGCACATAGTTATGATCCTTGGCGTAGGTAATTGGTAATAGGATGTGATATACTTTGTACATGTGCATCTCTGGACACATGGTTATGATCCTTGTCATAGTTAACTTGTAGTAGGTTGTGCATGTGCATTACTGGGTACATGATTACGAAAGTGTCAAACTCATCCCACTTTTAATGCAATGTTAAATGAGTCTTAAAGCACCTTTCTGTAGTGTTTGACTAAAATAATCATATTAAGTGAGTGGAGTACAGTACATCCAAATAATTACATAACATAAGAGAAAATTATACATTACATATGCTTATCTTCTAGCAATGTAATCTGTCCACATTTGCATCGCCATGGCATCTCACATCACATTTCCAGCTTGTCTCAAGTTGTTAAATACAATCACATCTTTTTTGTATTTGACATCTCCGTCCGATACATCCTTCATATTGCTTTCATTAATATTGTTAGAACTTGTACATGTATACGGCGTATGTATAAGCCATATACATCTAGAATGTTTAGGCGTGTACTTATCAGGTTGTTAGCATATGTTCTGTTGTAATCTAGGATTAGGATTCGGGTGGTTGTAGCGTGGCTTATCTCCTGTGTATGTTTCGTGGAGATCAAGCTCCTGTATATGGTTAATCCATCCAAAGTTAAAGAGGGCATGACAGTGCGGCATGTTGTTGCTTACTGTCGTTCCAATGCGTGATTGAGGAAGCGCATCAGCACAGCCTGATAAACCCAAACTTCTAATATCATTCCCCCGAAAACCCAAACTTCTACCACCGTCACATTCCTATTCCTCCAAAACAACTCTTCCGTGAAAATTCTGTGAGACCTGCAAAGCCAAACAGTAGATGAGCCTTGCCGTTCCATTCTCTTTACAACAATACCAAAAATAAGTAAACACTTTGGGATATCTGAATGAACGAGACATACATTTTTTTCTCCTTTCCTTTTTGAATTCTAAAGTAAAGAACACAAGAAGATTCCCAATTTTCCATCTTCAGAACAAATTACAAAAATACAACGACATATGAACATTGCAACATGCTATATTTGTTTTAGGGTTTTTTTTTACATCATTGCCCCTGGTTCTTGAGCTCTACTCATTCATCCCCACACTCTTAACTATTGCTCACTTTTCCCAACTCCCTTGTCTGAAACCCTCATACATGGTCACAAACGGTGGATACCTTCTGGTCAGTGCTTTGACCGTTAACTCTGATGAGTGGGGCCGCGCTGGACTGTGTCGCCCGTTCGACTTGACAATTGGGGCTGCGTCGGACGGTGCCGTTGTTCGCCCGTTGGGCCGTGGTTAGATTGTTGGGCCCCGCGCGCGCCGCAATGACATGAGCCTGCTATGCATGCACGTAGCTAGCCTGCCTGCATGCGTTGATGCCCGCCGCCATGATGTGCTGACCTCCCCTCTCTCTCACGCGAGCCAGCACAAACGCTGACCGACATCTTTCTGCATGGGAGCCGCCACGGACGCTGACCGACATCTTTTTGCACGTGAGCCGCCACGGACGCAGGGATGGTCGCTGCTGCTGGTTCGTCTCATGTCGCACACTTGTCTCCTCGATCCACTCGCATCTATTCAACGTGGCAATTTAAGTGGCATATCGTTCGACGCCGCTCGTTTGAACGTAGCAAATCCAAAGCGCGGTCGGTGCCACTCCCCTTCCCTTCCCCTTTCTCTATTTAAACCACCCACGCCTCCACCTATTCTCCACACATCCATTTGCACCGCCCCCTTCTCTTCTTCACCCAAACCCAGAGCACTCTCAAAGCGAGGCGAGGATGCAGTACAACGGCCCTACCTTCCAGCTCCCACCGACCGTGCTGGAGAGGCGGTATCCTGCCGATGTCGTCATGGAGACGACGCTTCGCGTGTGGGCGTTCTCACGCTGGAGGAGTGTAAAGGAGTTTTCCCAGTGGTTCCTTGGTGCGGGCTACGCCCACCTCCTGGCGGGCTCGCCGGTGATGTTCCGACTGGAGGAAGTGCGTCCAGACTCCACCACTCCGGCGATAGGGCTCATCGCCAACTTCACCAACAGATTCGATGCGTACTACCTCCTCGGCAAGGTGTTTTGGTGTGGGTGCGAGTTCATCGCATTCACCACCTACACCATTTTCACGGACATCGATAGCATCGTCCCCACCCGCAACGGTATGCACAGCCTCCCCTACTACCTCGGCGAGGACGGTATGGAGGAGAAGCACTGAAGAGAAGGCGCAGTGAAGATGGTGGTGAAGGCCCGACCGGTCTCGTGAAACTTGTCTTGCCCGTTAGGGCTTTTATATATTTTATCCCGTATTTTTATGTTATGTTATTGGTTGTACCGTGAACTATTTTATGTACAATGTGTTATATATTTATGTTATGTCGTTGGATACCCTCGAAGCTGAACTATGTGCGTGTATGGAGGGTTTGTCGCTATCTCTTCCCGTTATGATCCAGATGGACTCCCTCGTTAGTGATAGCTTAGGTAATTTTGCTCGTTTAGAAGGCATAACTGACTTGGATAGGGTCGGGGCCTTTGGTGGCGACAGAGCTAGCTGTCATTGATTGTTTGAACCTTTCGTGATGAGTAATACATTATTTCACCCGCAAAAAAATGTTTAGGGCACCATATGTTTTATGTAAGAACTATGCTATGGTTGCTACTTTCTATATTATGGATGTATGCTTCCTACGTGAGATATCGATAGATGGATATGGTGCCGTAGCCGAGCCCTAGACATGCTCTCTAGATAGATATGGTGTCGTAGCCGAGCCCTAGACATGCTCTCTAGATGGATATGGTGGCTAATGGTGCCACCGGACTTTATTTTAGACGTGGTTTAAGATGGATATCATGATCTACATAATTAAATATGACATGCTCTTAATAACAATAAAAAAAACAAAAAATCGTGTATACATTATTTTTCTTGCAACAAAAACATGTTTATAATACCCGCATGTCAAAAAAATTGAAGTGTTGTGCCATAGGCTATATACAGAAGGAAATTTCCACAATATGTACAAATAAATTTGACATGGGCAAGTCCAACAATAAATCAATTTACCGGCATGCACTTTTTTTGTTCGGCATGGCAATAAATGGATTTACCATGGCAATAATCAAGCCAAAAAAACAAAGCCAGCGTGTGCACTATTTTCTAGGCCAGTTTTATCTTTGTGGGTCTTCGACACTCAATGCAATGCGACGGCCCAACCAGAGCTTAGTTTCAACTTGGGCCCTAGTGAGGGAGTCCTGGATTAAGGGGTCCTCGGACAGTCGGACTATATACTTTGGCCGAACTGTTGGACTATGAAGATACAAGATTGAAGACTTCGTCCCGTGTCCCGATGGAACTCTCCTTTGCGTGAAAGGCAAGCTTGGATATTTGGATATGTAGATTTCCTTCTCTGTAACCGACTCTGTGTAACCCTAGCCCCCTCCGGTGTCTATATAAATGAGAGGGTTTAGTCCGTAGGACAACAACAACAATCATAATCATAGGCTAGCTTCTAGGGTTTAGCCTCTATGATCTCGCGGTAGATCAACTCTTGTAATACTCATATCATCAAGATCAATCAAGCAGGAAGTAGGGTATTACCTCCATCGAGAGGGCCCGAACCTGGGTAAAACATCGTGTCCCCTGCCTCCTGTTACCACTGGCGTTAGACGCACAGTTCGGGCCCCCCTACCCGAGATCCGCCGGTTTTGACACCGACATTGGTGCTTTCATTGAGAGTTTCACCGTGCCGTCGCGATAAGGCTTGATGGCTTCCTCGATCATCTTCAACGATGCGGTCCAGGGGGAGGTTTTCCTTCTCGGGAAGATCTTCGTATTCGGCGACTTCGTACTGCGAGCCAACTCGCTTGGCCATCTGGAGCAGATCGACAGCTACGCCCCTGGCCATCAGGTTAGGTTTGAAAGCTTAAACTATACTGCCGACATCCGCGGAGACTTGATCTTCGACGGATTCGAGCCCATGACAGGTGCGCCGAACAGTCACGACGGACATGACTTTGACCTGCCATCGGACAGTATTGGGGAGATCGCACCCGCGTTGGCGTCGGGAATCAATCCGGAGCAGATCATGCCCTCCGAGGACGGGTGGATGGACCCCGCCACGGAGGCCGCACACTCATCAGCGTCGGAGCCGAACACTGATCCCACCTCCTGTGAGAGTGGCGTTATCGGACCCCCGGACTCGTCTCTAGCTGCAGGATCTAAACCGCGTGCGTCCGTGCCTATCGAATCAGATTGCGCACCCATCATGGAGTTCACTGCCGCGGATATTTTTCACCACTCACCCCTGGGTGACGTGCTGAACTCATTAAGGTCTCTGTCCTTGTTAGAAGATTCTTGGCCGAACTATGTCCGGCTTGAGTGGGAAGCGACGACGAAGACATCCATTCCCCACCCACCACCCACTTCATAGCCACTGTCGATGACTTAACCGGCACGCTCGATTTCGACTTCGAAGACATCGACGGTATTTACGATGACACAGGAGAAGAACAGGAACCACCGCCCACTGAGCGCTGGACTGCCACCTCATCATACGATATATACATGGTGGACACACCAAAAGAAGGTGATGGTGACGATACAACGAAGGATAATCCCCTCGATAAGCCACCAAAGTGGCGCCATAGATGCCGCTCTAAATCCCGCCACAGTAAAAACAGCGCAAGAAATAATAATACCCCGGTTGATTCCAAAGGAAACGACGACCCCATGGACCCAGCGATGGAGCAGGGTGAGCCAGGGGACGGTGAAAACAGTCCGGAGCCGACGTCAGATAACGCCGATCCCGAGGGTAAAATTCAACAACCTGTCTCCGGAGAGGAGGACAGCCCGAAGGATGATGCACTTATCATCCCAAAAAAACTCTTGGAACAAGAGAACCTCCACAGAAGACTTATCGCAACCGTGAGGAGCCTAAAGAAGCAGAAGCAAAGGCTTAAAGCCGCGTAGGATACGCTCAACCGTAGGTGGAACAAAGTGCTTGACACAGAAGAAAAATACGGCGATGATCGCCACACAAAGAGCTATCCAAAGCGCAAGCTGCTGCCCGAATTCGACGACGAGGCCATAGAGCCCACCCAGCCGAAAATGATCGATCAGCCAGACCGACCGCGCCGTGGCCGTGGCAGGACGGCTAAGGATGCCGCCCATAAGTCAGCACACGATTTACATGAGCTCCTGGACAGAAAGTCCGGTATGGCGAGATCCATCTACGGATCTAGGAAGCGCGCCCCAGCGCAAGATCTGAGCTACCGAAACAATCACATTGATCGAATACCAGCTTGGAATCAGAACTGAACACAACAACCGTCGACAGCATGCCACGACACAACCAAATACAGGGGTGCCGCACACCCCCTGTGCTTCACCGATGAGGTACTGGATCATGAATTTCAGGAAGGATTTAAACCGGTGAATATAGAGGCATACGACGGAACCACAGACCCTGGGGTCTGGATCGAGGACTTTATCCTTCATATCCACATGGCTTGCAGAGATGATCTCCACGCCATTAAATATCTACCCCTCAAATTAAAGGGACCAGCTCAGCACTGGTTGAAAAGCCTTCCCGAAAACTCAATTGGAAGTTGGGAAGAGATCGAGGATGCTTTCAGGGCCAATTTTCAAGGGACCTATGTCTGGCCTCCGGACACTGACGACCTAAGTCACATAATTCAACAGCCCGGAGAGTCAGCCCGAAAGCTCTGGAAAAGGTTTCTTACTAAGAAGAATCAAATAGTTGATTGCCCGGACGCCGAAGCCTTAGCGGCCTTCAAACACAGTATCTGTGTCACGCCCAATATGTGATACTATCCTAAAGAGACTCGAAGGTCCCACCAAGGATAGAACAGCATATTGATATGCTTTTTCAAGGTGGATATCATTACATCAACATTACATAATAGATGGGGATACATACAAAAGGCATACAATGCCACACGAATAAAACATCATCTTACATAAGAGCACCATCCGACTACGGATGAAACACAAACAGAAACTCAAACGACATCCACCCTGCTAGACCAGGTTGCCGACCTGGAACCTATCCCCTGATCGAAGAAGAAGCAGAAGAAGAACTCCAAAACCAGCAAACATCGCTCTCGTGTCATGATCATCGCATAACTTGTACCTACAAGTGCTCGTCGTTGTTGCCATGTCATTTGCTTGCGTGTTGCATTTTTCCATGTCATCATCCGCATTTCATCTGCATGTTTTTCAAAACTTGCATCCGTTCGGGTTTCCCCGGTTCTCTCCGTTGTCCGTTCTGAGCCCAACCACACTCGCACGCGCCGGTCGCACCTCTCAGACCTTGTTTCGTGGGCGGGGAAAAAATGTTCTCGGAATTGGATGAAACTTGGCGTGCGGTGTTGTTTTAGAGTAGGTAGACCGCCTGTCAATTTTCGTCGCACTTGGAGTCCGTTTGACGCCCCAACGGTTAACCGCGTAGCCCGAAACCCCTTTTTCTTTGCAGCCCAACCCCTCTTCACCACAGCCCATGAGCCCATCCAAACCCCCTCCATGCTCTCGGCCGTTCGATCACGATCGTATGGGCGAAAGCCGCTCCCCATTTGGACCCTCCTAGATCCCTCTACCTATAAAAAGGCCTCTCTCCCTGAAATTTCGGGCAAACCCTAGATCAAATTCCCTCCACGCCACCGGACATGTCCGACCCGCCGCCGCTCCCGGCCAATCCAGCCTCAACACGTGGCGCATCCACCGTCCCCGCGCCGTCGGCCTGCCAGGCCCCCGATGGGCCCCCGAGCCCGGCCGCGCCTCCGCCGCCGGCGCTCCTCGGCCTCCGTGCCAACAACCGCCACCTGGCCTCCCGCCGGCGCCACCCTCCTCCGCCGCCCGGCCCCTCGCTGGACCCCGCTGCCGGTGCGCTTGACGCCGCCTCCTCGACGCCCGCCGCGCACGACGCTGGCCGCGCCTCGCCGCCCGGCGCCGCCATGTCCCCGCGGCCTCGCCGCCACTCGCCGCCTCGTCGTCGATCGACCACCGCCCAGATCCGGCCGGTACTGACCCGGCCCTGCCGGTCCCGACCCCCGCCGGTGCCTCGCCAAGCATCTTCGGCCCCCGCGCAGCCCATCTCCGTCCATCCTCGTTTCCCGCGTCCCAGATCCAGATCCACGAGGTTGACCCTGTTTTTTCCCTCCAAGTCCCAAAAATATTGCATTCTGGTGCCATATTCATCATGACATAACTTCTTGTATGCTGGTCCGTTTTGTGCATATAATATATCAAGATGTTCAGTGGGAGATGCTCTTCATTTTATCACATTGTGCCATGCTTGTTTGAGTTCACGTGACGCCCTAATCATCGTTGCAAGAGTGCTATATGATGTTAATCTGCTGTCTGTTAACAGAATTTGCTGTTTTGTCTTTTTCATTGCATTTTGTGTGTACATCTTATGAGCTTGATGTCTACACGAGTTTTGAGCTACATCATGCCATATTTACATTAGTGCAATCCATGTATTTTTGTGAGTCATGTAGTGAGTGCATCGATCTCGTGAAGTAGGGTACTTGCTGTTGCTGTTTTGCTAGGTTGAATCTGCTATATCATGATGCTATGTAAACTTGCTGCTACAAGTCATTCTGTGCATAATCTGGAGATGTTCGCTAAGGCTGTTTTGTTATTCATGTCATTCTCTATCCATCCATGCCTATGGTTGAATTTATATCCTGCTATAGCTTGTTGTAATCTTGCTCTCAAATTGCTAAATAATGTTGCTGTCAGCCTGTTAACATTAAGTTTAGTTTTGCCATGAGCTTTGCTAGTGATCCGTGCACCCTATGAACTTGATCTTGCCATGCTTTGCTTCATAAATATGTCATATTACTGTTGGTCACCTTATCATGCCATGTAATGGTCTGTGGTGAGTGGTACAAGCTCACCAACATGCCTACTTATCGTTGTTTCCGCCATGAGCTGTTATTTTCACTGTCTGAATCTGTCGTATCACTTGCCATGTTTGCATGGATGCTACCATCTTTTCTGTTGATCTTTGGAATTAGTTCAGCAAGGGAGTTTTGTTCTTTGTCTTTAGTATTAGCATGCCATGCCTTCATTTGCCATGTTAAGTTCCTTTAACATGTTGTTTGATAGCTCTAAACTTTGCAACCTGATGTTATTTCTGCCATGTCTAGTGATTTCTGCTAAGTCTGCGAAACTATTATTATTTGCGATCTTGCCATGTCCTTTTGAGCATGTTATATGTTTTCTGGAGATAGCTCAGTGTTCATGTTTTGTCATGCTTTACCTGTACTTCATGCCCATGCCTTTTGTTTTCACGTTGAGATGTTGTAGCATATTGTTTCGATGCTTGCTAGATGCCTAGTTGCTGTTTTGGATAGCTTGTCCTCTAAACTTGTTTCATGTGTATGTGTTGAACGGTTGCTCCATTTTGAGTGTGCTCTATATGGAGCTTGCTTGATTTTGCATGAAGTTTCATATTATCATATTGCATCCATGTTTTGAGAGTGTTTGCTTGATGTTTGTATGCATTTTGCATCAATGCCATGTTTAACTTGTTTTGCTAATATCTTCTAGGCCGTAGCTCCGAATTAAATTAACTTTATATGTAACTTGACTAGAATCTCGTGTAGATCATCTTGGTGCATCTTAACTTGCTGTTTAACAACTTTAACATAAGGTTTATTCAGTTCTGGACCAATTTCTAAATTTGCATATGAGGACTTACCGGAATTGTTATATGTTGTTTCCAGCCTCATTTAACCTTGCTTTGATGTGTTGTTCTTGTATGCATCATCACTTGCCATGAGTAGCTTCATGTAGCCTTTGTCATGCATCATACTTGGTTGAGCATCATGTCATGGTTATGTGTTGCGTGTTTACCTTGTTGTTTGCTTCTTTCCGGTTGTGCTCCTTCTCGTTAGTTCTTGTTTTGTTGCGATCGCGAGGATTCGTTCGTCTATGCTTGGTTCATCTTCGTGGCTTCATCTTCTTCATGGACTCGTTCTTCTTCCTTGTGGGATTTGAGGCAAGATGACCGTCACCTTGGATCTCATTACTATCATTGCTATGCTAGTTGCTTCGTTCTATCGCTATGCTGTGCTTCCTATCACTTGTTCTTCAAGCCTCCCCAAAATGCCATGCCAGCCTCTAACCTTTTCACCCTTCCTAGAAAACCGTTGCTTGGCTATGTTACCGCTTCTTCTCAGCCCCTCTTATAGCGTTGTTAGTTGCAGGTGAAGTTGAAGATTGCTCCATGGTGGACAGGATTATGTTGGGTTATCACAATATCTCTTATTTAATTAATGCATCTATATTCTTGGTAAAGGGTGGAAGGCTCGGCCTTATGCCTGGTGTTTTTTCCCACTCTTGCGGCCATAGTTTCCGTCATACCGGTGTTATGTTCCTTGATTTTGAGTTCCTTACGTGGTTGGGTGATTTATGGGACCCCTTTGACAGTTCGCTTTGAATAAAACTCCTCCAGCAAGGCCCAACCTTGGTTTTACCATTTGCCTCACCACCACCTATACTTTTCCCTTGGGAGTCGCGCTCCCAAGGGTCATCTTTATTTTAGCCCCCCCGGGCCAATGCTTCTCTAAGTGCTGGTCTGAACCGAGCAGCCTGCGGGGCCACCTCGGGGAAACTTGAGGGCTGGTTTTACTCGTAGCTAGTCTCATCCGGTGTTTCCCTGAGAACGAGATATGTGCAGCTCCTATCGGGATTGTCGGCACATCGGGCCGCTTTGCTGGTGTTGTTTTACCATTGTCGAAATGTCTTGTAAACCGGGATTCCGAGACTGATCGGGTCTTCCTGGGAGAAGGAATATCCTTCATTGACCGTGAGAGCTTGTGATGGGCTAAATTGGGACACCCCTGCAGGGTATAAACTTTCAAGAGCCATGCCCGCGGTTATGTGGCAGATGGGAATTTGTTAATGTCCGGTTGTAGAGAACTTGACACCAGAATCGAATTAAAATGCATCAACCGCATGTGTAGCCGTGATGCTCTCTTTTTGGCGGAGTCCGAGAAGTGAACACGGTTTTGGGTTATGTTTGAACGTAAGTAGTTTCAGGATCACTTCTTGATCATTGCTAGCTTCACGACCGTTCCGTTGTTTCTCTTCCCGCTCTCATTTGCGTATGTTAGCCACCATATATGCTTAGTCACTGCTGCAACCTCACCACTTATCATTTCCATACCCATTAAGCTTTGCTAGTCTTGACACCCATGGTAATGGGATTGCTGAGTCCTCGTGGCTCACATATTACTACAACAACAGTTGCAGGTACAGGTTATGCAATGATCATGACGCGAGAGTGATGTTTGCTTGTTTTGGAGTTCTTCTTCTGCTTCTTCTTCGATCAGGGGATAGGTTCCAGGTCGGCAGCCTAGGCTAGCAGGGTGGATGTCGTTTGAGTTTCTGTTTGTGTTTCATCCGTAGTCGGATGGTGCTCTTATGTAAGATGTTGTATTCGTGTGGCATTGTATGCCTTTTGTATGTATCCCCATCTATTATGTAATGTTGATGTAATGATATCCACCTTGCAAAAGCGTATCAATATGCGGTTCTATCCTTGGTGGGACCTTCGAGTCTCTTTAGGATAGTATTGCATATTGGGCGTGACAATCCGGGACAAATGGCTTGCTAGACACCTCGGTCAAGAAAAGCCGAGGAAAATAGCAGCCTTAACAAGCCTTATGACCCACTTCTGTGCGGGCGAGGACAGCTGGCTGGCCCGTAGCGGCACCAGCAACCCAAGCACATCCGAAGTCAGGGATGGCAACGGGAAGCCGCGACACAACAAAAACAAGCGTCAAAACAACGATAGCAGCCTAGAGAACACGACGGTCAATGCCAGATTCAGGGGCTCTCGACCCGGTCAACGGAAGAAGCCATTCAAAGGCAGCAGAGATGGACCGTCCAGCCTAAACAAGATTCTAGACAATATGTTAGATTCACGGCACCCCCGAAAAACGTGCAAACCACACCCATAGAGAGTGTTGGGTCTTCAAGCAAGCTGGCAAACTGAATGCCGAACAAAAGGGGATGGAGACACCAAGTGAATACGAGGATGAGCCTTGTTAGCCAAACACTGGAGGACAGAAAAAATTCCCACCAGAAGTCAAAACAGTGAATATGATTTACGTAACTCACATTCCAAAGAGAACGCGCAAACGTGCACTCAGAGACGTATACACTGTTGAACCCGTCGCCCCCAAATTTAATCCCTGGTCGGCCTGCCCGATCACCTTCGATCGCAGGGACCATCCGACTAGTGTCCGGCATGGAGGATCGGCTTCCTTGGTGCTCGACCCAATAATTGATGGATACCATCTCACACGAGTCCTCATGGACGGCGGCAGTAGTCTAAACCTAATATATCAGGACGCTGTCCCCAAAATGGGGATAGACCCTTCAAGGATCAGCCTAAGTAATACTACCTTTAAAGGAGTAATACCAGGCATTGAGGCCCACTGTACGGGCTCTCTAGTAGTAGAGGTTGTATTCGGTTCCCCCGACAACTTCAGAAGCGAGGAATTAACCTTCGACATCGCTCCATTCCGGAGTGGCTATCATGCAGTACTCGGACAAACGGCCATCGCTCGTTTTAATGTAGCACCGCATTACGCCTACCTCAAACTTAAGATGCCCGGTCCACACGGTGTCATCACAGTTAGCAGGAACACAGAGCGTTCCTTACGCGCGGAAAAATATGTGGTGGCCCTAGCAGCCGAACACTGAGCAGTCCCTCCAACCAGAACTAATGGCCGGTCATCAGGACCACGGGCACGGTTAGACGAGTCCGGCGCTCCACCTAAGTAACAGCCCAGTTGGGATTTCCTCATAAAAGATGCCAGGGGCTGCTCACAAAAAGAGCCCATAGTTTGGCTCGACCCTATCAATACAATAGGATATTGCATTTTCATTAACGAATACCTCACACGAAGTCTTTCACCTGGGACAACCATCGTGCTACACCCTTCCAGGATATGGCACAACGGAGATAAATGCGCAGACGTGTAGCAGGGACCCGCACAAAGGTTTCTTTTTAGATTAAGACCCTGCGTAAACCTTTTTAACATCTCTTGTTGCTTCTTCCCCTCCGGAAACTTCATAGAACTGGGAGGGATACTGGCGTTTTTGGCATTTTTGTCACACCAGACTACTGCTCATACCCGGAAACTCAGGGCTTATCGTTAAGGGCGTTATTCAACCCAGTACACATTATAAAGTCCGAATACCTTAGGGAGTGTTCGGCGTCGCGAGTTTGGCCTTATATGCATTAGCTCTGAATCATGTCTTTGGTCAAATGTTGGGTTTGCCCGGCTACCATGTTTTGCTACCTTACATTTCGTTCTATCGGCTAAGGCGGCACCGGGAGAACTACTGCGATTGTGCCCCGGTTCACCTGGACGAGCACCTCAGTAGAGAAAGCCGAAAACTGACTGTCATGATACAGCGCGAGACTGGTCAACCACTCGATGACCAAGCAGAATCCTCGCTATTCCTCCGCATTAATGAAGGATCGGTTTCCCGGTCACGTACATACGCGCACAATATCCGGCTAAACACGGAAGTACCAGGGGCTATATAGTAGCCCCACCATCAAACTCCTATGGCTAAGTGAAAGTGTTAAAGCTATATAGTCCGATTGCCTGGTTCGCCGCGCTATCACCTCCTTAACGGACCAAGACGTTGGATCAAGTGTGAGTACGCATTTTCTCGAAATCCCATGCATTATATGCGTGGGGACTGAAGCCGACGACTGCAAACCTTCAGGATATATACATACATAAACGGCCGCACAGGACGCATTATAATACTTTCGGGCAAAAGTATAAAAACAGCCTTTATAATCAAAATAGCATTGTCTTTACAATCGCGATACATGTCATTCGAACATGGCACTCTTCGAGCACTGAGCCTCTATTAAACGGGCGCCTTCAAAGACTTCTTCGAAATAGTGCTCGGCTGGGTCCTGGCCGTCCGCCGCACTCCGGGTTGCAATAGCGGTGGCTTCCATCCTAGCCAGTATGTTTTAACACGGGCAAGAGCCATCCGCGCACCCTCTATGCATGCCAACCTCTTCACAACATCGATATGCGACACAGCACCAAGGAATTGTTAAACCAACCCAAAATAGTTGTCCGACCTTGGCCCTTGTAGCCGAAGATGATCCACGACAGACCTCATAGCAAGCCCGGACAACCTGTGGAGTTCGGCCCATGCGGCCATCTTTTCATTCAATGGCAGCGGATGCGTCGGGGCACTGAGCTGCGGCCAGAATAACCTCTCAGCCTTATGGTCCATCAGATCTTTGTAAAACTCGGATGCATCAGCAGCACTCTTTGCCAGGTCCGCATATGCGTCCGCCGCACTCCACAACTGATCCAGAGGGGCATACTTTGGATCTCCGAATTTCATCCGCAACAGATAGGGCTTTCCAGCCACGATATCTCCGGCTTCATGAAGCTCCTCCCTCATCCCCCTCATTTCAGAGCGGGTTTCCTTGGCTGCCTCCAGGGCCTTCTTCAGGTCAGCCACTTTTGCTTGATTGTCCTTTTCAAGGAGCTCGCGGCGGTTGGCGGCATCTTCCAGCGCGGTAGCCATCTGAGCTATCTTTTCTTCGCTACGGCGATGAGCAGCCCGTTCGGCTCTTAACTCCTCGACTGCCTTCAGGGCGGCCGCATCACTTATCCGGGCTTGCTCCTTGGCTCGGGCAAGCTCCGCCCGAAGGGTCTCCACGGCAGTAGCTCCATCTGCAGTAACGACATATTATAGATACTAGCATCATGCTCCTCTTAAAGATTTGCTGACAAGCCGAATATACATAACCCTGGGCCTCGTCAAGCCGCTTGTTAACAACTGTGATGTCGGCATCGGCCACGTCTAGCTGCCGCTTTAGTTTGGCAAAATCAGCAGATCGGTCGGCCGTCAAACCCTCAGCCACCTGCACATAAAGCAGCACGATTATTAATAGAGATTATGATCCTCTCCCGCCACGTTGATGGCAACCAGAGTCTCAGGGGCTACTATCTATATAGAGCACACTTAGCATGTGCGGAAACATCAAAAATACACTTTTTGCGTACCTCAAAGCCTCTTAGTAGACTCGTAAAAGCTTCATTCAAACCGCTTTTCGCGGATGAAATCCTCTCAACTACTGTGCCCATTAGAGCACGATTCGTCTCGGAGACGACCGCTCGCTCCAGAAGGCCCATTAGTGTGTCCGGATGTGCGCCGGAAAATCCCGGACTCCTCCTGAAGCTCTCCTTGGGAGCCGGATACTTCAGACTCCGACAGCCGAAGTGTCAACTTCTGGCCTTGGTGGATCCAGAGAAATCCTCCGTGACGACACTTCGGGGTCGTCCGCCCCAGGTGACGGGGCGGTAGGGGGAGGCGACTCGCTCTCCATCATCTCCGGAGGAAGATCCCTCGAGGACGAATTCTGTGGAGAAAGGCTACGAGCCGGACTGCAACAAATATGTTTCGGTCATTATTCTCAGAGACAAAACAAGATATGTTTATCAAATTACTCTTTCACTTACGGTTCGGTGGAGGACCGCACCCCTTGCAAGGTTTTCTTCCCTCGTTTAGAAGCTTCCGTTTCCAAATCTTTGGAGGTGCCCCTTTTCTTACCTTGGGGAGAGGGGATTTTAGATTCCCCTCCTTGATTATCCTCCTTTGCAGAGGCACCTACTCCTCCAATCTGGATGTGTAAAAAAATGAGTCCCATCTGTGGCTTCTCTATTCCTCCCCTCCTCTTCGCCTGATGGCACCTGATACGGCGCGCGGTCAAGCATCCTGGTCAACAATGGATTCGGCGAGCCTTCGGGAAGAGGGGCCGGACACCTAATCCTCTCCGCCTTCTTCAGCCAGTCCTGGCAGAGAACATTTTTCAGAATGATGTTATAATAAATACAAAGTATGGTGTGTTCGGCAGCAGAAGTATTTACCAGGGTATCCGGGCGGTTACAATTGAGACCCACGTCCTCGGTGGTGTCTGAACACTTTATTCGTGATCCAAAGAATAACTCGTACATCTCTTTGGGCGTCATGCCAAAGAATTGTTGAACGGTTCGCGGTCCTTCCGGGTTGAACTCCCACATACGGAGAGGACGACGTTGCCAGGGCAGGACTCGACGAACCAGCATCACTTGCATTATCTTGGCAAGACTGATATCCCTCTTGAGAAGGTCTCGGATGCGGCTCTGTAATGTTGGCACGTCATTTGCCGGCCCCCATTCCAGCCCTTTGTTGACCCATGATGCCAGTTGTGGGGGAGGGCCCGGGCGGAACGCTGGAGCAGCCACCCGCTTTGTACCTATGGGAGCGGTGATGTAAAACCACTCCCGCTGCCATAAATCAGAAGTCTCCACGAAAGAACCCTTTGGCCATGGGGCGTCGATGCCTTTGCTTATTATAGCGCCTCCGCACTCCGCGTGACACCCGTCGATCACCCTCGGCCTCACATTGAAGGTCCTGAGCCATAGGCCGAAGTGGGGGGTGATGAGGAGGAAGGCTTCACACATGACGATAAACGACGAGATGTGAAGAACGGAATCCGGAGCTAGATCGTGGAAATCTAGTCCATGATGGAACATGAGCCCTCTTATGAAGGGATCAACGCTAAAACCTAGCCCTCGGAGAAAGTGGGAGATAAAGACAATGCTCTCATTGGGTTCGGGAGTGGGGACGATCTGCCCTGGAGCAGGTAGCCTGTGCGGAATCTCGGCGGTGAGATACCTGGCCTCCCTAAGCTTCCGGATGTTCTCCTCTGTGACGGAGGAGGCCATCCACCGGCCTTGATTGGATCTGGACATGGTCGAAGGACCGAAGCTCTAGCTTGAGCCTTGGGTGTTGGAACTCGAGGGGAAGGATTGAGCATGGAAAGAAAAGGACAGGCCTCGGCCCCCCTTTATAAAGAGGACGAATATCAAGCGTCCCCCGCGTGACCGTTTGGGACTTGCCTAAAAACGAGGAGTCATATTAAACAAACACAGTTGGGTTACCCACACCCGTATTGATTAGAATCCCGTGATAAGGGGGACACGATCTCTGCTTTGACAAGACGTGCCAATAAAACCGCCTCGCAGCGCGTGTAGTGGCTGGTTATGAAAAGAGTTCGAATAATGACTGGACCATGGCGTAATGTCATAAAAAGTTGTCAGCAGATTAGATTTGTGGAATATTATACTCTCTACAGTGGTATGTGGAATTTGTTTTGCAGAGCCGGACATGATTCCTGTGTCCTAAATCTTTTATGGAGTATTCGGAGAAGGAGCCCGCCTTGCAATGCCGAAGACAATATGCGCGCCGGACTCATCGTCATTGAAGCCTGGTTTAGGGGCTACTTAGGGAGTCCTGGATTAAGGGGTCCTCGGACAGTCGGGCTATATACTTTGGCCGTTCTGTTTGACTATGAAGATACAAGATTGAAGACTTCGTCCCGTGTCCGGATGGGACTCTCCTTTGCGTGGAAGGCAAGCTTGGATATTTGGATATGTAGATTTCCTTCTCTGTAACCGACTCTGTGTAACCCTAGCCCCCTCTGGTGTCTATATAAACTGGAGGGTTTAGTTCGTAGGACAACAACAACAATCATAATCATAGCCTAGCTTCTAGGGTTTATCCTCTACGATCTCGCGGTAGATCAACTCTTGTAATACTCATATCATCAAGATCAATCAAGCAGGAAGTAGGGTATTACCTCCATCGAGAGGGCCCGAACCTGGGTAAAACATCGTGTCCCCTGCCTCCTGTTACCATTGGCCTTAGACGCAAAGTTCAGGACCCCCTACCCGAGATCCGCCGGTTTTGACACCGACACCTAGAACTACATTTTTTTCTTCTGCGATCGGTGTTGTCTGACGAAACTGAAAGTGTACAAAACTGACAAAACTGACATGATCCACAAATTAAGCAACACAGAGCATAGAGCACATGACCCAAAAATTTAAGCAAATCCTAGAGCACATGATCCACAAATTTAACAAAATCCCAAAGCAAATGACACCACACTAATAACATCTCTAACGAGTTATGACAAGCAAGATAGCAAATCCTAGAGCAACTATACAAAAAAGAAAGGGATAAAATCCTAAAGCTATCAGATTCGCCTGCTTGTTCAATTCTATCATCTGCTTCAAGTTCTGGTTCATCTTTTTTAATTTCCCCTTCAGATCTGCATGCCCAACTGTCAGAGCAGCACTTTCATAGACCAAATTCGTTGGTGTTGACGGTAGATTGAGCTCCTGGGTTGGTGCCCCATTGAATTGAATTCGCTTAACGTAGTCATCCAGCCATTCAAAATGTGTGCATTTCTTCACGATTTGAAACGAAAACATGAACCCTAAATCCAAGATCCAAGGAAAAAGAATAAAAAGCAAATAGAAAAAGAAATCAGAGAAAAATCATGAGATCTAACCTGCCCCTCTGGCTTGCTCTCGCATTTCACGAACTCGCGCCCATAGTTGCCATTCTAGACCTCCTTCGACGTCAACCATATCAGTGGCATATTGCGTGGGCAGTCAGGACATCGCTCCACGGGAAGTGGACCATACTGCGTCCACGAGGGGCGGGAGGCTTAAGTGGAGCTTGACATATCGCCCAAAATTGCCGGAGAAGAAGAAGCAGAGGAGTGGCTCCTCTCGTCGCCGGAGAAGAAGAAGTAGAGGAGTGGCTCCTCTCGTCGCCGCAGAATAAGCAGCAAAAGAAAGGGGAGGCAAGGGTGGGCGAGCACAACCAACAACTCTCGTGGATCGCCTCTCGCGGATTGCCCCACTATCCGACGATGCAGAGCCGTCCATGTGATCCAACAGCGCGGAGCTTGCACGCAGCCTGCCCTCAGAATTCCTTCTAGAAGACCACATCTGAGGGCTGTCACTTGGCGCTAGGGTATGATCGGACGGCTGACATTCGGAGCTAGGGTTAGGCGAAACCCCGCGGGGTTTACAGTGGTTTTGAGCTGGTCAACAGGGTTTCCAAGGATTTGACTAAGCAAACTAATTTAAAAAATCAAAAAATAAGAAACCTTCGCCGTTCTTCATTTTATAAGACACACTAACAAGGAAAAATACTAAACTTGGTATATGGACATTTACAAAAAAACCTAGCTAGCACGATCGAGGTCAAATGAGCACCCTTAATTTAAAAAAATCAAAAAATATATAACCTGCACACAATGTTGTCTTGTGTGACATTTACCAACCAAAAATCATAAATTTTGTCGATGAACATTTTCATGAAAAAACCTTCACACATATGAGCTATCACGTACAACATTTCATAGAGTCCAAGGAGAGGAGGTAGGGTTCCCTTCGGCTTTTGAAATTTAAAAAATAATCAAAAAATCACCAAAGCTTGATTTCAAAGTGAATAAGAAGGATCTGAACTTAGTTTTCCATTTAGAGTAGGTCCAAAAAAACTTGATTACAACTGGGGTTGTTTACCCTTGCTTGGGAGGTCATTTAGAGCACATTTCTCATGACTACAAGTTTTAGCACGCAAAAGAGATCGGATTGATCACCTAATGTTTATAATAGTTCAGCAAACTTTGCAACTCACACCACAGGGCAATGGACTTCAAGTGTTGATTTGAATTCAAAGTTTGCCTAAAATTTAAATTTTGCCTCAGTTTTGTATTGTACCTCAAATTTCACATCAATTTACAAATCGAATTATTACACTTTACAAGTTTTCACAATAGTTCAAATTGACGACATAATCCTTATTACAAATCCTTGAAGTTCAAAGTTTATGACTGGCATTCAAGTTCAAATTCAAATCTTTGCCTTGCTCCTTGTGTTCTGGGATGGGTTAACTGTCTTGCTCCTGGTTTCCCTAGCTGGGATATTTGTGCTTTTGAAAGCTTTGTCTTGTTGCTTCTAATCTTCAATTCTGGTGGTGGCGGTTTAGTTGAGATTTGATTGACCGAGCAAGTGATGACCAGTTGACGGTCATATGTGGGTTCACTGATCCTTGAAGGAACTTCAGACAAAATAACTTCCTCCTCTCTTATAGCTTCAAAACCTTCATAAGTCATGGTTTCAAATTCTGCATCAGATGATGGTTCAACCAAAGTTTCTTCCTCTCTAGGCCTTTTCTGTCATGTGCCTCTAATTATCCTAGTGTTGGGTCAAACAAAAAATAAGCTTAGCCATCGCTAAAAAATAGAACAAATGCAAAAAAGGGAAAGGTTGCACACATACCAAGCTGCTACTTCAGTTGCTTCATTCTCCTGTAAACTTGCTGCATTCTCCTCTGCATTTGTTGCTGCCCATTGTTCCTCTTCTCCAAATGATGCATTAACTGGATCGGTACAAATCCTAGCAATATGCCTTAGAATACCACATCTTTTGCACTTACTCTGTTTTTTACACGACCCTCTTCACCAGCTCTTATCGTGTTTTTCCTTGGTCTTCCTGGTGGTCTAGTCAGTACAGGAGAATAGAGTTTGAACCCTGGGTCTACTATGTTCCATTGGTCTTTTCCCAAGAGTGCAGGCACATTTCCAGCATAAGCAACTCTAAATTTGGCAACAGAGAAATATTTAGAGAAATACTGATCAACTTCACCATCTTCACCTCCAATAACAGTCATGAGATGTAGGGCATGTATGCACGGCTTCCCGCGGATCTGCCATTGCCTACAACTGCATTCCTTAGTTGCAAGGTTGACTGGATATCTCCATTCCCTATTTTTACTGTCAGTGTATGTCACCTCAGTCTCGTATGTCAACGGTCAAATGCATTTCATCCTTAGTCCTCTTGCCTTGGCATGCAATGCCTTAATCAGAGATGGGAGCATAAGATGGCAAACATATTGTGTTTCTGCAATTCTTTTACGAAGAGCCGTCTTTATCATGATCATCTACTTGATCTTATCAAATGCTTGCCACAACAAAAGCCCTTTCGCTGATTTGAACTTTGCATTGAAACACTCAACGAGGTTATTGGTCACATAGTCTATTTTGTAGATTTCATTGAATTTGCTTCTTGACCACACCTTTCCATGATGTTGATCCATGTACTCCTTCACCAAAGGATTGTGAGCATACAACACTCTCAAATGGTGCTCATGCTTCCTCAAGCTGCATGTGTATGATGCTGGCCATAGGTTCTCATCATAAACTTTGCCTTTGAATTTCTTTTTAAAATTCTGCGCTAGGTGTCGCATACATTCCCTATGTTACATTCCAGGGAATACAATTGCTACTGCAGTCTCTAAACCCTTGCAAGCATCTGTGTGTATAACTGATATGTCCATTTTGAATCATGTTTTCCTACTGTTATTCATGTTGTTTTATTGTATAATAATTCTTTTTTGGAGTAATTCTAATGCCTTTTCTCTCATAATATGCAAGGTATGCACAAAGGGGGAGAATTCTGGGAGCTGGAAATCTAGACCTGAAAAAGCTACGTCAAGCTACCTATTCTACACAACTCCAAATGAGCTGAAACTTCCTGAGGATTTTTTATGGAGTATTTAAGAATTATTGGAGCAAATAAGTACCATAGGGGGCCCATCAGGTGGGCACAACCCACATGGGCGCGCCAGGAGGCCCAAGCCCGCCCTAGTGGGTGCTGCCCTCCTCGGCCCACCTCCGGTGCCCCTCTTCTGGTATATAAGTCATTTTGACCTAGAAAAACATAAGGAGAGGACTTTTGGGACGAAGTGCCGCCGCCTCGAGGCGGAACTTGGGCAAGAGCACTTTTGCCCTCCGGCGGAGTGATTCCACTGGGGGAACTTTCCTCCCGGAGGGGGAAATCATCGTCATCATCATCACCAACAACTCTCCCATCTTGGGGAGGGCTATCTTCATCAACATCTTCAACACCACCAACTCCTCTCAAACCCTAGTTCATCTCTTGTGTTCAATCTTTGTACCAAAACTATAGATTGGTGCTTGTGGGTGACTAGTAGTGTTGATTACATCTTGTAGTTGATTACTATATGGTTTATTTGGTGGAAAATTATATGTTCAGATCCATTATGCTATTTAATAACCCTCTGATCTTGAGAATGATTATCATTTGTGAGTAGTTACTTTCGTTTGAGGTCACGGGAGAATTCATGTTGCAAGTAATCATGTGAACTTGATATGTGTTTGATATTTTGATGATATGTATTTTGTCATTCTCTTAGTGGTGTCATGTGAACGTCGACTGCATGACACTTCACCATATTTGGGCCTAAGGGAATGCATTGTGGAGTAGTTATTAGATGGTGGGTTGCGAGAGTGACAGAAGCTTAAACCCTAGTTTATGCGCTATTTCGTAAGGGACCGATTGGATCCAAAAGTTTAATGCTATGGTTAGAATTTATTCTTAATACTTTTCTCGTAGTTGCGGCCGCTTGCAAGAGGGTTAATCATAAGTAGGAGGTTTGTTCAAGTAAGAACAACATCTAAGAACCGGTCCACCCACATATCAAATTATCAAAGTAGTGAACACGAATTAACCCAACATGATGAAAGTGACTAGATGAAATTCCCGTGTACCCTCAAGAACACTTTGCCTATCATAAGAGACCATTTTGGCCCGTCCTTTGCCTCAAAAGGATTGGGATACCTTGCTGCACTTTTGTTATTACTGTCGTTACTTGCTCCTTACAAATTATCTTGCTATCAAACTACTCCGCTACTTACAATTTTAGCACTTGCAGACATTACGTTGCTGAAAACGACTTGTCATTTCCTTCTGCTCCTCGTTGGGTTTGACACTCTTACTTATCGAAAAGGCTACAGTTGACCCCATATACTTGTGGGTCATCAATAACTAAACGTGAGGGTGTACCTATAATGTTGCGCAACTACTGCAAAAACCAGACCCAACTCTCCTCGGACTCTACTCCAACACACCAAATGCAACTGGGAATAGCCAGTTGTGTCCATCAGCTGCAGAAGTTGCTGCTAGATGGCCTCTCCATCTTCCATTCAAAGCAATTGCATCGACAACCAAATAGGTCCTACAACCATTCAGAAACCCCTGCCAGCAAGCCTTGAAACAAGAAAAAGCCCTCCTGAAGCACTCCTTCTCCAGTGTCTTCCCTTTTAATTTGTACTTAACTGTATGCTTGTCAATCTCTACAACACTCCCTGGAGTAGCCGTCTCCACTTCAGCTTTGAAGGTGTAAAGAAACTAAAAACTCTCATTCCATGGACCATTAATCCTATCAAGAACCTTTTCCTTAGCATAGAAAATCCTCATGTAAGGTATATTAATCTTGTACTTCTCAAATAGCTTCCCATGGAGTGTTGTTGGACCAATTGTTGGTGTTTCCCTCACCCAATCCAAAATTGCATCTGCCACCCACCTAATCTTTGCAAGCTTTGTTTTATCCTTTCCCCCTACCCCTCCAGCTGGGCAAGTGTGACCGTGTGGGTTGTTTTTTATCTGAAACAAAATGAAAAATGATGTAAAATACAATTAAGAAATAGTATACATGATCTGATTATAGAATGGATAAATAAGCTGAAAAAAAGATTCAGTTGTAATACCTGAATCAATTTGCTCTTTAGCATAGTGGATGCATGCAACCTCCACCTACACCTATAATAAGGAAAATGAACAGTGAATCTTCCTGGCTCACTCCTATCAACCTCATTGGAGTTTTCAGTGAGAATGCAATACGTAGTCACTGCATTACGAGAGTCCACCATCGATTCGAATACGGTTCCTGGAGTAAGCTGAGGATTGTCCCTGTTCCACTCAATTGTTGGCATGTCCTCACCATCATATTCTGGTAAAACTAAGGAGTCAATGTTCTCCTCCCTCTCTTCATCGTCAGTGTCATCAAATCTAGCACGGCTGCTAGGCTCCTCTGGATATTCATCTTCCATTGCCTGTTGAGTGACTCTATCTACCAGTTTAGGGAATAGAATCTCATCCTCATCATCATGTTGAGGAACTTCCTCGTCAGGCTCTGCATCTACTTCTACATCAAGTGCAGAAGGGAGAGGAGAAGTGGCAGAATTAGAGGCAACTGACATATTGTGGCTTTCAGAACCACTAGGTTTACTTGGTCTCAACCTACAAGGAGTGCGAGGACGCTCGCTATTAGCATAGACAAATGATGTCTGAACACCCTTCCCCTTCAGGATACGTTGTTCGCATGCCTGAAGCACACCGATATGGATTTTATCGAAAATACTGTCAACATTCAAACTAAATTGCAATCCCAGATGCTCATCACAAGTTAATGGGACAAATCTCTGCTCGGTACTATCAAAATATCTTAGTTCAACTACATCGGCAGGGCTCCACGGATACTCACAACAGAGTGTCTCGTGGAAATCTGTGAACGAAATGCTGGTTTCTACCATTTTCGAATAGAAAATCTAGAAATCAGACATGGTTTAGTTCCACGCAGCTCGCTAATTTCCATTCTAACCGCCAGCCGAAAAGCGAGTGCAGGATCAACCCTATTCAATTGAAAGGGGACAGTTAGGCCGAATTTTTTTAGAAAAAAATGCACTGATTCACGCCAACGGTGGTTAAATACAGCCTAATTTATGGATCTCCTAATCCGTTTGAAAGGAAAACGATGCTTACCCAGGTGGAATCCATGAATTATCCGCCTCTAATTCGACCCAATCATCTCCACGGTCGATGGGCCGAATGGGGTGCTCCCCCGACATCGCTTCCTAATCCTAGATGGGGAGAGAGGGTAGATGCGGCAGACGCGGCATGACTGCAGCGGAGGCAGGACGACGGTGACAGAGGGGGCGGCCTGGAAGCGACTTGATCTGATTCAGGTTATAGTGAGTGTTAGTTTTGCGGCCCCACTCGTTAGCACGTAACGGTCAAAATGTGGACTCGGCTCTACGCGGCCCCACTCGTCAAAGTTAACGGTCAAGCCATTGACCCAATAACAATGTTCGCTGTGACCAGTTCTGAGGGTTTCGGGCAAGGGAGTGGATAATGTGCCTTCTCAGGCCGCCCAAGCTGTCTCTGGCTGGTAACCTGCTTGGGCATGGTCGGTTACGCTGCCTCGCACACCACGTCTCACCAACGCATCGCCTCAAGTTCCCTCTCTCAAATAGGCCCGTCGACAAGGCTGTGCGAGCGGTGCGATCGCACAGGGCCTCCGAAATCTTGGGGCCCCCCGATTGGTGTGACACCCCAAAATTTTGACCTTGTTTTATTAATTAAAATTTTGCCAGGAAATTAAAACTTATATTTTCTGGGCTCCCTTTTGATTTTCGAACCTTTTTCTCCCTTGCTATTATGGAGTTTTCCCCATAGAGAAAACTTTTCAAATATGTTATTGGACTTGTTTAACCTCTCAAGAAAAACTTTTCTTTTATTAGTAGAGCTAATTACATAACTAATTTGCTTGATCTTTATTTTCTTGAAAAATGGTTTTTCAAGGTTATATGGCCATATTTGAACTATAACCATTTGATAAATTCACTTAAAATTCCAACCAAAATTTGGAGATGTCATGTGATGTTTTTAAAACACTTTTATGCAAAAATATATTTCATTCCTTGGATATTTTTAGTTCTACACCAAGTTTTCAAATCTGGTCCAGAGGACAGTTTTGCACTACAACCTATTTATTTCTTCAAAACTTCTACCAAAATTTTGGGATGTCAGTAGGAGCATATTATTCAGCTTTATGCAAAAACCCAGCTATGTTCTTTGAAAAATTTGAGTGAATCATCGTCATTTTCATTCTGGTCCAACTTGAGGTTTTGTACTACAACTATATTTTAACTGGCTCCTTTTGTTGTGATTCCTTTTCCTACTTGTAGTACACCTTACTAAACCCCTATGTCCAGGAGCATGCACCCATTGGATCATTTTTGGTTCATGAAGTGATGCCATTTGTCTCCTGTCCAGAATTGAGTTTTTGCAAAACTTGCACTAACAAGTTTCTCCTTTTAACAAACTAACCTCACCACCCTCTCATGCATCTAAAGAGACCCCACTCTGGAAGTTTTGACCACTACAAGAAATGCCTAAGTGCCCCTGGCATTTTGTCAAACACCTTTTGGGCATGATCAGTTTTGACATGAGTTTTTGTTTGCACTGTGGACTTGATCCCCTGACCAAACCAGCATGTCCCAGTGGTTTTGCCCTAGTCTATTACCCCACCCTGCTAACCCTCTTGTGGTTTAAAACCCCCTAGCTTGCAATGGCATTTCGTCGAGCACGTTCCGTGCGTGCACTGGGCACGCCCAGAGCGCGAGCGGAGCACGCGTTTTGCACGTGCCGCGCCCGAACCGCCGCGTCTCACCCCGCACTCACTCCGGTCCGTGACCGACCGCAACCAGCACGCCGTGTCCCCTTCTGCACCCCACGAGCCCCGCAGCTCTCGCCACGTCTCCGGCAGGCCAGCAGCTAGCCGCCACTGCCGCCCGATAGCTCCTGCCAGCGCCGCCCAAGCCACCCCCGCTCGCCAGCTCGCCCTTGGAGTAGTAGCCGCTCGTCCGCTAGCTCCTAGCGCCATCCCCAGCCTCACCACGATGCCCTGCAGCTACAGAACATCGGTCGCCGACGAGCTCATCCATTGCCGCCGCGAACTGACGTGGGAGCACTATAAAAGGAAGCCCCTCGAGCCCTCCGAGCACACAAGCAGCCTCACACCGTACTCCTGGTGCCCCCTTTGGTGTCAATTGGAAAGAAATAGGCCGTCTTCCCCCACTCCGGCCAGTCCGGCCACCGCCGCCTCCCGGCTCCGTTCGGCGCAACCAGGGCCTCCTCCTCTCCACTCTTTCCACCAGGAACCCCCTCACCCTCTCGTGAGTCCGTCCCCCTACTCAATCTTGATCGGGACTCGCCGCGGGCGAAATCTCACTTTTTCCAACGACCACCGTCCGCCGCGAAGCTCGCCGCCAGCAGCTCCGTCCACCCCAAAGAACAAAACAACCACCAAAGTGACCGCCTCGACCCCCTGAGCCCGTGGATGACCTCCGTTTATCGAGCAGTGCCGCCATTCGCCGGCGAGCGTCACCGGAGTCCCGCCCCTCCCTCTCGGGCGGAGGAAGAGGAGGGAAGTGGACTAGTCAAACCTGACCAGTGGGCTAGGCGGGCCCACTGTCAGTGACTCAGGCGCAGTCCACGCTGGATAAGTGGAAGCGTATTTCCAGAATACGCTTTCGACGTGTACGTATTTATTCGAAACATTTTTCTTTTCCGTTTTATTTTAAATAACAGATTTGACTAAACTTTAACTGGCTATAACTTTTTAAATATAACTCCAAATGGATTGATTCTTTTTCCTACATCTCTCAAATATTGTCTAGTTTATTTGAAGATTTATTTGAAAAAATTTCAAACAACTTTTTGTGCTGTTTTGAATTTGTGTGTTGATTCAAATTTTATTTAAAATAGGACTTTGGAGAGAGAGAGAAGCAAACTTTCAAAAGTTTTGGAGTGCACCCTGCCTTTCCACATATTGAAGGCAAGCATTCTGAACCCCGGCATAATATTTTTGGTGTGTTCGTTGACACGTTTATAACACCACCTCATTTCAAAGGACTTGTTATTTCATGTGATATGATCATTTGCATGGATGCATATTAGTGATTTCCATGCTGTTGGAAATGAGTATACTTGTGATGGTAATCATCCTCATGTATCTTGCATGCATGCCGGAAAGGAATCCGGGAAAGCCTCTGCCTTGGGTAGGCGTGAGCTTGTCGCCGGTCTTCGTCGGGACGGTTATGTCCGGTATGGCATAGTAAGATATAATGAGTGTTGATTATATTGGTTGAAATATATTTGTTATTCATGTCATGCAGGGAAATTATAAACCTCCTGAGTCGATCGTAGATCGAGTCTTGTTCCAGTAACCCCCACACTTGTTTCGTGCTACCACTTGTACCTGCCACAGGTAGGGTACGGTTCAGTAATTTGTCAACCCCTTTCTAGCACACACCGTAAAGAGGGGCCGGGATGAGGGTACCAAGGCCATGGATTAAAGCCAGTCATCAGGTCAGGGGGCATGGGTGTTTCGGTTGTAGCCGAAGGGATAGCTTCCCCAGTTTTGCGCGCGATATAAATTTTGTGATCCCATGCTAATCGAGGTTGTAGCCTCCCCACTTAGAGTTTTGCTTAACGAGTGTCGTGGGTGATTCCAGACACCGGTAAGTTAAGCTGGTGTGTGCAAGTCAGGTGTGTTTTCATTTAAAAGACCGTGGACGGAATTAGTCTTGATGGACTAAAGAAATCCTTTACTCGTGGGTAAAGAGTACACCCTCTGCAGAGATTAAACCTATTCGAATAGCCGTGTCCATGGTTAAGGACTACAGTCTGGGTTGGGTCAAGTGTCTGTCTTAGTGTCGGTCTTCGGAGGAGAAACTACTAAACTAGAACTTGGATCATGATTTGTGACTTGTGATGATTATGATGATTATTATTATGGACTAACCCCTTTATATTATTTGAATTATTGAGTATCCCTGGGACGGTTCTACCTCCTGGATATTCATTGTGATTATTTTTCTTATAAGCCCTTTATGTGGTGTCGCTCAGACGCCCGACTGTGGCATGCTTGTTATTTTCTTTATAAGCCCTTTATGTGGTGTCGCTCAGACGCCCGACTGTGGCATGCTTGTTATTTTCTTATAAGCCCTTTATGTGGTGTCGCTCATACGCCCGACTGTGGCATGCTTGTTATTTTCTTATAAGCCCTTTATGTGGTGTCGCTCAGATGCCCGATTGTGGCATGCTTGTTATTTTCTTATAAGCCCTTTATATGGTGTCGCTCAGACGCCCGACTGTGGCATGCTTGTTATTTTCTTTATAAGCCCTTTATGTGGTGTCGCTTAGATGCCCGACTGAGGCAAGCTTCATATCATGGCCCTTTCGAGGCGTCGCTTCAGACACCCGATCGGTGCATGTTATTGCTACCCCATTATTGCATATTCATGTTGCATATAAATAACTGGCTTGCATGCATCAGGGATTTTTTTTATGACTGACGATGTGATCATAGAATATTTCAGCACACGATTATCATTTATATTATACCCGTGTTCATAATGTTTGCGAGTACATTCAAAGTACTCACTGGCTTGTCCCTGGCTATTGTCTTGGCCAGATTTCTTGCTTGGAGAGGAGCGACGCGGTGACAGCCACGGAATCTAAGCAACGGTGATAGCAGTCTCGTGAAGATAGGAGTTAACCTGGTTAGCTGTTCCTGTTGAGAAATTGAGTCTCATAGACACTGATGATCCTCAAACCGCTTCCGCCCCCAACCACTAGAAACCATTTGTTATACCCACAGGCCAGAATAGTCTTGTACTACATATTTTGTATTTTTGCTTGGAAATTATGTAACAAGTTGGTGCCTCATCAGCTAATAGTAATCCTGGGGCTGGTGAGCACAACGGCCATTTTCTGGAAATTAATACCCGAAAAACCGGTCGTGACAATTGGGGAAAACCAACATGACATCCTATAAAAAAAGTTGAAACCTTCCCTCAAAAAATTAGGTTGATCTGATCTGATGCGGAAATCAGGCTGATCTGATGCGAGTCGTCGTAGGTCCCATGCCCCGAGAAATTGCTAACCGCTGCCTTCGCTCGAATCCCCCTCGAGTCTCGATAATGCGCTGCCTCTTCTCCTCCCCAGAAAATGCCTCACGTCTGAATTCCCCTCCTCCCGACGGGAATGGCAGATGGCAGTGGACCAACGTTGAAGGTCGATCGATCCTGCCTGGCCATGGCGGCATGGCATTGTAATTCCCCCCGGTCTCCTCAGTACTCCCTACGTAAGTTCGGAAGCTTCTTCTCATGATTCCATATCCTAAATTATCTACTATTTTACATCTATGATTTGGGTTTCAGGCAATTGTTACGCCAATGATAATAGCGAGTTAGCGGCAGTAGCCGTGTTTATCTTCAATATCTTTTTTCTATTGCGCTTCATCCGATCTTTTGGTATCTAGATAGTCGACCCTCCTTTTGTTCCCCACTCCTACATAAATTTTCCACAGAGAATATTTTTCCTCAAAATTTGTATCTCTTCTATTCAGACAGGATGGCAGGGCAGGGCGTGGTGAGTGGGCTTTGATTTCTCTCTTTAGGCTGCGGGTTAGGAGGCAAAATGTACTGCACCACAGCATCGCAGGAGTGTGGTGCAGTTCGGCTCATGATGGCCAGGTGAGGTGAGCGAGTTTTGTACCTTTTGAAGTGCTTAGTTTGATGAAATACCACACGGTACCGAATTTATATTTCCTTTTTCAATTACTTGATTGTGCGTATGAAAATTTCAAAATTTTGGGCCTCATTTCGCATTTCGCACCGGGGCCCCTATTTCCTGGAGACGGACCTAGTCTCAAATGCTCTCCAGCATCCTCTTCTCTCACGGAGTTGGAGAGTTGGACTCGGGACACGGCATGGTCGGTCCAAAATTGGCCCTCTACCTCCTGAAATCGCCAAACATGTTGATCGACTCCCCCCGTGGACACAGTCTCAAAATAGATGTGATAATCATCAAGCCTGTGTTCCTAAAGTATTTCATCTAAGGCAATGTCATTGCCGGTGCAAGAGAGTGAGATTAATGAGTTGGGTGTTCACGGGTTAGAACATATGTGTGAGGATCTGGTAGCCACGAGTCTACTTGATTCTGAGACCTTGGAGGTAGAGGAGCATGCGGCTTCTCTACACGCAACCGAGGATGCCGGTATTGATCTCAGTCATGCGGGTTGTGAGATCGATCCAGAAAAGCCCAAACACACACGAAAGAGGAAGGTATATGGTCTTTCTGCTGGTAGCTGCCTATGGAGATCGTCCTTGCAAACTTGAGCAGTTCATGGCCGCGCAGTTCCTGGACGACAAAATGTCCACAGATCCCACTACAATCTAGATACTGGACAACCTCAAGTACGCCCTCTACTTCATCTTCTACATGGTTGTTTCCAAATTTAGATCTGCGCCATTAAAATTTAATAGTACTATTGTTATAATGCTGCTGTGCAACCTTTTCATCTCCTGGGGATTAAGGAAATGATGGAAGTGTCATTACTGAAAAAGGCTTTCACCCCGCTTTATATATAAAGCAACGATCATCAACAACCCGGTACAAACGCACGCCACAACACACTAACACACCCCCTAGGTCGGATACATAAGCGTTGAATGCAACATACAACACCACCCCAAGTACTGCAACCGGGGTCCTTAGCCGGAACATGCCACCGTGAGTAGATGAAGGCGCCGCAAGAAACGACACCGGAGCACCGCCACCGCCCAACCCAACGGTCAAAGTTTCCCCTGGAGAAACACGACGGGAAATGATGGTTGCAACGACACCTTCAAGAAGGGAACGAGCTTCTCCGCCTCCGCCGGTCCGTTCGAAGATAGAAGAGGGTTTCACCCTGGCCACTCACCGCGATCGAACGCCACACCCCGGCTACCATGTCGCCCACATGGCCATGGTCACCAGGCAGCACCAAGCCACGGGCTCTGCCCATGAGCATCACGCTACCACCACCAGGGCCGCCTCCCCGGCATCCAAGACATAGACACCACCTCACCCGAGACACGTCGCTACCCCAACCAAAGAGACGAGTGGAAAGGCATCACCTTTCACACCCTTGGGCAGCCCCCGGCACCGAGACCCAATAGGCTGGTCAAAACTAGCCTCCGCCGACCCGTCCTACTGCACCAGGAGCGAGACGAGTTCGGTCCTGCTGCTGAGTGTGAGACGAGGTCGGTCCCGTAGCACCGGGTGCGATACGAGTGATGGACCGAAGCTAGGAGAGGGCCAACCCTTCGACGAGGGTAACGCCCAGACAACGAGAGGGATTGAAGTCGACACATGCAACTCACCGACGGGCTGACACCGGAGATGTCTAGCCGCCGCCATCAGCTGACCCAGACCACCGCCATGGGCCACCACCACACCGAGTCGAGGTAAGCCGTAGTCATGGCAGAATAGCAGGTCGGCCTCCGGTGCCCGTAACTGGATCGCAGCCGCCGCCGCCGCGGCTCCTCCCTCCTTGTCCACAACAGAGACACAAAAGACGAGACAAGTGTGGGGTTGGGCTTGGGCCGTTGGGCCCTAGTCCACCCACCCACAAACGCATCCATCGCTTCTCACATGACACGACGACATCTCACCATTGGCCATTGCAGACCGAGCAACTCCACTCCGTCTCCCTCAGAAACAAAACAAATTTCACTTCAGGCAGAAACAAAAATAAAAACAAACCCAATTCAGCCACGGCTCCTCCTCGTCCACTCCATTGTTGACACCTCCACTCCCCAGAGAACATAACAGAACAAAACAAATTCATGCAAATCAAAACAAACCCAATTCAGACAAATTAAAACTCCAATGCAATGCATTAATCAACTCATCAATAAATGAATGAAAGAATACATCCTCCACATGGATAATAAACAAATATCCATCCATATCCACCTTGCAACTCATCTGTTTATTTGTTTGTGTCTGAACCTACACTCTCAAACATCGAATAGGATCGTCAGAGTCCGACAGGTCCGTGATGGTGCACTTGCTCCACCTCTCTTGGGGGCTCAGGATATCTGCACAGAGCTGACAGCACAGCCGGCGGTCCCTGAATGTCTTCCTCCTCGGCTTTAGCTGGAACAATGCAGAGGTTGGGAAAGAACTCACCGCATTACTGCAGAAACTTGAACCAATTGTTCGGCAGATTTTTTTTCCTAGTTAGAGCCCGCACCAGGTAGAGGAACGTGGCACTGGACGATGATGTCCACGTCGCCGATGGTGTGCACATGGCCTCAAATTGTCGCTGGAAGATGATGTCCACATCACTGGGTGTGCACACGGCCTCAGACTGTCTTAGTATGTTTGCAAGTAGAGTTGTGGTCACTCCGGGAGTCCAAGACACCCCTACCTCTAGTTTCCAAATGGTTCCATAGGCCTGGCACCCTCTTGGATCAAAAACATCGAGCTCGAGTTCGGCACTTGTGATCCTTGCTAAGTCCTCTTGTGCTACAACGTAGCTCTCCGTCCTCAGGCTCGACCTGAAGCTGATCTCTACAAAGACGATGCCGAACAAAGGAAATAGCATGTAGAGTTGTGGCATGCGTCGATCCATATTCAACCGAACAAGCGTAATCCTCCTGACAAGCCATTCAATCCTAGCGGGATCCTCTGGAATTGAACCATAGACACTATACAGATACCTGCAAAATCTTATCATTGGGGAATATGGCTGATCCAGAAGCATCTCCCTCTGTTAGCAGTCAAGATTGAGCAGAGCGTCTGAACCGGCCGTATGTGATCCCTCCTCCTTTGGACTCCTATGTCCTCGGCGAAGGCGCCTAGATTGGCTTGGCCTGGCATAGAGGGGATGGTGCAGTATCCCATCTTATGCAAGATCTTCAAGTCATAGAGATCAGGGAAAATCCTCTGTACCCAGTTCAGAAAGCTTCTCCTTTCATATGGCGACTGGATGCTCCTTTAAAGACCCAAGATGAAGTAGCCAAGATCTGCAAAGCCCTGATAAGTTATCCAATTAACATGCTTGTTGGATAGAGCGTCAGACCTCTATCGTATTCATAAACTGTTCAACTGAGATGCCTCGGGCAGCATGCCGCTCGAGGTCCAACCCCGCATGCTCCCTCAGCAACCGAACACCACTACTCCTCGGCAATCTAGTTGTCGGGTCAAACTCCAAGTTGAACTGATAGAGCTTTGCTGGCTTGGAACTCCCCTTGCGCTCAATTGCTAGACCAACTTGTATAAGGTTCCCATCATCCACGCTCTGCCTCGTCTCGCCTTACCAAATCTCTGGGCACAAGGGGTCGGTCCATCACGGATGCAAAACTCGGCATCGAGTCCAATGAGAAATTCCGCTTCGGCTTTCTTGGGTAAGAAAATACCTATGCATTGGTGCTATATCAAATTTTGGTCCCTAGTGCTAGTGAAAATAAATACAATTATTTATACTAAACTTTATTATTTGTTCATAAATTATTTATTAGAAATCAGAATCATAACTAGTTATATCACTGTAAGTTTAAACTATATTTTGTCATAAATATTATTTTTCTCTTAATACATTGCGTCTTCAAGAACACATTAAGCTAAATTAATCCACTTGACTATGAGAAAATAAGAAATGACGGATGGCATGTGTTTTTATATTATTTTTGACTTTTGCATTATGTGTGTACATTTTGTTTATTCTTATATATTTTAGTAGAGTTCTCATATATGTTTGGTATACCAACTATATTGATAGATGTCTTTTATAATCATAATTAGATGTAGGCAAACAAAAAAATTCTAGATTATACAAGATGTTTAGGACAAGCTTGCCATGTAATCACGATATGTTGCTTTCTCATTTCCTCACACGCATTTTTTCATGTGTGCCGTGATGATTATTTCGTGCCTGGGCCTTATCCATGACTTAGTAGATCGAGATGCTTTGCCATTTCCTGATGGTTCGTGCATGTCTTTTTTTTGCCTGCTACTTCACTTATTTTAGAGTCACACTAATGATTTCTTTAGCTTTATTATAAGGTTCTATGAACCTACTCTATTTTTTAAATGAATCCACTTGTATTATTAGAATTTCACAGGGATGGAGATTCCTGAATGCACTGGTTATAACACACGGGGTCAGGGTAACCTCTTTCAACTATGTGGATGTGTCAATGTTTCAGTTTGTCACTAAAAGTCCCTTTTATGCAAACCTTTTCCTTCTGTAGGTCTAGGTGTTATTCTAACCACTTGAGGGTTCAGTAAGTAATCAACATAGAATTCATGGCTATCTATGATTTTCATGAGAGATACCCGAAACTCCGAAGGGAAGAAATAGATAGGTATGAAGCCATTAAGGAGAGGAAAGTAAAGGACCCCTTCAGCATCAAGAAATGCATCAAGGCACTTAAAAGGTGGGAGGGTCTTTGGACGGCACATATGCTAAAAGCAGCAGACATCTTCACAGCCAACCAAGAGAACAGGGAAGTATTTCTATCATTTTCAAGTAACATATTATGGTTAGGTTGGTAGACTGGAAAAGTTCGGAATACCAAATCAAATGGAACTAGTATTTCATAGTGTAGGAAGGGCTAGCTTAAAACTGAGATATATTTTGTGCATGTGCATTTATGGACACATAGTTATGATCCTTGCCGTAGGTAATTGGTAATAGGATGTGATATATTTTGTACATGTGCATCTCTGGACACATGGTTATGATCCTTGTCATAGTTAACTTTTCAGTAGGTTGTGCATGTGCATTACTGGGCACATGATTATGAAAGTGTCAAACTCATCTGACTTTGAATGCAAAGCTAAATGACTCTCAAAGCAATGTCTTTCTGTAGTGTTTGACTAAAATAATCATATTAAGTGAGTGGAGTACAATACAACCAAATAATTACATAACATAAGAGAAAATTATACATTACATATGCTTATCTTCTAGCAATGTAATCTGCCCACATTTGCATTGCCATGGCATCTCACATCTCATTTCCAGCTTGTCTCAAGTTGTTAAATACAATCACATCTTTTTTGTACTTGAAATCTCCATTCGGTACATCCTTCATATTGCTTCAATAATATTGTTAGAACTTGTACATGTATACGGCATATGTATAAGTTGTATACATCTAGAATGTTTAGGCGTGTACTTATGAGGTTGTTAGCATGTGTTCTGTTGTAATCTAGGATTAGGATTCGGGTCACTACTAGGGAAAAGCCTAGCAGTAGCGCGTGTTTTTGGCCTATCAGTAGCGTGGGTAACCGCATTACTGATACGGCGCTATAGCTAAAGATTATCAGTAGCGTGTGTCCACCCGCGCTACTGCTATATCCACTTAGTAGTAGCGCTTCCTGGGAAGAGCGCTACTGGTAATTACTAGTAGCGCTTCTGGAAGCCCGCGCTACTACTATTATTCTGTATTCTATTTCCTTTTTTATTTCATGTTGTATTCATACACCTTTATACAAGTTTTCATACAATAGCAATTTAGAGATTGTTTTTACATCATACTGAGTTATTACATCACTGCGTGAAAGAACCGTGGACTAGTTTCAAGTGGATGGACATCCACTTGAAACTAATCTGCGGTTCTTTCACCCAATGATATAATAAATATCATCATCATCATATCATTAACAACTTATCATCATAATACATCATTGTCATATAACACCTCCTCATGATCATCATTTTCATCAATGAGACATCATATAGCAAGTTGGTCACGAGTCATAATAACAACTCCTCATCATCATCAACTCTAACACATTGTACCACATAATACCACATTGTACCTAGGACCTACTACATTCTCTTAGGTAAAATAGCATAAAACAAGATAGGCCTTGACTCTCCATTATGGAGAATGGAGATTATCCTGTCTCCAATTCTTGCCCTTTGCACAATGTTGCTTCCAGGTAGCTCCCTATGATTGACCATACATTTTTCCAATCTTTGATTGTCATGTCTTCATTGGTTTTATAAATCCGATATGAAGAGGAGTGATTCGTAGGATGACCTGGCCGTATATTCAAAACATCAAGGCGACCTTTCTGAAACATCAGATGAGGTACACACTCCTGCGGGATTTTTTGTTGAAAAACATAGTAATAACTTCATAGTTAGCAATGTAGTTCAATTTTAGAAGAATTTATGCAAAAGATGCACATATGTCATAATAGTTAAAAATCTTACCATGACATCTCCATAGATGTTACCATAGTTCAACACGTGCACTAGTGGCACGTATTGTTCATAATGTGGAGGAGTTTGATAATACATATTGTAATTCTTAAGATCAGTAATAAATGCGATCAGATGATTTTTCTCCCGATAGGTTGATTCTGAGCCATCGGTGTAGTAGGTTCTGTCTACCATCTTCCGCACATTCTTTGAAGAATGACAATAAGCTATCAATGGAAATAAGCTGTTAAGTATTTTGAAATAAACAATATAAATTACTTAATAACTATGTCTGAGAAACTCACATAGAGGTAGAATTGGAAGCGTATTAACATGGACCCAAATGTCCAAATTGTCTTCGGCGATGTCAGGATCACCAAGATCCATGGTGACAAGCATACCCTCATGAAAATCATACATCTTGCAAAGTGCTTCCCAGTTCGGTCAACCAAAATGGGATACGCTCTCAGAATTGTATAGATTTACCTCAAAATCCATACCATAATGGGTCCTTAGGTGAATTTCCTTTGTTTCCGTACTTTCATGATCTTCAAAATCCATCCAAGACATAGCGTCTTGCATGGCATGGGATAAGCTAGTCGAATTGTAAAAGATGAAAATTACACATTGAAGTAGTAGAAGTTGAGCTTAATTATGATAAAAAACACTTTGCATCGTAGCGTACTGTTTCAACATCGAAGGTCTCCTGGAACTTAATGCTGAAGTGTCGACCTTCTACCAAGTGAGGCCTGTCACAGAAACCCCGGTTGTCACCGCACCAGGAGCACTCCGTGAGACTTTCGTCCGTCGACATTTCCTATGTTCATAATTCAAAGATTAAACTTCTAAAATTCAATATATGTACTATAAAAACTAAATTAGATCATTATTATTCAGCGCGGGTTGACTATCGGTCCATCGAATCTTTTTTTGAAAACTCTCAGCTCATGTGGTCTATATATTCGACTGCTGGTGATGGTCGCTCCTCCCTTCGTCCCCGAGTGCATTAAATCAAAATGTCTAGCACACGGGAACGAAGGAGAAGCGACCCCCACGACAACAATGGGCATTCTTCTTCTCTCATATATGGTGGACACATCCCTCACTGATTTTTCGACCGTCGGTGATGGTCGTCACTTCTTCTTCCCCTAGTGCATAACAAAGGTCTAGCACAAGGAGAAGAAGGAGAAACGACCCCCACGACAATAGTTGGGATTCTTCCTATCTCTCATATATGCTGCAGACTTTCTCCCTCACTCATTTTTTGATTGTCATGTATGGAGCCTCCACAGACTTAAAGTCAACCCGAAATGCCATTTAATTATCTTTCTAGAAAATCTAGGCCACTCATCTAGCACAAGTGATGCCAAAATGCATTGAAAAATCCGGCATGACCTTTACTAAAAAGGGACATATAGAACACTTGAAATTTGCCGGAACAGAAATTAATCAACACTCCGGCAAAACATAGGCCACTCGGAGGTGTTACCTGCAAACACGGCTACTTGGGCAAGCACATATCCTATTTGCATTCAAACTTGATGGTCATTGCATTCAAACTTGATGGTCATTGCATTTCAATGGTTGAAAATATGAATAAAAACATTTCAAAATATCTTAGAGGACTCATATTGACATGGAGATTTGGCTGGTTTCACCTCGAGTCGGAGGGGGTCCGTGATGGGGACGGCGGCGGCGACGACATGGAGATTTGGCTGCAAAAACAAAATATAAATAAAACATTATTATCCTCATCTTACGACTTAGTGAAACCCTATAAGCTATCAACCAATCAAATGCATAAGCCTTGCATAGTGCTCTCCTTTGAGCATCCAAAATAGGAGTAGTTCTCCAATTTGAGCATTCAATGAGCAAAACAAAATCGTAAAATAAATTAGTATTCAAATTATCATGCATTCAATAAGCAAACTAAATCATCTCTTGCGTCCATACATCGTCGAATATTATCACTAATACATCTCGAATAGTATCATACATATAACCTCACTAATACAGCTAAAACCCTAGCGAACGACGGGTATCGGCCCGGGTGGTGGACACCCAAAGAGAAGGAACCATCATAGGATCATAGCTCCAGTGAGATCCCTGAAGAACCTGCCCTCCAACGCAACGATGTAGCGACAGACATGCAAGTCCTCCTTGCTGACACGGTGACATACCACCTTCACGGGGTCCTTAAGCCTCCGCACCATCACTGGCCCACACGACTGCCACCAAAGAAGGTTTGGGTCAACAACGGGCTGGCTCCTCACCAAGTTGCGCCTCCTGGAAGGTAGCACATCCCAGTATCAGCCCGGTGGAGCCCAGTGCCGGACATGGCCCCTCTGATCAAGCAGGCCTCCTCCACCGAGTCGACGACGTGGATGCGGGATAGGCATCGTCGACATTGATGCGGGAATAATTGCTTTAACTAAAAAAATAAACTAGTTCTATTAATTTACATACTAAAAATAAAATAAACTAGTCCCGAACTTATAGCATTATATGCATCAGCTCCGAATCATGTCTTGGGTCAATAGTTGGGTTACCCGGCTCCTGTGCTTGCTACCCTACATTCCGCTATATCGGCTAGGGTAGTAAAGGGAGAACTACTGCGATTGTATCCCGGTTCTTTCGGACGAGCACCTCATTAGAGAAAGCCGAAAACTAACTATCATGATGCGGTGAGAGCTGGTCGTTGTTCGAGAGGTTTCAAATCCTTAAAGATTTTTTCCGCTTCAGGCGAGGAATCGGTCTTTGTCCGATTTAGGCGTGTATAGCCCCCCAAGTTCGGCCTTCCGAATACCAGGGGCTACGCCAAAATATAAAATTATAGAACTTCTGTGGCTAGGTGAGGGTGATAAAGCTACATAGTCAGATTGCCTTGTTCATTGCGCTAAGCACCTCCTTCAAGGACAAATTTTTTGGATAAAGAGTGTTTAGATTTAACCCGAACACCCCTGTACTAGTTACATATGGGCAGAAGCCGACGACTGGCGGACTCTCAGATTTTATAAACGGCCGCACAGAAGGTAAACTTTTAAATCAACAAGCGTTATATTGCGCAAAGGAACTTGTTTCATATTACAGGATAAAATGAGTACATTCACTAAAAGATCACATCCTTAGCACATTGCTCTGCCACAAGGCGGGAGCCCTTCAGGACACTGTCATAATACTTTTTGGGACGGCGGTGCTCCTTGCCCTCCGGTGGCCCCTCCGTCATCAGCTTCTCGGCATCCATCTTCGCCCAGTGCACTTTTGCGCGGGCGAAGGCCATTCGCGCACATTCAATGCAAACTGACCGCTTTATGACTTCAAGCCGTGGGCAGGCACTCGGAAGCCGCTTTACGAGGCCAAAGTAGCTGCTGGGCAAAGGCTCGGCAGGCCACAGCCGGACTATGAGGTCCTTCATGGCCAGTTCGGCCGTCTTGTGAAGTTCGACCAGTTGCTTCAGCTGGTCGCTCAAGGGCATCGGATGTTTTGTCCCAATATACTAAGACCAGAACAACTTCTCCATCGAGCTCCCTTCTTCGGCTCGGTAGAACTCTGTGGGCATCAGATATGCCGCGCGGTAGATCTGCGAACGCTCCTAGAGAGCCTCAAATTCAGGTAAGTAAAAGGAAAGTCTCCTTCACATGCTTGCTTTGCATAATGAATGCCTTACTCGCCGCAATCTTCTTGGCCGCCTGAATCTCCTGGAGGGCCTTTTGGGCTTCGGCTTTGGTATCTCGCACGCTCTGGAGGGCCTTAGCAAGCTCGGACTCTTGGGTCTTAGAGTCACGCTCCAAGGATTCGTATTTTTCGATGAAATCCTGGAGCTCTTGCTGGACCTTGTTGACCTGGGCCTCTTGCTTCTCGCGCTTGGCGTGTTCCTTGGCCGCTTTGTCTTCGGCCTCGGTCAGCGCCTTCTTAAGGGCCGCCACTTCGGTCGTGGCCCCTATTAAAGTTCATGACGCTTTCATTAGCAGAAACCATTTTTCCTTTATAAATATACAGACGGGGTATTACGTACCTTGAGTTTCCTCGAGCTGCCTCTTAACGAGGCCGAGCTCTCCCTCGGTCCGCTCCGGGTCCCGCTTCAGTCCGGAGACCTCCGTAGTACAAGCGGCAGCGGCCAATAGTGACGCCTGCTTATTCACATAGACATCTTCTGTTAGACTCCTGCGAATGTTATTTGATCCTCTGTTCAGCTTTTCTTTACAAACACCAAACAGAGCATCAGGGGCTACTGTCTATACTATGATATTCTCTTACACCGTACTCATAAGAGTACGGTGTTCTTCATCAATGAAAGTGCCGCAAAGTGCTTCCAGCAAGTTGTCCGATGCCTCTGGATGGACAGAGGTCATCAGCACAGGCGGCTCGCCCCCCCTTAGAGAGAAGCCGCCTGCCTGAATCCGGAACCACTTGGGTTTCCGGAGCCGTATTCGGCTGGGGGCCGAACTTGTTGCAGCCCCCATTATTGGAGTCCGTGGGGGTCTCCCCCCCCCCCCACGTGCCCGACAACTGGGATTTCTCCTGGGGGCGTCTCCGGAACTGTCTCCCCTTGGCCCGGTATCCTTTGTGACAACACCTCAGTGTCGTCCGCGGGCCTGGGGGAGGAGGCTGTCGGGAGTGAATCGCTGTTCATCACCGACGGGTCCAGAGACCCCTCCGGTGAGGAGGATACCTCGATGTGGGGTTTAGCCGGACTGCAGGTGCACGGTCGGCATAATAAGAAGCGATAGAGCATACATACCGGAAGTACTATTGTGTACGGATACTTACAACTTAGCCAGGGGCTTGGCCCTGGGCTCCCACTCCTCGTCGTTGTAGGTGGCTGTGGTGGAGTGGTCCGGAAGGAAGGTTTTTCCCTTCTTGGACACCTCGGCCTCCCCATGCGGGGTGGCCTTTCTCTTCTTTCTCCCCCCGATAGGGGAGGGAGGGATTTCTTCCTCCTCCTCCTCATCTTTAGAGGAGGAGGGCATCTCGATGTCGTTGGACGTTACGTCTGACGTAACCTTGCGTTGGAGACCTTCTCCGGTCCCCACGGCCTTCTTCTTGGCCTTCTTCTCCGGCACCTCATAGGGCACCGGAAATAGCATCTTCGTCAGAAGAGGCGATTCTGGATCTTCAGGTAGCGGAGCTGGGCAGTCAATCTGCTCTGCTATCGCAACCCAGGCCTGTAAAATCGGCATAGAGGTTTAGGTACCTCCCGCAGATGTGCTAGTAAAGGGCATATCTTGCAAAGTATGAAAACTTACCGGATTGGCTGGGCGCTTTGCGCTGAGTCCGTGATCTTCGGTTATGGGCGGTGGTACCTGGGTGGCCTTGAAGAGCACATTCTAGATGTCTTCGTGTGTCGTGCCGAAGAGCTCTTGCAGCATCTGGTGTTCGGCCGGGTCGACCTCCCACAAATTGCAAACCCGTCTCTGACACGGAAGGATCCGGCGAAGGAGCATAACCTGGACTATGTTGACAAGCTTGATTTTCTGGCTTATCATATTCCGCACGCAGGTCTAAAGTTCGGTCAGCTCTTCCGCTGAGCCCCAGTCTAGGCCCTTCTCTTTCCAGGAGGTGACCTGCATGAGGACACCGGATCAAAATTCGGGGGCTGCCCCCCAGTTGGCGCTGCGCGACTCGGTGATGTAGAACCACCCCGATTGCCACCCCTTCACAATCTCCACAAAGGAGCCTTCAGGCCAGGTGACATTGGGCATCTTTCCCACCATGGCACCCCCGCACTCCGCTTGTTGGCCGCCCACCACCTTTGGCTTCATGTTGAAGGTCTTTAGCCATAGGCCGAAGTGGGGCGTAATGCGGAGGAAGGCCTCACACACGACGATGAACGTCGAGATGTTGAGGATGAAATTGGGGGCCAGATCATGGAAATCCAGCTCGTAGTAGAACATTAGTCCGCGGACGAACGGGTGGAGGGGGAATCCCAGCCCGTGGACAAAGTGAGAAAGGAATACTACCCTTTCCTGGGGCTTCGGGGTAGGGATGATCTGCCCTTCGGCCAGAAGCCGGTGCGCGATGTTTGCGGACAGGTATCCGGCCTCTCGAAGCTTCATGATGTCCTACTCCACCATCCACTTTCCTCCCGCTCCGGACATATTCAGAATGACTTTGCAGAGAAGGTGAAAGCTTGGGTGCTGGAGCTCGAGCGAGAGAGAATGGATGAGCAGAGGAAGAAGAAGGCGTCGGTGAAAAAGGGGAATCCTTATCTCTTTATAAAGGCGGTAGAAACCATGCGCCTCCCCGCTTGCCCTATAAACTCGCTTATTCCCCAAGCGCCGTGTCGATGGCACGGTTGGGTTACCCACACCCGTATTGATGAGAATCCCGTGATAAGGGGACACGATCTCTGCTTCAACAAGACGTGCCAATAAAACTGGCTCGCAAGATGTGCAGTAGAAGGTCGAGAAAACGGTTCGAATAATGATCGGGCCACGGCATGATGTCACGCTATGGAAAAGTTGTCAGCAGATTAGACTTGTGGAATATTATTCTCTCTATGGTGGTATGTGGAATTTGTTTTGCAGAGCCAGACATGATCCTTGTGTTCAAGATCTAGTTTGGAGTATTCAGAAAAGGAACCCGCCTTCCGATGCCGAAGACAAACTGCGCGTCGGACTCATCGTCATTGAAGCCTGGTTCAGGGGCTACTGAGGGAGTCCTGGATTAGGGGGTCCTCGGACAGCCGGACTATATGCTTATGCCGGATTGTTGGACTATGAAGACACAAGATTGAAGACTTCGTCCCGTGTCCGGTTGGGACTCTCCTTTGCATGGAAGGCAAGCTTGGCAATTCGGATATGTTGATTTCCTTCTCTGTAACCGACTCTGTGTAACCCTAGCCCCCTCCGATGTCTATATAAACCGGAGGGTTTAGTCCGTAGGAAACCAACAATCATAATCATAGGCTAGCTTCTAGGGTTTAGCCTCTACGATCTCGTGGTAGATCAAATCTTGTAATACTCAAATCATCAATATCAATCAAGTAGGAAGTAGGGCATTACCTCCATAGAGAGGGCCCGAACCTGGGTAAACATTGTGTCCCACGCCTCCTGTTACCATTAGCCTTAGACGCACAGTTCGGGACCCCCTACCCGAGATCCGCCGGTTTTGACGCCGACACCTGTTACAAATTATCTTATCACAAAACTATATGTTACCTACAATTTTAGTGCTTGCAGAGAATACCTTACTGAAAACCGCTTGTCATTTCCTTCTGCTCCTCGTTGGGTTCGACACTCTTACTTATCAAAAGGACTACGATAGATCCCCTACGCTTGTGGTTCATCAAGACTCTTTTCTGGCATTGTGATGTCTACTACACAACCTTCTTCTTGTAGATGTTGTTGGGCCCGCAAGTGCACAGGTTTGTAGGACAGTGGCAAATTTCACCTGTGGTTTATCAATCCGTGGGAGGCGTAGGATGAAGATGGTCTCTCTCAAACAACCCTGCGACCAAATAACAGAGTCTCTTTTGTCCCCAGCACACCCAATACATTGGCAAATTGTATAGGTGCACTAGTTCGGTGAAGAGATGGTGATAGAAATGCAATATGGATGGTAGATAAAGGTATTTGTAATCTGAAAATATAAAAACAGCAAGGTAACTAATGATAAAAGTGAGCATAAACGGTATTGCAATGATAGGAAACAAGGCATAGGGTTCATACTTTCACTAGTGCAAGTTCTCTCAACAATAATAACATATATAGATCATATAACAAGCCCTCAACATGCAACAAAGAGTCACTCCAAAGCCACTAATAGCGGAGAACAAACGTAGAGATTATGGTAGGGTATGAAACCACCTCAAAGTTATTCTTTCAGATCGATCTATTAAAGAGTTCGTACTAGAATAACACTTTAAGACACAAATCAACCAAAACCCTAATGTCACCTAGATACTCCATTGTCACCTCAAGTATCTGTGGGCATGATTATACGATATGCATCACACAATCTCAGATTCATCCAACCAAAACAAAGTACTTCAAAGAGTGCCCCAAAGTTTCTACCGGAGAGTCAAGAAAACGTGTGCCAACCCCTATGCATAGGTTCATGGGCGGAACCCGCAAGTTGGTCACCAAAACATACATCAAGTGGCACGTGATATCCCATTGTCACCACAGATAAACACGGCAAGATATACATCAAGTATTCTCAAATTAAAGACTCAATCCGATAAGATAACTTCAAGAGGGAAACTCAATTCATCACAAGAGAGTAGAGGGGGAGAAACATCATAAGATCCAACTATAATAGCAAAGCTCGCAATACATCAAGATCGTGCCATAGAGAGAACACGAGAGAGAGAGAGATCAAACACATAGCTACTGGTACATACCCTCAGCCCCGAGGGTGAACTACTCCCTCCTCGTCATGGATAGCACCGGGATGATGAAGATGGCCACCGGTGATGGATTCCCCCTCCGGCAGGGTGCCAGAACGGGCTCTCGAGAGGTTTTTGGTGGCTACAGAGGCTTGCGGCGGCGGAACTCCCGATCTATCTTGATATTCAATGGTTTTAGGGTACGTAGGCTTATATAGGCGAAAGAAGTTGGTCAGGAGGTGCTCGAGGGGCCCACGAGACAGGGGGCGCTCCCAGTACGGGGGGGGCACCCTCCTATCTCGTGGAGTCCTTGGGGATCTTCTGACATGAACTCCAAGTCTCCAGGATGATATTCTTCCAAAAAATCACGATGCCGAAGGTTTCATTCCGTTTGGACTCCGTTTGATATTCCTTTTCCTCGAAATACTGAAACAGGCAATAAAACAACAATATGCGCCTCCGGTTAATAGGTTAGTCCCAAAAGTAATATAAAAGTGTATAATAAAGGTCGTAAACATTCAAAACACATAATAATATAGCATGAATGCTTCATAAATTATAGATACGTTGGAGACATATCAGCATCCCCAAGCTTAATTCCTACTCGTCCTCGAGTAGGTAAATGATAAAGAAAGAATTTATGAAGTGTGAATGCTAGAAGGTGCACAAGTTTGATCAATGATAATTTCAATCACTTTTTCTAGCATGATAATATGTCATAACAGTAGTTCATCTCATAAAACTTCTCACGATAAAGTAACAAGCAATTCACATGTCAAAGCATAGACCATAAACTTTCTTGAAAACTAGCAAACTTCATTCTCAGTCATCAAACAATTGCAATTCATCTTATTTTCAGGAATAGAAAACTCCACATACTCAACTATCATATAGTCTTCTACAATTGCTAACACTCACGCAATACTAATGGTTATGGAGTTTCAATCGGACACTGAGAAAGATAGGGGCTTAAAGTGTTGCCTCCCAACGTATTCACCTTTGGGTGATGTCAACAATAATAGCTCATGCTAACTTACATCCAATTGGATATATATATATATATATATATATATATATATATATATATATATATATATATATATATATCAGGATCACCCCAACACAAAGTGCTTGCCAAAGGATAAAATGAAAAAGGGAAAGGTGAAGATCACCTTGACTCTTGCATAAAAGTAAAAGACATAAAGTAAAAGATAGGCCCTTCGCAGAGGGATGCAGAGGTTGTCATGCGCTTTAAGGGTTGGATGCACAAAATCTTAATGTGAATGAACGTCACTTTATATATCCACTTGTATATGGACCTTTATTATGCAGTCCTTCGCTTTTATTGCTTCCATAACAAGATCGTATAAAGCTATTTTCTTCACACCAAAAGATCATACATATTTAGAGAGCAATTTTTATTGCTTGCACCAATGACAACTTACTTGAAGGATCTTACTCAATCCATAGGTAGGTATGGTGGAATCTTATGGAAAAACTGGGTTTAAGGATATTTGGAAGCAGAAGTAGTATATCTACTTGGTGCAAGGAATTTTGGCTAGCAAGAGGGGGAAAGGTAAGCTGAACATGTTTGAATGATCCATGACAATATACTTTAACTGAGATGTCGGAAAACATAAACCATTATGTTGTCTTCCTTGTCCAACATCAACTCTTTAGCATGTCATACTTAATGAGTGCTCCCAATTATAAAAGATGTCTAGGATAGTATATTTATATGTGGAATCTCTCTTCCTTCAATATTCTTTCATGAATTGTTCAAATGACCAATACAATTCTTGCTAACCTTCAATAAATTTATGACCTCTAATTCTTAGATGTGAAGTCATAACTCCCCATGGGATAAGCAAATGAGACATATATAATTTCAGATTTATGACAATCAACTCATTCAACAATTTACTCATAGGATATAAGTGAAGCACATGAGTAAATGACAAAACTACTCCAACAAGATATAAGTGAATATCAATGAGTAGCTAAATAATTATGCAACTATGTGAAGACTCTCTCTCATTAAAGAAATTCAGATCTCGGTATCTTATTCAAACAGAAAGCAAAACAAAATAAAATGACATTGCAAGGATAGCACAACTCATGTGAAGAAGCAAAAAACTAGGCTCAACCGATACTAACCGATAGTTGTTGAAGAAGAAAGGTGGGATGCCTACCGGGGCATACCCAAGCTTAGATGCTTGAGACTTCTTGAAATATTATCTTGGGGTGCCTTGGGCATCCCCAAGATTTAACTTTTGTGTCTCCTTAATTCCTCTCATATCATGGTTTCTCTTTTTATGAAAAGCTTCATCCACACCAAACTCAACAAGAACTTGTGAGATAGGTTAGTATAAACCAATGCAAAACCTTATCATTTTCTACTGTAACAAATCACTAACATTATTATTCCACATTGCATACTAAATGCCTCTGCATATTTAATACTCATATCCTCAAATAGAATCATTAAACAAGCAAACATATGCAAACAATGCAAACATAACAGCAATCTGCCAAAACAGTACAGTCTTTAAAGAATGCAGGAGTATCAATACTTCACTAACTCCAAAAATTAGGAAATAAAATTACCACTGTAGTAAATTTATCAGATCTCATTATGCAAAAAAATTCAACATTATATTATTCTCTTACTTTTCTAGGGAATTTTTGCAACAGCAGTAAACTTTCTGTTTTCAAATAGCAACATGTATACTAGCAAAATAAGCATGGTAAAGGCTATCCTTGACTTTTTTATTGAAACTAAAGATGCAAAACATTATTCTAAATAACATCAAGCAAATACTAATAAAATAAAATGATGCTCCAAGCAAAACACATATCATGTGGTGAATAAAAATATAGCTCCAAGTAAAGTTACCGATGAACGAAGACGAAAGAGGGGATGCTTTCCGGGGCATCCCCAAGCTTAGGCCCTTGGTTGTCCTTCAATATTACCTTGGGGTGCCTTTGGCATCCCCAAGCTTAGTCTCTTTCCACTCCTTGTTCCATAGTCCATCAAATCTTTACCCAAAACTTCAAAACTTCACAACACAAAACTCAACAGAAAACTCGTAAGCTCCGTTAGTATAAGAAAATAAAACAACCACTTAGGTACTGTAATGAACTCATTCTAAATTCATATTGGTGTAACATCTACTGTATTCCAACTTATCTATGGTTCATACCCTCTGATACTACTCATAGATTCATCAAAATAAGCAAACAACACATAGAAAACAGAATCTGTCAAAAACAGAACAGTCTGTAGTAATCTGTATCAAACGTATACTTCTGGAACTCCAAAAATTCTACCAAATTAGGAAGTCCTAAGTAATTTGTGTACCAATCCAGATCAAAAAGAATCAGATTAAGAGCACGCTTCTATGAATTAAAAAAACTAATTTACTGGATGCAAAAGTTTCTGATTCTCAGCAGGATCAACACAACTATCACCGTAAGCTATTCTAAAGGCCTTACTTGGCACTTTATTGAAACAAGAGCTATAAAACATGATTAATACATTAGAATAATCATGTGGGCACCCAAAAACAGTAAGGATAAATATTGGGTTGTCTCCCAACAAGCGCTTTTCTTTAATGCCTTTCTAGCTAGGCATGATGACAACAATGATGCTCACATAAAACATAAGAATTGAAACATAACGGGAGCATCATGAAGCATATGACTAGCACATTTAAGTCTAACCCACTTCCTATGCATAGGGATTTTGTGAGCAAACAACTCATGGGAACAATAATCAACAAGCATAGGAAGGTAAAACAAGCATAGCTTCAAGATTTTCAACACATAGAGAGGAAACTTGACATTATTGCAATTCCTACAAGCATACATTCCTCCCTCATAATAATTTTTAGTAGCATCATGAATGAATTCAACAATATAACCAGCACCTAAAGCATTCTTTTCATGATCTACAAGCATAGAAAATTTCCTACTCTCCACATAAGCAAAATTCTTCTCATTCGGACTAGTGGGAGTATCATAAGAGACTTGAACACTAAAAATTGTTTCCACACTAAAAGAGTAATATTTAGAAAAAGGGTAATCATAATCATGACAAGATTTGTAAATATAATTGATACGTCTCCAACGTATCTATAATTTTTGATTGCTCCATGCTACTTTATCTACTGTTTTGGACTATATTGGGCTTTATTTTCCACTTTTATATTATTTTTGGGACTAACCTATTAACCGGAGGCCCAGCCCAGAATTGCTGTTTTTTTGCCTTTTTCAGTATTTCGAAGAAACAGAATATCAAACGGAGTCCAAATGGAATGAAACCTTCGGGAACGTGATTTTCTCATCAGATAAGACCCAGGAGACTTGGACCCTCCGTCAAGAAAGCCACGAGGCGGTCACGAGGGTGGAGGGTGCGCCCTCCCCCCTGGGCGCGCCCCCTACCTTGTGGGCCCCTCGGAGCTCCCCCGACGTACTCCTTCCTCCTATATATACCTACGTATCCCCGAACGATCAGAACAGGAGCCAAAAACCTAATTCCACCGCCGCAACTTCCTGTATCCATGAGATCCCATCTTGGGGCCTGTTCCGGAGCTCCACCGGAGAGGGCATCCACCACGGAGGGCTTCTACATCAACACCATAGCCCCTCCGATGAAGTGTGAGTAGTTTACTTCAGACCTTCGGGTCCATAGCTAGTAGCTAGATGGCTTCTTCTCTCTTTTTGGATCTCAATACAATGTTCTCCCCCTCTCTCGTGGAGATCTATTCGATGTAATCTTCTTTTTGCGGTGTGTTTGTTGAGACCGATGAATTGTGGGTTTATGATCCAGCTTATCTATGAATAATATTTGAATCTTCTCTGAATTCTTTTATGTATGATTGAGTTATCTTTGCAAGTCTCTTCGAATTATCCGTTTGGTTTGGCCAACTAGATTGGTAGTTCTTGCAATGGGAGAAGTGCTTAGCTTTGGGTTCAATCTTGCGGTGTCCTTACTCAGTGACAGAAAGAGTTGCAAGGCACGTATTGTATTGTTGCCATCGAGGATAACAAGATGGGGTATTTATCATATTGCATGAATTTATTCCTCTACATCATGTCATCTTGCTTAAGGCGCTACTCTGTTTTTAACTTAATACTCTAGATGCATGCTGGACAGCGGTCGATGAGTGGAGTAATAGTAGTAGATGCAGAATCATTTCGATCTACTTGTCTCGGACGTGATGCCTATATACATGATCATACCTAGATAACCTCATAACTATGCTCAATTCTATCAATTGCTCAACAGTAATTTGTTCACCCACCGTAGAATACTTATGCTCTTGAGAGAAGCCACTAGTGAAACCTATGGCCCCCGGGTCTATTCTCATCATATCAATCTCCATCACTTTATTTACTTGTTTTGCTTTTACCTTTTTTATTTTGCATCTTTATACCAAAAATACCAAAAATATTATCTCTATCAGATCTCACTCTCGTAAGTGACCGTGAAGGGATTGACAACCCCTAAGCGTTGGTTGCGAGTTGCTATCGTTTTGTGCAGGTACGAGGGACTTGCGCGTGACCTCCTACTGGATTGATACCTTGGTTCTCAAAAACTGAGGGAAATACTTACGCTACTGTGCTGCATCACCCCCTCCTCTTCGGGGAAAACCAACGCAAGCTCGAGACGTAGCAAGAAGGATTTCTGGCGCCGTTGTCGGGGAGGCTTACGCAATAGTCAACATACCAAGTACCCATCACAATCCCTATTTCTCGCATTACATTATTTGCCATTTGCCTCTCGTTTTCCTCTCCCCCACTTCACCCTTGCCATTTTATTCGCCCGCTCTTTCCCAATCTCCTCTTCTTTCCCTTTGCCTTTTGTTTGCTCGTGTGTTAGTTTGCTTGCGTGTCGTCATGACTAGTCTCATATCTTCTCTGTTATCTCCCGAGAATGAAGTTCTAAATTTTAAGCAAAGGGAGGGAGAAAATCTAAAAGATGCTTGGTATAGAATTTGCAATGCTCAAAATAGATCTACCAGGAAGCAATCTACTTCAGTTCTTCTTTGTAATATTTATGTAGGTGCTAATCCTTGGTATAGATATATCCTTGATACCATTACCGGAGGGAATTTCCTGGGTAGCCATACTTTTGATTCTTATAATGCTTTAATAGATTTATTTGGCTCACCTCCTCTTTTGGTTAATGGAACTATGTTAACTTTGGAGCATGTTATGCAAAGGCTTGAAATTATTGAAAACAAAGTTGCTACCATTGAATCCATTGAAAATCTAGATAAAAAGATCCATAATCAAATTACTCAATATGGATCTAAGGTAGGAATGACTTTGAAAAATATGAAGGAGAAGGAACCCATGGTCAATGAGAAAATAAATTTATATTCCACGCGAATTGATAAACTCGAGGGTATCATTACTAACTTGGGAACCGCTTTTTCTTCCATAAAGAATACCCCTAGTCCTCCCACTAAAATTGCCAAGCTTATGTATGATCCTAAAAATAAGGGTGAACCATCTAGTAAGGAAACTGCGGATCTTAAATCCATAAGTATTCACCCCGATCTTTTTACTATCATTAAGGAACCATTTGCTGCAAATGAATTTTTCGATCTTGCGCCTAAAAGTTTGATAATTACTAGATAGAAAGAAAATTCTAAAGGAGGAAGATGCCTCATTGAAGAATTGCCTAATGGCAATACCTAGATCTATCCTTGTCTTTATGCCAAGCTAGGGGCGTTAAACGATAGCGCTTGTTGGGAGGCAACCCAATTTTATTTTGTGTTTTTTGTTTTTGCTTCTGTTTAGATATAAATAATCCATCTACCCTATGTTTGGATGTGGTTTTATGTTTTAATTAGTGTTTATGCCAAGTAGGACCTATAGGATAACCTACGATGATAGTTGATTTGATTCTGCTGAAAAACATAAATTTTAGCACTCACGAGATTAGCTGCCATTTTTTACCGGAGAGTGATTTTGTGTTGATTCTTTTTGCTTCTGATCAATAAACAAATTGTCCAGGACTTCCTATTTTGGTAGAATTTTTAGAGTTCCAGAAGTTTGCGTTAGTTACAGATTACTACAGACTGTTCTGTTTTTGACAGATTCTGTTTTTCGTGTGTTGTTTGCTTATTTTGATGAATCTATGGATAGTAAATTACTTTATAAACCATAGAGAAGTTGGAATACAGTAGGCTTAACACCAATATAAATAAATAATGAGTTAATTACAGTACCTTGAATTAGTCTTTTGTTTTCTTTCTCTAACGGAGCTCACGAGATTTCTGTTGAGTTTTGTGTTGTGAAGTTTTCAAGTTTTGGGTGAATTCTTTTGATGGATTATGGAACAAGGAGTGGCAAGAGCCTAAGCTTGGGGATGCCCATGGCACCCCCAAGATAATCCAAGGACACCAAAAAGTCAAAGCTTGGGGATGCCCCGGAAGGCATCCCCTCTTTCGTCCACTTCCATCGGTAATTTACTTGGAGCTATATTTTTATTCACCAACATGATATGTGTTTTGCTTGGAGCGTCTTGTATTATTTGCGTCTTTGCTTGTTAGTCTACCACAATCATCCTTGATGTACACACCTTTTGAGAGAACCATACATGAATTGAAATTTGTTAGAATACTCTATGTGCTTCACTTATATCTTTTGAGCTTGATAGTTTTGCTCTAGTGCTTCACTTAGATCTTTTAGAGCACGGTGGTGGATTTGTTTTAAAGAAACTTAATCTCTCATGCTTCACTTAGATTATTTTGAGAGTCGCTAATAGCATGGTAATTTGCTTAATGTTAATATACTTGGTGTTCAAGATATGTGAAACTTTCTTTTTGAGTGAATTAAATTAAGTTTGATGCTTGATAATTGTTTTGAGATATGGAGGTGATAATATCAAAGTCGTGCTAATTGAATAGTTGTGAATTTGAGAAATACTTTTGTTGAAGTTGGCAAGTCCCGTAGCATGCACGTATGGTTAAAGTTGTGTAACAAATTTGAAACATGAAGTGTACCTGGCTTGTGCATCCTTATGAATGGCGGTCGGGGACGAGCAATGGTCTTTCCTACCAATCTATCCCCCTAGGAGCATGCGCGTAGTACTTGATTTTTGATGACTTATAAATTTTTGCAATAAGTATATGTGTTCTTTTGACTAATGTTGAGTCCATGGATTATACGCACTTTTACCTTTCCGCCATTGCTAGCCTCTTCGGTACCGTGCATTGCCTTTCTCACATTGAGAGTTGGTGCAAACTTCGCCGGTGCATCCAAACCCCGTGATATGATACGCTCTTTCACACATAAACCTCCTTATATCTTCCTCAAAACAGCCACCATACCTACCTATTATGGCATTTCCATAGCCATTCCGAGATATATTGCCATGCAACTTTCCACCGTTCCGTTCATCATGACATACTTTACTTTTGTCATATTGCCATTGCATGATCATGTAGTTGACATCGTATTTGTGGCAAATCCACCATGCATTATTTTTCATACATGTCACTCTTGATTCATTGCATCATCCCGGTACACCGCCGGAGGCATTCATATAGAGTCATATCTTTGTTATAGATGTTGAGTTGTAAGAAAAATAAAAGTGTGATGATCATGATTATTAGAGCATTGCCCTAGTGAGGAAAAGGATGATGGAGACTATGATTCCCCCACAAGTCGGGATGAGACTCCGGACGAAAAAAAAAGAGAAAGGCCAATAAAAAAAGAGAAGGCCCAAAAAATGAGAGAAAAAGAGAGAAGGGGCAATGTTACTATCCTTTTACCACACTCGTGCTTCAAAATAGCACCTTGTTCTTCATGTAGTGAGTCTCATATATTTGTGCTTCAAAGTAGCACCATGTTTTTCATATAGTGAGTCTCATAAATTGTCTTGTTTATACTAGTGGGAATTTTTCATTATAGAACTTGGCTTGTATATTCCAATGATGGGCTTCCTCAAAATTCCCTAGGTCTTCGTGAGCAAGCGAGTTGGATGCAGACCCACTAGTTTTCTTTTGTTGAGCATTCATAGCTCTAGTGCATCCGTTGCATGGCAATCCCTACTCCTCATGTTGACATCAATTGATGGGCATCTCCATAGCCCGTTGATTATCCTCGTCAATATGAGACTTTCTCCTTTTTTGTCTTCTCCACACAATCCCCATCATCATATTCTATTCCACCCATAGTGCTATATCCATGGCTCACGCTCATGTATTCCGTGAAGGTTGAAAGAGTTTGAGATTATTTGAGTATGAAACAATTGCTTGGCTTGTCATCGGGGGTATAGAAGTTGGGAACATCTTTGTGTGACGAAAATGAAGCATAGCCTAACTATATGATTTTGTAGGGATGAACTTTCTTTGGCCATGTTATTTTGAGATGACATAATTGTTTGATTAGTATGCTTGAAGTATTATTATTTTTATGTCAATATGAACTTTTATCTTGAATCTTTCGGATCTGAACATTCATACCATGATTAAGAAGATTTACATTGAAATTATGCCAAAGTATCACTCCGCATCAAAAATTCTTCTTTTTATCATTTACCTACTCGAGGACGAGTAGGAATTAAGCTTGGGGATGCCTGATACGTCTCCAACGTATCTATAATTTTTTATTGCTCCATGCTACTTTATCTACTATTTTGGACTATATTGGGCTTTATTTTCCACTTTTATATTACTTTTGGGACTAACCTATTAACCGGAGGCCCAGCCCAGAATTGCTATTTTTTGCCTTTTTCAGTATTTCGAAGAAACAGAATATCAAACGGAGTCCAAACGGAATGAAACCTTCGGGAACGTGATTTTCTCATCAGATAAGACCCAGGAGACTTGGACCCTCCGTCAAGAAAGCCACGAGGCGGTCACAAGGGTGGAGGGCGCGCCCTCCCCCCTGGGCGCGCCCCCCTACCTCATGGGCCCCTCGGAGCTCCACCGACGTACTCCTTCCTCCTATATATACCTACGTATCCCCGAACGATCAGAACAGGAGCCAGAAACCTAATTCCACCACCGCAACTTCCTGTATCCACGAGATCCCATCTTGGGGCCTGTTCCGGAGCTCCGCCGGAGAGGGCATCCACCACGGAGGGCTTCTACATCAACACCATAGCCCCTCCGATGAAGTGTGAGTAGTTTACTTCAGACCTTCGGGTCCATAGCTAGTAGCTAGATGGCTTCTTCTCTCTTTTTGGATCTCAATACAATGTTCTCCCCCTCTCTCGTGGAGATCTATTCGATGTAATCTTCTTTTTGCGGTGTGTTTGTTGAGACCGATGAATTGTGGGTTTATGATCCAGCTTATCTATGAATAATATTTGAATCTTCTCTGAATTCTTTTATGTATGATTGAGTTATCTTTGCAAGTCTCTTCGAATTATCGGTTTGGTTTGGCCAACTAGATTGGTAGTTATTGCAATGGGAGAAGTGCTTAGCTTTGGGTTCAATCTTGCGGTGTCCTTACTCAGTGACAGAAAGAGTTGCAAGGCACGTATTGTATTGTTGCCATCGAGGATAACAAGATGGGGTATTTATCATATTGCATGAATTTATTCCTCTACATCATGTCATCTTGCTTAAGGCGTTACTCTTTTTTTAACTTAATACTCTAGATGCATGCTGGATAGCGGTCGATGAGTGGAGTAATAGTAGTAGATGCAGAATCGTTTCGATCTACTTGTCTCGGACGTGATGCCTATATACATGATCATACCTAGATAACCTCATAAATATGCTCAATTCTATCAATTGCTCAACAGTAATTTGTTCACCAACCGTAGAATACTTATGCTCTTGAGAGAAGCCACTAGTGAAACCTATGGCCCCCGGGTCTATTCTCATCATATCAATCTCCATCACTTTATTTACTTGTTTTGCTTTTACCTTTTTTACTTTGCATCTTTATACCAAAAATACCAAAAGTATTATCTCTATCAGATCTCACTCTCATAAGTGACCGTGAAGGGATTGACAACCCCGAAGCATTGGTTGCGAGTTGCTATCGTTTTGTGCAGGTACGAGGGACTTGCGCGTGACCTCCTACTGGATTGATACCTTGGTTCTCAAAAACTGAGGGAAATACTTATGCTACTCCTATTCGGGGAAAAGCAACGCAAGCTCGAGACATAGCAATAATCATCATAAGTAGCAACTTCGTTCTCATCATAATCGATTGAAACCTCTCCCAAGATAGTGGAATCACTAAATAAAGTTGACACTCTTCCAAATCCACTTTCATATTCATCACAATAAGATTCAACATCCTCCAAAATAGTGGGATCACTACTTCCTAAAGTTGACACTCTTCCAAACCCACTTACATCAATATAATCATCATAGGTAAGAGGCATGCTATCATCATAACAGCTTTGCATATCAAAACTTGGGATGCTAAAAATATCATCTTCATTAAACATAGCATCCCCAAGCTTGGAACAAACATTAATTTCAGCAAATATATTCTCAAATATTTCATCCTCATCAAACATAGCTTCCCCAAGCTTGGGCCCTTTCATATCATAAGCATAATCACTCTCATCATTAAAAATATGGATAGCACCAATAGTATAGCAATTATCATCATCACAATTTTTGGACACGATTCGGTCATGAAACAATTTGCATTGGAGATGTAAATCAACCACGTTCATTGCAAAGTTCACAAGTACGGCAAAGGAATTTTAAATTTTCAGCACTCACATCTAGCCTTTCTTGCAACCATTTAGTTTCTAAATGCTTATGCCTCTTGCAATAAATATCTTCTCTGTTTGGTGTGTTCATGCAAACATGCACTCCACAAAAGTTGACATGCTCATAAGAGATATTTTTATCATGACTAGAGCAATCATCATTAATACTATGGATATTCAAGGAGTTTATACTAACAACATTGCAATCATGCTCATCGTTCAAAGATTTAGTATCAAGCATTTTATTGCACTCTTCTTCTAGCACTTGAGCACAATTTTCCTTTCCATCTAACTCACGAAAGAGATTAAAAAGATGAAGCGTATGAGACAAACTTAACTCCATTTTTTGTAGTTTTCTTTTATAAACTAAACTAGTGATAAAACAAGAAACAAAAAGATTCGATTGCAAGATCTAAAGATATACCTTCAAGCACTCACCTCCCCAGCAACGGCGCCAGAAAAGAGCTTAGTTGACGGGGTGTGAGTGAGTGCCGCTTACCAAGCCTCCCCAGCAACGGCGCCAGAAAAGAGCTTAGTTGACGGGGTGTGAGTGAGTGCCCTTTTCCTAGCCTCCCCGGCAATGGCTCCAGAAAAGAGCTTGATGTCTACTACACAACCTTCTTCTTCTAGACGTTGTTGGGCCTGCAAGTGCACAGGTTTGTAGGACAGTAGCAAATTTCCCTCAAGTGGATGACCTAAGGTTTATCAATCCGTGGGAGGCGTAGGATGAAGACGGTCTCTCTGAAACAACCCTGCAACCAAATAACAAAGAGTCTCTTGTGTCCCCAACACACCCAATACAATGGCAAATGGATGGTGATACAAATGCAATATGGATGGTAGATAAAGGTATTTGTAATCTGAAAATATAAAAACAGCAAGGTAACTAATGATAAAAGTGAGCGTAAACAGTATTGCAATGATAGGAAACAAGGCAAAGGGTTCATACTTTCACTAGTGCAAGTTCTCTCATCAATAATAACATAGATAGATCATATAACAAGCCCTCAACATGCAACAAAGAGTCACTCCAAAGCCACTAATAGTGGAGAACAAACGTAGAGATTATGGTAGGGTAAGAAACCACCTCAAAGTTATTCTTTCGGATCGATCTATTCAAGAGTTCGTACTAGAATAACACCTTAAGACACAAATCACACAATCTCAGATTCATCCAACCAACACAAAGTACTTCAAAGAGTGCCCCAAAGTTTCTATCGGAGAGTCAAGAAAACGTGTGCCAACCACTATGCATAGGTTCATGGGCGGAACCCGCAAGTTGATCACCAAAACATACATCAAGTGGCACGTGATATCCCGTTGTCAACAGAGATAAACACGGCAAGACATACATCAAGTGTTCTCAAATTAAAGACTCAATCCAATAAGATAACTTCCAGAGGGAAAGTCAATTCATCACAAGAGAGTAGAGGGGGAGAAACATCATAAGATCCAACTATAATAGCAAAGCTCGCGATACATCAAGATCGTGCCATAGAGAGAACACGAGAGAGAGAGAGAGAGAGAGAGAGATCAAACACATAGCTACTGGTACATACCCTCAGCCCCGAGGGTGAACTACTCCCTCCTCATCATGGATAGCGTCGGGATGATGAAGATGGCCACCGGTGATGGATTCCCCCTCCGGCAGGGTGCCGGAACGGGCTCCCGAGAGGTTTTTGGTGGCTACAGAGGCTTGCGACGGCGGAACTCTCGATCTATCTTGATATTCGGTGGTTTTAGGGTACGTAGGCTTATATAGGCAAAAGAAGTCGGTCGGGAGGTGCTCGAGGGGCCCACGAGACAGGGGGCGCGCCCAGTAGGGGGGGGGGCGCCCTCCTATCTCGTGGAGTCCTCAGGGATCTTCTGACATGAACTCCAAGTCTCCAGGATGATATTCTTCCAAAAAATCACGACGCCGAAGGTTTCATTCCTTTGGACTCCGTTTGATATTCCTTTTCCTCGAAATACTGAAACAGGCAATAAAACAGCAATATGGGCTGGGCCTCCGGTTAATAGGTTAGTTCCAAAAGTAATATAAAAGTGTATAATAAAGCTCGTAAACATTCAAAACACATAATAATATAGCATGAATGCTTCATAAATTATAGATACGTTGGAGACGTATCACACCGTTGCCGAGGAGTGAAGCGCCTTTGGTGAGTGGAACTTGGTAAGGAAACATTTATATAGTGTGCTGAAATTTACTGTCACTTGTTACTATGGAAACTAATCTTTGAGGGCTTGTTCGGGGTATCTTCACCCCGACTAGTAGAGCAAAGAATTGCTCCTCAACCTACTGAACCTACTGAAAATGTTTACTTTGAAATTACTTCGGGTATGGTAGACAAACTGCTAGCTAATCCCTTTGCAGGAGATGGAACATTGCATCCTGATTTACACCTTATCTATGTGGATGAAGTTTGTGGATTATTTAAGCTTGTAGGTATGCCCGATGATGTTGTTAAGAAGAAGGTTTTCCCTTTATCTTTAAAGGGAGATGCATTGACATGGTATAGGCTATGTGATGATATGGAATTTCACCAGAAGTTTTATCCTATGCATCTTGTTCATCATGATCGTAATTATATATATAATTTTTGTCCTCATGAAGGAGAAAGCATCACTCAAGCTTGGGGGAGGCTTAAGTCAATGCTATATTCATGTCCCAATCATGAGCTCTCAAGAGAAATGATTATTCAGAAAATTTATGCTCGGCTTTCTCTCAATAATTGCACCATGCTCGATACTTCTTGTTCTGGTTCTTATATGATGAAGACTATTGAATTCAAGTGGGACTTATTGGAAAGAATTAAACGCAACTCTGAAGATTGGGATTCCGACGACGGTAAGGAGTCAGGTATGGCACCTAAGTTTGATTGTGTTAAATCTTTTATGGATACCGATGCTTTTTGTGGATTTAGCACTAAATATGGACTTGACTCTGAGATAGTAGCTTGCTTCTGTGAATCATTTGCTACTCATGTTGATCTCCCTAAGGAGAAGTGGTTTAAATATAATCCTCCCACTGAAGTAAAAGTAGTTACACCTGTTACAGTTGAAGAAAAGACTATCACTTATAATGATCCTATTGTTCCTACTACTTATGTTGAGAAACCACCTTTCCCTGTTAGGATAAAGGATCATGCTAAAGCTTCAACTGTGGTTCGTAAGAGTAATAGTAGAACATATAAACCTCCTGAGAAAATTAAAGTTGAACCTAGTATTGCTATGGTTAAAGATCTCTTGGCTGATAATATTGATGGGCATGTTATTTATTTCTGCGAACAGGCTGCTAACATTGCTAGACCCGATGCTAAGATACATAGACCTGTTGTAGGCATGCCTATTATTTCTGTTAAAATAGGAGATCCTTGTTATCATGGCTTATATGATATGGGTGCTAGTGCTAGCGCAATACCTTTTTCCTTATATGAAGAAATTATGCATGATATTGCACCTGCTGAGGTAGAAGAAATTGATGTTACAATTAAGCTTGCCAACATAGATACCATTTCACCAATTGGGATTGTTAGACATGTTGAAGTCTTGTGTGGGAAAGCTAAATACCTTGCTGATTTTCTTGTTCTTGGTTCCCCACAAGATAGCTTTTGTCCCATTATATTTGGTAGACCCTTCTTGCATACTGTTAATGCTAGGATTGATTGTGAAAAGGATATTGTTACAATTGGCTTGGGAGATATGTCTCATGAGTTTAATTTTGCTAAATTTTGTAGACAACCCCATGATAAAGAATTGCCTAGTAAGGATGAAATTATTGGTCTTGCTTCTATTGCCATGCCTCCTAATGATCCTTTAGAACAATATTTGCTAGACCATGAAAATGATATGTTTATGAATGAAAGAAGGGAGATAGATGAAGTATTCTTTAAACAGGGCCCTATTTTGAAACACAACTTGCCTGTTGAAATCCTAGGGGATCCCCCTCCACCCAAGGGTGATCCCGTGTTTGAGCTTAAACCTTTACCTGATACTCTTAAATATGCTTATCTTGATGAAAACAAGATATATCCTGTTATTATTAGTGCTAACCTTTCGGAGCAGGAAGAGGAAAGATTATTGAAAACTCTGAAGAAGCATCGTGCTGCTATTGGATATACTCTTCATGATCTTAAGGGCATTAGTCCCACCTTGTGCCAACACAAAATAAAATTGGAAGAAGACGCCAAACCAGTTAGAGATCATCAATGACAGTTAAATCCTTAGATGAAAGAAGTGGTAAGAAAAGAAATACTAAAGCTCCTTGAGGCAGGTATAATTTGTCCCATTGCTGATAGTCAGTGGGTAAGTCCTGTCCATTGTGTCCCTAAGAAGGGAGGTATTACTGTAGTTCCTAATGACAAAGATGAATTGATCCCGCAAAGAATTATTACAGGTTATAGGATGGTAATTGGTTTCCGCAAATTAAATAAAGCTACTAAGAAAGATCATTACCCTTTACCTTTTATTGATCAAATGCTAGAAAGACTATCCAAACATACACATTTCTGCTTTCTAGATGGTTACTCTGGTTTCTCTCAAATACCTATGTTGGCGGATGATCAAGCAAAGACTACTTTTACTTGCCCTTTCAGTACTTTTGCTTATAGACGTATGCCTTTTGGTTTATGTATTGCACCTACTACCTTTCAAAGATGCATGATGGCTATATTCTCTGACTTCTGTGAAAAGATTTGTGAGGTATTCATGGATGATTTCTCCGTTTATGGATCCTCTTTTGATGATTGCTTGAGCAACCTTGATCGAGTTTTGCATAGATGCGAAGATACTAGTCTTGTTTTGAATTGGGAGAAGTGCCACTTTATGGTTAATGAAGGCATTGTCCTGGGGCATAAGATTTCTGAAAGAGGTATCGAAGTTTATAAAGCTAAAGTTGATGCTATTGAAAAGATGTCGTGTCCCAAGGACATTAAAGGTATAAGAAGTTTCCTTGGTCATGCCAGTTTTTATAGGAGGTTCATTAAGGACTTCTCTAAAATCTCTAGGCCTCTGACTAATTTATTACAAAAAGATATTCCTTTTGTCTTTGATGATGATTGTGTAGAAGCGTTTGAAACACTTAAGAAAGCTTTGATTTCTGCACCTATTGTTCAGCCACCTGATTCGAATTTACCCTTTGAAATTATGTGCGATGCTAGCGATTATGTTGTAGGGGCTGTTCTAGGGCAAAGAGTTGATAAGAAATTAAATGTTATTCAATAGGCTAGTAAGACTCCAGATGCTGCTCAGAGAAATTATGCTACTACTGAAAAGGAATTCTTAGTAGTTGTATTTGCTTGTGATAAGTTCAGACATTATATTGTTGATTCTAAAGTAACTATTCACATTGATCATGCTGCTATTAAATATCTTATGGAAAAGAAAGATGCTAAACCTAGACTTATTAGATGGGTTCTCTTGCTACAAGAATTTGATTTGCATATTATTGATAGAAAGGGATCTGAGAACCCCGTTGCAGACAACTTGTCTAGGTTAGAGAATGTTCTTGATGACCCACTACCTATTGATCATAGCTTTCCTGATGAACAATTAGCTGTCATAAATGCTTCTCATACTGCTCCATAGTATGCTAATTATGCTAATTACATTGTTGCTAAATTCATACCACCTAGTTGCACATACCAGCAAAAGAAAAAGTTCTTTTATGATTTAAGACATTACTTCTGGGATGACCCACACCTTTATAAAGGAGTATATGGTGTTATTAGACGTTGTGTACCTGAGCATGAACATGAACAAATCCTACGCAAGTGTCACTCTGAAGCATATGGAGGACACCAAGCTGGAGATAGAACTGCACCTAAGGTATTGCAATCCGGTTTTTATTGGCCTACTCTCTTCAAAGATGCCCGTAAGTTTGTCTTGTCTTGTGATGAATGTCAAAGAATTGGTAATATTAGTAGACGTCAAGAAATGCCTATGAATTATTCTCTTGTTATTGAACCATTTGATGTTTGGGGCTTTGATTATATGGGACCTTTTCCTGCCTCTAATGGATATACACATATTTTACTTGTTGTTGATTACGTTACTAAGTGGGTAGAAGTTATTCCAACTAGTAGTGCTGATCATAACACCTCTATTAAGATGCTTAAAGAAGTTATTTTTCTGATGTTTGGAGTCCCTAGATATCTCATGACTGATGGTGGTTCACATTTTATTCATGGCGCTTTTCGTAAAATGCTTGCTAAGTATGATGTTAATCATAGAATTGCATCTCCATATCACCCCCAGTCTAGTGGTCAAGTAGAATTGAGTAATAGAGAGCTCAAATTAATTTTGCAGAAGACTGTTAATAGATATAGAAAGAATTGGTCCAAGAAACTTGATGATGCATTATGGGCTTATAGAACTGCATATAAGAATCCTATGGGTATGTCTCCGTCTAAAATGGTTTATGGAAAAACATGTCAGTTACCTCTCGAACTTGAACATAAGGCATATTGGGATATTAAAGAGCTCAATTATGATTTCAAACTTGCCGGTGAAAAGAGGTTATTTGACATTAGCTCACTTGATGAATGGAGAACCCAAGCCTATGAGAATGCCAAGCTGTTTAAAGAAAAAGTTAAAAGATGGCATGACAAAAGGATACAAAAGCGTGAGTTTAACGTAGGTGACTATGTGTTGCTATTCAACTCTCGTTTAAGATTTTTTGCAGGGAAAACTTCTCTCTAAATGGGAAGGCCCTGACGTTATCGAGGAGGTCTATCATTCTGGTGCCATAAAAATCAACAACTTCGAAGGCACAAATCCGAAGGTGGTGAATGGTCAAAGAATCAAACATTATATCTCAGGTAATCCTATAAATGTTGAAACTAATGTTATTGAATTCGTAACCCCGGAGGAATACATAAGGGACACTTTCCAGAACATTTCAGACTCCAAAAAGGTATAGGTATGTGGTACGGTAAGTAAACGGACTTCAAAACAGTTCTAATATCAATTTTTCTCCATTTTGGAATATTTAAGAAAATAGGAAAATAAGAAGTAGTCCGGGAAGGACACGAGGCTTCCACGAGGGTGGAGGGCGCGCCCTACCCTACTGGGCGCGCCCCCCTGCCTCGTGGGCACCTCGTGTGCTCTCCAGACTACGTTTTCTTGCACGTTACTTCTTTTGGTCGTTAAAAATTCAATATATAATCTCCCGATGGTCTTAACCACCGTATCACGCAAATATCCTCTGTCGTTGTTTCGAGCTGTTCTGTCGCAGATTTAGAGTAAGATGTCTTCTCAAGAGTCAGTCTGGGAGAGTCGGGTATCTCACCCGATGCCAAATCCAGGAGCAAACAGCGATGCTTATTATTTTGGGCCATCAACGGAGGATGAGATGGAGGCCGACTTGAAAAGGATTGATTCCATGGAGGAGGATCAAGAAGTTACCTCTCGTTTTCAAGCTGGATTCACGATGGGGGAACTACAGAGCTCAGCCATTCCAAACTCGGTCATCCCGTCTAATGCTAAATTTCTTTCTTATGAAAATATGAAAAAGAGTGTCACCTCTTCTCTAGCAGCTATGCAGCATCCATGGGTAAAAGGAGCTTTAGCCGTCACGGGTAAGCTCCGTAAGGAAAATATGGACCTCAAGCAGGAGGTCAATAAGCTCGAGGAGGAGAATCGTATCTTGTGGGGCATCACCGCCAAGAAGATCACACCACCACTTCCGAAGAAGGAGACATAATCACATGGGTATGGGCACTCCCCTTGGCAACTGCCAAGCTTGGGGGAGGTGCCCCGGTACCGTATCACCATTACACTCCTATCTTTACCGTTTTACTTAGTTCGATCCTTTTGGTAATATCTTGATCTAGTAGAATAAAAGCTTTGGTATGAATTAGTTTTGAGTTTTGCTTCGTGATCCCTCTATATAATCGAGTCAGTGAGCTATATATAATAAAGATTAGTGTTGAGTCAAGGGCTTTGCTATCTTTCTATGATCTTGAGGAAAGAAAAAGAATAAAAAAAATAAAAGAGACCATATTGATCTTACACTACTAGGAAAAGGCCTACTAGTGGCGCACTAGTTTTGCCTACTAATGGCGCACTATTGGTGCGCCACTAGTACCACGCCACTAGTATTAAATACTAATGGCGCACCACTAGTGCGCCATTAGTATCCGGTATACTACTGGCGTACCATGCCATGCGCCATTAGTATAGACCAACATGCGCCATTAGTATGCCTCCCAGGGGGCCATATTTACCCATGTGCTTTGGCATACTAATGGCGCACTTTGGGGTGATGCGCCATTAGTATCCTTTGGCATACTAATGGCGCACTTTGGGGAGATGCGCCATTAGTATGAATATTAGGGATTTTTTTCTTTTCTGATTTTTGCAGATGTTACAAAATATATTATTGGACAGAATACAGACAGCACCACACAGCAACAGCAGATTCATTGAATACAATAGAAGATTAGTCTCCGAATACAATTCATCATATTAGTCTCCGAATTCAAAAGACCGAACAAAGATAGTGTTGGAAATATGCCCTAGAGGCAATAATAAAAGTATTATTATATTTCATTGTTCATGATAATTGTCTTTTATTCATGCTATAACTGTATTATCCGGAAATCATAATACACGTGTGAATACATAGACCACAATATGTCCCTAGTGAGCCTCTAGTTGACTAGCTCGTTGTGATCAACAGATAGTCATGGTTTCCTGACTATGGACATTGGATGTCATTGATAACGGGATCACATCATTAGGAGAATGATGTGATGGACAAGACCCAATCCTAAGCATAGCACAAAGATCGTGTAGTTCGTTTGCTAGAGCTTTACCAATGTCAAGTATCTCTTCCTTCGACCATGGGATCGTGTAACTCCCGGATACCGTAGGAGTGCCCTGGGTGTATAAAACGTCACAACGTAACTGGGTGACTATAAAGGTGCATTACAGGTATCTCCGAAAGTATCTGTTGGGTTGACACGGACCGAGACTGGGATTTGTCACTCCGTATGACGGAGAGGTATCTCTGGGCCCACTCGGTAATGCATCATCATAATGAGCTCAAGGTGACCAAGGTGTTGGCCACGGGATCATGCATTACGGTACGAGTAAAGTGACTTGCCGGTAACGAGACTGAACAAGGTATTGGGATACCGACGATCGAGTCTCGGGCAAGTAACGTACCGATTGACAAAAGGAAATTGTATACAGGGTTTTGATCGAATCCTCGACATCGTGGTTCAACCGATGAAATCATCGAGGAGCATGTGGGAGCCAACATGGGTATCCAGATCCCGCTGTTGGTTATTGCCCGAGAGTCGTCTCGGTCATGTCTGCGTGTCTCCCGAACCCGTAGCGTCTACACACTTAAGGTTCGGTGACGCTAGGGTTATTAGGATGACAAGTATGTGACTACCGAATGTTGTTCGGAGTCCCAGATGAGATCCCGGACGTCACGAGGAGTTCCGGAATGGTCCGGAGGTGAAGTTTTATATATGGGAAATTGTCATACGGACACCGGAAAGTTTCCGGGGGTTATCGGTATTGTACCGGGGCCACCGGAGGGGTTCCGGGGGTCCACCGGGAGGGGCCACCCCTCCCGGAGGGCCACATGGGCCGCAAAGGGGAGGGAGCCAGCCCCTGGAGGGCTGGGCGCGCCCCCCACCTTGGGCCCATGCACCTAGGGTTGGGGGGGAAACCCTGAGGGGGGCGCCCCCCTTGCTTGGGGGGCAAGCCTCCCCTCCCTGGCCGCCACCCCCCCTCTAGATCCCATCAAGAGGGGTCGGCCCCCTTGCCCCTTCCCCTATAAATAGAGGGGTGATGGGAGGGCTGCTGTACCCATCTCCAAGGCGCAGCCCCTCCCCTCCCCAACACCTCTCCTCCTCCGTAAGCGCTTGGCGAAGCCCTGTCGGAGTACTGCTGCACCAACACCACCACGCTGTCGTGCTGCCGTTGGAGCGATCTTCCTCAACCTCTCCTTCCCCCTTGCTAGATCAAGAAGGAGTAGACGTCTCCCGTCCCGTACGTGTGTTGAACGCGGAGGTGCTGTCCATTCAGCACTTGGACATCGGTGATCTGAATCACGTCGAGTACGACTCCATCATCACCTTGCAAGCTTCCGCACGCGATCTACAAGTGGTATGTAGATGCAAACTCTCTCCCATGACTCATTGCTTAGATGAACTCATAGATGGATCTTGGTGAAACCGTAGGAAAATTTTAATTTTCTGCAACGTTCCCCAACAGTGGCATCATGAGCTAGGTCTATGCGTAGTTCTCTAATGCACGAGTAGAACACAATTATGTTGTGGGCGTGGATCTTGTCAACTTACTTGCCTCTACTAGTCTTTTCTTGCTTCAACGGTATTGTGGGATGAAGCGGCCCGGACCAACCTTACACGTACGCTTACGTGAGACCGGTTCCACCGATTGACATGCACTAGTTGCATAAGGTGGCTGGCGGGTGTCTGTCTCTCCCACTTTAGTTGGAGCGGATTCGATGAACAGGGCCCTTATGAAGGGTAAATAGAAGTTGACAAGATCACGTTGTGGTTATTCGTAGGTAAGAAAACGTTCTTGCTAGAACCCAATTGCAGCCACGTAAAAGATGCAACAACAATTAGAAGACGTCTAACTTGTTTTTGCAGCGATTGATCATGTGATGTGATATGGCCAGAAGTTGTGATGAATGATGAATTGTGATGTATGAGATCATGTTCTTGTAATAGGATTCACGACTTGCATGTCGATGAGTATGACAACCGGCAGGAGCCATAGGAGTTGTCTTTATTTTTTTGTATGACCTGCGTGTCATTGAAGAATGCCATGTAAACTACTTTACTTTATTGCTAAACGCGTTAGCCATAGAAGTAGAAGTAGTCGTTGGCGTGACAACTTCATGAAGACACGATGATGGAGATCATGGTGTCAAGCCGGTGACAAGATGATCATGGAGCCCCGAAGATGGAGATCAATGGAGCTGTATGATATTGGCCATATCATGTCACAACTATATATAATTGCATGTGATGTTTATTATGTTTATGCATCTTGTTTACTTAGGACGACGGTAGTAAATAAGATGATCCCTTACAAAAATTTCAAGAAGTGTTCTCCCCTAACTGTGCACCGTTGCTACAGTTCGTCGCTTCTAAGCACCACGTGATGATCGGGTGTGATGGATTCTTACGTTCACATACAACGGGTGTAAGACAGTTTTACACAGCGAAAACACTTAGGGTTAACTTGACAAGCCTAGCATGTACAGACATGGCCTCGGAACACGGAGACCGAAAGGTCGAACACGAGTCGTATGGAAGATACGATCAACATGAAGATGTGCACCGACGATGACTAGTCCGTCTCACGTGATGATCGGACACGGGCTAGTCGACTCGGATCGTGTAACACTTAGATGACTAGAGGGATGTCTAATCTAAGTGGGAGTTAATAATTTGATTAGAACTTTATTATCATGAACTTAGTCGAAAACCTTTGCAAATATGTCTTGTAGATCAAATGGCCAACGCTAATGTAAACATGAACTTCAACGCGTTCCTAGAGAAAACCAAGCTGAAAGATGATGGCAGCAACTATACGGACTGGGTCCGGAACTTGAGGATCATCCTCATAGCTGCCAAGAAACAATATGTCCTAGAAGCACCGTTAGGTGACCCACCTGCTCTCCCAGCACTACAAGACGATTTGAACGTTTGGCAAACTCGTGCTGATGATTACTCCCTCGTTCAGTGCGGCATGCTTTACAGCTTAGAACCGGGGCTCCAAAAGCGTTTTGAGCATCATGGAGCATATGAGATGTTCGAAGAACTGAAACTAGTTTTCCAAGCTCATGCCCGGGTCGAGAGATATGATGTCTCCGACAAGTTCTACAGTTGTAAGATGGAGGAAAACAGTTCTGTCAGTGAGCACATCCTAAAGATGTCTGGGTTGCACAACCGTATGACCCAGCTGAACATTAACCTCCCAGATGAGGCGGTCATTGACAGAATCCTCAAGTCGCTCCCATCAAGCTACAAGAGCTTTGTGATGAACTACAACATGCAGGGGATGGTGAAGACCATTCCTGAAGTGTTCTCGATGCTGAAGTCAGCAGAGGCTGAAATCAAGAAAGAACATCAAGTGTTGATGGTCAATAAGACCACTAAGTTTAAGAAGGGCAAGGGGAAGAAGAACTTCAAGAAGGACGGCAAAGATGTTGCCGCGCCCGGTAAGCCAGTTTCCGGGAAGAAGTCAAAGAATGGACCCAAGCCTGAGACTGAGTGCTTTTATTGCAAGGGGAAGGGTCACTGGAAGCGGAACTGCCCCAAATACTTAGCGGATAAGAAGGCCGGCAACACTAAAGGTATATTTGATATACATGTAATTGATGTGTACCTTACCAGTACTCGTAGTAACTCCTATGTATTTGATACCGGTGCCGTTGCTCATATTTGTAACTCACAGCAGCAGCTACGGAATAAACGGAGACTGGCAAAGGACGAGGTGATGATGCGCGTCGGGAATGGTTCCAGAGTCGATGTGATCGCCGTCGGCACGCTGCCTCTACATTTACCCACGGGATTAGTTTTGAACCTTAATAATTGTTATTTAGTGCCAAGTTTGAGCATGAACATTGTATCTGGATCTCGTTTAATACGAGATGGCTACTCATTTAAGTCTGAGAATAATGGTTGTTCGATTTATATGAGAGATATGTTTTATGGTCATGCTTCGATGGTCAATGGTTTATTCTTAATGAATCTCGAGCGTAATATTACACATGTTCATAGTGTGGATGCCAAAATATGTAAAGTTGATAATGATAGTCCCACATACTTGTGGCACTGCCGCCTTGGTCACATTGGTGTCAAGCGCATGAAGAAGCTCCATGCTGATGGACTTTTAGAGTCTCTTGATTATGAATCGTTTGACACATGCGAACCATGCCTCATGGGCAAAATGACCAAGACTCCGTTCTCCGGAACAATGGAGCGAGCAACCAACTTGTTGGAAATCATACATACCGATGTGTGCGGTCCAATGAGCATTGAGGCTCGCGGAGGATATCGTTATGTTCTCACGCTCACTGATGACTTAAGTAGATATGGGTATGTCTACTTAATGAAACACAAGTCTGAGACCTTTGAAAAGTTCAAGGAATTTCAGAATGAGGTGGAGAATCAACATGACCGAAAGATAAAGTTCCTACGATCAGATCGTGGAGGAGAATACTTAAGTCACGATTTTGGTACACACTTAAGGAAATGTGGAATCGTTTCACAACTCACGCCGCTTGGAACACCTCAGCGAAACGGTGTGTCCGAGCGTCGTAATCGCACTCTATTGGATATGGTGCGGTCTATGATGTCTCTTACTGATTTACCGCTATCATTTTGGGGATACGCTCTAGAGACAGCTACATTCACTTTAAATAGGGCACCGTCTAAATCCGTTGAGACGACACCGTATGAATTATGGTTTGGGAAGAAACCTAAGCTGTCGTTTCTAAAAGTTTGGGGATGCGATGCTTATGTCAAGAAACATCAACCTGAAAAGCTCGAACCCAAGTCGGAAAAATGCGTATTCATAGGATACCCTAAGGAAACTGTCGGGTATACCTTCTACTTAAGATCCGAAGGCAAGATCTTTGTTGCCAAGAATGGATGCTTTCTGGAAAAAGAGTTTCTCTCGAAAGAAGTAAGTGGGAGGAAAGTAGAACTCGATGAAGTACTACCTCTCGAACGGGAAAGTGGTGCAGCTCAGGAAAATGTTCCTATTATGCCTACACCAACTGAAGAGGAAACCAATGATGATGATCAAGGTACTTCGGATCAAGTTGCTACTGAACTTTGTAGGTCCACAAGGACACGTTCCGCACCAGAGTGGTACGGCAACCCTGTCCTGGAAATCATGTTGTTAGACAACGGTGAACCTTCGAACTATGAAGAAGCGATGGCGGGCCCAGATTCCAACAAATGGCTTGAAGCCATGAAATCCGAGATAGAATCCATGTATGAAAACAAAGTATGGACTTTGACAGACTTGCCCGATGATCGGCGAGTGATAGAAAACAAATGGATTTTTAAGAAGAAGACGGACGCGGATGGTAATGTTACCATTTATAAGGCTCGACTTGTCGCTAAGGGTTATCGACAAGTTCAAGGGATTGACTACGACGAGACATTCTTTCCCGTAGCGAAGCTGAAGTCCGTCCGAATCATGTTAGCAATTGCCGCATACTATGACTATGAGATATGGCAGATGGACATCAAAACGGCATTCCTTAATGGACATCTTAAGGAAGAGCTGTATATGATGCAGCCGGAAGGTTTTGTCGATCCTAAGAACGCTAACAAAGTATGCAAGCTCCAGCGATCCATTTATGGACTGGTGCAAGCATCTCGGAGTTGGAACATTCGCTTTGATGAGATGATCAAAGCGTTTGGGTTTATGCAGACTTATGGAGAAGCCTGCGTTTACAAGAAAGTGAGTGGGAGCTCTGTAGCATTTCTCCTATTATATGTAGATGACATACTCTTGATGGGAAATGATACAAAACTTCTGGACAGCATTAAGGCCTACTTGAATAAGTGTTTTTCAATGAAGGACCTTGGAGAAGCTGCTTATATATTAGGCATCAAGATCTATAGAGATAGATCGAGATGCCTCATAGGTCTTTCACAAAGCACATACGTTGATAAGATTTTGAGGAGGTTCAAAATGGATCAGTCCAAGAAAGCGTTCTTGCCTATGTTACAAGGTCTGAGATTGAGCTCAGCTCAGTCACCGACCACGGCAAAAGATAAAGAAGAGATGAGTGTCATCCCCTATGCTTTAGCCATAGGATCTATTATGTATGCCATGCTGTGTACCAGAGCTGATGTAAACCTTGCCGTAAGTTTGGTAGCAAGATACCAAAGTAATCCCGGCAAGGAACACTGGACAGCGGTCAAGAATATCCTGAAGTACCTAAAAAGGACAAAGAACATGTTTCTCGTTTATGGAGGAGACGAAGAGCTCGTCGTAAAGGGTTACGTCGACGCTAGCTTCGACTCAGATCTGGATGACTCTAAGTCACAAACCGGATACGTGTATATGTTGAATGGTGGAGCAGTAAGCTGGTGCAGCTGCAAGCAGAGCGTCGTGGCGGGATCTACGTGTGAAGCGGAGTACATGGCAGCCTCGGAGGCAGCGCATGAAGCGATTTGGGTGAAGGAGTTCATCACCGACCTAGGAGTCATACCCAATGCGTCGGGGCCGATCAAACTCTTCTGTGACAACACTGGAGCTATTGCCCTTGCCAAGGAGCCCAGGTTTCACAAGAAGACCAGGCACATCAAGCGTCGTTTCAACTCCATCCGTGAAAATGTTCAAGATGGAGACATAGAGATTTGCAAAGTGCACACGGATCTGAATGTCGCAGATCCGTTGACTAAACCTCTCTCGCGGGCAAAACATGATCAACACCAGAACTCTAAGGGTGTTCGATTCATCACAATGTAACTAGATTGGTGACTCTAGTGCAAGTGGGAGACTGTTGGAAATATGCCCTATAGGCAATAATAAAAGTATTATTATATTTCATTGTTCATGATAATTGTCTTTTATTCATGCTATAACTGTATTATCCGGAAATCGTAATACACGTGTGAATACATAGACCACAATATGTCCCTAGTGAGCCTCTAGTTGACTAGCTCGTTGTGATCAACAGATAGTCATGGTTTCCTGACTATGGACATTGGATGTCATTGATAACGGGATCACATCATTAGGAGAATGATGTGATGGACAAGACCCAATCCTAAGCATAGCACAAAGATCGTGTAGTTCATTTGCTAGAGCTTTACCAATGTCAAGTATCTCTTCCTTCGACCATGATATCGTGTAACTCCCGGATACCGTAGGAGTGCCTTGGGTGTATCAAACGTCACAACATAACTGGGTGACTATAAAGGTGCATTACAGGTATCTCCGAAAGTATCTGTTGGGTTGACACGGATCGAGACTGGGATTTGTCACTCCGTATGATGGAGAGGTATCTCTGGGCCCACTCGGTAATGCATCATCATAATGAGCTCAAGGTGACCAAGGTGTTGGCCATGGGATCATGCATTACGGTACGAGTAAAGTGACTTGCCGGTAACGAGACTGAACAAGGTATTGGGATACCGACGATTGAGTCTCGGGCAAGTAACGTACCGATTGACAAAAGGAAATTGTATACAGGGTTTTGATCGAATCCTCGACATCGTGGTTCAACCGATGAAATCATCGAGGAGCATGTGGGAGCCAACATGGGTATCCAGATCCCGCTGTTGGTTATTCCCCGAGAGTCGTCTCGGTCATGTCTGCGTGTCTCCGGAACCCGTAGGGTCTACACACTTAAGGTTCGGTGACGCTTGGGTTATTAGGAAGACAAGTATGTGACTACCGAATGTTGTTCGGAGTCCCGGATGAGATCCCGGACGTCACGAGGAGTTCCGGAATGGTCCGGAGGTGAAGTTTTATATATGGGAAGTTGTCATACGGACACCGGAAAGTTTCCGGGGGTTATCGGTATTGTACCGGGGCCACCGGAGGGGTTCCGGGGGTCCACCGGGAGGGTCCACCCCTCCCGGAGGGCCACATGGGCCGCAAAGGGGAGGGAGCCAGCCCCTGGAGGGCTGGGCACACCCCCCACCTTGGGCCCATGCGCCTAGGATTGGGGGGGGGGGGGGAAACCCTGAGGGGGGCGCCCCCCTTGCTTGGGGGGCAAGCCTCCCCTCCCTGGCCGCCGCCCCCCCTCTAGATCCCATCTAGAGGGGTCGGCCCCCTTGCCCCTTCCCCTATAAATAGAGGGGTGATGGGAGGGCTGCTGTACCCATCTCCAAGGCGCAGCCCCTCCCCTCCCCAACACCTCTCCTCCTCCGTAAGCGCTTGGCGAAGCCCTGTCGGAGTACTGCTGCACCAACACCACCACGCCGTCGTGCTGCCGTTGGAGCGAGCTTCCTCAACCTCTCCTTCCCCCTTGCTGGATCAAGAAGGAGGAGACGTCTCCCGTCCCGTACGTGTGTTGAACGCGGAGGTGCTGTCCGTTCAGCACTTGGACATCGGTGATCTAAATCACGTCGAGTACGACTCCATCATCACCTTGCAAGCTTCCGCACGCGATCTACAAGTGGTATGTAGATGCAAACTCTCTCCCATGACTCGTTGCTTAGATGAACTCACAGATGGATCTTGCTGAAACCGTAGGAAAATTTTAATTTTCTGCAACGTTCCCCAACAGATAGAACATTACAAGTCTCGAGACCGCGAGTAGCGAGTTTGTCTTCACATTACAAGTCGATATCGATCATCTAAACTACCATCACATAGAAGAGAGCTGCGGTCATCACGATGAGCATCATCGTGATGAAACTGGTCTTCATCTGGTTCCTCCAATGCTCCCTCCTCTCTCCTGCTAGATAGCGCGCGTATCTAGATTTCGCCTCCGCCCAAGTGGTGTACCCTTTGTAACTGTTACCGCTGAAACGGTTAACCTGTCTCCAACACTCCTCCCAGTCATCGTAGACTCCGGGAACCTTACCCTTGTACATGACATACGACAGCATCTCTTTACACAAGCCAAACAACAGACAATACATAAGCAATATATAAGTATGCAACAAAAGGATCATAAGAGAAAAGCAAGACATTAATAGCACGATTCATGGTCCTACTAATAAAAAGCATTGATTACATCTAAGTTCAACGACTGTCCAAACCAAAGAGACATACAAGTTCATTAAAGTTTAATTACAACATGAGCTAATCGATGTTTCAGAACTACAAATAGCATCACTACTTTCGACTCGACTCATGGGACCGGAGCGTGGATGAAGCCGCCGTCTTTCGTGATGGTCATGAAGTCGCGGTCGTTGTCAGCCTGCATTTGTAGCGTTGTGTCTATCTCACTATTGGACGGTTGATATCTAAGGTAGAACTGCCCCGAGGTACGAAGGACATCTTGATGGATGATTTCTGCAAACTCCGACTGGATGCGAAAGAATTCTTGTCGGAGGTCCGCGTCCTGGATTGCCGCCAAGCTTGCGGCGCAATCTTTGACATTATTTTGTAGCAGAAGGTGATTATGGTCCCGTACGATCACCCGCATGTGATGGAGGGCATAGTAGGCATCCTTCTGACCGCCACTCGGCTGCTTGACGCAGAGGAACATCGTATTGTGGGTGAACACGTGCCTGCCGTACCTACGAACTGGCCTCTTAAAGGTGCCTCCAGATGTGGCGTAGCCGGGGAGAGCATCATCAAGAACTTTCTTGATATTTGTGTAGTCTATCTTGGAGTCACGGTCCGGGTCAAAATATGTGGCCATGGAATATTTCGGGCTTAAGAGGATGCGTGTGCAATGTGTGTCACTACACAGAACACGGAATGTTAGAAAAAAAGAACAATTGAAATCTAAGAAATCATATGTTACGGGGCGGTTAGGGGATGACTTACTCGGGAAAGTAAGGCACAAGGAAGTTATCCTTATCTGGGTTTGCCAGAATGACGCCTTCGAGGTGTGAACTCGCGACTTGCCGGTCCCCAGCACTGCCCAAGATCTTGGCACGCATGTAGAAGGGGTCGACTATCCCGATGTCCGGGGTCTTGTCTCTATTGATCTGCATCTCCATACTCAGCGAAAACAGCCGAACGAAGGTGTAGTGCAGCGGATGAAGGTTAAACATAGCAAAGATGTCATCAAACCGCAGGACGATCCTACCCCCGATGGCGCTATCCACAAAGCCCTTGCCCTCTGGCACCTTGGCCACAAAAACCGGGTATGCCACATCATTTTGGGGGAGACGCCGCTTCTCCAAAGAAAGAACACTGTCATGCAAACTCCGCATAGCACCGGTTGCAGCATTGAGCATATTTGTCGGTAGCATCGCCCTACCCGCGACATGCACCCTCCTCGAGATATCCTTAGGTGAAGGTGGCCCATCCTGAGCACGGATCGTACTCGGTGCCGGCTGGCTCGCACGGTGCCCTTGTTATACTTTCGTTTCCATCCCTTCTTCCTGATCTGCTGTAATGGGACCGAGTTCTGCTCACAGACCGCCTTCTTGAGCGTGTTGGGGCTAATAATATTTCGTACCTCAGCTATCTGAGGCTCGGTGAAGGCGGGAGCTGGAGGCGTCTCCTGAGAACTGGACGCCAGACGACGCCTGTTGCAATTGGGTTTCTCCGCCGTACCAGCTAGATCGCGGTCGTCTTGGTTGGGTTCTTGAGAAGGAGGCCCGCAGAACTCGTCACCGTACCCATGTTCGGCAAAGTACTTATCGATGTTGGTAAATGTACCGTCGTCGTTGTCGTTGTTGTTCGGATTCTGTGCCATATGCATGTCCGGATCCTGTGCCATAGGGATGTCCGGCATGTCCGGTAGCGTTGTGGCGTTCTTGCCATGGCTTGGCGCCGGCACGACTGGCGGTCTTGTCTGTGGGGTGGTGTCCCCTGCCCCCAAACGAATCTGGCTCTTCGGCCAAAGCAGGGGCCAGCTTATGCATGCGTTGAGGGTCATCACATCGTCTTCGCCGGCCCTAGCGGGTCAAATCGGAGGGAACAGCTCGTCGCGGCCTGGCAGCACCCGAACAGTTCAACCCTATACAAGGTGGGTGGCATTGGATTACCGTGGAACACGCGGTTGCCCGGTTGAATGATTCTTCCCTTGGCGACATCGACCAACTCGCCGCCCACGAAGTGCAGGAGAGTGCAAGGAACGTCGGCGGCACCCTGCGAAAACATGTAGGGCGTCAGGGATGCCCAGTCAAAGGCAAGGAGATGAAGTCATCGGCCGAGAGGCTTAGTTACCGTGATGCCGTCGAGCTCTGCTAATGTCGAGGCACCGCCAACAGCGGGTGTGCAACTGACGGAGGGGCCGCTTGCTAGCGAGGTGCCGGCCAGCGTACACCCGGGTGCATTAAGCTCCAATGCCCGTGCCGGCGCCGAAGACACGAATACCGCCTCCGCCGGAGACACCAATGGCGCCGCCTGTGCATTGTGCGAGTTGCTGGCCGTGAAGCTGGGAATCAGGGGGGGCCCTGTTCGCCGCCCGCAATCCACGTCGTCAGCCCATGAATCAACGTAGGCACCATGGCGGTGAGCGTCATTCCCAGTTGTTGTTGCACTTGCTCTTGGACAATCTCCGGAATCCGCGCCACTTGTGCCTTGAGTGCTTCAACCTCGCGCGACTGGCTTTCCGAGCTGGTCTTTTTCTCCTTTTGCCCACCAGCGGTATAGTATGACGACCATTTTGTGGACAAGCCTTTGCCGGCCACACGACCAGCTGACGACGGCTTACTGAGCTTATCCTTGTTTTTCATTACGTTCAATGCCCTATTTAACGGGGTGTCGAAAGGGGAGCTCTGAGACGACCCTGCGCTACTGCTTTTAGTGTTTTGCGGAAGGAACGTGAACCATTTAGAAATATTGGGGATTAATTAGAATGTAACCATATGGAGTTAATTACGCGGGGGTGTATTCCTTACCAGAACAAGCTCAAGCGCCCTGGTCTTCGGATCCGTGGTAAGCTCCTTTGTTACCGGGTCCTCCTTGTACCGGGCCCTGACAAAGTTCCCGGTCTGGTTGTCATGGTATTTCTTGAAGCAGGGCGGAAGGCCTTGCTCGGCACGCTCCGCGTCCTCCTTGTCCCATATAGGCTCCACCACTCTGTAACCGCCGGGACTGAGTTGGTGGACCCCTAAGTTCAACTGTCGCATTTCTTTCCCCCACTGACTTGATTCGGAGGTTGCGCTGCTCTCGCACTTGATCTTGAACTCCTTGTAGTCATCTTTGCTGATCAAAGGGTATTTTGCCTTGATCTTCTCATAACTATCACCTTTTTCAATCATTGCCTTCACCGTGCTTCTCCAAGTAGACAGGGTCGTGCTCATCCTCGTGAGGGCGGCACTGTTCACTTTGTTCCCTGAGAGGCGTGTGTTTGCAATGTCAGCGGGGAACTTGTATCATTCGTTGAGCTTCGTGAAGAGGGGGCTGCGCAAATTCCCTCGGTCCTTATGCCTTAGGTTCTCGGTGTTGATCGAGACGATGCTCCGGAGAATGCACCCGAGCTGAACCGAGTACCCCTTAACTAATTCTTTGGGCGCCATTGGATGCCCGTCGGAGTTTACTTCAGTAAATTCCTCCTTGACGGTGCCGAGCACGCTCGGGCGCCGGTCCTTCCATTTCCTCTTCGGTTGGCTGCCATCTGTGTGTGCGCCGCCATCATCAGTGGTGGCATCCTCGGTGGCACCATCAGTGGTGTCATCCCCGACGCCACTAGGGGTTGTGTAGTAAGGATCGATGTCTTCTGCAGCGTCCTCATAGCGGTGAGGTTTTTCCTCCATCTCCTGGGACAGCTCCCAGAATTTCTTGCCGCCCGAACCGCCGGCCTCATCGTTGCGGGCCATGTTTCACTCTAAATAGGAAAAAAGTTTGGTCAAAAGGTTGGTTATTGTCAAGGAACAAGATCATGGTCTCATCATTTAGGGTTTGTCGACACCGAGGCATCCTAAAAGCTAAGCTTTTATCATTTAGGGTTTGTCGACGCCGAGGCACCCTAAAAGCCTACGCGTACATCATTTAGGTTCTCATCGACACCGAGGCACCCTAAAAGCCAAGGTTTTATCATTTAGGGTTTGTCGACGCCGAGGCACCCTAAATGCTAAGTTAAGTTTTCATCATTTAGGGTTTATCGATACCGAGGCACCATTGGTTGACTGATATATATGGGTATCTTCTAATAATATACCCTATCAAGAAAAGGGAAGGAGAATTCTAAGTTGGGCTTAATCACTTGGCTCTATTGCCACCTATGGTTTAATGCAGCAAGAATAAAGGGGCAGTTGATCCTACTTAATTAAGTACTAAGATACCCTGGCCCATGCATTAGTCGCAAGTACCCCATATGTCCTATTTTTAGCAAAGTCATGCTAAAATTCACGGAAAATTTCAGCATGACCTTTGCTGAGAATAGGACATATGGAGTACCCAAATTTGCCAAAACGGAAGTTAATCGACATTCCAGCAAACTCAAGGGCCTCTCGGGGTACAACAGCAGCATGACAAGTTGACAAAATTCCCAAGTAGTACAGCAGCAGCATCACAAGTAGTACCAATGAACATATAGTCCAGCAAGTTGAAAAAGCTGAAGTTCTCAGCATCAAGAATCACACAACACAGCACCTACATTATGATGATACATTTGGAGATTGCACATACAGTTTTCACATAAGCATAATTGTTCTGGAGATTGCACATACAGTTTTTGACAGCACAACACCTATGACAGCACATACAGTTTTTCACGTTTGTAGATTGCACATACAGTTTTCACATAGAGCAATGTTCTTTTCATTTCACCTTCCATTTTTTTGCAATTCAACTCACTTCATTTTCTTATAGTTACTGCTCCCAAATGAAATGACACTTTGACATGGCTGCAATTTTCAGTATCTACTTATCTGCAATTTTTCAGTGTCTGCTTAGGAGAAATAGGTTACAAACTTCAGCTTGTTTTGTATAAGGAGACTAAAAAACTATCTAAGGAGTTCTTCAAGTTCAAGTTAGAGCTTGTATGACATTTTCCTACACAATGCTTGTTGTAAATAATTACTTAAAGTAAACACTTTTTTATCTTAGCTTACTTACAACAGAATGCCTATCTTTCTGGTTTTCCAATTCCTTTTGTTTCATTTTCAACATTGCTCTATTTGTAATTAATAGTGTTCAAGAAATCTGTATATGCAATCTATAGAGGATACTGCTGGCCATTGACCTGCTGGTATACAAAACTGAATATGCTACTCTAGTTCCTGGAGTTGGTTACTTAATTCTGTCTATTCCCATTGGTCTGGCTGACCTTTGGGTAATAGCTACTTATACTTGTTGTTACAGGTTACTGCTATTATATATACTTACAGCAGCACTGCTAATGATACTAGCCCATGTGCTTGTGGGTGTGGTGTCCTATTTGCAGAAAAATACCATGTGTAAGTGGAGTGCAGTGTTCTACAGAAGCAGATGTTCAGTTGGGTGCTACCCTGTCTATTTCTTCTATGCTATCCTTATACTCTGCTTAAGAACAGATGCTACTTGTCTTGGCTATATACAGCAAATTGACCTGGTTGTGTTCTATGCTATTATGCTATTTGTCTTCTATGCTATCCTTATACTCTGCAAATTGACCTGGTTGGAATTCATACAGCAACAGTAACAGTTAACTGAACATCTTTTGCATGCATTTATCACTCCAGAAAACTTTCAGTAACAAGTGAGAAGCATCTGCATTTTCTTAGTGAACTTTTGAGTGCATTTATCACTTGTTGGAGTATGCTACAGCTTTTGCAAATCACAAACTCCTTTAGTATACATCTCATTTTTAGCAAACACTACAGTTTCAGTGAAGGAGTCATAACTGAATAACAGGCACTATAGTTTCTCTACAATATTGGAACACTGAACATTTTCAGTTAACTGTAGCAAGAACACTGAAGAACACTGAACCCTTTTTTGGGGGAAACATGGCAATCTAGTTTGCTAGATTCGTGAGTTGCCTGAATGAAATTCACCAGACAATTTCAATGCAAGGGCCATTGGGCTGCTGTTACAAGGGAGCGCTGGAATTTCTCGTTTCTCAACATGCTCCATCATTCGTAGCTAACTAGATGGGAGGATACGATTCATCATATGTTCCTAGGTAATCTACAAAACTTGCCTAGAATTAGTATGTATTTTGCCTACAACACCCAACGGGGCTTACTTTTGATTTTATTTTATTTTTGCCTATTTCCCCCAACCAGGACTTCATGCAATCTACACACTCAGAAAACAGAAGCATGCCTAAGCAAAAAAGCTTCATCACCTACTTCTCAGATACAATTCGGACAAACAAAAAACTTGTTGTGATCACCCTAGGGATTAGCCTTGTGTCTGCAAAAAGCTTTATGTAGTTTGCCTATATCACAAAAACAACTTGCCTAAAGACTTGATAAACTATGCTTAACAGTTCCTGGCCCAAAAAGGAGGAGATAATTTTTTGCTTTCTTGTTGATTGCACTGAACTTGTCCCAAAAAAACTACACTATCAACTTGTGTTTTTTATTACAAATCAAGGCAGACTGCGAAAAAACACAAAAGTTTTGCCTGATGATTCCACTCAATTTGCCCCGAAACACACAAATGCCGCTTGTCTATATTTTTTGTTCTAGAAAAATGCAACCTAATCTTCGGGGAGGGAAGATGCATTCATAACAACACTGAGGAGCATCTGAGGAGCAAGATGGGGCCATGCATGTAGAATTGAGGAGCAAGAAGCCTGTCGCCATGGCCCTAGGGTTTGCATGGGAGGGGGTGGAGAAGAAGGGAGGAATCACCTGGGGAGGGGATGGAGGAATGAAGGAAGACACCGGCGTTGAAGCTCCGATAGCGGCTGGGCGTTGAAGCTCCGGTAACACGCGGCGGGCTCCTCAACTCGCCTGTCTCTGCGTCTCGGCTTGGGCGGGACGACGTTGAGGCGCGGGCACGGGCGGAGGGAGGCGGCGAGGGAGGCGGCACTCGGCTCGGCGTCGTGTGGCCTGGCTGAGCTGAGGTAGAGGCGATCGTCGTCTCCTCCTCCTCCTCGTCCTCCTACTTGTCCTCCTCCTCCGGCTCAGGGCGCGGGGGCGGCAGCGCGGGGGAGCTTCAGTGGTGGGGGGCGTAGGGGCGCGGGGGCGGCGACGCGGGAGAGCTGTAGTGGTGGGGGGCACGGGGCGGCGGGGGTGGAGTCCGGTAGGGGTCGGGGCGGCAGCATCGTGGGTCGGGGCAACGCACGGGTAGATCTGGCGAGGGAGAGGGACGAAGGGGATCTGGCGAGGGAGAGGGAGGAATTAGCTAGGGGGAAGCTTACTAATGGTGCACCCCGCAACGGTGCGCCATTAGTATTTTTTTTAGATAGCAATGGCGCACCCGCGATCGGTGCGCCATTAGTAATCTTTTTTTTATATAGCAATGGCGCACCAGCCAGAGGTGTGCCATTAGTAATCTTTTTTTATATAGCAATGGCGCACCAGCCAGAGGTGCACCATAAGTAATGTTTTTTATTTTTTTTGTTGCATCTAATATTTTTATAGAAAATGAAAATCAATATGAAATAGTAATAATTTTTAATAAAAAACAGTAATAATTTTTTTTAAAATATCATCAAATTTGTTATTTGAAAATATTTATGAATATGAAAAAATATCATCAAATTTATTATTTGAAAATATCATCAAATTTGTTATTTGGAAATATAATCAAATTTGTCTTTTTTGCAATTTTAGTTGCATTCATTTGTGACGGTGGAGCGGGCCGGGGAGGGTGCGGGGGGGTCGTCGGCGGCGGTGGCACGGGGGAGGGTGCGGTGGGTCGTCGGCGGCGGTGGAGCGGGGGAGGGTGCGGGGGGGGGGGTCGTCGGCGGCGGTGGCGCGGGGAAGGGTGCGGTGGGTCGTCGGCGGCGGTGGAGCGGGGGAGGGTGCGGGGGGTCGGCGGCGGCGGCCGGTGGAGCGGGGGAAAGTGCGGTGGGTCGTCGGCGGCGGTGGAGCGGGGGAGGGTGCGGTGGATCGTCGGCGGCGGTGGAGCAGGGGAGGGTGCGGGGGTCGGTGGCAGCGGCCGGTGGAGCGGGGGAGAGGGTGCGGGGGGTGCTTGGCGGCGAGGGGGACCGGATCTGGCGAGGTGGGATAGCGATCGAGATGGAGGGAGATCGAGATCGAGTGTCCATGAAATTTGAAAATATTCATGAGTCCAAAAAGTGCCCATGAAATACAATCGAGAAATGAAGGCTAGAATTTAAATACAATCGATCTTAGCTAGCTATCTGTTCACAATCTTTTTGCCCTTATTTTTCGTAAATGGAGTTCTTCTCTTGAACGGACATCCTTTAGGTAGGGTGGTCCTGCTTCTTCTTGTGGTGTATGCTGATACTTCATCGTCGTCGTCATGTTCCATATTCGGGTCGCCGTACTTGTCGAAGTCTTGCTCATTGGCGACTCCATCCATTCCAATGATCTTCCTTTTGCCTCTCCTCACGACAACACGACTGGGCTTTGGCGGGTCGGTAATGAAGAAGCATTGGTCTACTTGGGAAGCCAGTACCCATGGCTCATTTTTCGCGGTGACGTTTGCGCCCGCGGTCTTGCATTTGGCTTCGGGTATAGCCATGGTTGAGGGAGTCCTGGATTAGGGGGTATCCGGACAGCCGGACTGTGTACAATGTCCGGACTATTGAAGCGTGAAGATACAATACTCGAGACTTCGGTTCGTGTCCGGATGGGACTCTCCTTTGCGTGGAAAGCAAGCTTGGCAATCCTGATATTGTGTTTCCTTTCTTGTAACCAACTCCATGTAAACCCTAGCCCTCTCCATTGTCTATATAAACCGGAGAGGTTGGTCCTTAGAAGGCCGATCACAATTACAATCATACCATCATAGGCTAGCTCTTAGGGTTTAGCCTCTACGATCTCGTGGTAGATCTACTCTTGTACTACCCATATCATCAATATTAATCAAGCAGGAAGTAGGGTTTTACCTCCATCGAGAGGGCCTGAACCTGGGTAAACATCTATGTCCCTTGCTTCCTGTTACCATCAGCCTTGACGCACAGATCGGGACCCCCTACCCAAGATCCGCCGGTTTTGACACCGACATTTGTGCTATCATTGAGAGTTCCTCTATGACATCGCCGCAGGGCTCGATGGCTCGTCTCATCATCAAGGACGACATTATCTCAGAGGGAGGTCTGGCTGTAGGCCAGGCGTTCCAACCCGGCGGCTTTATCATGGCCGCCCCATCGGCGGTAGCGCCAACGATGGCCTCTCGGTTCATCAATCATAACCTTTGTGTCAGTTCGGAACTTGCCGAATAGATGGATCCAATGGAGCTCTCCTCCCTTAATGAACTCTTGGATCGCATCGCCGCTCTGGGGGTCGCTACAGACTACGACCGGATTGGGCTTAAACCCGACCGAAGGGACGTCAGGTCCCCATCGGCCACCCATGAGATAGCGACAGTGGAGGAACCACACACGGATTGCCCCTCAACTTTGAGGACAAATTATATTCGGATCACCGAACTCCTTGAGCTAAAGACTTGCTCAAAGGAAAACATGACCTAGGTCCCGGACTTAGAATCGGGCATTGGGCCCAAGAAATTGGGCAGCACTCCGGATTCTGAGCTATTAAGCTCGGAACCGCCCGCGCCCTTGGGCGCTAGATCGGATCAAAATCCGGATTCTGCTAACGACACCTACCTGGACTTAAACTGTCTCTCCCGCATCAGGCAAGAACCCCAGGAGACCGTACATCACTACTGGGCTAGATTCCTCCTTGCGCTTAACAAGGTCAGGGACTGCCGCGAGGAGAACATGGTCTCACTCTTCTACAAAAACTGCATGGACGAAGGGCTCCTCAATGCTATAAGCCGCCGTGACATAGTATGCTTCGCGGACTTGGAAATCATAGTACGGAAGTACTGTGCGATGGAGAGCGCTTGGAAAACCCAAACTGAATTTTGGGATAGTACTGCTCTCACCAAGACCTTTGTCCGAACTAAACGGACAAACTCTCATAAGTCGTTAGATCCAATCCCCAAGAAACAAAGGCCCACCCCAGGGCGGGGATACGTATTGGAAGAATGGCTCGACGGGCCATGTAAGCTCCATAGTGCTCCAGATACAATACCAACTCATAGCCTTAGGGCATGTTGGATACTCTGGCAGGTGGCAAAAAGTGGTGAGGATCTTCTTGTAGGCCATAAAGCAGAACAACATCCTGCCAGCGAACACAATACGGTACTAACAGTCTTCGTGACTTTTGCCTCAAACAATAGGCGCAAGCAAGCTCGTCGAAGCTCCGCTGAAATTTACCGTGTGGCAAAGATAAACCCCTGGAACGACACAGCTATAATTTTTATGCCAGTGATGAACCTCGATTCCAGACTGTCCGGGCACCAGCCGCTCTAGTCCTTAGCCCGATCATGGATGGCTTTCGGCTCACCAAAGTACTCATGGACGACGGAAGCGGATTAAATCTGATTTATGAAGAAACACTCAGCAAGATGGAAATTGATAAAAGCCGCATTGAACAAAGTGGCACGACCTTCAGCGGAATTATCCCTACCCGGGAAGCGCGGTGTGCGGGAAAAATCACACTCGATGTGGTATTTGGCACCCCGGAGAAATATAGGTCCGAAGAAATCACATTCTAGGTGACTCCTTTTAGCACTGGATACCACGCCCTTCTAGGGCGGGACGCGTTTACAAGATTTCAAGCTGTACCCCCATTACGGGTATATGAAGCTTAAAATGCCCAGACCCAATGGAATTATCACTCTAGCCAGTGATCCGGACGTCGCACTTCGCGCCGAAAATAAAACCACAGCACTAGCCTTGGAAGCAATATCTGAAGCCCTAGCAGCCGAAGAGTTAACAAAACTTCGGTCCACCATGAACAGGGACGACGTGATACTAGACAAGCGACCCAAGTCCACCTCATTTAAGCCTGCAGACGAGATAGTCAATTTCCAGGTCCATCCAACGGACCCCACGAAGACATCTTCCATCGAGACACAGCTGAGCCCCGCGATGGACGCCGCACTGCTAGATTTCTTACGCGAGAATTGGGACATTTTCGCCTGGCACCCATCGGACATGCCAGGCATCCCACACAGATTGGCCGAACACAGCCTCAATATCCTAAAAGGATACAAACCGGTCAAGCAGACCCTAAGGCGATTCTCAGAGCCCAAACGACAAGCAATGGGGGAAGAGTTAGCCAAGCTACTCGAGGCCGGATTCATCAGAGATATTAAACATCCGGATTGGCTGGCAAATTTGGTAATGGTACCAAAGAAGGACAAATCCTGGCGCCTATGCGTCGACTTCAAAGACCTCAACAAGGCTTGCCCCAAGGATCCCTTTCCCCTCCCTCGCATCGATCAAATCATCGATGCCACAGCTGGACACGACTCACTGTGTTTTCTCGATGCATACTCTGGATACCATCAGATAAAGATGGCAGAGTCTGACCAAGCTGCAACCGTTTTTATAACGCCATATGGCCCTTTTTGCTTCAACACTAAGCCCTTCGGGCTCAAGAATGCCGGCGCAACCTATCAACGCATGATTCAAACATGCCTGGAAAAATAAATCGGCAAAACAGTGGAAGCCGATTCCGCATTCTATCAGCAGCAGGCTCGACGATATCAAAGCAGAGAAGTGCGGGCCAAAACTTACAATATTGGCGAGCTCGTTCTACACCTACTGGAGAAGAAGAAGGACAAACCCAAACCCAAGTGGGAAGGTCCCTTCGTCATTGACAAAGTTCTCACCGGAGGAGCGTACCGTTTACGTAATGCATCCGATAACAGACTCGAGCCGAACTCATGGAACGCGGCCAGACTTCGGAGATTCTGCGCCTAACGCCGAACTCAGTGTTCGTCTCCTTGCCCCTCCTTTTTAATTCTGCTCCACCCCTTTTCTCTCCTTTCTCGACCCGTTTTCTCTTCACATAGAGTATTTAATACAGTGCGGACTCCCGGATCACTCCTTCCATACTATGTGCGTAAGCTATACCTGGGGGCTTCCTATTCGAAAGCTAGACATAATTACTTTAAATGGCTTTTTCCCATCGCATATGCGTTCTTTCTCCATATGTGCATTTTCTTCACCATTATATGCATCGATATGAATTAAGATGTGGCCAAGCTGGGTTGCCTGGCTCTTGTGTTTATGCCCTACATTCCCGTTAATTTGGCTAGGGCATAAGGGGAGCACCTCTGTGATTGTTACTGCCGGTTAAGCCGGATGTGTACCTCAGACTGGGTGAAGCCGAAAGCTAGTTTCCTTAAGAGAATATTCGATCGGTGAACAAAGGATCTATTTGTTGGTTACAACAAAAAAACCTAGAAGTTCTGTATCCTGCGCCATCATTCACAGTCCGTACATGTGCATTGGTGCATGCGTACCCACGGAAAGGAACCCCTAACGGAAGTATTCTCCCTGGAAGATGTTTCTTACTATCCATGTAATATAACATAACTAGTTGGGTACTTGTCTGTTCAAGCACTTATGACCCATACGCCTGGTCTCCACGCATACCCCGGTTTTGTATAACTGAGCGGGTATTCGGACACACCCCGGACTATAGGATCCGGGGGCTGAAGCGAAAAGGTCCGCCATGACAAATGATTTTAATCCGGCTAGGGGCTACTTATGCCCATTAAATTACACAGTCACTTGGACTGACTATATTCCTCCTCTATACCATATAATAGGTTATCTAGTTTACAATCCTGTTGAGAATACTTAGCGGCTAACACTACCTGGTCATATACCAGACTTACAGGAATTTCTTGCCCATTGGGCCCCGCCGGTCCTACTTTGGCCATATGGTTCGGGTCCAGCTTGGTGTAGCGCGTCTTCACCATTGCCCAGGCTTCTCTTGCTCCTTGCCGGCATGCTGATATCTTCCACAGACGGAAGCGCCACCGGGCTCTTTGAAGAAGTTCCGCAAGCTCCCCCATGCCATTCGGCAGGAGGCTTGATGGCCACAAGGCCTGAGCAACGTCGTGCATCACCTGCCGAGCATGCTCGTGCAACTGTGAAAGTTCTTGTAGCAAATCACCTGTAGATGAGGGCATCTCCTCTTCAAGTCGACCCGTTAACATTCCTGCAAGCAAAAAAAATTCAATAAACTTCCTCGCCGAAGTATCACACAGTTCGTCTGTGCTCTTACCATAAATGTCGCGTCGAAACCTTTTGTTCTCCTTCACGGAGTCCGCCAGTTGAGCGCGGACGTCCTTTAATTCCATGTCCAGACGAATATTGGCATCTTGTAGCTTGTTCTTCTCTTGCGTCACCTGCGTAAGGATGCGCTCGCCAGTCTTTAGCTGCCGTTCGAGATGCGAGTCGTCATCCATTACGCCCTCCGGATTCACCCTGGGATTATCTGCAGAATTTTCTGTTACACTAACCACACCAGCCATTTACTAACTGCTATATCTGCGTACAATGGAGACAAATATTGCAAGAGGGGGCCTTCCGGGATCCCTCAAACTTGGCTACCGCGTCCATCAGCTGGGCCTTGCATGCCTCCAGCTCCCGAGCCAATTGTTCATTCTTGTCCACAAGGACCTGTGCATATATTGATCCTTCAAATAGTTATCCCAACTATTTCAAGTATCAGGGGCTACTGCTATACATACTTGTCAAAACTTTCTTACCCGAATATCTTTGGTGTACTGGTTCGTCGCTTGGGCATGCCTGCCTCGAGCGGCTCAGACGTATGCATCTACCGAATTAGAGGCATTAAAAGCCTCTTCAGAAAAGATGTTGTTCCGAAGCACGGCCCTCCAGCGCCGGTGATTCATGGCGCTCTCCACCTCGGAGTTCGTGGCCGAACACATATCCGCGTCCTCTGTTGGAGAACTGCGCGGTTCTGGCCCCGTGTCCGTCTCCGCCCTCGAAGCCGGTTCTGGAACCTGGCTGGTGGAGGCGTGATTGGTGGGATTCCCAGATATAGTCCGACTGCTCCTCTTCCTGCCAGACACAAAGGGTGCTATCATATTTCAAATACTATAAACCGCAGGACAGGTTATTACTTTACCTCTGCAGCGGTGTGTCAACCCTCACCGCCTTCCTCTTGAGCCTGCCCGATCCGGACTCCCGTGGTTGACGAGTCCCTAGGGGCTCGGCCCCGCTGTCGGTGTCAAAACCGGCGGATCTCGGGTAGGGGGTCCCGAACTGTGCGTCTAGGCGGATGGTAACAGGAGAAAAGGGACACGATGTTTTACCCAGGTTCGGGCCCTCTCGATGGAGGTAAAACCCTACGTCCTGCTTGATTAATATTGATGATATGGGTAGTACAAGAGTGGATCTACCACGAGATCAAGGAGGCTAAACCCTAAAGCTAGCCTATGGTATGATTGTTGTAATGTATGTTGTCCTATGGACTAAAGCCCTCCGGTTTATATAGACACCGGAGGAGGCTAGGGTTACACAGAGTCGGTTACAATGGTAGGAGATCTACATATCCGTATCGCCAAGCTTGCCTTCCACGCCAAGGAAAGTCCCATCCGGACACGGGACGGAGTCTTCAGTCTTGTATCTTCGTAGTCTTGGAGTCCGGTGGACGATGATAGTCCGGCTGTCCGGACAACCCCTAGTCCAGGACTCCCTCAGTAGCCCCTCAACCAGGCTTCAATGACGATAAGTCCGGCGCGCATAATATTCGGCATTGCAAGGCGGGTTCCTCCCTTGAATAATACAGAGAAGACCATGAACACCAGGATAGTGTCCGGCTCTGCAAAATAAATTCCACATTCCACCGTAGAGAGAATAAAATGTACACAAGTCCAATCTGCTGACGTATTATGCGGCATGACATCACACCGCTACCAAGCCTTTATTCGAATCATTTATTATACCACCTCAGCACATTTAGCGAAGCGGTTTCCTTGGCACGTCTTGTCGAAGCAGAGATCGTGCTCCCCTTATTTCGGGATTCTTATCAATACGAGCGTGGGTAACCCAACCGTGTCCGTCGCCACACCTCCTCTATCGAAGGTGAATCCCGAACGGTCACGGAGACGGCTCTTGGTATTTTCCCCTTTATAAGGGGACCGAGGCTCGTTTCCTTTTCTCAGTCTTCCCTGGAATCCTCTCTTTGCTCCAAGTTCCAACACCCAGAGCCCCAGATTCGAGCACTTCGGATCTTCAACAATGTCCGGCTCCGACCTTCAGGGTCGGTGGATGCCCTCCTCCGTCACGGAGGAGGACGTGTTAAAGCTGCATGAGGCCAAGTACCTGTCCTACGAGATTTCGCACAGGCTGCCTGCCCAAGGGCAGGCCGTGCCCGCTCCCGAGCCCGGTGAGTACGTTGTCTTCGTATCCCACCTCCGTCGGGGTTTAGGCTTCCCGACGGACCCCTTCGTGAGAGGGCTCATGTTCTACTACGGGCTGGATTTTCACGACTTGGCTCCGAAGTCCATCCTCCATATCTCCGCATTCATTATCGTCTGCGAAGCCTTCCTCCGCGTCACTCCCCACTTCGGCCTGTAGCTGAAGACCTTTAATGTGGAGCCGAAGATGATCGGGGGGCGTCAAGCGGAGTGCGGCGGGGCGGCCATAAGCAGAAGGGCCGACGCCCCGTGGCCCGAGGGCACCTTCCAAGAGGAGCTCGGCTTGTGGCAGTAGGAGTGATTTTATATCACCGCTCCGAAGGGCAGCAAGCAAAAGCCGCCACCTTCATTCCGCCCGGGACCCCCACACCGACTGATGTCGTGGGTCAACCAAGGGCTCAATTGGGGGCCGTCCGAAGACGTGCCTTCATTGCAGGGCTGGATTTGAGACCTCCAGGCGAGGGAGATCAATCTGGTGGTGGTGATGCAGGTTATGCTAATCAGGCGTCTTCTGCCCTCCAAACGCTGTCCTCTTCGGTTATGGGAGTTCAGTCCGGAGGGACCACGAATTCTCCAACACTTCATGGGTACGATACCCGTGGAGATGTACAAGTTGTTCTTCGGACCGCAGGTGGCGTGTCCGGAATTGACTGAGGACGCAGGCCTAAGCTGCAATCGCCCGGATACTCAGGTAAATAGCTCAGAGTCCGGACGTTCTGTTTATCTGCTTTTCTAGAATTCGCTTCCTGACCCATTACTCTTCATCAGGAGTGGTTAGCGCGATCGAAGCTGATAAGGTGTCCAGCCCCCCTCCCAGAGACCGCACTGGAGCCCGTGCTGGTCAGAATGTTGGAGGTCGCGCCCGAAGAAAGGGGCGATGGGGAAAATAGAGTTAATACCTCGCCCAAAGGGGCGCCTGAAGAGGGGGGATCAAAAATCCCTCCTGCTAGGGGGAGAAGAGGACCGCCTCCGAAGACCTGGAGACCAAAGCCTCTAAGCGGGAGAAGAAATCTCCACCGAAGGGTCCTGCGTCCAGGGAGAACCCGGACGTACAATTGTCTCTAAAGGATCAGCTCTCCAGCGAGCCGTGAGTAGAGAAGGGGGAGTTCATTAATAAGAAAATACCTCCATGTGTGATTCTGTGGATAACCGAAGTTTTGCTTTACAGTACAGATTTGCGGACTTCTCAGATGAGTTCGTCTTCGGGGGATCTTTGTCCGGAGATGATGGAGAGCGAAACGCCTCCGACTGCTGCGTCGCCAGACAGGGCAGACGAGCCTGAAGTATCGTCACGGAGGGTGTCCCCGAGTCCGGAGGGGCCGGAGAGTTCGGCGCCCACTAGTATCTTGCCGGGAGAACTGAAGAATCTGCTTGAGAGGGCGTCCATCTCAGAAGATCACCGTGCTTTGATGCGTATGGTGATTGGAAGGATTTTGTCCATCGAAAGCGGATTGCATAATGCCGCCAAGAGTTTGCTGGTGGGATTTGAGGTACGCAAGAATGACGCACCTTTTTGACAGTTTTGCACATAAAAGTGTGCCCTGTATAGATAGTAGCCCCTGAGACTCGGTAGGTTGTCGAAAGCGACAGCGTGCCGAGGATCAAAATCTCAAGTAATGAATGTCGCCATTCCTATGCAGGTGGCGGATAGTCCGAGGGCTAGCCAGACTAGTGGAGTTGCCGAGTTAATGCAGCAACTTGATGTGGCGGATGCGGACATCGCACTTGTCAACCGGCGACTTGACGAGTCGCAAAGTAAATGAATTCTCCACAGTCGCTTATTTAAGGGGGTCAAAGCCCGCCTCTGATAATGTATATGCTGTGATACAGATGGTGCTGCTGCTGTGGAGAGCCTTCGGGCCGAACTTGCTCAAGCTAAGGAGCAAGCCCGAAGGAATGATGCGGCTGCCTCGAGGGCGGCCGAGGAGTTGAAAGCTGAAAAGGCTGCACACTGCCTAAGCAGGGAAAAGATGGCCGAATTGGCCGTGAAATTAAAAGATGCTGCCGACCGCAATGAGGCTATTGAAAAGGAGCTCTTATTGGAGCGGGAAGACCTGGGGAAGGCCACCGCCGAGGCCAAGGATGCCCGTTCTGCAATGCGGGCTATGAAGGAGGAGTTGCGCCAGGCCGGAGATATTGTGGCTGGCAAGCCTTTTCTGTTGCCTCGCCGGTTTACGGATCAAAAGTATGCTCAACTTGGCCAGCTGTGGGGTCCGGAGGATCCATATATGGACTTAGCAGTAAGTGCAGCTGATGCCGTTGAGCACTTCCGAAGCCAGAAGGATCACAAGACGGAAGAGCTATTTTGGTCTCAATTCCATAGTCCAGATCGTTCACTTCCGTTAACCAATCGATTGGCCGAATGGGCCGAGCTAAATAGATTGTCCGGACTTGCCATGACTGACATCGTGGCTCATGTCTGGCCAGAGAGGCCCAAGGCGACGAGCTATTTCGGCTTATTGCAGCAATTTCTTGGAGCGGTGCCGCCTATCAAGGAGATGAAGCGGTCGGCCTGCATCGAAGGAGCGCGGATGGCTCTTGCCCGTGTGAAGACACATTGGACAGAGATGGATGCCACCGCTATTGCCGCCCAGGGTTCGGACGAAAGCCGGTTACCCGCCGAGCACTATTTTGGGGAAGTTATGCGTGGCGCTCGTGTAATAGAGTCGCAGTGCTCGAAAAATGTCACGTTCAAATGAACGTTTTAGCTTGTAAAATGATGATTATGTTATAACTGCTTTTTATACTTGTGCGTCCCAAGTAGTAACATATCTCCTATGCGGCCGTTTACGTATACATTTGTATAACCTGAAAGATTGCAGTCTTCGGCTTCAGCCCCCACGCACAAGGTGCGGGGGTGTTCGCAAAAATAGCGCGTTTTCACACTTAATCCGACGTCTCGGTCCTGTTAAGGAGGTGGTAGCGTAGCAAACGAGGCAATCCGGACTATAATGCTTTATCACTTTCACTTAGCCAGTGGAGTTCGAGGGTGGGGCTACGATATAGCCCCTTGGGGCACCGCGCTTCTCCGAGTTCGGGGCGCGTGTGTGCCTGACCGGGAAATGGTCCTTCGTCAAAGCGGGGAATTCTAAACATTCCGGCAGTCGATCGAGTGGTTGACCAGTCTCTCGCTATATCATGACAGTCAGTTTTCGGCTTTCTCTACTGAGGTGCTCGCCCAGCCGAACTGGGGCACAATCGCAGTAGTTCTCCTGGTGCCGCGTTAGCCAATGATACGGAACGTAAGGCAGCAAAACACAGGAGCCGGGCAAACCCAACATTTGACCAAAGACATGATTCGGAGCTGATGCATATAATGCCTAACTCGAGAGGCCGAACACTCCCTAAGGTGTTCGGTCTTTATAATAATGGGCAGAACAATGCCCTAAGCCCCTAGTGTCCAGGTACGGGCATGGTCCTCTGACGCGGCCGATGCCAAAACGTCAGGCTCCGCTTTGGTTATAAGAAGAAACCAAGGGAGAATAACAACAAGAGACAGTAAAAAAGGTTTACGCAGGGTCTTAATTTGAAAAGAATCCTCGCGACGGGTCCCTACTGCACGTCTGCGCCTGTGTCTCCGTTGTGCCGTTATCCTGGACGGGTGTGCACGTTGTTCATTTGTAAAAAGAGAGGAACTTAGTTTAAAAAGAACTCGTGCGAAAAAAGTATATGTGAAAGAAGAAATATAAATAAGTAAAGCAGGGTCTGTATGAACTCGCTGTTGTTTGTGCGCGCAGCCCCTTGTGAAGGGATGTGCAGCTAGGTAGCCCCTAGCTTACTTATGCCGGACTCGTCTATCCGTGTCCGGGGTCTTTAAGTGACCCTCGCACTGAAATGATGCCACGTGGACCAGGCATCTTGAGTGTAAGAGACGCGTAATGTGGTATGGCGTTGAAACGGACAAAAGCCTCTCGTCCCAAGAGTGCTTGATATCCACTTTTAAATGGGACGATATGAAAGATTATTTTTTCGCGTCGAAAGTTGTTCGGTGATCCGAACACAACTTCTAGTAATAGGGAGCCTGTGCACTTGGCGTAAGGGCCTGGCGTCACTCTTTGAAGGAAGTGCGGCTGTGTCGAATTTTAGTAGGGTCTATCCCCAACTTGCGGATTGTGTTTGGATACAGCAGGTTTAAGTCGCTGCCTCCGTCCATCAAGACTTGAGTAAATTGTAGTCCGTCGATTTTAGGATCCAATATCAGGGCAGTCCATCCTGCGTTTGAACGCTTCTGGAATAATCCAGGTGGTCGAAAGTGATTGGTTTTGATATCCAATCTCTATGGTCTGCTGGGTTGGATCGTGCGAGGCTTTTTTTAGAGGGTGCCGCACTATTTTTCCGTATTATCACATGAAGTGAGTTTACTGCTTTGACCTCTTGTGGAAAGTCTTTTGCTTTCCGGTGCTCTGATGGTGGGGTTTATCGTCTTCGCTTGACGCGTCGAGCCCCTTGTGTTCGGCGTTTAGTCGGCCGGATTGTTTGAAAACCCAACAGTCTCGATGGGTGTGGTTTGCAGGCCTTCCGGGGGTACTGTGGATTTGACATATCCGACCCAAAATCTTGTTTAAGTTGGATAGCTCGTCGCTGTCATCCTTAAGAGGCGGTGTTTTGTTGTTTGGCCGCGAGCTTTTGAATCCGGCGTTGACTGTCGTGCTCTTTGGGCTTTTCTCTTTATTCCGGTGCTGCTCTTTTCTGCGCCGTGATTTTCCGTTTCCATCTCTTATCTCGGATGTGCATCTTGCTAGCCAGCTATCCTCTCCCGCACAGAAGTGGGTCATGAGGCTTGTTAGCGTGGACATTGTCCTCGGTTTCTCTTGGCCGAGGTGTCTGCCAAGACATTCGTCTGGGACGTTGTGTTTAAAAGCTGCTAAGGCTTCGGCGTCCGGACAGTCGACTATTTGATTCTTTTTGGTGAGGACCTGTTCCAGAATTTGCGCGCTGACTCTCCGGGCTGTTGAGTTATATGACTTAGATCATCTGCATCCGGAGGGCGGACATAAGTCCCTTGAAAATTTGCTCTAAACGCGTCCTCGAGCTCTTCCCAACTTCCAACAGTGTTTTCTGGGAGGCTTTTAAGCCAATGATGGGCTGGCCCTTTGAGCTTAACGGGTAGGTATTTTATGGCGTGGAGATCATCTCCTCTGGCCATGTGTATGTGTAGTATATAATCTTCTATCCAGACTCCAGGGTCTGTTGTTCCATCGTAGGCCTCTATGTTTATGGGTTTAAATCCTGCTGGGAATTCATGGTCCAGCACCTCATTGGTGAAACATAGTGGGTGTGCGGCGCCCCTGTATTTGGGTGTGCCACTATCTTCGGACACTTGACATGTTGCATTGCTTCCTGCGGCCTTTTTCTTTGGCCCGTAAATGGACCTGGCTGGGCCATCTGTCTTTCCAGGTTCATTAGTCGGTTTATGTGCGGCGCCGCTTTCAGAATTTGGCCTATCATCTGGCCGTCTATCCAACTAGGCAGCCTCTTTATTTTTTGACTGTGGGGGCTCTATGGCCTCATCGTCAAATTCTAGCAGCAGCTTGCGCTTCGGGTAGATCTTTGATTGGTGGCCATTGCCGTATTTATCCGCGGTTTTGAGCACTTTGCTCCACCTCATTCTGAGTGTGTCTTCCGCTGTTTTGAGCTTCCGTTTTTCCTTCTTCAAGCTTCTTGCGGTGTTGACGAGTCTTTTCCGAAGGTTTTTACTCTCCGGCGGCGTGTCCGGCATGAGGTCGTTCGGACTGTTGTTTTCGCCGGGCCTGGAATGATTATCGGACTCGTCCTGTTCGGACGGTTGCTTATTTGCATGTTCGTCGTCCACTTGTGTGCCCTCCTGTATTGCGGGGTCATTAGGAGCGTTGTTGTTGTCGAGGCGCGACTTAGGGCGGCGTCTGCGCCACCGTTTTGGTTGTTTGTCGGCGGGGTTATCTTCTGCCGCAGCCCATTGGTCCTCGTTATCGCTCTCCTTTGGGGTATCCACCATATATACGTCGTATGACGAGGTGGTCCTCCCATGACCTATAGGCGCTGGTTCTTGTTCGTCTCCGGCATCGTCGTCCATACCGACGATGTCTTCGGAGTCATAGTCTAGCATGTCGGTTAGGTCGTTGACAGTGGCTACAAAGTGGGTGGTGGGTGGGCTCTGAATTTCTTCATCGTCCGTATCCCAACCATCCTGGCCATAGTCCGGTCGGGACTCTCCTGATAGCGAGAGATGCTTTAGCAAATTTAGGATGTCGCCAAAGGGCGAGTGTTGGAAGATGTCCGTGGCGATGAGTTCCATAACCGGCGCCCAATCAGATTCGATTGGTAGGGGCGGCGGAGGTCCGGAGTACGGCAAGGAGTCCGGCACCTCGAAATCACGAGTTTTGTGAGGGACAAGGTTAGTGTTCGGCTCCATCGCCGTGGAAGTTGAAGCCCCCGAGGTGGCGTCCATCCACCGGTCCTCGATCTGGGCGATCGGCTCTGGACTAAGGGCCGAAGCGGATTCGAGTGCGGCCACCAAGGCACTGTTCGGCGGCAGAGCTAGTTCATGCCCATCATAATAGTGCGGCGTGCTTGGCTGTGGCTCGAGCCCGTCGAAGATCAAGTCTCCGCGGACGTCGGCCGTGAAGTTTAGACTTCCGAATCTGACCTGACGGCCAGGGGCATAGCTTTCGATCTGCTCCAGATGGCCAAGCGAATTAGCCCGCAGTGCGAAGCCGCCGAATACGAAGATCTGTCCGGGGAGAAAAGTCTCACCCTAGACAGCGTTGTTGGTTGAAGATGCCATCGAGCCTATCGGTTACGACATAGAGGAACTCTCAATGAAAGCACCAATGTCGGTGTCAAAACCGGCGGATCTCGGGTAGGGGGTCCCGAACTGTGCGTCTAGGCGGATGGTAACAGGAGACAAGGGACACGATGTTTTACCCAGGTTCGGGCCCTCTCGATGGAGGTAAAACCCTACGTCCTTCTTGATTAATATTGATGATATGGGTAGTACAAGAGTGGATCTACCACGAGATCAAGGAGGCTAAACCCTAAAGCTAGCCTATGGTATGATTGTTGTGATGTATGTTGTCCTACGGACTAAAGCCCTCCGGTTTATATAGACACCGGAGGAGGCTAGGGTTACACAGAGTCGGTTACAATGGTAGGAGATCTACATATCCGTATCGCCAAGCTTGCCTTCCACGCCAAGGAAAGTCCCATCTGGACACGGGACGGAGTCTTCAATCTTGTATCTTCGTAGTCTTGGAGTCCGGAGGACGATGATAGTCCGGCTGTCCGGACACCCCCTAGTCCAGGACTCCCTCACCCGCGCTCCGACCGTTGTCTCTGCAAACAGGACAGCGCCTCAAGGGTAAATCATAATCCAGAGGGGAATCCTATTCGGAGGATAGGGTTTTTAGTTCGGTTTACACACGACGCAGGGAGCAGTCCAGGATAGTCGGCTGTAATGGCCACTAAGGTGCCATCCCAGCTCGCTTGATGAAATACCCCGTTGACAAGCTCCACAGTGATATCCGGATCTTCTTTGAGTCCTGGATCTAGGGCCCTTCCAGGGTCCTCTGGTTGCGGGGAGGGGCTGAAGATTCCTTCTACGGGCCTCCTCAGTTCCTGCTTAGAAGCATTGATGCAAGTAATCTTAGCAGAAGAATGCTAGAGTAAGTGAAGCAGGGAAAAGAATGGCAACTTACCCACTCTGGGGGGTTGTACATGGAGAAACCATCCCGCATTTTTATGCGAAGGAATTCCTCCTCTTCCCCTTTGGAAAAATCGGACAATATCCTTGCCAAAGCGGCAGTGGAGTCCGGACCCTTACGGCCGCAGCGGGTGGCGTCGTCTTCCCCATTGAAATGCCACATGGGCTTCCCCCGATATTGGAGCGGTTGCACTCCCCGCCTTATGCATATTGCCATGACCTCAACTATCGTCAGTCCGGATTTAGCCAGTAGCTTTATCCTGTTCATCAGGAAGTATATTTCCCTTGTGTCCTCTTCTTGAGGGCCCTGGGGGCGCCAGCTTAGGCGTGCCCTCGGCGGGGCGTTGCTAAACTTGGGGAGACCTGTCCGGACTGGATCCGGAAGGGGAACATCGTCTATATAGAACCACTCTGAAGGCCAGTTTTCTGGTGCCTTCTCAGGAGTGTCGGACAGGTATCCGGTCTCGGCAATGCTCCATACTTCGGCCCCGCCCACTTGACATAGGGTCTCTCCCTGGGTGCGGGGGACGAGGCAAAACAGCTTCCTCCATAATCCGAAGTGTGGTTCGCAGCCTAAAAACAGCTCGCAAAGGGCGAAATACCCCGCTATGTGCAGAATGGAGGCAGGGGTAAGGTTGTGTAACTGGAGGCCATAGAACTCTAGGAGCCCGCGAAGAAACGGGTGGATAGGAAACCCGACGCTCCTCAGCAGATGTGGGATGAGGCATATACGCTCCTCCGGAGATGGGTTAGGAGATCCCTCAGCTTGTTCCCCTCCGTCATAAGTGGCTATTCCAGCTTGGACGGGGACCATGAACGCCGGTGGGAGGAACCCTTGGGTTTGTAACTCTATCAAACGACTATGAGGAACTGAACACTCTCCCCAATCCCCCGACTTGGAACGAGAAGGGCGAGCAGAAGAGCTACGACGGTCGGCCATGCTGGAATGGTTTTTCGTGGAGCGCTCTGTTGGATGCTAGCTCTAGGAGGAAGAGTGAGGTTTGGATATGAGAATCCCCGTCCCTTCAAATAGACGGTCAGCCCGGAGGATCGAAGGTGGCAAATGCAAAAATTCCTCAACTCCTCGCATTCATTCGACACGTAGAGATGGTCATTACTGAGGCACTGAAGCCGAGGAGCACAACATTGATTGGAGGCCAGACACTATTTGTCGTAACAGGTACTTTGGAGTATTCGGAGGAGGAACCCGCCTTGCAATGCCAAAGACAATACTGCGCGCCGGACTCATCGTCATTGAAGCCTGGTTCAGGGGCTACTGAGGGAGTCCTGGATTAGGGGGTATCCGGACAGCCGGACTATGTACAACGTCTGGACTATTGAAGCGTGAAGATACAAGACTCAAGACTTCGGCTCGTGTTCAGATGGTGTCGTGGTTCTAAGTCTGACAGTAGAGTGGGGGGTAGGTATGGAGAGGCAAGGTCCTAGCTATGGAGAGGTTGTGAACACAAGCGATGTACGAGTTCAGGCCCTTCTCGGAAGAAGTAAAAGCCCTACGTCTCGGAGCCCTGAGGTGGTCGAGTGGATTATGTGTATAGGTGTTACAAGAGTGCGAACCCTTCTGCCTGTGGAGGGGGGTGGCTTATATAGAGTACGCCAGGACCCCTGCCAGCCCACGTAATGGAGGGTTTAATGTATATTAAGTCTGGGGCGTTACTGGTAACGCCCCACATAAAGTGCCTTAACTATCATTAAGTCTATTCAATTACAGGCCGTTGCAGTGCAGAGTGCCTTCTGACCTTCTGGTGGTCGAGTGTATCTTCATGGTCGAGTGAATCTCCATGGTCGAGTCCTTCTGGTCAGTCGAGTGGGTTCCTCGTTGGTCGACTGGGAGGTGATCTCTTCTAAGGATGTCCCTGGGTAGGACATTTAGGTCAGGCCTATGACCCTACCCTAGGTACATGAATCCATCAGATGGGACTCTCCTTTACGTGGAAAGCAAGCTTGGCGATCAGGATATTGTGTTTCCTTTCTTGTAACCGACTCCATGTAAACCCTAGCCCTCTCCGGTGTCTATATAAACCAGAGAGGTTGGTCCTTAGAAGGCCGATCACAATTACAATCATACCATCATAGGCTAGCTCTTAGGGTTTAGCCTCTACGATCTCATGGTAGATCTACTCTTGTACTACCCATATCATCAATATTAATCACGCAGGAAGTAGGGTTTTACCTCCATCGAGAGGGCCCAAACCTAGGTAAACATCTGTGTCCCTTGCTTCCTGTTACCATCAGCCTTGACGCACAGATCGGGACCCCCTACCCGAGATCCGCCGGTTTTGACACCAACAATGGTGGTGAAATACCTGTCTTCTTTTATGACGCTCTTGGCCCATCTGACACGGAACATCGGGACCTTCTCTCCAGCGTAGCTCAGCTCCAAGATCTCCTCAATCCTTCTGTAGTATCTGCCCTTGTCGTTACCGGTGTAGGATTCCATCGTTACCCCGGAGTTCTGATAAACATCGCTCTTCATGTCCTTTCCCTTGGTGTAGAATGTGTAGCCGTAGATATCGTACGCCTCATACGTCATCAGGTTGTGCTCGGCGCCCTGTGACAAGGCGAATATGAGTTGTTCTTCTTCGGAAGAATCCTCATGTAAAGGGTACGACGGAAGCTTCTGCTTGACCAACGCGTGAAACATGAGTTGTGCTCTTTGATTATATCTCCGTCCGTCCTCTATTGGCCTCGGTCATTGTACGTCTTCTCAATAAAGGTTTTGTGCTCTACCACCCAAGGATCGACCATGTCTATGTGTTGTAGCGCGACTAAGTTTGCTCTTTCAAAGTCGGCGAGTCGACCCTCGAAGTCGACATGCATTTCACGGCGACCCTCACGGTGACCCCATCCAGCGAGCCTGACGAGGTTCTTGTTGACGGGCAGACCAACGGGGTTCTCGATGCCTAGATAATTCATGCAGTAGGAGATGCACTCTTCGGTCAGAAAGCCCCTGGCTATGCTTCCCTTTGGATGTGACATGTTGCGAATGTATCCTTTGATGACACCATTCATCCTTTTGAACGGCATCATGCTGTGCAGGAATGTCGGCCCGAGTTGGATGATATCCTCCACGATATGGACCAACAGATGCACCATAACATCGAAGAATGCGGGCGGGAAGTACATCTCAAGCTCGCATAGTATCACCACGATCTCTTCCTGTAGCCTTCTGAGTTGCCTCACGCCAACCGACTTCCGAGAGATGACGTTGAAAAAGTTGCATAGGCCAAATAGCATTTCATGGACGTGCGCGTCCATGATCCCACGAATTGCAACTGGAAGTATCTGCGTCATCGGCACCTGACAGTCGTGAGACTTCATCCCGCTGAACTTCTGTTTCGCTGGGTCTAGGTATCGGCTTATCTTCCCCGCGTAACTGTAAGGAAGTTTTACTCATATGAGGCAGGTGAAAAACTGATCGATCTCCTCCTGACTTAGAGTGAAGCACGCGGGAGGGAAGTCATTTCCGGTCTTCTTGGCCTTTTTGCCTTTGCGACGACTTTCCGTGTCCTGCTTCGCCTAATCATCATCATCATTAGCGTGAAGCTCCTCCCTGATGCCCATTGATTTCAAGTCTGCCCTTGCTTTTGGCCCATCTTTGGTCCTCTCTGGCATGTTGAGCAGGGTACCAAGTAGACTCTCGCACACATTCTTCGTGATATGCATGACATCAAGGCTGTGAGGCACATGGTGGATCTTCCGGTACGACAAGTCCCAGAAAACAGACCTCCTTTTCCATACCTTCAGCAGCGGCTCTGGCGCCTTTTGCTTCTTTCCCGACTCTGGCGCCTTTTGCTTCTTTCCCTGCAGTGGGCAATCTTTCCAATTTTTCAACAACTCATCTATTTCCTCGCCGCTCCTCATACGCGGGCGTCTTCGGGTTTCGGTTTCACCATCGAACAGATCCTTGTGTTTCCTCCACGGGTCATCGTCGCGAAGCCACCTTCGATGTCCCATGAACACGATTTTCGAAGACCCGGGATCTCTATCTAGCTGGCGATATGTTGTGTCATCCATGCACCTGACGCATCCAGAAAATCCGTGGACCACCTGCCCCGCGAGATATCCGTAACCGAGATAGTCATGCACCGTCGTGAGCAGTGCGACTCTCATAGGGAAATATTCTTTCTCTGCGGCGTCCCACGTATTGGCTGGCGTTTTCCACAGCGTGTCTAGCTCCTCTTTCAGCAGCCCCAGATACAGATTGATATCGTTCCCTGGTTGTTTCGGCCCTTCAATTAACATACTCATGTGAATGTACTTCTTATTCATGCAGAACCAGGGGGGAAGGTTGTACATCCACACTGTCGGTGTCAAAACCGGCGGATCTCGGGTAGGGGGTCCCAAACTGTGCGTCTAGGCGGATGGTAACAAGAGACGAGGGACACAATGTTTTTACCCAGGTTCGGGCCCTCTCGATGGAGGTAAAACCCTACGTCCTGCTTGATTAATATTGATGATATGGGTAGTACAAGAGTAGATCTACCACGAGATCAAGGAGGCTAAACCCTTGAAGCTAGCCTATGGTATGATTGTTGAGATGTATGTTCGTCCTACGGACTAAGGCCCTCCAGTTTATATAGACACCGGAGAGGCAAGGGTTACACAGAGTCGGTTACAATGGTAGGAGATCTACATATCCGTATCGCCAAGCTTGCCTTCCACGCCAAGGAAAGTACCATCCGGACACGAGCCGGAGTCTTCAATCTTCTATCTTCGTAGTCTTGGAGTCCGGCGGATATTGATAGTCCGGCTGTCCGGACACCCCCTAGTCCAGGACTCCCTCAGTAGCCCCTGAACCAGTCTTCAATGGCGATAAGTCCGGCGTGCATAATGTTCGGCATTGCAAGGCGGGTTCCTCCCTTGAATAATCCGGAGAAGATAATGAACACCAGGATAGTGTCCGGCTCTGCAAAATAAATTCCACATTCCACCATAGAGAGAATAAAATATACACTTAGTTCAATCTGCTGACGTATTATGCGGCGTGACATCACACCGCAGCCAAGCCCTCGTTTGAATCGTTTTTTACTATTCCACCTCAGCACGTGTAGCGAAGCGGTTTCCTTGGCACGTCTTGTCGAAGCAGATATCGTGTTCCCCTTATTCCGGGATCCTCATCAATACATGTGTGGGTAACCCAACCGTTCCCGTCACCCCGCCTCCTCTATCGAAGGGGAATCTTAAACGGTCACGGAGACGGCCCTTGGTATTTCTCCCCCTTTATAAGAGGACCAAGGCCAGCCCTCGTTCTTCAATCTCGCATCGAATCTTTTCCCCGCTCTCCAGTTCCAACACCCAGAGCCTCAGATTCGAGCACTTCGGATCCTCAATCATGTCCGGCTCCGACCTCCAGGGCCGGTGGATGCCCTCCTCCGTCACGGAGGAGGACATACTGAAGTTGCGTGAGGCCAAGTACCTGGCCTACGAGGTCTCGCACAGGTTGCCTACCCAAGGGCAGGCCGTGCCAGCCCCCGAGCCCGGCGAATACGTCGTTTTCGTATCCCACCTCCGCCGGGGATTAGGCTTCCCGACGGATCCCTTCATGAGAGGGCTCCTGTTCTACTATGGGCTGGACTTTCACGACTTGGCTCCAGAGTCCATCCTCCATATCTCCGCATTCATCATTGTCTGCGAAGCCTTCCTCCGCGTCATCCCCCACTTCGGCCTATGGCTGAAGACCTTCAAGGTGGTGCCGAAGATGATCGGGGGGCGTCAAGCGGAGTGCGGCGGGGCGACCATAAGCAAGAAGGTTGATGCCCCGTGGCTCGAGGGTTCCTTCCAAGAGGAACTTGGATTGTGGCAGCAGGAGTGGTTCTACATCACCGCTCCAAGGGGCAGCAAGCAAAAGCCACCGCCCTCATTCCGCTCGGGACCTCCACGCCAACTGATGTCGTGGGTCAACCAAGGGCTCAATTGGGGGCCGCCCGAAGACATGCCCTTACTGCAGGGCCGGATTCGAGATCTCCAAGCAGGGGAGATCGACCTGGTCAAGGTGATGCAGGTCATGCTAATCAGGCATCTTCTGCCCTGGAAACGTCGTCCTCTCCGTTTATGGGAGTTCAATCCAGAGGGACCTCGAATTCTCCAACACTTCATGGGTGCGACACCTGTGGAGATGTACAAGTTGTTCTTCGGACCACAGGTGGCGTGTCCGGATTTAGCCGAGGATGCAGGTCTAAGCCGCGATCACCTGGATACTCAGGTAAGTAGCTCAGAGTCCGAACATTCTGTGTGCGTGCCTTTCTAGAGTTCACCTCCTGACCCTTTGTTCTTTACAGGAATGGGTGGCGCGATCAAGGCTGATAAGGTGTCCGGCCCCCCTCCCAGAGACCGCACTGGAGCCCGTGCTGGTCAGAATGTTGGAGGTTGCTCCCACAGAAGGGGACAGCGGGGAAAACAGAGGAGCTAATGTTCCGCCCAAAGGGGCGACTGAAGAGGAGGGAACCAAGAACCCCTCCCTTCAGAGGGAGAAGAGGACCGCCTCCGAAGATCCGGAGGCCCAAGCCCCTAAGCGTGGGAAGAAATCCTCACCGGGGGGTCCGGCGTCCGGAGAGAATCCGGACGCACAATCATCGCCGAAGGACCAGCCCTCCAACGAGCCGTGAGTATGAAAGAGGGAATTAATTAGTAAGGAAATACCTTCATTTGTGCTTCCGTAGGTAACCGAAGTATTTATATCGCAGTTCGGATCTGCAGCCTTCTCAGATGAGTTCATCTTCGAGGGACCTTCTTCCGGAGATGATGGAGAGCGATACGCCTCCATCCGCGGCGCCGCCAGATGAGGCAGGCGAAACCGAAGTGTCATCATGGAGGGTATCCCCGAGTCCGGAGGGGCCGGAGAATTCGGCACCTACTAGTATCCGGCCGGGAGAACTGAAGAATCTGCTTGAGAGGGCATCCATTTCAGAAGATCACTGCGCGTTAATGCGTATGGTGATAGGAAGGATTTCGTCCGCTGAGAGCGGATTGCGTAATGCCGCCATGAGTTTGCTGGCAGGTTTTGAGGTATGCAGAAATGACGCATCCCTTTGTATTTTAACAGTATTGCACATAAAAATGCGCACTGTATAGATAGTAGCCCCTGAGACTCGGTAGGTTGTCGAAAACGACAGCATGCCGAGGATCAAAATCTCCAAATCTCAGGTAATGAATACCGCCGTCCTGATACAGGTGGCGGATAGTCCGGGGGCCAGCCGGACTAATGAGTTTGCCGAACTAAGTCGGCAACTTGACGTGGCAGATGCTGACATCGCACTTGTCAACCGGCGACTTGACGAGTCGCAAGGTAAATAAATTCTCCGCAGTTGCTTTATTTAAGGGGGTCGAAGCCCTCCTCTGATAAATTGTATGCTGTTGTACAGACGGTGCTGCTGCTGTGGAGGGCCTTCGGGCCGAACTTTCTCAAGCTAAGGAGCGAGCCCGAAGGAGTGATGCGGCTGCCTCGAAGGCGGCCGAAGAGTTGAAGGCCAAAAAGGCTGCGCACTGCCTAAGCAGGGCGGAGGTGGCCGAATTGGCCATGAAGGTAAAGGATGCTGCCGACCGCTATGACGCTCTTGAAAAAGAGCGTCTATCGGAGCGGGAAGACCTGAAGAAGGCCACCGCCGAAGCCAAGGATGCCCGTTCTGCAATCCGGGCTATGAAGGAGGAACTGCGCCAGGCCGGAGAGATCGTGGCTGGCAAGCCTATTCTGCTGCGTCGCCGGTTTATGGATGCCAAGTATGCTCGATTTGAGCGGATGTGGAGTCCGGAAGATCCGTATATGGATTTGGCTGCAAGTGCGGCTGATGACGTTGAGCACTTCCGGAGCCAGGAGGATCATGAGACGGAAGAGTTATATTGGTCTCAATTCCACAGTCCGGATCGCTCACTTCCGTTGACGGACCGGCTGGCCGTGTGGGCCGAGCTAAATAGATTGTCCGGACTTGCCATGACTGACATCGTGGCACATGTCTGGCCAGAGAGGTCCAAGGCGACGAGCTACTTTGGCTTGCTGCAGCAATTCCTTGGAGCGGTGCCACATATAAAGGATATGAAGCGGTCGGCCTGCATCGAGGGCGCGCGGATGGCTCTTGCCCGTGTGAAGGTGCATTATCCGGAGATGGATGCCACCGCCGTTGCCACTCAGGGTCCGGATGAAAGCCGGCTCCCTGCCAAGCACTCCTTCGGAGAAGTCATGCGCGGTGCTCGTAAAATAGAGGCGCAGTGCTCAAAGAATGTAACGTTCAAATGAACGCATTAGCTTGTAAATCAATGATTATGGTATAACTGCTTTTTATACTTGTGCGTCCAAGTGATAAAACTTCTCCTGTGCGGCCGTTTACGTATACTTGTGTATAACCTGAAAGATGCAGTCTTCGGCTTCAGCCCCCTCGCACAAGGTGCTGGGGTGTTCGCAAAATAGCGCATTTTCACACTTAATCCAACGTCTCGGTCCTGTTATAAGGAGGTGGTAGCGTAGCGAACGAGGCAATCCGTACTATAATGCTTTATCTCTTTCACTTAGCCAATGGAGCTCGAGGGTGGGGCTACGATATAGCCCCTGATGACACCGCACATCTCCGGATTCGGGGTGCGTATATGCCTGACCGGGAAACGGTCCTTCGTCAAAGCGGGGAATTCTAAACACTCCGATAGTCGATCGAGTGGCTGACCAGACTCTTGCTGTATCATGACAGTCAGTTTTCGGCTTTCTCTACTGAGGTGCTCGCCCAGCCGAACTGGGGCACAATCGCAGTAGTTCTCCTGGTGTCGCGTTAGCCGATGATACGGAACGTAAGGCAGCAAAACACAGGAGCCGGGCAAACCCAACATTTGACCAAAGACATGATTCGGAGCTGATGCATATAATGCCTTACTCGAGACGCCGAACACTCCCGAAGGTGTTCGGACTTTATAATAATGGGCAGGATTATGCCCTAAGCCCCTAATGTCCACGTACGGGCGTGGTCTTCTGACGCGGCCGATGCCAAAGCGTCAGGCTCCGCTTTGGCTATAGGAAGGAGCCAAGGGAGAGTAACAATAAGAGACAGTAATAAAAAGGTCTACGCAGGGTCTTAATCTGAAAAGAATCCTTGCAACGGGTCCCTACTGCACGTCTGCGCCTGTGTCTCCGTTGCGCCGTTATCCTGGACGGGTACGCACGTTGTTCATCTGTAGAAAGAGAGGAACGTTTAGTTTTTAGAAACAGTTCCTGCGAAAAATATGTAAAAGAAGAAATATAAATAATTAAGGCAAGGTTTATATGAAACTGCAGTGATTTGTGCGTGCAGCCCCTTGTGAAGGGGTATGCGGCTAGGTAGCCCCTAGCCTGCTGAGCCCGGATTCGTCTATCCGAGTCCGGGGTCCTTGAGTGACCCTCGCACTGAAATGGCGCCATGTGGACCGGGCATCTTGAGTGTAAGAGACGCGTAATGTGGTATGGCGTTGAAGCGGACAAAAGCCTTTCGTCCCAACAGTGCTTGATATTCACTTTTAAATGGGACGATATGAAAAATTAATTTTTCGCGTCGATAATTGTTCGGCGATCCGAACACAACTTCTAGTAATGTCGAGCCTGTGCACTTGGCGTAAGGCCCTGGCGTCACTCCTTTGAAGGAAGTGCGGCTGTGTCGAATTTTGGTAGGGTCTATCCCCATCCTACGGATTGTGTTTGAATATAGCAGGTTTAAGTCACTGCCTCCGTCCATTAGGACGTTAGTGAATTGCAATCCGTCTATTATGGGATTCAATATCAGGGGAGTCCGTCCCGCGTTTCGAACGCTTCTGGAATAGTCCAGGTGGTCGAAAGTGATTGGCTTTGATATCCAATCTCTACGGTCTGCTGGGTTGGACCGTGCGAAGCTCTTTTTAGGAAGTGCCGCACTATTTTTCCGTGTCATCACATGAAGTGAGTTTACTGCTTTGACCCCTTGTGGGAAAGTCTTTTGTTTTTCGGTGCCCTGCTGGCGGGGTTTATCTTCTTTGCTTGACGCGTCGAGCCCCTTGTGTTCGGCATTTAATCGGCCGGACTGTTTGAAAACCCAACAATCCCTGTGGGTGTGATTTGCAGGCCTTCCGGGGGTACTGTGGATTTGACATATCCGACCCAGAATTTTGTGTAGGTTTGACAGTTCGTCACTGTCATCCTTGAGGGGCTGAGTTTTGTTATTGGTCCGCGAGCTTTTGAATCCGGCGTTGACTGTCGTGCTCTTTGGGCTTTTTTCTTTATTCCGGCGCTGCTCTTTTCTGCGCCGTGATTTTCCGTTTCCATCTCTTATCTCGGACGTACTTGGGTCGCTGGTGCTGCTTCTTGCTAGCCAGCTATCCTCTCCCGCACAGAAGCGGGTCATGAGGCTTGTTAACGCGGTCATTGTCCTCGGTTTGTCTTGACCGAGGTGCCTGGCAAGCCATTCGTCTCGGACATTGTGCTTGAAAGCTGCTAAGGCTTCGGCGTCGGGACAGTCGACTATTTGGTTCTTTTTGGTAAGAAACCTGTTCCAGAATTTCCGCGCTGACTCTCCGGGCTGTTGAGTTATATGACTTAAATCATCTGCATCCGGAGGACGGACATAAGTCCCTTGAAAATTTGCTCTAAACGCTTCCTCGAGCTCTTCCCAACTTCCAACAGTGTTTTCTGGGAGGCTTTTGAGCCAATGACGGGCTGGCCCTTTGAGCTTGAGGGGTAGATATTTTATGGCGTGGAGATCGTCTCCTCTGGCCATATGTATATGCAGTATATAATCTTCTATCCAGACTCCAGGGTCTGTTGTTCCATCGTAGGCCTCTATATTTATGGGTTTAAACCCTTCTGGGAATTCATGATCCAGTACCTCATCGGTGAAACATAGTGGGTGTGCGGCGCCCCTGTACTTGTATGTGCCGCTATCGTCGGACACTTGACGTGTTGCTTTGCTTCCTGGGGCTTTCTTTTTGGGTCCGTAGATGGACCTGGCTGGGCCATTGGACGGTGGAGGCTCTATGGCCTCCTCGTCGAATTCTGGTAGCAGCTTACGCTTCGGGTAGCTCTTCGATTGGTGGCCATTGCCATATTTATCTACGGTTTTGAGTACTTTGCTCCATCTTATTCTGAGCGTGTCTTCCGCTGTTTTCAGCTTCCGCTTTTCCTTCTTCAGGATTCTTGCTGTAGCGATGAGCCTGCGCTTTAAAAGTTCTTGTTCGACGGGGTCCTCGGGCGCGACGAGTTCGTCGTCATTGAGGCTTGCTTCGTCTTCGGAGGGAGGTGTATAGTTATGATCCTCAACCTCTTCGTCTGCCGCCCTTTCGTGAGGGCTTGCTTCTGCATCCTCCTGCGCTGAGTCTTGCTGGAGGGGGTTGTCTTCGGCACTCTCTGGGGTATTGTTATTTCTTGTGCCGGAATCTCTATTCTTGCTGTGGCGGGATTTAGAGCGGCGCCGCTGACGCTGGCGTTTGGGCTGCTTCTTTAAAGAGTCTGCCTCCGCTGCTTTTTCGCCATCCCCTTCTTTTGGGGTATCCACCATGTATACGTCATATGACGAGGTGGCCTTCCAGTGCCCTGTAGGCGCTGGTTCCTGTTCATCTCCGGCATCGTCGTCCATGGCGTCGATGTCATCGGAATCGTAGTCTAGCATGTCGGTTAGATCCTCGACAGTGGCTACAAAGTGGGTGGTGGGTGGGCTCTGAATTTCTTCATCGTCCGAACTCCAACCATCCTGGCCATAGTCCGGCCAGGATTCTCCTGATAGCGAAAGACGCTTCAGTGAATTCAGGATATCGCCGAAAGGCGAGTGTTGGAAAATGTCCGCGGTGGTGAATTCCATAACCGGCTCCCAATCCGGATCAATTGGTAGGGGCGCGGGAGGTTCGGAGTCCGGCGAGAAGTCTGGCACCTCGGATTCACGACTTTCGCAAGGGACAAGATCGATGTTCGGCTCCATCGCCGTGGATGTTGAAGCCCCCGGGGCGGCGTCTATCCACCGACCCTCGATCTGGGCGATCGGCTCCGGGCTAATGGCCGAAGCGGATCCGAGTGCGGCCACCAAGGCACTGTCCGGCGGCAGAGCTAGATCGTGCTCATCGTCACAGTGCGGCGCGCTTGGCTGTGGCTCGAGTCCGTCGAAGATCAAGTCTCCACGGTCATCGGCCGTGAAGTTTAAGCTTCCGAATCTGACCTGACGGCCAGGGGCGTAGCTTTCGACCTGCTCCAGATGGCCAAGCGAATTGGCCCGCAGTACAAAGCCGCCGAATACGAAGATCTGTTCGGGGAGAAAAGTCTCACCCTGGACAGCATTGCTGGTTGAAGATGCCATCAAGCCTATCAGTGACGACACAGAGGAACTCTCAGTGAAAGCACCAATGTCGGTGTCAAAACCGGCGGATCTCGGGTAGGGGGTCCCAAACTGTGCGTCTAGGCGGATGGTAACAAGAGACGAGGGACACAATGTTTTTACCCAGGTTCGGGCCCTCCCGATGGAGGTAAAACCCTACGTCCTGCTTGATTAATATTGATGATATGGGTAGTACAAGAGTAGATCTACCACGAGATCAACGAGGCTAAACCCTAGAAGCTAGCCTATGGTATGATTGTTGAGATGTATGTTCGTCCTACGGAATAAGGCCCTCCGGTTTATATAGACACCGGAGAGGCTAGGGTTACACAGAGTCGGTTACAATGGTAGGAGATCTACATATCCGTATCGCCAAGCTTGCCTTCCACGCCAAGGAAAGTACCATCCGGACACGAGCCGGAGTCTTCAATCTTCTATCTTCGTAGTCTGGGAGTCCGGCGGATATTGATAGTCCGGCTGTCCGGACACCCCCTAGTCCAGGACTCCCTCACACACAAACACCGGCCAGGTGCTATGTGTGCTTCTCTGGCTGCCAAACGGATTGACTCCATCAGTGCTCGCGCCCAGCATGATTTTCCTTGGATCCTTCCCAAATTCTGGGTGTTCGAAGTTCAACGCTTGCCACTGGCTCCCATCCTTAGGGTGACTCAGCATCTTGTCTTTTTTATTTATCTCCGGATCATTTGCATTATCTTCTCACTTCTTCTCCTCCCTATCCGCGTGCCAACGCAGGAGCTTTGCTACCTTAGGGTCCGCGAAATACCGCTGCAGGCAAGGAGTGATCGGAAAGTACCACACCACTTTTCGAGGAGCTTTCTTCCTCTTCTTGTATCGAGTGACACCGCACACCGGACATATGGTAGACTTTGTGTTCTCATCCCGATGAATTATGCAATTGTTCATGCACACGTGGTATTTCACGTGCGGTAAATCCAAAGGAATCATGATTTTCTTCGCCTTCTCGAAACTGGTCGGGCACTTGTTCCCCTTGGGAAGACGTTCATGCCAGAATGACATGTTCTCGTTGAAGCATGCGTCGGTCATTTTGTGTTTTACATTCATCTCCAGAGCCATGAGTGTTACTTTCAGGCGGGTATCCTCGGGCCTGCATCCTTCATACAATGGAGTAACCGCGTCTATCTCCAATTGATCTAGCTTGGCTTTCTCTCGGGCGGCAGCTCTTGCATTATCCATCTGCTTGAGAAGCACCTCTTGAATATGAGGGTCCTGCACCCAGCCCATCGATGGCCCATTGTCGTCTGCTCCGCCGGCATCTTCATCTTCATGATCATGCCCTTCGTCTGCTCCGGCATCTTCATCATCATCATGTCCTGCATCTTCTACATGATGACTGTGTATAGCATCACCGTCGTGATCATGTCCTGGAGATTCTTCGTCTTCTCTCCCGCCCGAGCCGCGGTGGTTGTCTTGCTGCCCTTCCTAATTTCTTGCCCGGCCCCCATGGATGACTTCATAGTCATCTTCATCACCTTGCCACCGATAGCCATCCATGAAACCACGCAAGATTAGGTGGTCCCACACCTGCCTGGAACCCGGGTCCGCAATAAGGCTCTTCAGCTTGCATCTTCGACACGGACATCTTATCTCCATCTCGTTCTTTTGAAGCATCTCAGCCTCCGTGGATCTCAAAAACCTATTCACGATGCCTTCGGTCATCGTGCGGACCATGGTCGCCTGCGGGGTAGAGAAAAACGATATTTTAGAACCAAGAAAAAATTTGGCATGACTTTCCCTAAAAATAGGACCAAAAAGAATGCATAGTGCCAAAATTCTCGCCGAAACGGAAATGAATCAACATTCCGGCAAAATATTGGCAACTATCGCATTTCAAATACCGGTACCTGAAAACACAAACATATATGCAACACCACAAACATATGCAACACCACAAACATACATAGATCTAGCTAGGCCATAAAAAGTGCATGTGCGCGTTGTTGGAGGGAGAACAACATAAAGATAGCTTCCCCCTTACTTACCTATCAAAAAAGGTAATTTGACCACTTAATTTGGATGAATCTATGGTGCAAATGAGGTGAGGAGGAGGAGGCAGCCGAGACAAGCTTGGAGGAGGGGGTGGAGAGAATGAAGTGGGGAAAGTGAGGGGGTAGGTGTGGTTGTCCAAACTATCTAGCTGGTCCCAGGTTACTAATGGCGTACCACCTACAAATGCGCCATTAGTAACCCTGGTTACTAATGGCGCACCTGCTGGTGGTGCGCCATTAGTAGTTTTGCAAAAATATATATATATACTAATGGCGCACCGAGGCACAGTGCGCCATTAGTATATATATATACTAATGGCGCACTATAGATTCCCACCATGTCCATATTTTATTTTTATCGACACCTCTATCTCTAAACATGTGGACATATTTTTTGATATCGGCTTCCACTTGAGGACAAGCGAGGTCTAAGCTTGGGGGAGTTGATACGTCCATTTTGCATCATGCTTTTATATCTACATTTATTGCATTATGGGCTGTTATTTCACGTTATGTCACAATACTTATGGCTATTCTCTCTTATTTTACAAGGTTTACATCAAGAGGGAGAATGCCGGCAGCTGGGATTCTGGGCTGGAAAAGGAGCAAATATTGGAGACTTATTCTGCACAGCTCCAAAAGTCCTGAAACTCCACGGAATTCATTTTTGGAATTAATAATAATTATTCAGCGGAAGAAACACCTGAGGGGGGCCACCCACCGTCCACGAGGGTGGGGGGCGCGCCCACCCTTACAGGGCGCACCCCCTGCCTCGTGGGCCACCTGGCAGCCCTTCGGTGCCCTTCTTCTGCTATATGAAGTCTTTTACCCTGGAAAAAAATCATAAGCAAGCTTACGGGACGAAACTCTGCCGCCACGAGGCGGAACCTTGGCGGAACCAATCTAGGGCTCCGGTGGAGCTATTCTACCGGGGAAACTTCCCTTCGGGAGGGGGAAATCATCACCATCGTCATCACCAACGATCCTCTCATCGGGAGGGGGTCAATCTCCATCAACATCTTCACCAACACCATCTCCTCTCAAACCCTAGTTCATCTCTTGTATCCAATCTTTGTACCCAAACCTCAGATTGGTACCTGTGGGTTGCTAGTAGTGTTCATTACTCCTTGTAGTTGATGCTAGTTGGTTTATTTGGTGGAAGATCATATGTTCAGATCCTTAATGCATATTAAGACCCCTCTAATTATGAACATGAATATGCTTTGTGAGTAGTTACGTTTGTTCCTGAGGACATGGGTGAAGTCTTGCTATTAGTAGTCATGTGAATTTGGTATTTGTTCGATATTTTATGAGATGTATGTTGTCTCTCCTCTAGTGGTGTTATGTGAACGTCGACTACATGACACTTCACCATTGTTTGGGCCTAGAGGAAGGCATTGGGAAGTAATAAGTAGATGTTGGGTTTCTAGAGTGACAGAAGCTTAAACCCTAGTTTATGTGTTGCTTCGTAAGGGGCTGATTTGGATCCAGCTGTTTCATGCTATGCTTAGGTTTACCTTAATACTTCTTTTGTAGTTGTGGATGCTTGCAATATGCGTTAATCATAAGTGGGATGCTTTTCCAAGAAAGGGCAGTACCCAAGCACCGGTCCACCCACATATCAAATTATCAAAGTAACGAACGCAAATCATATGAGCGTGATGATAACTAGCTTGACGATGTCAGCTTGCAAGCTTTTCTCGCACCTACCTTGGGATGCCCCATATCTGATAAAAGGCTAAAGCTGGTTGGATGATTTCCAGGCATTGATGGACAAGTTGATTATAAGAAGATTGCTGCTTGGAAGGCTAGGTGGATCTCCTCCACTGGCAGAATGGTATTAGGGCGTGTTCGGTAGTTCACCACAGCTGCAAAATCCTCAACTCCATCGCCCAAATCCAGCAGCTAGCTTCCCACCTAAACTCCAGGAGTAAGCAATCTGTTCGGTGTTGCAGCTTCTCGTTGCGAGCGATTGATGAGGTAAAAAGGCCAGAAAGTGCCTGCTTGAGGATGGGTGGTCAGGGACGGAGGAGATGGTGGCGAACGACCGGTGGTGGAGACCGCGGTTGCCGGCGTCGAAGGTGCAGACCGACGGTGGAGAGTGCGGCCGCCGACGCTGTGGGTGCAGAGCAGCGGATGAGGGCGAGCAGGGCGGGGATGGGTGGTCGGGGAAAAGGATGAGCAGGAGACGGTCCGCGACGGCGGCGGACGACCGGCGGTGGAGAGCGCGGCCGCCGGCGCTGAAGGTGCAGAGCGATGGTGGAGAGCACGGGAGCCGGCGCTGTTGGTGCAGAGCGGCGGCTAGGGTTGGGGGAAGGGGAAAAGGAGCCGCGGGTGTGGTGGAGTGGCCTCGAGGGAACGATTGGTGCAGTCCATCGATCACTTGGCGGTGGGATACACTACAAAAAAAGACACATCCGTGACATTTTGGGCCAAACAAAATTTTTTTCTGTCATACATATGACACTTCTATGACGATAATTGTGACAAAACCCGGTATCATCATAGATGTGGTGGGCTCCTACTTCTATGACAAAAAATCATGACAAAAAATGGGCTTTTCGTCCTGGGCGGGCCGGAGATGCAGCTGCATGACATTCTTTGGGCCATCCATGACGGAAAAAACCATGGTAGAAGCGAGGGGGAGGAAAATTTCGGGGAGTTGCCAGTTATGGTGGGAGAGCGATGCGTGTTTCTCTCGTACAGGTACGCGCGTGTGTGCGAGGCGTTGGCTCTAACTGAACCCGAGCGAGGCGTTGGGCTCTAACTGAACCAGAGCGATTGCACTGCAGGCTACGCGTTACTGAACCCGAGCGATTGATCGATGGCTGTTAACTGAACCCGATGGAGCGATTCCTTCGCTACTGCTGCTAACTGAAGTCGATCGATGCTGCCTCTGGGATGAACAGTGAGCGTTGCGGGTGGGGGGGGGGGGGGGTTGGATGAACAGTGAGCGGTGGCATTGCCTCTGGATGAACAGGAACCCGTGGTGTGGAGGGTTGGATGAACAGTAGATGGTGGAGGGGTGGTTGAACAGGACCCCGTGGTGTGGAGGGCTGGATGAACAGTAGACGGTGGAGGGGTGGTTGAACAGGAGTCGGTGGAGTAGCGCGCGGTTGGGGTTGGATGAACAGGAGCCCGTGGATGCTGGAGGAGGTCGACGGTAGCCCGTGGAGGCTGGAGGAGGTCGACAGTGGAGATGAACAGTATCCCGTGGAGTCCACACCCCTCTCAATGAACAGGACCCCCGTTTTGATCGTAAGAGGTCCGTTTCATCTGTTTTGCGGTACGCCACACCCCTCCTGATCAATAGGACCCCCATTTCGACCGTAGGAGGTCCGTTTCGTCCGTTTTGCGGTACGCCACACCCCTCCCAATCAACAGGACCCCCGTTTCGACCGTTGGAGCTCCGTTTCCTCCGTTTTGCGGTACACCACACCCCTCCCGATCAACAGGACCCCCGTTTCGACCGTAGGAGGTCTGTTTCCTCCGTTTTGCGGTACGCCACACCCCTCCTGATCAATAGGACCCCGTTCCGAACATAGGAGGTTCGTTTCCTCCATTCTGCGGTACACCAGGCCTCGTTTCCATCTCCCGTTCCGTCCAAGCCCTCCCGATGAACACGACCACACATTCCGTTCCGACCCAGCCAGTTGGCTCCCCATGAACACGACGACGACGTTGTTTCTCCGTTCCGACCCAGCCATGTACGTATGCGCGATAGGCGTTAGAGACCCTTCCTGTATGTACGTACGTGGCCATATTTTCTTTCTTGCACCCTCGCCGTTGTATGTACGTGTACATGCTACGTGCGCGCCTCTACTACGACACGTGCGCGCCTCTACATCCACCAGTATATATGTACGTACACATTCGCGACCAGAATGACAACGCTACGTAAGCTTCGACCAGGTGGGTCCCGACTGTCAGGCACTTCCTTGTGTGTGAAGATGTAGCTGGTGGGTCCCAGCAGTCAGGGGGCGAATCATTTTTTTTCGGACGCACTTCCTTGCATGCCAAGATGTAATTGGTGGGACCAGCAGACAGGCGGAAACGTTTTTTTCACTAAATACAGTGGCCCGTCCGGTGGGTCCCCGCTGTCAGGTGGAGGAATAATTATTTTGCGCGTAATAAGGAGGCACTTCCTTGCTGTCAGCCTCTCCACCTACAGTCCACGTTCGATGGAAGCCATTCCTTGTCCACGTTGACCACGCCGCGCCGAGAGCACCAGGGCGGTGGACGACGGCGAGGCCTAGGAAGGGGATGACGCGGAGCCGGGGAAGACACGGCAGTGGATGCCCACGCGTAGAGGAGTATGAGGGTTCACTCGTTCGGCTGCGGTGTGAGGCTGCCATCACCGCAGAATAACAGGGGGTGTGCGTGCGTATAGGGATAGCCTGCCAGCGGTGGGAGTAGTAGGGGGCGGTGAGGCCTCCGCGGCATCACAGCCGGCCACAGGCGGCAAGAGCAGGCGGCACGACCGGCGCTGCTTTGGGCGGCTGGAGCAAGAAGACCAGAGGTTGAAGAAGCACTACGGCCGTTGGATGGACATCGTACGGTCACTGGAGCTAGAATCGTTCATATTGACTAAGTTGACAAAGCCCTCCGTCCCCGTCAACTTAGTAGGCCCACAAGTCAGCTTCCCACCAAGGTGAGTCCCAGCTAGCAGGGGGAGTATTCATTTTTTTTGTGCGTAATAAAGAGGCACTTCCGGTGGGTCCGAGATGACAGCGGGTGGAACGTTTTTTCGCAAAATACGGTGGCCCGTCCGGTAGGTACCAGCAGTGAGGGGGGAAACGTTTTTTTCACGAAATAAGGTGGCCCGTCCGGTGGGTCCCTGCTGTTAGGTGGAGGAATAATTATGTTGCACGTAATAAGGAGGCACTTCCTTGCGGCCGCCGTGGACCCAGCTGTCAGCCTCTCCACGTACAGTACTCTTCCGATGGAAGTCGGTCGTTGACCATGTTGACCACGCCGCGCCGAGAGCACCAGGGCGGTGGACGACGGCGACGCCTAGGAAGGGGACGACGCGGAGCCGGGGAAGACGCAGCAGTGGAAGCCCGCGTGGAGAGGAGTACGAGGGTTCACTGGTTCGGCTACGGTGTGAGGCTGCCGTCGCCGCAGAATAACAGGGGGTGTGGGTGAGTGGAGGGATGGCCTGGCCAGCGGTGGCAGTAGTATGGGGCGTTAAGGCCTCCGCGGCAGCACAGCCGGCCACGGGAGGCAGGAGGAGGCGGCACGACCGGCGTTGCTTTGGGCGGCTGGACCAAGAAGACCAGAGGTTGAAGAAGCACTACGGCCGTTGGATGGACATCATACGGTCACTGAAGCTAGAATCGTTTATATTGACTAAGTTGACAAAGCCCTTGGTACGCTCCAACATAGTAGGCCCACAGGTAAGCCTCTGAAACGGTGCGCCCCATATGTCAAGGGGAGGAATCATTTTTTGGGCGGCCGAAGCTAAGAATATCCGAGATTGAAGAAGAAGCACGACATCCGTTGGATAGACATCCAACAGCCACTGCTGGTAGAACCGTGTGTTGACTATAATAAGTTGACAAAGCCTTGCGTACGCGTCAACTTATTTTTTTTAGGGGACGCGTCACTTGGTAGGCCCACAAGTGTGTGGCAAAGAACTTATAGCCCATTTGCGTTTTGTAAGAATGTACAACCAATTTTTGAATTCTAATGGAATTTACAACAACCCATTTACAGTTTGTTAAAAGTACAACCCATTTTCTAGCTAGGACAATGATTAATAATTTCAACCAACTGTTGGAGACAGAATTCAATAAAATTTCCCACATTTTGATGGGATCCGAAATATTTTTATCCCGAAATTTCTAGTCAGATTAAATATAAATTTGTATTACGTAAAAATCCAACGAAACATTGCACGCGCAACAATGAAAATTTAAGATTTTCAAAATCCATAAATAATATTTTATAAACTAATTTCGTGTTTGGTGCATTTTTTTATAGTTACTGCCCAGTTTTTATAATTACATCCCATTTATTATTTTTAAAGCCCATTTTCCTGTTAAGCATAATGCATCCCTCCTAGGAAAGATTTGCAGCCCAGCGGGGCGGAGAATAACAAGTTGACCTTGCCTGGGTATTCCTCAAAAAGAAGTACAGCTGGGCTAGCCATTTTCATCTTGAAAAAAGTAGTATCTGGGCTGGATATCTGGCCTGGGCTAGACGGGCCACAGCCCGCCCAGTTAATACCCTGATCTCCTCAGAACAACAACGAAATCATCGCCAAGAAAAACTTTGCAGTGCTCACGCCTCAAAAACACAAATACTGCTCAAGCTGCTTGGTCCCAGCTGTGGGCCGCACCTTGTGCAATTATCTCATTTATATTGACTACATAGGTTGACAATGGTGTGGGACCGTGATGTTAGGAAACCAGGAGAAAGCAAAAAAAATATAGTTGTACATAATAAGGAGGCACTTGTGTACGTACGGCTATGGCCCTAGTTGGTCCCTAGTGTCATCCAGTCAAAATAAAGTCATCTCCTGAATCCTCATGTTCGTTGACCATGTTAACAATGCTCGGCGCCACGGCGAGCGCAACAACTCGAAGGACAACGGAGAGGGTCTCGCAGGCCCTATGGAGGTTTGATACAGCGCTCGCTGCTCATTCAGGAAGCCAAGATCATCGGACACCTATGAGCACCTTCGAGAAACTGAGACAGCATGAAACGGTAAGGCCGCGCTTGGGAGCTCTGGTTTATTTCAAACCTGTATTAACTTACAAGTGTAATTTACTCGTCATCGGAAGGCCCGAGGTCTGTAAGTAAAACCGGCGGGTTACGCGTGTAATTTGAGAGACCAGTGTATATTTTATGAGCATTGCTTTATGGACGACATTACCAGACGATACATGCACGACGTGCGTATCATGCCATCCATGGGCAAGGCTGAAACAGCAGCTAACGGCTGGATTAGCAATCGTCTGAGTGTTGTTCAGCGTTTTTATCATGTGTGAAGTACTTCCGATATTTTACTAGTCGAAATCGACCAACCAAGCGCCTTCGCCCGTGACCATCTGCTTTAATTTATAAGCATCAGTTTTACAAGCGGTTTTGGTTGGAAAACGACGATCCAATCACGGCCTAATATCATGAGTTGGTCGGAAGATCATATGGTTCCACGTATAACCTATCCGACATGTCGTATAGGCTATGAATGAAACATCAGACGATGAACTTCTTACACACGGAAACAACAGAAGAGGATGTTCTCCTTAACAAGCAAATCACTGGCATTAGATCGACATGCAAAACAATACGAAGCATTATTCTTAGGAGGCACGGTGAATAGCTCGTGATGCCGCATACCACAACATTCCAAGCTCAACTTTGCAATCAAACACAAGGCCTGGCATTACATAGACAATATTCAGAACAAACTCTTAACACAGGAATATCTCAGCAGAGTAACTATTTACTTCTAAACTGAACTCAGGAATAGGAAAAAACACACGACACTGCTCACAGCAAGGGCGTCCCACTCAAAAATATCAAATGCATGTCTTCTGGCTAACATCAATGAGCAAATTTTGACAAGGTTTTCCAATTCCAATATATTAAACTAACGTCTTCTTGCTAACATCAATGAGCAAATTTTGACAAGGTTTTCCAATTCCAATATATTAAACTAACGTCTTCTTGCTAATATCAATGATTAAACTTTGACAAGCTTTTCCCATTCAAAATATGTAATGCCTATGATCGTGTCCTGTCCTAGCTTCTTGTACTTGTTTGGGCACTTTTTGCCCAGGGCACTCCACGTGTTGTTAAATTGCCAATGGTCTTTGCAGACTAGTCATGTCACCAGTTTCTAATAATACTCTGTAAAGCTTCTCGGTCATTTCTTCTGTAATGTACCGCATCCAGTGACTGCTTCTTTCTACAAAGTGGAACGACCAACTGGACCCAGTAACGCAGCAGTTTGCCTTGGACACATTGGCTCCTTTTGTGCAGTTCAACTAAAATCAAAGTCGAAATAAAACCGAGCTTTAATTTTGATATCCCTGTAAGCAACAATAGGTATAAGGGAAACAATTACTGAGAAATAACAGTTGATGACTTGTCTTAATGGGAAACAAAGCAGGAGAGGAGCAATTCTCTATCAGTGCGATACATTCATATTGACTGAGACATGATCTTAACAATGCCTTGGTTCAACATGTATAAAGAACGACAAAGCAGAACCTTTCCTAAAACAATGCAACTGATTCATTTTTAAAGAGACATTATCTTAACAATACCTTGGTTAAACATGTAGAAAGAACTACAAAGCAGGATAGTACCATTCCTAACAAGTGTTGCAGTTTTGAACTAAGATTCAGTAGTTAATTAATTCTGAGAGTGGCATTTCTTAATTTTACCAGCGGCATTAGATTAACGAAAAGCATAAACAGTTCCAGGGGAGAGTGGGCGCAACAACAATATGTGCTTCCATCTACTTATAAAGGGGGTGATGCAGAGTTTGTTGTAACAAAGCAACAAGCATCATGTCTGGGAAAAGACAACAATACAATAGCTTCAATTCAACATTCATTTAAAACAGTACCAATACAAGTAGCACAACATCTCAAAGCACACTGCACAATCATGTGGATGAAGGCCTGTACAGACCTTTCATGAGAACACCGGGATAAAATACGAATCTGCTAACACGAATAGGAAATCCAATCTCATTTTGTGCAGTTGCACTGAAATCAAGCAAAGTGTTTCATGTAGCGAAGCAAAATGTCGCAATACCAACAAGTTGAATAGATATCATGTGGCTGAGACCAAGATTTGAAACAACTCGACAGGAACACTGGAAACAAATCTCGATCTCCTTTTGTGCAGTTCCACCAAAATTAAGCGAAGTCACCGGTGTGGCATTCAAGTGGAACTGCACAAAACACTCTTAAAACATAAGTGTTTCGAGTAGCGAAGCAAAATGTCGCAATGGCAACAAGTTGAATCGATACCCCTGTTTTAACAGAGGCAAAAAAGGAAACAATTACTTGCCGATAAAGTAGGATGAAACAAACGGTGACAGAAAGAAGCATCTAACTTATCTTGGATGGAAAACAAAGTAGGATAGTAGCATTTCTAAAATGGTTGCATTGATTCATATTAACAGAGACACTCTCTTGAAACAACATTCGTTAAAAAATGTAATTTACTTTTAACAGTTGCATTGCTTCAATTTTCCGACGGCATTCTTAGATTAACAACAGAAAAATACTTGTATGGGACATGCTAGCACCATGTGTGTCCACACGTATAAATGGGTGATGCAGAGTATGTAGCCAATCAGCATATCTGTGTTGGTCCCTATTTGTTCTCTTTGAACTTTTTTCCTATGTGAGGGCAGCAAATCTAGTCCTGCACAAACTACCCGACCCCCCCCCCCCCCAGTTTCTTTCCCTTTTCAACAAAGAGATCGGTTCCTTACATATGTGTGTACTGGGTTACCCCCTTTTTCCCTTTTCGGCCAACAAAGCGGCTGGATAGCCAGTCTATACTACTTTTCCTCCCTCCTTTCCTCATTGAACCACGTCCTAGATACAAGCTCCGCCCCACCGCACCTTTCTTTCCTCTTTGAACCAAGACCTATATTCGACTACAGATCGAAAAAGATCCACATGCAGCTAGAGCAACGACGGTTTCAAAGAAACTTATACCTTAGGGTCGTCGGGATGTGGCAAGGCGCGCGGCGGGAGGCCGGATCTGCCCACACTACGTACGACAACGAGGAAGAAGGGGTCTGTGGCCCTCCTGCACAGGCGCTGGGTGAAAGAGAACAGCGCAGCCGGCAGTGGATTGCCTCCCTCGCCGAAGGCGATAGAGTTAACGCTACACCTCCTCCCCTTCCCGGTGCGACGGGATACGGACGCCTCCTTCACCAGCTGTGAGGGGGGGGAGAGAGACAAGAGGCCAACGCAGTCTTGTTTAGATCTAGTGAAGAGAGGGTGAGAGAATGTGAATATAGCAAACCCTAGCAAATGAACACTGAGCCTCCAGCGTGTAACATATATGTATTGCGGCGAGCGTGTGGAGAGTGCAAACCCTAGAGAACAAGCTCTGAGGCTCCCGCTTATATATATACTAATGTAGTACGGACTGAGCTCCGTTGCCTTCACTCCATCTGCTTTTGGCTGTATGACAGGTGAGCCAGCTGTTGGAGAACGTAGTAATTTCAAAAAAAATCCTATGCACACGCAAGATCATGGTGATGCATAGCAACGAGAGGGGAGAGTGTGTCCACGTACCCTCGTAGACCGAAAGCAGAAGTGTTAGAACAACGCGATTGATGTAGTCGTACGTCTTCACGGCCCGACCGGTCAAGCACCGAAACTACGACACCTCCGAGTTCTAGCACACGTTCAGCTCAATGACGTCCCTCGAACTCCGATCTAGCCGAGTGTCGAGGGAGAGTTCCGTCAGCACGACGGCGTGGTGACGATCTTGATGTACTACCGACGCAGGGCTTCACCTAAGCACCGCTACGATATTATCGAGGAGGATTATGGTGGAGGGGGCACCGCACACGGCTAAGAGATCCAAGGGATCAAATTTTGTTGTGCCTAGAGGTGCCCCCCTGCCCCCGTATATAAAGGAGCAAGGGGGGAGGAGGCGGCCGGCCTAGGAGGGGCGCGCCAAGGGGAGTCCTACTCCCACCGGGAGTAGGACTCCCTCCTTCCTTGTTGGAGTAGGAGAAGGGGGAAAGAGGGGGAGAGGAGGAAGGAAAAGGGGGCCGCACCCCTTGTCCAATTCGGACCAGAGGGGGGCTGCGCGCCTCCTTCCTTTCGGCCTCTCTCTACTCCCCGGCGAATTCGCGTAACTCTCCGGTACTCCGAAAAATACCCGAATCACTCGGAACCTTTCTGAACTCCGAATATAGTCGTCCAATATATCGATCTTTATGTCTCGACCATTTTGAGACTCCTCGTCATGTCCCCGATCTCATCCGGGACTCCGAACTCCTTCGGTACATCAAAACTCATAAACTCATAATATAACTGTCATCGAAACCTTAAGCGTGCGGACCCTGCGGGTTCGAGAACTATGTAGACATGACCTAGAACTATTCTCGGTCAATAACCAATAGCAGAACCTGGATGCTCATATTGGCTCCTACATATTCTACGAAGATCTTTATCGGTCAAACCGCATAACAACATACGTTGTTCTCTTTGTCATCGGTATGTTACTTGCCCGAGATTCGATCGTCGGTATCTCAATACCTAGTTCAATCTCGTTACTGGCAAGTCTCTTTACTCGTTACGTAATGCATCATTCCGTAACTAACTCATTTAGCTACATTGCTTGCAAGGCTTATAGTGATGTGCATTACCGAGAGGGCCCAGAGATACCTCTCCTACAATCGGAGTGACAAAACCTAATCTCGAAATACGCCAACCCAACATGTACCTTTGGAGACACCTGTAGTGCTCCTTTATAATCACCCAGTTACGTTGTGACGTTTGGTAGCACCCAAAGTGTTCCTCCGGTAAACGGGAGTTGCATAATCTCATAGTTACAGGAACATGTATAAGTCATGAAGAAAGCAATAGCAACATACTAAACGATCAAGTGCTAGGCTAACGGAATGGGTCATGTCAATCACATTATTCTCCTAATGATGTGATCCCATTAATCAAATGACAACACATGTCTATGGTTAGGAAAGATAACCATCTTTGATTAATGAGCTAGTCAAGTAGAGGCATACTAGTGACTATATGTTTGTCTATGTATTCACACATGTATCATGTTTCCGGTTAATACAATTCTAGCATGAATAATAAACATTTATCATGAAATAAGGAAATAAATAATAACTTTATTATTGCCTCTAGGGCATATTTCCTTCAGTCTCCCACTTGCACTAGAGTCAATAATCTAGTTCACATCGCCATGTGATTTAACATCAATATTCATATCTGTATATGATTAACACCCATAGTTCACATCGTCATGTGACCAACACCCAAAGGGTTTACTAGAGTCAATAATCTAGTTCACATCGCTATGTGATTAACACGCAAAGAGTACTAAGGTGTGATCATGTTTTGATCGTGAGAGAAGCTTAGTCAACGGGTCTGTCATATTCAGAGCCGTATGTATTTTGCAAATATTCTATATCCACAATGCTCTGCACGGAGCTACAATAGCTAATTGCTCCCACTTTCAATATGTATCCAGATTGAGACTTAGAGTCATCTGGATTAGTGTAAAAGCTTGCATCGCTGTAACTTTTTACGACGAGCTCTTTTATCACTTCCATTATCGAGAAACATATCCTTATTCCACTAAGGATAATTTTGACCAAAGTCCAGTGATCTACTCCTAGATCACTATTGTACTCCCTTGCCAAACAAGGGCAGAGTATACAATAGGTCTGGTCCATAGCATGGAATACTTTTATAGAACCTATGACTGATGCATAGGGAATGACTTTCATTCTCTTTCTATTTTCTGCTGTGGTCAGGATTTGAGTCTTACTCAATTTCATACCTTCGCAACACAGGCAAGAACTCTTTCTTTGACTGCTCCATTTTGAACTACTTCAAAATCTTATCAAGTTATGTACTCATTGAAAATCTTATCAAGCGTCTTGATCTATCTCAATAGATCTTGATGCTCAATATGTGAGTAGCTTTACCGAGGTCTTTCTTTGAAAAAACTCCTTTCAGACACTCCTTTATGCTTTGCAGAGTAATTCTACATTATTTCCAATCAACAATATGTCATTCACATATACTTATCAGAAATGTTGTAGTGCTCCCACTCACTTTCTTGTAAATACAGGCCTTTCCAAAAGTCTGTATAAAACCATATGCTTTGATCAACTCATCAAAGCGTATATTCCTACTCCGAGATGCTTGCACCAGTCCATTGATGGATTGCTGGAGCTTGCAAACTTTGTTAGCATCTTTAGGATTGACAAAACCTTCTAGTTGCATCATATACAGCTCTTCTTTAATAAATCCATTGAGGAATGCAGTTTTGACATCCATTTGCCAGATTTCATAAAATGTGGCAATTGCTAACATGATTCGGACAGACTTAAGCATCGATACGAGTGAGAAAATCTCATTGTATTCACCACCTTGAACTTGTCGAAAAACCTTTTTGCGACAAGTCGAGCTTTGTAGATAGTAACACTAATATCAACGTCCGTCTTCCTCTTGAAGATCCATTTATTTTCTATTGCTTGCCGATCATCGGGCAAGTCCACCACAGTCCACACTTTGTTCTCATACATGGATCCTATCTCAGATTTCATGGCCTCCAGCCATTTCGTGGAATCTGGGCTCATCATCGCTTCCTCATAGTTCATAGGTTTATCATGGTCTAGTAACATGACTTTCAGAACAGGATTACCGTACCACACTGGTGCGGACCGTACTCTCAAAGACCTACGAGGTTCTGTAGTAACTTGATCAGAAGTTTCATGATCATCATCATTATCTTCCTCACTAATTGGTGTAGGAATCACTGGAACTGATTTCAGTGATGAACTATTTTCCAATTCAGGATAAGGTACAGTTACCTCATTAAGTTCTACTTTCCTCCCACTCACTTCTTTCGAGAGAAACTCCTTCTCTAGAAAGGATCCATTTTTAGCAATGAATATCTTGCCTTCGGATCTGTGATAGAAGGTGTACCCAACAGTTTCCTTTGGGTATTCTATGAAGATGCACTTCTCCAATTTGGGTTTGAGCTTATCAGGATGAAACTTTTTCACACAAGCATCGCAGCCCCAAACTTTAAGAAACGACAACTTGGGTTTCTTGCTAAACCACAGTTCATATGTTGTCGTCTCAACGGATTTAGATGGTGCCCTTTTAACGTGAATGCAGCTGTCTCTAATGCATAACCCCAAAACAATAGTGGTAAATCAGTAAGAGACATCATAGATCGCACCATATCCAATAAATTGCGGTTAGGACGTTCGGACACACCATAACGTTGTGGTGTTCCAGGTGGCGTGAGCTATGAAACTATTCCACATTGTTTTAATTGAAGACCAATCTCGTAACTCAAATATTCGTCTCCACGATCAGATCGCAGAAACTTTATTTTCTTGTTACGATGATATTTCCACTTCACTCTGAAATTCTTTGAACCTTTCAACTATTTCTGAAATTCTTTGAACCTTTCAACTATTTCAGACGTATGTTTCATCAAGTAGATATACCCATATCTGCTCAAATCATCTTGTGAAGGTCAGAAAATAACGATACTTGCCACGAGCATCAACACTCATTGGATCGCATACATCGGTATGTATTATTTGCAATAAGTCAGTAGCTTGTTCCATTGCTCCGGAGAACGGAGTTTTAGTCATCTTGCCCAAAAGGCACGGTTCGCAAGCATCAAATGATTCATAACCAAGTGATTCCGAAAATCCATCTTTATGGAGTTTCTTCATGCGCTTTACATCGATATGACCCAAACGGCAGTGCCACAAATAAGTTGCACTATCATTATTAACTTTGCATCTTTTGGCATCAATATTATGAATATGTGTATCACTACGATCGAGATCCAACAAACTATTTTCATTGGGTGTATAACCATCGAAGGTCTTATTCATGTAAACAGAATAACAGTTATTCTTTAACTTCAAATGAATAACCGTATCGCAATAAACATGATCAAATCATATTCATGCTCAACGCAAACGCTCAATAACATTTATTTAGGTTTAACACCAATCTCGAAAATATAGGGAGTGTGTGATGATGATCATATCAATCTTGGAACTATTTCCAACACTCATCATCACTTCCCCTCAACTAGTCTCTGTTTATTATGTAACTCCTGTTTCGAGTTACTTATCCTAGCAACCGAACAAGTATCAAATACTCAGGGGCTACTATAAACACTAGTAAAGGCACACATCAAACACCTATATATCAAATATACCCTTGTTCACTTTGCCATCCTTCTTATCCACCAAATATTTAGGGCATTTCCGCTTCTAGTGACAATTTCCTTTGCAGTGTAAGCACTCAGTTTCAGGCTTTGGTCCAGCTTTGGTCTTCTTCACGGGAGTGACAACTTGTTTGCCATTCTACTTGAAGTTTCCCTTTCTTTCCCTTTGCCCTTTTCTTGAAACTAGTGGTCTTGTCAATCATCAACACTTGATGCTCTTTCTTGATTTCTACCTTCGTCGATTTCAACGTCACGAAGAGCTCGGGAATCGTTTTCGTCATCCCTTGCATACTATAGTTCATCACGATGTTCTAGTAACTTAGTGATGGTGACTAGAGAATTCTGTCAATCACTATCTTATCTGGAAGATTAACTCCCACTTGATTCAAGCGATTGAAGTACCCAGAAAATCTGAGCACATGCTCACTAGTTGAGCGATTCTCCTCCATCTTTTAGCTATAGAACTTGTTGGAGACTTCATATCTCTCAACTTGGGTATTTTCTTGAAATATTAACTTCAATTCCTGGAACATCTCATATGTTCCATGACGTTCAAAACATCTTTGAAGTCCCGATTCTAAGCCGTTTAAGCATGGTGCACTAAACTATCAAGTAGTCATCATATTGAGCTAGCCAAACGTTCATAACGTCTGCATCTGCTCCTGCAATAGGTTTGTCACCTAGCGGTGCATCAAGGACATAATTCTTCTATGCAGCAATGAGGATAAACCTCAGATCACGGATCCAATCCGCATTATTGCTACTAACATCTTTCAACACAGTTTTCTCTAGGAACATATCAAAATAAACATATGAAAGCAACAACGCGAGCTATTGATCTATAACATAATTTGCAAAATACTACCAGGACCAAGTTCATGATAAATTAAAGTTCAATTAATCATATTACTTAAGAATTCCCACTTAGACAGACATCTCTCTAGTCATCTAAGTGATCACGTGATCCAAATCAACTAAACCATGTCTGATCATCACGTGAGATGGAGTAGTTTTCAATGGTGAACATCACTATGTTGATCATATCTTCTATATGATTCACGCTCGACCTTTCGGTCTCCGTATTCCGAGGCCATATCTGTTATATGCTAGGCTCGTCAAGTTTAACCTGAGTATTCCGCGTGTGCAACTGTTTTGCACCCGTTGTATTTGAACGTAGAGCCTATCACACCCGATCATCACGTGGTGTCTCAGCACGAAGAACTTTCACAACGGTGCATACTCAGGGAGAACACTTCTTGATAATTTAGTGAGAGATCATCTTAAAATGCTACCGTCAATCAAAGCAAGATAAGATGCATAAAGGATAAACATCACATGCAATCAATATAAGTGATATGATATGGCCATCATCATCTTGTGTTTGTGATCTCCATCTCCGAAGCACCGTCGTGATCACCATTATCACCGGCGCGACACCTTGATCTCCATCGTAGCATCATTGTCGTTACGCCATCTATTGCTTCTACGACTATCACTACCGCTTAGTGATAAAGTAAAGCAATTACAGAGCGTTTGCATTTCATACAATAAAGCGACAACCATATGGCTGCCAGTTGCTGATAACTTCGGTTACAAAACATGATCATCTCATACAATAAAATATAGCATCACGTCTTGACCCTATCACATCACAACATGCCCTGCAAAAACAAGTTAGACGTCCTCTACTTTGTTGTGGCAAATTTTACGTGGCTGCTACGGGCTGAGCAAGAACCGTTCTTACCTACGCATCAAAACCACAACGATAGTTCGTCAAGTTAGTGCTGTTTTAACCTTTGCAAGGACCGGGCGTAGCCACACTCGGTTCAACTAAAGTTGGAGAAATAGACACCCGCTAGTCACCAGTGTGCAAAGCACGGCGGTAAAACCAGTCTCACGTAAGCGTACGCGTAATGTCGGTCCGGGCCGCTTCATCCAACAATACCGCCGAACCAAAGTATGACATGCTGGTAAGCAGTATGACTTGTATAGCCCACAACTCACTTGTGTTCTACTCGTGCATATAACATCAACGCATAAAACCTAGGCTCGGATGCCACTGTTGGAGAACGTAGTAATTTCAAAAAAAATCCTACGCACACGCAAGATCATGGTGATGCATAGCAACGAGAGGGGAGAGTGTGTCCACGTACCCTCGTAGACCGAAAGCGGAAGCGTTAGATCAACGCGGTTGATGTAGTCGTACGTCTTCACGGCCCGACCGATCAAACACCGAAACTACGGCACCTCCGAGTTCTAGCACACGTTCATCTCGATGACGTCCCTCGAACTCCGATCCAGCCGAGTGTCGAGGGAGAGTTCCGTCAGCATGACGGCATGGTGACAATCTTGATGTACTACCGACGCAGGGCTTCGCCTAAGCACCGCTATGATATTATCGAGGTGGATTATGGTGGAGGGGGGCACCGCACACGGCTAAGAGATCCAAGGGACCAATTGTTGTTGTGCCTAGAGATGCCCTCCTGCCCCCGTATATAAAGGAGCAAGGGGGGAGGAGGCGGCCGGCCTAGGAGGGGCGCGCCAAGGGGAGTCCTACTCCCACCGGGAGTAGGACTCCCTCCTTCCTTGTTGGAGTAGGAGAAGGGGGAAAGAGGGGGAGAGGAGGAAGGAAAAGGGGGCCGCACCCCTTGTCCAATTCGGACCAGAGGGGGGCTGCGCGCCTCCTTCCTTTCGGCCTCTCTCCTCTATTCCCGTATGGTCCAATAAGGCCCATATACTCCCCGGTGAATTTCCGTAACTCTCCGGTACTCCGAAAAATACCCGAATCACTCGGAACCTTTCCGAACACCGAATATAGTCGTCCAATATATCGATCTTTACGTCTCGACCATTTTGAGACTCCTCGTCATGTCCCCGATCTCATCCGGGACTCCGAACTCCTTCGGTACATCAAAACTCATAAACTCATAATATAACTGTCATCGAAACCTTAAGCGTGCGGACCCTACGGGTTCGAGAACTATGTAGACATGACCTAGAACTATTCTCGGTCAATAACCAATAGTGGAACCTGGATGCTTATATTGGCTCCTACATATTCTATGAATATCTTTATCGGTCAAACCGCATAACAGCATACGTTGTTCCCTTTGTCATCGGTATGTTACTTGCCCGAGATTCGATCATCGGTATCTCAATACCTAGTTCAATCTCATTACCGGCAAGTCTCTTTACACGTTACGTAATGCATCATTCCGTAACTAACTCATTTAGCTACATTGCTTGCAAGGCTTATAGTGATGTGCATTACCGCGAGGGCCCAAAGATACCTCTCCGACAATCGGAGTGACAAAACCTAATCTCGAAATACGCCAACCCAACATGTACCTTTGGAGACACCTGTAGTGCTCCTTTATAATCACCCAGTTACATTGTGACGTTTGGTAGCACCCAAAGTGTTCCTCCGGTAAACGGGAGTTGCATAATCTCATAGTTACAGGAACATGTATAAGTCATGAAGAAAGCAATAGCAACATACTAAACGATCAAGTGCTAGGCTAACGGAATGGGTCATGTCAATCACATTATTCTCCTAATGATGTGATCCCATTAATCAAATGACAACACATGTCTATGGTTAGGAAACATAACCATCTTTGATTAATGAGCTAGTCAAGTAGAGGCATACTAGTGACTATATGTTTGTCTATGTATTCCCACATGTATCATGTTTCCGGTTAATACAATTCTAGCATGAATAATAAAAATTTATCATGAAATAAGGAAATAAATAATAACTTTATTATTGCCTCTAGGGCATATTTCCTTCACCAGCCACATTTTGAGCCCACCTGTCATAAACCCAAAGGCAGGTGCACTAAGTCAATGAAGCTGCGTCCATATAGTACTCTCGTGTGTATACGACTAATATATAGTGGAGTGGTTTTCTTATTCTCTCCATAACAATCGTTTTAAATTGTGTAAGTACGAAACGAAACTCTTTATTTAATGTACAGTGAAGAAAACTAGTACTACTTACGATAAACTAACGACCGCACGCCCACGCGTCCTGGTCACACTTCCTGTCCTTCACGTGTGGTACACTACCCTCCCTTAAGTGAACAACCACACATGCGCCAAATTATCGGAAACGTGTGAGAGTGTGTACAAATAAAGAATTTTAATTTCAATTATCGGAAAGGGTTTGAGAGTATTTCAAAGTTTGACTTCAGTCAAATCTAATATGCAGAGTAAATAAAAATGGAGGGCTACTACGTCCATCCGGGTTTTTAGTCCACACCATTTTTTAAATCAAAGTTAATAGCTGGACAAATAAAATTAGAGGGGAGCTGGAGACAAAGTTGTGAGGAGGCTTAGAAATCAATACAAAACTTATGCTCTTAGTACCAACATCAATCCTTCTTCAAGGAAACATTTGGTTCATTGCCAATTGTGTGATAAAATTGCACCAACGTGAAAGACGACTGCGTCTCCAACGCAACCAAGGTGAACTGAAGAAGGATATCATCTTTGTGCGTAACAAGCAAAGAGCACTGATGGAAGACAACTTGTTTTTCATTGAAAATTGATCAGCTTCACCAGCCGACGCAACCATGAGGCGCGACCATGAGCATCGATAGGTCATCATGGTGATGCATCATCCATTTGGCATCAAGTTTGAGTGAGGCACCTATGAAGTTCGACAAATCCTCACTATGGTCTGTTTCTTCTCATTAATCAAGCTCGAGGAAGGAAGAACCACGTGGCAGAGGACAGTGAGGCGGAACAACAATGGCCATCCAATTTTGTGCAGTTCCACTAAAATTGAGGAAGACATGCCCGGGTATGAGACACGCATCGCTATTTCCAAAAATATAAAAAAGGGTTAATGAAAAGTACACCAACAAACAGAAGCATCGTAATTATATCTTGATGGGAACTAAACCAGGATACCCGAGAAAAAAAGCATTTCTTCATTTAACCAGTGATAGTACTACCACCATATGGACAATGACCGCACAACCACCATGTACTTTTTGTCGAAACAACATGTATACCTCCACCGAGGCATAAATCAGGACAACTTTTCGAGTGGCATTTCCTCTATAATAGTACTAGTAGGTGATGCTGGACCAGCCGACGAACCCAAGCTACTATGCATGGGGAGCTGGGGAGTAGTCACATAGAAGAAAACCCGCACGCAGCGACCTGGGGAACTGGACCAGTACAAGAAGTTATACCTCAGGTGGGCGAGATGTTGTTTAGGCGGGCGGGCGGGATCTGCCCACATGACGACAGCAAACAAGGGCGCAGAGGATCTTCGTCCGCGCCAGCGCTGGCTCCGAGAGGACGGTGCGCATCGGCTCCCTCCATCGCCGATGGCGACAACGTCAACGCTGCACCTCCTCACCTCCCGCAGCGGACGGGATTCGGCCGGATCTGTGACTACCAGTGAGGAGAGAGATAGACTGGACATTGTCATCTTGTTTTCATATGGAGAGGGTGAGAGAGCGAGACGCGAGAAACTCTATCAAACAAGAGGCTATAATGGAGTAAAAAAAATCTCTCCATAGCAGTGGTTTTAAATAGAATATGCGTGTTCCCGGAAAAAAAGCTGGCGGACAATTTTTAAAGGGTCTGTCTAGGACACATCTAGATGTGACATAGTTATGTCACATCTAAGTTGGTGTCCACTCTGTTTGTGGTCAATTGTTTTTTTTGTCCTAGTTTTTTTTGTTTCTTCTTGCTACATTATATACTTGTGGGAGCTTAGATGTGATATCCTTAAATAACATCTAGATGTGAATTAGGCAAACTGATTTTCTAACGTACCAAGAAAGAAAACTCAATCAAAAACATGCCCCCGATTCCAGGTCGCGAGAGTCGTCGCGCACACACACATAGACATAGACATGCATATCCGTGTTTACGTAAAATTCCATCTCCATGTCCAATCATATTTGTCCAACTGGCACATTATTTACGTTGTTAATTATATACGCAGCAATATTAACGTACAGCATCTCTCGTTTGCACACGTAGGGACCGCTGCCACGGCCGGTCCTGACAAACCCGAACCCTCTTCATCACCCGCGCGTGCTTCCTGTTGGGGAACGTAGCAGAAATTCAAAATTTTCTACGCATCACCAAGATCAATCTATGGAGTAACTAGCAACGAGAGAGAGGGGAGTGCATCTTCATACCCTTGAAGATCGCGATGCAGAAGCATTGCAAGAACGCGGTCGGTGGAGTCGTTCACTAAGCGATTCAGATCGGGTCGAATCCGATCTAAGCACCGAACAACGGTGCCTCCGCGTTCAACACACGTACAGCCTGGGGACGTCTCCTCCTTCTTGATCCAGCAAGCGGAGAGGAGAAGTTGAGGGAGAGCTCCGGCAGCACGATGGGCGTGGTGGTGGAGCTTGCAGTTCCCCGGTAGAGCTTCGCCAAGCACTACTACGGAGGAGGAGGTGTTGCGGAGGGAGAGGGCTGCGCCAGGGGAAGGGTGAAGCTCCCATGCGCCTCCCCAGTATATATAGGGGTGGAGGGGCTGGTTTCTTGCCCTCCAAGTCCATTGGGGCGTTGGTAAAGGTGGGAGGAAAGAAATCCCATCATTTCCTTCCCCACCGATTGTTATCCCCCTTTTTTAGGGATCTTGATCTTATCCCTTCGGGATATGATCTTATTCCTTCTAAGGGGGGATCTTGGTGTGCCTTGACCAGGGGTATGGGGCCTTGCCCCCACTACCCACGTTCATGTGGGTCCCCTCATGCAGGTGGGCCCCACTTCGGAACCTTCTACAACCTTCCCGGTACAATACCAAAAAATCCCGAACATTTTCGGTGGCCAAAATAGGACTTCCCATATATAAATCTTTACCTCCGGACCATTTCGGAACTCCTCGTGACATCCGGGATCTCATCCGGGACTCCGAACAAAATTAGGTAACCACATACTATTTTCCATAACAACTCTACCGTCACCGAACCTTAAGTGTGTAGACCCTACGGGTTCGGGAATCATGCAGACATGACCGAGACAGCTCTCTGGCCAATAACCAACAGCTGGATACCCATGTTGGCTCCCACATGTTCCACGATGATCTCATCGGATGAACCACGATGTCAAGGATTCAAGCAATCCCGTATACAATTCCCTTTGTCAATCGGTATGTTACTTGCCCAAGATTCGATCGTCGGTATCCCAATACCTCGTTCAATCTCGTTACCGGCAAATCACTTTACTCGTTCCGTAATGCATGATCCCATGACTAAATACTTAGTCACATTGAGCCCATTATGATGATGCATTACTGAGTGGGCCCAGAGATACCTCTCCGTCACACGGAGTGACAAATCCTAGTCTCGATTCGTGCCAACCCAACAGACACTTTCGGAGATACCCGTAGTGCACCTTTATAGCCACCCAGTTACGTTGTGACGTTTGGCACACCCAAAGCATTCCTACAGTATCCGGGAGTTGCACAATCTCATGGTCTAAGGAAATGATACTTGACATTAGAAAAGCTTTTAGCAAACAAACTACACGATCTTGTGCTATGCTTAGGATTGGGTCTTGTCCATCACATCATTCTCCTAATGATGTGATCCCGTTATCAATGACATCCAATGTCCATGGTCAGGAAACCATAACCATCTATTGATCAACAAGCTAGTCAACTAGAGGCTCACTAGGGACATGTAGTAGTCTATGTATTCACACATGTATTACGGTTTCCAGTTAATACACTTATAGCATGAACAATAGACAATTACCATGAACAAGGAAATATAATAATAACCATTTTATTATTGCCTCTAGGGCATATTTCCAACAGTCTCCCACTTGCACTAGAGTCAATAATCTAGTTCACATCACTATGTGATTGTAATGAATTCAACACCCATGGGGTTTGATCATATCTCGCTTGTGAGAGAGGTTATTAGTCAACGGGTCTGAACCTTTCAGATCCTTTTTTTGCTTTACAAATCTCTATGTCATCTTGTAGATGCAGCTTCCACGCGCTACTTGGAGCTATTCCAAACAACTACTCTACTATACGAATCCGGTTTAATACTCACAGTCATCCAGATTAGTGTCAAAGTTTGCATCGATGTAACCCTTTACGACGAACCCTTTTACCACCTCCATAATTGAGAAAATTCCTTAGTCAACTAGTTACTAAGGATAAGTTTGACCACTGTCATGTGATCCATTCCTGGATCACACTTGTACCCCTTGACTGACTCATGGCAAGGCACACTTCAGGTGCGGTACATGACATAGCATACTGTAGAGCCTACGCCTAAAGCATAGGGGACGACCTTCGTCATTTCTCTCTATTCTACCGTGGTCAGGTCTTGAGTCTTACTCAATATTCACACCTTATAACATAGCCAAGAACTCCTTCTTTGCCGATCTATTTTGAACTCCTTGAAAATCTTGTCACGGTATGTGTTCGTTTGAAAGTACTATCAAGCGATCTTGATCTATCCTTATAGATCTTGATGCTCAATGTTCAAGCAGCTTAATCTAGGTTTTCCATTGAAAAACACTTTTCAAATAACCCTATATGCTTTCCAGAAACTCTACACCATTTCTGATCAACAATATGTCAACAACATATACTCATCAGAAATTCTATAGTGCTCCCACTCACTTCTTTGGAAATACAAGTTTCTCATAAACTTTGTATAAACATAAAATCTTTGATCATCTCATCAAAGCATATATTCCAACTCTGAGACGCTTACTCCAGTCCTTAGAAGGATTGCTGGAGCTTTCCATACTTGTTAGCATCTTTCAGGATTGTCTAAACCTTCTGGTTGTATCACATACAACCTTTCCTCAAGAAAATCGTCGAGGAAACAATGTTTTTACATCCTATCTACAAGATTTCATAAATAATGCAGTAACTGCTAATATAATTCCAATAGACTCTTAGCATCGCTACAAATGAGAAAGTCTCATCGCAGTCAACTCCTTGAACTTGTCGGAAAACATCTTAACGATGAGTCGAGCTTTCTTAATGGTGATACTTACCATCATTTTCTGTCTTCCTTTTAAAATCCATCTGTACTCAAGAGCCTTACGACCATCGAGTAGTTCTTACAAATTCTATACTTTGTCTTAATACATGTATCCTCTCTCGGATTTTATGGCCTCGAGCCATTCGTCGGAATCCAGGCCCACCATCGCTTCTCCATAGCTCGTAGGTTCATTGTTGTCTAGCAACATGACCTCTAAGACAGGATTACATACCACTCTGAAGTAGTACGCATCCTTGTCGACCTACGAGGTTTGGTAGTGACTTGATCTGAAGTTTCATGATCACTATCATTAGCTTCCACTTCAATTGGTGTAGGCGCCATAGGAACAACTATTGGGGAACAATGCATAAAATAAAAAAAATCCTACGTTCACCAAGATCAATCTATGAGTTCTTCCAGCAACGAGAGAGAGGATTGCATCTACATACCCTTGTAGATCGCGAGCGGAAGCGTTCAAGAGAACGGGGTTGAGGGGGTCGTTCACGTCGTGATCCAAATCACCGGAGATCCTAGCGCCGAACGGATGGCACCTCCGCGTTCAACACACGTACGGTAAGCGTGACGTCTCCTCCTTCTTGATCCAGCAAGGGGGAAGGAGAGTTCGATGAAGATCCAGCAGCACGACGGCGTGGTGGTGGATGCAGCAGAGTTCCGGCAGGGCTTCGCCAAGCAACTATGGGAGGAGGAGGTGTAGCAGGGGGAGAGGGAGGCGCCAAGACTTTGGGGTGCGGCTGCCCTCCCCTCCCCCCTACTTTATATAGTCCCCCAGGGGGCGCCGGCCCTAGGAGATGGGATCTCCTAGGGGGGGCGGCGGCCAAGGGGGTGGAGTGCCCCCCAAGGCAAGTGGAGGCGCCCCTCCCCTAGGGTTCCCAACCCTAGGCGCAGGGGGGGCCCAAGGGGGGCGCACCAGCCCACCAGGGGCTGGTCCCCTCCACACTTCAGCCCACGGGACCCTCCGGGATAGGTGGCCCCACCTGGTGGACCCCCGGGACCCTTCCGGTGGTCCCGGTACAATACCGGTGACCCCCGAAATTCTCCCGATGGCCGAAATAGCACTTCCTATATATATTTCTTCACCTCCGGACCATTCCAGAACTCTTCATGACGTCCGGGATCTCATCCGGGACTCCGAACAACTTTTGGTTTGCTGCATACTAATATCTTTACAACCCTAGCGTCACCGAACCTTAAGTGTGTAGACCCTACGGGTTCGGGAGATATGCAGACATGACCGAGACGCCTCTCTGGTCAATAACCAACAGCGGGATCTGGATACCCATGTTGGCTCCCACATACTCCTCGATGATCTCATCGGATGAACCACGACGTCAAGGATTCAATTAACCCCGTATTCAATTCCCTTTGTCAATCGGTACGTTACTTGCCCGAGGCTCGATCGTCGGTATCCCAATACCTCGTTCAGTCTCGTTACCGGCAAGTCACTTTACTCGTACCGTAATGCATGATCCCGTGACCAGACACTTGGTCACATTGAGCTCATTATGATGATGCATTACCGAGTGGGCCCAGAGATACCTCTCCGTCATATGGAGTGACAAATCCCAGTCTCGATTCGTGCCAACCCAACAGACACTTTCGGAGATACCTGTAGTGCACCTTTATAGTCACCCAGTTACGTTGTGACGTTTGGTACACCCAAAGCACTCCTACGGTATCCGGGAGTTGCACAATCTCATGGTCTAAGGAATGATACTTGACACTTGGAAAAGCTCTAGCTAAACGAACTACACGATCTTTGAGCTATGCTTAGAATTGGGTCTTGTCCATCACATCATTCTCCTAATGATGTTATCCCGCCATCAATGACATCCAATGCCCATAGTCAGGAAACCATGACTATCTGTTGATCAACGAGCTAGTCAACTAGAGGCTTACTAGGGACATGTTGTGGTCTATGTATTCACACGTGTATTACGATTTCCGGATAACACGGTTATAGCATGAATAATAGACAATTATCATGAACAAAGAAATATAATAATAACGATTTATTATTGCCTCTAGTGCATATTTCCAACAATCTCCCACTTGCACTAGAGTCAATAATCTAGTTACATCGTGATGTATCGAACACCCATTGCATCCTGGTGTTGATCATGTTTTGCTCTAGGGAGAGGTTTAGTCAACGGATCTGCTACATTCAGGTCCGTATGTACTTTACAAATATCTATGTCTCCATCTTGAACATTTTCATGGATGGAGTTGAAGCGACGCTTGATGTGCCTGGTCTTCTTGTGAAACCTGGGCTCCTTGGCAAGTATAATAGCTCCAGTGCTGTCACAGAAGAGTGTAATCGGCCCCGATGCATTGGGTATGACTCCTAGGTCGGTGATGAACTGCTTCACCCAGATTGCTTCATGCGCTGCCTCCGAGGCTGCCATGTACTCCACTTCACATGTAGATCCCGCCACGACGCTCTGCTTGCAACTGCACCAGCTTACTGCCCCACCATTCAAAATATACACGTATCCGGTTTGTGACTTAGAGTCATCTAGATCTGTGTCGAAGCTAGCGTCGATGTAACCCTTTACACGAGCTCTTCGTCACCTCCATATACGAGAAATATGTCCTTAGTCCTTTTCAGGTACTTAAGGATGTTCTTGACCGCTGTCCAGTGTTCTTTGCCGGGATTACTTTGGTACCTTCCTACCAAACTTACAGCAAGGTTTTGTTGGGGAACGTTGCAGAAAATTAAGAATTTTCCTACGGTTTCACCAAGATCCATCTATGAGTTCATCTAAGCAACGAGGGAAAGGAGAGATGCATCTACATACCACTTTGTAGATCGCGTGCGGAAGCGTTCAAAAGAATGGGGTTGAGGTAGTCGTTCTCGTCGTGATCCTATCACTGGAGATCCTAGCGCCGAACGGATGGCACCTCCGTGTTCAACACACGTACGGTCAGCGTGACGCCTCCTCTGTCTTGATCCAGCAAGGGGAAAGGAGAAGTTGATGATGATCCAGCAGCACGACGGCGTGGTGGTGGATGCAGCAGAACTCCGGCAGGGCTTCGCCAAGCAACTATGGGAGGAGGAAGAGGTGTAGCAGGGGGAGGGAGGCGCCAAGACTCAGGGGTGCGACTGCCCCTCCCTCCCCTCCCTTTATATAGGCCCCCAGGGGGGCGCCGGCCCCTGGAGATCTGATCTCCCAGGGGGGGGGCGGCCAGGGGGTTGGAGTGCCCCCCAAGGCAAGTGAGGCGCCCCCCCCCCTCCACCCTAGGGTTTCAACCCTAGGCGCAGGGGGTGGGCCAGGGGGGCGCACCAGCCCACTATGGGCTGGTTCCCCTCCCCACTTCAGCCCATGGGGCCCTCCGGGATGGGTGTCCCCATCCGGTGGACCCCCGGGACACTTCCGGTGGTCCCGGTACAATACCGGGTGAACCCGAAACTTCCCCAATGGCCGAAACAGCACTTCCTATATATAATTCTTTACCTACGTACCATTCTGAAACTCCTCGTGATGTCCGAGATCTCATCCGGGACTCCGAACAACATTCGGTTTGCTGCATACTCATATTCATACAACCCTAGCGTCACCGAACCTTAAGTGTGTAGACCCTACGGGTTCGGGAGACACGTAGACATGACCGAGACGGCTCTCGGGCAATAACCAACAACGGGATCTGGATACCCATGTTGGCTCCCACATGCTCCTCGATGATCTCATCGGATGAACCACGATGTCGAGGATCAAACAACCCCGTATACAATTCCCTTTGTCAATCGGTACGTTACTTGCCCGAGACTCGATCGTCGGTATCCCAATACCTCGTTCAGTCTCGTTACCAGCAAGTCACTTTACTCGTACCGTAATGCATGATCCCGTGACCAAACACTTGGTCACTTTGAGCTCATTATGATGATGCATTACCGAGTGGGCCCAGAGATACCTCTCCATCATACGGAGTGACAAATCCCAGTCTCGATCCGTGTCAACCCAACAGAAACTTTCGGAGATACCTGTAGTGCACCTTTATAGTCACCCAGTTATGTTGTGACGTTTGGTACACCCAAAGCACTCCTACGGTATCCGGGAGTTACACGATCTCATGGTCTAAGGAAAAGATACTTGACATTGGAAAAGCTCTAGCAAAACGAACTATGCGATCTTGTGCTATGCTTAGGATTGGGTCTTGTCCATCACATCATTCTCCTAATGATGTGATCCCGTTATCAACGACATCCAATGTCCATAGCCAGGAAATCATGACCATCTGTTGATCAACGAGCTGGTCAACTAGAGGCTTACTAGGGACATGTTATGGTCTACGTATTCACACGTGTATTACGATTTCCGGATAATACAGTTATAGCATGAATGAAGAAAATTATCATGAATAAGGAAATATAATAATAACCTTTTATTATTGCCTCTAGGGCATATTTCCAACAGTCTCCCACTTGCACTAGAGTCAATAATCTAGTTACATTGTTATGAATCGAACACCCATAGAGTTCTGGTGTTGATCATGTTTTGCTTGCGAGAGAGGTTTAGTCAACGGATCTGCGACATTCAGATCCGTATGTACTTTGCAAATATCTATGTCTCCATCTTGAACATTTTCACGGATGGAGTTGAAACGACGCTTGATGTGCTTGGTCTTCTTGTGAAACCTGGGCTCCTTTGCAAGGGCAATAGCTCCAGTGTTGTCACAGAAGAGTTTGATCGGCCCCGACGCATTGGGTATGACTCCTAGGTCGGTGATGAACTCCTTCACCCAAATTGCTTCATTCGCTGCCTCCGAGGCTGCCATGTACTCCGCTTCACATGTAGATCCCGCCACGACGCTCTGCTTGCAGCTGCACCAGCTTACTGCTCCACCATTCAACATATACACGTATCCGGTTTATGACTTACAGTCATCCAGATCTGTGTCGAAGCTAGCGTCGACGTAACCCTTTACGACGAGCTCTTTGTCACCTCCATAAACGAGAAACATGTCCTTTGTCCTTTTCAGGTACTTCAGGATATTCTTGACCGCTGTCCAGTGTTCCTTGCCGGGATTACTTTGGTACCTTCCTACCAAACTTACGGCAAGGTTTACATCAGGTCTGGAACACAGCATGCCATACAAAATAGATCCTATGGCTGAAGCATAGGGGATGACACTCATCTCTTCTTTATCTTTTGCCATGGTCGGGCATTGAGCTGAGCTCAATCTCACACCTTGGAATACAGGCAAGAACCCTTTCTTGGACTGATCTATTTTGAACTTCTTCAAAATCTTATCAAGGTATGTGCTTTGTGAAAGACCTATGAGGCGTCTCGATCTATCCCTGTAGATCTTGATGCCTAATATGTCAGCAGCTTCTCCAAGGTCCTTCATTGAAAAACACTTATTCAATTAGGACTTAATGCTGTCCAAAAGTTCTATATCATTTCCCATCAAGAGTATGTCATCTACATATAATATGAGAAATGCTACAGAGCTCCCACTCACTTTCTTGTAAACGCGGGCTTCTCCATAAGTCTGCATAAACCCAAACGCTTTGATCATCTCATCAAAGCGAATGTTCCAACTCCGAGATGCTTGCACCAGCCCATAAATGGATCGCTGGAGCTTGCATACTTTGTTAGCATTCTTAGGGTCAACAAAACCTTCCGGCTGCATCATATACAGCTCTTCCTTAAGATGTCCGTTAAGGAATGCCGTTTTGACGTCCATCTGCCATATCTCATAATCATAGTATGCGGCAATTGCTAACATGATTCGGACAGACTTCAGCTTCGCTACGGGAGAGAATGTCTCATTGTAGTCAATCCCTTGAACTTGTCGATAACCCTTAGCGACAAGTCGAGCTTTATAGATGGTAACATTACCATCTGCGTCCGTCTTCTTCTTAAAGATCCATTTGTTTTCTATCGCTCGCCGATCATCGGGCAAGTCTGTCAAAGTCCATACTTTGTTTTCATACATGGATTCTATCTCAGATTTCATGGCTTCAAGCCATTTGTTGGAATCTGGGCCCGCCATCACTTCTTCATAGTTCAAAGGTTCACCGTTGTCTAACAACATGATTTCTAGGACAGGGTTGCCGTACCACTCTGGTGCGGAACGTGTCCTTGTGGACCTATGAAGTTCAGTAGCAACTTGATCCGAAGTACCTTGATCATCATCATTATTTTCCTCTCCAGTTGGTGTAGCCATCACAGGAACATTTTCCTGAGCTGCACTACTTTCCTGTTCAAGAGGTAGTACTTCGTCAAGCTCTACTTTCCTCCCACTTAATTCTTTCGAGAGAAACTCCTTTTCCAGAAAGGATCCGTTCTTGGCAACAAAGATCTTGCCCTCGGATCTTAAGTAGAAAGTATACCCAATGGTTTCCTTAGGGTATCCTATGAAGACGCATTTTTCCGACTTGGGTTCGAGCTTTTCAGGTTGAAGTTTCTTGACATAAGCATCGCATCCCCAAACTTTTAGAAACCACAGCTTAGATTTCTTCCCAAACCATAATTCATACGGTGTCGTCTCAACGGATTTAGACGGTGCCCTATTTAAAGTGAATGTAGCTGTCTCTAGAGCGTATCTCCAAAATGATAGCGGTAAATCGGTAAGAGACATCATAGACCGCATCATATCCAATAGAGTGCGATTACGACGTTCAGACACACCATTACGCTGAGGTGTTCCAGGCGGCGTGAGTTGTGAAACGATTCCACATTTCCTTAAGTGTGTACCAACTTCATGACTTAAATATTCTCCTCCACGATCTAATCGTAGAAACTTTATCTTTCGGTCATGTTGATTCTCTACCTCATTCTGAAATTCCTTGAACTTTTCAAAGGTCTCAGACTTGTGTTTCATTAAGTAGACATACCCATATCTACTCAAGTCATCAGTGAGAGTGAGAACATAACGATATCCTCCGCGAGCCTCAATGCTCATTGGACCGCACACATCGGTATGTATGATTTCCAATAAGTTGGTTGCTCGCTCCATTGTTCCGGAGAACGGAGTCTTGGTCATTTTGCCCATGAGGCATGGTTTGCATGTGTCAAATGATTCATAATCAAGAGACTCTAAAAGTCCATCAGCATGGAGCTTCTTCATGCGCTTGACACCAATGTGACCAAGGCGGCAGTGCCACAAGTATGTGGGACTATCGTTATCAACTTTACATCTTTTGGTATTCAAACTATGAATGTGTGTAATATTATGCTCGAGATTCATTAAGAATAAACCATTGACCATCGGGGCATGACCATAAAACATATCTCTCATATAAATAGAACAACCATTATTCTCGGATTTAAATGAGTAGCCATCTCGTATCAAACGAGATCCAGATACAATGTTCATGCTCAAACTTGGCACTAAATAAAAATTATTAAGGTTTAAAACTAATCCTGTAGGTAAATGTAGAGGTAGCGTGCCGACGGCGATCACTTCGACCTTGGAACCATTCCCGACGCGCATCGTCACCTCGTCCTTCGCCAGTCTCCGCTTATTCCGCAGCTCCTGCTGTGAGTTACAAATATGAGCAACGGCACCGGTATCAAATACCAAGGAGTTACTACGAGTACTGGTAAGGTACACATCAATTACATGTATATCAAATATACCTTTGGTGTTGTCGGCCTTCTTGTTCGCTAATTATTTGGGGCAGTTCCGTTTCCAGTGACCCTTCCCTTTGCAATAAAAGCACTCAGTCTCAGGCTTGGGTCCATTCTTTGACTTCTTCCCGGCAACTGGCTTACCGGGCGCAGCAACTGGCTTACCGGGCGCAGCAACATCCTTGCCGTCTTTCTTGAAGATCTTCTTGCCCTTTCCCTTCTTGAACTTAGTGGTTTTATTGACCATCAACACTTGATGTTCCTTCTTGATTTCTACCTCTGCTGACTTCAGCATTGAAAATACTTCAGGAATGGTTTTCACCATCCCTTGCATATTGTAGTTCATCACAAAGCTCTTGTAGCTTGGTGGGAGCGACTGAAGGATTCTGTCAATGACCGCCTCGTCCGGGAGGTTAATGTCCAGCTGGGACAGGCGGTTGTGCAACCCAGACATTTTGAGTATGTGCTCACTGACAGAACTATTTTCCTCCATCTTACAACTATAGAACTTGTCGGAGACTTCATATCTCTCGACCCGGGCATGAGCTTGGAGAACTAGTTTCAGCTCCTCGAACATCTCATATGCTCCGTGCTGCTCAAAACGCTTTTGGAGCCCCGGTTCTAAGCTATAAAGCATGCCGCACTGAACGAGGGAGTAATCATCAACGTGAGACTGCCAAGCGTTCATAACGTCTTGGTTCTCTGGGACGGGTGCATCACCTAGCGGTCCTTCTAGGACATATTGTTTCCTAGCAGCTATGAGGATGATCCTCAGGTTCCGGACCCAGTCCGTATAGTTGTTGCCATCATCTTTCAGCTTGGTTTTCTCTAGGAACGCGTTGAAGTTCATGTTGACATGAGCGGCGGCCATTTGATCTACAAGACATATTTGCAAAGGATTTAGACTAAGTTCATGATAATTGAGTTCATCTAATCAAATTATTATAATGAACTCCCACTCAGATTAGACATCCCTCTAGTCATCTAAGTGTTACACGATCCAAGTCGACTAGGCCGTGTCCGATCATCACGTGAGACGGACTAGTCATCGTCGGTGAACATCTCCATGTTGATCGTATCTTCCATACGACTCGTGTTCGACCTTTCGGTCTCTCTGTTCCGAGGCCATGTCTGTACATGCTAGGCTCATCAAGTTAACCCTAAGTGTTTTTGCATGTGTAAAACTGTCTTACACCCGTTGTATGTGAACGTAAGAATCTATCACACCCGATCATCATGTGGTGCTTCGAAACGACGAACTTTAGCAACGGTGCACAGTTAGGGGAGAACACTTCTTGAAATTGTTGTAAGGGATCATCTTATTTACTACCGTCGTTCTAAGTAAACAAGATGCATAAACATAATAAACATCACATGCAATTACATAGTAGTGACATGATATGGCCAATATCATATAGCTCCATTGATCTCCATCTTCGGGGCTCCATGATCATCTTGTCACCGGCATGACACCATGATCTCCATCATCATGATCTCCATCATCGTGTCTTCATGAAATTGTCACGCCAACGACTACTTCTACTTCTATGGCTAACGCGTTTAGCAATAAAGTAAAGTATTTTACATGGCGTTCTTCAATGACACGCAGGTCATACAAAAAATAAAGACAACTCCTATGGCTCCTGCCGGTTGCCATACTCATCGACATGCAAGTCGTGATTCCTATTACAAGAACATGATCTCATACATCACAATATATCATTCATCATTCATCACAACTTTTGGCCATATCACATCACAAGACACTTGCTGCAAAAACAAGTTAGACGTCCTCTAATTGTTGTTGCAGGTTTTATGTGGCTTCTATAGGTGATCTAGCAAGAACGTTTTCTTACCTACGATAAAGCCACAACGTGATTTGTCAACTTCTATTTACCCTTCATAAGGACCCTTTTCGTCGAATCCGCTCCAACTAAAGTGGGAGAGACAGACACCCGCTAGCCACCTTATGCAACTTGTGCATGTCAGTCGGTGGAACCTGTCTCACGTAAGCATACGTGTAAGGTCGGTCCGGGCCGCTTAATCCCACAATACCGCTGAAGCAAAATAAGACTAGTAGCAGCAAGAGAGTTGAAAACATCTACGCCCACAACAAAATTGTGTTCTACTCGTGCAATAGAGAACTACGCATAGACCTAGCTCATGATGCCACTGTTGGGGAACGTTGCAGAAAATTAAAATTTTCCCTACGGTTTCACCAAGATCCATCTATGAGTTCATCTAAGAAACGAGTGAAAGGAGAGATGCATCTACATACCACTTTGTAGATCGCGTGCGGAAGCGTTCAAAAGAATGGGGTTGAGGTAGTCGTTCTCGTCATGATCCTATCACCGGACATCCTAGCGCCGAACGGACGGCACCTCCGCGTTCAACACACGTACGGTCAGCATGATGTCTCCTCCGTCTTGATCTAGCAAGGGGAAAGGAGAGGTTGATGATGATCCAGCAGCACGACGGCGTGGTGGTGGATGCAGCAGAACTCCGGCAGGGCTTCGCCAAGCAACTGTGGGAGGAGGAAGAGGTGTAGCAGGGGGAGGGAGGCGCCAAGACTCAGGGGTGCGGCTGCCCCTCCCTCCCCTCCCTTTATATAGGCCCCTAGGGGGGGGGCAGCCCCTGGAGATCTGATCTCCCAGGGGGGGCGGCGGCCAGGGGGTTGGAGTGCCCCCCAAGGCAAGTGGGGCGCCCCCCCCCCCCCACCCTAGGGTTTCAACCCTAGGCGCAGGGGGTGGGCCAAGGGGGCGCACCAGCCCACTATGGGCTGGTTCCCCTCCCCACTTCAGCCCATGGAGCCCTCCGGGATGGGTGGACCCCCGGGACACTTCCGGTGGTCCCGGTACAATACCGGGTGAACCCAAAACTTCCCCGATGGCCGAAATAGCACTTCCTATATATAATTCTTTACCTCCGGACCATTCCGAAACTCCTCGTGATGTCCGGGATCTCATCCGGGACTCCGAACAACATTCGGTTTGCTGCATACTCATATTCATACAACCCTAGCGTCACCGAACCTTAAGTGTGTAGACCCTACGGGTTCGGGAGACACGTAGACATGACCGAGACGGCTCTCGGGCAATAACCAATAGCGGGATCTGGATACCCATGTTGGCTCCCACATGCTCCTCGATGATCTCATCGAATGAACCACGATGTCAAGGATTCAAACAACCCCGTATACAATTCCATTTGTCAATCGGTACGTTACTTGCCCGAGACTCGATCGTCGGTATCCCAATACCTCGTTCAGTCTCGTTACCGGCAAGTCACTTTACTCGTACCGTAATGCATGATCCTGTGACCAAACACTTGGTCACTTTGAGCTCATTATGATGATGCATTACCGAGTGGGCCCAGAGATACCTCTCCATCATACGGAGTGACAAATCCCAGTCTCGATCCGTGTCAACCCAATAGACACTTTCGGAGATACCTATAGTGCACCTTTATAGTCACCCAGTTACGTTGTGACGTTTGGTACACCCAAAGCACTCCTACGGTATCCGGGAGTTACACGATCTCATGGTCTAAGGAAAAGATTCTTGACATTGGAAAATCTCTAGCAAAACGAACTACACGATCTTGTGCTATGCTTAGGATTGGGTCTTGTCCATCACATCATTCTCCTAATGTTGTGATCCCGTTATCAACGACATCCAATGTCCATAGCCACGAAATCATGACCATCTGTTGATCAATGAGCTAGTCAACTAGAGGCTTACTAGGGACATGTTATGGTCTATGTATTCACACGTGTATTACGATTTCCGGATAATACATTTATAGCATGAATGAAGACAATTATCATGAATAAGGAAATATAATAATAACCTTTTATTATTGCCTCTAGGGCATATTTCCAACAGGTTTATATCAGGTCTGGTACAGGTCATGGCATACATGATAGATCCTATGGCTGAGGCATAGGGGATGACACTCATCTCTTCTTTATCTTCTGCCGTGGTCGGGCATTGAGCCGAGCTCAATTTCACACCTTGCAACACAGGCAAGAACCCCTTCTTGGACTGATCCATATTGAACTTCTTCAATATCTTATCAAGGTATGTGCTTTGTGAAAGACCTATGAGGCGTCTTGATCTATCTCTATAGATTTTGATGCCTAATATGTAAGCAGCTTCTCCAAGGTCCTTCATTGAAAAACACTTATTCAAGTAGGCCTTTATGCTGTCTAAAAGTTCTATATCATTTCCCATCAAAAGTATGTCATACACATATAATATGAGAAATGCTACAGAGCTCCCACTCACTTTCTTGTAAACGCAGGCTTCTCCATAAGTCTGCATAAACCCAAACACTTTAATCATCTAATTAAAGCGAATGTTCCAAATCCGAGATGCTTGCACCAGCCCATAGATTGAGCGCTGGAGCTTGCATACCTTGTTAGCATTCTTAGGGTCGACAAAACCTTCCGGCTGCATCATATACAGTTCTTCCTTAAAGTGACCGTTAAGGAATGTCGTTTTGACGTCCATTTGCCATATCTCATAATCATAGTGTGCGGTAATTGCTAACATGATTCGGACGGACTTCAGCTTCGCTACGGGAGAGAATGTCTCATCGTAGTAAATCCCTTGAACTTGTCGATAACCCTTAGTGACAAGTCGAGCTTTATATATGGTAACATTACCATCCGCGTCCATCTTCTTCTTAAAGATCCATTTGTTTTCTATTGCCCGACGATCATCGAGCAAGTCTGTCAAAGTCCACACTTTTTTTTCATACATGGATCCTACCTTGGATTGCATGGCTTCAAGCCATTTGTTGGAATCTGGGCCCGCCATCGCTTCTTCATAGTTCGAAGGTTCACCTTGTCTAACAACATGATTTCTAAGATAGAGTTGTCGTACCACTCTGGTGCGGAACGTGTCCTTGTGGACCTTCGAAGTTCAGTAAGAGCTTGATCCGAAGTATCTTGATCATCATCATTAACCTCCTCTCTTGTCGGAGCAGGCACCACAGGAACATCTTCCTGAGACGCGCTACTCATCGGTTCAAGAGGCAGTACTTCATCAAGTTCCACTTTCCTCCCACTTAATTCTTTTGAGAGAAACTCTTCCTCCAAAAAGGACCCGTTCTTGGCAACAAATATCTTGCCCTCGGATCTTAAGTAGAAAGTATACCCAATGGTTTCCTTAGGGTATCCTATGAAGACGCATTTTTCCGACTTGGGTTCGAGCTTCTCAGGTTGAAGTTTCTTGACATAAGCATCGCATCCCCAAACTTTAAGAAACGACAGCTTAGGTTTCTTTCCAAATCATAATTCATACGGTGTCGTCTCAACGGATTTAGATGGTGCCCTATTTAAAGTGAATGTAGCTGTCTCTAGAGCGTATCCCCAAAATGATAGCGGTAAATCGGTAAGTGACATCATAGATCGCACCATATCCAATAGAGTGCGATTACGACATTTGGACACACCATTTTGCTGAGGTGTTCCAGGCGGCGTGAGTTGTGAAACGATTCCACATTTCCTTAAGTGTGTACCAAATTCGTGACTTAAATATTCACCCCCACGATCTGATCGTAAGAACTTTATCTTTCGGTCATGTTGATTCTCTACCTCATTCTGAAATTCCTTGAACTTTTCAAAGGTCTCAGACTTGTGTTTCATCAAGTAGACATACCCATATCTACTCAAGTCATCAGTGAGAGTGAGAACATAATGATATCCTAAGCGAGCCTCAACGCTCATTGGACCGCACACATCAGCATGTATGATTTCCAATAAGTTGGTTGCTCGCTCCATTGTTCCGGAGAACGGAGTCTTGGTCATCTTGCCCATGAGGCATGGCTCGCATGTGTCAAACGATTCATAATCTAGAGACTCCAAAAGTCCATCAACATGGAGCTTCTTCATATGCTTGACACCAATGTGACCAAGGCAGCAGTGCCACAAGTATGTGGGACTATCGTTATCAACTTTACATCTTTTGGTATTCACACTATGAATATGTGTAACATTACGCTCGAGATTCATTAAGAATAAACCATTCACCAGCGGGGCATGACCATAAAACATATCACTCATATAAATAAAACAACCATTATTCTCGGATTTAAATGAGTAGCCATCTCGAATTAAACGAGATCCTGACACAATGTTCATGCTCAAAGCTGGTACTAAATAACAATTATTGAGGTTCAAAACTAATCCCGTAGGTAAATGTAGAGGTAGCGTGCCGTCGGCGATCACATCGACCTTGGAACCATTCCCGACGCGCATCGTCACCTCGTCCTTCGCCAGTCTCCGCTTATTCCGCAGCTCCTCCTTTGAGTTACAAATGTGAGCAACCGCATCGGTATCAAATACCCAGGAGCTACTACGAGCACTGGTAAGGTACACATCAATTACATGTATATCACATATACCTTTGGTTTTGCCGGCCTTCTTGTCCGCTAAGTACTTGGGGCAGTTCCTCTTCCAGTGTCCGCTTCCCTTGCAATAAAAGCACTCAATTTCAGGCTTGGGTCCATTACTTGACTTCTTCCCAGCAACTGGTTTACCGGGCGCGGCAACTCCCTTGCCATCCTTCTTGAAGTTCTTCTTGCCCTTGCCTTTCTTGAACTTAGTGGTTTTATTCACCATCAACACTTGATGTTCCTTTTTGATCTCCACCTCCGCTGATTTCAGCATTGAATATACCTTAGGAATGGTCTTTTCCATCCCCTGCATATTGAAGTTCATCACAAAGCTCTTGTAGCTTGGTGGGAGCGACTGGAGGATTCTGTCGACCACCGCGTCATCCGGGAGATTTACTCCCAGTTGAGATAAGCGGTTGTGCAACCCAGACATTTTGAGTATGTGCTCGCTGACAGAACCATTCTCCTCCATCTTACAACTGTAGAACTTGTCGGAGACTTCATATCTCTCGACCCGGGCGTGAGCTTGGAAAACCATTCTCAGCTCTTGGAACATCTCATATGCTCCGTGCTGCTCAAAACGCTTTTGGAGCCCCGATTCTAAGCTGTAAAGCATGCCGCACTAAACCAGGGAGTAATCATCACTACGCGACTGCCAGGCGTTCATAACGTCTTGAGTTGCTGGGAAAATGGGTGCTTCACCTAGCGGTGCATCTAGGACATATGCTTTCTTGGCAGCTATGAGGACGATCCTCAAGTTCCGGACCCAGTCCGTTTAGTTCCTGCCATCGTCTTTCAGCTTGGTTTTCTCTAGGAACGCGTTGAAGTTGAGGGCAACATTAGCGTGGGCCATTTGATCTACAAGACATATTGCAAAGATTTTAGACTAAGTTCATGATAATTAAGTTCATCTAATTAAATAATGAACTCCCACTCAGATAGACATCCCTCTAGTCATCTAAGTGATCCATGATCCGAGTCAACTAGCCCGTGTCCGATCATCACGTGAGACGGACTAGTCATCATCGGTGAACATCTTCATGTTGATCGTATCTTCTATACGACTCATGTTCGACCTTTCGGTCTTTCGTGTTCCGAGGCCATGTCTTTACATGCTAGGCTCGTCAAGTTAACATAAGTATCTTGCGTGTGTAAATCTGGCTTACACCCGTTGTATTGGAACGTTAGGATCTATCACACCCGATCATCACGTGGTGCTTCGAAACAACGAACCTTCGCAACGGTGAACAGTTAGGGGGAACACATTCCTTGAAATTATTATGAGGGATCATCTTATTTACTACCGTCGTTCTAAGTAAACAAGATGAAAAACATGATAAACATCACATCCAATCAAATAGTGACATGATATGGCCAATATCATATTGCTCCTTTGATCTCCATCTTCGGGGCGCCATGATCATCTTCGTCACCGGCATGACACCATGATCTCCATCATCGTGTCTTCATGAAGTTGTCACGCCAACGACTACTTCTACTTCTATGGCTAACGCATTTAGCAATAAAGTAAAGCAGTTTACATGGTGTTCTTCAATGACACGCAGGTCATACAAAAATAAAGACAACTCCTATGGCTCCTGCCAGTTGTCATACTCATCGACATGCAAGTCGTGATTCCTATTACAAGAATATGATCTCATACATCACATATAGCATTCATCACATCCTTTGGCCATATCACATCACAAAACACTTGCTGCAAAAACAAGTTAGACGTCCTCTAATTGTTGTTGCAAGTTTTTACGTGGCTTCTATAGGTGATCTAGCAAGAACGTTTTCTTACCTACGTTAAAGCCACAACGTGATTTGCCAACTTCTATTTACCCTTCATAAGGACTGAGGGAGTCCTGGACTAGGGGGTGTCCGGATAGACGGACTATCAATATCCGCCGGACTCCCTGACTACGAAGATAGAAGATTGAAGACTCCGGCTCGTGTCCGGAAGGTACTTTCCTTGGCGTGGAAGGCAAGCTTGGCAATCCGGATACGTAGATCTCCTACCATTGTAACCGACTCTGTGTAACCCTAGCCTCTCCGGTGTCTATATAAACCGGAGGGCTTTAGTCCGTAGGACACAACATTACATCTCAACAATCATACCATAGGCTAGCTTCTAGGGTTTAGCCTCCTTGATCTCGTGGTAGATCTACTCTTGTACTACCCATATCATCAATATTAATCAAGCAGGACGTAGGGTTTTACCTCCATCGAGAGGGCCCGAACCTGGGTAAAAACATTGTGTCCCTCGTCTCTTGTTACCATCCGCCTAGACGCACAGTTCGGGACCCCCTACCCGAGATCCGCCGGTTTTGACACCGACATTGGTGCTTTCATTGACAGTTCCTCTGTGTCGTCGCCGATAGAGCGGATGCCTTTACCCGTCTTCAAAGACGGTGTTTTCACCGGAGGGGCCTTGGCCGCCGGTCAAACAATCCGGCTTGGTGGCTTTCTTATGACCGCCTGTCCGGCCGTCGCTTCGGCAATGACTTCTCAAGTCGTCAGAAGCAATCTTCGCGTCAGCCCTAAAGCTGCCGAACAGTTAGATCCAATCGAGCTCTCGTCTGTTCACGAGCTCTTGGATCGCATCGCCGCCCTGGGAGTCGCAACGGACTACAATCAGATCGGGCTTAAAACCGATCTGAGAGAGATTAACTCTCCCCAGGCTACCCACCACGTCGAAGTGATAGAAGAACAACTCGGCAATTCTTTGCCATTGTTGAAAACAATCTGTGTCCGGATTCCCGAACCCTCCATGCCAGATTCCCACGGAGGGACGGACTCTGATCGAGCATTGAACCTAAAATCATGCGTCGCTCCGGACTCGCTGGGCTGTTTCCAGCAAATCAAGCTTCCGAATTCGGAAGTCCCTCGGCCTTTGAGCCCAAAGATGGGCAGGGATCCGGATTTTATTCCACCCACCCGCCCAGACATATGAGACCTATCTCTAATTCGGCAAGAGCCTTCAGAAACAGTACATCATTACTGGGCCAGATTCCTCCTGGTTATGGACAGGATAAAGGACTGCCGAGAGGAAAACGCAATCTCAATCTTCTGCAATAACTGCACGGACAAGGGAATCCTGAACGCCATTGATCGTCGCAAGATTACGCGTTTTACCGATCTGGCGTCCATAGTACGAAAGTACTGTGCGATGGAAAGTTTCCAGAAAACTGAAAATCAATTTTGGGATAATCCGGCCCCAAACCCAGTCCGCGGTAAAAGGGCGCCTCACAATCAGGCCCCAGATGCAAAAACCAAAAAGCAAAAACCCAGCAAGGGAAACGGAACCGTACTGGAGGGATGGCTCAATGGACCCTGTAAACTTCATAATACAGAGGGAGCTGTCCCAACACATAGCCTTCGAGCATGTTGGATACTACGGCAGGTGGCCAAAAGTGGTGAAGAGCTTCTAGCTCCGGGAAACCACTCCAACAATACCAGCACGGTATCAACAGTCTTCGAGACTTTCGCATCAAATAATATGCGAAAACGAACAATCCGCGAACTCGCCGAAGTCTACCAAGTAGCAACAGCAAATCCATGGAGCGACACAGCTATTACCTTCAGCGCCAGCGACGAGCCCACATCTCGAACTACCAGAGCCCCAGCCGCACTGGTACTTAGTCCCATAGTGGACGGCTTTCGACTGACAAAAGTCCTCATGGACGGCGGCAGCGGACTAAACCTCATTTATGAGGAAACCCTGCGGAAAATGGAAATCGATTGGAGCCGTATTGAGTGAAGCAGCACAACCTTCAGAGGAATAATCCCTAGCCGGGAAGCGCGCTGCACCGGAAAAATCACACTCGATGTGGTGTTCGGCTCTCCGGACAATTACAGATCCGAAGAAGTCACGTTCCAGGTGGCCCCGTTCAGCAGCGGCTATCACGCCATATTAGGACGAGAGGCATTCACAATTTTTCAAGCAATACCTCATTACGGGTACATGAAGCTCAAAATGCCTGGGCCCAGCGGAATAATCACTCTCGTCAGTGATCCGGACACAGCACTCCGCGCCGAAAACAAGACAGCCGCACTAGCCCTCGAGGCACTATCCGAAGCCTTAGCGGCAGAGGAACTCACCGCGCTGCGCTCTACGGTAAACAGGGACGATGTGATACTTGATAAAAGATCCAAGTCCACCTCCTTCAAACCAGCAGATGAGATAATTAAATTTTAGGTCCACCCAACGGACCCAACAAAGACGGCCTCCATCGGGGCATAGTTGAACCCCGAAGTTGACGCTGCACTACGCGAATTCCTTCGGGAAAATTGGGACATCTTCGCCTAGCATCCTTCGGACATGCCCGGAATCCCTCGCAGGTTGGCAGAACACAGCCTAAACATCCTAAAAGGATTTAAGCCAGTCAAACAGGCTCTTCGACGATTTTCCGAGCCCAAAAGACAGGCAATGGGAGAAGAGCTAGCCAAGTTATTGGAAGCCGGATTCATTAGAGATATCAAACATTCGGACTGGCTAGCAAATTTGGTGATGGTACCAAAGAAGGATAAATCCTGGCGCCTCTGTGTCGACTTCAAAGACCTCAATAAGGCTTGCCCAAAGGATCCTTTCCCCCTCCCCCGCATCGATCAAATTATCGATGCCATGGCAGGACACGACTCGTTGTGCTTCCTGGACGCATACTCTGGCTATCATCAAATCAAGATGGCGGAAGCAGATCAAGCCGCAACGGCATTCATCACTCCATACGGACCATTCTGCTTCAACACGATGCCCTTCGGACTTAAAAACACCGGCGCAACATATCAGCGCATGATTCAAACATGTCTGGCCACCCAGATAGGCAAAACAGTCGAGGCATACGTAGACGACGTAGTCGTCAAAACAAAACACGTCGAAACTTTAGTAGACGATTTGAGGCTCACATTCGACAACCTTAGAGCATATGACATCAAGCTGAATCCGGAAAAATGTGTTTTCGGTGTACCAGCCGGAAAGCTGCTGGGCTTCATCGTATCCGGTAGAGGAATTGAAGCAAATCCGGTCAAAATCCGGGCTCTGTCGCAGTTGGATATTCCAAAGGACCTCAAGCAAATACAAAAATTAACAGGATGCGTGGCAGCTCTAAGCCGTTTTATCTCCCATTTAGGAGAGAAGGTGTTGCCCCTTTATCGCCTCCTAGGGCGCACCGAACACTTCGAGTGGACGGATGCCGCCACCGCCGGACTCGAAGAAATAAAGGCCATATTGGCAACAAATCCGGTCCTGGCTGCGCCCACTCTGGGCGAACCAATGTTGTTATACATCGCTGCAACACATCAAGTTGTAAGCGCTGTCCTCGTCGTCGAACGAGCAACAGAAGGGCATAAATTCCCTCTTCAAAAACCAGTGTATTACGTATCCACTGTGTTAACCCCCTGCAAATCCCGTTACCCGCACTATCAAAAGATAGCATATGCGGTGTTCATGGCGTCTCGGAAGCTCAGGCACTACTTTCAAGAGTGTTCGATAATAGTGGCCTCTGAAGTACCACTCAATGAAATTATAAATAACCGCGACGCAACGGGCAGGATTGCAAAATGGGCCATTGAGCTCTTGCCATTCGACATAACTTACAAACCTCGACGAGCCATAAAGTCACAAGTTTTGGCTGACTTTGTCGCCGAATGGACTGAAGCCGAACTACCTAAAGAGTACGGCGCATACTCCAATTGGACTATGCATTTCGACGGCTCCAAAATGTTGGCCGGACTGGGGGCTGGCGTCGTACTGACGTCCCCCACCGGAGATACAGTCCAGTATGTACTTCAAAAAATGTACACGGACTCCAACAATGCAGCCGAATACGAGGCCCTGTTACATGGTCTCCGGATGGCAGTCTCCATGGGCATTCAACGCCTAGAGGTGCGCGGGGATTCAAACCTTGCAATATCCCAAATAAATGGAGACTTTGACGCCAAGGATCCGAAAATGGCAGCATATCTTAATGCTGTCCTAAAAATGTCAGCTCGGTTTGAAGGACTCGAATTCCATCACATAGCCCGAGATAATAACCAAGCGGCCGACGTCCTGGCACGCGTCGGTGCGAAACGTGATACTGTCCCTCCAAATATCTTCCTGGAATGGCTCTTCAAGCCATCCGTACTATGGGAAGAGGAGTCCGGTAGCGACAAACCGGAGAAAGCCGCACCAACTGGTGATTCAGCAGATGACATAACACCCTCCGCCCACGATATAATGGCAGTAATCACCGCGTGGACAGAACCTTTCCTAGCCTACTTACTTAGGCAGGAACTTCCCGAAGACCAAAATGAGGCCCGCTGCATAGTCCGGCGATCGAAGGCCTACAAGGTCCATGAGGGAGAACTTTATAAGAAAAGTACTACCGGAGTCCTTCAAAGGTGTATCTCCGAAGAAGAAGGGCGAAACCTCCTGGCTAAAATCCATGCCAGACTAGGTGGACACCACGCAGCAGCCCGGGCCCTGGTAGGAAAGGCATTCCATACAGGATTTTATTGGCCGACGGCTCGGGCAGATGCACAGGACTTGGTCCAGCGATGCGTTGGTTGCCAGCTCTTTGCTAATCAGAGCCATATGCCACCCACCGCCCTCAAAACCATACCCATTACCTGGCCGTTCGCGGTCTGGGGGCTTGACATGGTCGGACCCCTTAAAGGGGGAACCCACAAGAAAAAGTACCTGTTGGTCATGGTGGATAAGTTCACCAAATGGATAGAGGCCAAACCGGTCAAAACGGCAGAGTCCGGACCAGTGATAGACTTTATATCAGAGGTGGTACACCCTTACGGAGTCCCCCACAGCATCATCACCGACAACGGCACGAACTTCACGGCCGATGAGGTCAAGTCATGGTGCAAAAATATGGGCATTAAGCTCGACTATGCGTCAGTCTATCACCCTCAAACCAACGGTCAAGTGGAAAGAACAAACGGTCTAATAATGAGCGGCATTAAACCCAGATTGGTGAGGTCACTCACCAAATCCGATACCCAATGGGTTGAGGAGCTCGACTCCGTACTCTGGGGGCTGCGGACAACGCCTAACCGCACTACCGGATTCACACCATTTTTTATGGTATACGGCGCAGAGGCAGTCTTGCCCTGCGACATTATTCATGACTCACCTCGAGTGCGCATGTATGAGGAAAGAGAAGCCGAGCTAGATCGGCAGGACAGCTTGGACACATTGGAGGAAGAACGTGACGTCGCGAAGGCTCGTTCCGCATTCTATCAGCAGCAGGCCCGAAGATATCAAAGCAGAGAAGTACGGGCCAAGACCTATAACGTTGGCGAACTAGTTCTACGCCTGCCGGACAAGAAAAAGGACAAGCTCAAGCCCAGATGGGAAGGCCCCTTCATTATTGATCAAGTACTGACCGGCGGAGCATACCATCTACGAAATGCGTCGGACAACCGACTCGAGCCGAACCCATGGAACGCAGCCCGACTCCGACGATTCTATGCCTAGCGCCGGACTAAGAGTTCGTCCCCTTCCCCCGTCCAACCTTTTATATTTCGGCTGTCTTCTTTTTCTCTTTTTATCCTTTTAAATTAACAAGCCCCTCGGGGCCTATTTTTGCATTCTTTGCATACATACGATGTGCCATCCGCACTCGTTATTCCTGGGGGCTTCTTTTACAGAAGCTCAACTATACGGGTTTTATACCCAACACATGTGTCACGCTTCCACATGTACCTTTTACTCGCCATTATATGCATCGATATGACTTAAGTTTTGGCCAAGCTGGGTTGCCTGGCTCCTGTGCTTACCCCTACATTCCCGATTGTTCGGCTAGGCGGTAAAGGGAGCACCTCTGTGATTGTTACTGCCGGGTCAGCCGGATGTGTACCTCAGACTGGGTGAAGCCGAAAGCTAGTGTTCTTAAGGGAATATTCGGTCGGTGATTTAAAAGATGACTTTTTACCTATTTTTTCCCATCTGCCCCCAGATGTTTTACTGCTCTCTTGGCAGTCCGGACATGCACTTTAGGGCATGCCTCCCCAGCGAAAGGAACCCCTAACGGAACTATTCTCCCTGGAAGATGTTTCTTACTAACCATGTAATATAACATAACTAGTTGGGCACTTGTCTGATAAAGCACTAATGACCCCTACGCCTAGTCTCCATGCATACCACGGTTATTTCTTAACCAAAAAGGTATTCGGACACACTCCGGACTCTAGGGTCCCGAGGTCGAAGCGAAAAGGTCGGCAACGACAAACGATCTACAATCCGGCTAGAAGGCATTTCACATGTCATGTTTAAAGGATAACATACATTGTCAAGTTTATTGATTGTATTCCTCCTAAATCCCGTCTAACAGGCTGTCTAGTTTACAGTCCCGTTGGGAAAATTTAGCAGCCAGTTCTACCTGGCTGTACACTAAACTCACAGGGATCTCCTTCCCGTCGGGCCCCACCGGTCCAACTTCGGCCATATGGTTGGGATCCGCCTTCTTGTACCGCATCTTCACCATGGCCCAAGCCTCCCTGGCACCTTGACGGCAAGCCGAAACCTTCCACAAACGGAAGCGCTGCCGCATTCCATGCAGCTTCTCTGCAAGCTCCCCGAGGCCCTCGGGCGGGGCGAGGGATGGCCATAAAGCCTGTACGGCGCCACTCATTGCCTGCCGAACTCGTTCGAACAGCTGCAATAGTTCGGGAAGTTGATCACCCATTGATACGGGCATCTCCTCCGCAGGATGGCCCGTGAGTATACCTACAAGACATATTATGTCAAATCGCTTCCTCGCCAAACTCTTCTTCCTTAGAGAGTTCGCTCAAGCACTTACTATAGATGCCGCGACGAAGCCGTTGATTCTCCTTGACGGAGCCGGACAGCTCGGCCTGTGCGCCTTTCAGCTCTTCTCCGAGCTTGGCGTTGGCATCTTGGAGCTTGTTCCTTTCCTGCTGAACTCTGTTCAGCACACTCTCGCCGGCCTTTAGCTGGCGCAGTAGTGCTTGCCTGTCCGGATCTTGTTCGGTGGCACCTGCAGTGTCGTTCTTAGACTCGCGCGCATGCCGCACAGCGCTTATATTAATTTATACAAATGTGTTACCAGGAGGGGTCTTTCCGTCTCCTCCTGCGGCAGCAAGTGCAGCCTCAAGTTGGGCCTTGCAATCTTGCAGCTCCCGAGACAGCTGGGCGTTCTTCTCGTTAAGAGCCTGAAATTTCAAATGATCCTTAAATCAGTTAACATAACTAATTTAAGTCTCGGGGGCTACTGGTGTATACAACCATTAAAATATCTTTACTCGTATGTCTTTAACATACTGCTCCGTGGCCCTGGTAAAACCATTTTGAGCAGCCCGGAGATGCGCGTCCCCTGCGTTGAAGGCATCCAATGCCTCAGGGGGAAAGCACGCCTCTTGAAAAACTGTCCGGCGGCGTCTATGGTTCATAGCGCTCTCCACCTCTGACTTGGTGGCGGACAGTCTGTCGGTATCCTCCGTTGGAGTAGGATCCGGTTCGCGTCTTGCGCTTGCCTCCCCCTCCAGTCCGGGCGCTGGAGCCTGGCTGGTGTTGGTTGGGTCGGCAATTCCTGTGCTCGCAGTCCGGCGAGCGCTTTTTCTTCTATAAAGATCATGAGCACTTAGAAGTTTCTTCGGAACGTTGCTCAAAAAGATCAAACACGAGCTATACCTCTGCGGCAACGTTTCCGCCCGCACGGCGCTCCTTTTCTTCCTGCTAGTTCGGACTGACCTCTGTAGGTCGGCCGCCGCAGGCTCGGCTCCCTGCCGTAATGGCGCTTCCTACAAGATACCATCGTTCGCGAAGGTCAGAAATAGGCAAGGATAAGATAACGGTGTCCGGACTTCGGTCTTGGTCACCTGGGATGCCGAACTTAGCCCGGGGTAGTCCGCCGTAATGGCGACCAAAGCATCATCAATGCTGAGCTGGTGATACACCCCGTCGATTAGCTCCACCCCGATGTCCGGATCCTCTTCGGAGGCCGGACCCAGGGATCCTTCCGGATCCTCGGGTTGTGGAGCAGGACTCACCATGTCCTCCACAGTCCGGCGTAGACCCTGCGCCGAAGACGTGATGTAAGAAGCTTAAACTTCGAAGATACGGGTAAAGGCCCTTTTGAGGTGTTCTCTTACCCATCCTCTGGGGTTGATCATGGAAAACCCCTCCAGAGGGTTCGGGCGAAGGAAGTCCTCCTTCTCCCCCTTGTACAGACCGGACAGGATCTTCACCAGATCCTCGGTCGAACCCGGCCCTTTGCGGCCGTGCCGGGTGGCATCGTCCTCCCCATTGAAATCCCACATGGGGTGGCCTCTGTATTGCAGTGGCTGCACCCCCCGCTTGATGCACGTCGCCATGACTCCAATCATGGTCAAGCCGGAATGAGCCATTAATCTTATCCGGCCCATCAAGTAATGGACGCTCTTGTCTTCCTCCAAACGGGGGCTCCACGGGCGCCAGCTGAGGCGTTTCTTCAAGGGAGCAGCATCAAACTCCGGGAGGCCAATCCGGACTGGGTCGGGCAACGGAGCGTCTACAATATAAAACCACTCCGAGGGCCAGTCTTCGGACGCCCTCTTGGGGGTGCCGGATAGGTATCCGGTCCCAGCGATGCGCCATATTTCGGCGCCGCCCACTTGATATATGGACCCCTGATGAGAACGGGGCACGAGGCAGAACAGCCTCTTCCACAATGCGAAATGGGGCTCGATGCCCAGGAATAGCTCGCAAAGAGCTACATAGCCCGCGATGTGCAGCACAGAGGAGGGCGTGAGGTGGGAAACACACCCGCTCCCCCTTGTTGGGGCTTGGGGTGTCCTCCGCCTGCCTCCCACCTCGATAAGTAACCAGTCCGGCTCGGACTGGAACCATGAAGGCCGGAGGAAGCAATCCCTCCGTTTGGAGCTTTACTAGCTCATTGTGCGAAATAGAGCACCTCCTCCAATCCCCCGGTGATGGGCTGGGAGCGTGTGACGAAGAGCCGCGTTGACGATCCATGGTGGAATGGATTTCAGGGTCAGAGGCGCTTCGATGGAGTATACGCGGGAGGAAGATGGTGCGGTTTGGATCTGGATCCCTGCCCCTTTAATAGGCAGGCGACCCGCACAATTAGGGGGTGAAATGAAAAAGACTCCCTGGCTTTTCGCATTCGTGCGACGCGTGGAAGAGGGCCATAATTTGGCGTAGAAGCCAAGAAGCACAGTATTCAAGGTAAAGCCGGACACTATTCGGCCGGTACATGGGAAGGGAGAACCCGCCTTGCAACGCCGAAGACTGCAAGCACGCTGGACTTATCGTCATTGAAGCCTGGTTCGGGGGCTACTGAGGGAGTCCTGGACTAGGGGGTGTCCGGATAGCCGGACTATCAATATCCGCCGGACTCCCTGACTACGAAGATAGAAGATTGAAGACTCCGGCTCGTGTCCGGAAGGTACTTTCCTTGGCGTGGAAGGCAAGCTTGGCAATACGGATACGTAGATCTCCTACCATTGTAACCGACTCTGTGTAACCCTAGCCTCTCCGGTGTCTATATAAACCGGAGGGCTTTAGTCCGTAGGACACAACATTACATCTCAACAATCATACCATAGGCTAGCTTCTAGGGTTTAGCCTCCTTGATCTCGTGGTAGATCTACTCTTGTACTACCCATATCATCAATATTAATCAAGCAGGACGTAGGGTTTTACCTCCATCGAGAGGGCCCGAACCTGGGTAAAAACATTGTGTCCCTCGTCTCTTGTTACCATCCGCCTAGACGCGCAGTTCGGGACCCCCTACCCGAGATCCGCCGGTTTTGACACCGACAAGGACCCTTATCATCGAATCCGCTCCAAATAAAATGGGAGAGACAGACACCTGCTAGCCACCTTATGCAACTAGTGCATGTCAGTCGGTGGAACCTGTCTCATGTAAGCGTACGTGTAAGGTCGGTCCGGGCCGCTTAATCCCACAATACCGCTGAAGCAAAATAAGACTAGTAGTGGCAAGAAAGTTGTCAACATCTACGCCCACAACAAATTGTGTTCTACTCGTGCAAAGAGAACTACGCATAGACCTAGCTCATGATGCCACTATTGGGGAACGATGAATAAAATAAAAAAATTCCTACGTTCACCAAGATCAATCTATGAGTTCTTCCAGCAACGAGAGAGAGGATTGCATCTACATACCCTTGTAGATCACGAGCGGAAGCGTTCAAGAGAACGGGGTTGAGGGAGTCGTTCACGTCGTGATCCAAATCACCAGAGATCCTAGCGCCGAACGGACGGCACCTCCGCGTTCAACACATGTACGGTCAGCGTGACGTCTCCTCCTTCTTGATCTAGCAAGGGGGAAGGAGAGGTTGATGAAGATCCAGCAGCACGACGGCGTGGTGGTGGATGCAGCAGAGTTCCGGCAGGGCTTCGCCAAGCAACTACGGGAGGAGGAGGTGTAGCAGGGGGAGAGGGAGGCGCCAAAACTTCAGGGTGCGGCTGCCCTCCCCTCCCCCCTCCTTTATATAGGCCCCCGGGGGGGCGCCGGCCCTACGAGATGGGATCTCCTAGGGGGGCGGCGGCCAAGGGGGTGGAGTGCCCCCCAAGGCAAGTGGAGGCGCCCCTCCCCTAGGGTTCCCAATCCTAGGCGTAGGGGGGGCCCAAGGGGGGGCGCACCAGCCCACCAGGGGCTGGTATCCTCCCCACTTCAGCCCACGGGGCCCTCCGGGATAGGTGGCCCCACCCGGTGGACCCCCGGGACCCTTTCGGTGGTCCCGGTACAATACCGGTGACCCCCGAAATTCTCCCGATGGCCGGAACAGCACTTCCTATATATATTTCTTCACCTCCGGACCATTCCGGAACTCCTCATGACGTCCGTGATCTCATCCGGGACTCTGAACAACTTTTGGTTTGCTGCATACTAATATCTTTACAACCCTAGCATCACCGAACCTTAAGTGTGTAGACCCTACGGGTTCGGGAGATATGCAGACATGACCGAGATGCCTCTCTGGTCAATAACCAACAGCGGGATCTGGATACCCATGTTGGCTCCCACATACTCCTCGATGATCTCATCGGATGAACCACGATGTCAAGGATTCAATTAACCCCGTATTCAATTCCCTTTGTCAATCGGTACGTTACTTGCCCGAGACTCGATCGTCGGTATCCCAATACCTCGTTCAGTCTCGTTACCGGCAAGTCACTTTACTCATACCGTAATGCATCATCCTGTGACCAGACACTTGGTCACATTGAGCTCATTATGATGATGCATTACCGAGTGGGCCCAGAGATACCTCTCCGTCATACGGAGTGACAAATCCCAGTCTCGATTCGTGGCAACCCAACAGACACATTCGGAGATACCCGTAGTGCACCTTTATAGTCACCCAGTTACGTTGTGACGTTTGGGACACCTAAAGCACTCCTATGGTATCCGGGAGTTGCACAATCTCATGGTCTAAGGAATGAACTTGACACTTGGAAAAGCTCTAGCTAAACGAACTACACGATCTTTGAGCTATGCTTAGAATTGGGTCTTGTCCATCACATCATTCTCCTAATGATGTGATCCCATCATCAATGACATCCAATGCCCATAGTCAGGAAACCATGACTATCTATTGATCAACGAGCTAGTCAACTAGAGGCTTACTAGGGACATGTTGTGGTCTATGTATTCACACGTGTATTACGATTTCCGGATAACACAGTTATAGCATGAATAATAGACAATTATCATGAACAAAGAAATATAATAATAACCATTTATTATTGCCTCTAGGGCATATTTCCAACAACAACTTCCTGTGCCCTGCTACACACTAGTTGAAGTGATGTTTCAATAACCTCATCAAGTCTCCACCATCCTCCCACTCAATTCTTTCAAGAGAAACTTTTCCTCGAGAAAGGACCCATTTCTGGAAACAATCACTTTTGCTTCCGGATCTGAATTAGGAGGTATACCCAACTATTTTTGGGTGTCCTATGAAGATGCATTTTATCCGCTTTGGGTTCGAGCTTATCAGGCAAAACGTTTTATATAAGCGTCACAGCCCCAAACTTTTAAGAAATGACAGCTTAGGTTTCTCTAAACCATAGTTCATACAGTGTCATCTCAACGGAATTACATGGTGCCCTATTTAAAGTGAATGCGGTTGTCTTTAATGCCTAACCCATAAACGATAGTGGTAATTCGATAAGAGAAATCATGGTATGCACCATATCCAATAGGGTGCAGTTATGATGTTCGGACACACCATACACTATGGTGTTTTAGGCGGTATTAGTTGTGAAACAATTTCCACAATGTCTTAATTGTGTGCCAAACTCGTAACTCAGATATTCATCTCTATGATCATATCATAGACATTTTATCCTCTTGTCACGACGATCTTCAACTTCACTCTGAAATTCAAAATTTTCTACGCATCACCAAGATCAATCTATGGAGAGACAAGCAACGAGAGAGAGGGGAGTGCATCTTCATACCCTTGAAGATCGCCATGCAGAAGCATTACAAGAACGTGGATGAAGGAGTCGTACTCGTAGCGATTCAGATCGCGGTTGATTCCGATCTAAGCGTCGAACAACGGCGCCTCCGTGTTCAACACACGTACATCCCGGGGACGTCTCCTCCTTCTCGATCCAGCAAGGGGAGAGGAGTAGTTGAGGTAGAGCTCTGGCAGCATGACGGCGTGGTGGTGGAGCTTGCAGTTCACCGGCAGGGCTTCGCCAAGCACTACTACTACGGAGGAGGTGTTGGGGAGGGAGAGGGCTGCGCCAGGGACGGGGTGCCTCACCCATGCGCCTCCCCACTATATATAGGGGTGGAGGGGGCTGGTTTCTTGCCCTCCAAGTCCATTGGGGCGTTGGCAAAGGTGGGGGAAAGAAATCCCATCATTTCCCTTCCCCACCAATTGTTATCCCTCCTTTTTAGGGATCTTGATCTTATCCCTTCGGGATATAATCTTATTCCTTCTAAGGGGGGATCTTGGTGCGCCTTGACCAGTGGTGTGGGGCCTTTCCCCCACTACCCACGTTCATGTGGGTCCCCCATGCAGGTGGGCCTCACTCCGGAACCTTCTAGAACCTTCCCGGTACAATACCGAAAAATCCTGAACTTTTTCCGGTGGCCAAAATAGGACTTCCCATATATAAATCTTTACCTCCGGACCATTCCGGAACTCCTCGTGACGTCCGGGATCTCATCCGAGACTCCGAACAACATTCAGTAACCACATACTATTTCCCATAACAACTCTAGCGTCACCGAACCTTAAGTGTGTAGACCCTACGGGTTCGGGAATCATGCAGACATGACCGAGACAGCTCTCTGGCCAATAACCAACAGCGGGATCTGGATACCCATGTTGGCTTCCACATGTTCCACGATGATCTCATCGGATGAACCACGATGTCAAGGATTCAAGCAATCACGTATACAATTCCCTTTGTCAATCGGTACGTTACTTGCCCGAGATTCGATCGTTGGTATCCCAATACCTCGTTCAATCTCGTTACCGGCAAGTCACTTTACTCGTTCCGTAATGCATGATCCCGTGACTAACTACTTAGTCACATTGAGCTCATTATGATGATGCATTACCGAGTGGGCCCATAGATACCTCTCCGTCACACGGAGTGACAAATCCCAGTCTCGATTCGTGCCAACCCAACAGACACTTTCGGAGATACCCGTAGTGCACCTTTATAGCCACCCAGTTACGTTGTGACGTTTGGCACACCCAAAGCATTCCTACGGTATCCGGGAGTTGCACAATCTCATGGTCTATTGTATCCAAAACGGTCAGTGCCGCATTCATGCCCGGCCAGACCGGATGCGACCTCTCACTAGCGCCGGCATTGAAGCGGCGCGCCGGCCGAGAGAGCATCGCCCGCGCCGCTTCCAGGTGCACGCGGCTGCTCCGCGTTCAAAGGTCGCAATAGCCGGCTACAACATGCATGTAAAAAGTTCTTGGGAGTCCGTGCTACAGCTAGCTTTCCTCCCCCAACTCGTCAACCTCTTCCAGTAGTGCTAGTAGTACTCCATGGCGCGATCCATCGACAAGCAGGCGGGAAAGTTATCGTATACTCGGTTTGCAGTGAGTGGCATGCCGAGCAACCGTGTGGGGTCGAGCCATGGAGGTGGGTGAGACACGGACACGACAGATGTGATTTAAACGTTGGTTTTGCTCGATGGCGCGATCCAACGAAACGAAACGTTGGTTTCTCTCCGTTTCCATTTTTTTCTCCGGAAAAACGGAAACTTTCCACTCCATTTTCATTCCTATTCCAAGGTTGCCCTGTTACAACATTCCATCAAATACAAAGGAAAACTAACACACATGCTGATGCATCTCAATGATTCACAGATCATAGCCAATATTTACTTCACAACTAAAGAAAAAAGTTGTGAGAGCGTGTACGAAAGAAAAACTGCTGATGGGTCACTATGACTTAAACCCTAAACCCTAAACATGATTTAATTCCCTGGCCAGGTAGAACATGTCGAAGGAAAGACGGTTGGCACCCTCGGATCATACGATGCTTTTGTGCAGTTCCACTAAAATCGACCCGAGCATCCCTGATGGCAAAGATATTGAAGAAGTGTGATTAGAATAATAGTACTGGCACTAGTTCATGAGACATAAACTCATCACAAGTAGAAGCCGGTAGAAGTAGAGAAAGATCGACATGGAGATGAGCAAGACGGCTCCCAAAGGAAGATGGACTACCTGGGACATCAGGCTGTAGCTAGAAGGGCGGTTGGGACGCGGCATCGGCCCATACCGGGGTGACCTCCGATTGGGACGCACTGACTGTGGGTTTTCTCCCTCGCCGATGTCGACCGTGTCTACGTAGAACATTGTTCCCTTCCCCCAGCTGCGGGATCAGGCCCGTCGTTCTATGCTTGTGAAGAGAGCAACCTTAGCAAGCAGGCTTGTAGCTTAGGCTCCTGCTAGAGTATATATAGTGGTTTTATTTTTCTCTCCATATCAACCATTTTATATTGCGTACATGTCATTCAAGAGTGAAATGATGGTTGCTTCTTCCGACTAACTTACTGTGTGATTTGACTGCTCCTTAGTGGCCCCTACACGTACTCCCCCTACGTGTATGCAACAGTCACACGTACACATGGACGCAAAAACGCGCGCGACGCCCTAATGCATGCATGTCCGAGCACACGACGGAACACACACTGTCACGCTAAGTGCTCAACCTACACGTGCATGCACACACATACTCAGTCAGGGTGAGCTAGTGACCGTATAAACACCGGAAAATATATATATTGAGCGCAATGAGCATATTATGAAGTCCACTGACCGTACTTTTACAAATATACAGTGACAGACAGTGTATTTATCTCGTTTGAAATTAATCCATATTAACCGGGGAGGAGGCAGTATGGACTAGCATTACTTGCGCGCGGTGGCTCGCATGACAAGGAGAAACTTTTGACTAATGCAAGCTCTCCCTCGCTCAGGCGGTGGACGTGCAATAGTTAATTTGGTGTCAGATTGCCAGAAGCATACACTATACTACTAGTGCTACTATTGTTCGACTTCCCGAATAGGCGAACAGCCAAGCGCAAAGTTTACTAATATAGTCTATAAAGGTACATACTATACTAGTACTAGGAACCGGATGGAGGAGCGTCTGCACTCTTATTATAATTTTAAAATGTGATAAAGCAATCTTCAACACATTTGGTTCTCTTCGAGGGTTCTCGCATGTGATAATGGAAGTTGATTGCATGGAACACTTGCCATAATTCTCGCTTAATTCTGGCTCATATCCTGTGACAAATAGTAACGCTTGGTAATATTTCCTCTTTTTTTGTTATTCAGCATGTAAACAGGTCAGCAAACCTTACGGCGCATCTTCGTGCGAACCGTGCCTGCTGCACTTTGAATGTGGCCGAGAGCTCGCTTGATGAAACACCTCGCTTCCTACTTCTTTTTTGTGGGGTACCTCACTTCCTAGTGACCAGTGTCTTGGCTGATCGTCCTAAGAATGTTTATATATGAATAAAGCTCTCTCATTTACCCGCAAAAAAAATTAAACCATATTAACCAAAAAGGAGGGAGTATGGACTAGCACTACTTTTTGGTGTGTCCTGTCAACTCGCAGAACGAGGAGAAGCTTGCAGGACAAGGTGAAGCTCGCTTACGCCTTTTGACTAACGCAACCTACCCTCGGTGGACATGCATCAGTCCATTCGGTGTCAGATTGTCAGAGGCATACACTGTAGTACCCAACATGCGGAGTACCATCATTGTTCGACTTCACGAAGAGGCGAAGAGCCAAGCGCAGTAGTACGAGTAGTACTACTACTAGAACCGCATGGTGGAGCGTTTGTACTCTTATTTCTTTTTATCTCTGATAAAGTACACGTTTATTCCGGGGAAGGGCGGAAAACGGCAGCCCAACATGTAATGAATGATATCGATCAACCAACCATGCTCGAATATATCTTGGCCTCCATGCGAACCCGTCTCTGTGTTCTCGCTCCTCGTCTCTCTCAAGGAACGGTGGGTTGGCTCTTTGCCGTCAATTGAGATCGGTTTGCTCACACTCCTGTCCCACATGTCAGTGGTATGCCAAGAGGAGGTGCGTTGACCGACTGGCCATACGCATACTTGGTTTTGAACCTTCATACTACTCCTCCCTCCGTCACAGTTTACAGGGCACGCTTCATTATGATGCATTTCTCTCAATGCATTTCCACCACCAGATAGACTTTAGACACGTTTGGTTTAATGCTCAATTAATTAGGGCGTGGTAACCGCAATCAAGTCCACAACTTTCTCTCCATGTAACTACGGAGTGGAGTAAGTGCATGCATGTGTGTACCCGGGGTGGAAGCACTGCATGCATGTGTGTACGCATTATTCCCTCTAGTAATAGATGCCGTGCTATAACTACCAATGCTATATTTCAGGCCGATCGCTAGTCGCCTTGGTCCCACAGATCTTTTTTCTTTTTCTCAAGCGCGTTGTATAAACAGTGACGGATGAAGTAGTATGAGCAGATTCAAAGAAGAGCGTATTGATGGTTGCTTCTTCAGAGCAACTTACAGTGGGAAAGGTGGGGCTTACGATTTGATTGCTCATTACTCACTATTAATGCGGCGCAACAACCGGGCTGAGTCTCCCATGCGGTTGTGCACTACCCCCTGGGTTCTTAAATATACTCTGGAGTATATTTGTCTTTCTAGAGATTTCAATGAGTGACTACTCAAATATTTGTCTTTTTAGAGATTTCAAATGGACTGGCACATACGGATGTATATACATATTTTAGAGTGCAGATTCTCTCATTTTGCTCCGTATGTAGTCACTTGTTGAAATCTCTAGAAAGACGAATAGAATATTTAGGAACGGAGGGAGTACACATACGAAGCAAAATGAGTGAATCTACACTCTAAAATATGCCCGTTTGAAATTTGTAAAAAGATAAATATTTAGGAACGCAAGGAGTATAATTTTGTGCATGGCACATGGACCGGATGATGAAGAGGCTTCTGGCAATGCTATCAAGCTTCCATCATTTGTTTACATAATTGACGTACTATACAAATAATTTTCCAGCGAGACATGAAATTGTACAATGGTGTGAGCTTTCAGCTTCTGTTTCGCATGTCTTGCCATCGATGCTCTTTCAGAAACAATAAAAAACTAACTTCCTTGCTAATGCATGTCAATTATTAGCAGGTCAGTGCTAATAATTACATCACAACTGAAGACAGAGTTGTGAGAAGGTGTTAAATTAAAATTGATCCATGCTTTCATTGGCAGCAACGTTCCCCCAGCTCTGTCTAAATCAACAAGGCATGTTGGGAAAAAAAGTAGCTGTCTGGAGCATGCAACATTTCGACCTTTTGTGCAGTTCCACTAAAATAGAACTAAGCGTCCCTGTTCCAAAGATATTAAGTGTGATTACGATAATAGAGGACTGCTGATGAAATAATAAACACATAAATAGAAGCCGGTCACCTTTCCAGTCTCTCTTAAGACTAACTAGTTGGAGAAGATTAGGCTCGGAGTTGGATGAGGAGGACAGAGCAAAACCAATCTCCCTTTGTGCAGTCGCACTGAAATGTAGAGACGTTGCCCATGTGACATTTTAGTACAACTGCACAAAACACTCTTAAGAAAAAAGTGATTTGTGCAGTTCACCAAAAGGTCGCAATAGCAACGAGGTGAAATGGATAGCCCTGTTTGCAAAAAATAGGTAGAAAGGAAACAATTACTGGCCAATAACAGTTGATGACACATGCGACGACAAAAAAGAAGCATATTCCTTGCCCTAAGGGAAGATAACAACACAGCTGTGTTTGTATAAAACAGTGTGAGGACGAGAATGCAATATCGAAAGTACACTGGACGAGCTACGTTTTGGGCAAAGAACTATGGAAGATCCACATGCAGCGACATGGGAAGACGGGCAGTGGAGCAAGGCCGGAGGGGATACCTGGAGGTCGTCGGGATGTAACTAGGTGAGCGGCGGCAGGCGGAATCTGCGAGTAGGTGGCGTAGGCCCTGCCGCGCCGGAGCTTGGTCAGAGAGAACGACGTGTGCCGCAGATCGGGACATGCTACCTCGGCACCATCGAACGGAGAAACGATGCACTTCCTCCCTTTCCCCCGGCGGACGGGATGCGGCCGGATTAGTGACCAATGGTGAGAGAGAGAGAGAGAGGCCACCGCACACCCTTCCCCCGGCGGACGGGATGCGGCCGGATCAGTGACCAACGGTCAGAGAGAGAGAGGCCACCGCAGCCTTGTGTGAGATACTCTGAAGAGCGACAAACCAGGCACGCAAGGCTCCATTGTATATAGTGAGCGGACTACCTTTTTCTCCATAAAAATTGTTTTATATTCTGTGTACGTGCCATTGAGCGCTATAACTTTATTTAAAAATAACGCGGCAACGCGTTAAGTCGAACTTTTTTTCGTGCAGGCGTGGTACACGACCTCCCTAGGTAAACAACCGCTACAGGCATTCGAATTAGCACGTGGGCTGCCATTTCGTAAAGAAATGAGCTCCACCATGTACCCGCGTGGGTGTGGCTGGGCACGAAGCGTGAGTACGTGCACGGTGCACCTATTCTCTTCTTGTATACGTACACCACCTATGTGGGGTTGTGTGAGAGAGATACAAACCTAGAGAGATATAGTGTGTGGGTTCTTGAGAGTTTTTTTGGGGGGGGGGGTCAATCAAAAAATGTAACATATGCAATGTGTGTGAAATAGAGTCCTGGATATAACATATATATATAGGGGGCAATCCACGAGAAGAGAGTGGAGGTATCACCGGCTTGAGGTGTCTATAGAATCCAAAAGAGGGATGATGTGTGTGTGTGTGCGCGCGCGCGATCGATAAAGAGTGCCATCGAATTTGTGTGTGCCCACATCAAAGATATAGAGTGGCTGGCCTACTGGAACGTGAGAGGGGACATGTGCAGTTTGTCTCTGTGGCATGGATAACTACCTGCAGCGCTCGACTATCGGTGTGTGGTGGGGGAAGAGGGAGGCCCAATTAACTATAGAGGTACAATGGCTGGTATATGTGTGGAGGAGGAGAGAGGCCTACCTCATGTATTAAGGAGATCGATCTGCCTCATGTATTAAGGGAGATCGATCGGCATCCATGCATATGTGCAGGAGCGGAATAATGTTGGGAGAGAGATAGAGCTAGAGTGTTGGAGGCGGTGGTAGTGGAGTTGCTTCTAACAAATGGTGGGATAGGCTTGCTAGACAAACGGAGGGCACGCCCGCAATATCAATAAGAGAGGAGATGGCTGCTTGTTGTCTGTGCATGTGCGTGTGAGAGACGGGTCAGGAGGCATGCACGAATGATGAGGGGGGACGATGTGGCTGTGGTAAGCAGACATAACTACATAGGAAGATCAATCGCCCTTTGTTAGAGAAAGGAGACACATAACTTGTGAGGTACGTCGATCGATGGGGGGTAGTTAAAGTCGATCCAGGTATATGTTGGGAGATCGATCGGTATACATGCATGTGTATGTTAGAAGCAAACGAGGCACGAGGAGAAGGATAGAGATAGAGGGATGCATGTAGGAGGTGGTATGAGAGGCATACTATATCGAGCGGGAAGGAGTGTGCGAGTACGAGAACGATGAAAAGAGTGGTGGGAGTGAGGCATGGACGGTGACAAGAGAAGAGGGGAAGCTTGTGTTTGTGCTAGGCACACCTGGCTAGAGAGGCATATCGATCGATGTGTGCCGTAAAGAAGGAGCTGGGGGGCCTACACACACCGTGGGTGAACGACCTAAAGTGAAAAGACGAATTTGTGCGATGGAGCTAGAGAATGCTGAGGGAGGGTGAGAGGGATGCGGGCGTGTGCATGCACAAGAGAAAGTTAGCGCTAGCTACAAAGATAAGAGGGTTGTGTGGGTGTAAAAGACGAATAGAGATCATGTATACTTCATTATAAAAAGCGAATTCGGATATTTGAAGAATTTATCATAGTGTTTTAAACCGACGCATGTGTGAATATATATAACGGTGATACACATGGTGTGTTTATGAGCATGTTATACTACATTTAATATATTTTATCTCTACTCTTATAAAAAAGGAGTTGTTGATGATGGTGTGCCTACCATCCTGCATTATAGGCCGTCCGATTTATATCTGACGGATAGCAAGGAAACTATGATGGTTGAAGTTGGCAACAATCATGATTGTAGATTCTTATTGAAATAGAGAAATGAATTCAAATTTAGTTCGAATTGCAGCGGTAGTATAGATATTTGGAATGCACTAAAATGTTCGTATGAGTAGGTTACATGCATTATACAACAAGCGAAAAAAATTAATCGGACATAACATGGATTCATACTCCCTCCTTCCATCTATATAGGACATAATGAGATTTTTAAGACCGCCTTTGACTATTGGCAAGATTAATAGTACATGACATGCACAATGTGAAAATTATATCCTTGAAAGAACCTTTCACATACGAAGTTAACGGTGTGCTTTGTGTAAGTTGCATGTCATATATCATTGCTCTAATATTTGGTCAAAGTTAGCATCGAAAAACGCATTAGGCCCTATATAGATGGAAGGAGAGAGTAGCTTTGAATAGCATTTTTATAGTAAAACGGGGCAAGACTCTCTCTTTGTGTGGTATGAATAGTTTTATTTTTTTCGTTTTCTTTTTGGTTGAGGGAAGTGTGAATTGATTTGGTACGTACAAGTACAATATTACTACACATTAGGCTTGTCCCTAAAATTCAACCCGCGTCTTGTTATATCCCGAAAATTCAGATATCGTGCTCCCAAAACTGGCGCCTTCACAACCCGCGCCTTGCTATCCCGAAATTACAACGCGCGCGAAAACTCCCTCCAACTGCCAAATCCCGACACGCGAAATCCCCCTTCTAACCCTGAGCCGAAAGGGCCGCTAGTTCAAATCGGTGGGGGGTACTATTGCAACACACCCTACATTTTGGACAAGCGTGTCCCTAAGTCATGCTTCACCCCCTCCCATCGCCCCCTTTTCGCCATTCGAAATCCCAGGCCGCCATAACCTCTCGCTCCAGCCGTGAAACCCCACCCTCCTCCGTCCGCCACGTCACCGCTGCCCAGCCGGAGCCTCTTCCCCGACGACGTCGTCCACCGCAATAGCTCGACGTCCCTCGTCCACCTCCCCGGATGAGGATCCGTCGTCCATCTCACCGTCCCGCCGGTTCAGCCGCCCCGTCCTCCACCTCCAAGGAGCTGCTCCGACGATCGCCTCGTCTATCGCAGCTGCTCCATCTCCACAACGCCGCCTTAACCTGCTCCACCGGAACCGCAGCATCCTCACCGACTCCTCGGACGAAGTCGAGGCCTACTCGGCGCCACCAAAGAGGTTGTACACTCATCGCATCGCACCTTCTCCTTAACTCGACCTCCCGGCGCCGATGGTGCTCCATCCCGCACCCCCATGGAGCGGCTACCTTGAAGCCGGCGCCGTGGGCGACATCTCCACGGCGGCTCTCCCCCAGTGCGAGGCACCTTCGGCGGCGGCGTCCATACTAGCCGGATCTGCTGCTGCTGCTCTGGCTCTCGCTCGCGCTGCTGCTGCTGCTCCGGCTCTCGCTCGATCGCTCGCTCGCCCAGCTGCTGCTGCTGCTGCTCTCCCCCTCGCTCGTGCCGCTGCTCTGCTCCGATTAAGCCACACTTTAGTCGACTGAATCGACTTTTGGGTCAATCGATTTTTAGGGGTTGTGGGGGTCTCGCCGGAGTTAAGGAAGAACCACCTGCAGCGGGGACGGGGGCTCGCCGGAGAGGTACCCCACTATCTATCTTAGGGTTCAGGGTGGGGGCGGGGGCCGAGAGGGCTGGCCGGGGCGGCGGTGGCGAGTTGCTTCGGGGCGGCGAGGCGGCGCTGGGGCCGGCGGTTCGGCCAGTGGTGGCTGGCGGCTCAGGGGGGTGCAGGTTGAAGATGAACTGCAGGCCCTCCCTAAACTATATGTCAAGTGCCTCTCTGCTACCATTGCGTTCAGTTTCGACAGTAGCATTCAGATCCACAGTTAATTTCAGTTTCGACAGTTAAGTTCAGAGTCAACGGTTTTTACCTCATCTGTTGTAGTCAGGTGGTTTTTGGAGATGTTAATTTTACATCCATTTTACATCATCTAAACTACTCTTCCTGTGAATCAGCCATTTGGGTGGGAGATGGAAAAATTTGGAGTGAAAACAAGGCCTTCAGAGCAGACAGTGCTACCTGTGGAAGCAGATATCTTGTTGGGTCCCGATAGCTCCTCAGAGATGGATTCAGAGACAGATGACCAGTCCTATTCCCCCACTGAGGTGTATGCTCTAACTTGGCACGGTTATACTGCTCATATCATGCATACGGTGTCTTGCATTGCATAGTTTAGACATCATATATACAATATTCAATACCATGTTCTTAGTTCAGACATCATACTGAATGCCCTTTGTTTAGCATATAAATCACATATGTGAATTAAATGATGCGATCCTGATTACTTAGATAACATGTAGGTGAATTATGTCATGCGATCCTATTTAGTTATTCATCATATCTTTGAATTATGTTATGATGTGCTATCCAGTTTAGATAGACATCATATATGTGAAATTATGTCATGCTATCCGTTTTAGTTAAACAATATACATGTCAACTCTTTCATGCCTTCTTTTTTCCACAATATCTATTGCATCTGTCTCTCATACAATGTCTATACATTCAACTATGTTTCTTGTTTATCAGCCATTTGAATTGGAGCGGGTGATGCCAGTATCTAGCGGAATAAAAACATGGTCTTCAAATAAAACAGTGCTACCTCTTGGTGAAGATAGCACCCTGGTTGTACATGCACAAGAACCAGCCCTACCACACATAACCCAAACTCTCGCAGATTGTACTCCTACTGCGATGGACAGAGAACCAGCTTCACCCAATCTAACCCCAACCCCAGCTGATAGTAACCCAGTTCCTGTTGACACAGCACCATCTCCACCATAGAGCTCCCAAACAACAGCAGTTAGTAAGGCAGCTCCAGTGCCCAAAGGGCCAGTACTATCATGGTGAACCCCAACTCCACCAGTTAGTACGCCTATTCCTGTGTAGGAAGCACAACCAGCCAGTCGTAGTTTAGCATCTATCGCATTTGATGTTGTTAAATCGTATGTGTGTATCTTCCAATCTTGGAAATATTATACTGAAGATGAAGGAAAATGTCAGTTGCAGGTGTTTGTCCAGGAGTTATGTGTAAGTAATATTATTCATGGCAATTACTTTGCTTCGTCCCATACATCCTACCTCCATGATGGTTATAATACAGCAAATTTTCCCATTTTTTCTGTAGAGAAGGACCAATTTGGAAACTCAGGATGAGGTAACCTGGGCTAATACCTCTGCTATCTGAAATCTTGTTGTGCCGTGTAGTTTCCCACGTTTGGTATTCTTTCACTGCTGCTTTGTCTTGAACTGATATGATTTGAACCGTGTCTCTATTTTGATTTGGCAAGACAATGCAGTGACCATAGGACATAGATATATATTTGTTTGATGTTTTTATTATGTACTAGTACTTGGCAATAGAAGACTTGGTTGTTTAATCTTGTCCACCTTACTAATGAACCGGTTCACCGAAATGGGTTTCATATACTAGTACATGCTAAATTTGTTATGTGTCTGCTTGTTTCTTCTTTTAGAACTAGCTGGGTCACCCGCGCAATTGCGCGGCTAGATAGATTTATTGTATAATATATTTTTCTTATTTGGTTTCCTTCTCAATTATTATTTTGTCAATTTGCTGATATACATTTTAGAAATGTAAATAGATTGTGTACTTCAGTACATTTTAATGCAATGGATTGTAGGTAAGAACCTTTCTAAATCAAAACAAAAGATAAATGGTAGTCACATATTTATCTGCCATGCAAAATTATACAATCATGTATGACTTTCTCTCAATCACCATGGGGTGTACCATTCAATCAATTAATTTTAAGACGCTTTTCATTGATTGTTTATGATTATACATGTTCCATCTTGTTTGGTCATACTTGGTTGTATTATTCTCTGGTCAGCAGTGGTCGTATTAGCATTTTTTGTTCCTGGAATACCATGTCTTTTATACTTAATATAATTTCCAATGTCACTTTCCCTTCTAAGGCAATGAAATTTTAGCAAATACTTATAGCAAAAACTGCCACTGTATTATCTCTTGCTCATTATGTGCATGGGATGATTTGGTCTTTATATAGCGTTGTAGCACAAGACGCCTAAATTCATACATGGTATCATGCTTTGCCTTGTACGCCATTTTCGCATGTGCATATCCATTCTTTTATTCTTTCAAATTTTGTTATTATTTTGTCGCCACTGATCGGCATGAAGTTGTCGGTAAACATGAACCACGCATGTTGTCTTCGTGCTATTCTGTTTGCATTGACGTACACATGTGTTCGTACTATCGAGCACATGCATGTTAAAACACCTAAGAAATTGATACATGTTGCTCATGCTACTTTAACACTGGCACTCCGTGACAACATTATAAATTCTATAGGATGGAAATAAAATTTATATTTTGAATTATTATACCACATTTGTGTGCTTTATAGAGTTCAACTATTTCTATTTATTTTATAGTTTGGCTAGCTATGCAATTCACATAGAGTTCTTATGTATAAAATGGAGGCACATTCTTTATCTGCGTAGTAATAGCCTTTTCAAAACAAATATAAAAAATGTATTCTTTTTAGGGAAAACTATAAGGAAGTTCTTCGTTGTATAAATGTGTAATAAGAATACACTCTGTGATATTATTTTATTAGCGTTTGCCTCCATGTCAACTATTAACGAATTTAACTTGCCACTACATTAGAATTGATACATCGAATTTTGATATAGTAAAAGGTATGGTTGGTTAACAACAGAAAAATATGCTAGAACATCTACCAAAAAGGATGCCATTTATCTGGTGGACCACACATATATCTTTTTACAATGCTAATAATATTTTTCCTCCTAAATACTATTTGCCAGTTAATAATAATAGTAATAATAGACGTTCATTTATTAAAAATTCACTGTAACAAAAAGAAAAATATGCTGGAAAAACATATAGGCATTTGATAGACAAAAGCAAAACATTGATTCTTAATCAAACAGATTCTATAACAATAAGTCCAACACGTTGGCAGCCTATGTAAAAACTACATTTTTGCTTCACAATCAAGTAATCACCCAAACATGCATTATTTATATCCCATCTACAACATTATGACAAATGCTTTACAAAGTTGTATCACTAAAAAAATAGCATGCCATAGCGTCTCTAAGAGCACACTATAGCGTACAGAGAATTGTGTCGCTAAATATATCAGTGTACAACGTCTCGCTAATAGCACGCTATAACGCGATATAGCACACTAATAGCATATTTTAAGGTTGGCCCTATTGTGCTGTCACTATTTTTTCTCTCAATCTAAACAATGTATAATCAAGAAAAAGTTATATATTCCACAATCATGCATATATGACATATATAGGCTATATGATGGTACTCGACCATGTACTACCAATGCCTGGTAGTAGTTGGTACCCATGAAGAAGCAATTAGCCTATGTGCTTAGGAAAGAAAGAGAGTTCGATCAGAGCACCTTTTCACATATAGCCGCATGCGTACGCGTGTGAGATCAATCAGGACACCTCTTGACATCGAGCCGCATGTATGCGTACATGTGACTTCTGTTGTGCTCGGCCAAAGCCCCCGATCGCGTGATCATGCCGCCCCCACGGAGAGTTAGCCACCACAACTCCACGCCGCTGCGTTCCTGTCCTGCTACAGCAGTCTCACCATCGGCGTGCCGGCAAGATCGTAGGAAAGTATGAGTAAGTTATGGGCCTTGGCTTATTGCTTCGGGAACCTAGAAGCCCAGGTACACACATATGGACGGTTGATCATGGGAGTAGTTAAGTCCCCCTTCCTTAATATATCCAACTCACGATAGAATTTGACTTGCCTATGTAAGTGCCATGGAGCAAGCCGTCTTGTCTACTCCTTCCAAATTATACTATTGTAGGAGTAGATGTCAATCTTAACTGATTCGTTTTCTACCTTATGTCCATTGCGTTCTGCTTCCGTCTAAACAATATATTTGTAGCGTGACACGTTCAACTGTCTATACATAACAATATTTGTACGTAACGTTCACAACTTTAAATCCTAGCCTTTAATATCAAAAATTAATGGCTGAGATAATTTAATCTGTGTGGAACAACGTGATGGCTTGTTTGACTCTTGTTTTAATTATATAATAGATAGATGCGGACAGAATATTGGGGAAGAGTGCCTTATTAAGCAATGGTAAAGGAAGTAATGCAGATAAGGTTCAGGATAGTGACACATCCTTGTTGGTCTCCAACAAAGCTGATAAAACAGCTAAGGAAGACTATCTTGAAGACAGCGAGACAACCCCAAAGTCCTGTCTTGGTTTAGTGTTCGAGTTACTGTCCACTACCGCATGCACAAGCTATTCAAACTTACTGTCTGAATCAGTTCGGTTTCTTGAGTCTCAACTACAAGCTGAAAGACATCGATCAGTTGTGCTGCGACAAGAAGCGGAAGGACTGCGGAAGTCCCTGGAGCATTCAGATGCATACTTTCTGGTGCAACAGCAAGCGTTGGAGGATTTTAGCGCCAAATAGGACAAAGCTAATCAGCTTGCTAAGCTTATTGCCAGCATGGTGAATACCCAGGATAACGTTTCTTGAGCTCTTCTGAAGTTGTTTCAGTTATGCTCTTGTTTTGCTGCCGCGTTTATTTGCACTGGTGGCCAATTTTGACGGCCAAGTGTATGTAATATGCTACTTTGTTCCCTATATTTGCACTGGTGGCGAACTTTGATGCCCAGTGGATGTAATATGTGTAATAGCGGTAATAGGCTAGCCTTAATTGCTTGCTTATTTATTTCCTAATGTAGTCACTGCAGTTCTTTTTTTGTGTTTTTCTAGTGGCCACAATAGCCTATTTTTGGTAACTAGGCCAAAATAATCATGGCAACACAAGGACTGTTGTAACCATGGGCCTCCTGCAGGCCATATGATCCATGGGCCTTCGTTCGGCCGTAGGAGCATTGGCCTTCTATACGGTCCGTAGGATCCATCGGCCTTCTATACGGTCCTTAGGGATCAATGGGCCTTCTACGGGCCGTAGGGTCCATGGGCCTCATACGGGCCGTAGGATCCATGGGCCTTCTACGGGGCGTATCATCATTTCGCCAATCATGGGTCGTACTATTCGTGGACCATAACAGGCCGTTAATAGGCCGTATTTGATAACTCTATGAAAACAGCCCAACCGGTTTTTTTGACATGAAAACGGCCCAACGTATTAACGGTCCACAAACGGGCCGACTGTAACGACGGGCTGAATTTGGCCCACAACAGAAAATGACAGTAACGGGCTGTATGTAACCGAATGCTGCAAATGAGCCCAAGAATCAATGGGCCCTGAGAAGGCCGAAAGATAACTTCGGCTGGAAACGGCCCAATGGAATAACGGGCCGTTAATGGTATAAAGTGATACACTGTTCATTACGGGACAGTTTCACCAAGGGCCGTTAATGGGCCAAGAGTTACAAAGGTCCTCATATGGGCCGAAAGAAGTCATGGGCCACACATGGGCCGGAAGTTAAAACGGGCTGAATCATATTGGACGGCCTAGATGACGCTACTAGGCCTAATTCGGATAGGGCATAACGGGCCCTGGGTTAGCGGGCTGTAAATGGGCTATATGCGAACAGGTCGTTAACAGGCTTTCCGCGGGCCGGCCCGCCACCTTTTGACCAAGTCAAACGGGTCGGCTTTTTCACAGGAATTGCCTCTGTTGGGCCGTGCCACGTGTCGCGTTTCATAGGCGCCTTCGGTCCAATGAGCGGATGACATCTGTCCCAACAATGAGCCGACACGTGTTTCCTCCAGCCAATGATGATTTTACACGTGGAAAATCCCCATTGGTCGGGGCTGTTAACGGGTTATCGGATCCAAAACCCGACCCGATAGCTTAACGGCGTTCCGTTACGGTGGATGCCATGTGTCGATCACCCTTGACGAAAGCAGTTCTCTGATGCGCGATTTATCGTCATGGAAGTGGACACTTCCGTGATGATAATTTTGGTAATTTCATGGAACACTTCTACGACAGCACGGGTATGACTATCTTGATTCTGTCATAAATTTGTCATGAATATACATGCATGACAAAAAATGCGACCTACTGTGACAAACACGTATCATCAAAAAAGTGTATTTTTTTGTAGTGATACACCCGTAATTGTTGCTGAATCCAGCTTCCCAGTTTCCATGGAGCCAGGTATTTCCAGCTCCGCCACTCCATCGATTTTGCACATAGCGTCGAGCCAGCTTATCGGTCAAATAACCAGGAGTGGAACCGTTCGGCGCGACTCCAAGGCTGGAGTCGAGGAGTTGAGAAGCTAGAGGGCTACCTAACACGCCCTTAGTATGTTTTGTCCTCTCAGCAATGCCCATTTTTCTGCTACTTGTTGTACATCAACCAAAGTGGTTGATCAAGCAGTCTAGGCCATCATATAGTTCATAGTTCCAACCATGACAAGATGGTTAAACCATCCAAAGTTAAAGAGGGCATAAGGGTGTGGCATGTTGTTGATGATTGTCGTTCCACTGTTCCATGCTCAATGACATAGAGATGGGATCAAGCCATTCTAGAAATTCAACAGGTCGACGAGCAAAGCAAAATTAGATAGCCAAATTTTCTTCCAAACAGTGATTGAGGAAGCGCATCAGCACTACCTGATAAACCAAAACTTCTAACATCATTCCCCCGAAAACCCAAACTTCTACCACCGTCAAATTCATATTCCTCCAAAACAACTCTTCCATGACAATTATGTGAGACTTGCAAAGCCAAACGGTAAATGAGCCTTGCTGTTCCATTCTCTTTACCACAATACCAAAAAATAAGTAAACACTTTGGGATATCTGAATGAACGAGACATACATTTTTCCCCCTTTCCTTGTTGAATTCGAAAGTAAAGAACACAAGAATATTCCCAACTTTCCATCTTGAGAACAAATTACAAAGATACGATGACATATGAACATTGCCTGGACATAACTTTGCTATATTTGTTTTATGGTGCAAGAGTTATTATGACATACTCATGTTACAGAGTAGCCAGAGGATGGTATGCAAGATCAGCTAGTCATACATTTCTGCATACTGCACGACAAGGGCTTATCACAATGAAAATGGGGGGGAGGGATATTGCACCTTCTCAGGCCGCCCAAGTTGTCTCAGACTGGTGGCCCGCTTGGGGATGGTCGGTTACGCTGCCTCGCACACCACGTCTCACCAACGCATCACCTCAAGTTCCCTCTCTCAAATCCTCTCCAGCATCCTCTTCTCTCACGGAGTTGGAGAGTTGGACTCGGGACACGGCACGGTCGGTCCAAAATTGGCCCTTTGCCTCCTCAAATCGCCAAACATGTTGATCGACTCCCCCCGTGGACACAGTATCAAAATAGATGTGATAATCATCTAGCTTGTGTTCCTAAAGTATTTCATCTAAGCCAATGTCATTACCGATGGAAGAGAGTGAGATCAATGAGTTGGGTGTTCGCGAGTTAGAACATATGTATGAGGATCTGGTACCCACGAGTCTACTTGATTCTAAGACCTTGGAGGTAAAGGAGCATGCGGCTTCTCTACACACAACCGAGGATGCCGGTATTGATCTCAGTCATGCGGGTTGTGAGATCGATCCAGAAAAGCCCAAACACACACGAAAGAGGAAGGTATACGGTCTTTCTGCTATGCGTCAGAGTGCTAGGATTAAATTAAAGCGGAAATTCCATGATGATCCATGAAAGGGATTTTCTGGAATAGCAGAGGTCTTGCGGACCTGGCTAAGTGTAGGTTTCTGGCAGAGGCTTCCAAGGATACAAGCTAGACTTTATTGCGTTGCTTGAGACAGGACGTGATAATTTCACCTCACAGTTTCTTGGTACTATTTCCGGTGGCTTGGACTATTGGCACGTTTTGCCACCCAGGGGAAGGTCTAGTGGGATCCTGCTCAGAGTTAAATGTGAGTCTCTTGAGGTGGTCAACGTATTCATGGGTGAGTTCACCGTCAAATTTCATATGCGATTGAAAGCTGACGGTTTCAGGTGGGCACTAGTCGCTGTCTACTGGGCGGCACACCCAGAGCTCAAACCTGATTTCCTTGCATACCTGGTTAGGATTTGCGGAGGGAAGAGTTTACCCATTTTAGTCGGTGGAGATTTTAACATTATAAGGAGGAGAGAAGAAAATAATAATGATAACTTCGATGTCCGATAGTCGTTCATGTTTAATGCTATTATTGAAAGCCTAGATCTACAAGAGATTGACATCATGGGTAGGCAATTCACTTGGGCAAATAATTTACCGAATCCAACATATGAGAAGTTGGACAGAGTTTTGACGAGTATCGTATGGGAACAAAAAATTTCTCTTGTAACGGCGCGAGCATTACAAAGAGGAATATCTGAGCACACACACCCCTTCTTGTTGATTCTGGTGATGCGGTGCATCATGGAAACAAAGCATCTTCTCTTTTGAAACTATGTGGTTCAAGAGAGAGGATTTCCTTGAGCTGATTGCAAGGGAATGGGCCTCAGAGCAAAGGGGTGTGTCGAATGTCGAAAAGTGGCAATTTAAGATTAGACACCTGCAACAGTTTTTATGGGGTTGGGCTAAGAATGATAGTGGTATATATAAGCAGCAGAAAGAGAGGTTGTTTAACATCATTAACGATCTCGATATAAAAGCCGAGAATAACTCACTGGACACTAATGAGTGGGTGGCTAAAAGAGAGGCTGAGGTTAGTTTGGCAAAGCTTCTCAGAGAAGAAGAGATCAAATGGGCGCTTACAGCTAAAGTGCATCGCGTGGTTCAAGGGGATAATAATACACAATTTTCCATATGATTGCCAATGGGAAACATAGGAAAAAGAGGATCATACAGCTCGAACAAGAAGAAGGTACTATTGTTGTCCTTGAGAATCTTAAGATATACATTACAAACTTTTATAAAAAAAACTGTTTGGGGACCTAGTAGACAATTATGTCTCACTAAACGAGAGTGTAGTTCAGGATATACCACAACTGGGACAAGATGAGAATGATGTTCTTATTGCCCCTTTTTCAGAGAAGAAAGTGCAAGAGGCTATTTCACAAATGAAAATAATAAAGCACCGGGTCTGGATGGTTTCCCAGTAGAATTCTATAAGAGGTTTTGGGATATTATTAAAGGCGACTTGATGCCTATGTTCCATGATTTGTTTAATGGTCACTTACAGTTATTTAAATTGAACTTTGGAACAATTATGTTGTTACCAAAGAAGGAAGAAGTGGTTTGCATTAAGCAGTTCAGACCGATGTTTACTTAATGTGAGCTTCAAGAACTTCACAAAAGTTGCTATGAACCGTCTGACACAGATTTCTCATTCCATGGTTCAGCCAACTCAAACTGCATTCATGCCTGGACCACATATACTCGAGGGGGTGGTCGTCCTACATGAAACCCTTCACGAAATCCAGTCAAAGAAACTACATGGAGTATTTTTCAAAGTGGATTTTGAAAAGGCTTATGATAAAGTGAAGTGTCCATTCTTACAGCAAGGCTTGCGTATGAAAGGTTTCGATGGGGCCTGGAGGAAGCAGGTCAAATGTTTTGTACAGGAAGGCAACATTGGAATCAAGGTTAATGACGATATAAGTCATTACTTCCAAACACTAAAAAGGATTGAGACAGGGAGATCTAATGTCACATATCCTTTTTAATGTTGTTGTCGATATGTTGGCCGTTCTCATTAATAGAGCGAAAGAGGATGGACATGTAGGTGGTCTTATCCCGCATTTGGTGGATGGGGGGTATCCATTCTACAATATGCAAATGACACCATTATTTTCATGGAATATGATCTAGCTAAGGCGGGGAACATGAAATTAGTTTTATGCCTTTTCGAACAACTATCTGGACTGAAGATTAATTTTAATAAATGCGAACTATTTTGTTTTGGATGCGCCAAACAAGAGCAGGATAATTATAAACAGTTGTTCGGTTGCGAGCTAGGTTCTTTACCTTTTAAATACCTAGGAATCCCAATTCACCATTAAAAACTCACCAATAAAGAGTGGAAACGCATTGAAGATCATTTTGAAAAGAAATTGAGTTGCTGGAAGGGCAAACTCTTATCTTATGGAGGATGGTTAGTTCTTATAAACTGGGTACTTACGAGTATGTCGTTGTTCCTCCTATCCTTCTTTGAGGTACCTGTAGGGGTACGGAAAATATTGGATTTCTATCGATCTTGATTTTTTCTGGCAAATTGATGAAAACAAAACTAAGTATAGGTTGGCCAAATGGACATTATTTGTAGACCGAAGGACCAAGGTGGCTTGGGTATCGTGAATATGGAAGTGAAAAGTAGGTGCTCACTTAGCAAATGGCTTTACCGACTGGTGGTAGAGAGGGATGGGGTGTGGATACAGCTGTTGCGAAACAAATACTTACATTCTAAAACGTTGGCACAAGTCACAACATATCCGTCTGACGCTCCTTTTTGGAAGGGGCTTATGAGGACAAAGACCGCCTTCTTCAACAGGAGCAAATTTATTGTAGGGAATGGACAAGATACTAGGTTCTAGGAAGATGCTTGGTTGGGAGACACCCCATTAGCCTTGCAGTATCCATCTTTATATCACATTGCACAACGGAAAGAGGTTCTCGTTGGTACAGTGTTGGGGTCTGTTCCACTTAATATTCAGTTCAGATGATCGCTAGTGGGTGAACGTTGGGATAGATGGTTGCATCTCGTGCATAGGTTAATGGAGATTAACTTTCTGATGCAACGGATTCTTTGCAAAGTTGTCCATGTCAGGAGTCTTCTCAGTTAAGCCTATGTATACAGACTTGATAAATATCGTGCCTATCCTGAGGTCGATCCACATTTGAAAAATTAAAGTGCCATTAAAAAACAAGGTGTTTATGTGGTTTCTACATAAGGGAGTTATTTTGACAAAGGATAACTTGGCAAAGCGTAGCTGGGGAGGTACTAAACGGTGTTGCTTTTGTAATCAGGAGGAAACAATAGAACATCTTTTTCTTCATTGCCCACTTGCTAAGTTATTGTGGCGGACCATTCACATTCATTTAATGTTGCACCGTCCGTCATGTTTTCGCACCTATTTGGGACTTGGTTAACAGGGACAGAGCTTAAAGCTGCAGCACATATTCAAGTAGGAGTGTGTGCATTACTTTGGGCCATATGGAATTTTCAGAATGACGTTACCTTTAACAGGCAAACCATCATGAATTTTTTGCAGGTTATCTTCACGACGTCAGCTAGGATCCGTACGTGGTCCTTACTCAGCCATGAGGACCACATGGAGCTTATGGATATTGGGTGCAACCAATGAGAGATGGTAGCAAGGGATACTTACAACTAGTTTGGATGGCGGTCCAATAATAGGATAGATGTTTAGTCATCTCCTCCTATTTTTGCCGGTTGTGACAGTTTATTTTTTATGAGATTGGCACTACTGTTTAAGACTTCGTTCTGAATCTAGATTTTTAATAATATGACTGTGTGCTCAAGAGATACAGAGGCCCAGGGGTATTCCTCCTTTTCAAAAAGAAAAAGAAAAAAATCGTATTCATCAAGCAAGCTCTACGTCGACTGGGTAGCAGCATCGTTGTAGGGGCAGTGTAGTAAAGATCTTAAATAATTTGGTCCAAACTGATAAATCTCGTGGTTTAGAATTCTGGTTGTAATGAAAGATTATTCGATCCTGTCATCCCCCGGTTGGTAGCTGCCTATGGAGATCGTCCTTAAGAACATGAGCAGTTCATGGCCGTGCAGTTCCTGGATGACAAAATGTCGATAGATCCCAATACAATCTAGATTCTGGACAATCTCAAGTACGCCTGTCGGTGTCAAAACAGGCGGATCTCGGGTAGGGGGTCCTGATCTATGCGTCTAAGGCTAATGGTAACAGGAGGCAAGGGACACGATGTTTTACCCAGGTTCGGGTCCTCTCGATGGAGGTAAAACCCTACTTCCTGCTTGATTGATCTTGATGATATGAGTATTACAAGAGTTGATCTACCACGAGATCGTAGAGGCTAAACCGTAGAAGCTAGCCTATGATGATTATGATTGCCCCCCTATGGACTAAGCCCTCTGGTTTATATAGACACCGGAGGGGGCTAGGGTTTAGACAGAGTCGGTTACAAAGAAGGAGATCTAATATCTGGATCACCGAGCTTGTCTTCCATGCAAAGGAGAGTCCCATCCGAACACGGGACGAAGTCTTGAGTCTTGTATCTTCACGGTCCATCAGTCCGGCCAAAGTATATAGTCCAGCTGTCTGGATACCCCCTAATCCAAGACTCCCTCAATAGCCCCTGAACCAGGCTTCAGTGACGATGAGTCTGACGCGTAGATTGTCTTCGGCATTGCAAGGCGGGTTCCATCTCCGAATACTCCAAAGTAAACCTCGAACACTTAAATCATGTCCGGCTCTGCAAGACGACTTTCACATTCCACCGTAGAGAGAACGATATTCCACAAATATAATCTGCTAACAACTTTAGATAACGTGACACGACACCATGGTCGAGTCATTATTGAACCGTCTTCCCACAGCCAGCTACCGCACATATCGCGAGGCGGTTTCCTCGGCACGTCTTGTTGAAGCAGAGATCATGTCCCCTTATCATGGGATTCTCATCAATACGGGTACGGGTAACCCAACCGCGCCATCAATCATGGCGCTTGGGGAATAAGCGATTTTCAACGGGCAAGCGGGGAGGCGCACCGTTTTCGTCACCTCTATAAAGGGATAAGGATTCCCATTTTTACCACGCCTTCTTCCTCCTTCGCTTATCCATTCTTGCACCCTCGAGCTCCAGCGCCCTAGTTCACACCTTCTCCGCACAGGCAAACATGTCCGGAGCAGGAGGCAAGTGGGTGGCCTCCACCTTCAAGGAGGAGCATATTACGAAGCTCCAGGCGGCCAGATACTTGGCCGCAGATATCACGCAGCGCTGCTGGATGCAGGGCAGATCATTCCGACTTCGGGACCCCACGAGAGGGTCGTGTTCCTCGCCCACTTCGTCCGTGGACTGGGATTTCCACTCCATCCCTTTGTCCGCGGGCTCATGTTTTACTATGGGTTGGACTTCCATGATCTAGCCCCAAATTTCGTCCTCAACATCTCGGCGTTTATCGTAGTGTGCGAGGCCTTCCTCCGCATCAAGCCCCACTTCGGCTTGTGGCTACGAATCTTATGTGTGAAGCCGTAGATCGTGAGCGGCCAGCAAGCGGAGTTCGGAGGCGCCATGGTGGGCAGGATGCCCAATGTTACCTGGCTTGACGGTTCCTTCTCGGAGACCATGAAAGGGTGGCAATCGGGGTGGTTCTACATCACCGAGCCGTGCGATGCCAACTGGGCAGCGGCCCCCGAGTTCCGATCCGGAATTCCCATGTGGCTCACTTCCTGGGAAAAGAAGGGCCTGGCCTGGGGCGAAACTGCAGAGCTGACAGGACTTCAGAACTGCATCAAAAATATGATGGACAAGAAGATCAAGCTTGTCAACATGGTCCAGGTCATGCTCGTCCGCCGAATCCTTCCGTGCCAAAGACGGGCATTCAATCTGTGGGAGTTCGATCCGACCAAACACCAGACACTTCAAGAGCTTTACGACACGACACACAAGGATGCATGGAAGGTGCTATTCAAGGCCTCCAAAATACCTCCTCCCACATCCGAGGACCGTGGACTTCATGTCACGTGGCTCCCCCATCCGGTGAGTTTTCTGACCATAACCAGATGTAGCTTTCTCAGCATACTCATGGGAGGATTTTAAGTCATCATGTGTATTTAATCAGGATTACATGGTGACGGCGGAGCAGATCGACTGTTCGGCTCCACTGCCAGAAGGTCCAGCAACTGCTCTCCTGACGAAGATGCTAGTCCCGGCGCCTTACAAGGTGCCGGAAAAGAAGGCCGAAAAGAAGGCCCGGGGGACCAGGAAGGGTCTCCGGCGTAAGGTCGTACCGAACGCCTCGTCCGAAGACGATGAGGCACGCTCCTCCCATGAAGAGGAGGAGGAGAAGGAAAGGGCCGCCCCATCCGGGGAGGCCGAAGGGCCTAAGAGGGCGGCCTAGGGGACCAGGAAGGGTCCCCGGCGCAAGGCCGTCATAGACTCGTCGTTCGAGGACGACAAGGCAGAATCCTCCCGCGGAGGCAGGGGGAAACACAAAGAAATTCCGCCTCCCCGCATTGGGGAGGAGAAGAAAAGGAAAGCCGCCCCGCAGGGGGAGGCCAGGACGCCGAAGAAGGGAAAGGCGTCCCTTCCGGAGCACTCCACCACGACCACTTACAGCGAGGAGGAGTGGCTGCCCAGGGGCAAGCCCCTGGTGAGATCGTAAGTATCTGCACTCTGTAACACTATAGAGCCACTTAGCTCCATAGTTTGTTATAACGCCGAACACGTATATGCAGTCCGGCCAGGGCCCATCCCGAAGTATCCTCTTCAGATGGGTCTTTGAGCGATTCGGCGATGAATTCGCTCCCGACGGCCACCTCCCCTCGACCTGCGGATGACACGGAGGTGTGGTCCCAAAGGGTCCCAGAGCAGGGGAGGCGACTATGGAGACACCCCAAGGCGAAATTCCAGACGCCGGGCACATGGGGCGCAAGATCCCGCAGATTATGCTGACGAGAGCCGCAACAGGTTGGGCTCCCAGCCGGGCACTGTACCGAAACCCCCAAAGGTTTCAGATTCGGGTAGGCCGCCCCTCCTGAGGAGGACGAGCCGGCCGTGCCGATGACTTCCGTTGTGCCAGAGGCGTCGGATAGTCTGCTGGAAGTGCTTCGCGGCGCTTCCATGGATGAAGGGCACCGTACTCTTATGAGTGCGGTGATTCAGAAGGTTCGGTCCACCAAAAGCGGATTGACCGAAGCCTGTACTAGCCTCCTGACAGGCTTTGAGGTAAGTAAAAAGTGTGAGAAGTTATCACCCAATAGACAGTAGCCCCTGATACTCTGTTTGGTGTTCGGAAAGAAAAGCCAAAGGGAGGGTCAACTCTAAACCGCAGGAGTCTAACAGTATGTGTCTATGTGAATAAGCAGGCAGTGTTGTTTGCCGCTGCTGCCCGCACAGCAGAGGTCACCGGACTCAAACGGGACCTGGAGCAGGCCGAAGAGGAGCTCAGCCTCACGAAGAGGCAGCTCGAAGAGAACAAAGGTGAGTGATACCCCGTTCACATATCATATAGAGGAGAAAAAATTGGTGACGCTAACAAAAGGCGTCATGATTTTGTAATAGGGGCCACGACCGAAGTGGCGGCCCTGAAGAAAGCGTCGTCCGAGGCCGAAGATAAGGCAGCCACGGAGCGCATTGAGCGTGAAAAGCAAGATGCTAGGGTGGGCGAGGTACAGCAAGAGCTCCAGGAGCTCGGCAAGAAGTTCGAGTCCTTGGAGCATGACTTCAAGACGAAAGAGTCTGAGCTTGCGAAGGCCCTTTTGAGCACGAAAGACGCCAAGGCCAAAGCCCAAAAGGCCTAGCAGGAAATCCAGGCGGCCAAGAAGATAGCGGCGGGTAAGGCATTCATTATGCAAAGCAAGCATGTGGAGGAGACATTTCTTTTACTTACCCGAATTCGAAGCTCTCCAGGGGCATTCACAGATCTGCCATGCAGCATATCGGATGCCACGGAGTTCTACCGTGCCGAAGAGGGGAGCTCAACAGAGAAGCTGTTCTGGTCCCAATATGCTGGAGCCGAACACCCAATGCCTCTGAGTGACCAACTAAAGCAATTGGTTGAACTCCACAGGGCGGCCGAAGTGGCCATGAAGGACTTCATAGTTCGGATGTGACCTGGTGAGCCCCTGCCTGCCAGCTACTTCGGCCTTATAAAGCGGATGGTAAATGCCTGTCCGCGGCTTGAAGTTATCAAGCGATCCGTTTGCATTGAGGGTGCCCGCCGGGCCTTTGCCCGTGCGAAGATGAATTGGGCCAAGCTGGATGCAGAGAAGCTGGTGAAGGATGGACCGCCGGAGGGCAAGGCGCACCGCTACCCCGAGAAATATTATGATGGCGTGATGAAAGGCACTCGTCTCGTGGATGATGAATGTACCAAGGACACCATCTTTGAGTGAATGTACTCACGTCATCTTTGTAATATGAAAACGAACTTGTTTGCGCTACATAGCGCTTTGTTGATTTAAAATATTACCTTCTGTGCGGCTGTTTATAAAATTCTTAAAGTAGGCCAGTCGTCGGCTTCTGCCCCCATGTAACTAGTACTGGGGTGTTCGTGAAAAAATCCGAACACTCTTTATCCAAATGTTTGGTCCTTGAGGGAGGTGTTTGGCGCAGCAAACAAGGCAATCGGACTATGCGGCTTTTTAACTCTCACTTAGCCATAGAAGTCTACAATTTTAAAATGCGGCGAAGCCCCTAGAATTCAGAAAGACAAATTGGGGCGCTATACACGCCTAAATCAGACAAGGCCGATTCCTCGCCTAAAGCGGAAAAAATCTTTAAGGATTTTAAGACCTCTCGAACAGCGACCAGCTCTTGCCGCATCATGACAGTCAGTTTTCGGCTTTCTCTACTGAGGTGCTCGTCCGGGAGAACCGGGACACAATCGCAGTAGTTCTCCCTGCGCTACCTTAGCCGATATAACGGAACGTAAGGTACCAAAACAAGGAAGCCGGGCAAACCCAACTATTGACCCAAGACATGATTCGGAGCTGATGCATATAATGCTATAAGTTCGGGGTGCCGCATTGTTGAAAGTGTTCGGACTTATCTTGTCGTATTAAGGGGCGCCATGAGAAGCCCCTGGCAAACTAATCGTACCAAAGTGTACGAACTCAATATTAAATAAACATTTTTAGGAAAAATGTGAAGATAGGAATAATAAGTTGACGCTATATATTATCTTCCATTGATAAATAATACGTCCAAGCGTATCTTTACAATTAATGCGTTGAGCAGAAGTAAAGAGGACTATTTGACATGTCCTATCCAAGGGCGGGCCACATGTAGGTATATAAAACAGGTATAACGATCATTAACAGATACCACCTGGGTATTCCCTTTGTGCACAAAGCCTTTTGCCTCCTTGGTTTTCCCTCCTGTGATAAGTCCGGTGATCCGGCTCTCTGAAGAGGCTGCCCGAAAGTAGGGTCTTGGAAGATAAAGGAGATTATTAAAGTATATTGCGGCTGAACCGCACTGTTGACCACATCACTATTGCGCCTCCGCCTATGCCCATGGTATTTTGACTGCGTAATTGTGTACGCGCGGCACGAATGCTGCCTGAATGGGGCTGGGGCGGAGGCCGGACTGCTAGTCGCGCTCTTGGCGAGCCTGGCGATCCTGTGCAGGGTACTCCGGACTCGCTTGATGGTGTTCGGGGTTGTTGTCGCCGGATTGGTGGTCTGCCGGAGAAGGCTGCTTTGTACTTCTGCCGCGAGGGCTGTAGTATGCTCTTCTGTATGGAGAGAGCGTTCTGTGTTTCCATTGACTGTTATAACCCTGCGAGGTCCTGGCATCTTGAGCTTGATGTATGCATAGTGTGGTACCCAATTGAATCGGGCAAATGTGGTTCGTCCAAGCAGTGCATGATAGCCACTATGGAAAGGGACGATATCGAAGATTAACTCCTCGCTTCAGAAGTTATTCGGAGATTCGAATATCACTTCCAGTGTTATGGAGCCCGTGCAGCGGGCCTCTACTCCTGGAATTACACATTTGAATGTGGTTTTGGCGGGCTTGATCCTTGAAGGGTTGATACATCTCCAACGTACCTATAATTTTTTATTGTTCCATGCTATTATATTACCCCTTTTGGATGTTTATGGGCTTTATTTTACACATTTATATCATTTTTGGGACTAACCTACTAACCAGAGGCCCAGCCCATATTGCTGTTTTTTGCCTATTTCAGTATTTCAAAGAAAAGGAATATCAAACAGAGTCCAAACAGAATGAAACCTTCGGGAGCGTGATTTTTGGAACGAACATGATCCAGAGGACTTGGAGTGCAAGTCAAGAAGCAGCCGAGGCTCCCACGAGATAGGAGCCCCCCCCCCCTTTAGGGCGCGCCCCCCTGTCTCGTGGGCCCCTCGGGCGGCCACCGATGTACTTCTTCCTCCTATATATACCTATGTACCCCGAAAACATCCAGGAGCACCATGAAACACAATTTCCACCCCCGTAACCTTCTGTATCCGCGAGATCTCATCTTGGAGCCTTTGCCGGCACTCTGCCGGAGGGGGAATTGACCATGGAGAGCTTCTACATCAACATCCTTGCCCCTCCGATGAGTTGTGAGTAGTTTACCATAGACCTATGGGTCCATAGTTATTAGCTAGATGGCTTCTTCTCTCTTTTTGGATCTCAATACAATTTTCTCCCCCTCTCTTGTGGAGATCTATTCGATGTAAACTCTTTTTGCGGTGTGTTTGTCGAGATCCGATGAATTGTGGGTTTATGATCAAGTTTATCTATGAATAATATTTGAATCTTCTCTGAATTCTTTTATGTATGATTGAGTTATCTTTGCAAGTCTCTTCAAATTATCAGTTTGGTTTGGCCTACTAGATTGATCTTTCTTGCCATGGGAGAAGTTCTTAGCTTTGGGTTCAATCTTGCGGTGTCCTTACCCAGTGACAGAAAGGGTTGCAAGGCACGTATTGTATTGTTGCCATCGAGGATAACAAGATGGGGTTTATATCATATTGCTTGAGTTTATCCCTCTACATCATGTCATCTTGCTTAATGTGTTACTCTGTTCTTATGAACTTAATACTCTAGATGTAGGTAGGAGTCGGTCGATGTGTGGAGTAATAGTAGTAGATGCAGGCAGGAGTCAATCTACTTGTTATGGATGTGATGCCTATATACATGATCATGCCTAGATAATCTCATAACTATGCGCTTTTCTATCAATTGCTCGACGGTAATTTGTTCACCCACCGTAATACTTATGCTATCTTGAGAGAAGCCACTAGTAAAACCTATGGCCCCCGGGTCTATCTCTTATCATATTTGCTTTCAATCTACTTTTATTTGCATCTTTACTTTTTGCATCTATGTTATAAAATACCAAAAATATATTTATCTTATCATACTATCTTTATTAGATCTCACTTTCGCAAGTGGCCGTGAAGGGATTGACAACCCCTTTATTGCATTGGTTGCGAGTTCTCAGTTTGTTTGTGTAGGTGCGTGGGACTTTTGAGGAGCCTCCTACTGGATTGATAACTTGGTTCTCAAAAACTGAGGGAAATACTTATGCTACTATCGCTGCATCACCCTCTCCTCTTCGAGGAAAACCAACGCAAGCTCAAGACGTAGCAAGAAGGATTTCTGGCACCGTTACCGGGGAGGTCTTCACTCAAGTCAAGGCATACCAAGTACCCATCACAAACCCATCTCCCTCGCATTTACATTATTTGCCATTTGCCTCTCGTTTTCCTCTCCCACACTTCACCCTTGCCGTTTTATTCGCCCTCTCTTTCCCAATCTCCTCCTCTCTTTTTCGCTTTGCCTTCTTCTGTTTGCTTGTGTGTTGGATTACTTGTTGCCATGGCGCAAGATAATACCAAATTGTGTGATTTCTCGAATACCAATAATAATGATTCCTTAGTACTCCGATTGCTCCTCTTAATGATGTTGAGTCTTGTGAAATCAATACTGCTTTGCTGAATCTTGTTATGAAAGATCAATTCGCCGGCCTTCCTAGTGAAGATGTCGCTACTCATCTAAACAATTTTGTTGATTTGTGTGATATGCAAAAGAAGAAAGATACGGATAACAATATTGTCAAATTGAAGTTATTTCCGTTTTCACTTAGAGGTCATGCTAAAGTTTGCTTTTCGTCTTTGCCTAAAAATAGTATTGATTCTTGGAACAGGTGCAAAGATGCTTTTATCTCTAAGTATTTTCCTCCCGCTAAGATCATCACTCTTAGGAACGATATTATGAATTTTAAACAACTTGATCATGAGCATGTTGGGAAAGAATGAAATTGATGCTTCGCAATTGCCCTACTCATGTTTTGAATTTATGGATGATCATACAAAATTTTATGCCGGTTTGAACTTTGCTTCTAGAAATCTCTTAGATTCGGCCGCGGGAGGCACGTTTATGGAAATCACATTAGGAGATGCTACAAAATTGCTTGATAATATTATGGCTAATTATTCTCAATGGCACACCAAAAGATCTTCTAGTAAAAAAGTGCAAGCTATAGAAGAAATTCATGTTTTGAGTGGAAAGATGGATGAACTCATGAAAATGTTTGCTACTAAAAATACTCCTCTTGATCCCAATGATATGCCTTTGTCTTCCTTGATTGAGAATAATACTGAATCTATGGATGTGAATTTTGTTGGTAGGAATAGTTTTGGAAACAATGCTTATAGAGGAAACTTTAATGCTAGACCATTCCCTAGTAATTCCTCTAATAATTATGGAAATTCCTACAATAATTCTTATGGTAATTTTAATAAGATGCCCTCTGATTTTGAGAATAGTGTGAAAGAATTTATGATTTCTCAAAAGAATTTTAATGCTTTGCTTGAAGAAAAATTGCTCAAAGTTGATGATTCGGCTAGGAACGTTGATAGACTTTCGCTTGATGTTGATTCTCTTAAACTTAGGTCTTCTCCTCCTAAGCATGATATCAATGAGTCTCTCAAAGTAATGAGAATTTCCATTGACGAGTGCAAGGAAAGAACCGCTAGATTGCGTGCTAAGAAAGATAGCTTTATAAAAGCGTGTTCTTCTAGTTTCCATGAAAATAACGATGAGGATCTTAAAGTTATTGATGCATCCCCGATTAGATACATGTTTTGCAATATGAATTTTGATGATTATGGGACTGATGATGAATCAACTTTGCCTAGAAGGCGTCCCAAGAATTCGGAGTCTTTAGATCTTGATGCTAAAATTGGTAAAAGTAAGATTGGAGAATCCTCAACTTCTAATAATATTGAACCTACTATCTCCGATTTCAAGGAATTTTATTATGATAATTTTTCTTTAAAAGGTTGCATTTCCTTGTTGCAATCCGTTGTTAATTCTCCTCATGCTTATAGTCAAAACAAAGCTTTTACCAAACATATTGTTGATGCCTTGATGCAATCTTATGATGGAAAACTTAATTTGGAAGTTTCTATACCTAGAAAACTTAATGATGAGTGGGAACCTACTATAAAGATTAGAATTAAATATTATGAGTGTTTTGCTTTGTGTGATTTGGGTGCTAGTGTTTCCACGATTCCGAAAACTTTATGTGATATTCTAGGTTTCCATGATCTTGATGATTGCTCTTTAAATTTGCACCTTGCGGATTCCACCATTAAAAAGCCAATGGAAAGGATCAATGATGTTCTTATTGTTGCAAATAGAAATTTGATGCCCGTAGATTTTATCGTTCTTGATATAGATTGCAATCTTTCTTGCCCTATTATTCTTGGTAGACCTTTCCTTAGAACGATTGGCGCGATTATTGATATGAAGGAAGGGAATATTAGATTCCAATTTCCATTAAAGAAAGGCATGGAGCACTTTCCAAGAAAGAAAGTCAAATTACCTTATGAATCTATCATGCGGGCTACTTATGAATTTAGTGCCTAGCTAGGGGCGTTAAACGATAGCACAAGTTGGGAGGCAACCCAATTTTCTTTATGTTTTTTGTTTTTGCTCCTGTTTAGTAATAAATCTTGCGTCTACCTTCTGTTTATATGTGTTTTTATCTTTTAATTAGTGTTTGTGCCAAGTAGAACCTATAGGATAACCTACGATGATAGTTGATTTGATTCTGCTGAAAAACAGAAACTTTGCGCGCACAAATATAATTTTGTTAAATCACAGGAACGTGATTTTGCGTTGATTCTTTTTGCTTCTATTCAATAAACAAATTGTCCAGGACTTCCTATTTTGGTAGGATTTTTAGAGTTCTAGAAATTTGCGTTAGTTACAGATTGCTACAGACTGTTCTGTTTTTGACAAATTCTGTTTTTCGTGTGTTGTTTGCTTATTTCAATGCATCTATGGCTAGTAAATTAGTTTATAAACCATAAAGAAGTTGGAATACAGTAGGTTTAACACCAAATTAAATAAAGAATGAGTTCATTGCAGTACCTTATGTGGTGGTTTTGTTTTCTTTCACTAACGGAGCTTATAAGATTTCCTGTTGAGTTTTGTGTTGTGAAGTTTTCAAGTTTTGGGTAAAGCTTTTATGGACTATGGAATAAAGGGTGGCAAGAGCCTAAGCTTGGGGATGCTTATGGCACCCCAGGATATTCAAGAATAGCCAAAAGCCAAAGCTTGGGGATGCCCCGGGAAGGCATCCCCTCTTTCGTCTTCGTTCATTGGTAACTTTACTTGGAGCTATATTTTTATTTGCCACATGATATGTGTTTTGCTTGGAGAGTCGTGTATTATATTAGTGTTTTCTTTTTAGTTTACCACAATCATCCTTGCTGTACACACCTTTTAGGAGTAGCCTATTTGATTAGAATTTGCTAGAATACTCTATGTGCTTCACTTATATCTTTTGAGCTTGATAGTTTTTGCTCTAGTACTTCACTTATATCTTTTAGAGCATGGTGGTGTCTTAATTTTGAAGAAATTACTAGTCTCTCATGCTTCACTTATATTATTTTGAGATTCTTTTAGAACATCATGGTATTTGCTTTGGTCATGAAGTTGGTCCTAGAATGGTAGGCATCCAAGTTGGGTATAATAAAAACTATCATAGGAAGTGAATTGGATGCTATGATCAATTTGATACTTGATAATTGTTTTGAGATATGGAGGTAGTGATATTAAAGTCATTCTAGTTGGGTGATTATGAATTTAAAGAATGCTTGTGTTGAACTTAGCAAGTCCCGTAGCATGCACGTATGGTTAAAGTTGTGTAACAAATTTGAAACATGAAGTGTACCTGGCTTGTGCATCCTTATGAGTGGCGGTCGGGGACGAGCGATGGTCTTTTCCTACCAATCTATCACCCTAGGGGCATGCGCGTAGTACTTGGTTTTTGATGACTTCTAAATTTTTGCAATAAGTATATGAGTTCTTTTGACTAATGTTGAGTCCATGGATTATACGCACTTTTACCTTTCCGCCTTTGCTAGCCTCTTCGGTACCGTGGATTGCCCTTTCTCACCTTGAGAGTTGGTGCAAACTTCGCCGGTGCATCCAAACCCCATGATACGATACGCTCTATCACACATAAACCTACTTATATCTTCCTCAAAACATCCACCATACCTACTATGGCATTTCCATAGCCATTCCGAGATATATTGCCATGCAACTTTCCACCGTTCCGTTCATCATCATCATGACATACTTTACTTTTGTCATATTGCCATTGCATGATCATGTAGTTGACATCGTATTTGTGGCAAAGCCACCATGCATTATCTTTCATACATGTCACTCTTGATTCATTGCACCATCCCGGTACACTGCCAGAGGCATTCATATAGAGTCATATCTTGTTCTAGTTTCGAGTTATAGTTCTTATGTTGTAATCAATAGAAGTGTGTTGATCATCATTATTAGAACATTGCCCAAAGAAAAAAAAGAAAAAAAGAAGAAAGGCCAAAAAGAAAAAAAAGAAAGGCCCAAAAGAAAAAAAAAGAAAAAAGTAAGAAAATAAATAAAAAGGGCAATGTTACTATCTCTTTTTCCACACTTGTGCTTCAAAGTAGCACCTTGTTCTTCATGTAGTGAGTCTCATATATTGTGCTTCAAAGTATCACCACGTTTCTCATATAGTGAGTCTCATAAGTTGTCTTTTTCATACTAGTGGGAATTTTTCATTATAGAACTTGGCTTGTATATTCCTATGATGGGCTTCCTCAAATGCCCTAGGTCTTCGTGAGCAAGCAAGTTGGATGCACACCCACTAGCTTTTTTTTGTTGAGCATTCATTTATAGCTCTAGTGCATCCGTTGCATGGCAATCCCTACTCCTCATGTTGACGTCAATTGATGGGCATCTCCATAGCCCGTTGATTATCTTCATCAATGTGAGACTTTCTCCTTTTTTGTCTTCTCCACACAATCCCCATCATCATATTCTATTCCACCCATAGTGCTATATCCATGGCTCACGCTCATGTATTGCGTGAAGGTTGAAAAGGTTTGAGATTATTTAAGTATGAAACAATTGCTTGGCTTGTCATCGGGGGTATAGAAGTTGGGAACATCTTTGTGTGATGAAAATGAAGCATAGCCTAACCATATGATTTTGTAGGGATGAACTTTCTTTTGCCATGTTATTTTGAGAAGACATGATTACTTTGATTAGTATGCTTGAAGTGTTACTATTTCTTTTATCAATACGAACTTTTATTTTGAATCATTTGGATCTGAACATTCATGCCACAATAGAGAAAGTTACATTATGAATTATGCTAGGTAGAATTCCACATCAAAAATTCTCTTTTTATCATTTACCTACTCGAGGACGAGCAGGAATTATGCTTGGGGATGCTTGATACGTCTCCAATGTATCTATAATTTTTTATTGTTCCATGCTATTATATTACCCCTTTTGGATCTTTATGGGCTTTATTTTACACATTTATATCATTTTTGGGACTAACCTACTAACCGGAGGCCCAGCCCATATTGCTGTTTTTTTGCCCCAAAGTGATCGGACAGGCTGACCATGGGTTGAACTTTGGGGCGACTGGCTCCATCGCATAGACGTCCCTTAGTGCTCGCTTTTGTTCCCGTTTGGGAATGTGGGTGGCGTAGATCATATTGACCGTTTTCACCTGGGGAGGAAATTTCTTCTGCCCCCCCCCCCCCCCCCCCCCCCGTGTTCGGACACCGGGGCTCCTCATCATCGTCGCTGTGCAGCCCCTTGTCCTTGTTCTCGGCATTTATTTTACCGACCTGTTTGAACACCCAGCAGTCTCTGTTAGTGTGGTTTGCTGGCTTATCCGGGGTGCCGTGAATTTGGCACGAGCGATCAAGTATGCGGTCTAGACTGGACGATCCCTGATTGTTTCTGCTGAATGGCTTTTTCCGCTGACCGGATTTTGAGCCACTGAATCCGGTGTTGACTGCCGTGTCTTCAGTGTTGTCGCCATTGTTCCGACGCTTATGTCTGTTGCGTCGTGGCTTGCCGTTATTGTCGCGGACATCTGAAGTGCCGGAGTTTATTGGAGTGGTGCTACTGCGAGCCAACCAGCTGTCCTCGCCCGCGCAAAAGCGGGTCATGAGTGTCGTGAGGGCCGCCATGGACTTCGGTTTTTCTTGGCCGAGGTGTCGGGCGAGCCACTCATCGCGGATATTATGCTTAAAGGCCGCCAGGGCTTCGGCGTCCGGACAGTCGACAATTTGGTTCTTTTTAGTTAGGAACCGGGTCCAAAATTTCCTGGCTGACTCTCCGGGCTGTTGGGTAATGTGACTCAAGTCATCAGCATCCGGTGGTCGCACGTACGTGCCCTGGAAATTGTCAAGGAATGCATCCTCCAAGTTTTCCCAACTGCCGATGGAATTTGCCGGTAGGCTATTTAGCCAATGTCGGGCCGGTCCTTTGAGTTTAAGGGGAAGATACTTGATGGCATGTAGATCGTCACCACGGGCCATGTGAATGTGGAGAAGGAAATCTTCGATCCATACTGCGGGGTCTATTGTGCCATCGTATGATTCGATGTTTACGGGTTTAAACCCTTCTAGGAATTCGTGATCCATCACTTCGTCAGTGAAGCAGAGGGGGTGTGCGGCGCCTCTATGCCAGGCTATGTGGCTACGTAGTTCGAATGAGTCTGGTTGGCTATGTTTGGCCCGACCGGACTTGTTGATAGTGTATCCGGCATGACGATCATCGTCACGTGTTGGGGCGCGCCTCCATGATCCGTAGATCGATCTTGGCTGTCCTGCCTTGTTTTCCAGTATGTCTCGCAGGTCCTACCTATTGCCCCGGGCCGTAGTGTATTGGCGTGGGGGTGCGGGCTGGTATTCGGGTTGATACGTCGTTTTATCCCGGCCACGAGGTGGCCGGTCAGCCTCGTCCTGTGCTGGTAGTATAGGCTCCTCCTCGAGTTGAGGTAGCCACTTGTGCTTTGGACAACCTTTGGTGTGGCGCTCGAGTCCATATTCCTCGGCTGCCAGGACTTCAGTCCATCTGTCTGTGAGCAGATCTTGATCAGCTTGGAGCTGTTGCTGCTTCTTTTTCAGGCTCCTCGCAGTGGCCATAAGCTGGTGCTTGAAGCGCTCCTGCTCTACGGGGTCCTCAGGCACGCCGAATTAGTCGTCGCCGAGGCTAATCTCGTCTTCGGAGGGGGCATGTAGTTGTCCTCCTCCGGGTATCCGTCCGTCGCCTGTTCGTCTGGGCTGACCTGCCCGTCTTCCTGTTTGGCCTGCTCGAAGGCAGGCTGATCGGGTTTGTATTCATCTTCTGCACCATCCGGATTGTTTTTGTCTCATGTGCCGGTATTGCTATGGCGGGGCTTGGAGCGGCACCGATGATGCCCATGCTTTGCTTTCTTCCTTGAGGGGTTATCCTCCATTGCCCCATCGCCATTGGTTTCTTTCGGAGTGTCCACCATATATATATCATATGAGGAGGTGGCTGTCCAGCGCCCCGTGGGCGGTGGTTCCTGTTCTTCTCCTACATCGTCGTCCACACCGTCAATGTCTTTAGAGTTGAAGTCAAGCACGTCGGTCAAATCATCGACTGTGGCAATGAAGTGGGTGGTGGGTGGGCAACGAATTCCCTCGTCACCTGCTTCCCACTCGAGCCGGACATAGTTCGGCCAAGAGTCTCCTGACAAAGAGAGAGACTTTAACGAGTTCAGCATGTCGCCAAATGGCGAGTGCTGGAAGATATCCGCAGTGGTGAACTCCATTACCGGAGCCCAAACAGATTCGGCGGGCTCGGGGGTGCGCGGACTGGAACCTACAGCCGGACACGAGTCCGGGGATCCGGAGTCACAGGCTTCCTTAGGGGTGGAGTATGTTCTCGGCTCTACCACCGATGAGTGTGCGGCCTCCGGGGCGGGGTCCATCCACCCATCCTCGGACGACGCGATTTGCCTCGGATTTAGGTCCGGAGCTCCTGCTGATGCGATATCCCGAGTATTGTCCGATAGCAAGTCTAGGTCGTGCTCGTCGTGACTGTTCGGCGCTCCTGGCGTAGGCCCGAATCCGTAGAAGATCAAATCTCCACGGATATCGGCCGTGTAGTTCAAGTTTCCGAACCTGACCTGATGGCCATGGGCGTAGCTGTCGATCTGCTCCAGATGGCCAAGCGAATTGGCCCGCAGTGCGAAGCCGCCGAACACGAAGATCTATCCGGGGAGAAAAGTCTCACCCTGGACCGCGTTGTTGTTGATGATTGAAGGAGCCATCGAGCCTTGCAGCGACGACACAGAGGAACTCTCAATGAAAGCACCAATGTCGGTGTCAAAACCGGTGGATCTCGGGTAGGGGGTCCCGATCTGTGCGTCTAAGGCTAATGGTAACAGGAGGCAAGGGACACGATGTTTTACCCAGATTCGGGCCCTCTCGATGGAGGTAAAACCCTACTTCCTACTTGATTGATCTTGATGATATGAGTATTACAAGAGTTGATCTACCTCGAGATCGTAGAGGCTAAACCCTAGAAGCTAGCCTATGATAATGATTATGATTGCCCCCCTATGGACTAAGCCCCGGTTTATATAGACACCGGAGGGGGCTAGGGTTTACACAGAGTCGGTTACAAATAAGGAGATCTAATATCCGGATCACCAAGCTTGTCTTCCACGCAAAGGAGAGTCCCATCCAGACACGGGACGAAGTTTTGAGTCTTGTATCTTCACGGTCCATCAGTCCGGCCAAAGTATATAGTCCGGCTGTCCGGATACCCCCTAATCCAAGACTCCCTCAACGCTCTCTACTTCATCTTCTATATGGTTGTTTCCAAATTTAGATGTGCACCATTAAAATTTAATAGTATTATGGCTATAATGCCGTTGTGCAACCTTTTCAAGGAAATGATGGAAGTGTCATTACCGAAAAAGGCTTTCACCCCGCTTTATATATAAAGAACGTTCATCAACAGACCGGTACACGCATGCCACAACAACACACACATCCTAGGTCGGATACATAGGCATTGAGCGCAGCAACACCACCCCAGGCACTACAACCGGGGTCCTTAGTCGTGAACACACCATCGCGAAGAGACGAAGCCGCCAAGGCGATGCCTTCAGGAAGGAAACAACACCGGACCACCGCCACCGCCCGAACCGAGGGTCAAAGTTTCCTCTGGAGCAACACGACGGGCAATGATGGCCGCAACGACGCTTTCAAGAAGGGAACGAGCTTTGCTGCCGCCGCCGCCGGTCCGTTCGAAGATAGAACAGGGTTTCACCTAGGCCAACACTCACCGCGATCAAACGCCACACCCCGGTTACCATGCCGCCCACACGGCCATGGTTACCAGGCAGCACCAAGCCACGGGATCTGCCCATGAGCACCATGCTACCACCACCGTCGCCGCCCGTACATTCAAGACATAGACACAAACTCACCCGAGACCCGTCTCTACCCCAACTAAAGAGACGAGTGGAAAGGCCTCGCCTTTCGCACCTCTGGCGGCCCTCCAGCGCCGAGACCCAATAGGCTAGCCAAAACTGGCCTCCGTCGAACCGTCCTGCTGCACTGGGCGTGAGATGAGCTCAGTCCAGCGCGATACAAGGTTGGTCCCGCAGCACCGGGCACGACGCGAGCGATGGACCGCAGCTAGGAGAGGGCCAACCCTTCGACGAGGGTAGCGCGCGGACGACGAGAGGGGTCGAAGTCGACACAGGCCGCTCACTGACGAGCTGACACTGGAGATGTCTAGCCGCCGCCTTCAGCCGACCCAGACCACCGCCATGGTCCACCACCACACCATAGTCGAGGTGAGCCATGGCCGTGGAAGAAGAGCAGGCCGGCCGCCAGCGCCCGCAGCTGGATCACCGCCGCCGCCTTGACTCCTCCCTCCTCGTCCATGACAGAGACACAAAAGACGAGACACGTGTGGGGTTGGGCTTGGGCCGCTGGGCCCTAGTCCATCCACCCACATCCGAAACCGCCGCTTCTCACACGACACGATGACAGGTAGCCATTTGCCATTGCAGACCGAGCAACTCCACTCCGCCTCCTCCGGAAACAAAACGAATTTCACTTCAGGCAAAAAAAAACAATTCGGCCTTGGCTCCTCCTCCTCCACTCCATTGCTGACACCTCCACTCCCCCGAGAATAGAACATAACAAAACAAATTCAAACAAATCAAAACAAACCCAATTCAGACAAATCAAAACTCCAATTCAATAAATTAATCAACTCATCAATAAATGAATGAAAGAATCCATCCTCCACATGGATAATAAACACATATCCATCCATATCCACCTTGCAACTCATCTGTTTGTCTGTGTCTGAATCTACACTCTCTAAGCTCGAGTAGGATCGTTCGAGTCTCACAGGTCTGTGATGGTGCACTTGCTCCACCTCTCTTGGGGGCTCAGAGCTCGATATCTGTGCAGAGTTGACACCACACCTGCGGTCCCTAGACGTCTTCCTCCTTGGCTTTAGCTGGAACAATGTAAAGGTTGGGAAAGAACTCACCGCATGACTGCATAAACTTGAATCGGATGTCCGGCAGATTTTTCCTAGTTAGAGCCCGCAACAGGTAGAGGAACGTGGCGCTGGAAGATGATGTCCACGTCGCTGATGGTGTGCACACGTCCTCAGACTGTCGCTGGAACATGATGTCCACGTCATTGATGGTGTGCACACGGCCTTAGGTTCTCTTAGTATGTTTGCAAGCAGAGTTGTGGTCACTCCGGCAGTCAAGACACCCCTACCTCCGGCTTCCAAACGGTTCCATAGGCCTGCCACCCTCTTGGGTCAAAAACACCGAGCTCTAGTTCGACACTTATGATCCTTGCTAAGTCCTCTCGTGCTATTGCGTAGCTCTCCATCCTCATGCTCGACCCGAAGGTGATCTCTAGCGAGACGGTGCCTAACAAAGGAAATAGCATGTAGAGTTGTGGCGCGCGTCGATCCATATTGAACCGATCAAGCGTGATCCTCCTGACAAGCATGTCAATCCTAGCGGGATCCTCTGGAATTGAACCGCAGACACCATACATGTACCCGTGAAATCTGGCTGCTCTAGAAGCATCTCCCTCTGATAGCAGTCGGGATTGAGCAGAGCGTCCGAACCGAACGATGTGATTCCCCCTCTTTGGACTCCTATGTCCTCGGCAAAGTCGACTAGATTGGCACGGCCTAGCATGTCGGTGCCCATGCCTTGCTTATGTAATGTGGTGCATGTGCATTGGTGCTATATCAAATTTTGGTCCCTAGTGCTAGTGAAAATAAATATAATTATTTATACTAAACTTTATTATTTGTTCATAAATCATTTATTAGAAATCAGAATCATAACTACTCCCTCCATTTCAATTTACAAGTCATGCGCATATACCTAGGTTGCCAATTTTATCACCCTAATTTAAACTATATAACACAAAAATTATACCGTTTGAAAATAGAACATCTGAAGTTTATATTGGTATATTTTTTGTAATATATGACTTGTATTAGTTTGGTCAAATTGACAACCAAGGGGTACACGCACGCCTTGTAAACTGAGAGAGAGAGAGGGGGGGGGAGTAGTTATATTATTGTAAGTTTAAACTTTGTTTTGTCATAAAAAATATTTTTCTCTCAATACATTGCGTCTTCAAGAACACAATAAGCTAAATTAATCCACTTGACTTTGAGAAAATAAGAAATGACGGATGGCATTTATATTATTTTTTACTTTTGCATTATGTGTGTACGTTTTGTTTATTCTTAAATATTTTAGTAGAGTTCTCTTATATGTATGGTATACCAACTATATTGATAGATGTCTTTTATAATCATAATTAGATGTTCCCTCAAAAAATCATAATTAGATGTAGGCAAACAAAAAATTTCTAGATCATACAAGATGTTTAGGAGAAGCTTGTCACGTAATCACGACATGTTGCTTTCTCATTTCCTCACACGCATTTTTCCATGTGTGCCGTGATGATTATTTTGACGAAAAGGCTCCCGCGCTGCTTTATATATAAAGCACCGACCACAACAACCATCCGGATACAAACACGACGCCACTACACTCTAGGCTAGATATATAGATGCTGAAGCACAGCTACATCCAGATACCACCAAGCAAACGAAAGATAAGCAACAAAGCACCACTTGAGGTAAATGAAGCATAGTCAAACATCCACAAGCCGAGGCCTCCAAAGCTGTGCCTTCAGGAAGGACACGACTCCAGAGTGCCGTCACCGCCCGATCGAAATGATCTAGGATTTCACCCGGAGTGTCTCGGAGATGATCGAGTAGCCGCGGCGATGCCTTCAGGAAGGAGGCGACGCCCACGGGCGCCGTCACCGACGGCCCGCCCGAAGGCAGGCAGGGTTTTCACCCCAGCTCGCATGATCCAGGTCCGAAACAGGTATGAGCGCGGCCGTACTACCACCACCGATCGTTGATCACTAGCCACCACGCTGCCCTCACGGCCAAGAAAGCTGGCCAGCATCCGAGCCACGGGCTCCGCCCACAAGCACCGTGGCAATTCAAATTGTGACTCAAAATAAAATTTGGAATTATTAAGAACCCTAAATTGTTATTTAGGTGTTATTTACAAAACAAAATTTGACCTACAAAATGTGTGTGACTTCTATTAAGTAAATTGGGTTGGAAAACAATTTCCGTAAAACCCGCATATTATTGAAACGCTAAGAATGGGATTTGGAATTGAACTGAACCCTAAAAGAATTTAGGGAATAAATTAATACCCCAAAATAGGGTGGCAATTCAAATATTTAATTTAGGTGGAAAGTATTTTTAGTATGTACTAAATAATAATTTGAATCACTGTTAACTTTTCCAATTTGGTAGGAGTGAATTTTATTAGCGAATCAATTCAAAAATCAAAAGGGAAGTATTTCAAACAAGGCTACTATCAAGGTAATGAAAACCAGGGTACTACATTGTAACGCCCAATATGTGGTCCTATCCTCAAGGAACTTGGAAGTCCCGCCAATGATAGAAGCGCATATCAGAGACGCTTCGCAAGGTGGATATCATTACAGCATACAATGTACTGAATAGATGAGAATACCAGATAAAGGCTTATACTCATCACAAGCTACCTCAATACATCTATACATATCAATCATCATACAGAAGAGCAAGATCTGACTAGGATGAAATCAAACGAAAGAAAAACGACATCCACCCTGCTTATCCCAGGCTGCCAACCGGCAACCCATCCTATGATCGGCGAAGAAGCATAAGCAGAAGAAGAACTCCAATTAGAACAAGCATCACTCTCGCATCAAAGCGTCGCTTTACCTGTACCTACACCTGTTGTGGTAGTAATCTGTGAGCCACGCAGACTCAACAATCTCATTTCCACGGGTATCAAAACTAGCAAAGCTTAATCGGTGAGGAATGATTAAGTGTGGAGGCTCCAGCAAGAACTAAGCATTTGTATCTGGCTAAATTACAAGTACAAGAGTAAGAAGAGTAAACTACGGATAACCGGGCGCAAACTAGTAATGATTAAGAAGTGATCCTGAACAACTACTCATGGTTCATTCATAACCTCGCCATGTCCTCTTCCCGAACTCCTTCAAAAAGAGACTATCACGGTTATGCACGCGGTTAATGTATTTAATTGAGTTGGGTGTCAAGTTCTCTTCCCGAACTCCTTCAAAAAGAGACGATCACGGTTCCTGCCATGAACTCTTTGGATGTCCGAACAAGCTGAAATTTGGCACGCACATCACGCATTGGAACATCTTACACCCAAAAGAATTTCAGAATTCTTAGAATTTTTAAGTTTTTTTTTGAATTTACTGTTCACTAGGTGCAGATGAGACCGGGCACCGAATTGAATATCCATATATCTATCTATATTTATACCTATACCTACTAATAAAGTACGGAGTGTTTTTCAGTGGATGATGGTATGCGTGCCATGGCAACGGGTTTCTGTGAACAACTTTTCAAGTCTGAAGGGTCGGAACATGCTCAGGGCCGTCTCCAGAAATTCGGGGCCCCGGGCGAAAACCAAAATATGGCCCAAAATTTTGACAAATCACATAAAGGAATAATTAATGTGTGTAAAGAACGCTCTCACTTTATTACATAACTAGTTGTGCGGCCCACGCAATTGCGCGGCTAGAATTATTATTGGGGCGTGTAATAAACAACTCCTCCATCCTAAAATAAATGTTGTTGTTTTAGTACATAGTTTTGCTAAATATGCGACACTTATTTTTGGGATGGAAGGAGTATTATTTGGATCAAACTTCTAGATATATTAGTACTAATACGCAATTAAAAAATTAAAATGTACATACAAATGTACAGTGCTATAAAAAATGATGGTTGAGGAATATGATTGTTTAATTTCGTCCAAAGGTCTTTCCGTTCTAGTGAATTGGGTAGTAGCCAGGGATCTCTCTAACTAAAGAAAAATATAAATGGTACTGATATGTGTGTTTGTTTCTATATACATATGTATGTGTGTCTGCTATGCAAAACTATAGACTTCGTTGTGTCTCTCTCCTTTCCACTCCACATCCATGGGGTGTGTCTTTCCGTCAATAAATTTCAAGGGACTTTACCTCAATGGTTCGTACCTAAACATCTGTCATCTTCTCGGCGCGTCGCATGTCCTATTTGTACCTTTTTTAGCTCTGGTAAATCAAGTTTTTTATATGCTTCCACGCATATAGGTACTAATCTAATTTCCTATGTCGCTTCCCTTCGAAGCCAATGCAATTCCACTATACATTTATTGGAAACAACATAAACTATCTCCTCTTACTCAATCTCGTCACATCTTTTCATTTCTTATTGTATCCACTTTCATCAACTTATATTACTTTTGCATACCTTAAATGGCCAATTATGTGGATGCCATGATTTTTTTGTTTGTACGGTATTGTAGCCACAACATGATTATGCTTCCGAAATTCATGCATGTCATCATTTCTTTGTCTCTACTGACCGGCAAGAAAACTCCGGTGGACTTTGTCGTCTTTGTGGCTATTCTGTTTGTGTTGATGTGCTCCACAATAACATACTAAGTTCAATAGAATGGAAATTTAAATTCTTTTTTAATATGTTATTCTTCAATAGTGTGTTTATATAATAATAAAAGAACTATGAACATATTAAGTTATTATTCAAATTTCATGTATATTAACAGCCGTGCTGTTTATAGACCTAATATATTTTTAACATACACTTTATTTTGGAGTTAATTACTAATATATAGTATACTTTGAAGTTAGTTATAAGGATTTAATGTGGATTTTATTACAGAACCTACTACGTTTTTGAAATTCACATACTTGAGATGTAGTTCATATCCGAATACAAATGGTATTTTAGTAATTTACTATTTTGATACTCATACATGTATTGATTGTCTAAAAGAACGAAAATTTGTAGTAAGAACTTGCTAAAATATCCATTTAATTGGTCTATGGTTCTAGTTTTATGATTGAGGAAATTGAGGCCACAAAGATTTGTAAAATAAATGACGAAGAGGAATGTGCAAAACAGAAAAATACAGTTGTGTATAGCTATTATGTAAAACTATCCGGATGAATCCATTGTATAGTAAGAGTTGTTTTAAATACTAAAATTCATTGTTCAAAAGAATAGAGAATTGCAATATATTTTAAGAGACCACATTTGTCAAATTGGGAAATTCAAGGGCATGAAGTTTTATAAAATTCGGGATGGCGGTGGATGTGCAAAAGAAAAAACTATATAACTATCTTATTCGGAACGAAAATGTGTATAGCGTTTCCAAAACTGCCTTGATTAATTTGCATGCAATAGAAGTTTTTCTTGCTCCAAGTTTGAAGTTTTTCTTTGGTGCTACTCATAAGAACTTCATGAAAGAAAATAAAAAGGATTGTATTGATATGTGTATGTGTGCTGATGCAAAAGTTGTCCTCACATGGCATACGAAAGATTTTATCGCAAACGGTGGAGCTCTAAGCTGAGTCTTGTTCGTTTTACTATTATCAAAACAAAAAAATAGATGATGTCAGCACATTTTCCCCCTGAGGAATCGTACATGAAGTACACATATTCTGCTAGGAACCTTCCTTTCTGTGCGTAGTGTGTTATGGTAAGACTCGTCCCCTTTTTCGGAACCGGACCCTTCGCTAGATGGTTATCAGAGGTCATTGTTGGTTAGGAAAGAAAATTATGCTAGAACATCTTACAAAAAGCAAGCCATTTATTAAGTGGACACAACCCGGTTGCCTAGATGCTAGAAAAAGAATAAGATTTAAAAGGGAAAATATGAGGAAATACATTCGGTAGACCTTCATTGTAGTTGGTCATACCCATTAATTAGATGTTACCTAAACAATATATAAGATTCTTAATCAAATGGATTATATAACAAAAATTCCAAAGCATCGGCAAAAGAAATACGTATTTTACACACAAACTGGTGATGCATATATCCTATCTACAAACAGCCGATACTATTTTTTGTGTCAAATACATAGTTACTTCGTAACCAAGTGATCTCACACGGCACAGTGTATATCCTATCTACAAAATTAAAATAAATGCATATATCTTCATAGAAAGAAAAGGCATATATCTTGCAAGCATGCACACATTATATATGTATCAGCTAGGTTTTTTTATTTTTGCGGGTAATCAGCTAGTTGGTCTACATCAAGAATCAATTAGCATACGTGCTGTAGGAAACAAAGAGATGGAACGGCGCACCTCTTTCTTTTGGATCAGCGCACTTGTCCACATCGAGGCATGAGTGTGCATATGTTTTATTGTGCCTGGCTCAAGCTGAGGCCCTCGTCTCGTTCGCCCCTTGACTGATCACTTGATCGTACTGCCGCGACGGCTGAGAGGGCGACCCCAGGGCCTTTTGCACCGCCATATATGCCTTCGATTGTTGACAGCGATCCCCCGACCTTGTGCAGCACCATGTACGCCTTCGATTATATGCACTGATCTGAATCGTAGACTGCACTTGCATGGCAGCAGCCTCCGCGTCGGTGCGCCGGCTAGACGGGGGACACACGTGAGGTCACGGGCCTTGCCTTATTAAATATAAGGAAGTTGTAAGCCTTGCTAGCCACGCATGATTGATCCCTTGTCCAATTCATCATAGCGTTTGACTTTTCTATCTCTACGCTCTGGCAAGCTGGGTTTTTTCGTGTGGAATCGGTCCGATTTCTTCTCCTGTCCACCATGGTGTGTTCGGTCGGATGTGTATCTGTTTTTTCTTTTTTGGTTTTTTTTTTAGCATCAGTACAGACACAAGCGCTCATATACACGCGCATATACTCACCAGGATTTGAACCCTGGTGGGTTGGGGATACCACTGTCCACCTAACCAGCTCAACCACAGGTTGATTCGCCGTTTTTTCTTTTTTGGTTGAGATGTGTATCTATTTGTACGTGGCGTGGTCCAACTATCAATATGAAATATTATTTGTATGTAACGCTTATATTTAAAATCTCAGCCCTTAATATCGGAAATTAATGGCCAAGATAATTTAAGATATGTGGATCAACGTAATGGCTTGTTTTACTTATGTTTTAAGTATATAATAGATTTCAAGTCTGCTTTGTTTCTACCTTATTTAGGCATATTTCAACACTAATGCTAGAAGGTAAAGGGATTGCAAAGCAATGAACGGACCTCATGTCCTACTAAAAAGGAGCATCCGTCTAGTATTACCATCACCCCCTTCATTGGCAATATTACCATCATCAATTTCTGCATCAGGAGCCTCAACCTCTGCTGCATTATCATCAAGACCATCATCAACATTTAAATCTGTAGTTTGATTTTCAGAATTATGTTGGGGCCCTTTCACCAAATATTTATCAAGATTCAAGGGAACCCGTTAGAGATTGAGCCTCAACTTCGAATTTTTGTTCCTTCTTACGCTTTGCAGCACCAGATTCATGCATCCTAATTCTAGCAGACATGATGAAGATTCAGGAACACAGAACATAACAAATTATAAAAGTGATCATTGATCAAAGAAAATCTATTTAGTTTCTAATAGTAACGGTCGTCATATGAATAGATCATTCAAACACAAAGAAAATGAATTGAAAATAGAACCTTGCACTTGGAGATTAAAACACGCTCTGTAGTTTGGCCTGGATGTGTTCCTCGATGGCTCATCCTGATTGAAACAACGAACGGAACCGCGGTCCACACCTGTTGCGGCTTCACACAGCAAGACGACCAGCAATGGGATTAGATCGGAGGTAACTACCTCGGCGCCGGCACGACTGCCAGGGCCTTCGTCAATGCCCGATCACCGCTCGCGAGACCTAGATGGCAGTTCGCTGTCTGTTTGTCTGCAATCGCTGGAATCAAGCGATTCATATCCAATCTTCCGGTCGACCTATTGGGCCTCCAACATTCTTTTCTGTAAATATGTTATTTGGGCCTCTAGCACTAGCAGACCTGGAAGCCTAGCAGATTAATCAAAGATACCACCTAGTCACATACACACATACGTAAGTTTCCTTTCCTTTCCTGTTTTTTTAGCGATCTTTCAACCGAAGGGAGGCAACGTACGAAGGGTTTTTCTCTCGATGGGGGCCCCACGATTTTTGGGGGCCCTGTGCGATCGCTCACCTCGCTCCCCCTCATCGACGGGCCTGAACATGCTGACCGGATTCTAAATCTTTTCCATGGCATGGTCTCGATAGAAATGAATGAGAAGCTTACGGCTCCGGTTACTGATTGTGAAAATGAGACCGTTCTACTTCAGATGGGGCCAACGAAGGCACCAGGGCCGGACGGGCTACCCGTGATGTTCTATCAGCAGCACTGGCCGTTGGTGAAGGAGGACATATGTAAAGCGGTTTTGTGATTTTCTTGAAGGATCAACAACACCACACAGCTTTAAGATACCATTATTGTGATGATCCTGAAAGTTAACTCACTGGAATTATTAACGCAATTTTCGTCCCATAAGCCCTTGTAACGCACTATATAAAATAGCAGCAAAAGTTTTGGTAAACAGGTTGAAGTTAATCCTTCCGATGCTCATCTCTGAGGAGCAAAGCGCATTTGTACAGGGCCATTTAATCACTGACAAGCGTGTTGGTGGCATACGAGTGTGCGCACACAATTAGGAGACAAAAATTAAAAAAAGAGTCAATTACACCGGTGGTGCCTGAACTTGGCGTGAATGATCACTTTGGTGCTAGAACTTGCGGTATACATCGAATTGGTGTAATAACTTGGCTCCGGCGTGCAAATACGGTGCAAATCTCGGTTGTGTACGCCCGAGCCACTGACTAGGCGCGCCAACATGGCGTGATCCCACCATCAGGATGGCAAACAGAGGGAGCGTGTCCAGTTTTTTAAAACCCCCTCGAGTTTTTTCTCATAAAAAACCTTATTGACGTTGGAAAGGTGGCATTTTAATTTTTTTTACGATTCTATTGCCAGTGGGTCCCGTGTGTACATACTAAAATTAATAACAAGAAAAAAAGAGGCTTGGCATCTCGAGCGCGTGACCCTTGGTTAGGGTCACAGTTGGTCCTGGCCGCTATACCATTCACCTATTAACAACTTCAGTACTTCACATGGATAGTTTTTCTTTTCTTTTTTTGAGAAACACTTCAACATGCATAGTTAGTTTTTCTTTTTGGATAGTCGAATAGAGGCGCTTGTGGAGCTGAAATGGGCTGCCGTCAGTGCGGCCCATTTGCTCCTGTTTGTTTATTTAGATATTTGTAGGTATGTAAATTCTAATCTCATTAATAAAAATAATGTTTAAATTTTCGTGAAGTATAAATATTATTATACATAGAAATAAAATAAATTACTTTCCTGAACTTTTCACATATAATTTTAAAAATATACATATATATTTAAAATAATATTTGTGAAATTATAAAAATATTTGTATAAAAAATACAAATATTTTAAGCATTACAATTCATAAATGTTATTTTAATTATACAACCATTTCAATAGTCATACGCATATTTTTATAATTCGATGTTTGTGTAAAAATAGGTAGTTTAAGAATTAAAATGTTAATACGAATATTCAGTCATGCTAATATTTAAATTAGATAATTGTTTTGAATATAAGTCAAAAGTGAATATTCATAAATATTTAGTAAATGTTTATATTCATCAGTTTGAATAATTTAAATACAGCTGCAACTCTATACTTTTTATATTCATTACACATTTTAAGTGCCAGTATTTACTAAACAATTTATATAATACATGTCTGTTTAAAAACTTTTATGTACTAATCATCATTTGTACGTATAACATTTATCACACATAAATGTTGAACTTTATTTTTATTACTTATGTTTTACAATTATTTCAAAAAGAACTAGCGCTTGTAAAATGGGCCGCACTATCCGCAGCCAATTTTAAGCCCCACATGCATCATCTTTATACTACTTTTCCTTTTCCAAATACCCTTATATACTACATTAAGGACTGTTATACTTATTGAACATTCGGGAGTAGATGTTGCCGTGGCTGTGAGGGTGTGCGTCCTAGCAGTAGTTGGTGTGTTCGAATCTAGAGGCCGAATCTTTTTTCTTTTCATTTTCACATCAGCACCTACTTGTCATACAGCAAAAAGAAAAAAATCTACCACGTGAACATGGTCCTTTTTGTGAGAAATTATTTTTTCAGGGGTTTTTGTTGCCAAAAAAACAGGCCACACACTTCAAGTCGCTGACAGCAGGCCCCATGCCATGCTGGCACACCAAGTCAGCGTTGATTTCCTATCCATACGCGATTAGGACCGTATTTGCACAACCGAGCCAAGTTATTGCACCAGTTCAATGTATGCCACAAGTTCTAGCATCAAAATGATTGTTTACGCCAAGTTCAAGCACCATCAGTGTAATTGACTCTTAAAAAAACATTATGTGCACACAACCCTAGAAACACTCTTTTGGGTCATCAGTCTCTTTCTGGATCAGAGTGAGTGTAGGATGTTGTCCCTCTTTACGTCGTGGTTCCCTTTGGTTATTTCCTTTTGTTGTATTGACCATTTAGGAGTTCATGTTAGTGCAGGAGAGCACCTAGCTGTTGTTGACGTTCGGCGCGGCTTCAGCCTCTCCTGTCCTGAACGAACGCGGAGTCTGTTGTCTGCGTCCTTGATACGGACTAAGAGCATCTCCAGCCGCGTCCCCCAGAACTGGGATATAACTATTTGTGTAAGCCGCCCAGGAGGGGCCGGGTTACGCAAAGAAGACTCACCAGAAAGAAGCCCAAGACCAAGCATGAAGATGGCAGTTCAATAAAGGGCTTAAGGCCCATAGGCGACTTAAGGCCCGTTGTAGTAAACCGCCATAATGTCTTGACTTGTATCATAAGATAGATTTAACTAGTCACCGAGCCGGACACTGTTTATAAGCCGGCCGGGAATTTGTAATCCAGAGGGCGTCAGCCCGTGTATATAAGGGGACGACCTGCTGGCGGCTTAGGGCATGAAAAAACTGATCGAGAGCCGGGCATAGCGTATCTTGCTCCCTGGTCATCGAAACCTCAATACCAACCCAACTAGATGTAGGCCTTACCTTCACCGTAAGGGGCCGAACTAGTATAAAAACCTCTCGTGTCCCTTGTCCCGATTAACCCCTTCAAGCTTCCTAGTTGCGATGGCTCCACAACTAAGTCCTTCCACGAGGACATCTGATGTGACAATTCCACGACAGTTGGCGCCCACCGTGGGGCCAGCGCATGGTGGATTTGAGTTCTTGAAGGGCAACTTCGAAGGGTTCAAGGGATATGTAGTGGGCCGGATGACCAAGAGTCGTCGCGGCAAGATCTACATCGACGACGAAGGCTGGGGTCCCGACGCCGGCTCAATTGAGTACGGGTACCGGGTCCCCTTCGGCGCAATCCACGTCTTCATCGGCCGGATCGGTGAGCCGGGCCCTGAGCCGGACAACTGCACCGACCTCGTCGAGACGGCTCAGCGTGCGAGGAAGACCCGAATTCAACCTGTTATGAAGCGTGCCTTCGTGGGCTGCATCCACGGAGAGGAACTCTCTGAAGGATCTGGAGATGGTGGTGAGACGGCCGTCCTCTTAGACAGTGATTCGTCCGCCGGCTCAACAGATTCGTTGTACCAAGTGCAAGACGGCGTGCTCGGGGGCTGTTCCGATGGCACCAGTATTCCGGACCCCTGTGAGCCGCCAAGATGGGCAGGAGTCTTTATGGCTGGGACTCAGCCCGGCTCAAACTCTACAGCTGCTGCAGCAATAACGTACGGGATAGGAGCAGCCGGGGCAGGTGGCCCCGTGTGCCCGCCGGCTCAGGTGCTGATAGATCTCATGGATAAACTTACGACCCTGTTAACCGCAATGGTTATTCCCGCAGATAAAGATGAGCATGACGCGGAGGTGGCACGGGTGCGTGAGGAAATAGCTCAGGCTAAGGAGGCCTTGGCAGCTGAGGACACTAGATTAGCCACGGAGCGGGCGGCTCTAGATGCCCGGGCGCAGCGGCTACAGTCAGAAGCTTACCAACTCACGATAAGCTTAAACGCGTCCAATGAGGTGATGAGGAGGAGACATCAGAAAACCCAGTCCCGTTTACCTCTGAATTACGACCCTCGGGCTCTTTGTCGGTGTCAAAACCGGCGGATCTCGGGTAGGGGGTCCCGAACTGTGCGTCTAGGCGGATGGTAACAGGAGACAAGGGACACAACGTTTTTACCCAGGTTCGGGCCCTCTCGATGGAGGTAAAACCCTACTCCTGCTTGATTGATATTAATGATATGGGTAGTACAAGAGTGGATCTACCGCGAGATCAAGGAGGCTAAACCCTAGAAGCTAGCCTATGGTATGATTGTTGTAATGGTTGTTCGTCCTACGGACTAAAACCCTCCGGTTTATATAGACACCGAAGAGGGCTAGGGTTACACAGAGTCGGTTACAATGGTAGGAGATCTACATATCCGTATCGCCAAGCTTGCCTTCCACGCCAAGGAAAGTCCCATCCGTACACGGGACGAAGTCTTCAATCTTGTATCTTCATAGTCTTGGAGTCCGGCTGACGATGATAGTCCGGCTGTCCGGACACCCCCTAGTCTAGGACTCCCTCAGTAGCCCCTGAACCAGGCTTCAATGATGATGAGTCCGGCGCGCATATTGTTCGGCATTGCAAGGCGGGTTCCTCCTCCGAATAATTCATAGAAGACTGTGAACACCAGGATAGTGTCCGGCTCTGCAAAATAATTTCCACATTCCACCGTAGAGAGAATATTATGTACACAAGTTCAATCTGCTGACGTGTTTTGTGGCATGACGTCACGCCACTACCAAGCCTTTACTTGAATCGTTTTTTATTATACCACCTCAGCGCGTTTAGCAAAGCGGTTTCCTTGGCACGTCTTGTCGAAGCAGAGATCGTGTTCCCCTTATTCCGGGATTCTCATCAATACGGACGTGGGTAACCCAACCGCGCCCGTCGCCACGCCTCCTCTATCGAAGGCGAGTCCCGGACGGTCACGGAGATGGCTCTTGGTATTCTCCCTCTTTATAATAGGACCAAGGCTCGTTTCTTTTCTTCAATCTTCCATCGAATCTTCTCCTCGCTCCAAGTTCCAACACTCAGAGCCCCAGATTCGAGCGCTTCCGACCTTCAACAATGTCTGGCTCCGACCTTCAGGGCCGGTGGATGCCCTCCTCCGTCACGGAGGAGGACGTGCTAAAGCTGCGAGAGGCCAAGTACCTGTCTTATGAGATTTCGCACAGGTTGCCTGCCGAAGGGCAGGCCATCCCTACCCCCGAGCCCGGCGAGTACGTCGTCTTTGTATCCCACCTCCGTCGGGGTTTAGGCTTCCCGATGGATCCTTTTGTGAGAGGGCTCATGTTCTACTATGGGTTGGAATTCCACGACTTGGCTCCGGAGTCCATCCTCCATATTTCCGCATTTATTGTCGTCTGCGAGGCCTTCCTCCGCATCACCCCCCACTTCGGCCTGTGGCTGAAGACCTTCAATGTGGAGCCGAAGATGATCGGGGGGCCTCAAGCAGAGTGCGGCGGGGCGGCCGTAAGCAGGAGGGCCGATGCCCCGTGGCCCGAGGGCTCCTTCCAAGAGGAGCTCGGCTTGTGGCAGCGGGAGTGGTTCTATATCACCGCTCCGAAGGGCAGTAGGCAGAAACCGCCGCCCTTATTCCGCCCGGGACCTCCACAATTGTTGATGTCGTGGGTCAACAAAGGGCTCAACTGGGGGCCGTCAAAGGGCGTGCCCCTATTGCAGGGCCGGATTCGAGACCTCCAAGCGAGGGAGATCGATCTGTTCGTGGTGATGCAGGTTATGCTGATTAGGCGTCTCCTACCCTGCAAACGCCGCCCTCTCCGGCTATGGGAGTTCAATCCGGAGGGACCACGGATTCTCCAACACTTTATGGGTACAACACCCGTGGAGATGTACGAGTTGTTCTTCGGATCACGGGCGGTGTGTCCGGAATTGACCGGGGACGCCGGCCTAAGCTGCAATCGCCCGGATACTCAAGTAAGTAGCTCAGTGTTCGGACGTACCATTTGTTTGCCTTTCTACAATTCGCCTTTTAACTCGTTATCCTTCAACAAGAGTGGATAGCGCAAGGAAAGCTGATACGGTGTCCAGCCACTAGTGCAGAACCGGGCATTAGCACCGGTTCGTAAGGACCTATAGTGCTGGTTACATAACCGGCACTAATTTGTGGTCACTAAACCCCCCCCCCCCCTTTAGTACCGGTTCAGCACGAACCGGTGCTAAAGGGCAACCACGTGGCACTAGCCAGCTCCGGGGGCCTGGAGCCCTTTAGTACCGGTTGGTAACACCAACCGATACTATAAGGTTTGGTGGGTTTTTAGTTTTATGATTTCTTTTTCATTTAATTTTGTGTTTCCATTTTAATTCTTTTTCGTTTGCTGGTATTTTACGATACTACACATTGTACACGTTATGCATATATATATATATATATATATATATATATATATATATATATATATATATATATAGAATTTCTAGTAGAACCAATCATGCATATATATATCACATCAATGCCTCACAAATTAAACCACCATATTAATTAATTCACACATACACACATGTATAGCTATATACAATTTCTCCTATACATATGAATGTTGCCTTCGGAGGAGCCAGTCTAATTGGTGCCTTCGGAGCACGATGACAATTGAAAGTGGTTTTCATGGGGGCGGTAGCGGGTAATAGAATTCTCCATTCGGATTTATGACCTGGTCGAGCAAAAATCCCGCTATTTCCTCTTGAAGTGCTTCTACGCGCTCCGTTTCTATGAGCTTCTCCCGCACCTCTTTGAACTGTTAAGAAGGAGATCAATATGCATGTGTATTAGTTGTGTGACTAGATATCGATAATGGTGTAAAAATTGTGAATAGTGTTCTGACAAGCGTACCCATTGCTGTCTTTGAGATCTGCTCCTTTCGGACGCCATCATGCGAATGTTCTCGCAAACGCAGAATGCACACAGATCAGTCCCCTGCGCCTGCTTCAGGGCCTTTACGAGAATGGAATTTGATCAGATAAAAATTAATCAAGCATGATAATTAAAGAGATGGCAGCTAGCTAGCTAGCTAGTACTACTTAATTACTTACCTTGGGTCGAAACCATTGAAGCTTTTGTTTCCATTCACCTTCCGTGACGCTGATGAATCTTGCCCAAGCCCTGCCCGGCGACAAAGAAAATGAATAAAGGGGTTATTAAATAGTTCATATCATGAAATGACGAACTAAATAGGCCGAGATATATAGTTAATAATGATTGAAATTACCTGTTGACTATCCGATACAAGATGTTAAAGTCAGTGTTTTTTGAGATTAATGAGTCTAGTATTTCAATTGTTCCGTCGTCAACTTTAATGATACACAAGACCCAGTGAAATCTGCATGCACACACGTTTACATGTCTTAATTAAGCGGGCATATGTAAGCAAAAACATGTAGCTAGCTAGTAGGCAAAAACAGAGAATTTGTAGTACAAGACAGTGTGACTCACCCAAAGTGGTAAGGAAGTAGTATATCTTCATTGTATTTGAGGCACTTCAAGAACTCTAGCATGCTGTCCTCTACTTCCTTTGCATGATGTTCATTTATCTTCCATGTGAATTCATTAACGGTGTTTGGGTCAATGAACCCAATGCCATAGCGTCCACCTTTTCTCATTTCATATATCTTCATCCTGTATAATACCACAGAAAAGAATATAGTGAGGATAATTGCAGGTAATGATTGATCAAAAGGATCACTACAGCTAGCTTGAGACTTAAATTATAGAAAGAGATCACTTACAGACAATAGCAACTGACGATAGATTTGTCGAGTGCGTCCTGATTGTATAACTGAAACAGTTCTAAATACTCAACGGACCCAGCTTTCTCATGGTAGTAATGGTCCTTCTTGACATTCACCATGAGGGACACTCGATCTGAAATCTTGGTCATGTTCATGTACCATTGATGCAATTCATACATTCTCGTTGGGAGCTTCTTGACCTTGTCTGGCGCGACCAAAGGTTGGCCCCGGACATATTTCCGTTTTACTTCATCCTCTCTAAGCAAAGGCATGGGCTCGATCTCGAGGAGTTGTCCAACAGTGATGTTGAGAACTTCAGCCTGCATTATATGCTCCTCCGTTATTACCACATTGCCCACCTCGGGAACACGCACTGTTTGCCCACAATAATATTGGGGGCACGTACTGCCACCTGTTGTTGGCACAACAAGCGAGGGGATCGATTGAGCCGCCTGTTCTCCCAGCTGGGGAATGGTTTTCCCGCATTTTTTGGCAGCTGCTTCTTGTTTGCTCGATCCCGATGTAGACGTGCTCGCCTCCCTTTGTAGACGTGCTCGATTTAACTTCCTGATGTGGCGCTCATAGTCTGTGTCAACAGGCTTGGAAGCTAGTGGTTGAGCCATACAAATGAAGTGGTCAATCTTTTCCTCAGGCACTGTCTCCCTTGGCGGCGGTGGCGGTTTCGGTGCAAAATGGGCTTCCACCTCGGCCTTCGATATGGCTGTGATTTTCTCCTCGGACTTGTCATAAGACCTCTGCGGAAGAGGCTTGAGGCTTGGACCATATTTATATCGCTTGCCTCCGCCTGTACTTCTTGTACTACCTCGACTCGTACCGCTACGCACCATAGCTGCGGGGTGTCTCTTCTGCGATTGCTGAGGCTACGGAGACGGCTGACGGTACTGAGTTGGACGAGGAGGAGTGGCCTGAGGTTGTGCCGGACTTGGAGGAGGAGTGGACGTCTGACGCTGTGGCGGACTTGGAGGAGGAGGTTTGTCCTGACACTTTGCCGGACTTGGAGGAGGAGGATTGTCCTGACACTTTGCCGGACTTGGAGGAGCGGGAGTCTGTTGACTCGGTGGTGGACTTCGACGAGGACTCGGGTGACGCGGTGTCGGTGGCCTTGGAAAGATGATGCAATCCTTTTTCCATAGGATGATACGATGTTTGGCCTCTCCGAGAAAGCGCTCGCCGTCACCTCCAGCAATGTCAAGCTGTAGCCCCGAATATGGGTCTAGCACCTCATCAACCACGACACGAGCAAAGCCCGCTGGAATCGGGTTGCAATGGAAGGTTGCCTCGGGGGGATTTGTGAAAGCACAGCCGTCCGCCACCTTCATGGATATGTTCTTCATTTTGACGTGTAGCTCGCAGTTAGTGTTCTCCGTGATGTCATCCACGGGGTATCTACCCAGCATTGGGTCGTCCGGGACGGAACCCACGCTGCTTCTCGGCATGGATGGGCCGGTGCTATCCAATGTTGGATCATCCGCTAGCTGCTGCAGCTGCTGAGACCCCCTTTGATGGGTAAGTGAGTCGATCTGCTCCTGCTGCCGCTGGAATTTGACTGCCAATTCCGCTTGACTTGCTTCTAGGCCTTGAAGGCGTTCATAGTCCCGCTTCCTCTGCTCCTCCTCCATTTTCCTCTTCTTCTCCTCCGCAATCTTCTTTCTCGCACGGGTTTTGTAGTCGTTGTTCCAGTCTGAAAACCCCTCATACCACGGCAGAGCGCCCTTGCCTCGTGTTCTTCCCGGGTGTTCAGGATTTCCCAGGGCACGCGTAAGCTCGTCGTTCTCTCTGTTGGGCTGGAACACCCCCGTTCGTGCCTCTTCTATTGCAACAAGTATCGCATCGTCGGCTCCCTTCAGACTTGCCCTCGTCGAAACATTGCCTGTCTCCCGGTCCAACTCCCCCCCATGCGCATAGAACCAAGTCCTGACCCTGGCGGGCCAGCTCTTAGTAGCCGGAGTGACACCTGCATCCTCCATCTCTTTCTTAGACTTATCCCACTTAGGCATTGCCACCGCATAGCCACCTGGCCCCAGCTTATGGAACTTATCCTTTTTTTCGGCATTCTTCTTGTTTATTCTCGACCGTTCCTTAGCTAATTCCGAATCCTTGAATTTCACGAAATCGGCCCAATGATCACGTTGATTCTCCAGTGTTCCCTTGAATACTGGAGTCTTCCTTCCTCCGTTGACGTACTTGTTCCATTCACCATTCTTGTAGTTCTTGAATGCAGTCGCCATCATCTTAAGAGCAGCCTCTTTGACTTTCTGCACATCTGCTTCTGTGAAATGATCTGGTAGGGTGAAATGTTCCATGAGAGTATCCCAAAGCAGATCTTTTTTATTCTTGTCGACATAAGTAACATCTGGACGTGGCTTTGCTGGCGCTCTCCATTCTTGAAGTTTGATCGGGAGTTGGTCCTTCACAAGAACTCCGCACTGACGAACGAACTTGTCCGCAATCTTCTTAGGCGCTAATGGTTTGCCAGTAGGGCCGCATGCCTCGATATTGTACTTTACGCCCGGCTTCAACTTTTTGTTCGGGCCTCGTTTCGTCCTTTTGTCTGAAGATTTGCTCGATCCGGATGGCTGAAAGAACAAAGATCGATTCGTTAATATATCTTCAAGTCATTTAAAACATGTGATGATCACCAGATGCCTGCTTATATAAATATATATACCTCGTCGGTGTTTGTTGTTTCAGGATCATGTTCTTCGTCATCGTCATAATCATTCATGACTTCGTCGTGATCGAATATCATATCACCCTCTCCGGTGTTGTTTAGAAATTCGGAGCCGTCATAATCTTCTTCATTTTGATTATCATCTGCCCCGCGTATCATATCGAACATGGTCTGTTCTCCCTCTCTGTCGGTATTGTCTGCCATAGCTTTTGTTTAACTAATACAAAAGAAATATAAAACAATTTAGTATTTAAATCTCGAATAATAGATATAATCTCGAATACATCATCCAGAATAATAGATATAATCTCGAATACATCGTCTCGAATAATATATAATATTGAATAGTACATCACTGGCTATTAGCTAATAAAGATCGAATACTACAGAAGAATCTAGGACACTCGCGGTTCCTCCGGCGCGGGCAGTGGACACCCAAAGAGAAGGAACCCTCACAGGATCATAGCTGAAGTGAGATCCCCGAAGATACTGCCACGTATTGGAGAACCTGCCGCCCTCTAACGCAACCATGTAGCGATGGACGTGCTCGTCCTCCTCCCTGACACGGCGATGTACCACCTCCGGCAGGGCCGGGTCCCTCCGCACCGAAACTGGCCCACGCGAACGCCACCAAACGAGATCAGGGTCGACGACTGGACCCGCGGCCGGGTTCCTCGTCAAGCGGCGCGCGCCTCCAAGTAGCACCTCCCAGTGCCAGCCCGGCGGAGCCCAGTCCCGGACATGGGTCGGTTGGACGTCGTCGCGGACGGGTCGACGGCGAGGATGCGGGCCGGGCGTCGTCGAGAACAAATACTAGCTATATGCCCGCAAAAAGTAACATTTTTTTAATGATTGGATTTTGATAACTAAAATTTCTAACATTTCTATATAACTAACATTTCTATAACATTTCTAACAATGCTATATATAACTAACATTTCTATAACATTTCTAATATTTCTATAACTAAAGAACAGAAAAAAATTATAACATTTCTATATATATAACTAACATTTTTATAACTATTTCTATAACTAAAAAACAGAAAAATTTCTAACAATTCTAACTTTTTTATAACTATATATTTCTATAACTAAAAAACAGAAAAATTTCTACAATTTCAAACATTTCTAACAAATCTAACAATTCTAACATTTCTAACTATTTCTAAAAAACAGAAAAAAGTCTAACAATTTCTTAAAAACAGAAAAATCTATAACTAAAAATGTATGTGTGTGTGTGTGGGCGCTCACCGGCCGGCTAGGCGAGAGGCGACGGGGGGCGCGCGGCGACGGGGACGGCGACGGGCGCGGTGACGACGAGGCGGCGACGACGGGGACGGGGACGTATGGGCCGGGGCGGCGACGGGGGCGGCGACGGGGCGCGCGGCGACGGGGCGGCGACGACGGGGACGGGGCGGCGACGACGGGGACGGGGCGGCGACGACGGGGACGGGGCGGCGACGACAGGGACGGGGCGGCAACGACGGGGACGGGGCGGCGACGGGCCGGGGCGGCGGACGACGGTGCAGAGGAGAAGAAGCAGAGGGAGATGAGAAACTGACGAAATTTTGAAGTGTTTTCTTATATAGAAGGCACCTTTAGTACCGGTTGGAGCCACCAACCGGTACTAAAGGTCTGTTTTGGCCAGGCCAAGCGGCGGGAAGCGACCCCCTTTAGTACCGGGTGGTGGCACAAACCGGTACTAAAGGCCCCCCCTTTAGTACCGGTTTGTGCCACGACCCGGTACTAAAGGGGGTGCGCTGGCGCAGGTGCGGTGCGGAAGTTTAGTCCCACCTCGCTAGTCGAGGGGCTACCGCACTGGTTTATAAGCCCCAGTGCGGTAGCTCTCTCGAGCTCCTCTCCTAATCAGGCCTACTGGGCCTACCTGTCCTCCTCGCCTTGTGGGCCTATCGGGCCTTCGCGGGCCTGCATCCTGGCCCAACGAAAGGTTGTGTCGCTAGTCGTATGCAGGCCGCTTTGGCCCAGTAGGCGGGCTTTTTTTTTTTTTTTTTTTTTTGCTTTATTTTTTTTGTTTTATTTATTTTTGAGTTGTTTTTTGCTGTATTTAGAGTTTCTTTGTGAATATTTTTGCTTTAGGTACAAAAAATTACAAACTTTCTGTTAGTGCCGGTAGATTTCAAATTTGAATAGTTTAAATTTTGAATTATTTGAAATTTGTGTGAATCACTAGTTTGTGAATAACTTAACTTTGAAAAAAGTTTTTTTCAGTGATTCTTTTTTCTTATGTTTAATATTAGTGTGTTTTATCATTATATTCAATTTAGTAATGCTTAGGTTATTTAAAAAATTAAATGCCTTTGTAACAGTTCAATTTTCGTCGGAAACCCTCATACTTCGAAAGAGATTGTCCATTTTGTACACGAAGTGCATCCAATTTTTGCCGTAACCCTCTCTACTTTCTTGCACATGCTATTTGTATGAAATTATGATACCATGCCAACTTTCAACCTTTTCTGAGTTCATTTGAATTGCTTTTCAATTTCAGGGTCATTTAGCTGGAAAAAAATCAGTAAATGCATGAAAAGAATTTGTTTGCACATAAAATTTATTCGCGTTTCAAATGCCAAAACACATAACTACCCTAACTATTACAGACATTCCCTCCTGGGTGTGAAACACAGAAGAAAGTGATGATAGTGAAGCCGATCACATCCCAGATCTTTGGGTGTGAAACTTTTTCTTCGCGTGTGTCCCTTTGCGTCGTAACCATGGAAAATCTTCATCATTTAACGGGATGCTCGAGTCAATATTCACTGTGAATGGAGCAATTTCATCAAACTTTTCATAATCTTCTGACTTGTCTGTCTTGTCATCCACTCCCACGATGTTTATCTTCCCAGAAAGAACTATGTGCTGCTTTGGCTCATCGTACGATGCATTCGCTTCCTTATCTTTTCTTTTTCTTGGCCTGGTAGACATGTCCTTCACATAGAAAACCTGTGCCACATCATTGGCTAGGACGAATGGTTCGTCTGCATACGCAATATTGTTGAGATCCACTGTTGTCATTCCGTACTGCGGGTCTTCCGTTACCCCGCCTCGTGTCATATTGACCCATTTGCACCGAAACAAAGGGACCTTTAAACCACGTCGATAGTCAAGTTCCCATATGTCCTGTATATAACCATAATATGTTTCCTTTCCCGTCTTGGTTTCTGCATCAAAGCGGACACCACTGTTTTGGTTGGTGCTTAGGGCCTTGGATGAGCACTGACATCATAATGAACTTCCGCTTCATGCACAACCAAGGAGGAAGGTTATACAAACATAGAGTCACAGGCCAGGTGCTATGGTTGCTGCTCTGCTCCCCAAAAGGATTAATGCCATCTGCGCTTAGACCAAACCATACGCTCCTTGCGTCATCTGCAAACTCCTTCCCGTACTTTCTTTCGATTTTTCTCCACTGCGACCCGTTAGCGGGTACTCTCAACTCTCCGTCTTTCTTACGGTCTTCTCTGTGCCATCTCATCGCCTTGGCATGCTCTTTGTTTTGGAACAAACGTTTCAACCGTGGTATTATAGGAGAATACCCCATCACCTTGGCAGGAATCTTCTTCCTGGGGCGCTCGCCCTCGACATCACCAGGCTCATCGCGGCTGATCTTATAGCGCAATGCACCACATACCGGGCAAGCGTTCAAATCCTCGTACTCACCGCGGTACAGGATGCAATCATTAGGGCATGCATGTATCTTTTGCACCTCTAACCCTAGAGGGCAGACAGCCTTCTTTGCTTCGTACGTACTCTCGGGCAATTCGTTGTCCTTTGGAAGCATATCCTTTATCATTACCAGCAACTTTCCAAATCCCTTGTCAGATACACCATTCTCTGCCTTCCATTGCAGCAATTCCAGTGTGGTGCCCAGCTTTTTCTTGTCACCTACGCAATTCGGGTACAACAATTTTTTGTGATCCTCTAACATGCGCTGCAACTTCTTCTTCTCCAAATCACTTGCGCAGTTTCTCTTTGCATCGGCAATGGCCCGACCTAGATCATCAACGGGCTCATCTGATGCCTCTTCTTCAGCTTCTTCCCGCATTGCCGGCTCAGCTTCTTCCCTCATTACCGGCTCAGCTTCTTCCCCCATTGTTGTATCATCGTATTCAGGGAACCCATGGCCAGGATAGCTGTCGTCGTCCTCTTCTTCTTCATTGTCTTCCATCATAACCCCTCTTTCTCCGTGCTTGGTCCAAACATTATAGTGGGGCATGAAACCGGACTTAAACAGGTGGACGTGAATGGTTCTTGACGTAGAGTAATTGTGACCATTCTTACAGACACCACATGGACAAGGCATAAAACCATCCGCCCGCTTGTTTGCCTCAGCCGCAAGCAGAAAAGTATGCACGCCCTCAACGAACTGGGGAGAGCATCGGTCATCGTACATCCATTGCCGGCTCATCTTCATTACACAACACCGAATAGACCAAATTAATACAAGTTCATACATAAAGTTCATACAACACTTAAATGCAACAAACAAATAACTCTCTAGCTAAAGCATTTAAATGCAACAACAAATGCGATCAAGATCGCAACTAAGGTAACAATTGATCCAACAGCATAATGATACCAAGCCTCACTATCGATGGCATATTTTCTAATCTTTCTATACTTCAAGCGCATTTTCTCCATCTTGATCTTGTGATCATCGACGACATCGGCAACATGCAACTCCAATTCCATCTTCTCCCCCTCAATTCTTTTTAATTTTTCTTTCAAGTACTCGTTTTCTCTTTCAACTAAATTTAACCTCTCGACAATAGGGTCGGTTGGAATTTCTGGTTCACATACCTCCTAGATAAAAATATCTATGTCAACTTGATGGGCATAATTTGTCATAAACATGAAATGCAACTAATAGTTTTAAAAGAGAATATACCACATCCGAATCATAACAAGGACGAGGGCCGACGGGGACGGATATCAAAACCATGGCACTATGTATAACAAACAACGTACGGGTAAGATAATAATTACATGATTAACTATATATCCAAATCACACAAACATCAATTTTTTATATAAAATTACATGAACAAGAGGCTCACCACAAGGTTGTGCCGGTGACGGGACGGTGCGGGCGATCGACGGTGGTTACGACGGAGATTTAGAAGGCACTAAGTAAACCACACCTACATATGCAAACTAAGTGTTATTTTTGACCTCAAATTGCATATAAATCAAATACTAGCACATATATATATTTCCTCCCAAATTACTAAACTCACAAATTAGTAACTATATAAAGCATTGCAAGAGCTAATCTAGCAATGAGAGATGAAAGGACAAAGTTGCTAACCTTTGTGATCATTTGAATGGATGGGGGCCTTCAAATCTTGACAAATTTTGGGCAAAATTTGTGAGGAGCTCGAGGGGAAAGGGGAAGAACAGAGGAGAAGTGAGGGGAAAGGGGAAGAACAGAGTGGCTCGGGTGGACGAAGGGTTTATGTACGTCGACCTATAGTACCGGTTCGTGGCACGAACCGGTACTAAAGGTGCTGGAGGGGGCTCAGACTGACAACATCCTGCCACCACCCTCATTAGTACCGGTTCGTGGCACGAACCGGTGCTAAAGGTTAGCCACGAACCGGTACTAATGAGAGCAGCCCGGCTAGCCGTTGGAACCGGCACTAATGTATACATTAGTGCCGGCTCTAATACAAACCGGCACTAATGTGCTGCACGTTTGACCCTTTTTCTACTAGTGAGCCCCCCTCCCAGAGACCGCGCCGGATCCCGTGCTGGTCAAGATGCTGGAGGTTGCGCCTTCAGAAGAAGGCGGAGGGGGAAATAAGGGAGCTACCGCCTCGCCCAAGGAGGCTCTTGAAAAAGGGGGGATCGAGAATCCCTCCCTCCAAGGGGAGAAGAGGACCGCCTCTGGAGAACCGGAGGCCAAAGCCCCTAAGCGGGGGAAGAAGTCTTCACTAGAGGGTCCTGCGTCCGGGGAGGCCCCGGCCGCACAGTCTCCCCTAAAGCATCAGCCCTCCAGCGAGCCGTAAGTAGAAAAAAGAGAGCTCGGTAATAAGAGACATCCCTATTTGTGCTTCTGAGGATAACCGAATTTTTACCTTGTAGTTCGGATCTCTGACCTTCTCAGATGAGCTCATCTTCGGGGGATCTTCGTCCGGAGATGGTGGAGAGCGAGACGCCTCCGTCCGCTGTGCTGTCAGATAGGGCGGACGAGCCTGAAGTGTCATCACGGAGGGTATCCCCGAGCCCGGCAGAGCCGAAGAGTTCGGCGCCGACTAGTGTTCGGCCGGGGGAGCTGAAGGATCTGCTTGAGAGGGTGTCCATCTCAGAAGATCACCGTGCATTGATGAGTACGGTGATTGGAAGGATTTCGTCCGCCGAAAGCGGATTGCATAATGCCGTCAGGAGTTTGCTGGCGGGCTTTGAGGTATGTAAAAATGACACCCCTTTTTGACAGTTTTGCACATAAAGTGCGCCCTGTATATATAGTAGCCCCTGAGACTCGGTAGGTTGTCAAAAGCGACAGCGTGCCGAGGATCAAAATCGCAGGTATTGAGCATCGCCCTTCCTATGCAGGTGGCGGATAGTCCGGGGGCTAGCCGGACTGATGGAGTTGCTGAATTAAAGCGGCAACTCGATGTTGCGGATGCGGACATCGCGCTAGTCAACAAGCGACTTGACGAGTCGCAAGGTAAGTTGTTTCTCCGCAGTCACCTATTAAGGGAGCCAAAGCCCACCTCTTACAATATTTGTGCTTGACGCAGATGGTGCCGCTGCTGTGGAGAGCCTTCGGGCAGAACTTGCTCAAGCCAAGGAGCAAGCCAGAAGGAGTGATGCGGCTGCCTTGAGGGCGGCCGAGGAGTTAGAAGCCGAAAGGGCTGCACACTGCCGAAGCAGGGAAGAGATGGCCAAAATGGCCGTTAAGTTGAAGGATGCTACCGACCGCAATGAGGCTCTTGAAAAGGAGCACCTATCGGAGTGAGAAGACCTGGGGAAGGCCACCGCCGAAGCCAAGGATGCCCGTTCTGCAATGCGGGCTATAAAGGAGGAGCTGCGCCAGGCCGGAGATATTGTGGCTGGCAAGCCTTTTCTGCTGCGCCGCAGGTTTACGGATCCAAAGTATGCCCAGCTTGGCCAGCTGTGGGGTCCGCAGGATCCTTATATGGACTTAGCGGCGAGTGCGGCAGATGCTGTTGTGCACTTCCGAAGTCAGAAGGATCACAAGACGGAAGAGCTATTTTGGTCTCAATTCCATAGTCCGGATCGTTCACTTCCATTGACCGATCGGTTGGCCGAATGGGCTGAGCTGAATAGGTTGTCCGGACTTGCCATGATGGATATCGTGACTCATGTCTGGCCGGATAGGCCCAAGCCGAAGAGCTATTTTGGCTTATTGCAGCAATTTCTTGGGGCGGTGCCGCATATCAAGGCGATGAAGCGGTTGGCCTGCATAGAGGGTGCATGGATGGCGCTCGCCCGTGTGAAGACACATTGGACGGAGATGGATGCCACCGCTGTTGCGACCTAGGGTTCGGACAAGAGCCGGTTACCCGCCGAGCACTATTTTGGGGAAGTTCTGCGTGGTGCTCGTGTAATAGAGTCGCAGTGCTCAAAAAATGTCACGTTCAAATGAACGTTTAATTTTATAAAACAATGTTTATGATGTAGGCGCTTTTGGTACTTGTGCGTTCAAGTATTGAAATATCTCATGTGAGGCCGTTTATGTATACGTATGTATAACCTGAAAGATGGCAGTCGTCGGCTTCAGCCCCCACGCACAAGGTGCGGGGGTGTTCGCAAAAATAGCACATTTTCACACTTAATCCGACATCTCGGTCCTGTTAAGGAGGTGGTAGCGTAGCAAATGAGGCAACCGGACTATAATGCTTTATCACTTTCACTTAGCCATTGGAGTTCGAGGGTGGGACTACGATATAGCCCCTGGGGGCACCGCGCTCTCCGAATTCGGGGCGCGTATGTGCCTGACCGGGAAACGGTCCTTCGTCAAAGCGGAGGAATTCTAAACATTCGGGTGGTCGATCGAGTGGTTGACCAGTCTCTCGCTGTATCATGACAGTCAGTTTTCGGCTTTCTCTACTGAGGTGCTCGCCCAGCCGAACTGGGGCACAATCGCAGTAGTTCTCTTGGTGCCACGTTAGCCGATGATACGGAACGTAAGGCAGCAAAACACAGGAGCCATTCAAACCCAACATTTGACCAAAGAGATGATTCGGAGCTGATGCATATAAGGCCTAACTCGAGACGCCGAACACTCCCTAAGGTGTTCGGTCTTTATAATAATGGGCAGAACAATGCCCTGAGCCCCTAGTGTCCAGGTACGGGCGAGGTCCTCTGACGCGGCCGATGCCAAAACGTCAGTCTCCACTCTGGTTATAATCAGAAACCAGGGGATTATAGCAACAAGAGACAGTAAAAAAGGTTTACGCAGGGTCTTAATCTGAAAAGAATCCTTGCAACGGGTCCCTACTGCACGTCTGCGCCTGTGTCTTCGTTGTGCCGTTATCCTGGACGGGTGTGCACGTTGTTCATCTGTAAAAAGAGAGGAACTTAGTTTGAAAGTAAATCGTGTGAAAAAGTGCATAAAAAATATTAATAAATGAATAAAGCTGAGTCTATATTAGCTCATTATTGCTTATGTGCGCAGCCCCTTGTGAAGGGGTGTGCGGCTAGGGAGCCCCTAGCTTATTTATGCCGGACTCGTCTAGCCGTGTCCGGGGTCTTTGAATGGCCCTCTTAAGGAAATGATGCCACGTGGACCGGGCATTTTAAGTGTAAGAGACGCGTAATGTGGTATTGCGTTAAAGCGGACAAAAGCTTCACGTCCCAATAGTGCTTGATAGCTACTTTTGAATGGGGCGACATGGAAGATTAGCTTTTCGCGTCGGAAGTTGTCCGGTGACCCGAACACAACTTCTAGTAATTAGGAGCCTGTGCACTTGGCGTAAGGGCCTGGCGTCACTCCTTTAAAGGAAGTGCGGCTATGTCAAATTTTAGTAAGATCTATCCCCAACTTGCGGATTGTGTTCGGATATAGCAGGTTTAAATTGCTGCCGCCGTCCATCAGGACTTGTGTAAATTGTAGTACATTGATTATAGGATCCAATATCAGAGCAGTCCATCCTGCATTTCGAACACTTCTGGAAAGATCCAGGTGGTCAAAAGTGATTGGTTTTGACATCCAATCTCGAGGTTCCGCTGGGGTGGACCGTGCGGCACCTGTCTTAGCGGGTGCCGCATTGTTTTTCCGTACTATCACATGAAGTGAGTTTACTGCTTTGACTTCTTGTGGGAAAGTCTTTTGTTTTTCGGTGCTCTGCTGGTGGGGTTCGTCATCGTCCTCGCTTGGTGTGTCGAGCCCCTTGTGTTCGGCGTTGAGTCGGCCGGACTGTTTGATAACCCAACAATCTCTGTGGGTGTGGTTTGCAGGCCTTCCGGAGGTACTGTGGATTTGACATATCCGATCCAAAATTTTGTTTAAGTTGGATAGCTCATCACTGTTGTCCTTAAGAGGCAATGTTTTGTTGTTTGGCCGCGAGCTTTTGAATCCGGCGTTGACCGCCGTGTTCTTTGGGCTTTTCTCTTTATTCCGGCGCTGATCTTTTCTGCGCCGTGATTTTCCGTTTCCATCTCTGATCTCGGATGTACTTGGGTCGCTGGTGCTGCATCTTGCTAGCCAGCTGTCTTCCCCTGCGCAAAAGCGGGCCATGAGGCTTGTTAGCGCGGCCATTGTCCTTGACTTCTTTTGGCCGAGGTGTCTGGCGAGCCATTCGTCTCGGACGTTGTGTTTAAAAGCTGCTAAGGCTTCAGCGTCCGGACAGTCGACTATTTGGTTCTTTTTAGTAAAGAACCTGTTCCAAAATTTGCGCGCTGACTCTCCGGGCTGTTGAGTTATATGACTTTGATCGTCTGCGTCCGGAGGGCGGACATAAGTCCCTTGAAAATTTGCTCTAAACGCGTCCTCAAGCTCTTCCCAACTTCCAACAGTGTTTTCTGGGAGGCTTTTGAGCCAATGCCGAGCTGGCCCTTTGAGCTTGAGGGGTAGATATTTTATGGCGTGGAGATCATCTCCTCTAGCCATGTGTATGTGTAGTATGTAATCTTCTATCCAGACTCCAGGGTCTGTTGTTCCGTCGTAAGCCTCTATGTTTATGGGTTTAAACCCTGCTGGAAATTCATGATCCAGCACCTCATTGGTGAAACATAGTGGGTGTGTGGCGCCCCTGTATTTCGGTGTGCCGCTGTCTTCGAACACTTGGCGTGTTGTGTTGCTTCCTGGGGCCCTCTGTTTTGGCCCGTAAATGGACCTGGCCGGGCCGTCTGTTTTCCCAGGATCATGAGTTGGCTTGTGTGCGGCGCCGCTTGTCGCTTTTGGCCTGTCATCTGGTCGTCTATCCGGCCAGGCGGCTTCTTTAATTTTTGACTGTAGTGGCTCTATGGCTTCCTCGTCAAATTCTGGCAGCAGCTTGCGCTTCGGGTAGCTCTTTGATTGATGGCCATTGCCGTATTTGTCTGCGGTTTTGAGCACTTTGCTCCACCTCATTCTGAGTATGTCTTCCGCTGTTTTGAGCTTCCGTTTTTCCTTCTTCAGACTTCTTGCAGTGGCGACGAGTCTTTTGTGAAGGCTCTTATTCTCCGGTGGTGTGTCCGGCGTGAGGTCGTCTGGACTGTTGGTTTCGCCGGGCATGGATTGATTATCCGATTCGTCCTATTCGGATAGTTGCTTGGTTGCATGTTCGTCGTCCACTGGTTTGCCCTGCTCTATTGCTGGGTCATTAGGAACGCTGTTTTTGTCGAGGCGGGACTTAGGGCGGCGTCTGCATCGCCATTTTGGTTGTTTGTCGGCGGGATTATCCTTTGCCGCGCCCCGTTGGCCCTCATTATCGCTTCCTTTTGGGGTGTCCACCATATATACATCATGAGTTGGGGTGGCCTTCCAGTGCTCGGTGAGCGCTGGTTCTTGCTCGTCTCCGGCATCGTCGTCCATACCATCGATGTCTTCGGAGTCGTAATCTAGCATGTCTGTTAGATCGTCGACAGTTGCTACAAAGTGGGTGGTGGGTGGGCTTTGAATTTCTTCGTTGTCCGCTTCCCAACCCTCCTAGCTGTAGTCCGGCCAGGGCTCTCCGGATAGCAAGAGATGCTTTAGCGAATTTAGGATATCGCCAAAGGGTGAGTGCTGAAAGATGTCCGCGGCGGTGAACTCCATGATCGATGCCCAATCAGATTCGATTGGTGGGGGCGCAGGAGGTTCGGAGTCCGGCAGGGAGTCCGGCACCTCGGAGTCACGAGCTTTATAAGGGACGAGGTTAGTGTTCAGCTCCATCGCCGTGGAAGTTGCTGCTCCCGAGGCGGTGTCCAGCCACCCGTCCTCGATCTGCGCAATCGGCTCCGGACTATGGGTCGGAGCGGATTCGTGTGCGGCCTCCAAGGTACTGTCCGGCGGCAGAGTTAGATCATGCCCATCGTGACAGTGCGGCATGCTCGGCTGCGGATCGAATCCATCGAAGATCAAGTCTCCACGGATATCCGCCGTGAAGTTTAGGCTTCCAAATCTGACCTGACGGCCAGGGGCGTAGCTTTCGATCTGCTCCAGATGGCCAAGTGAATTGGCCCGCGGTGCAAAGCCGCCGAATACGAAGATCTGTCCGGGGAGAAAAGTCTCACCCTGGACGGCGTTGTTGTTGATTGAAGAAGCCATCAAGCCTATCGGTGACGACACAGAGGAACTCTCAATGAAAGCACCAATGTCGGTGTCAAAACCGGCGGATCTCGGGTAGGGGGTCCCGAACTGTGCGTCTAGGCGGATGGTAACAGGAGACAAGGGACACAATGTTTTTACCCAGGTTCGGGCCCTCTCGATGGAGGTAAAACCCTAATCCTGCTTGATTGATATTGATGATATGGGTAGTACAAGAGTGGATCTACCGCGAGATCAAGGAGGCTAAACCCTAGAAGCTAGCCTATGGTATGATTGTTGTAATGGTTGTTCGTCCTACGGACTAAAACCCTCAGGTTTATATAGACACCGGAGAGGGCTAGGGTTACACACAGTCGGTTACAATGGTAGGAGATCTACATATCCGTATCGCCAAGCTTGCCTTCCGGACACGGGACGAAGTCTTCAATCTTGTATCTTCATAGTCTTGGAGTCCGGCTGACGATGATAGTCCGGCTGTCCGGACACCCCCTAGTCCAGGACTCCCTCACTCTTTTTGCTACACCCGGAGCTGGCCCAAGTAACCCGCCAGAGACCAATCAGTTTATGACAGCCGGAACAGGAGGGCCGGCTCAGCCTCGGGCATTATGTGCCGATATTGCCGGGTCACTTTTCCAACCCCATGGAGAACTTAATCACGGCTTCAGCGCGTTTGGCGGCTCTTCCCATGGACGGTTATGAGCCGACAGCAGTGGAGACCCGGAGGATCAGAGAACTTCTTCAGGCGACCTTAGATCAGCAAGAGACCTATTCTTACAGCCGGGACAGAATTCATTCAACTCCTCCGCCTTGGTTAGCACTGCCTCGTCAGAACCGGAGCCCAAGTTACAGCAGGCACA